>JBBEEQ010000006.1:10000000-12409500 GCA_037950945.1 Hypolimnas misippus
CAGGCCTATAGAACTAGTGATGATTATGAAAATTATACTCCTACCCATTAAAACCGTAATAACATCATGGTACTAATGCCAAAACACGACTGAAATTATCTGGATGCGGATAAGCAATAACATGTCAACCCACAAAAAGTTAAAATCGGAGATATTGATGTATTTTGATAATACGTTACATATTTAACATTATACAAAAAACTAATTTAGAATTTGAATTTCGAATATTTGAAAACTTATGATTAAATAAATGTTTTTATTGTACCAATATGTTTTTGATTCACTCTACCTTGTATCGAAATAGAAAAGAAAATATTGATATAATATAGGTCTTCAAACACATTTATTAAGAATAGGTTTGATCTTTAGACGCCATTTTCTCGAAATGAAGTCATTATGGCTTGACACAGTATTGCTTATCCATCTGAAAGTGTTGTCTGAAATTTAAATATATGAAGTGTATTTTTCAAGCTATGTCCATAGCAGAAGATATGTGTTGAAGCCAATCAAGATATTTATTATTATAATACCATCGGGATTTAGGGAGTCGACGAACGGACGCCTGTCCGGTCAATAGCAAAGGTTACCCAAGACAATTCAATTCTATATTCCATTTCAAAATTGTGAAAATCGCTAAACGTTATGAAAATAGATTTCCACTTATCTATTATAACGATAAAAACCGTTGACCGCAGTACTCAAAAGGTGCTTTGATATTTTGCAAATTTTAACCGACTTCCAAAAAAAGGAGGTGGTTCTCAATTTATCGGGGATTTTTATGGGTGTTAACCGATGACTCCGCCGATTGTGGTTAGTCCACATTTTTAAATTTTTTTTATTTGAAAGGGCATACTTTCAAGATGGTCCCATTATCTTCAAATCAGGATCTGATGATGGAATCCTGGAGAAATCGAGGGAACTCCTCAAATATTATAGGCACACCTCAGAAAGCTACTTTTAGTGAAGTGCAACTGATGATATGATAAAAACCATAGATGGCCACCGGAACTACTCAATAACAAGTATTTTACGACTTACGTAAAAATGTTAAATAATTTACGCTCGTCACACTGCGTATGGTGAAGTGGAGCTGATGATGCAACACCAGGAGAACTCCTGAATAATTAAAAGCCCTGCATCGGGAAAAGGTATATTTCGTTGACGGCCAGGAGCAGTTGGCATAAGGCTATTGAAACTTAGGTAAATCACTTAATCTTACTATATTCGTAACTCAAATGTGTATTTTTTTTTTTTTTCAAAAAATTAAACTAACTTAAAAAACGAACTTAAGAGACACAAATATATAAATAACACGAAAAAGGTCTTACTTGGCGCCGACTTCGAATGTTTTACTAGGCACCGACTTCATAATGATGTAGCATTTGTTTTTTTCTTTTAGTTCATTTTTATCTATTAGGTCCGTTTTTGTAGTTGGTTTAATTTATTGACAAAAAAAAATTAAATCTTTTCAACTGACTTCTTTCTGAACTCCAAAAGATCGTTCCGATTTTTCTGACATCATTTTAGTATAATTTAAGCATTCGTATTTCTATTTATTATCAATTATGAAATAAAATGACACATTTAATAAACTACTGAAAATTACGCTTAGTTAAATGAAAATTTGAGTTGAAGAAAGTGAAAAAAAATTGTCGACAACGTTGTCTAATGCATTTCATAGCTACATCATAAGCTGAACATATATTTTAACGTCGTTAAGTAACTATGAAGTGCAGCCAACACGTATAATAAATAGCAAAGTTTGATTTCCAACCACAAACTTTATCCAACGTTTTAAAGGAAAACATCATACGTCATTTCGTCACACTATATTTAGGAATTCAAAATGTTATAACTATTTTAAGATATCCTGCCATAGACACATGTATGTCAATTTTAGGCGAAATCACAGTTATAAATTTTGCTCTCAAACTTGAATATATGTTATTTGTTATTGCTTTGCACCTGAAGAATTTATTGTCAATGCCTTTTTTTTGACACGAGAGCGTGAGCGATCAAAAACAAGTGACCCAGTAAAAGATACGTTGTAAGTGGTTACGAAAGCTGTGAATGTGAAAAATAATACACTGACAGTAAATTCTTTTAGATCAAAAACTTATAAAATAGTACTGTACTTACTGTGTAGTAATACTGCAATTCTAACCTTAAATAATTTTTTAGTTATAAGTTAGATCTTAAATTGAATTTGCTAACACATAATTGCACTTTAACGTCGTACAGATTAACCTTGTCTTAGATTTTCGCGATTATTACTCATTGAAATAAAACTATTTTAAACGGATTTAAATCGCGTAAGATACAGTTAGTGCCTTCTGCGTGCAACTGGAACGTTATTCGAGATACCAACTAAGAAACCGTCGGCGGTAGTTGTAAATAATATTTTTCTTAAACCTCAAATAGACAAATGTCATCTTAGTCTAACCGTGACCAAGAACGCTGTAAAGTGCTCGAAACGTCGGGATGATAAAAGTAATTAGTATACGCGATTTAAATCCGTGGAAAATAGTTTTATTTCAGTCGTACAGATTTTTCGAATTTACCCTTCACATAGCCCATTCTAACTCTTTTACACGACAAAAATAATATACGTAAATTTTAATGTTTATTCGTGTTGATCTTATGATTGCAGAGTTTTTTCAGCAACTCATTAAATAGACAACGGGACGCTACAGCGTACAGCTACAGGGACCCGCGTGCAAAAGTTCATAAACCTTACCCTTAATAGTTGCCCCTCGCGTATTAACTCACGTTTATATATTTCGATTCTATAAGTCATAGCGTGATGTAATAAAGCCTAGAACCCTTCTCAATAAATGAGCTATCCATCGCAACAACAATTAAAATTAGTTTAATACTTTCAGAGATCCATACAAACTAACAAACAAATTTTTCCTGTTTATGATATTCGTATCAACTAGTATAGATATAACTGACACACTTATGTTACAACTATTTTCGTGGCGTCATAATTATCGCTACACTCATATACTAATTTGGAATAGAACTAATAAAAATATATTTATCTTTTTCTTCTCGACTGTTATTATTGTACATTCGTTTTTTCTCTCTATCTTGCTATTATCCTGTTTGAGGCAATGTAGGTTTAATTTAACTTAACTCTCTGCAAGTTTTAAGTGGACTCATTACTTTCAGATTTCAGCGGTTCACAGAATACAAATATTTTCATAAATATATTTTCTTACTAATTACAGTGTTTTTTACAGACACGTTGGCGCAGTGGTCACTGCATTTAACTGAACTGATCTGTATTGGCCATACGGATGTTTGTCGTGGTCTGGGTGTTTGTGTTAGCGTTGTGAGTATTTCCGGACCCCCGACAAGGCCATGAGATTTTAATGGGAGCCGTTGAGTATGATGCATTATTTTTTTAAAACACCGTTTTGTAACGATATTAAGACAGTTTTAACTATATTAAAGCTATAAGTTTTCTCGTTTTGTTTTCACGATAATATAAAAAGCAGTAACTTTTTTTTATTGAATTCTGCTCGATCACAGTATAGAAAATGATTTTTTGACTGGGTGTGGATGACAAAATCCGAAACTATACAGAATAGTGAGAAATACTTAAATGACCCTCAGGCCGATTTTACCGAAAACTTTTTTTTTCATTTAAAAAGAGGAGCAAACGAGCAATGTACCACCTTATGTTAAGTGTTTACTATCGCCCATGGACATCTGTAACGTCAAAGGCGTTGAGAAACGTTATCAGCCTTTGGCGTTAAGGTGAATGTACCCTCGACGCTTGAAAACCCCCAAATTACAAACGAATACTATATCATTATTTTTTTAATTAATTTTCTTTGTCAGTAAACTAACCCGCTGGCTTAGAAAACTAAAACTACATAAGTTCTCTGCACTATGAACAGTACAGTTCGAGTCTTTATACTATATTGTTAAGTAATTTTCACTGCGAGAAACATTTCAAGTGCGAAAATTTACAATCTATACAAAAATATATCTTTCAATAATTGTATTTGTAGATTATTTACTAGACCATTACAAGAAACTCATCCGTCACGATTGGTCATTTCAGAGTTATTCCGGTCACTTTCCATGACATTGGTGACGCCTATATTTGGAAAGAATTTGTGCTTTATCACGCTCTACGTAAACTGATGTAACGAAATATTATATCTAACTTAACCTTTATTTATATAGGTATAACGTTTATAATTCCATAATATAAATTATACGAAGGTAAAATTACTCAGATCGTATCATCAAAATTGCTTATGTTAAGTATAATAATGACGTTTGATGCGAGATTAATAAATTAAGCTTAATAGTTAATTTACTTGTTAAGCATCTGGAGCTAAATAGCTTAAAACATCACGCACCGTTCAGTCACGAACTACTACAGCTAATATCTAAAAGTCGCAATGATTAAAATTTTAAGAATCTCCATCGTGTTTTCTCCATTCCACGTGACATTGCCGAAATAACATGTGTCTAATTGGCACAACTAAAAGCCATAAACCATAGAATTGAATTGAATTGAAAATTTTAAGAAGTTTCTAATTATCCTTGACAGGCCTTAAAAAAAAATAATTTTCAGTTAACTTAATTTGTTCAATATTTTGAATGTTTTCGGTCATTCTTGGAACAACTATTATTCGTTACGAATTAGAAGTATTAGTTTCAGACAAATATTAGTTCTTTAGACAAAGACAAATCAATAAAAATGTTCGAAATGAAATCCCATTCATTCATTCATTTGAGTGACCAACATTTACATAAAGCTTTACAAGATTAACATTACCAATAAAAATCGATAGCCGAATGTACATACATATTATAAAGAGCCCAGCAGGTAAATCACTTTAAACTATCGCTAACACAAAATGCTACATTCTGACAGTTGATTTCAGACGTTTATACTAAAACGCCGTCTTTAATGTCAAAACAATGCAAGATTTGATACCGATACTTTATCATAAATTAGATTCTGGTAATGAGTAATAATAATTAGATCGATAACTAATGATGCGTTAACCAATAAAAAGACAATTCGGAGACTTTAATGTTAATACGTCAAGTATTTACCATTACTCCAATAATTTCAAGACATCTAAACGTATCAATATTTTGGAAAATACAATAATCTCATATATTTAAAAACTTATCATTAGATAAAACTTTTACTATACCTATAATAATGATATAATAAATTTATCTAAATAGAATAAAGAAGATGAATATATATATATATACAAGCCAATGTATTAAGAATATGTTTGATATGTTTATACGCCATTTTCACAAAATGAAGTCCGCGTGGCTTGACATAGTATTGCTTATCAGCGTCCAACTAATGTTTTATGATTATTCATAGTCCTTGTCTTTATTTTCCAACTCTTATAATAATTATATCATCAGATTCTGTCTCTTGATATCAACAGCCGATAGCAAGGCAACTCTCCAAGTCTCGTGTGTCAGACCCATTAACAATATGTACATATGTAAACGTACACTTAAGACTTCGTCTACACTCTGCACTTATTTGGCTAAATCTTTTTTACACATATACATATGTATTTATCAAAATATACTTGGCATGAAGAAACATGCTTGAAGAATCCTTCGGAAAAGTAAAAAGTTTGGTTAAAAAAATCTCCATATAAAAAATTCAGTCAATTTTAAATAATAATAACAAATGTATCGTATGAAGCCTTAGCAGCTAATTAAAGTATAATTATTAACTGGTAACATTCGCGTGGATATTTTGAAAAAAAAAATCAATTCATTTGTTGCGTGGCTGTGGGTATTTCATAATCTTTGATAAGGTTAAAATTATTTTTATTTCAGTATGTAATAGGTAAGTATGACGTCAATGTTTTCACGGTTTCTTAAACTTATAAATATTTTTCTAAAGTTATAATTATGTTTCGAAACTATACGAACTAATTCTATTTTTTTAAGTTTAGCAAGTTATTTAAAGATTCTAAATTCATATTGTATTCTTTTTTTTTGTCATCTCAGAACTACGTCATTTGATTTAATCGAATTTTGAAATCCATTTTTATTCGATAGGGTATACCTAATATCAAAAATTGGTCCCTCAGAATTTTTATTAAAATATCTGGAATAAGTAGTTACGCTATCAACTAAACAAAATTTTATATTTTGCTTTCAAGTCGGATAAGATTTATATAAAAAAATCACGTGATTTAGGATAACACGAATTAGATAAATATAAACAGAACGATCTAAAGAAAATCATGTTGGTAAATAAGTTAAATTATAATACGAAGAAGAGTCGAGTTTTTCTTCATTTTACAGAAGAGGCCAAAATGAACCACTCAAAGGTTTATTAGATTATGTTACGGGAATCTCCGAAATAAATACTGAATAAGAAAATTCAGATTTAAGGATGTTTATAAAAATATTTGAAGCTACGGTCCTTGCCAAACGGAAAGTAATAATGGAAAGTATATTATTTATATTATAAATACGAAAATAACTCTGTCCGTGTGTTACCTACTTTTTTATTACGAAAAAGGAGTTGAAATAGGGGTAAAACTATACTAATAAAAATAAAGAAAACAATCCTGCACAGATGAAGTCGAGGGTAACATCTAGTTTTAAGTCAATTTTATAAAAGTATACAATTGTATACACTTTATAATATGTTTAAAAATAGATATAATTTTAATTTGTCATTTGAAATTTTCACAAAGCCATTGCCTTTGTAGCAACAAATAATACAAGCCGGTCAAGTCCGGTCCTTTTCCTAGTGTTTAAAAATTACGTGGTATCATAATATTTGTTCATTTTAAAACTCATTTCTAACACAAGCTTATTGACAGTAATGATGAAAAAACGATCGCCAAAATTAAAAAGTCAATTGGGGCCGAATTAATCATAACAATTCGCCAGCATTGACAGTTAACGTCCGCCATGTTAATCTTTTTGCTGACGTCACATAGCTAATAACACTACGGGAAAGAATACGAATCTATTTATACCTTATATTACTCAATCGATCTAGACGTTTAGGTTACGGGATGTCACAATGTAGCGAACGTATATATAAACATACTTGCACGCAAAAAACATTACGCTACTTCTGGGTCAGTCGGGTAAAAACACTTTAAAACTCAAAGAACACAAAAAGCAAGCAATTAGATGCAATACTGCATTTTAACTTTGAGAAGAGCGAAAAGTTAGTTCGAATCATTTACGAAGAATTTCTAAAGGCTTCGTTGCCTAGAAAAAGTGAATCTAATTGAAAGATCTAAATTCACCTCTCACTCAACTTTCACAATAAACTTTTGAAATCTGAAAAATTCGTATCGGAAGAAAGTATTTTTTGCCATGATTTTAACTTTCCGTTTATTGAGAAATACTTTTTTTTATTTAAAGTACTACGATTTTAAGGTACACAATCATTGTCATATCCATAATATATAATAATATTATAAATAAAGAGGTGAAGTTTGTATGTAAGGAGTAATCTCAGAAACTATTGATCCAATTTGAAAATTTCTTCCAGCATAAAATAGTCCATTATTAATTAAGGTAGAATAGGCTATATTACATCACGCTACGACTCATAGGAGCAAAGCAATAACCATAAGCGCGAGTGAAATCGCGAGGGATTTAGTTATTAATCGATTTGTTGTTTTTAAGATGGTATTGATGAAACTTAAAATATTTACGTGTAAATTTTTACGTCTTCCATATTATACAAACAAGATCGTTTTAGTACTATCGATTTTTTAATGCAAAGCGAATATTAAATTTATTTATTTGTAATTTTATTTTTTTCTAATTTTTTTTAATAGATACAATTATTTGTTTATATTCGAATATATTGTATATATATTAGAATACATCGTTATATTTTTTATTACAAAATGTTAGTTACAAGTATTATTTTAGTTTTAAATTTACTGATAATTAAAGAATTATATTTTTCGACAGACACGTTGGCGCAGTGGTCACTGCAACTGATTGAAGCGCTAACGGTCGCGGGTTCGATCCCCGCTCACGGCAAACGTCTATATTGGCCTTATGGATGTTGGTCGTGGTCTGGGTGTTTGTGTTAGTGTTGTGAGTGTTTCCGGACCCCCGACAAAAGGTCACGCGATCTTAATGGGAGCCGTTGAGTGTGATGCGTTTACTTATTTATATTAAATCATTTTTTTTTCTTTTAAGTACCAAGTTATCTCTATACATATGCATATCATTTTATTGAATTCCCAGAAAACAAATAAAGAACTAAAACTGTTTATAAATTCATATAAATATCTTTAAAAAGTAAGGTAGGGAATGCATTGCTGATCTCAAGTGCGCTGAACAACCAAGTAAATCCCAGCGGTGCTTTCTTCATCTTAATTGGGCGTCACGGGAGCGCTTGCGCATAATACCCTAGCATCACAGCGGTTGGCCCGCCTAGATAGACCCATCTTATCTATACCGACATAACAATTTTCGTCTTTAACCAAAATCTATTCTATTCTACTACTAATATTAGCTAAATAATTAATTATTATATTCCATTAAACATACAATATATAACTATAGTAAATAGCCTATGTCCTTCCTAAATAGTGTTACAACACTACAGTATGGAAATAATTTTAAAAATCGTCAAAAAATTAAAACAAACTAATTTTACGAAGTATATTTAATTAATTAAGATATATCACAAAGGTAAAATAAGAACGTGAACCTTGAGAGACCATTGACGCCAGTCCAACGCACAATAAAAGTCACGTGACGAATAAAGGCTTAACGGAGCAAGACGAAACGTCGCTACGAACATTTTGTACCCACAAGGGAATTGAGACTGTGTTTAATCCAAAGGGTTTCTTAGTATGTGTACGTATCAGTGCTTATTATCTAGACCCACACATAGACTAGCGGTCCCATGTGGTTTCACTTGCATTTATAGTTATTGCTTCGCTTCTATAAGTCGTAGGGTTGTGATACATAGCCTAACAAATAATCGTCCTTAATAACCTAATATTAGCTATGTAATGCAAAAATAATGCTTCCAATCTGATTAGTAGATATTAATTGCCACGTTCAAACAAAAAAATTCTTCAGCTTTATAAGATCTCAACTTGACATACATTGATCGGCTCGACTGTGGTACATCCGTAGAGAGAAGTGGCGTGACGTAGATAATATAACGTTTCATCCTTCCTCTCCCATTATCTTCCTTACTTCCTTTTCCTCTTTAACCCTTAATAGCCTAGAGTATCAATTTTGATACCGATCTTTCAAACCAAATGTTTACATTACTATTAGTTTTAGCCTAGCTATATCTGATTTCTGTATGGCCTTATGCTTGAAGTATCAAAATTGATACCTGTTTTATTTTCTAAGTAAATATGTAAAATTAATATTGTGATTTTTTAACTATTTCCTTCATCTAGACCTTCCAGCAAACACTAACAGCTAATATTTAAAAATAAAACACTTTCGTAAATCAGGCTATAAAGGGTTAAAGCTCTTTTTATTTAAGCTGACAAACGCATTTGTGGATGCTCTAATGCTGAAAATGTGCATGGACAGCGGTGATCACTTGACCCGCCTGCTTGACTGGCGGTTTTTGTTAAGTTTATTTTTTATATAGAATCCGTATTCAGAGATAGCTATGAATATTCACGACTGATACAGATTCATTAAAGTTCAGAATGTTTCAGTCTGGTAACATTTTGATTTGTATTCAAATGTTTAGTTTAAAGTTTTAATTACCATCAACAACAGAAAATCTTCCACTGAGATAAACACTAAATCAGTTGATACCATTCTCAAAGAAATCCCTAAAGTTATATGACTATAGATGTGTTACTAGCAGACAGATATGTTGGCGCGGTGGGCACTACAACAGACTGAAGAGAACGCTCAAGGAAAATGTCTGTATTGGCCATACAGATGATTATCGTGGCCGATGTGTTTGTGTTTGTGTTGTGTGTTCCGGACCCCCGACACAGGATCATGAGATACTAATGAGGGCAGTTGAGTGTAATGTGTTATAATTACCGCATGTATTTGAGCACCCGAAATGTTTTCCACTTTTGGAACACCGGATAGATAGTCGTTGCCTAGCTACCATTTAAAAGTCTAGTCGGAACAACGTTGGAAATCGACACAGATTTTTAATATCAAATAATTTAAACTTAACATATCTATAGTTGGATGCTGATCAGCAATAATATGTCAATCCACAAAGAGTCAAATTTGAAGATTTTGATGTATTCTAGTAATGCATTATGTATTTTACATTATTAAAAAATCAAACCTTCTAAAGCAAATAAGTACAGAAAAATGTTTCTTAATTTAATGTTTGAAGTGTTTTCTATTAATTGCAATATATAATTATCCCATATATTACAAAAACTTAATATTAGATAAAACTGTTTTATTATACCAATCTTTTTTTAAATTCATTATACATTTTATCAAAATAAAAAATAGAAGATAGATAATACATACGTCTTCAAACAAATTTGTTTAGAATTGGTTTGATATCTTTAGACGGCATTTTCCCAAAATGAAGCCCGTGTGGCTTAACATAGTATTGCTTATCAGTCTCCAGTTATCATCGTCTTTTATTTACTCACAATAATTTTCGTTATTCACATATGTCCACGCTAAATTAAAAACGGGCTTTGTAAAACAATTCCAGAAACATGATAAATAACAAAAAATCTATTTCACAGTTTCAAACCGTCAATATCAGTATGAAAAAGAAATACAATTTATAAAAATATAAAAACAAAAACTATCTATTCTTGTTACCTAAAAAAATATTGTCATATGAACCGGGCAGGGGTCGATTGTGTGTACATTCAAAACATTTGCTTGTAGAACTATGGGCTAGTTGTTTTCATTTGATCGTGTTGCAAAGTTTTATAGACCAAATAATATTTGAAACTAGCTAATTCTTTGACATCGTTTGGGTAGATCTAATGTAAGCAATCTAATAAATAAAAAAATAATAAACGCATCACATTCATGATCTCCATTTAGATCTTATGATATTGTGTCGGGGGTCCAGAAACATACACATTCCTCATTTGCATTTTCTAATAATTTCCAACGATTATCCGTGCGTACAAATTTACTAAGAAATAAATTTTACCTTTTTATAATTTAACCAAAGGTAATGTTTATTTGTTCGTATTTTATAGCAATACTATTAATCCATTGCTATAAAAAATTCTTATTTAATATTATTTTAAAAGGTTGAAAAAATATACGCGATTTATATGATTTTATTCTTTATTTCTTACTTTCGCATAGGCTTTGAAAAAAAGAATAAACTAATTCGATTATCTGTACTCAAATAAAAAAAAAAAAACAGAACTACAATACTTTAGAAATTTAAGTATAAAATGCGTTTGTAGTATGTAACGTAATTAACACGACTATTTCATGTAAACAGAACAATCTGTTTAATGCACGTGCCTCGGCGGGGTTACAATAACCGCGTCCGTTATTAATATAGCTCTCAGAATACTCGAAACATAAGGGGATTATGTATAAGAACTGACGCTGATCTTCTAATTTTACATCCTTAATATACGCTGTTACATTCTACATAGTTTTAAAGCGGTACAAAGTATTAACTTTGTACTTTTAAGATAATTGGGTTTGCATTTTTCTTACGAATATATATTAGAGATTAATTAACACTGATTGTTAATTTTGTTTTTTTTTTTATAGATCAAAAAGCCACTACCCGTAGTTTCGTCCGCGTGGTATGTTAATAAAAAGTAGCATATGTTACTCTGATGTATTATCTATATAACTGTTAAGTTTCATTAAAATCTGTGCAGTAGTTTTTGCGTGAAAGGCGTACAAACATCCATCCATTCAAACTGTCCAACATCAATCAATTCCTACGAACTCTTTGCATTTATAATAATAGTAAGGAGTACTCATATTTAATATAACGGGTCTTATCGCAATAACTAATGGTAGTCACTAAAGTAAAGGTAACTAAAGTTACATTCGTCGTGGTCACGAGCTGACTGGTGTACCGCGCGAACTCCGGCGGCGAGTGCGTAAGTTTTCTTTGCCTACCCTCACAATATTAATATTTTCTTTACCGTTATTATAACACTGGGAGCACTTTACACTAACACAATCGGTTCGCGCGAACATTGTTCGAGGTACTTTACTTTTGTTAAATTTATATTTCACCGGGTTCCAAGCTAGTTCCAAGTTCTATATAAAATAAATAATTAACAAACACCTTACTCTCAACGGACCCAATGTCTCTGATTCCGAAAAGAACTCAAACAGCAAGGCAAAACAGATTGTGTTTGACAAAAATCCGAATGGCCTATAGAAATATAAACGAACTATATTTATTGAAAATAAAACTAATATATAATATATAGAAAAAAGAGAAACTTAACTATTTACAAATCGTAATTACTACTGTATGAATTATAACGCACACAATGCTGGCAACAATGCTAGCAGAGTTTCACCTTTGAATCGCGATTCCGTGATCACTGAAGGCAATAAGATGAGGAATAATATCAAAAGTAATATTTATAGTTATATCTTTTAAAAATAAATAATCGTCACGAGCGGGTATAGAACCCGTAACCATGAGCGGCAAGTTACTATTTCACTTGTAAGTCATCAAGGACCTACCTATTTGATAATTTGTGTAACATTTTTTCTTAATATAATAAAGAGGGAGAGAGAGAGAGAGAATTTTGTATGTGCGAAGTAAACTTCGAAACCACTGAGCCTGTTTATTAACTTAGACATTTAGACAGTCTTAAGCGAAAATTACTTTTATGAAATTTGGTCTCAGACTTTCATAGAGATTTACAGAAGTTATTTTTCATTGCTTTACATCTGAAGAAGTACTGTCAGTGCCTTATCTTTCTCATTCACAGCTTTCGTAACTACTTATATCTGTTACCAGGATACACAGTTATTTTTTATTCATTTAATATAATTTACAAATGTAATTTTAGCCTTAGTCTATATTTTATGTACATACATATGAGTATTATATAAAAATGAAATTTAAATCAACGAGCAAATGCTAGTTAAAATGAAATAGAAATGCAACAACTCTTATTGTACTTTATTAAGTTAACAGTTCACATAAAGAAGGCCTTTAAATGTCCTTTTTAATATATAAAGGTAAACTATAATAAAACCATAAAATGCGATTCCGACTCAAGGGTTCCGCACACTGACACTTGACTTACGCTTAACTCGTTTTTATCATTTGATAAAATCTATTGGAGTACTGCATAAAATATAATGCAATACCTATTACCGTTAAAAAAATTACATGTCTTTAAAGGAAAGATGAGCGGACGACAGCGTAGGTTTAGAAAAATGGTCGAGTAGGCACTCTTTGGCTACGGAACCCTTAGATTTTATCTAAACAATTTTCATTTACAATATCATACGTTATGTTTACAGTACGTTATTATAACGTGCGCGTTACACGTACATATCCATGTCACGTGAGTTTACATTACATTTAATATGTGTGTGTTTATTGACTGTGTATACTTATATGTTATTTTGTATTGTTTTAGTTAACCTAAATATGTGTGTCGCTTACTTTTCATAAGGCATTAATTACACACTGGGTGTATGAACTTGTATATTGACACTCGTAATATACGCGCTTAGTACAAGGGTATAAGGCCTTTATCACATTTATCATCATTGATTTGCAATTTAGCCATTGAAAATAGATGTTTCGATACCTCCCACTTAAGATTTTGTAACCCCAAAACTACAATTTTACAGGAGAGCACTTTTGTCTGTTTTCGTTTGAAAGTTACAACAAAATACGTCTGGAAAATCCTTGAAACAAAAAAGATCTTTGGCATTTTTTCACTTTGAATGCATTAAGCAATGTAAATTAGTGTAAAGTTACGTGGGTATAAACTTTATATGAAGACAAATACGAAACGATGCTAATAAATATGGTTAACACCGTACACCCTTCACTCAAGCGTAAAACGCCCGTTTGAACATACAAAATGAACTAACGTACAGGCGTTTCTAAACGCTTATAAGCACCAAAAATACACAGTATATAAAACTACTTTATTTAGGTGCTGGTTATCTATAGTAATATAACAAAGCTGAACAGTTTGTTTTTAAGATTGTTTGCTTGAACGCGCTAATCTCAGGAAGTACTGGTCCGATTTGAAAAATTCTTTTAGTGTTAGATAACCCATTTATCGAGGAAGGCTATAGGCTATATATTATCACGCTAAAACCAAAAGGAGCGGAGCACCAATAAAGAATGTTTCAAAATCGGGGAATATTTTCCTATTGGGAAAGTTTACGCTGCGTGCGCTGCGTAAACGGTTTAAGTTTCCCAAAATCATTTATCCCAGAATTGTTCCCCTTTAAAAGTTCTAAAAAAAGTCCGCGACAGCATATGTCTAACTTTTAAGGTTAGCTCACTATAACCTTTTTTATACTAACCAAATTTGTTCTAAAATAATGCACTATTAGCCCCAAGTAAAGAGTTACTCGCGTCCACGTGGACGTAGTCGCGAGCAGAAGCTAGTTGGTCTTATATGGCGGCTATTGACGAACAACTGGTAGGATACGCGTACAAAACGCTAGTCGATAACTTTGTGGGAGAAGGGAGTTAAATATTTAGTGAGGTAGTCTATTATAAAGAATTAAACAATATTACCCATTTAGAAGTCATTACAACACCGCGGAATCGTAATACGGTGCACCGTGGAACGATTGAAATCCATTACTAAAACCGGATTAAGCTCCGGAAATATCGTTGATCATTTCAATCATCAATCAATTTACCGCAATTATTACGAGGTATTAAAAATACAATACAAGATAAAGATGCTTTATAGTACACCAAAAAGCAAACAGATTAAAAAAACAAACAAAGAAGAAGGAAAAAAAGAATGTACAGACGGCTGTCTTATCGCTAAAACGGCGATCTCTTCAGACAAACTTTAGGCAAAGGACATGAGATTGAATGAAACAGTTAGGACGTGCACAGAAGAACATTAATAAGTATAAAATAGACTTTATATACATACATACAAAATATAAAGGATTATTACTAAATCTGTATCTCAAAATTGTTATAGTCTGCAGTAAACCAACGCAATCGCAACGCGATCGATTCTGATAGTTGCTTTTTGATTTTTATACTAAAATGAAACATATCGATTGTCAAAATGTATCACAATAGCGATAGCCCCGCATCATAATCCTCTCATATTGTTTTATAAATCCAGCTAATACTATAAATGAAAAAGTTTGTGAGAGTATGTTAGTTTGTTAGTCCTTCACGTTGTAATGGCTCCGATTTGAGGGAAAATCTGAGTGGAGCTAACATATCATACTAAGACTATAAATGTTAAAGTAACTTTATCTGTAAGTTTGTTACACCTAAACTGCTAAATCAATTTTGATAAATTTTGGTATAGATAGATTGTATCTTGGGCATAGACTACTTGTTATTGTGAAAAAGTGAAGGTGGTGAAGAGAATAAAACTTTATACACCGACTATTACTAACTAGTACCTATAAATATTAAAATTGAATACATTTTCTCGTCGAATATTCTCTTCGAATAAAATCGCGGGGTTATTCTAGTTTACTAATTAACGTATTAAATTTTATAATATTTTTAATGATAGCTCTTTGATTGCTTTTTATAAAAATATATTTGTATAACTCACCGTACCGTAAGTTTCTTTACACTTACTGAAATGCGAAAAGAAAATGTCTTAAGGTAATTTAAATACAAAAAACACAATCGAATCCTCCTGTGAGTCGTGGCGTGATGTATTATAGCCTATAACGTTTCTCAATAAACAGGCTATCCAACGCAATAAGATTTTTTTCAAATCGAATCAGTAGTTTTAGAAATTACCCTTCTACATATATATAGATATCGCATTAAGCATGGGGCTAATTATGATAAACTAATGCTATCAAAACAAGTCACATTTTGACACTCAAAGGAGGTATTTTTAGTACAAAAATCAAATATAAACTGTCGAAATGTAGTATTTTATGATAGTGATAATTTAACATAATTATCCTAATGGTGTATGTCTCACTATTATAAATTTTGTATACGTAAATTTTAGACGATATAATTCTTTACAATATCTACCTAAGCTAGCCCAAAAAAAACCAAAAGAATGCGTGATGGAATCCTAATACATACATATGTAAACCTTTGGTTGTATATAAGCGCTTAAAGACAGGTTTTATTTTTAATGATAAGCCACGATTGGAAAAAGTTTTAAAAAAACGCAAGTATTTATCTCCTTTGACATTAAATCTTTCCGCAGGATTAAAATTATCGTATTGGACGACACTCTTACAAATAATTCTTCATTATTAATATTAAGTGCTAGAGCCTTTTCAACCTGTATCCAAAGTGTAAGTTTATACCAAATTAAATGTTTGACAAATCATACGGAAAATGTAACGTGAATATTTATTAGATATCATTCCTATAAGTACATCCGTGCGAAACCGAGAAGTGTGACGAAACAAATAGAAATTTATTTACAAATTTAGTTATCTTCGCGATGCTTCTTATTATTTTTAAGTAAATCTACGCTCAGATCTCTAGATATATACATACCAATTCTAACAAAACCTATTCAAAATTTTATTCAATATTTATAACTATACTCACGCATAAATGGCTTCGTATTTGTCATGATGGGAAAATGCCAACTGGCGCCAAGGGAGTGATCAATTCTTTAATTAGTACCATTAAACATAATTAGGAACGTCTCCGCAATGTCACCTGGCTTAACCCAAATGGGAAATCTCAAGAGAATAACAACAAATGTACGTTAAGAATTCATTTTTGATCTATAGATGAATAGGTAAGATTGGGTTTATCTCTACCAAACTGGGCACTTAATCTCTATGACAATTACCACGTAAACGAGAGAGGTTTTTATTTTAATTATCTGCCTATGTGTTTAATATTTATTTCATGACTTTCGTGTTTTTAATTATGTCTCTGTTAGTAATAAATCGTAGGGAGTGTCAATTTGACTTCGTTAACGTGTTAAGTCTCGGACTTTTACTCGTTACAATTTTTGGCTAAGAATAAGGGCCTGGTATTGTAAACGCAAAACTTTATTATCAAATGCGTGTGTGTGTGTTACTTATTACGCTATATATATCAACGACTATAGGCTCAACGAATTTAAGTAAAATTCACAATGAAGATAGCTTATACCTTGAACTAACACACATTTCATCGGGAAAAAATCGCCTGAGATACTAGCAAGAAAATTATCTATTACTTGACATTTAGGTGATTTGATAGATAGTACCTATTATCAAAATATAGCGTTTACCAACACATATGTTCTGTTAGTAATATCTAATACTTTGCGAATTATGTGACTTAAATTCTTCTATCTCTCCTGACCCTAATTAACCTAGATCACTCGCCCTTCAGATCCGAACACAACAATACAAAGTTTTGATGCCCGACTGTCGAGTGGGGTATCTAATCAGACAGGCCTTATTCTGAATGATAAAACTTCTATAGAGTTTTGTATATAGAATGACAATAGACCGATATAGATTAATAGATATATGTGGAAAATAATTTAAACATCTTTGTGGTTTTATGGGAAATATCTATAAATTACACAAATGAACTGAAGTGAATAGTTTAAGTGTAAAATGCTTATAAGTATTTATATTATAACTGAGTCACGAGTAAGTTAGTTATTCTACAATATATTATGAATACATCCATAAAACAATCAGTTACTTCTTTAAGATGTTTTTAATGTTTCAGAAACTATATTTTATTTAGACATTTTTAATAATGGCAACGTAATATTATTATGATACAATTATTACCTACTTAAAGTTTCAAAAACTTCGCAACAAAAAAAGTTTCGCTCATTAAATCGATTCAAATATTTAAAATTGATTTACTTGCCTTAAAAATATAATTATTTACGGTTTAATTATGTGAAAAATCTTACCTCCCTGATGAATAAGTTTCAGTACGCCCGCCCAGAAACCTCTGCTATCATACACTTCAAAACTTAAAGACACAGCGTTAAAACGCGCACACACTATAATCCATGTATATATAACAACCTACTCGTCAATAAAAAACATACAATAAAGGCAGTTTATCGTATAAGTGTTTTATTGTGTCGGTCAGGCGAGTTCGAACATCGATATTAAAAATTTACGCAGAGAAACGAAGGGTTCGATTCGACGCGTGCATTCGTGACGCGAGCTTACTACGGACTGAACGCGATGCGGTGGGCGGGCTTGTTACATAGATTAAAACAACTGAACTTAACTGAAGCAGACGTGAGTCGTACAGGTGACGGTCTTATAGTAGTTCACATGTAAGCTTCTAACATGTTTGTTTTGTTAGAAATACAGTTGTTTAGTTGTTTCATTACGAAAAACAATGTTAACTTACCTATTTTTTTTATTTTTTAATTTGTAATGATTGTTATGGTATTTTACTTGTTCTCGAACTTAGTACAGGATTTTTGAAGACGATATGCTTGCCAGGCTTGTTCTATATGACTAGGTTAAAACAACTAAATGTAACTCAAACTAAGTAAAATAAACGCGAGTCGTACAGGTGATGGTCTTGTAGTAAGTCACATATAAGCTTCTATTATTTTTTTGTTTATTTTGTTGCTTATAAAATTGTTGTCGTTTCAGAAAGAAACACTTGCCTAATTCATATTTCTTAAAGAAATATATGACGATTGATTGATTGATGATTATGATAATATTTAATTTTATTTTTAAGCTTACTGTGGACTTAATGTTTCGGTGACGGTATTCATTGCAAGTAAGTTACGAAGTTGTTGTTCTTGTTGTTTAATTGAGAAAAACACTTAAATAATTTATAAAAAACATGCAACATAAGATTTGTATATGAGATCGGTATAATCTTTTCACCTTTAGATAAAATTATTTTCTATGATATCAAATTAAATTTTATAACATCTATGTATACAAATAAATAAGACTGAAGTGTCAGTTTGTAATTTCAAATTAACAGTTTTTAAATACACGAATTTGAAAGTGTATACGATATTTAAAAAAAACTCAATTTTAAAAATTTTTGTCTGTCTGTTTGTGACGGCTAATCTCTGAAACGACGGGACGGATTTTGACAGGATTTTAACATAGATAGCTAGTGTTATACATATTAACTTAGACTACTTTCATTAATAAAAATAGTTGTTTTTTTTTAAATAACATAGATGGTTACGCAAAAACAAAATTGAAACCAAATAGGGAATTAAAACATCATATAAATATAATTTTTCCTCAAATAAACGATGAAACCGTGGGGCACAGCTAGTAAATATAATTAAAAAAATAGAATAGACTTTATATATATTTGTGGTAACTAATTTACAAAACGATCAAACTTACATTGAAGAAGTTACACAGACAGGGGAACTTGTAATTAACATATTATGCGTTACTAAGTGTTAATCAATATTATGCTAATATCATTTATTTTTCTAAACGTTACAACATTGAATTTTACCATCATTTAGACTAATCCCTCTTTTATTACAGATTGAAAATAGAACATAGAATCGTTCCAAGCTCCTCATATGTCTGTCCTAAAGATAGCTTATGTGGGCATATCGTGCATTCACATCTGAATATTGACTCTGCAGGCATCGCTAGATGTAGAACGATATTTTTACAGCTCATAACATCTCTGTCATGTACCTATTCGATCTGAAAATTCAATGTTGGTAAAGAACGTTTATTAAAAAAAACCTAAATTCTAATTGTACACCTGCGCCTATTTCTTTGGCGTTATGATGGACTCGTTATTGTCATATTTATAGACTAATGTAGATAATAATTTTCAGTTGAATTTTTTAAAGTCACGTATGTGTTGTTTGTATGATAACTCATGAGAGCCTGTCATTAAAATAGCATTTATGCCAATTTACGTTTTTGTATTTTGAATAAGTAAATATAAATAGTTTCAAAACATAACAATAATAAATATGAATAAATAAACAGAGTACCATAATAAAAGAAAAACCCAGCTTTCTCCAGTACTATGACTTTATTACTTTAACATTATTTTGACAATAATACAATTTTAAATAAACACTGTCCATCTCGTGCGGTTAACCGATCAAGAATAATCAAACAATTCAAATCGTTCCTTACGTCCATTTCGGTGTTGCCACCTTACAAAAATATGATACTTAAATTTACCATAAACAATCAAATATATTTAAACACCAAATGAAAAAAATAGAATTATAAAATATTACATTCATTCATTCGCTAACAATAATATTTTCTATTAAAACAAAGAATAACTCATTTCTATTCACAAGGGATGCAGTTATAGAATGTCGATGAATTGCTTCAACAATATAGGATAATTTTCTGAACTTGAAATAAATGTTAAAATATCCAATTGTAAATTTTCCGATACATGAAAATATACTCTGAACTGGCCAAAGCATTGTAAGAAAAGTATTGTGTATTTCTACTTACCCATGTTGTATACAACTTATGTATTTTATACGTATTATTATTATTATATTATACTTTTCTTTAAGACTGCGAGATTGTCTACATTGATTTTTTTAAGACACTAACATCAACTGTATCCATTTTGTTCCAGATTCAAGTGAGTATTGCGAGGGGTAGTGACAACATAAGCGCGTGTGATTGGTGGATTCTTATATTTTGTGACAATATTAAAACGTCAACTATTACGTTAGGTTAGGTTAGGTTATAACACCAGCTATATCCATTTTGTTCCAAATATAAGTGACTATCGCGAGGGGTAGTGAAAATATAAGCGCGTGTGATTGTCGGATTCTTATACATATTTTGTGACAATTTTAAAACGTCAACTATTGCGTTAGGTTAGGTTAGGTTATAACACCAACTATATCTATTTTGTTCCAAATTCTAGTGAGGATCGCGAGGGGTAGTGAAAACATAAGCGCGTGTGATTGGTGGATTCT
This sequence comes from Hypolimnas misippus, assembly GCA_037950945.1. Lineage (NCBI taxonomy): Eukaryota > Metazoa > Arthropoda > Insecta > Lepidoptera > Nymphalidae > Hypolimnas > Hypolimnas misippus. Next base: position 10,021,030 of record JBBEEQ010000006.1, read on the forward strand.
TACATTTTGTGATAATTTTAATACGTTAACTAGTTACGTCAGTTAATTTAACACAAAACTCCAATGAGTATTTATCGAACAAGACTTTTAAAAAAAGGGCAACCGATTTTGTAAGCAAAATTAGTAATTTCGTTTACTTAAATGTAATTTTTTAGTTATTTTGATTTCAAAACCAAGTTACTGAACTGATTTTATGGCAACTCTATGGGACCAATTTGAACTTTTTTGACTTCAAACAAAAAAAAGAATTAACTAAATCAGTCCAGCCGTTTTCGAATAATTCATAAATTTTACGAATTGAAAACCGTCTCCTTTTTGGAAGACTGTTCTCGCACTCCAACAGTTATTTAAAACAACAAATGGTCAGTTTTTTTTTTATTTGTAAACATATCAATACCGATTTTTATACCGCATTGACTAAATAATTCGTCGAAATCAATAAACTTAATTATTACTTACTACAGAGAAAAAGCCACTTGTAAGCGGGTCAAGGAGAATCGTTGTAAGTTTTGATATTTTTCCCATGTATTATGTACAGATGTAATCAATAATAACTGTACACATTCGGGTAAACGTTTTAAGACCCACTATCAAAAAAGACAAACACTGAAATATGTACCTACATACATAATTATATCATTTTGTGTATGTACAACTATTGTGTTTGAAATTTTTTCTATACTAATATTATAGAAAATATAATAGAGGTAAAATTATATTGTAAATTAGTTTTATATGAAAGAGGTAATCTCTGAAACTGCTGATCCGATTAGAAAAATTCTTTTTGCGTTGGATAACCTGTTTTTCTCGAGCCTCAAGAAGCCTCAAGAAGTTTTCAATACATAATTTTAAAAAATCACTATATAAAATACTAGCGGTCACTCGCAGTTTCACTTGCGTTTATGGTGACCACTTCGCTCACAAGAGCCGTAGAGAGATGTAATTTAGCCTATCTTTCTCAATAAATGGGCTATCTAACACAGAACCATTTTTTTTTCATCTGAATTGATAAACAAATTTTAGCCATTTTTCTCAATAAAAATTTAACGATCGTTAAACATTTGATGAAAAAACGTATAAAGAAAACTAGAATTTAATGTATTAATAAAAATAATATTCTAATATCATTTCGAAATGACAAGCTTTCATTCGCAATGTCGATGACTCGCGTCTTTTTATTCGATAACATTCTGACGAATCTAATTTAAAACTCAAGGTTACTTCTAAATCTGCAATGATCGTGGTGTAATTTTAGATGCGAAATATTAGGCGACTCTATTAAAATCGGAAATTACATTTATAACTTTTACTTTCGTAATTAATAGACAAAAACTCTGTAACGTGGTAACATTTACCTAGGTAACTTAAGAAAGTTCTGAGTGTCAAAAATATGGCGCTGACAGTAAAATCTTTTAGATGTAAAGCAATGACAAACAACATATGGACTCTGATAAGCAATAATGTATCAATCCACAAAAAGTCAAATTCGGAGATATTGATGTATTTTGATACTGCATCACCTATTTAACATTATTCAAAATAAATTGAAATCATCTAAACTAAAAAAAGTTTCATAATTTAATGTTTCTAATTTCAATTGCGTTCCGTATTTTGTAATTTATGCAATAATCTTAAATATTTGATAAACATATTATTAGGTAAAACTTTAAATTATATCAATCTGCTTTTAAATCATTATACCTTTTATCAAAATAGGCAAGAGAAAATGGATATATACTTCTTCAAACAAATTTATCAAGGTTTGACATCTTTAGAGGCCATTTTCTCGAAATAAAGTCCGTGTGGCTTGACATAATATTGCTTTTCAGCGACCATATATGGATGCTGATAAGCAATAATGTGTCAACCCACAAAAAGTCAAATTCAGAGATATCGATGTATTTTGATACTACATCACCTATTTAACATTATTTTAAAAAATCTGAAGTCATATAAACCAAATAAGTACGGGAAAAAGTGACTTAATTAATTGTTTCGAATTTCAAGTGCGTTCCATATGTTGAAATTTATACAATAATACCAAATATTTGAAAAACTTTTTATTAGAAAATACATTCAATATCTATCGGCTTTTAATTAATTATTTCTTTTATCAAAAATATAAAAGAAAATATACTGCTTCAAACAAATTTATTAAAAATAGGTTTGACTTGATCTGACTGATCTTAAGAGACCATTTTCTCGAAATAATCTTTATAAAAGTCTAAGAGCCAAACTTATGTGTGTAATTCACGCCTAAAGTTTAACGATAACGATTGGATGTTTTACATGTCATTCTGTTTGCAATGATGTCCAATTAACAGCTGAGCGGTGAACGTGTTTATTTCAGTAAGTGCAGCTGATTTTCGGACGGTGTTAATGGAATGTTGGTGTTATATGCGAGTAGGGTGTTGAAAGAAATATATGTATTTTAATTCTCGTACGGTACTTTTGAAATGTAATTGAATTTTTTTTATATTTTCGCGTAATATGTTATGAAATAAAAATTTATTATTGCGTCATTCTCGCCTTTATTTAATTTATTTTTTTGTTACAACGTAAATAAATCCTAGAAATACTGAAATTTATATAATTAGCTTTTGAGTTATAAAGATCATTATATTTCAAACACTATTTTAGTCTCAGAGGTTATTTTTTATCGTCTGTAATTTCTTTAATAATTCAAACGATTTCTTTAATTTTCATTCAAACGTTTCAGTGAACATAACAAATTGATAAATTGTATATTTTTTTATATTATTATTAGTATGACTACTTACTATTCCTCTTTCTATACGTCTATCTGTCTGTCTGTTTGATATGTTTTCACGCTTGTTTCTGAACCATTTTGATAAATTTTTCTTTAAGAATTGATTGGACGTCGGAGAAGAACATAAACTAAATTGTATTGCAAAACTAGAAGTATGAAGAATGTGAGTGGAATGAAATTCTTACACGGACGAAGTTGCGGAGATCATGTCGTATTTTTTTGTAAATAAAAAAGTAAGATGTTTCCAAGAGTAGGTAAATAACATTCGAAGCTGTTTTTGTTATGTGAACGACCCTTGTCAAACCTTGTTTTATTCTTGAATATTATTACCACAGATGATATATTACTTACTAAACAATTCATGGCATATTTTCTTATCTATATTCAATTTATACAATAGCGTGTGGCTTATGGTTAATAATTTCAAAATAGCACTAATGTGACTCTTGACGTACCTTTCTTTTTTTTCTCGCTGGCGAATGTTGTTGTTTATACATCCTACCCGATAATTCAGGCAGGTATGTAAGACTCCTGGTGGCGATGACGAGTGTCCCAGACTTACCACTAAAACCTAGCGGTGTCATCATCGTCTCAGTAGGGCGCCACGGGATCGGGAACGCATGCTACCGTGATGGACTCTTGTACCTACTTTAATTAAGGATAAACAGATTTGGTTTGATAGTTAATATCAGTTCATTTATATCGTAGTTTATCTAAATATATATAACTCAAAGGTGACTGACTGATTTAGTGATCTATCAACGCACAGCCCCAACCACTAGACGGATCGGGCTGAAATTTGGCTTGCAGGTAGATGTTATAACGTAGGCATTCGCTAAAAAAGGATTTTGAGTAGGTATATCCAAGAGGATAAAATAGGTGACGAAAACTTGTATTAAACTTTGTCAATTTTAAACCGATCGGGCTTGAGACTTTGTGTGCATAAAGCTACTATGGCGTAGGCACCACAGACATCGCAGACGAAGTCGCGAGCACCAGTTGTAAATAAGTTTCAATTCATACATAAATTTGCCTTTTTTACAAATAATTATTCCGTTCTGTTCTGTACTGAATATAAATAATGTAAAGAAATTAATATAACATAATTTCACTATCAGCTACATATTATTGTTATTTAAATAAAAGTTTTTACATTCTGCTCTTCAAATAGTAATTAAAACAAACTGTAATCAATGAAACTGTTACATGAAACTTGTAACTACTGAATTAAATCACGACTATTCTAGGACGTCTAGACTGAAGTATAGTGCTTTACAACTAAATTGGACTTAAATTAAGTCCACCCATTCATCAAATTAATAATAATTATTTTCGTAGAAAAATATAACTTCTTCAAACAAAACTGTTGATTTATACAAACGATCGCAACAATCGCGTGTCATTTGCTGATAGTATTGAAGAGTTCATTCGTTTATCTCCGTAGATCTTCATCATATCCTTAAATATTTGATACTAAATTTTTTATCATTTCATTTAAATAGTGATGACCCAATGCAAATCGGATCGGAAGTTTTTGATAATATTAAATAGCGGCACGTTCTGACTGACTGATTCATTAACGCAGAGCCAAAACCGCTGAGGCTACAAACTTGAAATATCGGCAGAAAGCTGTAAGCATCCATTAAGAAAGGTTAAAAATGGGTAAAAACCTATGTATGGAAAATGCTTTCAATCGCGTTAAGTTTATTCTATGGTTTTGTTAATTTGATACACATACTTTTGAATGATAGTTATTAAATATAAAACACAAATCGTAGTATTTTATCAGTTTCCTCAATCGCTTCTATGAAATTCTAAAATATTCGCGGACGTAGCCGCGAGGAACTTCTGGTCCCTTATGTCCTTTTAAGCAGCGTTGGATTTGCTATAGGGGCACTAGAGGCCAACCTCCAGGTGGTAAAATTTATAGTGTGAGAGCTTTGTTTTTTTTAATCTTAAATTAAAATTTATTATACTCTACTAAACTGTTTTTTTTTTATTTTTAATGAGTGCTTTTTCTACTACTGAATTTACATAGATAATGATTTTGGTAAAGAGGCGGCATTTTTCATTATACCCCAGGGCGGCTTTTAGTGTAAATCCGGCACTACTTTTAACCATTGTTGACATCTATTACTGAGTTTTACTTATAACTAGCAGTTGTTCGCATATACGTTGAAATTTGATAGACGTGGTTTAGAAAACTTAAAATATCCTTCAGCGATCAACTTAAAGCGGTCTTATATGATTATATATAAAACAGTAACATGTAATAACTTTTATGCCAAATTCAATTATTTCAACTTTTAACAGTATTACACACGATCGTTTTAGGCATTCGGGACAAAGCATTTTATAATAGTTAATATAGCGCTAAATTTTTGCTGCACAGTCAACCTTATCAAGAGCAATTGTACCGATCAGCGAGTGTTTGAATGTTACTAATACCCACTCCCAGCGAGGCGACACGTACACCAAACAACACGGTCTGTTTACTTGCATAGTTTTACATAGAACGGCACGTTTGAACTTAAAATTAAGCTTTTCACCCAACTAACACAGAAGGAGGAGTAATGTTTTTTTCGCCTATATGTATATACTAGCAGTTCCTCGTGGCTTCGCCCGCGTACAACTTGGAATTTAATAGAAGCGATTCAGACAACTAATAAAATTAACCTTAGAAAGTATTTGTGTTAAATTTTAAGTAAATATGATCACAGAATAACATTTCGCATACAGACGTTTATACCCCTTTTCACCTTTTTTTTTTTTTTTTTTTTTAACACTGGGAAATGCATTTATGCATCCCGCCCGAGAATTCAGGCGGGTATGTGGGACTCCTGACACTAACAATCGCACCAGACTACCCACTAAAACCCAGCGATGCCCTCATCGTCTTGGATGGGCGCCACGGGATCGCTTACGCATGCTACCATGGCACCCTGACGGTCGATCTGCCTCTGCGAGATTCCTTCACCTGGAGAGAGCTCACGGGCACCGAAAGCACTCCCCTACCCTAGTTGCGAATGGGAATATTAATATTCCCACTTGGGCTTGTCAATGGCGGAGGAAAAAGATGTACATAGCGCCGCCTTCTTCCGCCTGGTCGTCTCCGGCGAATCGGGTCAGCGAGAGCGTCCGCCTCTCTTTCCCTCTCCGCGGCCTCCTTCAGCGATATAACGGCCTCGCTAAAAGAGACCATGGCCGACCAGCATTCCTCACTGTCGAGCATTACGCGGATCACACTCGACAGCGAGAGATCTCCACCCACTGCCGCCACCAGGGCGTGGCGTTGAGGTCCCCATGCGGCGCACACCTCCAGGGTGTGGCGTGCTGTGTCGGTAAGCACGCCACATTCATGGCACATAGGGGATGTTTCCCTTTTTGCCATCTGATACAGGTACTTACCGAAGCACCCGTGTCCGGTAAGTATCTGCGTCAGTCTAAAGGTTAACATGCCATGCCGTCTTTTGACCCAGCTATCGAAGTGAGGCCGAATGGCCTCAACTGTCGCTAGGCCAGCCGCCGGAGACCCCAAATCCTCTTTCCATCTATCAATCAGGACTCTCTGGGCAAGAGCCCTGATCCTTCCACTTTGATCTACACTCGGACGTTCTCCCCCCGCCCCAAGGCTCGACCGGAAGTAGTATACCTCCGCGAGCACCTCCGCCTGTAACTCCCAAGGTGGGTCTCCCGCGAGAAGTGTCGCGGTTGTCCACGATACCGTACGATAGCCCCGTATTGCTCTAATCGCTATGATTCTTTGCGGCCTCCGCAAGAGAATCTTATTCTGAGCGGAGAGAGCGTTGACCCACACGGGAGCTCCGTATAGGGCCATACTCCGTATAACACCAGCATATAATTGCCGACACGGTGAACCTGGCCCTCCCACGTTAGGCAGAAGTCTGCCCAACGCGGCGGCAGCGTTAATGAGCCTAGGGGCGAGCTGGGAGAAGTGCGGACCAAAGTTCCATCGTCCATCCAGGGTCAGGCCCAGATATTTCATCTGAGCCCGGACCACTACCTCTGTGCCCTGGACGGCGATACGCGCACCTCGGGGGGGACCCCTGCGTGGGCCGTGAAACAGCAGGGCCTCTGTTTTGGAGACAGAGACCCTTAGACCTAGCATGCCGATCCGGTCGACTACCAGCGTGGTTCCGACTGCAGCCAGCCGAGCTGCCTCCTCATACCCCTTTTCACCTCCTTTATACACTCAAATACAAAAAAATCTCTTCTTCGTGATTTCTACTCAAAAATTCAAAATTTTAGATAAATAGATCTACTAGTGATTTTTTTACGTAACAGACTGAAGTAGCCCCTAAAACATCTATAAGGGTTGATTTTGGAATTCTGGAATTCCGAATACATATTCAGTTATTCACCCTGAGAAATATTTATGAGCTGATTAAAGATATTCGGCAAAAAAAAATTCTTCTATCAAACTTCACCTCCCCCATGCAGTCCGATAGGAGATAATATTCGAACATTTTATGTTTCACATTTCATACATCGTTGGTTTGAGAGAATATCGTAGTAACTTAAACTTCTAACAAATAAAACTACGTATGTCAAAAGACCATAAATCTTTGATGTTTTATCATGAAAATAGTTGCAACGATGAATTTTCTTTAAATCAATAAAGTTATAACATCAAGGTATCGTTTAAATTTTGTAACTGTGCACCAACACATTAATAAAGAAATTTAAAAACCCCATTCCCTAAAATTCATCATTTTTAGTTTCATCGATATTCTTGAAAAGCAGCGATATGTATTAGTTATATATGTATAAAATATTAAATTATAAATCAATACGACTACCATATATGATTTTCAATACAAACGTTTTAACCACCTATTGACAAAATTTCATACCGTGTAAATGACTCAGTCGGTCAGACAGGACAAGTAATTATATTATAGTACTCATATATCATCATTAAGTTTTGGCGATATTTTTTTTAATTTTCAAAGTTATACCAAAATATCTTATCTCTCTAGGTATATAATGCTATTTTAAATGCGAAAGTTGTGATCGTGGTAGGATGTTTGGATAAAAATATGTATGTTGATCTTTCACGCAAAAATATTGAACAAGTTTTGATGTAACATTACAGTAATATAGCTATATAACGGAATAACACTAGGCTACTTTGCTATCCGCTGAGTTTTCAAGTGCTAAATTTGTATTTAAATTCATGTCGTGCTCGGCGGTTAAAGAAAACATCGTAAGGGAACCTGCATGTGCCGGGAGAAATTCTGGTACATGTATATCCGCCAAACCGCAGTGGAGCAGTGGATTAAGCTCTAAACCTTCGCCTTAATACGAGAGGAGGCCTCTGCCAAGTGGGACATTTGCAGGCTGTTATTTTTTTTTACTACTTTGCTATATCCCATGGGCGAAAACGCGGATGTAGACTACCTTTTTGCTATACCCCATGGGCGAAAACGCGGATGTAATCAGCTTTTCATAAACCAATGTTTGACCTAGGCCTCTCCCGAACTGCACCACAGCTTTCGATTCTCAGCCTTTTCCATACAGTATAGACGGCGTAGACTAGTGTAATGTAGCATGTAGGTACGTAGGTACGATATGCTTATCGCTAACAAGCGATCACTTTCAGGCAGTTACCTTAAGGCTATAATGAACAGGAAACGGAAAAGGAAGTGGAAAGTTTAGAGGATCAATAAGTACTCTTCAACACAACGTTATAATTGAAACACGTTGTATATAGAAAATACATATTGTTATTTTTTTACTGACGGCGGAGCTAATTATGACATACTATCGCTATCAAAATTTACGACATTTTGACAGTTAAAGAAGGCGATTTAGTACAATTGAAATCAATTGTCGGAATTTTTTAATTTGTAATAGCGATAGTTTAACGTTACTCTGCTAATCAGTAAAGTAATATTAACGATGAATAAGAAATACTTACTCAAATGAGTAACTAGTTAAAGAAATGCATGGCGGTTAAAAAAATTAATATTGAACAGAAAAACGGCTGAAATGGACAGTTATCAAGTTAGAATAGAATTGTGAAATGTCAATGTGAGTGGTTCTAAAATTATTTAAACGATTTTAATGGTGCGATTAGTATAAAATAGAAACCAAAGTTTGTGATTTTTATTATTAACTATTTAACAATTTCAGCCCAGCTGTTTCTGAATGAATGGGAGAAAATTATATACATGTAAACATTTATATATGTACTATGTATTATATAACCATCACCCCAAGACACGGTTAAAATGGTAAAAAATGTATATTTGCGTTACAGTCTTCAAACCAAATTTTCAATTGCAGCAACGCATTTTGTTTAATTAGTAATTATAATTAAAATATACGGTACGTCTAGTAACCAAACATGAGAAAGTTTAATATCGAACATCTTTAAATGCAATGCATAATCTGAATCTCGGAAACGGGTCTCATTTAATTTTTATATCATGTTGATTATTAAAAAAAAATACCGAAAAAAAAATACCCGTCATCTAGGTACCGCTAGAAATACACTTACATGTCGTGGTGTGTCGTGACGTATCAAATGCATTGTATTGTGGTAGAATCTAGCGGTAGTCCAATGACTACAGCTCGTAATCGGGCTAACACGGCCGGAGAAGTACCACACTATCTCAGAAAATCGGTGTAAAGCAGCTAGAGCACCTCCGGGCTATTCTTTCCATTAGCTCTTATTCCTCTTCATCCCTTTTTAAGCCAGCATTGCATTTATTGCCGATGGTGATAATATCAGGGCTTGCTCGTTTGTCGGGTATTGATAAAAAGTATATTCATTTCATACTTTTAGTGTGTTTGCGACATTTTAATATGCAGTGTTGTGTCGTGACGTGTTATACTAAATTTATAAAATCACGTTCGTGACGACCACCACGGCACATTGGTGTATTTCTATTATTGAGAATTCGTCTCGTTATATTTTTCTGGCTTCAAATGTATCTACTAATTAAAAGACAACAATTTATTATAATGAAGCAATAATAATTTACCTGAATAGTGTAATTCAAAGTTCAAACAATGGTTTCAAATTCAATATAATAAGTGATGTCCACGATTCGAACATCATTTTCCAAGTGCTTTAATTTCTTATTTATTAATATTATTCTGTGAATGTTGTTTTATAAAATATTAAAAACAAAAATTTAAAATATTGTAGTTATTTTAATGGAGTTTTTAATTAATTATTTTGCACCGTTGCACGCATTTTTAATAAAAAAATTATGTAATATAGGTTAAATACCTATTAATATTATAAAATACATAAAATTTATAATTTTTATAGAGTCTAAACTTTCAGTAAGCGAAAAGCAGAAATAGAAAATAAATTTGCCACGTCGCGCATCCGCGAAACCCAATTTTAGATGACGCTCCTGCTACTTAATTTGACAACTAACGAGTTTATTCTAGTTTAAAAACTATTTTTAAGTTATTTGGAGAATTTATTTGCTGTAATATACCTTTTCCGTATATCGTAAAAAAGTTCTAAATGTGACCTAGCCAAGTTTGTGCTGATAATTATAGGGGATTATGTTAGGTTAGCTAAATATGGTATTTTCTTGTATAATTACACATTTAGATAAAATCTTGTAGTTTGAGTAAAGTTGGGCTTTGGTATGTACTTATCTAGTAGCATTTATCATTAAAGATTTAAGTCAATTAAAAAAAAAAACACGCAAAAATCAAAATATTATCTAATCATTTCACTAGGACCGCTGAACTTTCTATCTATATCTTATCTTCAAAGCAAAATTATAAGAAATTGCAGCTTGAACCATAAACAGGCTTCAACAACAGAATTAACCATTTCTTCTAACATATCTTTAGTTAAGAGTACATAATGAGAATTAAAGTTTGGAGTAATTTGAAAAAAGAAAAGCTAATTTTGATTTTTTTTAATCGTGATAGTTGTAGTTGTGATGCTATTTTCTTCCCTAACTGTACTTATGCGACAATAAAAAGCCATTATTAATACGTAAAGTACATAAGACTGCTTACATATACACTATAAGCAAATTTTTATCACAATAAAAATAATCTGCTTTCGAAAATTTCAGTTGTATGTTGAAATTTAATACTTTACTTTACTAAATAACGCTCGTTCCATGGAAGTTGGGAAAGTCCCTTGTACGGGATGCTACCTGCGTTGACACATTGGCCGCATCACATATGCAAGGGACTTCTGCAACAGCGGGAGCGGCGGCTACTACCGCTGAAAATGTCAAACGGCGCAAATATGAAAACATTCAAAGGAGTTTCGTATTTGTGCCCTTTGCCGTTGAAACCATGGGGTCCTGGGGCGAGGAAGCCAAAAGATTCTACTTCTAGAATTATCTTCCCGCCTCGTCGAGTCTACAAGTGACCGGAGAGCTGGCGCCTACCTTGGCCAACATATCAGTTAGCCATTCAAAGGGGGAATGCCGCCAGTGTTTTGGGCACTTTGCCTCACTGCAATGACATCGACAGATTTTTATGTACATAGTTTTATAAATTACTTTTAAGTTTCATTTAAGTGAATAAATATGTAATATTCTTTATGAAACTATAAATTATATATAATTTTTTGTAATATTTTCAACGTCAAATAAATTAATGTGACATGTGTAATGAAATGATAGTCAATGTCAAAGAGACAAACAGGCATTCGGAACAAACCACATTTGTTTCCAAATTATACTTTATACTTTACTACTTTTTTTGTCAAGAACAAATATACGTCAAAATTAGATATATATATATATATATATATATATACAGTTTACAAAAAAGAAATATAAAGTACATATTAAAAAATCCTTAGTAGCTAAAGCATATTATTCTGTTCAAATTATATAGATGATAAACATGCTTGGATGTAGTATAAGCTGGATTCACACAGGGTATTTAATATATTTGTAACTCATAAATGTATGTACCCATCGTAAAACTTTTAACAAGAGAATCTACATTCCGAACCGGTGGTTAATTAATTAATTAATTAGTGTTTAGTTTCCTTTTGTTTTTGTAATGACGATTCAAAAGTGCTTGTAAAAGCCTACCCTTAATACCCACTTTAGGGACCATTCTAATGACATGTATAATTTATAAAATTTTAAAAATTAGCCAAATTGAGGACTTTCTTTTTTCAAATGTCTGTTAAAAAGTAACATACTTCTTACAGCAGTGTAATATGTTATTCTAAAGGAATTAAATGATTTTTCCTTACTTTTACATTTATCCTTTTCATTTATCATTGCTCTGACATTTACGAGTTGGAATACAAACGAAAGTTATATTCTTGTATATTATTTTGTTCCAATTGAAGAATAACAAAACAGTGTCAGATTTCGCTCGAGCTAATAACCAAACAATCTGTCGAATTGAAAACTCGAGTTAAACAATAAATTCAATGTTTGTGAAGAAGTGATTGTTTAACTTGGAATATCTTAAATTGGAAATCCGACCCGAGAACTTTTTAAATCTTAATGGTATTATAACGTTATGATTAAAAGGCAAGTTAAGTGTTACGGAATGTTTTATTTACAAAAAATCGTATGTCTATTTATTGGTTTACATCTTTTTGTGTTTTTTTTTCGTCCGTTTTAATTTTTTTGAGCTTTTAGGTGAATTTTCAGCTCAGCAGTTTATAGTCGTGACTGAAACAAAATATTTAATTATTACCAAAAATAGAAAATCATAAATGTTATTGATGAAATTAAAACCAAAGAAGCACAAATTTGGTATTAAAAAAAATCTAATACTCGTTATCGATTTCAACCAACCACATACAATATATTAATTAATAATTCAAACTAATCACTCAAAATTTCAGAATCATAATTACCAAAAACTAAAGGTAAATAATATATTAAAATTGAATCTTAAACTAACCTGGCTTCCTCTGTGGATAGCGAGAACCATGTCGAATTCATTGGCGCGAATTTGAATGTTGGCACGGCCGTCGTTACCGACTGTGATAGTTTTGCCGGTACAGGCATTGTTTTGTTTCTCACCGGAGATTACATCACAGTATCTACCAGCTGGAAGGCAGGTCTGGGGAAAAGACAATACAAAGTTAAGTTTATAATAAAATTATTTAAATTTTAATTTCATTAAATTTGAATATTAAAACAAAACCATTAAAAGATACCCCTTTTTAATTATGAGATAAAGACACCAAAAATATCAAAGGCTATTTCAGTATGTCTTTAAGTTCTGTGCTGTCACTTGTAAATGAAAAACGACAAAAAATTTAAACATTTAGAAACAAAATCTTGAAGAGTTTTAAAAAGACATTAATTGTAATAATTAATCAAAACAAACCTGCAAGTTCTGATTCAAATCCCAGTTGTTGTTGTTGAAAGCGACGAAACCTTGGCCGCCACGGCAGAAGGCGATCTGGTTGCTGCCGTTGTCCCACCAGTTGCTGATACCGGAGTTACCGACGACATTACGGAAGGCGACCATGGAGTAGATCTGGCGCCAGCGGTGCTCGCAAATCCAGCCATTACCGCAGGTCTGGTCCTATTTGAGCAAGATATTTACTTTTTAAAATATATTTTTGCTAAAACTCTGATCATTGTTTATATTATTCGTATTCTATAACACCGTGTTGTTATTGTAATTAGGTATAATAGGTAGGTAACAATCAAATAACTTAACGAAAATTGTAATATCAATGGAAGGTTACAGTTTTAATCTAAACAGATAATTGTATAAACTATTTTAATTGTGTCGTCAGTGTGAAAGAACACCATTTCGATAGTTATACATTTTTCATATAATTTAGTTCTAAAATATTCAGATGTATCTAAATCTAAATACTGTTTTACAAAAACTGTCTTTAACTAACAAGGAAACATTTGCAGTAAATTTACCAACGAATAGTAGCCAAATGCGCATAAAAAATAATTGTAATTAAAAAAAAAATACTTTTCAGAAAATCTCAGATATGTGTAATACTCACGGAGTTAATAGATGGTGAGATGATATTGCCATTACTGTCCATTGGTGGTCCGGCTTCAGTATCATGGAAGCCGAAACTGCTCATCAGTTGTGGCTGGCCATAAGGATGGGCCAACATGAAAGCGATAGCTCCCTTGTATTGCTTGGCTCGTTTGTACGTCAAGATGTTTCCACCAGCACCGTGACCTCTCTGGTTGTCATGGTTGTCGATGAAGGTCAAAGCATCACCTGACGCGAGCAGACCCCATTGTGGACCCCAGTTGACCAACCATCTATGATATTAAAAAGATCATGATTTTTATGAAATATTTCATGGTTTTATCTTTCCGAGATTTTGTAATTTTAAATGACATTTTTAAATAGAACCAAAATAGGATACAATATGAAAAAAAATTAACTTATTTGTATAAATTTCTAATTTTATTATTATTATTGTAATTGAGAATACTTTTTTTTTCAATAATAATCAAAACTAAACTAAGTCTCACCTAAGGTTATTGTTACCACCGAAAGCACGGCTAAGTTCCAAGCCAAATCTGAACTCAGTTACAGCAGCAAGAGGAGTGTACTCATTACGGCTTATAGCTTCACCTCCCAAGTCGATGACTTCTTGGTAAATATATGGACGAGCACCAGATGGGAAGCCGTGTCCTGTGTTCAGGTTCTTAAGCCTGCTGTAGATAACACTAAGGTCTCCGGGCCACATGTGTTTGGCTGCGTCAATTCTGTTAATTCATATCATATTAAATTAATATAACGACGTGGAGTGAGCTGAGCGCTTGATATTAGATATTTTTTTAAGTTCCAAATAGTGTGCTTATAAAGTAATGGCTTCATATTTCACACACCTCTCGAAATATCTCTTTGAAAATTAATGTTATAAAGCACGCTACGCTAAATTAACAATAGTATTTTCACTAAATTTGAAGGTGTCTATACTTTAAATAATCCTGTCGTACTAAAATAAAGTCACTAACATTGTACCAAATTTTGTAATAAATATAATGTGTTCCATATTTCGAAGTAGTTTTAAAGGCGCTTCAAAGTATGACATAGGAAATCTTACAAGTTCTGTGGTTGAGAAATCGGGTCATGACCTAAAAAACGTCGTAGCGAACCTATACCATCCTGTCAATGTCGTACCCACGTCTAGGAAACATAAAATAAGCTTTTCAACACGTTGATGGAGAGTCGAGAAAATTAGGGACATATATATATAGCATGTATGTAGTGTGTTTAAGTATATACAAACATGTTCCTTCATATTGAATATTATAAGGAACAAAAATATTTTTTATCTGTATTTATTTTAGTCTATAATCCGAAACTCAATTTCTGTATAACGAATTAAATATGAATCGCGTTTCAATATTTTTTTATATTTAAAAAATATATAGAATTAAAATATAAATGGGTTTTAAAAAATTGCCACGATACATATTTACATCAAAGTATTCAACTGGTCACATCTCAGTATTAAAAGAATTAACTACAGTAGTTTTTTATGAATTTTTTGTTATTATATTTTTCTTGGCAAAATGATGCTTGTTAAGAAAGTAAACTGGTGTAATGTATTCAGCACGTGACGTAAAACTGTTTAAGTTTCAAAACTAAGATTCATAATTACATTTCGAAAGAAACCTAGATGTTCCACTCACAACCTTTAAGTAGTTGCTATATTTTTAATATACACATCAAAAATACAAAGAAGGTCTGAATCTTATTAGCGGAAGTGAATATTGCGAATTGCATGCGTATAACAAACTCCTAATTGTCCTCCCATAACGTTTGATGGTGTATTGAGTATCGCTATCAAAACATATTAAAATATATTGTGACATTTAATGTTGGCGTTTTTGTCCAAATCAAAAATGAACAGTCAAAAGTTGACATGGTTTCATAGCGATTGTTTACACAATTGGGCCCCAGATATGTAGGTTCATATCGTCATCTTTTTCAGAAAACAGAAACACCAGAATTAAAGATTACGTACCACCATTACATTAATCATAGAGCTAATATGACGAATTCTATGCAATAAAGTTTCGCCTTTGATATTGCTTCATTAATGACTCACCTGAATCCAGCGACACCCAAATCGATGAGGCGATTCATGTAACCGACAATCATTTGACGAACGTGTTCCGACCCCTGGTTCAAGTCCTTGAGACCTGATAATTCACAGTTACGGACCTAAAACGATAATATATAAAAAATTACTTTCGTGTCTCAAATAATATCTGGGCAAGGTTGCGTTTGCCAACTGAAAAGGTATATTATCCTGGTAATTAAGTAAGCAATCGCTTGTATGATTGCACTTATCGATACGTGTATTATGTCTAACTGTAACTTTGATCGAGTAGTTTCCGTAATTATTATATAGAGTATTGTCGTTTTTTTATTATAAAAAAAATCTCTTATTATAAGCATATATAGTAAACACGTAAAGGCAGAATCGCCATTAAGTAAGAATAACTAGTTTAAAAGTATATGTTACACTATAATGTCTCAATTTTATTCAGATATTTATATTTACAATGTAAATAATATATGTATGTATGAAGAATCAACGTCGGCCACTTTGAAGTTTTCTAAATCAAAAATAAAATGGGCGATGATCAAAGCCACCTCATGCTGATTTTAAAAGATTCTTTCAAGGATTAAACTCGATTGATTGAAAAAAAATCTTTAGACAGAAAAGAGAAGACTATAATATATTATTATTACGGAAAATTAGATCATCTATCTAAATCTTCGTTTGAAAATGTATAAAGATCTTAAGAAAAATTTATGACCTAACTAAAACGACGTAAAGAACTAATGACGAAAATTGAATTTGAATAGTTACCATGAAAAACAAAAAAAATTGAGAAGTTTTAATATAACACATTATTTTATTCACCGACATTATTATTTTACCCCCTTTGAATTTAACGTCAAATTCTTAAGTAAAAGGAATAATTAAATATGTTTACAGACGAAATCCAAAACGAAAGGCTTTACTCGGAACCATACCCTTTCATATTGTATTTGGCAGTTTTATAATGAGTATGTAAACATTCGAAGTGTCTAAATCCTAAATTTATTTCATAAATCCAATTCGAATTTATAACTTTCCATTTTAATTTAAGCTAACAATTCATTTTCACATTGAATGTGAAATTCACATATATACGTGATTTATGTATTTGGGCGTATTTCTAAATGTATCAAATCTATCATGTTGAATAATAATAAACGCCTATATTTCATTTATTTTTAAATTCCAGGGTTACTATGATATAAAAGTGTCAAAAAAATAATGTTACTGGCATCCATGAAAATTACTTACTCTGTCAGCGCAGCAGTTGTAATCGTTGCCAGAGATGACACAATGAGGTGAGTTGAAATCATTTCTTCCATAGGGTACAGCTGGGTAGTGCCAACTACCGAAGTTAGCAGTGCTACCACCCGTGCCGACGTTTTCATTCCATGTGCCAGTCATATGGTTGATAATGGCATCTACATATATCCTGATAACAGTTAATTCAATTAGACACACGTTAATCCATATGGCTTGTGGAATGGAGAAAAGTAATATGTGTAATATATAATATATATCCATGACTGTTGCTAAAGTCTTTCATCATTTTTAACATAAAATTATGACCAACTTCAGTTGAATCGTTAGTCGTACCCTATAGATTTTCTGGTACTTTTGTCGTTCTCTTTGAATCAAGCGTTTACTTTCGTCCGTAAAAGAGTTTTGTCCTCCAATTCTACTTTTCAAATCTCTCAAGATCTTAGTCAAATTTAAATGATACCAGAGATACATATCAGTTAAAAAACAGAGTTACAAAGACACCAAAAAAAATTATGAAATAAACTATCTCCTTTTTTAAAAAAATACTAATCATACGAGCAGCTTTTTAAAACCTGATATTAAGGCCATGAACGCATAACATATAAGTTGGTAGGGGAAGGAATTGGGATTCTGACTCTCTCACTCACCGGACGTACCTATATATTACTTAGCTATACATATGAGCTAGATGTGTTTTTTGGGGAGAAATTTGTCACACATACATTTTCTAAGAAATATTAATGCTCACCTAACTCCAGCGTTGTTGCAACGACGTACCATGTTGGCGAATTGGTTTTCGTTACCAGAACGTGTGTTCAGTCGATAGGAAATGGGCTGGTATCGTTCCCACCATGGACGATTCCTTGACCAGATAGCCAAGTTTTCATTGGGGGGAGAAATCTAAAACAAAAAACAGTCATACTATACTTTACTCAAAATATCTTTCTGTTTTTAAAGTTGCTACATTTGGGTTGTTACTTTTTTGTTTTCTAGGAATATTGTTTATTATAGACCCAATGGCCTAGTGGTTAGAACATGTCGATCTCGATTGATGATCGCGGGTTCAAACCTCGGCTAGCACCGCTGTTTTTTAGTGCTAAATTTTTGTTTAAATTCATATCGAGCTCGGTGGTGAAGGAAAACATCGTGAGAAAACCTGCATGTGCCGGAAGAAATTCTGACACATGTATATCCGCCAACCCGCAGTGGAGCAGAAACCTTTTCCTTAATAGGAGAAGAAACCTTTACCTAGCAATGGCACATTTACAGACTTTTACTTTACTTTTTTTATAGAGCCAATATAATTCAACTCTTTGTTTTGATGGCTTTTAATAGTGCCATATGAGCTAAGATTATTTTGCTAATACTATTTGTGATGGATAAGACACGAAGGAGAAAACCTAATATAATAGGATGTCTATTATGAACGATTCTTTGACTTAACGGTGTCAAAAATATTCTCCCCGGGAAACTAAACACATTCTTTCCATACCAATAAAAAAATCAAATATCTATAAAAGAGCTACTAAATGACAATCATACTTGAGATATATAAATGTACTAACTTCCGCCCGCGACTTCGTCCGCGTGGAATAGTTACTTTGGACTAATAATGCAATATTTTAGAACAAATTTGGTTAGCATGAAAAAGGTTATAGTGAGCTAACCTTAAAAGTTAGACATATGCTGCGGACTTTTTCTTTTAGAACTTTTAAAGGGGAACAATTCTGTTATACATGATTTTTGCGCAACTTTAACCGTTTACGCAGCGCACGCAGCGTAAGCTCTCTTATTAAGAAAATATCCCCCGATTTCCGTTCTTCATTGGTGCTCCGCTCCTTTTGGTCTTAGTGTGATAATATATAGCCTAAAGCCTTCCTCGATAAACGGGCTATCTAACACTGAAAGAATTTTTCAAATTGAACCAGTCGTTCCTGAATTTAGCGCGTTCAAGCAAACAATCAAACAAACAAACTCTTCAGCTTTATAATATTAGTATAGATATAAGGAAAGGCTCAATAATATGTATTGCGTGTTATTTAACAAATAAAAAAATGCTTTATCGCGTTTCACTTAAATGAAAGTCCGAAGTCACGTTTCAATAAAGGTAATGTACGGAGTTTAATCTCGCCATCCTATTTTTCTCTTGTAAGGAGCATCCTTTTTCAGTAAATTAAATTTCCGAACATTTATTCAGTAAATTGAGTCTCGACCACTGGAAATCTCTATAGTACCTTTAGGTAATCAAGTCTCGGATTGCTGTAAATGCTGTCTTAAACGTTTAAGTAGAGTAACACGTCTGGACATTAAGAAAAATTTAGTAGATACTAAAAATAATTAAAAGTGGTAATATTCTAACCACATAAACGGTATGTCTTTGCAAATATAGATTAAAGGAAATTAAAAGTGATATTTTTTTACGTTATTACTCTAATAAAATATCTAATAGCGCATTTAAATGAAAGCAAAAACGCTTTAACGGCAAGACGAGACATTCAGTCTACTTCACACGTATTCAGCTCTCAATTTAGCTTGACTTTTCAATATTTTTCTTTGAATGTACATAAATTTATAAATAAATCATCGAAATCTCAAACGGAAATGTTATTACGTGTTCCAATTTCAAACACCCTTTTCCTCCCTCAGGAGATATAAGAAACCTATTTGCCAACTTTCAAGGTTGTAAGCTTTTTCCTACCGTGTTAAGTGAAATGTCTATAAGGCGAAAATTTCATTAGTAGTTTTACTCTCGTAATTAATATAAAACAACACTGTAACCTAGTAATAGCTAGCTAGGTAGGCTAGCTAAACTTACGCAGACAATAAATTATTTTAAGTGTTAAGAAATGACTAACAATTTAAGTGACTTTCATAAGTGTAATTCTCGCCTTATAAAACTAAAGATGAGTACACGGTTAAGTACACGTCACGACGCGACGTGAAGTTTCGTTACTTAAATTTCTATATTTATCGTTATATATTAACTAGCTTTCTCATATTTTACACGCCTTTATGTTGACCGTTTTATAGCATAATGTTACAGATATAAATAATTATTAATAATAATCAACGCGTGCATGCTTGTCCTTTATGCATTTCGAAACCATTTATCAAATTGTAATGAAACTTTGGTAGCGTCTTCTGGAGACGCCCATGAGAGTTTCTGGTCCAAAAGATCTATATAATTTCGGTGGTATTGCAAAGTATGCAGAGTACAACTAGTATCTCAAATATCTTTCTCAAATAGAAAGAAATAAATAAATTTGAAATTAAAATTGTTTCCGAAACATGCGTATGTAATCTCACTATTCCAGTAATGGAATACATCTTACACGAAATTTAGTGTTAGCTTCAGCATCATAAACAATGCAGGTTTATGCGAAACATTTGTTTACGTGAACATTACATTCTCTAGATTGCTTTGCACATATCACATCATTCACGCCTCAGTTAAATGATGAAAGAAAAAATAGTTTCGAATTATTAAAATGATGCCTCTCGACTCTAGTACTCTAGAATTTGAATAAGAAAACTTTAGTATACTTCATATCTCACTTTTGTGCAAAATATAACGATTACATTTTAAAATAGGATAAATTTATATACTTATTTCGACAACGAAATAATTAAAAAATTAGTGAAGTCATCGAAAAGCAAGTCGAACTATTCTTTAATTTAATTTTTATGACTTTTAGGTATGCTACTTGAATATATATTATTTGAACAATGTTATGTACTCGAAGAATACGAAAGAGGTTGTAAAGCGCAGTTAAAAAATCGAACTATATTGAAATATATTTTTGATTGGTCGAAAAATGCCTTAAAATCCAAAAGACAAATATTGCTACATAACCTTAGCTGTATTACAGTAATGTTATTAACTTTGAAATAGCTATGAGATAAGAAATAACATTCAATATTAATACTCGCAATCTGTCAGTTGCTCCTTGAAGCCCGAAATCTCTTGAAAATCAATAAAAAGCAATTTTATTGTATTCTTTTGTCTATTATCCAATGGCTAATGGATAAAAATGAAATTACAGAAAGGGCAATACCCGTATACGAATAGAGGCTTCACCGAACAAGATACAGATAATCAAAAATATATTTTTTCTCGTTTTATTGCTTCACTGGTGCAATTTTCGAAAATCTACATTGTGATTAAAAGTGGAAACGCAAAACTAATCTCGCGACTATCCACATGGACTTTATCAATACAGTAATGAATAAATTTTAATATTTAATATTCCTCTGTTCTGTTATAACTTTATTAATACATATGATGTTGGTAATCAATTTCGATTCTTATGCTGGCCGTAATTAAATAGATTTTTACTACGGCCAGCATTGATATTTTCTATGCTAATATTATAAAAAAAATGTTTATAATTTTGTATATACAGGCTAATCTTTGACACTAGTAATCCGATTTGGAAAACTCTTTATGCGTTGGATAGCCTGTTTAGTGAAGGCTATAATTCATCACACTACGACTCATAGAAGCAAGGCAGTAACCATAAATGCGAGGGTAACAGCGACGCAGTAACTAGTCTACTATAACATATTTTACCTGAATGCCACCAAATCCACGCGGTCCCAGGAACCTCTCGCACTCAGCCGCGATGTCGTCCCACTTCCACTCAAAGAGATGGACCATTGTGGACCGCCCGGGCGCGTAGTGTGGGTTCTTGTATGCCACCGCCATACAGGCGGCTGATAGCAAGAGGATGAACCGCATCATCCTGACTCCTGAAAATATTACGTTTATTATAAAATGTAAACTCGTTTAGTACAGTTTTATTTTATCGCCTATATTAAGGTATCTATCGCTATCACAAAATGCTACACTTACATTTGATTTCTGATTTTTTTTTGTACTAAAAAGCATTCTTTAAATGCAAAATCTCTCTGGATTATATAGCATTGGTTTTTATAAATAACCTCCTACTTTTATCCGTGACCAATATCACTGTTGAGTGCTTGAAACGTCCAAGCGATAAAAATAATAATTCATATTGGCGATTTATTTCAAATGGTTTTCAATAACCTAACAGATATATAATCTATGGAAAAATTTTAGTTATTTATTTTTACACCAATTTTTTTTTATATCTAGTTCGTTTAATGACGTAAATATTAATTTTTATCTAAATAAATAATGTTTATATGTAAGACGAAACAGTGCGTTTATTCTACTACAATATAATTATACATATAATACAAGAGATTTAATTCTTTAGTAGAATATAGTAGAATTGCTAACCTAGATTAGCTTAATACTATGAACTCTTGTAAATCCAAAGAGACGAATATCAACGCCTCCGCTTATGGCTATTTTTATATAAAATACTAAACGTGTACAACAAATATTATACAAATTGAATTTGATAAAGTAATTTATGTTTGAGAATTAATCTCGTTTCAGTCGACTTAAAGTATACAAAATTTTGTATCTCAATTAATCCTTCTAATACTCCTCTGGTATAGATGTTTTAAAATTTATATTCTAAGGGATTCCCAACGAAACTGAAACTGAAAAAAGTTATCCAAGATAGTAATTAAAATTTAGTTCATTAAATTCATAAAATACCTAAATCTTTGTTTCATAATCTATGATTTTGAAAAAATAAAGAAATATACATGAATAAATATTATAGCCAAAGTTAAAAAAAAACGTTTATTACATTTAGTGCCTAAAATATATGATGCATTTATCTAAAATATTTAATAAAATGGCGCATCACTATATCTGTTTCAGTGTAGTTTATGTACTTTAAATGTTAATTGTGAGAGCCAGTTTTATAATTGCTCACCGAACAGCTATTGATCCGAGAAATAAAAGTTGCAATGTGAAATAAATAAATACTTTTTAATATTCACATTTCAAAAGTGCTTCTGACAGTCTACTTGAATAAAATATAATTTAATTTTAATTTTGAAATCTGTATTCCATGTCTAGGTAAAAAAGAACCGTACTACATGAAGAGTTGACATTCTACAGAGTATCGGAATAATTGGGATTTACTTTTATTAGTAACGAATCATTTTTATTCGCTGTTTTCGCTGCTTTTAGTATTAATCTATTTCTACTTTATAATAAACATAATTTTCGTGATTTAAATAATCCAACGATAACTCAATGAGTACAAATAATTAATCTCAGTTAATGATAACAAACAACATTTAAAGATAATACTCAATTTCCTAAAGTTGTTAGTGACGTCATTGCTGTTAAAATAATAATCCATTATTTTTTTTATATCTATTTCCTTATTAATAACATTATGTACCTATGCGAATAAACTAGTAAGATACTACTAACTTTAACATAACAAAGATTAATAAATAATTCAAAGTATTTTAATTAAAAATATTAACCTCCTTCCTTTAGTATTTTTATTTTCTACTTATTTATTACTATCAATTCCATCAATATAAATATGAAGTTATTTTATGTATGTTGTCATGTCGTGTCATCCTACAATTCGATACTGATAAGCAATAACGTGTCAACCCACAAAAGGTCAAATTTAGTGATATTCATGTCGATACCTCCCACGTAAGTTATTGTAAGCCACAAAATTGCCGTTAGCGTTTTTACTGAATACTTCATGAATTTGCATTGCTTAATGCATTCAAAGTGAAAAAATACCAAAAATCTTTTTTTTTTCAAGGAAAGTTACAACAAAATACGCCTGAAAAACGCGTATTTTGTTGTAACTTTCAAACTAAAACGGATTAAAAGTGCTCTACTGTAAAATTGTAATTTTGGGGCTACAACAACTTACGTGGGAGGTATCGATGTACTCGATAGCTTATTTAATATTTAACAACATCAAATAATTTTCAAGTCATCTGAACTAAATAAACATGGCTTAGTGTAATGTTTAGAATATTAAAGTCCGTTCCATATTTTGGATTATGCAATAATCTCATATGTATATTTGAAAAGCTTATTATTAGATAAAATCATTTATTATACTAATCTGCTTTTAATTAATTCTACTCGTTATCAAAATAGAAAAGAAAATATTGATGTACACTTCTTCAAACAGATTTATTAAGAATAGTTTGAAATCTTTAAACGCCATTTTCTCAAAATGAAGTCCATGTGGCATAACACAGTATTGCTTATCAGCGTCCAATTAACACTATACGTATTAAAAAGCTATTTTTCTAAAGCTTATCTGTCTTGTTGTTTGTTCAATAAAAAATAAATAAAAGTAATTAAGAACAGTAAAAACCAAAGAACAATATAAAATAAAATGTTAGATAATAATTTTAAAAAATATATAGAATTGCCGGGCTATTATATCCCAAATATATTCAATTCAATTCAATTCTTTAGTTAATGGCTGGAAAATTTCTTAATCTAAACTATTATTATATAATAGGCAAAAAAAATTAAAATTAATTGTTTGTAGGGGGTAATCTCTGAAACTACTGGTCTGACTTTAAAAGAATCTTGCTAGATAGCCTATTTATTGAGGAAGGCAATTACATCACGCTACAGCTCATAGCAGTGATGCAACCATGAACGCGAGTGAAACCACGTGCGACAGCTCCTTTATTCATAAAATACCTAAATTGTTACTTAATGTATTTTAATTAAACCAGCTACCCAATGCGTTTTCACTAACATTTTTAGTCACTAATTTTGGTTATAGCGTGATGTAATATATTTTATAACCTTTCTTAATATGGATGCTGATAAGCAATAATGTATCAACCCACAAACGGTCGGATTTTAAGATATTGATGTATTTTGATATAGCGTCAACTATTTAACATTATTTAAAAAATTCAAGCTATCTAAATTAAATAATTACAGAAAAAAGTTTATTCAACGTTTCGAATTTCGATTGCGTTCTATATTTTTAAATTTATAAAATATTCTGAAACATTAAAAAAACTTATTATTAGATAACACATTAAATACATCAATCTCCTATTAATTCTTTATACCTTTTATAAAAATAGAAAAGAAAAGATGGATCTATACGTCTTTTAACAGATTAAGTAAAAATATGTTTGACATCTTTAGATGCTATTTTCTCAAAATGAAGTCCGTGTGACTTGAAACAGTATTGCTTATCAGCGGCCATATAAGGGCTATACAATACAAAAAGAATATTTCAAATCAAATCAGTAGCTTCAGAGGTTACGCCCTACATGCAAAATTACAAATAAATTTTACATCTTTATAATATTAGTATAGATAAACACATTTTGATAGATTATTTTGATTGATCAAATCTATTTGTATTATTTCGTTCACTTCGAGATTCTTCCTCAATGTGAATCTGATTCATTTAATTGACCGATCTTTTCATTAATTCTTCGACTTATAAGTTTTATTATATTTATTTTAAAACTTATACCTGATATTTTTTTTTAAGATCTACCTAAAAAAATAGTTCTACTGTTTAAGGAAGAATGTATTATTATTAGTTAAAATGTCTTTTTTTTACGTATTAGGATACTAAGCTAATCTTGAAAAATACAACCCTTTAAAAATAGGTAAAACGTTAAAACTACTTACAGTCACAATCTTCACTGGTATAATAAGTAATTAAATTTCACTGTTTTAAAAGAATCGCGAATTAAAAAAAGGCCTTACCTTAAACGTTTAACGTAGTATTATTTAGTGTGTAATCGACTGATACTTCCTACAGCGTTTCACAGAACTTATATAGGCTTAAAACGATAAAATCTCAGTTGCTTTCTTGATAATCATATATTATCGTAGCCCCCCTTAATCCGTGATAGCCATAATGGAGGAAAGGAAAATGATAAACGATTCAAAACAAAAAGATCTATTAATTGGATTACGACGTCGTTCATAATTACATGTTTTTGTTGTTAAGAGCGTTTTAATATCTGTAGGTATGTAAGCGCATCGACTTAGAACGACTGCACCTATATGGCTAATTCTTGTTTTTATTGTCAACATGCTAGTTTGTGTGGAATTTTTTTTTTAATATTTTAAGAACACAAAGTTTGTGTAAAAATCTCTATATGAAAACAGAAATCAATTTATAAGAAAAATAAGTAAATCTTAATTAGTGCCAGCTGAAGCAGGGAGTTAAGAACATTCAAATTAGATTCTGTGAGTTCTTGAGATTAGTTTGACTAAAGAAATAAATTGTTCTGCTTCATAATATTAGTATAGATTATTTCGAAAATGGTGACTTAATTATTTAATCTTTTAATTATATTCGTTTAGTTATTATTCAAATCGTTTAGTGAAATTAGTAAATGACCCATTCAAACATTGTGACATTCGCTTAATAGCGAAAGCGATTAATGGGAAATTGCCATCTATCCGAAACACAAAGGATAGTCATTGGCAAAGATTCCTGCACACTGCGGATATCAGAGAAATATATATTTTAGTACCTGTCCCTCCCGGTGTCACTCACGTTTGGTGTTACTTTTTTGCGCCTATAGGTTGTATTATGATGTAAAGTAGCCTATTATCTTCCTCAATAAATGAGCTAACCAACGCAAAAACAATTTTCCAATTCGATCTAGTAATTTCGGAGCCTATTCATTGTAAACAGACAAACAAATAAATTTCTTCTTTATAATATTAGTGTAGATTATAACTATATTGTTTTAATAAATAAAGTCTTTCCAAATTATGAATATACAACACAAATAACATTGTACAAATTACATACATGTATACGTATTTGTTAATCAACGTCTAGTTTCATGTTCTAATATTAAACGAACGATCTCTATCATTCATAATTGATACAGATCTATTTAAAATTAGATGGGTGTGGTGTTGTGATTGTGTTTGGATAGCAATGGAACACATTATTTCATAGTCTACTTGTTGATATTAACATCACCAAATACAAATATGTTGCTAAATTAAAAAGAAAAAAAAAAGAAATAAGGACCGTGCCACATGTATACGAACTATAGTCAGGCTCTACTATAGTTGATAGTGATATATAATAATCGATATTAATATAATATAAGACAATTATATTTTATAACTATAGATGTGTTATAGTAAGATTCACCTAAGTGTGCCGGTCTGAACTATGCGCGTTACGCTGCGCAGAACACAAAATTAGGTAATAGGACAGTCGTTTAGACATTTCTTTAATTTTAATTATTAAATACTTCTTATATAATGATATACGTCACATTGTTGTGTTTTAATCAATGTGTAATTATTTTTCAGGAGTTTCTTGTTCATACCAAATGTGTTAAATCAAAATAGTTTAAAATATTAATATTTAACCAGTGTAATTGTTCGAAGAGTCGTGATTTTTGTTCCGGGATTTGTTTTTTTATCAAATAAGTCAACGCAAATATATTAAAAATGTTATATAACGGTTGAAAATATTCAATAAGATTATATCAATATATGTACATTCGTATTATATACATTCGATGTTTTAAGTCTTGTTTACTCAACTGTATCATGCCCGAATTGAGACTCGCCTCATGTTAATACCACACACTTACGTGAAACGAAGTATACGTTCATACTATTTAACATTCAAAATTTAAAAAGAAAAAATAATCTTACTTGTCATAATCAGTCACTAGCTGGTTGCTAGGCAACGTCGTCCAAAGCCAAAATCTATGCGCTTATAACATATCTATAGTCTCATAATATCATTTATTATAACGTCTGCTACTATAGTAACTTATTCGAATACATATCCATATAAACTCTCGGTCACATGACAATCTGTAATGTGCATTAAAACTAACAACAACAGGTGATGACAAGAGGATCTATTCATGATACAAAGGCTATCAGCTCATTAGCGTTAGTAATTACACGTTCGTTTAAAACAAGCTCCGCTGTCATGGTAACGAGTTCATTTACACTTTGTTGTTGATCAGTTATTTCGGCCATTGAGCCGAAATTCAACTTTAATTTATTAAAATTATAAATTTGAACATTATTATGTTTCTATTGATAATCTATTTTCAATTTTATGACAGACTTTAACAATAAACAAAAGACCTTATATGCGTGTGAGTGTCAAATACATGGTAGAGTGTGTAATGGTTTTTTATTAATTTAATGTATTTAATGCATAATTTAAAACATATTGGCAATCGGCACTTCTTCTCTATATAAAAAATTTAATGTTTTATATTTTCCGTCCGCGTAATTTTCGTAAAAAGGATTATGAATTTTTGCTTTATAATACGTGTGATTTATTACTACTAAAGTCCATTGATTTATTCCCGAAGGATAGAAAAAAAACTTATGTATAGACGGTCGTCCGTATCAAAATTTATTGAAATACAAGCGAAGCCGCAGTAAGATTACATTAAAGTTGATTCAGTGACTATAAGTATGTGATGGAATTACTAAAGAGAATTTTTGTTTTTGTTTACACCTATTTTTCATTTATGTACAAAGGCTTTCTAGTGTATATTCGAAGGTTTATTTATAATGATAGTTTTAACAACATATACAATATTATGTGTAACTTTGTTTTGTGTTTAGCAATTAAAACAAAAGGTAATAGTAAAGGAAGGTTTTACGTCGTATAAAATCGTATGACGTAACAAAATGATCAGCTTGATCTTCTTCAAAGGATATTTTTTTCTCCTTTGAGCATTTGAATAAAAGTTTATTCTCATTTTTTTATTTTTTACTTTTAATTATTGTTTTTATTTTATATCTAAGAATATGTTTATAAATCTATTAATATCAGTAATTCGTATTGTTGCACGATCGATTGTCAAATAAATTGCTACGCTCTTGTTTTTCAATGAGAAGACCTTCTAGTGACTTGCCCATGGACGTATATAAGGGTGGTTTTTGGAAGCCCGGATTCTCCCATAATAATTACATTACTTACTTACATTTAGTAAATTGAACAACTGGAAATGATAGTGGTTTGTACAATTTCTAAATAACTGAGATTAGAATTTAGAAATTCATCATCTTATTCCGTAATGCCCGGATTAAAACTATTTAATCTTTATTCAGTTTGGACTTACGACCCCGCCTTCGGGCCCTTCCTTTGGCCGGACCCCTCCCATATGTCAGCTATAGCTATGCCCATCGACTTGCTCCTACTCAAACCACATAACATATGCTTGTCTAGTCGCGAAGTTGCACTATCTAAGTATTGCCAAGCTTTAGAATAGGAATTAAATATTATGATAATGCGTAGACGAAACTTCTTGTCTATGCTATCGACCGCTGAAGAGTTTCCTTAGTTCGTGTCAACTCCCGATTAGGAAACCCTCTGAAATTCTGAACTATAAACTTTGCAGATATGTCATGTCATGGTAGAATTTAGAACAGACTATCATAATTGAAAGCGTATACAAAGTTTTTTTCTGTTAACTAATGAGGAGTCCCTTCGTTGGAAGCCGACCCTGAATGCAGCATACCATGCTGGCTCCTAGAACTGGCTGATATAATTTATTGCATATACGAAATTTCGTATAAAGTTTGGAGTGTAAGCCGTTGAAATAAAATCAAGTCATGTTCACCATAGTGCACTGTCATCGGAACCAAACAAGCATATAGAGTTTTATATGATGCACGTAGTAGGTTTTTACGGCATGACGTTGTAACTTTTCGAAGGCGTATCGTGTTTATATGTTTTGGCCCTGACTTTAAATGACTTCACTATTATACCTGCTTTTCGGTCGAGAAGGATAGAAAGCTTGATCCACCACGATGCTCCACTGCAGCTCGCGAATATTCTTTCTCCCAATACATGCCAATTCCGTTTAGCTCTCACTCCACTATATTATTACAATTATTACATTATTATTTATATACATTTTTACGTCTGTAAAACGAATATGAATAAGAAAAATGTAAAAGAAGCGGCAAACGATTTTTCCAAGCATCCTTTAGGTAGAGTAAAAGAAAAAGAAAATTACATAAATTATGCTCCTTTGGCGCGATATCTGAGAGGATAATTCGAGTTCCACAGACGTTGCTTTTGTTATGACTACAATAAATATCATTTGAAGATAATTTTATCAGTATATTTTAAGCTTTTTACAGTTGTTAGACATATTTGAAATAAAAATGATACAAAAGATGCTTCATTTTAGAATAGCTAAATGAATTTATATGGTATATTTTTTTAAATTATATCATAACGAAACAATCGCAATAATTTGCCTATTTAAAAATGGAGTCGCAGAAAAGTCAAAGTTTTGAATTTGGGAAAAATGGGTTAAATAATGAAAATAAAACGATTATTGTAAATAATTAATATTTATTGGTGATTTTAGTTAGATTCCCTGCATTTACCGAAGTTTCACAATCTTGACTGAAACAAAAACCATTAAAAAATCATTTCCGTCGCGTTTACAGGTAATTTTCATTCTAACTATTTATAACAATGTATATATTTAATTTAACATCGTCTTTTTATACATACAAATATAATTTTGTTTCAATCTATTCTAAGGCTAAAATATTTCATCTTCGCTATAAGTCAAGATACTTAAACCTTCTTTGAGATCAAAATATAGAGGTGTACTGGTCATATTTACCATTATTATCAGCTGATTTAGATCACTTATATGTATATTATCCCATATCCCCAGATAAATTTCGAAATTTCACTACAATTGTTTGGTATTAGCAATTTCTTAAACAATTTTTATTCATTCAATCCTTTTCTTCAGTTATTCAATCGATATCGATACACTCAATACTCCTAGCTCAAACTCTCCTTTTACCCTTAGTAGCAATTAACCACAATCATTCAACAGTATTCCTTAAAATATAAAACCTTACCTCTGGGCCGACGTGTACAGCAATTTGCATGTCTTCGGCGTATTGTGATATGTAGAAATGTGCATTGCCGTCTTTTTCCACATTCACAACTGTCCCAGAACATTTAGTACCGATTTTCTTACCGGATATAATATCACAGTATTTACCTTCAGGTAAACCAGTCTAAACACAAAACAAAAACATTTTTAAACGACTTGCAAAAATTGACTGATTTTTTTTATATGTTACGTGAAGTGTATACCATTTTGAATAATTATTTTTTTAATTCAAATCGTTATAGATAAGGTTGGTCCTATTTACATTTAAACAAAAAAAATCTTTAAAGATGTAGAATTAAATGACGATATTTTTATCGAGAGAGAGATTTTTCTCTTACTAACAGAACAGAATATTATTTGAAATGAATTGATATAACACAATCGCTTAAAACCTATGACAGTGATATTAATTAAAAATCTGTAGAGAGGTCAATTCTGTACATGAAATATATTTTCAAAATAACTATCAGGGGGTGATTAGTGATCGATACTGATACCAAAAATGCAATCAGAAAAATTTTTGTCTGTCTGTCTGTCTGTCTGTATGTATGTTCCTTATAGAAACAAAAACTACTGTATGGATTTTAACGAAACTTAGTACAATTATTCTTCATACTCCTGGGCAGATTATACTATACTTTTCATCACATTACAATCAATAGGAGCAGAGTAGTGAAGGGAAACTTTGGGAAAACGGGAGACGTTACTCCAATTTTTAAGCTTCAGTCGCGTATGCAGCCTTAATGGTTAAAGTTACATAGAAATCATACATGACAGAAATATTCTACATAAAATTTTCTAAAAAATATCTCGCAACAGCATATGTCTATCTTTTATGGTTGACTCACAATAAACGTGTAACTCCTGATAGCTTAGCAGTTCGGAGCATTCTGATTATATTTTTTTACTCTTACGTTTATAAGAATCTCACTCATCCCTAATTTAAAAAAGTTAACATTATTACCTATTCAATAAAAAAATCATAGAAATCAAGTATTGTATTGTGGATTGACATATTATATTTCCCTACCAAAATACGATCTGTCTGTCACATCAAAACCACTGAACCCTGAGGAAGGACATACGCTACTTTTTTACGAAAAACGACGAAAACGCGGACGAAGTCGCAGGCAAAAGCTAGTTATATATAAAGCCCCGAGGAGCAATTATCGGTGATAGTTATGAATCAGTAATATAATCCTAACGCTGTGTTGTTTACTTATGTGGATAACAACAACAGATATTGCTCGATACATGATTCTGATAATGGCGAAATTTCCTTTAATAAATTTTTTAGTATAAGGTTTTATTTAAAACAAATAATACGTCACATGAAGCTGTAGTGACCAACATTTTGGGTAAATTCTCTTTTAAATTACAAAGAAGATCTTCCCTCAAAAAAAAGATAAAATATTAGCTTTAGATGGTGATAAGCAATAATGTGTCAACCCACAAAAAAGTCAAATTCGGAAATATTGATTTATCGTGTTAATGCGTTACATGTTTTACATTATTAAAAAAAAGTAATTTAAACAAAATAAGCGCGGGAAAAAATGTCTTAATTTAATGATAGGACTATTGAAATGTGTCACACATTTTGCGATATTTAAAAATGTCATGTATCTGAAAGACTTAGTATTATATAAAACATTTTATTACACCAACCTCCACTTAATTCATTATACCTTTTATCAAAATAGTAAAGAAAAAAATGATATATACGTCTTCAAACAAATTTATTTAGAATTGATATCATATTTTTAGACGCCATTTTCTCAAAATGATGTCCGTGTCGCTTGACACAGTATTGCTTATCAGCGTCCATATATAATTCTGTAGATGAAACAACGTTGTTTTAAAATAAATGTTAATTCGTATAATAAATATAGTCGCATTGTAATTTTTCGGAGCTATCAAATGGAGTTGGTAACTAATATTAAATATTAATTAATCTTATCAATAACAAGATGAATATGCTGACAAATCGTTACGTATAATCTCTTTCCAGAATAAAACTCAAAATTAACACACGAATATATATTATCGTTTGATAAAAATATATAACATTGATAAGGGTCAATAATTTCTTTGTTACCTAAAATGTAAATAACAACTTTATCGGAAAGACTAGCTTCCGCCCGCGACTTCGTCCGCGTGAATAGTTACTTTGGGCTAATAATGCATTATTTTAGAACAAATTTGGTAAGCATAAAAAAGGTTATAGTGAGCTAACCTTAAAAGTTAGACATATGCTGCGGACTTTTTCTTTTAGAACTTTTAAAGGGGAACAATTCTGTCATACATGATTTTTGCGAAACTTTAACCGTTTACTCTTTTTAACCGTAAACTCTCTCCAAAGGAAAATATCCCCGATTTTGAAACATTTTTCATTGGTGCTCCGCTTCTTTTGGTTTTAGAGTGATAATAGGCCTATAGCCTTCCTTGATAAATGGGCTATCTAACACTGAAAGAATTTATCAAATCGGATCAGTAGTTCCTGAGATTAGCGCGTTCGCAAACAATCAAAGAAACAAACTCTTTAGCTTTATATATTAGTATAGATAAATTTTACGTTTTCACTGCGCATAATTAAATTTACACTTCAAAGATACTTAATGCGTATTACCTAACATGTAGCTTATCATCTGTTATTAGTCTAATTATTACCCGACTGCGTAACACACAGGAGGGTAATGTGTTATGTATGTATGTATGTAGGAGTGTACCTTTGTGGCTCTATTTAGATCAATCATGTGTGCCAATTTTGATAAATAACTCGTCTTTTGATTCGTCATAAAAACCATTGGGAAAAATCAAAATGGCCGATCTCAGGCGTCATAATGTGAAAAATAAAAAATGAAAATCAATGAACTATGTCCAGTGGGGTATCGTTAAATATTTAAAAATCATTTTTATACTTTTCATATAGTTGTCCAATAAAAATTAGGATCTATTACAATTTAAAGTTGGTTAGTAACGATTGTCACTTATAGGCTTTTAGACAGAACTGATATTGATAGGGTATTGCTGAGCAGACCACGCAGTCGGTAAATAATTTACCTTGTCACTTAAAATACTACATATGGAGCCGAGATGACCTAGTGGTTCGAACACGTCGATCTCAACCGATGATCGCGGGTTCGAACCTGGGCTACCGCCACTGATTTTTCAAGTGCTAAATTAGTGTTTAAATTCATCTCAAGCTCGACAGTGAAGGAAAACATCGTGAGGAAACATGCATGTGCCGGGAGAAATTCTGACACATGTATATCCGCCAACCCGCAGTGGAGCAGCGTGGTGGATTAAACTTTAAACCTTCTCCTTAATGGGAGAGGAGGCCTTTGCCCAGCAGTTGGATGTAAAAAGGCTGTTACATTACATTAAAATACTTATAAGTATTTAGAAAGTCTTACCAATATAGTTTGATTCAAATCAACGTTATCTCCATTAAACACAATAAATCCTCGTCCACCTCTGCCGATGCCAATTTGTTTGTTACCATTTTGCCACCAATAATTAATATTGGAGTTACCCACCGCGTTTCTATATCCTACCATCTGGTATATTTGACGCCAACGATGTTCGCATACCCAACCATTGCCACATGTGTCATCCTGTATATGATAAACATTAAAATCTAATTCTATATTTATTACCGACCTAAAAAATGGATGCTAATTTCTATTAGTCTGATCGACTGGAATTGTACTACACTGTGAGACCTGATGTTGCAGCATGAGCTTAATTATGTTATTTTGGTATCACCGTTATTGGCATAATGTAGCTGGTATAGTTATTTTATATAAAAAGAATGAGAGTGGGTAGGTGGAATTGAGTTTACACCCACCCTCCCCCTCTCCTCCTTCTCTTTTCCTACACCCTATTCTCATTTAACCCTTATTTATCTGCCAACGCATTTATGGTTCCACTAGCTTGCTAGTGATGATGACTTTGAAATGAACCTAATTTTTTATGATAAAATGAGAATTTAATATATATAATGTCTGTACCCCTATATATTTTTTATTTCAAAACAAAAGTAGATCGTTGATTTTATACAGGTATTATAAATATTTCGTTACTTTAAAAATTTTAAAAATCAATTAAGATCCGTTAAATAATATGTCGAGTGAAAAAGAAACCGAAATTGAGTATCATCTTCTAAACTTAAGGTAATATTACTAATTGGATTTTTAAAATCTATTAAGAAAATTTCTTCCAAAGTTTTATTCGATATGCAATAACTTTACGAAAAGTAGCATAAAAGTTTTTCAATTCTGGAATCCTGTGAATATTAACTTTTTATACTTTGATATTTCATAATTTAATTTTCAATTGTCTTTCTAATCTATAATAACTAATTATTAATTATGATAACAATATATGGGAAACAATATATAACTCAAAGATCATATAACCACCTACTTAATTCAGACGAATTATTAGCAAATATAAATTCTGCAAACTGTTATAACATGTGATACTGTCCGTGAGCTATAAAAGTGTTACCTACCTAAAAATATTATAGATACTTAGCCATAAATAAAATGAATAAGGTGCAATGGAAGAATCACGTATAGAATTTAAAAGTTTTTTTTTATATAAAAAATATCTGGCAAACGAGCACACGTGACACCTAATATTAAGTGATCACCCGCAAAAGAACATTTGTAGTGCCAGAGAAGCCACAACTGCAATGCCAGATTAAAAAGGAATAAGGAATGAATAAGAAGTTAATAAAGGCATTCCTTTCTTCCATTGAAAAGGGTGTTGAATCTGTCACTCGCTGTACAAAATACAACTGTATTACTTATATGCCACAAATTTTCTGTGTAATTGTGCTACTGATCCTCTACTGATCGAACTAGCCCATATACGCTGTAGTCAGTGGGCTACAGTTAGACTCTAACACAGTAGAATCAATAAAAAACTTACGTCATTGATGATCGGTGAAAGTATGTTTTCATTCGCATCACTTGGCGGGCCTTGTTCGTTGTTGTCGAAGAAAAAACTGCTCATAATACGAGGCTTTCCATATGGGTGTGCCAATAAAAACGCTACAGCCGCCTAATGGAATGAAAATAAAAATAATGCTAAGTGATAAAAAATATTGAATCCTAATGATTTTTACAGAAACTTAGTACTGAAATATTGCAAGACATGAAATAATTAAAAGTAAGATGATTTGATAGATAAAAGATTCAACATCAGGTACGAAGTAAATTGGAAAATAACAAAATTTGATGCGAAAATATATTAAAAGATAAATTTGCCTTAATTCAAATTCAAAATTTAATTTGAATAATTTGTAGTAGTAGTAGGCTTTTAAAGCACTTCACTTTGAAATGTCAATTTACATATTGGTCTTCTAAATATAAAGGTACCACCAATTACTAAGAATATATAAGATTTCGTTCGATCGATTTCGATTCGATCTATATACCTAACGATTTCCTGTTGGATATTTTTCACGTATCAATTATTTAAAATTAATAATAATTAATCAAGTAAATTAATTCTATTGAATACTTTTCCCTGAATAAATATACTAAGTAATATCTTTGACGTATTAAAGTTGGTACTATCGTTTATAAAATCAATTTTTACTCCTTTTTCCCTGTAGTTTAGATAAAGTCAGATATGTAAGCAATTTTAATCCCTATGTTATTGATACGAAAAATTGCTCGTGCATATTTGCATAAATTGGATCCGGTATCAATTTAACATTGGACAGTTCAATAATATTTTGTTGCAAACATTTGCATACAGTTTCATCTTTGGTCAGAACGAAAAAAAGAATTACAATGTACAAAGAAAAAAATATTTGTACCAATATTTCAAACGCAAAATGCTACATTCAACGCTACAATCTCACGTATAAAAGAGAAACGTAACACTTTTATCTTCTTCTAAATAAATCCCTGTAGTTGTTTTGTTTGTTTATTATTTCGTTCTTATCCACACGTATGGAAATAATCTTCAAAGAAAGTTTTTACTTTTTCTGTTTTCTCAACAAATCCTACCTTATAAGCTTTAGGCTCCTTATACGTCAGTACGTCACTGCTTCTTTGAGTGTCGTGGTTGTCAATGAAGGTTAAAGCCGACTCACGCGGTAATAACCCCCACTGTTCTCCCCAAGATATCAACCATTTCATAGCGTTTTTACCTTGAAACACATTTTTCAATTCCGGTCCAACCTTAAACATTTTTAAGAGGTTTAAAATTGGATGCTGATAAGCAATAATGTGTCAACCCACATAAAGTCAAATTCGGAGATATTGATGTATTTTGATACTGCATCACCTATTTAACATTATTGAAAAAAATTTCAAGTCATATAAACTAAATAAGTGCGGAAAAAAGTTTCTTAATGAAATGTTTCGATTTCCAAGTGCGTTCAATATTTTGACATTTATACAATTATCTTAAATATTAGATCAATTTTTAATTAGATAAAACATTAAATATATCAATCTGCTTTTAATTCATTATACCTTTTATCAAAACAGAAAAGAAAAGATGGATATATCCGTCTTTAGACGCCATTATCCGACAACTTTAGACGCCATTTTCTCAAAACGAAGCCCGTGTGGCTTGACACAGTATTGCTTATGAGCGTCCAATTATGACCTTATTATTTCATATTTCATTTGCATTGTACATCAACACATAAGTTAAAATATAAATAATAATAATGGACATATCCCTAGATTACAAGATAAAATAAAAAGCGGAGACTAATTATAAAAATAAAATAACGAGTAGGTATCACTTCCTTGTATTTTATACAATGAAGTCAAAAATATTACATGTTACAAAAATTACGAAAATAGTAACAAAAAGTTACAAAAATTAATGTCGCTGCGTATTCTGAGGGTGAAAATGACTTGACCTCTTTACGAAAGAATCTACCACAATGGGCTCAAGTCAAAAGTGGCTTTTGTCAAAAAAAACAACCGAAAGAAACCGTGAGAAATATTTTTGTAGATACTAGTTGTGCATAGAATTTTTAAATAAGTTTTGTTCGAATGCATTTCTCATGCGCCAGCGTAAGTTATTCTTATCCGTATTACCACCATGTGTTACTATTGACAGGCTATTTAAAGAACGACGAAGAAAACGTGGAATAAAATCAAAAAACATTTTTAAAAGATATGCACGAGGTGTGGTAAAAGTATAATACTTAATTGGAAGGAAAATGCACATAAAAATCAACAAATAAATAATCGGATTAATGAGATAAAACAAAAATTGTTTCTTGATTGTGTAGATTAATTAATAAAAATTAGTCATAAAATTCGAGAATAGTGTTTCATTGCAAAATAATATACTCTGGTTCCCTTATTTAGTTTACATAAATTATTAAGAAAATAGCTATAGCAAAAGCCATTATGATATATTCTGAAGTGACTATATGCCAGTCACTTTAAAATTAACATTCAAATTAACGTTTACACATTATTCTAAATGGTCTCTCGACGAGTATATTTACTTGCTGAATTGGTAATATGTTAGTTATATGCTTCTTACCCTAAATTCAGTGACATCGCCGAGAGGCGTGTATTCCTCAGGACGTATTGGTTCTCCGCCGCTATAAATCACTTCCTGGTAAATATAAGGTCTCGTTTTTAGAGGAAAACCAAAATCCGGATTCAAATCGTTGAGCCGCTTATAGATCACTTGCAGATCATTTGGCCACATGTGCTTTGCCGCATCAATTCTGAAGTTAATATTGTCTATAAGCTAACTTATTTTCTATATTAGCGAAAATGTTACCGAACTTTTGCTTTTCATCTCAAATGTTATTGTATCAAAATATGAAAGAAGGTTAGAAATATCTACGCTATATAAAATATAACTATTATTTCTAACAGAAATAGAACTGTATGATCATAAATCTTATCATATAACCTATAAAATAAGGAACATTATTAAAAGCTCTTCTAAATTTATAATCCAACTAATATGTATTAAAATAGACGAAAGGTATTAACAAAAAACTCCAACAAAATGCTTTAAGTTTACTACCTAACCATAACAAAGAAATATCGAAGACAGCGACGCGTCAGGCAAACTACGACGTAAATTATTTCAGATAGCGCAAACTAGATGGCGCTGTGCTTGTTATGAGCTATTTCTGAATCGCGCTGGCCAGATTTTCGCGCAAACAATGACTACCGCGGCGTCGAGCCGAGGAAAGCATACTTACCTGGCGTAGGGGACACCGTGATCATGAAGGCGGTTCCCCCAGAGCGAGGCCTATCCATTGCACTGCGGATGGGTTGACCTCTGCGATTATCCCTAATGCGGATAACTCGGACGCGTAATTTTTGGTAGTGGGGACTGCGTACGCGCTGTCCCCCTGAAAATTACTCTATTCTCAATAGACTATAACGAGTCTACCGAGACTGGCTATGTTTATAAATAACCAGCAAGTTCGCATTTTAGTTTTGATACAAAACATATCTGCTGGATTTTACGATATTTTTTAAATAAAAAACTTCATTAAGTAATAAATACATATAAAATGTTTACTCTTACAATCCATGATTTTCAACCGACTTCAAAAAAGGAAGAGTTCTCAATTATATATATATATATATATATATATATATATATATATTTTTTTTTTTTTTTTTGCATGATGTATATATATATATATATATACATCATTCAAAAATATTACATTTTTAGTTATAGATATAAAGAGTTTCCATAGTATTGAACTGTATAAGATTTGTTTTTACAATTGTTGTATATTTTTTTTTAATTACCGAAAACCAGCCACGCCGAATTTGATGAGTTTATTTAAATATTGAACTATTTTCTGGCGTACGTATTCTTCGGTTTGATTCAAGTCCTTTAATCCCAATAGCTCACAGTTTCGAACCTGAATTTCAAATAAAAACAGAAAATACAGATTGAAATATAATTTATATTATTAAGTTACCTAGGAAAATTAAGACATAATTATCCCTAAATTTGCAACTAAAATTAAGTGCTAGCCAGGGGCGTAACTAAAGAGTGGCAGGGCTGGCGAAAAGCCACGGGCCCCGGACCCCAGCCTAAAATAATTTTATTATTAAAATTCTTATTAAAAGTAAATTGTTATTTCATTATAAATATGTATGTATAAACCTAACATAGGTTGTTGTTAACC
Source organism: Hypolimnas misippus (assembly GCA_037950945.1). Lineage (NCBI taxonomy): Eukaryota > Metazoa > Arthropoda > Insecta > Lepidoptera > Nymphalidae > Hypolimnas > Hypolimnas misippus. The sequence goes on from JBBEEQ010000006.1 coordinate 10,061,065, forward strand.
TATGTTCTTGAAAATAAAATTTATCAGATATTTAACTAAAATACACACAATATTATTAATAGTTTTGGGTAAGTTATAACGTGACGATTTTTACTGGGAGACCCCATCCAAAGAATTTGCCACGGGCCTCAGATACTATAGTTACGCCTCTGGTGCTAGCACAAATTCCAATTCGAATTAATTTCTCGTTCGATAATATTTATATTGAATTTTCATAAGCTATTTTCAAAGTCATAAAACAATTAATTGCAAAATATAAAAATTGAAGAACTTGGATCTCTCATATAAATATTCCATTAAAAAAAATTACATACCTCACTGGCGTTATAGTAGTTATTGATTATACAATGCGGATAGTGAAAATGTCCGTCATTGTAAGGCACTGCCGGATAATTATAGGTGTTGAAGTCCGCAGTACTGCCGCCAGTGCCCTTGTTGTCTTTGTGTACTCCTGTCATATGATTAGCAACCACATCTGCATAGATTCTATAACGAAAGTACCGTATATGTTATCGTAAGTATCTAAATATACAAAATTCAAAGACTGACTGACATAGTGATCTATCAACGCACTGCCCAAAGCTCTATGCGGATCGGGCTAAAATTTGACAAACAGGTAGATGCTATGAATTAGGCATCCATTAAAAAAGGATTTTGATTAATTCTACCCCCAAGGGGATAAAATAGGGGATGAAGGTTTGTATGAAACTTTGCCAATTTTAAACCGATCGGGCTGAGACTTTACATGCGTACAGCTACTAAGACGTAGGCATCACAGACTTCGCAGACGAAGTCGTGAGCATCAGCTAGTTTTATTATAAGGTCAGTTCTATTAAAAAACGTTGTACGGATACGTAAGTTATCAACTTTGGAGTAGTCAGATTTGTATTCTGAGCGAATCTAATAACTCAATGAAGTTTTAATCTTTACATGGCATAAAACTAAGTTCTTTTTCAGCTGTTTTTTTCCCTGTTATCTTGGATCTTTGAAACTACGCAACGCTATAATACCTAAGCAAATAAATTTGTATTGATTTTTTTTACACACATTTTGTGTTAAGGCACAATTTACTACGCAACGGATTTCATTTGCGGTGCGGTAATACGCAGAAGGTTGCAATATAAAGGTTTTATATGTAAAATAAGTACATGAAAATTCACTAAGCCGAGAATTTCAAACATTTGTAATGAGGTGTCGTAGAAAACTACATTAACACGTCGGTAGTTAATTTATATTTGATAGCATTTTCTAGCGAGGGACACATTATAAGTAGGTTAGGTTTAATTATCTACCGATTTCATAGGACGTTCTTAATTCATAGTGTATGGTTTCTTCTTAATGTTTCTTACCTCAGAACTTATTCATTTATTAATCGATTTTGAAGATTTTTTTTTTCGATAAATAGTTTTTTATACTTCCCCTCGGTGTATTTCCCTCTTTTACGTGTGATCTTCGGAGACTTAAAACCATGAAACCGATTGAAAAGCAATATATCCAATTTTGTTTACGTATCATTCAGTAGTATTACTGGTATATATTTATACCAGTTATTTTTATTTAAAAAACAAATTACTGAACCGATTTTGATAAAAAATACTAAATAAATACACTATGAATTTTGAATCTACTCCTTTAAAAAAATCGATTTTTTGAAAAATCGATTATTTTATACGCAATGTCCTTTATAAACAACGATAAGGAATAAAAAGATATTTAAATCTGTTTTTATCGTTTGTTGCTCTAATTAACGTTCAACAACTATATTATCTTGAATTTTAATAATATTATGATCATTACATAGTATTGTACAAAAACAGCATGTAAATGTCCTATTGATTCAAAAGAGAAGGTGCGTTAGAAAGTATTATTGTTTATTTATAGTAGAAGTCGAAATTAAGGAAGCGAGCGAAATCGTGAGCAAAAGTCATTACCTAATATTATAATTGTCGCTAAGTCGTTAACATTAATCATACTATCAATGTACAATCGATAAAGATCTGTTATCAATGCAGAATAGTTTAATAAGCAAATAAATTTGTATTGTTTTCCTTTACGTATAATTTTGATTTAAGTTATAATTCGTTATCTCCTTATTTTAAATAATAACACCTGAAGTTGAATGTATAAAAATAGGTACATAAAAGGACTGCGCAGAGGAGGAAAATATGTAATATTAAACTTTTGTAATATCTCATTAGGTACCTATATTGTGTTATGAAATACACTTTAAAGTAAGATTTATTTAAATTGTTGTTTCAATATAGTAGGTATTTTTAAGATTCATTGTCAACGCCTTTAAGTTCAACTCATACATCGCCAAGTTCTACCTCTTGACGTCAACAACTAGGCAACTCTCCAAGTCACGTGAACATCAGTCCCATTAACAGTGAGTATATAATATAAAATTAATTTTGTATACCTACTGTTAATAAATTAAAAGGATGTTATTGTAACAGCGGAAGTAAATCTTACCGTACACCAACATTATTGCATCTTCTGGTCATATTCAAAAAGTCGTTTTTGTTACCTGATCTCGTCATTAATTTGTAAGACATTACTTGATATCTTTCATACCACGGTCTCTGGCCATTTTTGTGGATAATCAGGTTTTCTGATGGCGGTGATATCTACAACGCCAGATGAATTAAAAACAATAACCTCCTAGTTTGTACATGGGCATTAATGCTAAAGAATTTCACACTGACATTAAGGTAACAAAACATATTAATAATTATGTTACGTTCATATTATTTGACGTTAAAAATCTATCACTTCTAACTTGGACTAGCTCGTCATTTGACTTGTTGATCCAAAGATAATCAAGCCTGTCATACACAGGTACTAGCTGGTTGCTAAACAACGTCGTCTAAAATGGTCGGTATTCTGGGTGGTAAAATCCATGAGTCAATAACATATCTATAGCTATATAATATCATTGATTTACCTAATAAATATGCTTAATGATTGATAGTTTGTTAATATTCTACAAAATATTTACCTGAACACCACCAAAGCCTTTAGGAGCTAGAAATCTCTCGCATTCATCAGCGATGTCTGTCCACTTCCATTCAAAAAGATGAACGATTGTAGACCGATTTTCCAACATATTTGTATTGTAACCACATACCAAACCAAACGACAAAATCAGCACTAAACACTCCATTGTCGTCGAAAGAATCACACATAACTGAGGAAGCTTTAAATAAATAGGTATTAATTATAATAATTTTAATGTATAACCACCTCTTGTAAATTCATCACGAAGTCTTGCTATAAGGAAAATCAATGTATTAAATAAAGATGACGTGTAATAAACTGGTGCGTGAAAGTAGAGATCCGTTATCAATACTAATAAAACTGAAGTATTTGTTTACTTGTGTCTGATAATCTCAGAAACCAATTTGACTTAAAAAATCTTTATTTTCGATACCCCGTTTATTAGGGAAGGTCATAGGCCATATTACATTACGCTTTAGCATATAGCAGCGTAGCAGTGACCATAAAAGTCAATTTATGTGACAATGTATTATATAACGGGTGAAAGAATGAGACAAGTATAGTTTATAAAATATTATAAATGCGAAAGAAACTCTGTCTGTTTCTGATATTTTCACTTCTAAATCGCTCAATCATTTTGATATAGTCCTTGGATAAACATACCACCTTCTCCTTTTCTTCTCTATCTCCTTCTAACTTTTGTTGTGAAAATAAAACGTGAACGGAGAAGTTTTTCTAACTCACTTCTTTGTTATAAAACTACGTTTGTTGAAATATATTTTACCAAGATCTTTGAGGCTATTTATTTTTATTCCCATTGAAGAGTCGGTCATGAGTAGGGTCTGACCGGACTTGTCTGCGTGTTCAACGAGAACGACATTTGAAAAGACCCTCTCACGATTTTCTATACACACTGAATAGTGTTTTGTAAACGCATTGTTACAATATAACTTTCATTAATATGATAAGAAATATTTTCCAACAATAACATCGCTCATGTTTCCAAATTAAATTTTGAGTAAGGCGAGAAATACACTTGTAAGTTTTCTTCTCGTAATTAAGTAACCTTATAAAAGCTGTAAGTGTCAAAAATAATGCACTAAGAATAAATTGTTTCAGGTGTAAAAACGGTGATTAACAAATGCAATTCTCGCCCAAGAAAGTAAGTTTACAAGATAACAAAAGACAAACTTATGTATTAATTGACGATTTCGTGTATTTGCGCTTGGCTTCGATGGAGGGCAACAGGAGTGCGATCCAAAGGTCGGTGTAGAACTGTAGACCAGCCACGCGCTATCCTAACGTAAAGTTAAAGCTCGCGTTCCTTCCCAGTCGATCTATTCGTAGTAGATTGTCGATCGTGCTATATAGATCGCCCAGTGTAGAGGCAGCTATCGACAAGTCGAAATGTTTGAAGATACCTCAAATTTCATTAGCTACTGTTATTAGTTTGGGTTCTTGTCTTTAGTAATTTTATATTATTGATATAATTATAAGAAAGAGTAATTAATTATCACTATTACCTCCTATCGATAATCTATAAATCAAACTCACAATCTCATCCGTCTTAAAGGCAATTATCAAGTCTATATATTTTTTAATTTTTATCGAATTATCTACAATACTCGAAGCTTCTATAATGAGTAAGATAATACGGAAATTACGGAACCATAACGATATTATAATTATGAATCCCTACTAATATTATTGAGTCTACGCACACGTAGTCGTGGGTACCACCTAGAGATAGTTAGATAAAGAAAATGTACGTAGTATAATAAATGTACGTAGTTAAATTAATGTGGCATTTTAACGTTGATTTTGAAAGAATTGAAAAAATGTAGTAAACTTATTATCTTTACAAAATCCGCCATGGTCGATGTTTTTCCATTTTATGACGATAGATACGACCTATGATAGATGACCTATACGATGAGGAAAAGTCACCATGTGCCTAATTACATTGAAATGAAATGATATATTTTAAATAACCAACAGATTATTAGATTAAAACTTATCTAGATAAAAAATATTAATGTACTTTATTGCTCATTAATAAATATTAAAATATTATTGACACAGATTATAATTTTCTTAATTATTTGACGTGTTATCGATATTTACTTAAGCGAAAATTGCACCTGTAATTTTTTTAGCATTGCTTTAGATCTCATAGTTTTTCAATTGTCATTAAATTTTCTTTCAGTGCCTCACACTTGAAATAATTATCTAAACTCTTGCCAGGTTACAAAGTTATTTTATTTTAGTTAAGAGTAAAACTTACAGCTGTAATTATTGCCATAGAGAATTACACTTATAAGTTTTGCTCACAGACTTTCATAAAGATTTTCATAAAGTTATTTCTTATTGCTTTATACCCGAATGAATTTAGTGCATTATTTTTGACATTGACGGCCTTCTTAATTATTTACGACGTATCTGTTGCCAATTTACAGAATTGTTTTAAATTACCCTCGAGAATAAAACTTACAAATGTCAATTCTCGCTTTAGAAAATAAAAATGGTAAAAAAGTAAGGACAAAACAAAATTAAACAAAGCTATTTTTATTTTAAACATTTATTCAAGAAAATAATTCATTACAAAAAATCATAAGTACGTTCTTAACCTATGACTCAGAGCAAGGTGTTTTATCTATACCGATATTAATATATCGTAAGTAGTGCACTTTAACATCCAATACATATGTACATATATAACGATACCTTCCACGTAAGTTATTGTAAGCCACAAAATTGGCGTTAGCGTTTTTACTGAATACTACACGAATTTGCATTGCTTACTGCATTCAAAGTGAAAAAATACCATAAATCTTTTTTTTTTCAAGGAAAGTTACAACAAAATACGCCTGAAAAAAGGCGTATTTTGTTGTAACTTTCAAACTAAAACGGATTAAAAGTGCTCTACTGTAAAATTATAATTTTGGGGTTACAACAAATTACGTGGGAGGTATCGATAAATATAATGACATATAAACGACATTTTATAGATATTTTACCTTTATACTATTTAACGTTAAAAAACTGTACGTATTTTTAACTTAGACAAACTCGTCATTTGATTTGTTGAAACGAAAATACTTGTCTGTCCCACTCGATCGCTAGCTGGTTGCTAGGCAACGTCATCTAAAGCATTCTGAGTGCCTATATCCATGCCCTAATAATATATCTATAGTTATACAATATCGTGGTACGTACAAAAAGACAAATGATTTAAAGAGAATTAAGTAGTCAATAAATATCACGTTCTAATAGTATTTAATAAGTTTCTTCTGTATTTTAAGTACTCAACGTTTAATAGATCTGAATTGTTTTTGTTTAATGATTATGAGCGTCCTTTTTATGGATCAATAGTGTATATTTTCAATAAATTAGTACGCATTGACGATATCGCATTCGCGAGTACTGAAAATCAAATAAATAATGACAGGTATTGTTTGACCACTTAACATTGATACTTATAAAAAAAAAGTCCCACGCTTTTACAGATAAATAATTATTATCAGTATCATAGACAGCGCGATATTTATTGATTACTTAAATTTAAATCTTTGCCAATGTGTGCGAACCGTAACTTCTTAGTTTGTTTGTACAAAAAAAAAATTGTAATAGAACATCCAAGTGAATATTACACAGACTTTTATTTAGGATATATATTAAAGCCCATATGACACACTCAGTATTAAAGTGACTGAATTAAAAATGTCTGACACGAGCAAGCTAAACTGCTACAGGTAGTTTCACATTATTTTGTAGTATATACAATAATATAATATTTTGAAAAAAAGAAATACTGCTTTACTACTAAATATGAAATAAAACCATGTTCAACACGTGTCTAGTTAAACAGTGTTTGAAAATTAAACATTGTTTAAAACGTTGTCAAAATTGCTACACTGTCTGTAAAATTATAGAGCAATAAAATAAAGTTTTAAGCATATGTTAAAAACGAAATTGTCGTTAGACGCGGATTTGTAGTACAGGATTTTATAGACACGCGTTTAACGTGTTTAATTTTTTTGTAGTAAGGCAGATCATGTTTGATTGATGATTGATCTTCAGGGATTCATTCTTTGACATAAAAGTCTAAATAAAGCGCCGAAGACCCACGTGCCAAACGTTTTTGCGATTACCCAAAAATGTGATTTCAGTCTTATTCATACTAAGCGTGCGATATTATAAAACAATTGCAAAATTAACAGTTAATTTTTTAAAGCATTTCAAAACAATATACCAATTAACATTCAAGAGTTATTCCGATATACAATTCAGCACAAGACCAGAGCTAATGACATCTCGAATTAACATGTATAGAATTCCGTACTCGAATGCTTTAACGGGATCCTATTAATAAGCACCCACTCTTCGTCCGTCTGCCAGCGGGCTGTATTTCATGAACCATAATAGGCAGAGTCAAAAATTTCACAGAGTAAATATATCTATCGCCATTATAACAAAAAAAACTGGTCAAGTCCGAATCGAACTTTACAAAATTTTCAACTTTACAAAGCTCGTACGAAGCCTACGCGTGGGAATACGAATCACACTTAACCGATTTTATTTTACGTCTAACAATACGATGTCAAGATGTCATCAAAACCTACCAGCATGCTAGATTGTATTTCAGAACACACAAATAATTTAATATGAGAAATTGCAGCTTCTCCCGCACAGCCGATAATCTAGACTAAAATTATGCAGACTTTTTGTATATCTTAATATAACTAAATAATTTCTACGTACATAAATAGTTTAATTCATATTGTTAAAATATTTAGCAAAAATATTAATTTTATATATATTTAAGTTGCCATGCAGAAAAAATAATATTTAATACATATATTTGTCTACATATTTATCTGTGGTTAAAAATATATTAGGCGTTGTCGTTAAAGTTAGATGAGTTTGTTACAATTAATATTCGTTTTATTTTTTAACTTAATATTATGTGAAAAAAAATTTAGTATTCTCATCGAATTCATTGATATTATTAATATCCCTTCAAATAATCTTCCAGCAATTTGACATTTAATTGACAAAGCTTTTAAGCATTTGCAAACTAAATACAGTCCATGAAGTTTTGCTTTTACTAGACGATTATAAGTTTTTATGAATATAATCTGTTACATTATATTCATATTCCTGCCATGTTTTAAAGCCGACATTTTACTAGTTGTCAAAAAACCAACCATAGATAATATATGACATTCTTATACGTCATTTTCGAACATGTGTTAAATAGGCTTTTTGTACTAAAAGCCATTAATGAAACATTTTAATTATATATAAAAGCGAATTTAGCTTTTATATATAATGATAATATACAAATCGTAAACATGCACTATTTACTAATAATTTGAATTGAATAAGTATGATATTATTTATAAATTATTTAACGATATAAAAACATATGCATATTTCGATGATGATAAGGAATAATGTGTCAACCCACAAAAAGTCAAATTCGAAGATATTGATACTACCCCGCCTATTTAACATTATTCAAAAAAAAATGTAGTCATATAAATTAAATAAATACGGAAAAAAATTTCTTAATTAATTGGTTCGAATTTCAAATGTTTACCATTTTTTGCAATTAATACAATAATATATAATCTCAAATATTCCACTAAGTTTTTATTAGATAAAATAATAAATTTATCAGTCTGATTTTAAATATAAAAAAAAAAAAAAAAATTGGACATATACTTCTTTAAACATATTTGTTAAGAATAGGTTTGACATCTTTAGACGCCATTTTCTCAAAATGAAGCCCGTGTGGCTCGACACATTATTGCATATCACCATCCATTTATATCATTCACATATAAAATACTATAAACACACTAGTAATATTAGATTTTCTATTACATAAATTGACGTCAGCAGCCTTTGTATATTAGAATTCTGAACACTAAGTGTAAATTGACTTATTACGAAACTTATAAATGTATTAATAATAAGTCATTATTGACAATTAAGTACGATTTAGTCTGTTTACAAAGCCATATTTGTTGCTATACTATTAAAAGTTAAAGATTTTCTTTACGCGAGCGTTAGACTACGTAAGTTATTTATAATTATTTTTTAAAGTAAAAATGTAATAGTTTTATATAGATAAAATAATTATTAATTTAATTTTTATCTTTATTGTTTATTTTAGTAAGTTAATTGTAAATAGGTTACGTAATTAGACTATGGAAGTAAACCTTACAAATGTAACGGTTGCCTTAGAAATTGTGGCGCCGATTGTTGAGACTCGTAAGACTGAAGGTATTTTACAAACATCATGTCTTCATGTTCGCGGCGTTGTGTGTAAATAACTTTACATAAATCATAATCAATGAACACGTATTAATCTTGTTACACATATAAGCCTTCTTGCTGTGTAATTATATTATTTCATATTAAACAGGCTTTCGACTTTTAATAATTAATACTTTTAAGGTCCATCAAATATTCGGTCATTAAGTTTTAGACATCACATTCCGCATAATAATAGGCAAATTTTAGCCGGTAAATACATTTTTTTTACAAATTCAATTTATTTTTCAGTCTTGATACATTAAAAAGCCAAATTTAATACTATGCGAAAAGTATCACAATACACAAAGTGGTGTAATCTTTCATCGTAGAATTACCAAAATAATATAGCGCTTAAGACTAGTGTTGCAAGGAGAACGTTAATTTATATAGCTTTATATAAAAGTAATTAACAATTATTATTTATCGATAATTTCGATATTATCAACAGAAAAAATATATTGCACGAGTTTGGAAGGTTACATATGTTATTTATAATAATAATAATAATAAGACTCTCATTTTAAATATACATGTCTGTAGTGAGAAATCAGTATTGATATTATATAATGAATATAATTATATAAAATAAGATCAATACATTATATAACATGGGTATAATATAGAAAAAGAAATATTATATATATATTATCAATAGCTTGAAAAGCAACTTGTAATTTTAAATCAGGAAAGTAATTAGTTAGCATTAAATTACGTCTTTTCCTACAATCAAAAGCAGACAATTTGAAATGCTAGTCTTATTTCAATCAAAATTCAAAATTTAATTTTATGCTACAAGAGATAAGATATTTAAGAGATATTTAAATAAAAAAAAACAATTTAATATGGCGGATATGGCAAATTATTGCCATATTTGATTTCATATATATTATGTACTAAATCTGAATCATATCGATATCTCAATAAATGCTGAGCCTAATGGAAAATGCACGTTGAGTGCATCGACTTTCACAAATAGTAACATCCGAAGAAGTATACAAATGCGGACTATGGCGAATATAACGAAAAAACGGTCGCCATACTTTTTTCATTGGAGTTATTCATAAAATACGTTACACGTATATTTATTTACGTCAAGATGAGTCCTCTGACTTATGTCTGTTTAATTAAACTACGTTTTTCTACAGCCAACGAACAAATGCAAAATTTCATAAGGTAATCCTCTCTCTCCTCAATAAATTTCTCAATTATTCGTGACATACAAATATTTTATCGAGAATATACTTCGATATTTTCGATAAAATATACAAGATGATTTTTCAATCGGACATGGATACCAAATCTATAACTGCATTATTAAGTTTTTAAAAATTAAATAAGTTAATTAAAAAAAAAACTCTCCTGAATTATTGCTCCAACATGTAATTACATACGGCAAACTAAAAGAATTACTTCATTTTTTTACAAAATGTTATTACATTTATAGATTAATTAATACGTTAACTAATCTGTTTAAAGAGATGATTAAACATCAAAAGTGGAAATTTGAAATTATAATATGGTGTCGTAACCATGAACACGGGTAGGTATAACCTTCGAATCTAAATGTCTTCATAATATAAGCATTTTTCATTAGCTGTCGTATACTATTACGTCCTATAAGTTGATCCTTATGAGTAACACGATCAGATAATGCAATAATATAGGGTGTGATTTTTATCAAAATCATCGGGGTCGATTCCTGGCCAGGAAAATGAATTTAACAAAAAACTAATAATGCGGTTTAAGTTATCATTAAAATCGGCCCCCAGGGTTCTTTAAATATTTTTCGCTATTCCTTATAGTTACGGATTTGGCCTACCACGCCCAGTTAAAAAATTCACCCTGTATATATTATACACTGTCATCAGATCTCGCTTTTTTAAACGTATTTCAAGAATAACTCTCTCCAAATTAAAATCATGAATGTAATGTTTTATACTTAGTAACTAATTTTAAGTTAAATATTTATTCCAAACTCGGAACTAGGAACAGCGCGTTTGGTGCAGTGTTAAGATTAGCTGATTGGAAGGAACGTTTAATACTAACTTGCGGATACTGTCTCCTCCATTCGAGTACCTGAAAACATATAATGTAAATAATCTTTAAATATCAATAAAACATTTTATTATGTGGTAAATACAATACGGGCTTCACGATTCTTTTTCCAAGGTCAGACAGTGGAATGATCTTCCTCCTGAGGTTGTCCCTGAGCGCTATAATTTAGGAGTTTTAAAACGTCGATTGTACATGTACTTTTACACCAAAGACCGGCAACACACTCACAACTTCCCTAATGTTTCAGATCTTTGAGCGATAGCAACCACTTAACATCAGGTGGTACAATATGTTTATTTGCCTCTTTTTTTTATTAAAAAAAAAAATCAAGAAAAATGGTACCCTTCCTCAAAGGTTCCTAAAGGTATTTAGAAACTATTGAAATATTTTTCTAAGCCCTTTATAATCAATGTTTCAAACTGATATAAAATATTAAACATTATAATATTTAAATAATAATAAATTACCTGAAATTCTTGAATCTGGTCACAGAAACTGACATCCAACAGCCTAAGTTCTCGACATTCAGCTAGTATGCTGTGGATGAGAGGGTTAAGAATAAATTTATGTAAACAAGAAGAGACGATGAATGTTGAGATGGATGTGTGGAGTGACAAGAGTGGATAAGATACAAAATAAGTATATTAGAGGAAGCTTGAAAGTGGCGCCAGTTATGCGGAGGGATGAATGCCATGTGACAAGAAGAGTGTTAGATATGCGTGTTGATGGATATGTTGGTCGAGGTAGACCAAAGAAGAGATGGGTAGATTGTGTGAAAGTTGATATGAGGAAGGTGTTACTTCTGCGATGACAGCTGATAAACGAGAGTGGAAGAAAAGGACATGTTGTGCCGACCCCACATAAAGTGGGAACGGGGCAGGAAGAAGAAGAAGAAGAAAAGACGATGAATAAGGACATACTATAAGATTAAATGTTAAAAGGGCTCAGGGACGAGGAAAACAGTATATAAGGAGCGCTAGTTGGCGCTATCGTCATTCATTACACCGTCGGGATTCGGGCTCAGAAAAAACAGTGAACCCTTCTTTCGAAGGCATAGAGCCCAAATCCCCGCTTTACTCTCGGTAGTCATCGTAAACGTGTTTTTATTTGCCGACCGACATTCCTACATAACTTCAGCACACGGTGTGCGTCTCGTACAATATTTTACACAATATCTTAAAGTTAAGTTTCTTTGATATATTCATACCAGTATATTTAACGAAGCTATTTTATTTTGATGATTACTACTACTAAAATAAACAACTTAAGTATCACTTATTAACTTACTCTGAGCATATATCAGGAGTAACAGCTCTCACTCCAAGTAGATCGAGTTGAGCCAATTTAGTAGCTTTCGGTAGAAGCACTCGTAAGTCTCTATCGCAAACACCCCTCAAAGCTCCTAAGAAAAGCTTGCGCAATTCACCCCCAGAGAGAGAAGCCAGCCATTCACCAGAACCACCGGCTTGTAAACTGTAAATTTTATTAAAATATTTTTATCTATATTCCAGTATTGCTTGAAAACTGCTTGTACATTTTAGACTTAATTAATAAACTTATTAATATTTAAGAACCTGTTTTTAAGCACAATGCTGTCGCACTTCGTACTATCCCACGGCACGTAAAACATAAGTTCAGTTTACTCTTCCCTCATGATAGATTAAAGAAAAACAAACACTTTCTAGTGAACAGAGAAGCAAAACGAACCCATTTATGCACGAAATTCTGAGCCGAACTACCCATAATAGATTTTAAGTAAAATCTGTTTTTATTCGCGATTATTGTCTCATCTTTGTAAGATGAAACAGATCTACACCTATAAAATAAAAACATTGCTGTCCCTCGCAGTTTCACCTGCGCTTATGGTTATTGCTTCACTCTTGTGAATCATAGCGTTAAGTAATATAGCCTATAATCTTCGTCAATGAATGCAATATCTATACGATAAAAAAATTTACGAATCGTATTGTAATCGTATATCTACATACTATAGTATAGTATAGATACTCACCACCAACCAACGTCTAATTCTTGCAAATTCTTACAATTTCCCAACGCCCTAATACCGACTGCAGTTAATGAATACGATTTCCAGAAGTCCACAGACATCAAATCGGGACAATTAGATCCTAAAGCTATCGCCACTTCGTCCATCGCAGAGATCATTTTACAAGAACCTGAAAAAATATTTATATAAATTTACGGTTATATAAACGAATATTGTGAAAAAAAGACTCTTGTTACGAATTTATTAAATGAATTCACGGACGCTACCTCGATTCATGTAAGTGTGTTGGTCTGAACTATGCGCATGACGCTGCGCAGAACACGAAATTAGGCACCAGGACAGTCGTTATACATTTGTTTAATGCAAATTATTAAATTATTCTTATATAAATATATATGTCAAATCATATTAAATTATTGATTAATAGTAGTTTTTAGTGCAATTAATATAGGATGTGTTTCTCAAATTGTTGAAAACATTAATACTGAACCAATCTAATTGTTCGATGCATGCGATTTTCGTTTCGGACCTCCACACTTATGTGATTCAAGGTAAACGTAATTATAATTCAAGATACTTAAATTATTAAGAATCTAACAAATAATCATTTTCTCCGTTGCTATAAAAGTAAAGATATTCTGAAATACTCAATCATTTTTTCTAACTAAAAAATAATATACATAATACAAACACATTATCGTCCATCAATATACACTGTTAACTACTGAGTAATATGTATAAAAAGGAGTGAGAGAGCAGTTCCTATACTAGAAGTAATCAATAAAAAAGAGACAAAAATATAAATTCGTACCAACATTAAGGTGCTGTAATCCGGGATTAGACCAAACGATAGCCACCGCTGCTGACGTTGTTATATGGGTTCTGTATAAATCTAATCTCTTTAATTTTGTAAGAGACGCCAAACAAGACCATTCGGAACAGGTTATTACGGAACGTAGACAAAGTTCTGAAAAAAAATCATGTTTAATACAAAATGTATTCAAATATAAAATATTTGAACGAGCAATTCTTGTATACGTGTATATAAATATATAATCAAAATTGAAATATTTGTATATAGGGGCTTTCAGGAGTGATAAATCGATCAAGCTAGGTTTTATTTTTAAAAAAAACGTCATTTTATACAAGCAATAAAATAATGCTACTATTTTTTTTTTATTTACTACTAAATCTAAATACAATTTCCAAAATCACAATTTACCAAAAATAAATTACCGAGCAAAACTCGCTCATCCAAGTATAATTATAAATGTCACTGACATTTGCAGCACTGGAGGAGATACAAATACGTTACCAGCTTAAAAATGAATAAGAGATCAAAAGGAATAGTAAACAAGGTAAAGAATGGAAGGGGGAATTAGTCTTTCGACTCTCTCACTCACCTTTCGAAGGGAAACTATATTAGTTACTTGTCATTCTTATATAAATTTAGGATACTGCCCTGGAGACAGTTATAGTCATTTATAATACTGTAGTATTATAGTACGTGTAGTCATTAGACCACAGCTAGGCTATGCCTCATGTAACTGTCCGTCTATTTGTTAGTTATTTTCACAAAACTCTAAAGCAAGATTGACGAAAGGTATGAAACAGGGGATGAAAGATTATATGGAATCTTTCTGTATTATTGACGGTTAAATATTAGTCATTTTATATTGTTTAGTGAATATGAGAGCATAGATTTAAAAATTTGTCCTGAAATTTTAATAGCAGGATATATTACAATTGACTGCAAATGATTTCTGACTCCTATCTATTTTGCACGCAGCCAATAGTTTCAAAGCATTTACGTGGCCCCAAAAAAGTCTGTATGTGTTGTATGTTAGTAAGTTGTCTTTGTTAATAGACAAAAAATTTGATGTTAAATCTTTTATTTCGTTTAATTCACCTGCTGCTAAGACTGCTTCCGTTCATACAAAAACACAAACTTATATTAGCTTCTAGTTTCAATCACAAAGATATAATAGAGTTTTTTTTTTTGATGGCGAAATTATTCTAATTTAAAAAGGTTACTGGCCTCAATCTTACAAAGGTCAGATGACAATCGCTTTTATAAAAACTTGTAATATGTTAAGTCCGGACTAGAATAATGAGCAATAAAAAGTCTGGGAAAAATTGTAGGGTTGTAAAATTGTAGGTGTAAATATTCAAGCAGAATATTTACAATAATATTAAAAATGTAAATTATAGTCTGCTTGTTGAGATATCATGGCTTGACAATTCAATATATCATAAACGATATTAGGTGTAAAGGACATAGAATATTAAAACGAACGGAGTCGCGAGTAAAAGCTAGTAGTGAAGGAAATAGACTGTCAACTTTGACATATTACAATTTAAGCCTTTATATTATCAAATACTATCAAACAAATATTTCCTTTACTATTTTTTATCGTTTTAAAATTGTCCCACAAACAATACTCTAAACATCTTTTGTTAATTATCCAAAAAAAAAATACATTTGCTTAACATTCAAGAAGACAAACAGTTTCGAAAACAAGATGTAACATACCTTGTAAATTGGAAGATGTGTCGACTATAGCTCTTAGCACTGAGTTGTCAACAAATTTACAGCAGTTCATTCGTAAATGTGTTAATTCAACCCCACTGTCTCTTAAGAAACTGTAAGAAACACCGACATAATATTTATTATTTAATATATAAAGCGATTTTTTTTGTAACCTTTTTATGGAAATGAGTTTCATGTAAGACGAGAAGTATCGATAATCGAGGAATTATGTAATCAATTATTTTTCTTTCAAAACTTTCTTTTATTTGAATTTTTTTTAAGGATTGCTTGCATAATTTAAATTATAAATTGTTTTCGAAGAACGAACTTTTTCAAAAAAACAACAATACAGGCAGACATATAGTTAAAAGAATATTTTATTAGAATAGTATAATGCAAAAAAAAACTATGAAAAAAAAATCTTCACATAATCAAACAATCTTTATATGTTTTTATAGCATAAAAAAATATTTAACATTTTTTTTATGTATAAAATATAAAAGTAAAAAGATTGATAGTAATAATCTCAATCATATCATTTAAAGCTAGAAAAAATAAAACAATTATACAATCAAAATAATTATAGTACTTGAGACCTTTTATTTAATTATTCTTTAACAATAACATTGTGTAAATTAATGACGCAAATCAAATTAAAAATGTAATCTTCCTTAATAGGAACACGAGTAGACCAGTTAATGCATGTAAATAGCTGTATAAGGCGAGAATTACACTTGTAAGTTCGTAACTTAAATAAACCAAATCTGTTAACAATTGTAACTGTAACCTGGTAACAGTTACCTATGTAACCTTACGTAAGCTGTGTTTTCAATAAATATGTCACTAGCGTTCATTATTTCAGATGTAAAAGAGGGTAATATATTACATTTCGGAATTTAGATGCATGGATGCATGCATGGCACATGCATTGGTATAAGTATTATATGTATATAAACAAATTTAAACCGTAAAACAATGCAAAATAGTGATAGATAAAACCTTAAAGGTGATTAGAGGTGAACTCATGATGAGTTAGATTTTTGTTAGAAAAAAACCATACTAATATTATGAATACAAAAGTAACGCTGTCTTTCAATTTGTTATGTGTTCATGCCTGAACCATTGCACCAATTTGTTGATTTTCGGTATAGTTATAGACAAGACCTTGAAAAAAAGAACGTTTCCCGGTAGATAGAAGTACTGGTCGTAATTTTAAAATTAAGACGTCTTTTAAGTCTGCTAATGAAAACGTTTTTTACACTTACTTGACTACGTAATGGGGTTGAATCATACAATGGCTCCCGCACCATGACAGATCCAGTTTCTGGAGGAATTTGCATCTCATTGATAGTGTTATGAGTACCTGTTTAAAGAAAAAAAAACTGTGAGTTAAAAATATTGCAAACACATTTGTAAAGATTTCAACTAGCCTCATCACACGGTAGATATAGCAAGAATCCTTCATTGAGAAAAGAAAAATAAACCCTGACAGCATGTCATTTCTCTTTGAAATATTACTATGGTAGGTCATTTACATAAAGTGTTAGTTATTTGTATTACGTCATGATCTAACGTGTCATCATCTTGATAAAATTCATTAAGTCTTATGGCACTCGCCCAACCCAGATACGTCCTTAACACAAAAACACACAAAGTATACATGAATAATATATTTAAATCTTGATAAAAAAATTTAAGACCTAAATTTATATTTATACGAGACCCGATTTACAAAAATGTATATATTAATCAAAATCGCAAAAAAGTCGCCTTTTATTTATTTATTTTTTAAATCAAATTTCTAAGAATGTTATCAAAGATTATTTTATAATAGAAGTAATAAAATCTGCTGAAAGTAACAATATACAATCGTAAGGCAAGAATTTCTAGCGAGAATTATTTGTAAGTTTTATTAACGTTAATATAAAATACTCTGTAACCTGATAATAGTTACCTAGATAACCATATTTAAGCTGTAAGTGTCAATAAATAAGCAATTGACGGTAAATTCTTCCAGATAAAGGTAAATCAATGATGAATTATGAAAGTCTGAGAGCAAAAGTTATAAGTGTAATTCTCGCTATAGACATATATAAGGGGTTACTTACCTGAGATCTTACACAGTGCCAATAAGGTCTGAGATCGATACTTCGGTAAAGTATAGCATCGGATGCAAGTCTGCTAAAATGCTTATTAACTTGCGCACAGCGACATAACGATTGCATATCTAAATACTTCATCACTGATAGTATCGTTTCATCCTGGAATACACAAAATATTTAATTAACATGGGGAAATATAAAAAATCAATTTTATCTGAACACCTCTTAACACACTTCATAAAGAGTATCAGCTAGCTTGGTCGATATCTGGTCGAAAATATGTTGGAACTGTTATATGGGAATTTTGTTGCCCAATATCAAAATAAGGGGAAGGTTTATATTTTGGGCCAATGAACAGGAACCTGATATTAAGGGATCATCGTCGCCCATAGACACTTAAGGCACCGGAAGAGACACAAAGTCATTGCCAGGCTAAAAAGTAATGAGTGATAAAAATAGGAATTAAGAGTAGTTACGAAGGAGAGGTTAGTTTATGGACTCTCTCAAAAATTCAATATTTTGATATTCTACTAAATATGTCCTCGAGGATCCAATTAAATTTGATCAAAGTTTTTACGGTCAATTGCTTGCAATTAATGCAATCGTAGAAACAGTTGATTTTTAACAAGGACAGAAGATTCGATCAAAGTCAGTTACATTTTAAGTAAAAATAATATATTCAATTTTTTTTAGGATTATAAACAAGTTTCATAAGGACCTATTGATTTTTAAGTCCAAGACTTTTATGGGACCAGTATGTATTTGTTAGACTATTGTGCAGAAATTAATTATCTATTTTGGTACAAAAGTATTTTCTTATTGGAACAGACCTCGGATGAGTGGGATAAAGTTGTTTTAAACGGTAAATCGCGTATATACATTTTCTAAAATGCTTATTGAGATTTTATTCGTCATTCAAAAATAAAAATATCCAACTATAACTTGCAACTATTACAAAAATAATTAAGACGTTAAAATATTATCCTTAATTACCGCTCTTGAACCATTGAAAAGAACTAATTGACGAATGTATAGGTCAGTATTTACCTGAAAATTTATTGTGTTGCCTCTCGCAAAATAAAAATGTAATTAATAACTATGTCAGTGTTAATCGTAATATTAATTACATTTGTCACCTTGATGCGGAAATGAAGTACTCAGTTTATTTTTTTTTATCGAATCGTTATTATTCTTACTCATTTAACATAATATATTTATAAGAGAATGAGATATTTTAATTTAAAAAGTATAAAACTGAAAACTTTTATTTGTATTACATAGCCCATTGACTTTGGAAAGTTATCTTCTCAAATGTAAGTGTAAGTTTATATGTTTGTTACGCTTTTATGCCTCAACTACTCAACCGATAATCATGAAAATTGCATATGTATATGTTGTCAGTTGCACGTGATTACAAAAAAGGTACCGTCAAGAGAAAATCCCGAAAAAAGAACACGTAATTCTTAAGACAAGACAACCTCTGTTGTGTCACCTAGTACTTAAAACTCAAAATATATTTTATTCAAATTGTCCTTTATAAGCTCTTTCGAATCGTCAATTTACAATTTTGACGAAATGTGAACTCTACTGAGAACAGAACGCGAGAAACTCGGTAGATACTCTTTTAAAAACATTATTGGATACAAGTTACACAGAACACTACACAGTACTTCAACATTAGTTGAAAATAATGATCACATAATCATATTATTGTCATATTTTATTGAAATTCAAAAGACATTAATCCGTCGTCTGCACGTATCGTGTCAATTGAATAATTTACACCGTCTATTGTAATACAAGTGAGTCACAATAGCCTAGGTCAAGTTGTATTGTTGAGGTACGTTTAACGCTCGACTATGTCCGCGTTAACCTCTACAACGATTACGCGTGGCTATTTATATAGATAATCGGTGTAATCAATTTATCTTTATCGCTAATTGACTAACCTTTTATAGCGAAAATACAATTAATCTAATTTTAAATATCACTAACACTAATACATTTTAGAAATGACGTTTTTGCAGATACTTTTACTATTTTCTTTGAACTAATAAAAATAATTATTTTATTCGAAATCACTCCATCCGTTCTGAACTCCTTAGAAACAATATATTTTTATAAGTAAACGAAATATTCAAATCTGCATACATCAACAAAAACATCAACACTCTTATCTAGCGTCCATTCCGAAGCAATTACAGAATTGAAATCGATAAGACGAGAATTTCGTTAAAAAACAAGCAGTTATTTTATATTACATTGAACATATTTGTTTTTACCAAAACAAATCTATAATCTATACAAATATAATAAAGAGATAGTGAATTACACGCAAATTAAACTCTACAAAAATTGAAACCTTTTTTAACGTTTGAAAGATAATACGCTTAGTATGTATATGAACAATTAATTTGTTTTAGACAGACGTTTTATTGAATTATTAGCTTTAAAGTAAGGTTAGAACGTCTAAACAGACAAATTCTTTTCCGCGGTTTCATTCACTTTTTTCATTCATTTTGTTATGTTGAACGACCGACAAAAAATTTACTTTTCTATTCCTCGATACATTTTTCCCGATATGAGGCAAGTGTAAGTAAAATTTCATAAAGATCTGTGGAGTAGTTGAGACGCAAAAGCGTGACACTATATATGGATTATAATTTAATTATTATTTAGGTTATAGTATAGTCATTTATAATAATTTACAGTCGCATTTCAAAAATAGGTTAGCTATACCTATATACATAAAGTACTATAAGTGCACCACAGCATAAATAAATAACATATGTATACTTAAAAATACATTACCCACCGGTAATCGTTGAAAGTCGCCCAATGGCGGACCTCTGTCTATGAGCTTGTCGTTTTGGGACAAAATTGTTGGATTCAGGATTTTCTCATGCAAATTCGAAGCTATAACTCGGTTGAGGAGCGAACCTGAAACAATATGAAACTTTCAGTACCAAAATATTTTTTTATTTTTTTTTTATTGTATGTTATCTAACAAAGGCCACCTATTTATTAAATATCTGCTCTTTGATATTTGAATTGAAATTAGTTTCATTATAACTAAGATTAAAAAATAACCGACTTTAAAAGCCAAACACTCAATTTCGTTTAACTCGATGACATATCGATTCAGTTATTTTTATTGAAAAACCAAATAACTTTTGTGTAAATTCAATAACACTACAGAAAGTGTATACTTTATAATAAAAAGAATTTTACAAATCTTAAAATTTGGGTAAGAAAAACGAGTATGACAAAGAAAATAATTTATTAGTTCTACATTTTTTTATATGTACACGATGAAAATTACTGTTTCCAAGAAATTGGTAAATATAAATTACACATGCTAACAATTAAAGTGTGATAATTATATCTTATATCATATTTAAATTTACAATTCTTCAAAAAACACTTGTCAGATGTTTAGACCTACGAAGACTCAACTGATAATAGTCAATTGTGTTTGTGGCCCAACAAAGATGCCTTTGCATCACTTAATTTAGGAAATTTCGTCTCTTAAATATTTAAAAGTCTGGCCTTCTCGGTTCATGGCTTTGACAAAATTGTTCATCAAATCCATATTGATATGTAAGGATGAAAAAAGAACATTTTTTAATCTAAATCTTCTGCTTGAATATAATTTTATTTTCTATCCCTACTGCATGTGGGATATATGTACATATAAGATTATCCGTGTTGGTAACACAGACTTCACTTTTTAATACGTTTCGCTTTATTAAAATACATCGATAACTCTAAATTTGTCTTTTTGTGGGTACATTATAGCTTATCAGCATCAATGTTGCGAATTTCGAAAAATTAAACTTTTATAAAATATAAAAAGTAGCTTTTATCTCTAAAACTAGAGCTAGTAATCAGTTCTTTTCATGTATCGTCGTTTTTGCATTAAGTACACTAAAAGGCATAGGACAGCATACTTCATAAATAACTAACATAAAATATGGGCAAAAATATTGTACTATCAATTTCATTCATCATTCAAAACTAGATTAAATTTTTTTTAATTTACGTTACGTAATAAAAATTCTGCACACTTCGTCATTTTGACATTTAAAAATGAATTGTTTAAACAAAACCATTTCTGTGTACAAAAATGAAAGAAAATTATTCCATTAGCAGTTATATAAACAAGAAACCTCGCTTGTTTATAAATAACCATCGTCACGGTGTTTACATAAGAACAATTTACTAATATATATCATATCGAACATAGTTTAGTTCTCTTGTTGTTTGACCTTTGACGTATTTACGAAATTTCCAGAACTGAATACCTTTGAAGGTGATGATATGATAATATTATTTGGACTTCATGTTTTAAACAGAAAATATCGGCATGTTACTTTATATTGAAATATATTTCTGAAAACTTCCAGCAAAGATGTCGACACAAAATATTATTCTCTCACTCAATTCGTCTTTGAAGGTTCTCGATTCCTTTAGTTTTTTTGCACGTTTTTCGTGATATTTATGTTGATAGTGAACCTATTTTTAACCGACTTTGAAAAAGGAGGAGGGTCTATGTTCGGCTGTATGTATTTTTTTTATGTTTCTTCACCGATTTTTGCGCATTTTGTGGAACTATTTTAATTTTTTTTTTTTGTTTCAATGGGTACACTTCCAAGGTGGTCACATTGTAATCAGGTCAGGATCTGACGATGGGATCCTGGAGATATCGAGGGAACACTTCAAATATTAAGGGCACACCTATACTGATTTAGGTATTTTAGTTAGTAGCTCGTGCATTTGGTCTCTGATAGCCACATTTAATGAAATAGAGCCGATGATGGAGACCACAGATACATACCGGAACTTCTAAATAACGAGTATTGCACTGGTTGCGCTTCGATTACTTCAATATAATTAACTAAGCATAATACATATGGCGAAGTGGACCTGATGATGCGATACCAGGAGAACTCCTCAATCAATAACAGCCCTGCATCGGAATAACTTTCTAAATGGTAATAAGCAGTAAATTTATAACATTAGAATGACATAAAAACAAATTATAGATAAAATATATGTTCTGAAAATAAAGTTATTTAATCAACCATGTTTCTGAATAATTTGACGATCATGTTTTTGAAAGCAGTAATGTTTTATTAAGTGTTGAAAACATCTGTGTAAACAAACAATGGGTGCGATTAGATAATTTCGCAATATAAAGAGGAAAATAAATGAATACGCAATTGATCGCCACGGCCATTAATTAATCTTCACTTAAGACCGTCACGGTCAAGGTTGATTTTAACGCGATGTTACAAATCCAATTTTAATTCTCTCGCTAATATTTACCTTTCACGATAAAACGGAGTTATTTATGAGGAATTACTTTCTAAAATTAGTTTTTTTTTATCGAACGGAAAAATACAACTAAATATAAAAACCTTCAGTGGAAAATAACTGAACATGAAATATGTAATTTCGTCGATATAATGACGTCAAGTTAACAACCGTCAATCAATTCTTGACCCAAATTCAAATCTCAGAATATTTGAAACCTTTTGAATTCATAACCGCCTGATGTTTACTTCAACCAATTTAAAAAAAGATGGGGGGGGTCTTCATTCGTATCGTATGTTTGTTACCTCATACCTCCATCATTTATTAGCCGATTTTGAACATTTCTTGAAAGGAATACGCTTTGATTATCCATAGATATTTAATCGAAATCGGTTCAGTCATGTGGTTTTAAAATCGAAATAAATGGTAAAATGTGTTTTTAATTGTATTGTATTTTGCTTTTGTAATTTTTTTACTAAGATGACACACTTAACTTATTACAATTGTATGAATATCCTTAGAAACAAACAAAAAAAAAAAAGAAATCAAATCGGTCCAATCGTTTCTGAGTAATCAGAGAACATGTTCTCTTTTCTTGGAAGTCGGTTAAAAAGTGAGTATAAATGCATTATCTATTTATATCATACATTGCGTTATCCTACAATCTAGAAAATGTTTCGAAATACCAGACGTGAAATATTATGCATTCATCTCAGAGGAACGTATCATTGATATACAACATACGATTTATAAACAAATCTTATACTTTATGCAAGTAGCTCTGTTATGCACTTATCGATATTATAAACTGTTTGTTTGTAGAGTCATCTTTGAAACTGGTAAACTGATTTTTTTACTGTAGTAGAGGGTGCATCCCACCAGTACCCCATACCTGTAGTTCTATAGAACTGTTGAGGCTCATGTACTACTGGGACGCATCCGTGGTAGAGCCTAGCTGTTGCCCACTGACAACAGCTCATGTACGGGCTAACTCGATTAATATGCACTCACTCATCTCACTGAAAAGCAGCATAAAGTAGCTAAAATAGCTGCGTTAGCTAGGATGAGGAAAGAACAGGAAACCCAACCTTACTTGCCATTCCCTTCCCCTCATGTTATATTAAACCGAAAACCACATTTTCAATGTGGCGGCCATGATCACTAACCAATAGGTGAACAATTAGGTAAACCCCCTGCCCGTTTGAAAACTAAAACTACAGAATCAATTTCATATACCTTTTTAAAACAAGAATTACCCAAATCGGTCCAGGGATTTTCGAGTAATCTGTGAACATACACAAAAAGTTCTCCTCCTTTTTGGAATCCGGTTAAAAACCTTCATGCCAATTCAATCTTCCACATAGCTATGTGAAACGTATCAAAACATCACTAAAACAATTAGACCCTCGTTACGTCATTAATTCACTCATCTAATAATAAACGATCGGTCACGTGAAAACGTGCATCTCTTTAACATTAAATATACCGTGCGTACTCTCGGCTATTTTTAGACGGTAATTATAGCATAAAGCGAGAATTACATTTGTAATTTACTCTAGTAACATAAAACAACTCTGTAACCTGGTTACCTGGTTACCTGGTTACCTGTTACCTACGTTACCTTGCGAACGATATTGCTGCCAAAAATAATGGCACTGGCAGTAAATTATAATGAAGTCTGAGAGCAAAACTTATAAGTATAATTCTCGCTATATAATAATCATTACCCGGAATGTTACCACACGGTTATTGTTATCTCTACTTAATAAAACAAATGACTGACGTACGAAACGATGGATCTAGAAAGATAAAGTTTACATAGGAGTTACTTGTATACCTAAATTTAGAAGGAAAAAGGGTTTTTAAATTTCGTATACTTTGGTAGGTCTTAGCTGTAGCAATTGACTAAAGCTCTATCGCCTAGCTTGACTAGGTCGGTACCACACTCTCACAGAATATCAACATGAAGTAGCAAATATAGCTGCGTTTCAATGTGAGAGCCGGAAACTTAAGGTCATCTTAACATAATGTGGATTCTGATAAGCTATAATGTGTTAACCCACAAAAAGTCAAATTCGGAGATATTGATGTATTTTTATAATGCGTCACCTATTTAACATTATTTTAAGATTTTTCAAATCATGTGAACTAAATAAATACGGAAAAAAGTTTCTTAATTGAATGTTTCGAATTTCAAGTGCATTCCACATTTTGCCATTTACACAATTATCTTATATATTTGAAAAAAATATGATTAGGTAAAAGGTGTTATTACACTAATCTGATTTAATTCACTTTAACTTTATCAAATGGGAAAAAAAGGATATATACTCATTCAAAAAATTTTATTAGGAAAAGGTTTGGCAACTTTGTAAAGTGAAAATGGCGTGTACGCCATTTTCTCAAAACAAAGTCCGTGTGGCTTGACATAATATTGCTTATCAGCGTCCATGGATGTAATAACAAAACATATTATGTAAGCACATTGAGTCTTTCTTTATAAGTATATCGTAAGTTTGTATATAGTGGGTAATCTCTGAAACTACTGACCAGATTTTACATTGGACAGCCTAGTTATTGAGGATAATTATAGGCTATATTACATCACGCTACGACTTATAAAAGCGAAGCAATAATCATAAAATTAAATTAAATAATAAATTATAGTTGAAATAAACCAATATTATGTTACGTTATAGTAAAATGTAGTAAAAAACTAATAAGAGAAAGGAAAAACAATTATACCTAAAATAATCAACAACAACCTCATATTATTTGTGAAATGTTTATAATATTTAGAATCATTATATCTTTCTCCAAGTGCTGATCAAAATATAATATAATATAATTTAATATATATAACAAACATATTGTCACAAAAAGTAATTCCACGATAATAGTAAAATATATTATCAATAAAGCTCAAACCACTGAACTAATTAGAACGAATTTAGGCATATTGATAATTATTATGACTTACGTTAAGAACTGATTATAGAAACAAGGTGAAATAGTTGTTTAAAATTTGTGTGGATATGTCAAACTTAGCGTTAGTAAATTAGTAAAGTAAAGTAACAGCCTGTAAATGTCCCACTGCTGGGCAAAGGCCTCCTCTCCTATTAAGGAGAAGGTTTTAGAGCTTAATCAACCACGCTACTCTACTGCGGGTGAGCGGATATACATGTGCCAGAATTTCTTGTGGCACATGCAGGTTTCGTCACTGTGTTTTCCTTCACCGCCGATGTCGATATTAATTTGAACACAAATTTAGCACTTGAAAACACAGCGATGCTAGCCGGGGTTTTAACCCGCGATCATCCGTTTGAGATCGACGTGTTCTAACCACTAGGCCATTTCGACTCTCAGCGTTAATAAAGCAATGGTTAAAGCAATTTTAAGTATTTTTCCATACAAACTATAGAACCCCATTTAATCGTCTTAAGTGATGACTTTTGAAAAATTATTTCTTAGCACGTTACTAATCATCTGCGTGCCAAATTTCAGCGCAACCCGTTCAGAAAGTTTAGCTGTTTGTTAATAGAACTGTCAGTGACTAAGTTGCCTTTTATATACAGAGTGATTTTTTTTAATGGGCTAAGGTGAGGAACAGCGAAAAATTAATAATAATAAAAATAATAAAAGACCCTCGGGGCCCATAAGATGGTAACTAACACTGCATCTTTAGTTTTTTGAAAAATTAATTTTCCTAGCTTGAAATAGAACCCCATGATTTTGAAAAAAAAACACTACTATATTATTATACCATCTAGTAGTGATACTTATTAGAATAAATTTCTGAAAAATAATAGAATATGGCAAACTAAAGAAAAGACTTATTTTATATGAAATGCTATTAAATGCATACATTAATTACACCTTCAGTATTAGTACATTGTCAATTCTTCAAAGAAATTATCAAAAGTAAAAATTTAGTACACTAGTCAAGTCCAAATATGTCCGAATAAGTCCTGTATACAGACTAGTAGGCATTTAATTCATAGATGTTTATAGTTATCAACCTACACTTACGATTGATAGTATAATGTTTTACAATCTTGGTAAAGTATATACAAATTTTTCTAATGAGACATGTAGTTACTAAGATTAGCATGTTCAAACAAACTGTTTTATCTGAGTTTATTTTTTGAACATGCTATTCTTGAGAACTAATGATCTAATCCATATCCATTCCATAACCATAAAAATGATGAACACAAACTTTGAACCCCTATTTCATCCCCACACTGGTAAACTTTCAAAACTGCTAATAAAAAACCATTTGGTTTTTTATTTTTCAAGTTTCAGGGTTTTATCTTCTAAAATTAAGAAATCCCATACAAACGTTCAACCTCTTCTTCCATTTCTTCGAAATAAAAATGCCTTTGTCCTTTCTCAGGGTCTAAAGATTGTTTGTGCCAAATTTCATCAAAACCGGTTGAGAGGTTTAAGTGGGAAAGGGTAAGAGACAGAGAGACAGTTACTTTCGTATTGATAATATTATATTTATCTATTATGTTTGTCTCGCTAAAACTCAAGAATGGCAGGACTGATCGTGTTAATTTTGATCATGAAATATTTGTGGCAATTCAGGGAAGGTTTGAACTGTGAGAAATATAA
This sequence comes from Hypolimnas misippus, assembly GCA_037950945.1. Lineage (NCBI taxonomy): Eukaryota > Metazoa > Arthropoda > Insecta > Lepidoptera > Nymphalidae > Hypolimnas > Hypolimnas misippus. Next base: position 10,089,014 of record JBBEEQ010000006.1, read on the forward strand.
TAAATAATTAGTAAAGAAAAATAGTAAAAACAATAATTTAATATTCCAATATAATCTGTTTTGTCACTTAGTTGTTAAATATTTATAGGTGCGTTCAGAAATTTGTCTTTTTTGTAGCTGTGGTATAAGGTCTGATCTCTTTGGTATGTTCTGTTATGAATATGAAACAGTTTTTGAAATAAAAAGTGTCTTGAAAATATTGGTTGTGGAGTCTAGGTAGACAAAAAAATTGTATTAAGTTTTAACCACATTTTACACAAATATACATATGTAGGTGATATGAAGTTCACTAGGTCAAGTTAAAAAATAAATAAATAAATTCTTGAAACCCCTTTCCTCATAAACATATACTGGTAATGAAAAAATAAACATATACTGTATAAATTAAATTATTACTTACCTTTTTCTACAGCCGGTTGACTTTTCTTATAAAACAGGGAAGAATATGCAAAGTTATTCTTCATTTTGGATAAATTGCCTGGTTCCTTGCCTCTTAAGAGAACTGCGTCTAATTCCGTGTAGTATGGAAGTAGTCTGTGATTGAATTCCAGTCTTAATATCCTGGTTGAACAAAGAGAATGAAAAATAATATAAATTTAATTATTTATTAACAAGGTTATTTACACTATTTAAGATTAATATTCTTTAAATTTATATTGATATGTATTATCGAAATTGCCGTTATTATTGCAGAGTAATAGATGTAATATTAAAGTATAATTGCTTTAATTGTACCAAATACAATATGTAAAGTTTTTTTTTAAATAAATATGTACAAAAATATTCAGATATACCTTGTTGGAAAATTAATTAATCTGATCGGTGGACTAAAAATCCTAGGTGTGTCACCGGCATATTCTGGCTCTCCTTCCCATAACAACATCCATGATATTGGCCCTAAAGCCCATATCCTAACAAGAGCACCAGGGTTGTATGTCTCAAACACCGCCACTTCTAAAGGGTATACAGCTCTTTCGAACGAAACTTCTGTTAAAAAATTACTAATTTAAATTTTAAATTGGAAAAAATCTACTTTCAAATTTAAATCAAAAATTAAAAAAAAAGTTAATATGTTCTTAAAACAAGATACAAACCTACAAAATCTTGACTCGGTATTGTGCTACTATTTTGCGGCATATAGTCTTTCTGGACTGATGGTGCTTCATCCCACCATGTTCCATACGTTCTCTACGTAAAAATTCGTATCTTTAATTAATCGAATATTAAAATCATCATTTACAGCTTTTGCGTATTTTTTTTTTTTGTTTTTGTAAAATCAGAGTATAAATATAAAAATAGCACAAAATAAAATAAAAATGTTTTCTTTCATTACACATGAATAAAAAACATTAGCTAACCATAACAAAGGCTTGAGGATAGTCTCCGTAATCTGGGAAATTTGAAGGCGGGCCACGAAGATTGAATGCGGTATACGACACACTTATTTCGCTCCCATACTGAGAACTAAAGTCTTCCACGTTTTGCACAAACTGCTCAATAATTTGGGCATCTTTATCATCTTCCGTATAAGAATCGTCCTTGAACCAGGACGATATTAAATCTGAAGCACTCTGCATTTCAACTTAAGTTTTTACTTCTATATTGTAATGGAATAACACTGAACACAGTCTGCTCAACATCGAATTGAAACGATGAATGAAAATAATAAACAAACAGCATAGCGCTTCGCGCTTGAATCAAAATAAAGAAAACTTAAGTCTCAACAGATAATAATAAAAATAGTCAAGTCAGTTACAGATAGTAGTATAATAATATCAATCTCAATCCGATATTAATCTTGACTATGCTTATTTGATTGCCTGACATTTGTATATGAAATATTCGATTCAATTCTGCGGTTAATGGTAATACGAAATATTAGGAAAATACAATAAGACAATATATTACATAAATAAATATTAATAAATATATATCCACTTTGACTAAATTTCGTAATTACTATAACAATAAAACTGTACCTAAATTGTGACAATAAACCATATTATATGATATTACATTATAACAACACTCAGTGAGTTTTTATAATGTATGGAATAGTCTGTGACTTAACTTATCTGTAAAAGCATATCGCAATTAAAAAGTTAACAGCATCAGCGTCAGTCCGGTTGTTTTCTGTCATGTCAATAATTTAAAATTGAATTATAGAATTAAATAAATAAGCATAATGGCAGCGGGTCCTATAGCTGAAAGGAACCAAGGTAAATCATTGATTGCATAGTAAAAAGTTTTAAGTTTATTTTTAGGACATAGTTATGTTTTAGGACATTGAGGTTATGATTTCACTATTAAGTTTTATCAAACTTTTCCTAATATTTATTTTGTTTAAACTTCAGATGCCACGATATACGTTGGAGGTTTGGACGACAGAGTTACTGAAAGCTTGTTATGGGAATTATTTGTACAAGCAGGACCTGTTGGTAAGTAGTTTCACTTTAGCACCAAAGTTTAAATAATTGTATAAAAGTGAATTAAATGACTAAAGTGATATGATAAACATTGTTTTAGTCATTTACGTTAAGCAAAAATTGTTATAAAATAGCGAATGAATCGAAATATGATTTCAAGAGAGGTTCTAATTTAGATTGAAGTTAGTTTATTTACTTACTACAGAAATATTGCTAATGCTATAAGGCGGCCAATCGTTTCGCTTTCTGCGAGACTGTCCCGAAATACCAGGTGTAATTTCTCTTTGTAAGAATTAGTATTATAATCTTTTATTACAATGGATGTGTTAGACAAACCTAGTTTTCAACTGTGCTGTTCAGCACAGCATGCTATAATGGGTAGCACAGTTAAAAAATAAATAACAACTATAGAGACTTTCTGTGTTTGTATGTCTAATTATATAAATCTTTGATGTAAATACTAGATAGTCCACACAATGCCATCTACATTACAAAGTTTTATACCAAAATTCATTAAATATTGTTTGCCAATAGGCTTAAGCGTGAAAATGTAACAAACAGATAGAGTAACTTTTGCGTTTATAATATTAAAGTTATCCTTATAGAATAGAATTTTAGCTTCCTCATAGTTTTACTCGACTTTATGGTTAGCGCTTCGCTTCTTTGAATCATAATGTTATGGATAGACCATTTATTGAGAAAGGCTATCCATGATATTATGATTCAAAGAAGTGAAGCACTTTCTCAATAAATGGGCTTATCCAACTCTAAAATAATTTTTGAAATTGAATTAGTACATTCAGATAATATCTTATATCTTCTAGATAATATCTGAATGTACTAATTACAAAATTATAAATATACATACAAATTTCACATCTTTATAATGACCTTTTGAAGTTAAGAACATATGATTGTTTTGAACATCAAAAAGGTCAAACGTGTAAAATAAATTTTATTTTAAAATAATACATATATATTATTTTGTTCTTACAGTTAATGTTCACATGCCTAAGGATCGGGTGACACAAACACATCAAGGGTATGGATTTGTAGAGTTCATGGGAGAGGAAGATGCAGATTATGCTATAAAGGTATATATAAAAATATATAATTAAAGAAATGGAATAAAAAAGCAATTAGTACATCTATACTTAAAGTGGTTTATCTTTAGTAAACAGCTCATTTTTACAATTAATTTGAAACTAGTACTAATATTAAAGGTAATCTAGTTTTACTTTAATAGTGGTGTAACTGAAAAATATATTTTAAAACCCCAACACAAAACTGATATTTTACTGTCTACCATTTTGTTAGATCTTCACAATTACTACAAATTGAAATAAAGTATTCATATCTATTCTGGACCATGATCAATTTAAAGTATTTGAAACATTGCGATGATAAAAATAATTGATGTATGCGATTTAACTGTCTCTCTGGCACTTTTGGAAAGTGTTGCCAACAATATGGACTATCTCTGATACTGAATTATACTACAGTTGCATGATATATACAATGTAGTACATTCATATATAGAACTAAACTTATATATAATATTTTGTTAATGGAAAGTTGGTAGTATTTTATTTTTAAATTAAAAAGCAAGTATTTATTTGATTAAGGTTATCATAAATAATTAATTTTATAGTTTTATTATTGTTTCATTTTAAATTTTTTCAGGTGATGAATATGATAAAGCTATATGGTAAACCGGTGAGAGTCAATAAGGCTTCGGCTCATCAGAAAAATCTGGATGTTGGTGCTAATGTGTTTATTGGTAATTTGGATCCAGAAGTTGATGAAAAGCTGTTGTATGACACATTCTCAGCATTTGGTGTTATTTTACAAACACCTAAGGTAAGTCTGGGTTAATTTTTTTTATGGTTAAAATATGGCTTTTATTTATTTTTTCATTTATTACACATTTCACTGCCATGGTTTCACATGGGTGTACCAATTAAGAAAATGAAACCAAATTTTCAATGTACAACTATATGACTCTTTCAAATCAAATTTTCCACTTTTCTGTATGAATTTTGAATTATTTTTTTCAAGCAACCCTATTCCGACAATCACAAACAGAAACCATATAAGAGCATCCATTCTCCAGTGATGCATATACAATGTACATACATTCAGAAATTTATTTTTATTTATACAGATTTTTTTATTGTTTTAGGTAATGAGAGATCCAGAAACCGGTAATTCCAAAGCCTTTGCCTTCATTAACTTTGCATCGTTTGAAGCATCTGATGCTGCCATTGAGGCTATGAACAACCAATACTTGTGTAACAGGCCTATTTCCGTATCATATGCATTTAAGAAAGATGTCAAAGGAGAGAGGCACGGTTCGGCAGCTGAAAGGTAACATTATTAAAAAAAATTCGTAATGACCCACTATAAATGTTACACTGCTAGGTAAAGATCTCATCCTGACTTAAGCAGAAGGTTAAAAGCTTAATCCACCACAACACTCCACCACTGGTTGGCAGATATACATGTATCAGAATTTTTCCTGGTACTTGCAGATTTTCTCATATTATTCTTCAATAATATTTACACAATTATAATAATCTTTGCTTTAATTGTTTGCTTTTTTTGACTTAAATTATATTTTAAAATATGGAAATTCTAGTAATTGCATGATATTGTAAAATTGACTAATAGTAATATGAATTGGCAACTATAATTTTCCAGTTTTAACATTTTTAATGTATTTTTAAATCTTTTGACTAACTGCTTAAGTTGGCTGTATAATATATTTTTTTGAAATTAATTAATTTTGGGTCGTGGTAGTGTTTATTTACCGAAAAAGTTAAGTGAAAAAAAAATGGACAAAACCTCAGTTGATAAAATTTTTTACCGAGATTGGTTTTGTTTTGAAATTTGTATTATTTGGTAGATAATTTATAGAAGTAAAATAGTAGACATATAATAAACTTATATGAATGTCCTGTATTATCATATTCAGCCTTTACACAAATAATTTTAAAAATTAATTAATGTCTTGAACAACTCTTTAAATATAAATCTTCTATTTATTTCCAGGTTGCTAGCCGCTCAGAACCCGTTGTCCCACGCGGATCGACCTCATCAGCTATTCGCAGACGCACCACCCACAATGATGGGACCGATTTTAATGGCACCACCACCACCCCCCACGCCATCCCCAATGCCACCACCCGGACCTCCAATGAATGCGAGGCCACCTCCCCCTCTACCAATGTCAGCACCACCACCTCCACCAACTTCCATGCCGCCACCAGGCCCCCCTCCACCTCCCGGACCTCCACCACCGCCACCACCGTTCCACCACTTTCCTCCACCTCCATTTGGACCTCCTGGTTTCGGCCCCCCACCTCCTCCCGGAGCGAGGCCCCCTCCACCATGGAGGCCGCCCCCTCCATCCTTCAGGCCCCAGTTTCCTCCACGTGGACCTCCACCATTCGGACATCCCCCCTTCCCCCCGCACCACCCGCCTGAACCGAATTATAACTATTAAATGTATTTAACTATAAGAAAATATAGAATAATTTTTATCATAAATGTGTTTTATTCATTTCGACCCCTTTAATATAATTAGTATTATAAACATTATTAATAAAATATGAATTATTAAAAATATATTTACATTAAATGAATAGTCAAAATACATTTGTTATAAGTAGACTTTTACTTTTTTTTTTCAAATATTAAAGCAGTGGTTGTTAGTAATTGACCATTCCTATAGCCGCCATCGGACTTTTTTATCATTAAACATCATCTAGTCCCACTCCTCTTGGAGCGAGACTTCTTTTTTCAATTATCACAGCAATTGTTAAAAATATAGAATAATAGATTCATTATTATTGCCGTGGTCTAAAGACCCCACGGAGCAAGGCCCCTTATTACGATACTTATAGACATCACACGCTTATAAGAGTGCTCGAATTTAAGTGTGTACTTTTGAATTACACATTTTCGAGCACAACATGTAAGAATCAGTTTACACTTGGAACTTTGGCCATTGATTAAGACTTTAATATCACAATATGTTGATATGTTTTTTTCAAAATCATACCCTCTGGTGAAGTAGTACATAATGTATACCTAAGTCCGTCGGTGCGGTCTCGAACCCCGCTCGGGACAGATATTTATATTTGTATACATATTTGTTTCTAGGTCTAGGTGTTTGTCCTTATGGGTTTTCCCACCGTGCCTCGGAAAGCACGTAAAGATCTCGATCGATCGACTGAGGCGATAATGCTAGTCTAATTGGTTACTTGCCCGCAGGCGTTGCGGAGGTCAGTTGGCAATGGCTCTGTGGAAAAATCATTACTTGCCAATTACTGGGCTAGAGTGATGAGCACACCCTGGTTTAACCCTCACTAATTAACCAGCACTAATTAAACTTATTTACTAACTTAGCTAACTGGTTTCGCACATATTTTGAATTCGGTCACTTTAATATTAAGCTTGCAACATGGCGAGTTTACGTTGTGTAGTTGGAGTAGTTTTAGCTACTTTCTGAGGTATGACCGGCTGACCGTGTCTATGGTGTTATGGGGTGTGTCTAGTAGATATGAGATCTATTTCTCTTACCAAATTCTCATACAACCACCTGTGATTATATTGGCGGAGAAAAATGTCCTCGACCCGCTTCGACTGACGATTTTCGCTCTAACGTAATTACTAGGTAATATTTTTAAACCGACTCGCACTTGATTTGGTTTTTATTCTTTATTGTTCTAACAGTAACAAAAATACACATTCTGTGAAAATTTCAACGATCTATTAGGGATCATAACATACAGCCTTCTGACAGTGAAAACTTAGTAATATGGTACCCTTGGCACCCTTTGGGTACGGAACGCTAAAAATTTAATATAAATAATTTAGCAAATCAAATAAATACTCCTATGGCATGTCGGCAAGTCTAGAACATAAATTGCTTCATTTACCAAAGAATAGTATACATAAAGAGTTTTGCACTCTGCGTTTTTCCTACCGTGGCTAGTTTTATTGTTATACCTATGTTGTTTTTTCTACAGTTAAAGCTACATCTACAGTTTTTACACTTTTGCTATAAAGACGTCAAGTGTGCTTGTTGTGTACTTGTGTAAACAGTAAGGTGTCGGTAATCATTTAAATGACTAGAAAAATATTAATACTACTATAAACTAAAATTAATACGTCACAACTTGTATTCTTAATGAGGTGTTATTAAGGTAAATATTTACAAGAACGTAGACTACGAACGAGACCCACATGAAAAAGCTACAGGGCGAATTAAATAAATCAGCCAAGTGCGTGTCGGGCCACGCACAATGTAGGGTTCCGTAGTTGTCAGAATTGTCAAGATCGGTCAAGCAATCTTCGAGTACCTATTTTCGTAAAAAAGTTTACGACGAACTGGAAATTTCCTTTTTTAAGTCAGTTTATACAATATACGTACTTACAATTTTAAACCTTTTATTATTATAAAATTATTTTTAATTTCTCTTTAAGAAGAGAATAATTCTTATTTTTCAAAATCAAACTAGGCAATTTATTAATAACAAATGGTAATAATTTAGAATGATATACCTATTTACTACTTACCTACCTTATATAATTAATTAACAATTTAATCCTTAAAGTGTTTACAATATTAAAATCTATGTAATGATAAAGAGACCTATATTTCGAGACTAAAATATTTTTAATGTAAAATGAATGTTTGAATGTGAATTATACTAACGATTTTGAACTTTATATGTTCGTCGATTATATTCTAACAATTGTAAAATATACTTAGCGCCGATAATTTTCTTTCCTGATTAGCGCCTATGAAATCTATGGAGATTTGGTTGAAAACTTCATAAGCGCGATTCAGAATCACTTGCGATATGTTTTATTGAGACATTGTTTTATACCTTATTTTATATTTTAATTTAATTTAAACTTATCAAATATTTATTTATTTATTCATTTAAATTCATATATTAATTTAAAATTATTAATATTTACATAATGTGATGCTTTAAAAAGTGAAATATTTATTTTTACTTAGATCATCTATAACTCGATAACCATAAGAACCCACATAGCCGTGATAATTTTCCTTTTAAATTAATTATATGTACCACTATCGTAAATTTTTTCATATTTTTAGACGCAGCAGTTTAGTGGGTAGAGGGGGGGGGGGGGGACACTTGACTCTAAGAAAAATTGACACTTCAAAGCTTAATATTTCGGAAACAGTTCGTCGTTTGGAAAAATGGTTTTCCCACACCTATAACATTTTTAAAAGACCTATCTAACGATACCTCACAACATGGGATAATTGAGAAAAAAAATTTTTGGTCTCTCTTAACACATAGGGAAGACACCCTGAAGAAAAATATTTTTAAGATTTTATTGTATGACTTTCTCGGCGTGATTCATATGTATACTCATACCGAATTACAGCTTTCTGGTATTAAGGGTTTCGGAGCAAAGCCGCGGACAGACAGACAGACAGACAGACGGACATGGCGAAACTATAAGGGTTCCGTTTTTTACTACGGAACCCTAAAAACTATCTAAATTACCTACCGTTCATAATCATAAACTAATTTGGATGTCGGATCCAATTTAAACGAATTAAGATAATAATTACAACAGTATCGCTAAAAGCCTAAAATTTTACAAGTAGTAAAGTCATTTTTACATTCACAAAATATTCAAAAATAGTTCCTCACAAGTTTAATTTAAAAAATTGCTACGACTGGTGTGCGAACTAACAGTGAAATAAGCGACTCGATTCTAGAATAACGAAATATCATGGTCGAGACCGATGCCTGTCGTGAAATTCTTATTAGATGCGCTCGTTTGTTGCAACTGGACATTCTGATTTGCTTTTATAGAGAGGAAATACGCAATTTCGATATTGGAAATGTATTTTATGATCGAAATTATGAAATGGCAAAATTGCGCTTTTGAAATTATAATTCTTATACTTGCGTATATACGTAACACATTTAACATTATATAGAAGTACGTATACAATAGATAGGTTTAATAAAAACTTTAAAAAAAGAGATCTACTTTTAAAGCAAATACGAAATTTACTTGGACGACACACTTGTACCACTTATTTTGAAAAATAAATTGATAAACCATTTTCGATGAAATTCCTATGGTATCAATTTTCTCGATTTCGTATCCCTTCAAATAAAAATGAAAATTCAAAATGTTATGACATAGCAAATTTCCTTTTTTCGGTCGGTTAAAAATCATTTTAATTTTCAAAAGGCAAAATCAACCTATATATTATATAGTTACATTGTAATAATTGTAGAAATATGAATAAAAACCAATGAGGCCCTAGCAAAGCACAACTCAGCTGTTTTAGTATTCCGATTTATAGAGAATATATAGATATAAGATTATGTATACGTAGCTTTTAATGACAACATTAAAAGTCAAACAGCACAGTGATTTCAATTATTTCTGACACTAACGCTGTACAAGGGTCTTTTGCGAGGAATAAAGGCAAGGGCACAAAAACACAAACGCTATAGTCTATTCATAAACTTAACTCATATTTATTATATGTTGTAGATACCTAACTTTGGGGTAGGTAATAACCATAACTTTCAGATTTTCGTATTGAGAATAAAACATTTATGAATTACAAAATTCTATTAAGTATATGTTATTATAGTTGTATTCAGATTATGAAACACACAGCAAGATTTTACGAAAATTCGGTTTAATCTATTCATTCGCTGCATCGCGATCAGCGAACGATAATAGCCGGTCAGAGTGAGGATTAAAAACATCGTTAACTCGCAAAATGAAACACAAATATTTGTGTACGTTTGCACTTCCGACGGATTATACGTTCGAATTTGTATGATCTCTGAACGGTCATTTCATTCGGTCGGTAGACTTAAAACTAGGTATTTTGCTGGACTACTCTTGATGTGTTAGCTTTGAAGTATTTCCGATGATGTTTGGTTTCTGCATCATATTTTATGGACATTCAATACGCCCATTTCTGGCAAAACTAAATAAAAATGACAGTTTTTTTTTGCGGCAATCTATTTAAGAAAAATAAAGTCTCTATATATAAATATAAAAATATATGCTTACCGAAACCGAAATACAAAAACAGCCTATAAATATTTTACTGCTGCGCAGAGGTATTCATTCCTATTAAGGAGAAAATTTAGAGCTTAATCCGCCACGCTGCTCTAATGCAGATTGGCGGATATTTGGTGACAGGTCTTCTTTTATCACTGAGCATGAAACGAACTTAACCTCAAATTCAACACTGAAAAATCGGCGATGCCAGCCGATGTTTGTACCCGTGACCATCGGAAGAAATCGACATGTTCTAATTATCGACTTCAACAAAAAATATCGTTGTACGTTGTTTTCATTCCCCTTCTATGCTCTAAGCTTTATATATAGTATTATTTTAATTCAAAGGTCTACGTTTCCCAATTGATCACGAATTATTCCCCAATATCACGTCGGGTATGTTATTAATTCTGGATTTCCATATTAGCGTCGTGTCAAAGGTCATATGACGTTCTGTATAGGACATCTAATTTACGTACTGGTATACCTAAATCAACGCTACATCAATCACCAAATATATGTTTCACGCAAAACCATGGTTTTAAAGTAAGACAGGGCATATTATGTAATTATAAAACAGCTTTTTTCATGCCTTCAACTGTGTTAAAAGTGTAGTGCATAATATACACATATGTAATGTATTTTATTTTAAAGAAACTACTGTAATCTAGTATAAATACAAAAAAAAATTGAAACAATACATTTTGTAAATAACTACAAAATGTATTTTTTACTGGCTTTACTCGCGTCATTGCTCACGTTTATGTAGATTTTTACTCGACTACGTTGATTTAAGGGAGTAATGATTTTGGCAGTGTATGTATATATTATATATGTACGTATGTTTGTTCCACCGTAGCCCCTAAACTACTGAATCGATTTTAATTAATAAGAATAGTTTTATAAGCTTTATGCTTGGTTATGCCGGACGGTTACTTAAAAATTATTTTTTGCCTGGTCAGTACGACATGTGTGCCACCTACAAGAGGTTTAATTGCACTATGCCTATATAACCTATCAAGTGCCAATAATAATTTGACAGAGTTTTAATCTAAATATAAACTGTATAGCAGTGTATAAAATACGACCAACCATTATTTTTATATCCACTATTTTTTTAATAAAGGTTTAACTTTTCGTTAAGAAATAAAACAAATAACTCAATATACGAGTACATCCTTCAAAAAGTTGTTTTTATCGATTTCGATACCCGGCCACAATGCTTCATTGTATCATTAAATGAAACGAAATGCTTATTTTATATCTAAGTTTTGGAACATCTATTATTCCGCGGCTATACGTGGATAGTGTATTAAGAACGGTTTTCTTTTGTGGGCCTCACAATGATAATATCGGTACGGATCTCATCTTCAAATGGAGGATTACTTTTACCTCTCGATTCGTATAAAATATTCGATACTAACTATAGCTGGCTATTTTCCTTTGTGAAATTCGTTACAGATAACATTATAAATTATAATGTATTGCTCTTAATGTATTACTAAGGAAATACTCCATTTTATATGACAAATAGATTCCTGTTACTATATTTTATGTTAATTTAATAACATTTGAAACAATCTAAATAATTATCTACATTGTTAAGTTGTGAGTAATTGGTCATAAACTTTGCCATTATTTGCTCATTGTTTTTGCCACAATGTGTTATTTTTAAATTTAGTATTTTCAATATTATGCTAAGGTGTTGTTTTTTTCTTGTCTATCTCAGTCGTATGTTGTGACCCTTGATATTATACTATTGATATAATAATACGTTAAATTGCCAATAAAATTATTTATTATTGCATTCCCAATATTAATAATTATTGCATTATATTATTAATTATTGCATTCCCAATAAAATTACAAATATAATAAGTTGTTGTTTTATTCTTGTAACATTAAAGTATGTGATTAAGTTTAAAAACAGTCTTGCAATTTGGCAGTAGAATACCAGTGTTCAGTACGCATTGTAATATAGAATCTATATTGCCAATTGAATGGCCGACAAAATTGTTGAAAAAAATAAAAAATCCATCTAAATTAGAGCAGAGTAGATAAAATATATTCAAAGATATACAAAAAGACAGACAAATAAAGTATATATTTGTATATACTTATTTCAATACTGCTGATTTGAAAAACGTACCTTATACGGATTCGAATAAACCTGAAGGAATCGTGAGGTAAATTGGTAATATGAAATACAATACGCGATCTTTCATTTCGAGCAATTTGACGATACCTCGCTGCTTGAATGGCGAGGGGTTGGTAAAAAATAATTGGTTTTGTTTATTTAAGCTTTCGATATTATTTCCATGTGAGAAAATTGGGTAAATATATCGATGATATTGGGTAAATAATCGAATTGTAAATAGGTATTATTCGAACAAATATTGTTACGATTTCTGATACCTAATCATAATATACTTTATCCTAATAATCTATAGTAATATATATTGAGTTTGTGGAACTACCAGTCTGAGTTTTTGAAATATTTTTTGCATTCAAATCCGTTTATCGAATAATGTTATAGGTTATAGGCTATATGACCTTTCTCACGTTACGACCCGAATATGAGAAAGAAATAGTATTTTTACCTAAACATCTCATCTAACTCGCAATTACAAGACTTTGTTCTGACCAATCAAGAAACTTATCAGATTTGAAATTAGAAAATATTGCACATAATTAGATGTATTGTTACATCGGATCCTAAATTTAAATTTTAGAAGACAAACCAATTCCAACATTTTACGTATTCAAAAGCAGACTGTTCGAAATTAAGCACATTTATAATTCTAATCTCAACGTTACGACTATTGGCGTCGAAGATAGGAGGGAATGGACATTATCTAAATCATATTTGAACGTTAAAACTTTTTCATTGGCCAGTCAGATGACACATCGTTTCGACGTCAGCGATTTAGTTCTGAAAATGTAGCGAGCAGAAAATGTTTTGAGACAAAACTTGCTTTCGGAAAAGGTCAGTGATCCCTTGAAATCGGTCGTTGAAATATTTGAGTGTTGATACTTTAAGTTGTGTTTAAGTATTTTCTCTTGGTTTTTATTAAGTTGTTAATAATTAATGAGCTTTATTAAATCATATTATTAGCTACCTTGATAGTTTTACTGTGTTGCAAAAATATAGTAACATTAATGTAAGTAAAAAAAATATTTTTTTTATAGCTAATATATATATTTTAAATTTTGAAAATAGAATAAAATATTAAGTAGACAGCAACACAGTTTTAAATCATCTTTTAGTCCTTCGACAGAAGAAGTAAGAATGTACAAATAACTCTTTTACAGTATTCTTATAAAATTAATTTAAAAATTTCCAGTAAAGCATCTATCGAACTACACTATCATAGTGTTCACTAACTCCTTAATGTTTGCAATAAACAATGCGGCTCTTAGAATTTTTGACGTCTTCATTTTACGCGCGTCAGCATAAACTTTCCGCCTATATTAATGTATTTTGTAAACTAAAGGAAGTTGCTTTTATAACGAAGGTTATTCATCGCTTCACTCCGCCACTTTTGATACGAGCCCATTAATAAGAAAACTTTTTTCATTACCTTCACATTTCGTCTTCAGATACTTCGAAATTATGTATTGAAAATAATTTAACTCAGGAACTTTAATTACATACTTAAAAAAATTATAAGAATTTTTATTTAATATTCTCCTTTTGATTTTAATATTCAGTAAATATTTCATTGTTGAGAAAATATTTCTTCTCCTGTTCAGAAAATATGAAGATCAGTTGATCACGCTGCTCTGTTGCGGTTCAACGTAAGCCTTGCAATTTTTTACGATATAACTTGAGAATGTTTTCTCAGGATGTTTTCCTACAACGATCATAAGATTAAAAAAAAAACATTTCAAAAGTCAGTGACCAACTTGAGTCTTAATTATGTTAAATGGTCTCTACTATCAAAACATGTTAAATTCTGACAGTTGATTTCTGATTTTTGAACTGAAACTTCTTTTTTTAATAGCAATAGTTTTACGTCATTAGACCTCTATTTGAACTAATTGACATCAGTTGTGATTTATGCGTATTATCCCTTAGAGTTAGATCATCTCCTTATTTTCTTCTGTTTCCCTTTCTTTATATTTCGTGAAAATAATTCTGTATAAATGAGTAGCTGTTTAAAGCAATTATTTTATTCATGGACGTCCGAAATGTTATTTTGTTACACTAATTTCAAGGTTTCTTATTTAGCCGTGTATAATGAGAAATAATGGCTTATATTTGCTGAATGGACGACTTTCCGAGCATCGCTTCCACGTTATGCCTCTTTAATTAAACTTACGCATTACAAGTTTGTTAACAATGAAAGACAACACATTATCACGCCATTAGCCCCTCGGGACCCTACAGCTTGTGGTAATTACCATTAGTATTGTATCCCTCGACCCATGGCCTATACAACACACGAAGAATAGGTTTCGTTGGAGAAAATTAGGGTCTTATTGAATATACCCTTGCTGAGACTCGACTCGTATTGTGTATACTACCCAATGCCTACTTATAATTGTGTAGGATTATAAATACACGTGAAATACTTTCGTTCGATCCTTATTAAGTTTTAACGAGAAATTCTAGAGTAATTGTGATAAGGGCTACAATTCGGGAAACTCTTCAAAATTCTTGTAAGTACAAATATTTTGTTGGAAAATGTTGGCCGACTTATAAATTATTTTCGAGAAATATATTATTGTATATTATTTAAAATTATGAATCCCTACGTTATTATATAAAAGCATTTTTTGTCAGGAAGCATTGTTGGACAAGCCTTTGAGTTTTATACATCTTTTATAAAAAAAAAAATAATTTCATTACTGTGTCAGCGAATCGTGTTACGTGCTTACATAATATATACGACATTACATGTATTTAGTTCTGCATAAAAGTGCTGGACTTTTATTGTATACTTTTTTATGAGATGAGAATAAGAATATGAAGTTATCATAACTAGATTTGTGGAATAACTCTTAAAACATTGAGGCTTTAATAAAAACCAAATAACCATATTTGTGAGACAGTTCAGATAATAAAAAATAATTCGCTCAAATAATCTAGTCCGTGTTACAGACAATAAAAGCTTCGCTTTATAATAAAATCTGCATACACTTGATTTATAAGTGAAATACTGTATTTTCGAAATCTCGTTTGCTAGTTATTCGTAGGGGACGCGGGTTGTCGTCGCAAATTCGTTACAAAGACGTACTATTAGACCGAAGGGCGTTTCGGATTCTAAAGCAAATTGGCCCGAACGAGAGTTAGTGTTATTTTATTCATTGAGAAATTTCAGATCGACGAGTTCCTATTTCGGCATCGGATGATATGACGTCACATTTTGGAATGGAAAGCTTTATTAATTTTTTTCCATTGATAATTTTGTTGAAAAATTTTAACAATTGAATCAATTACTAACATCATGAAACAAATTTAATTTTTATATCACGTACGTGATTAAAAAAATAAAAAAGTACTTAGCGAATTAATCAATTAGTTACCTAAATAAAAATAAAACAAATTGTCACATCATTCTTATTCCCGTATTAAAAAGGGTTCGTTTATTCCTTTAATTCAAGTATTAGATACTATTAAAATGAGCCACTTACTTATAAATTAAAGTACACAACATCACAAAAATTAAATAAAATAATTAATTTTCTTCATACAACAACAGAAGTTATTAAATTATTATCTTCTTATATGATAACGAGGATAGAAAACATAATATTCGCGGACTTAAAGTTACAAGTATGATTTACCTATGTTCCCATATCGAAAACGATACTTTTTGTTCGCATAAATCACCTCCTCCCAGAGGGTACCTCAAAATAAGTCGAGCGAAACTGAGCGTGGCATATAAATTATGTAAAAATTACACTTTTGGACATTGCGGTCCGGTTGCGATGTAAATCACAAACTACGAATGTATAAACTTGAAAATATAACATTTTATGACTACAACAATAAAAACCAATGATAAGGCATCCTAATTTTATTTGTTTTAGAAGCCGCATCGTGGGAACAAGGGTTTATTTTAAATAATTAGGACGCTATAAGTAATATTATGTTAAGCCAGACGGCCTTCATTTTAAGAAAATGGCGTCTAAAGATGTCAAACATACTCTCAATACGTTTGCTTAATGAAGTATATATATCTTATTTTCTATTTTGTTAAAAAGTATAATAAATTAAAGGCAGATTGGAATAAGAAAAGCCTTTATCTAATAATAAGTTTTTCGAAAATAGGATAATTCAGATTAATTTTTTTCCGTATATATTTAAGTTTTGATGGCTTTAATCTTTTTTGAATAATGTTAAATACGTGACATTTTATGAGAATCCATCAAAATCTCCTAATGTGACTTCTTGTGTAACTATCGAACTTCTTGCCGGTTCTTCTAGGTAGAATCTAGATATATTATACTATAATAAAAAGGGGCTTTTTTATTTTGTATTTATATAATAATAAGTATGAATATTTGTGAAGGTATATTTAATTTACATTATAATGAAAGATTCACTGTTTGATCAAAGAGGAAAATTCTTTGACGTTTCATTTTCATGAATTTATGTAAACAAAATTTTGTGCTTTAAATGAGCGCTTTTTATTTATTTACTCAGCTCTAAGATATGTTAATGTGGCTGTGTTTCGTCATTCTTACAAAAATATATACCTACATATATATGGACGCTGATAAGCAATACTGTGTCTAGCCACACGGACTTCGTTTTGAGAAAATGGCGTTTAAAGATGTCAAACCTATTCTTAATAAATTTGTTTGAAGACGTATATACTTCTGTCTTTCCTTTACTATTTTGATAAAATGTACAATGAATCAAAGCAGATAGAATTTATTTAATATGTTATCTAATAAGGAGGTTTTTAAATATTTAGGATTATTTTATAAATTGCAAAATATGGAACGCACCTGAAATTAGAAGCATTGAGTTAAGAAACTTTTTGTTATACTTAGTTTAGATGACTTGATTTTTTTAATAATGTTAAATAGGTGACATAGTATCAAAATACATCAATATCTCCAAATTTGACTTTTTGTGGGTTGACACATTATTGCTTATCAGCATCCATATGTAGTACACAGACTTCATTTAAAGAAAATGGCGTCTAAAGATGTCAAACCTATTCTTAATAAATTTGTTTGAAGAAGTATATATCCATATTTCTATTTTGATAAAAGGTATAATAAATTAAAAGTAGATAGATATAAAAAAAAGGTTTTATCTAATAATTTTTTTTTTTTAATATAATGACAGACACGTTGGCGCAGTGGTCACTGCAACTGACTAACGGTCAAGCGCTAACGGTCGCGGGTTCGATCCCCGCTCACGGCAAATATCTGTATTGGCCATACGGATGTTTGTCGTGGTTTGGGTGTTTGTGTTAGTGTTGTCAGTGTTTCCGGACCCCCGACACAAGGTCACGCGATCTTAATGGGGGCCGTTGAGTGTGATGCGTTTATTTATTTATTTATTTAATATAAGATTATTGCATATTGCAAAATATGTTACACTTTTCGATATTCGGAACATTAAATTAGGAAACTTTTTTCGGTGCTTATTTAGTATAGATGACTTGGAAATTTATTGAATAATGTAAAATAAATGATGCATTATTAGATAACATCAATACCTCAGAATTTTAATTTAAGTGGTTTGACTTATTATTGCTTATCAGCGTCCATATTACTAAAAGTGAGATGAATAATTACCACTAAGAATTAATTTTGAAATTATTTATCGTAATTTGCCTTTTGTTTTACGAATTAAGAACTGAACGATTTTGCTAAAAACATATCCAAGTTTACTTACATGAGTAAAAAGCCAATCAAAGAACCAAAATTTTAAGATGTTATTTTTGCATCTATTCTCATTTTACCTACAATTATAATACTTTTTAAAATTAAAGTGTACGTTAAATTAAAAAAAGTAACGCCGACGAAATCGCAAAGACCAATTCATAAATAAATAAAAGTTTAAATAGGAGAACAGTATAATAATAAACGAAAGTGTTATTAAAAACACATTTTAATAAGTTCTAATACAAAAACCGTCAATAGTGAGGCAAGGTGTCCAAAAAGATGGTGACGTTGCCACTTTGAATTTTCAGATATGCTGGCCAAGGTAGCCGCCAGCTCTCCAGTCAGCTGTGAATTTGACAAGGTACACAAGAGACAGTTTTTGGTGGATTTTTTTGCCTCCTCGTCCTAAGATCCATTTATTTCCACGGCAATCGATTAATACAATTTTTTAATAGGATTTTTGTATATATTTCTTAGAGATAGATTCTTTATAATTAATTTGATTGAGCTAATTGATTATACATATAAATAATCACAAGTGTTCATTTGAAAACGACAACAAGAAAAAAAACATGGTACTGAACAAACGCTTAAAATTTTTATTAGAATATAATATTCATTATGTTGTTGCTATTCAACAATAATCTTGAAGGAGACTATTTTGTGTAAATAAAAATGCTTGTAGCTGAATAACTTAGTTATCAAATAAATATATTGAATTTCAAATCAAATCATACACAACCTTAAAACATACTTAAATTTTAATTTAAAGGTATTTATTTTGCATGACCTCACTTTGACGACTAACGCTGTAAAAAATTTTACTAGGCAAAAATTTTAAGTAATCTCAAAAATTGACGCATCTTATGTGGGACTTTCGGTGATATTTTTTTTACATTTAATTATTGAAACTGACAAAAACAATTATGGAGAAGAAGGAATAATAACATTTTTATAGTGAGTGACATTTTATAATCTATCAAGGCACAGACTATATAAAGCTTCATGTAATGACTCGCTGTCATTAGCCCGGTTCTAGGAGATTGAAAATTTAACGAGCATCATTTCCTTTATGCAGACCTTCGCTTCGCTGAAAATTAAAAAATAAACACGGAACGTCGAGTCCGTTTCGATGTTTTCCTTTTTTTTAATTCGATGTTACTCGTGATTATCATACGCTATAATGTATGACGTTTTTATAGCGCTTAACTCAATTTTATCGATATGCTTATAAGAGATACGACAAAATATTGATAACTTTTACAGAAGGTTATTTACTCTGTAGCTTGTTGTCAGTCCTAATGTCAATCCTAATGAAAATCAAAAATTTAGTATCACCTTTTGATATGATGAATGGCGATTTATACTCGTAAGTGATTTACCGAATGAGTTATCTCAAACTTTTCTAGTTATTCTAATTTTTACTATCAAAATAGTGATGTTTTTAATTATAATAATAAAGGTATAAAACGTATAATAGAAAAGGGGTATTTTATACAAAGAACAACAATAATTTATTTTATTTCTTCATCATAATTCATAATAAAATAATACGAAGATTTTTCCACACTCTGAGTACTCTGTAGCGAATTTTAATGGAAATTTAAAAGAAACACATGACCCGCTAAGCCATTGACTCTAAGAAATTAATAATATACTTTCAATGCCCCATAAAGGCTTGGCAGTGTTCCACCATAACATATGCGTTTAAGGGTGCTTCTTAGTAAAAGGATATTTTCGTGAAATTGGTGCATAATTTTTACATTCGAGCACTCTACAGTCGATGGTCGTGAAGAGGTCGGTCACAGACGGACGAAATTCCATTAGTGAGTTTTGGACGATCGCCAAAGCAGCCACGGAAGGATTTTTAATTTTTAAAGACTTGAAAATAGGTGAAAAGTGCTACTCTATGAGCCGTTTCATTTAATTATGAATAATTAGTAATTGAAGAGTTAATTAGTCGTTATTGATGAATAATTTATGTGTAAGAGATTTATGTAAAGTCTTAGTTATGATTTCAAAATTTACATAAATATAAATTATTGATATTATTAATCATAAAATTTAAACGATACTTAATTTAAAGTTTTAATAACAAAATCTTTTCGAAAAGTGGCAATTTTTTTACAGAGTTTATATAGGTTTACTACTACAATACAAATAAAATCAAAATACCAAAGTATAATATCAATTTTCCCATCAAAAGTAATTTTAAAAGTCACACTCAACAAAAAATTAAAGTCGCTAAACCTAAGCTTTGCCTCTTCAGCCAGTAGACATCCATTACGTTCAATAATTAAAACTGTCCCCGTCCCGTCCACTTCTTATAACAACGTAGTTTTCTAAATAAAGAAAAAAGGTGAACTTTCAAACGAGTGTTTGAAAATAAAACGCTGAGTCACCCGTTGCGCCTACCGGCAACTTTGTCCGTACTCAAATTTAATTCCACATGAACTTTCTACAAAAGGCAAAATGACCACGAGATTTTTTGGCAACGAATTGTGGACGAAAATAACTGGTTTGCAACACGGCTGCGTGCACTATTCGTTTGTGGACGCCGACGTGACTTTAAAAATGATATTTAAGCGTATTTTCATTGCAAAACCTTTGAAACATAGTATCGTACTTTGTACTAATTATGATATTGTACAAAGAAAAATTCTGTTTGGTTTTTTGACTTCTACTACGAAAAACATACAATTTCAAATTCAAGTACGTCGCCCGTAGGTCGAAAAGAAAATTAGCGATTTCGACAATTTTGTTTTGTACCCAATACCGTCAAAGAGAATAGAAAGATTAAAAAAATGCTCGCGACAATATCTATTTCATTTGCATTTTTTTAATTATATAAATAATACGAAATGTAGATTTAATAGCGACTTTTGCTGAATTTATTTGTTACATAGATAACGAATTGGCATGGGGCAGACAGGTACTGATTGCTTTATAATGTTTATACGTTCAGTTCGCAATTCGGTAATCCTAGAGTGGGACGCTCCTCAGTCGAATGGCCTGATGATCTGAGTAAAACAGCTAAGCCACACTGCATACGAAAACCGAAAATGCTAAAAGCTATGGCGTGTAGTGAGAGAGATCGATTTCTGGCATCAGGATATAAGGCTGATGATTGATTAACTTGTTAGCATTCATTATTATAGTAAAAGTAAACAAGGTTGTTTTTTTTTATAAATTTAGCGGGCAGCTCACCTGATGTTATGTGATCACATTATTATCATCAGGAGAGAAAGGTTAAAAAGGAATTGAAGAAGAATGGGGTAAGAAGTAAGAAAAGAAATGGAGTGAGGTTTACGGCTATCTCATTTATCTCTTATATAAATAGCAGGAAAAGTAACTAAGTATTGTTTAAAATTCAATATTTTATTCATTAGTCCGTACTAACATATCCTAAGCGAAACTGAGTCGTACCATTAGTTTATGTTAAACGTAATTGGCTATACAAGTGGTAGAGAGAATAGCCGGATAGCACGCAGAGCAGAATTTACTGCGATGGCTCTATTAACAAAGCAATTGCTAAGTAACCCATCGGATTTAATACCTTATGGGATTCACCGAAATATTGGTCAAAATTAGTCAGCCAGAGTTCTATGTTTAATTTGTTTAACGATATATTGTAGGAGTTCTGAAATACAGTCCAGCAATTTGGTCAGTCTTAATGGTTGGTCATCTTGAATCGACGCGGGTTCACACTAATGTGTCACCATTTTGCGACATCGTTAAAGGACTAAAATCATTCCGGACAATATAATGGTTTTATTAGCTGGACTGTACGGAACACTCCTAAAAATTACACAAAGAAATTGTTTTGGATAAAATACTACCCGCATACCAAGAATTTTACTTTCAGATAAAAATTTGCAGATTCACGTGACGTTATTTCTTTTTGTTTGATAGCTTAGTTAGTCAAATAAGCTGGCAGTAAATAAGAATATAATATGCCTAATCCGAATATACATATATGAATAAATGCTATCTTTTCCCATGAAATAATTAATTTGTTTGTCTCCTTTCTTGCTCTTTTTACATTAAAAAAAGTTTGAACGCTCAAGAAAATAGAATTCTATTACTGCAAGGTTCTACATTGAGTGCAATAATAGTTAAAAACTTTAAATATAACTTTCGCAAAACTTTTCACAAACACCGCGAACGGTCGCAAACAAATATTCATTTATTCTTTGCAATCTTTCACGTATAGTCCGTGAAATGCATTTAAAAATAACACATATGAATCGAATTTAGTTCTTGTTGGGAAACAAATAAAAACCATAATACAATAAAACATATCGAGGTGCAGCGTACGATGTTGATATCGCGATTGAAACTTTGTTTGTGAATTAAACATGAGTACAGATACTCTCAATCTGTCGAGAGAACTTCCAAATTATCTTGAACTACCTCACGTTTCTTGATAGGTAATACCTTAGTATGTTCAGGGGTTTTTGAAGGTGGTGAAAAGGTCAGAATAAAATGGTCGAATGAAGGTTGTATTTTTGCGAGTGGAGAAAGTTTGACAAATAGTTTGTTGTGCTCGTCATCATAGATATAAGCTGATACGTCTGCGTAAACATGCGCTTTCATTGTTATCTTTCATCGTTATTACATGTAATCTGTTATTGCTGTGAATTCATAATACAAGTACATATATGTATAAAGGTAACTCAACTCAAAGTCAAACTCAAAATATACTTTATTCAAATAGGCCTTTACAAACTCTTTCGAATCGTCAATTTACAAATTTGTGATGTCAGTTCCACGTGAAGCTACCACCGGCTCGGAATGTGGACTCTACTGAAAAGAGCCGGTTAAAAACTCAGTAGTTACTTTTTAAAATTATTTTTGTACAATATTGTTTGATACAATTAGCTAAAGTTATCCTGCGAGAATGTCAACGCTCTATTATTCCACGTGGTTTTATCATTAATGTAGTCATATACTGAATAGTATGCTATTTCTATGAATGATTTTTATATGTAAAATTTAAATTTGTGAAATTTAATATTGTTTCCGGGATTTTATTATAGAAGCGTATACCTTATGCCATAAAATATATATTAAAAAAAGTAATTACGTAAGTAATTACGTAAGATTGTAGGCTATATTACATCACGCTATGACTCAGGAGCGAAGTATTAAACATAAATGCATTTGAAACCACGAGGTACAGATGGTATGTAATGTGGTGAATTTATAATACAATTACATATGTTACAAATACATATATGTGTAATAGTAAGCAAGGATTTATTTACTTCTACTATGAGATACTCAACAGTCTTATGATGATCTCTGTTTAAAAGAATTAATAATATAAATGGTATAGTCTATTTTCCTTTACTTGACTTATTTAGCAGACGAATATAGTATATAACAGACGAATATAGTTCTAGCCACATATAAGTGTTAGATAAGCGATTATCGATTGAACGATTGAACGATTGAACTGAAACATTTTTAATTATGCAAAATTATAATCAAAATTAATTGTTCAAAAATTCTTGATTTTCATTCGGGTTCTTGTTATCAAATAAAGACAAGGAAATAAAAATAGACTATACTAATAATTAATTAATTATATATAATTGCTTAGTAGTTTTTAATAGTAATACTTAGACAAAGATGATTATTCAATAATAAAATAAAAATATAAAACAAAATCTTCATAAGCATATTAGATGTTTTATAGTCTCGTTAGCATTTTCATGTTATAATCCTATTAAAATCGGGAGTTAAACGGTCGTATGCAGACAGCGCGGCGTTCGCTATTACATGCATTATTTGATAAAGCCTGATATTAAAATCGTCTGTAAAAATTTTGAATATATAAAATTATTTTTTAAACTAGTAAATATGTGTTTTATTTTATCTGTCTGCTACAATTAAAGTTTGTTTTCGTACGAAACTATTATTGAAATTTTAAATCCGACGTCTATGTTGGGGTAACTAAACATTGTATCTATAGCTTGTATAATCTACATTAGATGAACGGACTTCATTTTGAGAAATTGGCATTTAAAGATGATAAACCTCTTCTTTAAAAATTTGTTTAAAGAAGTATCTATCTTTTTTCTTTTCTTTTGGATAAAAGACAAATTTAAATATTTTTATAGGTATAATAAAAAGTTTTATGTAAGAATAACTTTTTCACTTATATTTATATTATTGTATAAATTAAAAAATATGGAATGCACTTGAAATTCGAAACATTAAATAAAGATTTTTCCGTACTTATTTAGTTGAGATGACTTGAAAATGTTTGAATAATGTTAAATAGGTGACGCATTATCAAAATACAGTAATATTTTCACAATCGATATTTTGTGGGTTGACACGTTCCCTAAAAATTATATCCTCACATCCTAACTTACAAGAATATCGTCAAAAAGCAAGAGCGTAGTCAAACTTTATGGCATTAGAATTAATTATATTATTTAACGATAAAAACAGAAAAGGAAGTAAAAATAAAGAAATTTTAATATTATTCGCGACTCCGCTAATCGTCTACGAAAATGAGGGGTAACTTCTGTGACATCTAAGGGGACCGAAATTAATGAACTTGTCCATTAAGCTTAAGTGGTATTGCCGTTATTGTTGCAATGGAATAAAAAAAAATAATGCTGACGTCGTAAAAACCAATTAGGATATTAATTATTAATTAAACGCTTTCAGACTCGATGAAACGTAAACAAACTGCGGAAATTTCGAGTGCGATATAATTTTTCATTTCAGTAATGGTACGGCTACTGAGTAAAGTGGAAATAAGTATCATTTTATAATATTACAGAGATAGTTTATTTATTCGTAATATTTATTCAGTGTATTTATAAATCTATGTTTTTTTTTGTGTACATTATCTCACACGATCTTATTAGATTTAATATAACGAATAACCAAGTTAAATCGATATCTTTATTACAAAGAGATAAAGATTCATATTTAATATAACGGGTCTTATCGCGATAACTAATGGTAGTAATACCTTTTTATTGCCCGACGTTTCGACGAAGTTACATTCGCCGTGGTCACAAGCTGACTGCATTAAAAAAGGTATTACTACCATTAGTTATCGCGATAAGACCCGTTATATTAAATATGAATAATATAAATCGCGAAAGTTTAAAATATATAATGAGATAAAGATTGTTTGTAACTATATATGTAGATATCTCTAAAACTACTGATCCGATTTGAAAAATCTTTTTGTGCTGGATAGCCCGTTTATTGAGGAAGGTAATAAGGCTTAATTACTAGTACATAGAAGAGAAGCAGTAACCATAAACGTAATAAATATAAATCTAAAGCACTGACAATGCATATTAGTATGAAGACAGACCAATCTATTTCTAATTTCGATAAAAATAGTATATGATAAATACATACCCAACCCAAAAAACAATATAACAACCACGAATTTATATCCGTACTATCATATTGCAGCCCATGAAATATAAACATTAATTTTGACAAGATATCAGGAACTATAAGCGAGCAATAAAACGAAAATGACCTTCGTACAATATTAATAGCAATAACTTATAGTCGACCTAACCATAGAGAGGTGATTCCCATTAAAGGTCATCTAATAATGGCAATATGTTCTCAAGGGATAATAGGGACCGACGTAAATGGGACTTAGTGACCTTTCCGTTGAGTTCTCGCTGGCCTAAACTGTAATAAGGATTTGGCTTTGGATTCACAATTAAGGGGCGAACTTTTAATAACCGCGAACAATTTTATAGTCGATGCGAGTAAGTTGTGTGATTTATGGTTACGAGTTTTAAAAGTCTGAAATTATAGAATAAGGCTGATGTTTTCGCTCTGAAAGTTTCCTTATTTTAATAATTGAATCGTAAAAAATTTAATTGACAAAATTTCGATGATTATTTTTTTTATCGAATGACAAAAATTAAGGGAGACTTTTATTATTTTATTGTCTATAATACTTCAAATTAGACAAATCATACATAATACCAATGATAAAAAATAATATTAAAGACTAACAACATTAGGTACCATATTTCGTAATATGTAAACGAGAACTGAAATACAATAAAATAATTGTCAAGTTTATAAATATTTTAAAATTTGAAGAAATATTTGTAAAGAATCTTATAATAATCAAACAGTTGATTTATTCATTTTCAAGCTTAAAGTTGAGTTCTCTAAAGCTGAACAGCTCGTTAAATTTATATTAAACGCTGTACTAATGCCCAACTTGAGTGTAAAGTCACGCTGACGATAGGAACTTTAATAACGCCATCTTAGGATTATGAAGCTTCTTAGACATCGGTTGTTTGTAAGCGATTATATTATAATTAGAAATTCGAAACACTATTATAAAGCGGCAGACAAACGTTCAAATAATTTTACGACCATAATCACTCCCAGAATCATTCGTTATACAAACATGGCTACTATAATTGCAACAATTAATTTATTTTTATTAAATAAACTGTCAAATGATTTCAGCATTCCCCCACCGCTTTAAACTTTACCACTATTAGGTATTATTAATTAGTTTATATTCATACGATTTCTCATTATTCGTTTCTTAATAATGTTAGTCACATATACATGAGCGATTTAATACTTCACAATTTAGTTTTCAGCGTCTTCTACATCAATTTATTCATCAAATCACACATTAATAGCTTTACATGCGGCTGTTTGACATAAAATAGAGTCAAGTGTTTCTACCAACAAGGGCCGTGTCACTCGCAACGCGACGCTAATTAGGTCACATCGTCAGGGTATTGGAACCAAATAGAGCTGGAATGAACGGGAATTTCGTGTCCAATCTGTAGTTAACATCACCTGCAATCTGTTGCAAACATATACGACGAAATAGCCTGCTAATTAGGTAAAGGTTGAATGAAAGGTTACGTCTTTATGTTACGGGTGGATTTAAAAAAAATGTTGTGTTGAGAATAATAAATGTTGCTAGTATATATTATAGTAATTAATTTGAAAATGTTGGAGTTATTTTTTTATTATTATGCAATTGTTGGTTTGATCATGATTATGTAAGACGGGGTTCTTTGTAGTTTGTTACAGAATTTTTCTTTATAATAATTATGCAAAATGGGGTCATTACACGAGTGCTTATTGGTTTTAATTATGTGCTTTTTTTAAATTAAATAAAAATTGTCGTCTTATTTTCAAATAAATATGTATAGTAAGAAGCAATCATATTAAGTGTTTTACACATTTATATAATAGCTATTAGTATTTGAAAGGAGCAGTTATTCATGTGATATTTGGACGCTGATAAGCAATACTGTGTCAAGCCACACGGACTTCGTTTTGAGAAAATGGCGTCTAAAAATGTCAAACGTATTCTTAATAAATTTGTTTGAACACGTATATATTCATCTTTTCTATTCTATTTTAATAAAATGTATATTGAATCAAAAGCAGATAGATGCGTTTAATATTTTATTTAATAATAAGTTTTTAAATATTTGAAATTATTTTATAAATTGCAAAATATGGAACTCACCTGCTATTCGAAACATTGAGTTAAGAAACTTTTTTCTATACTTATTTAGTTTAGATGACTTGAAATTTTTTTGAATAATGTTAAATAGGTAGTATCAAAATACATCAATATCTCCAAATTTGACATTTCGTGGGTTGACACATTATTGCTTATCAGCATCCATTTATTAATAGTACCTGCTATTAGTTTTCAATATGTTAAATTATAGTATTATTTTTCTATATTATCACTTTTAATTGATAAAATTTTTTATTGAGATGCTATAAAACTGGCGAAAAGGTATAGTATTGTGGAATTCTGTTTAACTATTTTAATTAAACTTAAGCAATTCCGATCGTAAACGACAGCTGATAGAAAAATCAAACAGATTTTAACAACCGGCAATGCAATATAATTTTATTCTTTATGTCTAATTTATATTACGAAACTAATTTCGTGCCTGATACATTTAATTAATTTAAGACCTACTTCATTTAAATGTGTAAATTGTTATATTAAAACAACATTTTAGTTAAAAAAAATACGATGTAACTATAGATTTATTTTGGTACCCATTATGCCAACATCTTTGGACGACGCAACCAGCTAGCGACTAAGTATGACAAGCGCATGTGTCTTTGGACCGACAAGAAAATTGACAAGCTTGTCAAAGTTTGAAATGAATGGAGATTTTTAACATCAAATATATATCTAAAGCTATAAATATAAATATCGCTGAAATTACGACACTCTGAGCCGTCTATATCGAACCTTTCTTATTTTGAAATACAAAAATGTTTTTACAACACTAATTTCGTGTCTCGAGACCGATCGTTAAATTTAATAAATTTAATTCCACTAATTTCGTAATGTAAATCGGGCTTCACTGACAGACAGGTAGTTTTAATCTTGATGTTTTTATTTTCGGTCTACATTTTGTTGGTTTAATCTTAGCAACAAAAAATCAGCGGGCGATGAAGATTGCTCAGCTGAGCACTATATTGCTCTTTAAGCAAAATTCAAATTGTGTTTACAGAGAGTGATGTTTTATTTTGTTACTTAAAATTTACTATGAAGAAAATTAGTTTATTATTAATCTTAACTATTTATTGTAATGCAACATAAAAAAGTGATACTTGTTAAAGTTGAAAAAATATTTGTTTTCGGCCTTATAATTTTGTAAATATGTTGCAATTTAATAAAGTAGGTAATTATATAGTCTATAATCTTGTTTGGGCTGTTTAAAGTACTGCAAGATTCAAGGAAATAACAACGAACTTACTAAAGCTTCAACAGCGATAAGATTTAAACGCGAAGAAAGTTTAACTGGGAACCGAGATATTGTACAATAAGTAAAGAACATAAAATAAAATTCTATTGAATATTTGTTTCAGAAATTTCTTTCACAAGCTCTCGTAGATAATAAATAATAACAACAGCGCTATTTCATCGGATAGAAAAATCACCTGAGTATGTTTTATTTTCTATTAATAATCAAAATAAAAAAAAACTTTATTCAAGTAGGTTTTTAAAAGCACTTTTGAATAGTCAAAACAAACAAAAATTACTAAAATTAAGGAAAAGCTACTACCGGTTCGGAATGTAGAATAAATATCTTATTCTATTGGGTCTCGTTTCCTTAAAGCAAACATTAACATTATTCAAAAAATAATGCTACGAATCTTCATATGACCCAATAATTTTCCTATCGTCTTATATAATTAATGATTTTATAGACGTTATTACCAAAGAAGGAAATAGCCGAAATACCAAACATTATACGGTGCGCCGACACGTTTCACGACGTTGTACGCCGTCGTGAATGACGACGTCGCTACGTGGTCATGCGTTGTGACCGTTAAGCCTGGAGGGTTATTATACTATTGCTATCGCAACGCAATACATTTTTCCAGTAGATTTGTTTCAATTTAGTGATCAGAAATTAACTGTCTGAATGTATCGCATTCCGGTAGCGGTAACTCACCATATCAGCCTGAAGAATTGAAATCTAAAATGTTTTGTGAAGAGACCGAAAAGGCGCATAGTTGATACGATACGATAGAGCGTTAGCAAAAGTATAAATTTGTTGAATATCTCTTTTAATCCATGTACGTTGTACATTGGGGAATAACGAAATATGAAGCTAAGGCAATATGATCATAAAGATTTTTCCGATTAACAGCGAATAGCGATATAAAGTGCATCAGCAGGGTTATCGTGTTGTCGTAAAGTGTTACGTAATAGTTGCAAAGATTTGTATTGGTGTAAGAACCTTAAATCAGAGCGTGAGACGCGAGTTATTTAATTCAGAAAAGAGAAATAGAAAAAAATTAAACTTCAAATATATCCCCGAGATTTTATTCGTGTTCACTTTGAAATGTAATTCTTTTTTTTTGTGATCTATATTTTTGTTTCATATTTTAGTATCTGTATAGGCGAATAAAAACGTTATGCAATTTTATATAAACTGTAGAGGAAGAATAAATTCATATACTCATATAACGACAAGGAGACATATACATACATATATATATATATATATATATATATATATATATATATATATATATATATATATATATAGCCAAATTCAAGTTATTCTAAAATCAACACTCCCAAAATTTTCAAAACTCCCAAAATTTACCACACAGTGTGATATGAACATCAATGCATCCAAATTTTCTTTGGTAACTTATCTTTAGTAGGTAAACCGACAGACATATAGTTGAAGGTCGGTACGCCAGGTATTACGAGTATAATTCTCAGAGACACTAACGAAATCTCTTGAGACTTGGCACACTCATTTTGCATGAGGGCAAACAACTGCGTATTTAATTATTTCTTAGTGATAAACTTAACTTAAATATCGCCTTATTGCATTTTACCTTGCAATTTATATGCTTTATCAGAATTTAATTTTAAATTCCAAAATGTAAATACTTTATGATATTATTATTAAATATTAAGGTAAAATTATTTTTAAATACATTATTTAATTAGTTAACATTCATACTTTATACCAACGTAACAAAAATTTTCAAAAAGGATAATAATACTCCACCTCTATTTTCACGGACATATCAGCTAAATATTCCAAAATATCCGTAAAACGTTAAAGTGTTCAGTAATGAAGGGATTTATACCATCAGCCATCAATTTGCCTTCCAATTTTTAGAAAAAGGGTGTATTCTAGGTAGTCTGCTTCAGGCATCCCGACAGTTATCCACTTTGCGATAGAAAATTGAAAAGTTAACGAGCCTCTTTCACCTAGCTCGTGTTACACTAACCACCTTTTGTTTGGCGGAACTATTGTTATTAAGGAAATTACCCCAAGAAACATGTAAGCTCAGATTTCCGATGACCTAATTATCTTTACCTATGAAACTATGAAAGTTTGATACAGGTTCAACACATAATATTAGCATAAAAGTCGTTTGAATATAAAGCAGTTCGCATGCTTTAGGATTAAACGACTTTTGTGATCGTTATCTCGATTATCGAATTCAATATTAATTAGATATTTCCATTATAAAACCAGCATTAGAATATCGTTTAACTAGGACTTGATAAGTCTTAATATTTTAATGTTTTATTTTGTATCTTCAATCATGAATCACTTAAATGTATATCAATTTAATGTTCTTATTAAATCCTGAATGGTTTATCGATAATACTTTACTAAAGACGACTTATTGGCTTAAGATCACTTGACTTCTGGATCGGTACTCTAAATGTTACTTACGCCAATAGCTCGTTTCACTTTACCGATGATAGTGCCCTACAGAAGCTCATTGGTGAAAGTATCGTCCATTTACTACGTAATCTACTACTGTAAATGATTTGTGTATTTCGATTTTAAACGGAAGCAAGATGATATACTTTTGTCTGTTTGTATCGATATCGGTATAGTAATAGTATCGACAATATAATCAAGTACAATATTGAAATACCAAACTATCGATACTCTTTTGTTATCAAAAGGGGGGCAAACGAGCAAATAGTACCACCTGATGTTAAGTGGCTACTATCGCCCGGACATCTGCAACACTCGGGGCGTTGGGGGTGCTTAGCTGGTCTTTGACGAAAAGTTATAGCGCTCTGAGAAAACCTTAGGAGGTAGATCATTCCACAGCCTGCACGTACGCAGGAAAAAAGCACGTGATTCCCGCACATTGGATACCGATCACGCATCCAGGTGGTGTGGATCGAGTATTGAGTCTTATGATAAATGGCCTTAATATTTTGAAGTAACGAAGACTTCTTATTATATATTCTTTCGATATATTAAAATCATCAATCGAGCGAAATCTTTGGTTGAGCGTCAGCTTTAGTTGAGAGATCATTGGGAAATTTTTTTTTCTTATATTTTGGTTTAAATTCGACAATGATCATTAGAAGTTATTTTATCTTTTACTTTTTTTTGCCTAAGATTTTCACAATGTTCATGAGCAAAGGTCACAGACGGTAAACGTTCTTATAGGATCGTCGACTCGTCTGGCTCGTGGTTTTCAATTATCAGGTTATCAAATTAAAGAGATAATTTTCAAAGACGTTAATTTAATTAATTATGTCGTCTTACCACAATTACTAATATGCTTTCTGAACTTGCTTTATACAAAGAGAGTAGAATTTTTTATATTTCGGCACTGCTCTAGCGTATCGGTAATTATTAAAAATCAGAAAATACGACCAGAATATTTTCTGATTACAGGCGTAAAATTAAAACCCGTACTCCGTTTCAAGTTCGATACGGTGTATTTGGAATCAGCCTAATTGGTTATGGGATAAATAAATCAATTAAATTATTCCACCGAGCGCCCCGTCTAATGGCGTCGGGTATAGCGCAAAATGTTCTGACCTCCCAACCCTCTCTCTACCACTTTATTAGATAAATATTTTTTCGATGATGCTTTTGCAAAATTTTTAAAAGATGATTTCGAGTATTGTGTTTCTAAACATAATTATGTTTGCTGATCCTTACGATGTTATCTGAAACCTTAACGTACTTCCAGAACAAATTAAGAAATTTTAATGGTTCGATACAATAATGAACGTAATAATTACGTTTGAAATCTCATATTTTTAAATAATAACTGCTCCTTGGGGCTTTGTTAATGTAAATTTAATGCGTTTTGTAGTTTCATCGACGTTATTTGTATACACACCTACCTACTTTATGATTATTGCTCCGCTATGGAAGGGTTGCAGCGTGATGTTATATAGCTAATTAAGTAAATAGACTAAAAATCTCGATAATAAATCCTCAAATTAGATCGGCAGTTGGGCGCGTTCCATCAAGCAAACAAATAAAATCTTATAGATAAAATATGACTTTTTTTATAAACTTGCAGACACTTACTGCTTTACTACAAAAGTGAATTAAATTGTTAGATGCGGATTTGAAGTACAGGATTTTATAGACACGCTTTTGAACGTGTGTTTAACTTTTTGGTAGTAAGGCAATTATCTTCTAAGCGGCCTCAGCAGACGATCTTACGGACTATAGTGATATATATATATACGTTACCTTAGCCAGATGGCCTTAGAAAACGAGCAGAATTGCAGGCAATAACTAAGCTTCAAATGAGGTTTAGTTAACACCAATCAAGCTCGCATCTAAATCCAATACCTAATGAAACGGGGCATTGTTAGCGCGAGTTAAAACCGTGAACATGTCATGAGGCCGAGCGTTCGCGTTGGAGAGTCGTTTATCAGACGGTCGAGTAGCGACGCGTAATTAAACGTTACACATATGACACACGGGTCTAACGTTTCTAGAACTTTCTTTAAAGTGATAATTATTATTAATAAATTCAAACCTGCATGTGTCGGGAGAAATTCTGACACATGTATATACAGTGTAGCAGCGTGGTGGATTAAGCTCTCAACCCTCTCCTTAATAGGAGAGGAGGCCTTTGCCCAGCAGTGGGACATATACAGGCTGTTACTTTATTTTACTTTTAAATTCGAATTTGAGAATTACTTTAATAAGTTTTGTTTCTATCTGTCTGTCAGTTTTTTTGACACTTACAGTTTTGGTAAGGTTCCTTTGGTAACTGTTACCAGGTTACAGAGTTGTTTTATATCAATTACGGAAGTAAAACTTACAAGTGTAATTCAGCTTAAAGTATTAAATTTCGAAGATTTTTTGGCTACGATCTGAATGAAATTTGAAATGGAAATAAAATATTATTCCTTAAGTACTTTATATTCTGCTGGAGAAACCGTGATTCGTAACTAGTTTGAATATGTTAGTTTTAGAAATAGTTATTAATTATTTTAATTTAATTATGTGCATTGACATAATGTTAATGGCTAATGTAATGTGTATCATTGCAATAACTTCATATTTACGTTACGTTATGTTAATATCGTGATTAATGAATAGTAATGTTGGCATTATGTTTGTGAAATATACTATTTAAATTTGCTGATATATACGTTAATATATTTTCCAGGGATTTAGAATTGATGTTTTGCGCACATATTTTCATATGATTTACATAAATTGTTCAATTCAATTCAATTCTTTTGTTAGTGGCTTTTAGTTGTGCCAATTAGACACATGGTATTCTCGTCTAATGGACAAAACACGTTGGAGATTGATTGGTAAGGTCGAGAATTCAACCAACGTTAATTATTATCATTGCTTCAACACCTGATAAAAATTACTGTCAGCGCCTTATTTTTGACACTTACGGCTTTTGTAAGGTTGGTAATTGTTACCATTTTACTGAGTTGCTATATATCAATTACGAGACTAAAAGTTACAAGTGTAATTCTCGCCTAAGACTGACTAAAAAGTAACATGCATTACGGTAAACGTTTGGTTTCCTAGGTTGACAATGCTTGTAATTTAAAGGTGGTATATGTCTTCGGATGACGTCACTGAAACCCTTTGTACGGAAACAGTACCACAAGGTTTCCTAGAAAACGTTTTCGGACACCGTAAATTCAAAGACTGTTTAGACATCCGTAATATAGTTGGATATAATTTGTCAGTCTGCAATCTAAGGAAACCAAAACATAACAAACGTTTCTAGCTTTAGGTAGATGAAATTGGCTTATTTTTTCGGTAGTATGTAATTCGGTTAATACAAACAACCTGTTTTAGACAAGCGAATTGAAATGATAGGAACGTAGCGAGACGTCGCTCAAGTGTCGTGACGCACGCGATTGCCTGTCTCCGTAACGCGTTACGTGTCCCATATAACTTGGGAGAGGTGATTTAGGAGCACATTCAATTTTTATTGCGACCATTCTTTGGAATGTTAGATGGATTATTAGTGCTGAATTTATTGTTCGTTTCTGGTCGGGTCGGATATGCTATTTAGCACAATTTAGGGTGTTATCGGGTATATTATTATTTTTATTTCAAACATACTTGATCAAAATTTACAACACAGCAGTTTGTACAGACAGTAAAGCTAGTTTTTGACATGATATTTAAAATTGAAGTAGATATTATTTAGAAATCATTGGCACGAAATAATTCCAGCCTTAATAAACTTTAAAAGTTTTGTTTGATATATATTTTTGATTTTAGTTATTTCGATATAAATAATTTAAGCGAGCAAAGCGAAATAGTGTATTGCATATAATTTTATTTGCAACCAAATTTCACATATAGATAAAAAAACTAATGAATACAAAAATACAAGAATAATCAAAATACTAAAAACACACGACCATAAATCCTTAAAATATAATCAAAATATCAAAATTCTCACCTGTTAAAATATTTTAGTGCACATTTGGAATGAGCTGAAATATTTTACCGTATTGTTTAAGCTCGGTCTGCGGGGGCTAGATAAGCTGATGCATTAGCGGCGCGCCCGCGTTTCGGCCGGCAAAGTAAACAGTGCTTGCCCCGCCCATGACTTGTCTGCTGCAGGCAAGACCAGAGACTTATCCGGACTGACGATATTAAAACGATATATCGGTAACGGAGAAAACGATTTATGTTTCAACTATTATGACTATATTTTATTCATATATTTATTTATTTAAGGTATGTATGTATTCGTATGTCTATAGTATATATTATAAGTTTAATTTTTTTTTCAAATGTGCTTATGGATGTGTATATATTTATTATTATATACATTATATATATATACATATTTTTTTTTACACGCCTACTAACAGCCTTCTTACACGATTCTGGGTTGGCTGGTAGAAAATGCTGTTATAGCGTTAAGTCCGCCCTTTGTACATTTATCTTTTGTGCAATAAAGTGTAAAAAAATCAAACACACGTGCTATGACGTCGATAACGACGTAATTGAATATTTATAATAGAGTAAAGTACTACAGTAAAAGCCTGTAAATATCCCACTGCTGGAAAAGGCCTCCTTTCCTATTGAGGAAAAGCATTAGAGAGCTTAATCCGTCAAGACAATCCAAGAAATTCTGACATCCTCCAGTGGAGCAGCCACAGATTTTTTTCCGACACATGCAGGTTTCCTAACGGAGAGATGAATTTAAACACAAATTCAGCACTTAATATCTCAGCAATGCTAGTCGGAGTTTGCCCCTGATTATCGAAGCAGTAGAAAACTTTAAAAAAAGGTACACAAAATCGGTAAAGTCGGTTTAAAGTTATGGCGCAACGACGAGAAGTAGGGATTTATTATGTATGTACTAAAAAAATCAAGGCAATGGATATTCATAAATAACTATTATAATGATTGTCAAATTGCTCGTTTAATTTTAATATTATTTCAACCTAATTTGTTATTATGATAAATATTTTGCTATTTTAGTTGATTGGATGGTAATAAATTAATTTGCGGCCTAATTATATACTAATTTTGATTTTAATACTTGTCAAGTCCTGATAGAATTGACAATGTGATAATATTAGTAATTTATAATGAAAAGCTGAAATAATACTTTATTTAAGAATAATGTTTGAATACAGACAGAGAGGTTGGTGCAGTGGTCGCTGCAACTGACTGAAACTCTAACTGTCGCGGGTTCGATACGGATGTTTGTCGAGATCTGGGTGTTTTTTATTTATTTAATACTTTACTTCACACAAACGAAAAGAACATAAAATAAAACAAGAAATAACAGTAATAAGAAAATAAAGAGCGTGCAAAGGCGGTTTTATTGCTAAAGAAATCTCTGACAGACAACCTTTATTGAAAGGAATATCAAGACAGAAACGGGGTAGTGCAAATAATAAAGACTTTAATTTGGGACACTATCCATACCTATGTTAAATTGGGACTACGTATATAGCCCGAGAGCCAGTAACATATATATATGACCAAGTTCCTCTCAAGTGATAATTAGTAAAGCGCAGCAGAAAATCGAACTATAAAGCCTCGTGAACGTCAGCTGAGACTCGGTGGGGGGGATGAGTAGTTGTAACCTCCTACGCTTGAAGAAAAAAAATACATTTACTCATTTCTTCTCGGCTAAAAGTTTATCAAGTTATAGCTAACCCAATACCTCAACAAAAATAAATAAATCAGCTGGCTGTATCTCGGTGGAAAAATCGTCAGCTGATACTTTAAAGGTCGTTACGTAGAAGTTAGCTATTTTTTTTTACAGATGATGACGATGAAAATATAACAGCAGACAGCTCTAACAGCGGCTCGGACAATGAGTCAGAGAGAGATGGTTGTGATTCAAGCCAAAGCGAAGCCGAAAATGATTAAATAACATAGCCAGCTGACGTATATATTTATCAATAGTTACATATAATCTATCATCTGGTAAATTTTTAGCCGAGCGGATATCACTGAAAGTGAAGATTTTTTCCCCATGATCTAGCCATCAGCTGACGTACAATGCACTATGTTATAGCCAGCTGATTTTTTTTGTTGAGGTATTGGGTTAGCTATAACTTGATAAACTTTTAGCCGAGAGGAAATGAATGAATGTATTTTTTTTTTCTTCAAGCGTGGGAGGTTACAACTACTCATCCCCCCACTGTGCCGCAGCTGACGGTTATAGCGCTTTATGATACTGTTGTCTGATGCGTATCGCCAATTATCTATCGAGAAGAAATAATTAACCAAATTTTCACCTGGCTCTCGGACTAATAATAATATACATACATTTCATAATATAAATACAATATTACATAAATTAAGACATATATACAAATATTCATATTTACTCAAATATATATAATACGACAAAATACTACAAATATATAAAATATATACTGTAGCGAAAGATAATACATTTTTACACGACATTTAAATAAGTTAACGGATTTTGAATGGCGGATATCCGAGGGAAGCATATTTGGTTTGTGTTGTGTGTTTCTGGACCCCCGATACAGAATCATAAGATTCTAATAGAGGCCGTATAATAGTGTGATGCATTTTTGGCAAGCGTATGTTTATACATAATGAAACTATTTCTAAACGCTGTTTACCTAAAAACTATCGTTAGATCGTTAGATCGTAGTACAGGATTTTATAAACACGCGTTTAACGTCTGTATAATTTTAAAATAATTAAATTATTAAACTTTCTTATTTTCAATATTAGCTATGGGTTTGTTTAAATGGAAATTGTTACAATTACAAACAAGCTAAAATTTTGAGACAAATAATAATTGGTACAACTAAAATATTATGCAAAATGCTTAACGCTCCTAATTACCGAGGGATGATTATAACAACACCGTATTGCGTGAAACACTTGATATCTATTTTAATCCAACTTCGGATTGATTTTAGAGCGCTAATTAACGCTTTGAATACGTGATGTTGCACGTATTAGCCTATAATTAACCAATAGATTCAGGAATATATTTACTTTGCTAATTTGGGACATTAATTTTATCTGTCCTAATGAATTATTTGAATACGTATACATATATAAAAGGCAACCGCTACTGACTAACTGATCTATTAATACACAGCTAAAACTCCTGCGGTATAATTTGGCACTCAGATAGTTAGACGCTGATAAGCAATAATGTGTCAACCCACAAAAAGTCAAATTCGGGGATACTGATGTATTCTGATAATGCAACATATGTGTATTTAACATTATTCAATAATTTTTCATCTGAATTTAATATGTAAGTAAGGAAAAATGTATCTTAATTTAATGTTATAAATTTTTAAAAAACTTATTATTAGATAAAACTTTTTCTTACACCAATCCGCTTTTAATTATTTCTACCCTTTATCAAAATAGAAAAAAAATGATGGATATCATCTTCAAACAAATTCATTATGAATAGGTTTGATATGTTTAGACGCCATTTTCTCAAAATTAAGTCCTTGTCGCTTAATATGGTATTGATTTTCAGCATCCAATATATAATGAAGTAGACCGCTAAGAAAGGATTTTTCTAAATTCATCCCGAACGGGGTGAAACGGGGGTCTAAGATTTTGTAGAAGCGAAGCCGCGAGCAAAGGCACCTTAAAAGCCTTGAATACCTAAAAAAGAAACAAGTTTTAAAGAGTAACTTGATTAAAAAACAAACTACTAAACCAATTTTAATAAAATTTCAACGTGACCAATTTAAAGGTATAAAGTCTTTAAAATATAAACAAAATTTTTCTTTTTTTCTACAAATAACGGTATAAAAAAATCAAACACTGCCAATTGAGATTCTCCTCCTTTCTTAAAATCGCACAAAAATATCTTACTATAAATAAATGTTTCACAGCGTAAATAGATAATAATTTAATTATTTTATTGAATACTATAACGATATTCGTATTCCGAAAATTCAAATCTCGCTGAATTCTCGGTATTTCAAATAAGGAATACAATAGTTCGTCTACGATACGTCTAGACGCAGACAACGAAATATTCAGCTTCAGCCAATGATCGTAACTAACGCCTCGCTAGTACATACTGTTTGGTAATATTGTTCTTTTATTGAAAGAGATACAAATAGGTTTCAATGTTATTTGTCGTTTATGCACTAGTTGGTTCACGCGACTTATTTCACCCCATTTTCGTATTACGTTTGTGACAAAAATATCTTATATCCTATAAAGTCGAATCCATTTTGATACACAAATTCATCAAAATCAGCCCAGACAGATAATCGTGTAATAGTATATTAATAAAAGTGTATAATAAAATTAGCTATTTTGTGAACTCATGTACAACGATCTTAAGTTTTGGTTTTATAAAATATCATTTAGCGACCGTTTTATAGCTTCGGATGACGTCACATAAATCTTTTCACTGGGCACAATATGCCACGGTTTCCCAAAAAATATTTGTCAACACCGATGTGATCTCGACATCAGCGCCACCGACCAGGTTCACTAAAAGTTAAGAATCGGGTTCAGTCCAGGTTGTATAACGAAAAAGTCACCAAAATTGGACAAATCGTCAGGAGGAAAGTAATAATGATCAAACACACACCAGAATTTTATACAGGGCATTCGACTTTTAATTAGGTTCCGTGAAGTCGCACATAAAAAAAAACTGTATTGTTACTACTTACATCTAGAGACTTAGGTATTCAAATACAAATAAAAAACGCAAATCATCCCAGGCGTTAAGATGTTCAGTTCACACTGACAGAAGTATTATATAACGATAAATAAATATAAATAATAATATAAAACATTATATGGACGACATTGAGAGCAAATACTGTATGTAAGTGAATTAAAATGTAGCTCAAAGCTAACATTATCCGCAAGTGACTTCAGTGAGCTCTTAAATCGATTAAGAACTAGCTCCGATCCTTTAAACTGAAACGTTCATAGCCATTGTTGCCGAGTAAGGCTACGTTTATACAAAGAATTACATTGTTAAAAACATATTTTTCTAAAATCTATAAAAAGTGGTATTATCTATTATTGAATAGTTAATTTAGTTTTTATTTTAATCTTTACGTTCCGTCTACTAAGTTTTTTTTTCGACATCGACAACATATTGTTAGGAAACACTAGATTACGTGTACACCCCATCATTAGTATAAAATTTCCGAATTGATACTTTTTGGTGTCCCTATTACTTTGTATAAAACACAGAAAGAAAAATTCATGTTTCGAAAATCAATTTAATTAATTTTAATCAAATCGGCTCCGAGTCCTTTAAGCCTTTTTCGCTATTCCCTATAGTTCCTAATTTAATTATCGATATCCAGTAAAAAAATTAATCCTCTATATTTTGCGTAATTTTAGAGACAAAATAAAAAGTTTTTCTTTTTATTTAGCTTCAAAAATTATTATCGTATGAATAAGTCCTAACCCCGTCCCTTACATTTCACAATATCAAACACACGTGACACTTTAGCCCGAGGCTAACCAGTTTAAGGCAAAGAAGAACCGCATTAACCACGACAAAGTAATCTTCCGAATTGATCATTCACAGAGGAATATACTGAACCCTTTAAGGTCACGTGTTAAAAGGATAGTGTAAACGCACTTTGACGTCATCATAGTAAGCAGTAGTTTAATCATACAGGACATATATATATATATATTTAAAGTTAAAACATAATATCTAAGCTTCTCCTAAGATTTCTTAGGTGAGAATTACACTTAAGATTATTGTTCAGACTTTCATAAAGATTTACATAAGTTATTTCTCATTTTTTTATATCTGAAAGAATTTACAGTCTGTATGTATACAATTTTTGACTTTTACAGCTTTCGTAACTACTTACAACGTTTATGTTACTAAATTACAGAGTTATTTTATATTGCTAGAGAGTATAACTTACAAATATTATTCTCGCCTTACAACTGAAGATCACAATTTTTCAAAAATGTGGAAAACCTTTCCACTAATTTTTGTGGACGGAACTTTACAAAATTGTAAAACAATGTTTCATTATTTATCAAAACCAAAAGTTTCGTTGATTTTATAATGATTTTTAAAAGTTATATAAATAAGTAATATTTTCAAAAGTTGAAACACACTTTTTCTCCCTTAAAATGTACAGTTCCAAGAATTCTTTCTTAACGTCCACCTGCGTTGCCTGCATAAACAACTCAATATTTATTCAAATTTCGTAATCAATCAACCAGTCAGTGCGGAGTAAGTAGACATATACATATATACATGTATTTTAATAAATAGAATTCGTAGATATACAAAAAACTTACTAAAGAAAAATAGGGTGGAAGTCAAACTGACCTACTTCGTGGTAAGTCGTCACTAGAAGCGTTCGCATTTTAGTAAATGTAGCATAATTAAAGACGTCGTCGCGTCGGTAAGAACAGTGATTTTAGTTCCATTTTCTTCGGAATATGCAGCTTTCTCTGCTAAATTTACATTTATGACAATAATAATTTAATGTACTTATTTTAACGTACTATTTTAAGAAGGTTATATATATAACAACTTAACTACTAAAGCTAAGACTTATACAAAAAAAAATTGTACATATTATAACGTTCTGGAAGTGGGTACAATTACGCCAAATACAAACGAATTTCAGAATCCCATTTTTTTTTTCTCAATGAAATCTCCCCCATATATGTATTCTATTTTTTAGGAAGATAGCTGGCAAACAAGCAAAAGGTTCATTTAATATAAGGCGATCACCGTCTAAATAAATAAATAAATGTAAGAGACGAAGACGAATAAGCAAGGCAAAGGACACATGGTAAAGGTGAACGGGGTGTTAGGTTTCCGGTTTTCCGATTCACCGTAGGAAATGAAGCTACTTTTACTTTCTTCGAGAAATCGTGTGAAACTTCAGTGGACCACGTACGTGGCTTACGATATCAGCTGCAGTCGTTGAGCTACAGCGAGGCTTTACCACAATGATCATCAAAATTACTCGTCTACTTATCCATCGTGTTTGTTTCATTACATAGATATCGTCCTAAATCACATTTGTTTTACCAACCATTTAAAATTCGTTTCTTACAAATTCTCGACTCCAAAACATGAAAGGGTACCAATTTGCATATATACAAAAACATTATAAGCCTTACCCGTAACCCAGTTCCCGTAATTTCTTTATCGTCAGTGTTTATAAACGTATTATAAAGCAGAGGCGAAGGCTGAATACAAATTATCTAAGTAATGGTTTTGCGCTCCGTCGCGTTGATCTTTACCGTATAAAATTGCTAATGTGGTTTTCTTCATTCAATTACGATGTAGTATAACCGGATATTCTACAAATTTAGTAACGCCTATGTTCAAAATGATCCGCAGTAGGATGGCGTGGTGGAAGCTTCAAGTTTTTTCCAGCAGTTGAACGTGGGTATTATGTGTTTCTGTATGAATTACTACGGTACTGTTCTGTTCAGAATGGTTGAATGGTGAATATGAACCATTCTGAACTGAACTGCACTGCGTAGCGCATTCTTCAGAACACACTACGCAGTGCATTGTTATCATCTGTAGACCCACGGATCTGCAAACATTTATTGGTGGTGGTGATCACCTAACATCAGGTCTCTCGCCTATTTGCCCGTTACTTTCGACATGTGGTAAAGTATTAAGAATAATCAGAAAGAGAGAACGAGAAATAGGTAGAGAGAGATGAAAATTGTTTCCTCGTGTGTCTATATTAAGAAAACATGAAATTTGCACAAATATTTATACGAAAGTATGACATTGGTCGTAATGAGTATACATAAGCTGGGTGGAGTTGCTATGTCAATGACAGCTTGTTCAAAGTTATCAGAAGCAATTAAAAACCAGATGGGTTGGAATATTTTTAACGAAAGCGATAACATACAGACTTTCCCTCTGCTATAATTAGATTTAAAAAACAATAACAATACTGAATAAACGTTCTTATATTAAACACTAACTTATTATATATTGTGTGAAAAAAATAATAAAAATGTACGTCTATTTTATTGTAGGAAAGTTTTTAATTATAACGAGTGTTATACAAAAAATCAAAAAAGGTAAGGCAGTCAAAATTACGTATTCATAACTAAAGGTTAATAACATAATTATTTTTTAAATTAATTATATATAATATTCACATACCTTCTAGTAAAATGCTCCGCAAACACGAACTGGTTTAGAAAATTTTTACAAAGAACTTAAATACAAGAATTAGAATTGAAATTCTATAAATTCAACTAATCCAGTCGCAAAGGTACCAAAAACTGAAATAAAAAACGGAATCGAATAAAATACCTTCAGCGGGACTGGCGAAAGAGTATGCAGACGAACAATTCAAGTTATTCACTGTTGTTAAACGAAGATAATGGAATTAACACCTGCTAGTGCTGGATTAAGGCGCAAATGCCTTCGGGAGCGAATACCGTTGGTATAATTATTTGCACAAAACGTCGCCTAATTGCATGCCCTGTCGGCGACACTCCGCACGTGACGAGCCCACTACAGCTATCCGATGGTCCAATGTAGAAGCGAGGCCACTTGACATGATTAAATAGAATTAAAACATTTCATTTAATGCTAGTAAAGTACATTTAATTATGGCATTCGTTCGTATTTCATTTAAATCGTTATAATGATGACCAGACACTTAGAACTGGAATGTTATTCAAATATTAAGTTGCGATAATCAACATTATATTTTACTATAGCATGTTATATTAAAGACTATATTTTTTCTGGAAATAATTATTGCTAGTATGTTTTAATGATTAATATTGCTGTGTTTAATGGCTTGTTAATCCAATTAAGACATTAATGTTGCATACGAAAAAATATATATACCTGAAGTAATTTTAGAAAACGTTTAAATCAATCCGAATCTATTTTTTTATTAACTAAGAAAATTACAATTAAAATTAACATTATGAAGTTGCTAGAATACTTGTTACAAGTATGTTTTTATATA
The DNA here is from genome assembly GCA_037950945.1 of Hypolimnas misippus. Classification (NCBI taxonomy): domain Eukaryota; kingdom Metazoa; phylum Arthropoda; class Insecta; order Lepidoptera; family Nymphalidae; genus Hypolimnas; species Hypolimnas misippus. Next base: position 10,133,603 of record JBBEEQ010000006.1, read on the forward strand.
CCTGCGTGTTCCTGCTTTTAGATTTCAGTTTATGGACATTATGAAATAACGTCCCGGCGGGACAATGTAGCGAACATTTCCGTGGGATAGTTTTGACACTTTGATATTTCGCCGTAACTTACTTTGTTCATCTTTACACGTGTATTTTCAGCAGAAAGGTTTTTGGAAGATAATGATTTAAAAGTAAGTTTTAATTTAAAATCATTTAGCTTTGAATCCAAAATATTTATTTCGGCAATGAATTTGTGTAAGTAAAAGTATTTACGAAAAAAAAAAAATTAACTTTTATGTTATTTTTATTTAAATAAATAGTCTAAAAGTAGATTATAATTGTGTATATATTTCATTTTAAAATAATACGTATTTTTACATAAAATGTAGACCAGACGGTTAGACCATCTAAAATAATGTACCTTACAAACGCTATAATATAATATTTAAAATAGGTTCAGTAGTTCCAGAGTTCGCATATATAAAATTCGCTATCTCTCTTTATTATATTAGTATAAAAGATTTAAGAAGCTTATCCTTTAGAGTTGCGATTGGTTATTCAAAGAAAACATAAAAAATATAACACAAAAAATAAACACAAACGTATAAAACAATTCGCAGTGTTTCGAGAATACCAAATTTTTTTCTCAATTTCTTTGAAAGCGTTTAATTTTAACAAAGAGAAAAGTAAAGTTTTGTCTTTTGTGAACTCGGAATTTATTAGCGATGAGTGAATTCTTTGATGACAGTGAATTAATATTTGCTACATTTTAATGAACCGGCATTCATTCTTAATATTGCAATCTTCTCCGTTTCATCGCGTTTTTATTCTACGTTTTTCAATTACTTTCCATTGAAGCGAAAAATATGTGGGCGAAGTTTGATTTCATAGACTTATATAACAGTGGGAAATGATTATGTGAATTCTATTAAAACATAACGAATTATACAATAAAATGCATAATGCTTAAACAAAATGTCCATTTTTTTTTCATAGAATTTTTTACTCGTTAAACACAGCTAACGTTAAGCCAATTTTCACTGGAAATTTTCTATTTAAACTTCGTTGCTGTTTTACAACTAAAAAAGAGTTTATAACGAAATAAAAAAAAATAATTTATACGATGATAACAATTTTATGAATATTACAGACATTATTATGGTTAAATTATTGAGAAGAGGACAATTTGATTACTTAAAGATTTGTTATATTTTGACGGGTTTTTGTCTTGTTTACGCTGGGGAAATTTTCGAAAATATACCCAATTCCTGGGAGGGAGATCGGGCTATGTGGAGATTTATACCCACTAAAACCCCTGCGATGGCATTCCTTAGCACGGAAATGGAGAGGCCCGGCATCGCTTGACCATGCGCATCCGCTGCCCGTCCCGTGTGACGCTCCGCTCGTGGCCAGTAGAGCTCGTGTCAGGAGGGCAAAGTGTTGTCTTGCCCTCTCCGCACCCATCGCTGGTGCAGACGGCTGTTCGAGGGCATCCCAGCTGCCATCCTCCTCGGGGCAGTATGAAAACGGATACGTGGAACCTCCATCTCACGCAGTCATGGCCCGAGGTTGCGCCCTATTTATTCTACCCCGGACGCTGATAGGGCTTATATTTTGACGGTTTACGGAGGCGTTTTAGTAGAAAAATCAACTGTCAAAATGCAGCATATATATAAATTTCATAGCTACTGTTTCCAACAATGAGGCCTAAATATAAATAGGCCTCTCTATCCCTTCCCTGACTTACTATTCTTCTTCACCCTGGTAGCCCGTTTAATATATATATATATATATATATATATATATATATATATATATATATATATATATATATATATTAAGCATTCTGGTTTGACGTACTTTAATAGTAATTGCACTGGCACTAAAAATAAATATTTAGAAGTGTCAAAAAAAATTATTTCACAAAAAAAAAGATATATTTAAAAATTTCATTTATAAGTTCTCTTTTGTAACTGCGATGTAGCCGACATTATTCACTTGTTTATTTTATCGCAGTCCGTATTTAACAGGGTATATTTTACTTGTCAGTATGAGCAAACAATAAACATAAAGCGCATAAAAAAACTTTAAATAAATCCAATATATACATACATATATAGGGCGTTCGACTTTTAATTAAGGTCCTTCCAATGGGGGCTTCTATAAACCTAACGCATCAAATTTCATGTATAAAAAAATCAGTACAATTTTTAATTTCGCTTATCATAATATTTGTTTGTTCGCGTTTATAAATTTTCATACCGTTCCGATTGCGATAAATCTTTGACGACTTATTTTTTCGTCCTTTGGTATAACAAAATCTAAATTTACATCAGTGAACGAACAAACCCGCTAGTCAAATATAAAACAGTTCTATAAACACAACACACATTGTAACAAAAGTAAACATCAGCCCAGTATAATAAAGAGTAACAAAAACGGACTAGCACATATTAAAAGAAAGACATCGCGTGGGGTCTCGGCTATATTGCTCCGAGGATGCAGTAACTCTCGGTGATAGATCGTCGCTTTTCCGGCTTTTCAACAGACCCTAAACGGCCGGTCCGTGCAGGCCTTACGAACTCTTGGCCGCATTACGGTAATTGAAAAAGGTAAATATATATTTACTTTTATTTAAGTAACCTACATTATGTCTCTTTTGAATACATCTAAGGCGAGGATTACACTTTGTTACCTGGGAATAAGTACCGAGGTAACCTTATGGAGGCTGTCAAAAATGTAAATCTTTATGAAAGTCTGAGAGCATACCTTATAAGTGTAATTATCGCCTAACGCGAGAAATATTCTTTAGTTTTGATCACTTTACAAGATAAGGTGAACACAAGTTGTATATCTTTGTTTTTACACCTATAGGAACTTACTGTTAGTGATTTACTCCTAGCTTACGTTAGGTTACAGAAGTAACTGTTACCATCTTACGGAGTTGTTTAATGTCAGTTGCGAGAGTGAAAATTACAAGCGTAATTTTTGCGTAACCATTATTATATTATTGAGTTATGAAGTTAGTTTCTTTGTTTGAACGCACTAGTTTAAAATTCAATATGCTGCGAACTATATCTAGTAAATAAATTGACATAAATTATTAAATGTATGCAAATTGTAAATTTTACTTTAGTGATTGTTGCGTGGTGTTATTGAAATTGCTGTAATACTTTGCAATTAATTGTTCATTATTTATTTTAATATACTAGTAATATTATGATTGGGTACATATGCAAACTATTGTATTGCATATTCATTCAATTTCAATAAATGTACAATAAAAATATAACAAAAATATTAAGTAGTTTTTTTTTATTTTATAAATATTAAAATAATCCGTATCTACTTGTACTAAAATGCAATAATTAAAAAACTCTGTTTTCCATTTGACTAACTGTAACAAAATAACTTAATTTACCGTGTAGAAATAAATGCTGAAATTTTCAGAGCAATTCATTTAAATTAGTTTAAACTACAAAACGTACCTAAAAAGTAGTTGGCGGTAGTACTTTTACATATACAAATGTTCAGCCGAAAATTAATTTTACAACCACATCGGGTCGGGGCTAAGATAACAACTTCCGAGGATATTAAATTCCGTCCAAAGTCAAACTTTTTCAAGATAACGCCGAAACATAATTTCATTTGCACCATTTAAAAACTTCACCTTCGGGGGCCATGATTACATTTGTAACAATGTTGCTAAACGCGATAAACTTTTTCAAAATTCTCTTACAAAATTTATGTATACTATTATTATTTTGCGAGGAGATATTTTTGATATCATAAATCATTTTTACGACCGCATTTATGACCTAGACACAACAGCGCAGTCATAATAATCTTATCGATGTAAGTAAAATATACCGTTTCAAAAAATTACGAATAAGAAATTAAATTTTCATCTTTTCGATGTACTTATAAAGTGATGGTGGCACTCAATTTGACAGAATGGTTTCTTTGAATATGATTCACGATATATTTTGAGTTTGTAAGCTAATATTTGATTATTCCACTTCAAGGGTGATGATCAAAATCCTATGAAACAGCTGAGCTGTAGAACGGACCTCCTCAACGTAAGTCTCATGATTAATTTAAAGAAATGACAATCCGATGGAAATTGGACACATTTTAAGTAAATAACATCTACAATTTACGGAAACAAAAGTTTAAAGAAAAAAAAATTCACAAGATAATCTTTTCCAAGCTTACTGAAAGTGGGCAACATTTTAAGACATAGTTGCCAAGTTACAATTAACTGCATACAGCGTTGGCTAACGTGCGTGTAATCTATTTGAATGTTCCGGCTAGCTAGCTAACTCGGAAGTCGTGATTAGAGTAAAGTACTGTACTGCTTTCTACATTGTTTGGAATGTTTATTGCATACACGACTAGTTCGGGCGAGTTTTTGTTATTTTAATTTAACACGAGACTTGGTAAAATAAAACGTTGTATATATTTTTAATTGTGTATTATACCCTTTGCAGAGGTCGTTAGGCTTTTTGGGTGCTCGTTTCGAAATCTCTGGGGTTTAAATTTATTGTTGAATAATCTCAGGTTGGGGAACTACCTTCAGATTAATTTATGGTAGATTATTTTAATGCCATTATTTTGCTTTGTTCTAAATTCTTGTATTTTTATATTATAAGCGCTGATTAGTAAATAGGCCACTCGGTCATAATTAAACCAAATTCAACTGATGGTAAGAAATAGTTTTTTCCTTAAGTCAACTGTAGGTGTTCTATTAGATATCATTGATTATCATTATCATTGACAATTATTGGAAATGATCGCTATTAAAATCTCACATTATATTTTAAACAGTTAGAGACGTTTTAGTACAAAAGTCAGATATCAATTACTGGAACGTTGCATGCCTTGATAGCCGCAAAAATAGAACATTTATCGACTTGTATTTCCACATAATGCTAATTTTAAAACATTGATTATGGAAATTAACCTTTTGGCATGTAAATGATACAGCGTATTTTTCTTTGTTTCTTAGACAAACGATTTTTGGCGGTCCCTCCCAGCACAAAAGAAAGGTCATAGTAATTTCGTATAACAAAAGAGTTTCTGGTCGACATAACTTCAGCGGGAAATGTTCAGTTTCCGACACACCGGGCGGCCTCCATGCCACATTTCACCCAAAACACTTGTCCCAATTTCCCAGAATAATTTACTCATTTCCTGTATAAGTCCACGTCAGTGAAATCGGAAAGTCTAATACAAATTGTCGAGTGCAACTTACAGACTACAGTCTGCGTTGCGGACGTGATTTATTCATATAGATCATTGTGCTTGAAGGTATTATTTTTAGATAAACCAGATTGTAGTAAAATGTGCCCGCGCTTCAGGCCATATGGTCTATTTTTTTAATGTTAAAAATGTTAAAAATGTACAAGCCTCCGTATTTATAAATGGAGAAACGTTGGAACCGGTGGAAACTACAGTATTTCTTGGTATAACTGTGGATTCCAAACTACAAATGCCCCCATATTGAAAGATTAGCGAATAAACTTAGCTCTGCAGCTTTTGCTATTAAAAAGATTAGAAAATTAACAGATGTTGAAACAGCACGCTTAGTTTACTTTAGCTATTTCCATAGTATAATGTCATATGGCATATTACTATGGGGACATGCCGCCGATATTAATACAATATCTGTTCTGCAGAAAAGAGCTGTTCGCGCAATTTATAACCTTGGTCATAAAGAATCTTTAAGAGAAAAATTTAAAGAAATTAACATATTAACTGTTACTTCTCAATTCATTCTTGAAAATGTAATGTATGTACATAGAAACATTGACACATTTAAAAAAAAATGTGATATCCATCTTATCAATACGAGGAACAAGGACAAACTCATTGTACCTGTTACTCGACTACGTCGAGTAAGTAATTCTTTTGTTGGGAGATGTATACGATTTTACAACAGGATCCCAGAAAACGTTCAAAATGCTTCTATAGCAAAGTTCAAAAAAATTGTAAAGAAACGTTTGTGTGTTAGAGGTTATTATAATATTAAAGATTTTATAGATGATGACACACCTTGGGAATAATGCGATCGCTTCCAGGCTGTCTCAATATATTTTACGTATTGTAACCAATCTTGATGTTGTTAAAAAAAACTAACAAAAAAAAGTCCCGCTGAGCTTCTTTCGCGGTTTCTTCTCAGGCCTGAGGTTATACTTTTCCGAAACCGTGGTAGGTTCATTTTCTTGACGTTCAAAAAGAGAATATAAATTCCTATTTTGAATAAAAATATTTTGATTTTGATTTTTGATTTTAATAAAAAAATTGTCAAACGAACAGACAGTTACACCTCATGTTAGGTGGTTACTTGCCTTGGATATTTGCAACACTAGGGTTGAGGGTTCGTTGACAGCTTGTGAAATAAAGGTACACTCGACGCTTGAAAACCTCTAAATTATAGCACTCAAAATCATTTAAAATTAAAATGACATTTTAACTTAATTTTATTATTGTTTTTGTTAGAGCGTCGTAACGTATTTAGAGCGAACTTTTTTTAAGCTGGTGGTACTATTAAAATAATTATGTTACGGAAGTTAAACTTACAAATGTAAATGTAACTTTATTGATCAGTTTTAGACTGTGCGACCTGATCGATAATATGTTTCAGACTTAACAGAATAGTATACTCACATTCCTTTTAAAGATTATTCTCACTTCATACGTCTCCTTCCTTAAACAATGGCTTGTATCTGACAGCTTCTAATTGAAACAATTGCAGAGAATCATCCCAACAGTGTTCGCGATTTGAATCATAAAATATATATACACTTCGAATAAACGTTTATTTCATCTCATTATTTCACGGAATATGAATGAAAACAATTAAAATATTCGCACACGGATAATGGGGTAGCAAATGGAACTTCATAATGATATTATTTTAGCGATCTGAATTATTGCATTTGTGAAATCAGAATAGTGCACCCACTCATAAAGCTTATTATTGTTAAATTATATTGTAGAGCAACAATTACTCAATGTATTACTCTTATGCATTAGCCGGTGCTAAAGCATATTCACTATTAATTGTATTTGATTTGATTTAATAATGTTATTATGACTTAGTAATTAATACGACAATATGAATGTCGCTCTACAAAATAAATCTTAACTATCTGTATAATTTGTTTTAATTCTTGAATTAAATTCATAATCATAAATTATAATAAATAGTGACAATTTTTACGAAAGTCTATCTTTTTACCTCATTAAGTAAAAACGAGTTCTGGACAAAAACGTAAGACTTCTAAGTATAGAGTATTAGATGCTATTATTGAATTGAACTATTTACACATTTTCGCATGACTTCAAATAGCTCAAATTACATTATTGATTTGTTTAAAGTAATCAATTTCATATTAAGGCACTTCATCACTGACATTGAAATAAAATTTCTTTTAAGAAAGTTTCAAGTCCATTTACTCACTTAGTTTTTGTATAAATTTCCAGTAATGCAATTTTACGCGATAGCTAATTAAAAAAATAGTTTATTTACATTTGTGCTAATTTATAGACACACTCCCACGGAAATACTACCTGCCTTATCCAAAAGTTTCAACTTCCCTAAAGACAATCTATTAAGCTCGTCGCTCCTAATATTATAAATTTGACACATACCTACCTCAAAGGATACCTCTCAACCCGATATAGGTTCAATAAAATTACGCGCGAACAGGTCACATTGTTGAACAGGCTTTAAGTAGAGTTACAAAGTGATTTATTCCGTCCCCTGCCAATTCTTAGACGGTTGATTAAATTCCTTAGAGTTACAGCCGTCCTCAAACGTCGCGAAGTTTATATCGATTAGCCTGTAATTTCATTCCCCTGAAGGGACGCATTTATGTGCCCTGCTAGGAACACATGGTAATGAATTCGTAATGTCAGCAAAACGTCTCGACTTAATTAACTAGGTGTGTACCTTTGTCACACAATATCAAATTTAGTAATGAACGTTTTATACTTGTATTGTTATGTTGGAAATTATTTAGTTTCGTGCGGCTTTGGCTATTTATTCAAACTAATTTTGTACTCCCTTTGTGAATGATGTAACAAGATTGTAGACTTGGTAGACAGCCTTATTTACACTTCTTATAATCTATTTTTCTTTACTTGACCATTTTAGCAGACAAATATGGTTTAATTCTAACCACACGCAATAGTTTAAGATGGCATCTCATCGATAAAATGATTGAACTAAATATTTTTTTTATTATGAAAAATTTTATTGAAATTAATGTTCGAAAATTCGTGATTTTCGTTTCGGGTATTACTCCACAATAAGACATGTACAGAAAAATAGACTATAAAATGTTTCACTTTCACTATTTTAAGTATTTTAAAATAAAACCTTTTTTAAGCGACTTCAAAAAAAGGAGTCTTCTCAATTCGACTGTATATTTTTTTTTCTATTATCTATTAGAAATAAATATTCAATTATACTTAGTACTATACCAATGTAACGATTTGCAAAAATAATTAAGACTACATATAATAACACTTTTTCATAAATATACCTAACCGCACTGATTTATTTACAACCAAATGTAAATTGAATAAAAAACGTATTCGAATTCATTCGACAACGTACATTCTAACCGACCTGCTAGCGGATATTTTAAAAAACATTTCCGAGCAAAATTCAGCCTAAACCAATCATGTTGTTAAAATTTCTGGGTAAAAAAATAAAATGAACAAACGACCACGAGTAGATCGTGTCGGGTCGCGCACCCTGACGATTAATTATCACTCATCTGGGATTTGAACCCGAAACAGTCCTCGTCGTGAAAAATAATTTCGCCAAAAAAGGTCTTCGATCAACTCTTTTGTATTTTTATGGGTATTTCATTTCAATCTTGTATGCGGAATTTTAATTATCGACGGCGAGGCACAATGATCTGATGTCGACGTTTCGTTGATTAAATTCGGTGAATAATATTTTTTTTAGCTGGGAAATGTTATTTGAAATTGTTAGTGTGTTATACTATATTTATTTTGCTTATGTACAATATTTATATAAATATTTGGAACTTCGGCCATTTATTCACTTTTATTAATAATTGTTGATAGAATAGTTTTTTTTTATCATGGATGAACCACAGATTTGTGTGAAACTAAACTTAAATTACTAAATTAGCAAACTCGTTACCAGTAGATTTTGAATTCGGTCACTTTAATACTAAGCGTGTGGTGTTTTATTTTTTAAATTTTTTTTTCTTAATAACCATTGTTTATAGATAATTAATAAAAATCACTTCTTAAGAGAGAAATTGGGGTTGATTTTTATTTTCTAGAAATATAAATAGGTAGGAGATACATGACGCTGTTTTGCCTTGGTTTCCTATACTGCGGTCCGTCAAACATTATCGATATTATTAATTTAATATTTAAAAAAAAATCTTTAATAAATAAATTGTGAATTTGACTAATTCGCTACGCTTATTGGATGCTGATAAGCAATAGTGTGTCAAGCCACACGGACTACATTTTGAGAAAATGGCGCCTAAAGATGTCAAATCTATTCTTAATAAATTAGTTTGAAGAAGTGTGTATCTATCTTTTCTTATCTTTTCTTTATAAAATGGATAATGAATTAAAAGCAGATTGATATATTTAATATATTGTCCAATAAAAACTTTTTTTAAATATGTTAGACTATTGTATAAATTGCAAAATATGAAAGTACTTGAAAATCGAAACAATTAATAAAGAAACTTTTTTCCATACTTATTTACTTTATATGGCATGATTTTTTTTGGAATAATGTTAAATAGGTGATGCAGTATCAAAATACATCAATATCTCCGAATTTGTCTTCTTGTAGGTTGACATATTATTGCTTATCAGCATCTATATAATCTGTGTAATGATTATACTTTGATGTACTTCGCAGTTGTCATACTCAGAAAAATGTCTAACATTAACTCTTGTAGCTTCCTTGTATTTATATAGAATAAACACAATACCTTCAAAGTGAAATATTTAGTTTTATTTTAAATCCATAATCCAATAATTATAGACTAAATCAATGTTTTGAAAACTCTTTCATCGTGCCATACTATTTTCATAGTAAAAGTTTGAGTAATCAAGACATAAACCGACCGCTAAACGGTCGGCAACGTCATCCCAGAAAATCAAAGCATATAGCGGCTAGGAATTCAAATGATTTCAAAAACCACATCAGTTATATCTATTTCTTTTGCCGCGTGTAACATTGAATGTAACGTTTTTGGTATTTTAATATTTGACAAAAAAAAATTAAATAATTTAACGAACACGTGTTGGTCAAAATTATTTAACAATTCACGGGTCGCTTGTATTATCGAAGCGTACGTGAAACTGCAAAGACGGACGCTTAGACGAAATGCGATGTATATTCGCAATCGATATATAAGAAATTTACGTGGATTATTTAGAACGAAGTACATTCAGGTTTAGATTCTTACGTTGACTAATCGTTTGACCGAGCCAGGTGAGTTATACCGTAGTTAGAATTCAAGACTGCAAGTGAAGTGTACTAACCGACCCTTTTAAAATAATTGAAGAGATTGTACGTGATATGAATATTTTATATATAAATTATTTTTTTATTATATTTCAAATGCCTCTTAATATATTTTTTTTACTGTCGAGTTACTTAAAGTAATAGAGCAGCGAGGCGTATTTTTACCCTTTTCCTTAAGAGGAGAAGCAAGGCCTTTGTGTAGCAGTTGAATTATTTGTTTACAATAATTAACTTATCTACAAAATTTTAAAAAAAGTCACCGATTTTCTGTCGAATTGATAACCTCATGTTTTGAAAGTTGGTTACAAAAGGACTTATTTAAAATTTCGTCAGAAGAAAAAATGCAAAAAAAAAATATTTTGACTGTCAGTGAGTTATTATTCCTTTTTAACCTAGCAATGCATTTAGTTCATTACTGGTGCTATAAGTGTCTATGATTACAGAATATCAGGTCTGAATTTCGCCTGCTCTGTGCCCGTTATTATATCAGGTTAGAAAATTCCAGACAAATAATACCGTTTAGTTTTAGGCTAAAAGCCACTTCTAGTCATTTCGGTTATGTACAAATCTTTGAGTTGTATGTATTTCTTTGTCTACCCGCGACGCTCGCTCAGCCGTGAAGTAACAAAGTAACTATGATGAACTAGCTTTATTTATTGGAGTCACTTGTTCTATAACGAAATACTTCTAGTTACGAATATTTTCATTAAGAAGTTTAAAGAAATTCTATAATACAACAATATGAACAGACAGTATAAATATACTTATGCGTACATTATTATATCCAATACATTTATTAACTTATAGGAAAGTCAAATAAAAAAATCTATATAAAAACTCTAATATAATATAATAAATCTATATCAGAAATGCGTTAACATTTTTTATTAACAATTCAATTACTGGCAACATATAAATACTAAAACCTATTTTTCTTTACTCGTCTTTATTTGGTAATAATACTCGGAACGAAAATCACTAATTTTCGAACAATTTTTTTTTTCATTATAAATTTGAATTACAAACAAATGATTCAGTACAATCATTCAATCAATAATTTCTTATCTATCTCTTATCTGTGGCTAGAAATACGCCACATTTATCCTCTAAATAAGACAAGAAAAGAAAATTAACTATACGTACAGACAAAGTCCGTCACTGTCCGTCATAGGTAGAGATAGCTCAGTTTTTATTATGCTACAAATGACCGCGGTCGAGTCCGGCCGGGGTTACACACAATTTATTCCGAACAAGGGACTTGTTTTTGCCATTACCCTAATGTGTAAATAAATGCGAGCGATAATTAAACTCAGCGCTGAATGACGCGAAACTAATTGCTTTTGGGCGCTTTCTGTCTTTTTGATGTATATGAAAAAGTTTTCCGATACACTCTGTGAATGGGTAGTGATGGACATATAAGTAAGTGAATTTTGATTACAAGTATCGGAGGGATAGACAAAAACAACAAACATTCACACACACACCGTCTCCGCCGGCGGAGACGAGGTCCCCGGTTCGCGACGGCTCGCACGCGCTTAGGTGCATCGTGAGACTGTCACCCTCGTCATCTGCGTTTTGCACAGCGCCATTTTCCACGCCGACGACGTTCTAAGCCGAGGTGCGATTTCACTAGGAGACACCCTTAGCACGGACTTCCATTCTAAGCCCCCCGGTGACGATGTCAAGGCCAGTAGGGCCAACAGCAATACACATATAACACATAAATATATTACAATTACATGCCATAAAATGAGGTTGAGCCAAGAAGAATACAGACTCCAGCTCGTATAAAGCCTGGCTCGACCTCACTCACAGAAGTTTGGCGTTAAGTCGCTATTATATGTATCTGCGTTTTTTAAGTGAGTGTGACAAACAGAAGCCTGATCCATTCCCATTCCAATCCTTACTCCTTATTGTCTTTCATCCCTTATTCCTTTTTAAGCTAGCAATGCATTTGGGTCACCTCTGGTGCTGCAAATCGCCATGATTACATAATATCAGGTGTTTCGCCTGCTCTGTGTCCGTTATTTTTATTAAAAAATATAACAAATGTATATGAGCAGAACCAATTTTTTTTTTATCGCTAGGAAATGTTTTTATGCATCCCGCCTAGAGTTTTAGGCGGGTATGTGGGGCTCCTAGTGCGACATAGTGCGCCAAACTACCCACTAAAACCCAGCGGTATCCATCATCGTCTTAGTTGGGCGCCACAGGATCGCTTAACGCATGCTACTGCCTCGACGGTAAACTTATTAATGTGGGCCACCTTCACCTAGGGAGTCTTGCCTCTCCTAATCGGACTACGCCAGCGAAAGGAGATTCGCATAGCGGCGTCTCCTTTCCCCCGGTCGCCGTCTGCGTATCGGATCAGCAAACGCATTCGCTTTCGCCTCACGTTCCCGTTCCGCGGCCTCCTTCTGTACAATAACTGATTCGCAGAAGGTGACCATCGCCAACCAGCACCTCTCGTTATCGAGCATGGAATTGATCACACTCGTCAACGAGAGATCTTCGCCTACAACCGCCACCAAGGCGTGACGCTGGGGTCCCCACGCGGTGCATTCGCTTAGAGTGTGGTACGCCGAGTCCTCAGGCGCACCACACTCATGGCAAGCCGGTGATGTTTCTCTTCCTACAACCTGGTGCAGGTACTTACCACAACAACCATGCCCGGTAAGCATCTACGTCAGCCTGTAGGTTAGATTCACTTCCTCTCGATCCACTGATCTAGGTGGGGCCAAATCGCCTCTACAGTTGTTAGACCAGCAGTGGGAGAGCGCAGATCTTCTCTCCATCTTCTCTATGATTCTCTGCGACCTTCACAAGAGAGACTTGTTACGAGCAGTAAGTGCGTCAGCCCACACGGGTGCCCACCGTACAGTGCCATGCTCCGCTCTATGCCCGCGTATAAACGCCGACATGGCGAGTCTGGCCCACCAACATTTGGCAACAGTCTACGGAGGGCGGCAGCAGCGTTAACCAGCTTAGGAACAAGCTGGGTAAAGTGAGCCACTAAGTTCCATCTCCCGTCCAGAATTAGGCCGAGACATCTTATCTGGGTCTTTATTGGTAGTGTATGCGCAGAACCAATGGATTGTGCCATTCATAAAAAAAAATCTCCAAGTATTTTTTTGAAATCGAAAGTAAAACTTTAAAATTTGCGCATTCAAACAAAAGAAAACATTATTTTTTTTATTTTTTAGCTTAATAATATTACTATATGTAATTGTCTCTTATTATTATTTCAATATTGAAACAATAATTTTAACGGAACATTTTGACTACTGTATGGTAAAAGGTATGCATGCGTTGTACATGCGTTTTATGTAACATATTACATAAAAGATATGGTTAAAAAAAATTTTAAAATTAAAAAAAAAGGTTTGAGTGCAAAAACGCAAAACGCGAATAAAACCTAATGAACGAAACTGAAGCGCATTTTCACTGGAATATTGATTAAATATTCTATATATTTGGTGTTTGATTGCAAAAGTCAGTAATCAGACAATATCAGTAAATGGAATGCAACATTTGGATGCTGATAAGCAATAATGTGTCAACCCACAAAAAGTCGAATTCCGAGATATTGATGTGTTTTGATAGTGCATCAAGTATTTAACATTATTCAATATTTTTTCAAGTTATCTAAAGTAAATAAATATGGAAAAAATTCCTTAATTAAATATTTCGAATATTGAAGCTAAATTTTGGAATATAAAACAATCTGATGTATTAGAAAAACGTATTATTTGATAAATATTAGACCAATCTGCTTTTATTTCATTATACATTTTATCAAAATAGAAAAGAAAAGATGGATATATGTATACGTCTTCATACAAATTTGTTAAGAATAGGTTTGATATCTTTAGACGCCATTTTCTCGAAATGAAGTCCGCGTGGCTCGACACATTATTGCTTATTAGCGTCCATTTATTTCAGCAATACACTGATATTCTTATAGCAATTATTGTATTGTATGGGGGATAATGTGTATAATTTAATAATAATGAATATTCTAAAATACTGTTTATTATTTACTTTTTATAATGTAACTAGTGACACACCCCAGCGTACTAGTATCTTCTATCTACTATATATAGTATCTACTATAATATGCATTTGTACATACATATACCTTCGTCTTGAGTCCCTTGGCTTATTTATGGAAAAACTTACTTTGTTTTCATAGTTGCCTAGAACTTTTAGAACTCAAATATCATCATCATGATTTGTGGAAGTCCACAGCTAGACATAGGCCTCCCCTAAAGATCTTCAAAGGGACTTAGTATATAACGGCCTGCTTCCAGCGTCATCCGGCGACCCAATCTTAATCTATACTTATATTATAAAGCTGAAGGGTGTGTTTGTTTGTTTGACTGCGCTAATCTGAGGAACTACGGTTCGAATTGAAAAATTCTTGTTGTGGAAGGCTATAGGCTATATTACATCACGCTACGACTCATAGGAGAAAAGCTGTAACCATAAACGCAAGCAGTATAAAGCATTACAAAAAAACTAGCTTTGGTTCATGGCTTCACATGCATAGTATTTTGATAAAAATAGCCATATTACTGCAAAGCCTTATCAAAATCTGTAGTATTTTTTGCGTGAAAGAAGAACAAAAGTCCATCGAAACAGCCATTCATTCTCGTTAACTGTCGCATATAATATAATTAGATGCTACCCGCGACTTTTGCGCAGGATTTTTCACCCTATTTGTTATAAATATAATTTTACCCTATTTCAACCGTTAATAGCATTTTCGCATTAAAAAGTAGCTTGTATCTTTTCTCAGGATCTAGACTATCTCTGTACCAAATCTCATTATAATCGGTTCAGTAATTTAGACGTGATTGCGTAACACACAGCAGACTTACTATCAAATTAATAATATAAGTAAGTACGCAAGGTTACTAGTACGACTTTAAGTTACCAAAATCAATTCCACGTTCTGAAAATTTTTTACAAGAAAACCATAGATTTCAATTAATCAAATCTAAAATCTTATAACAACGAAGCAAAAATCATTGTTTAATACCGAGACTACACGGATGCTGGTACGCAATAATGTGCCAACCCACAAAACGTAAAATTCGGAGATATTGTATAAAGCACCAAAAGTAAATAAATACGGAAATAAAATTCTTAATTTAATGTTTCGAATATTAAAGTGTGTTCTATATTTTACAATATCCAATAATGTCGTATTTTTGGAAAAAATAATATTAGGTGAAACTTTTTGTTCTACTAATGCTTTTAATTTACTATAAATTTTATCAAAATAAAAAAGAAAAGATAAGACAAAGATACACTTTTTCAAACAAATTTATTATGAACTAGCAGTCGCTCGCGGCTTCGCCCGCGAATATTTTGGAATTTTAGCTAAATAAATCTACCAGCGAAATTGTCACCGTTCCAGGATTAATTACCCCCTAGCGTCACTATAAGGGATGATATTGAAATTCTGGGATACATATATTTAGTTATTCTCCCTTAGTAAAGTTTGTGCTGAATTTAAGGATAATCGGCTAAAATAATACATTTTCTCCATACAATCTTTACAACCCCCTTGCAACCCAGTGTGGAATAATAATAATAAATAAGATTTTGCATACAAAGGATTTTACCCCTTTTCACCCTCTTAGGGGTAAATAATCAAAAAACCCTTTCTTAGTGGATGCCTCCAACCGAAAAGCCACCTATTGCCAAAATTTCGAGTTCGTAGCTCCATCGGTTTAACCTCTGCGTTGATGAATCAGTCACGTCAAGTGATTTTATATGTATAGATCTATAGACGCCATTTTTTCAAACCAAGTTCACGTGGCTTGACATAGTATTGCTTATCAGCATCCATATATTTTCGTGTTAAAATTTTGGACAATTTTTAGATTCACCGTTATGTGATTTATCACTGAAAGTGTCTCGTGTTGAAAAGGGACTTTAAAAAGCTGACATAATCTTTTCCGCAACATATTTACCTCTCAATTTTGGTTTTATTCTACCTCGCGTGAAATATTTTATGTTGAAAATTTTTTCTTCGTCTCGAAAAATACGTACCTTAATTAGGTGTTTAGAGAGGAAAAGGTTTTTGAAAACACAACGTTGCTCTTTTATTTATTTAAGAAGTATTTTTAGAATTATAAACATTTTTCCGTTTATTTTTTTTTTTAAGTATTTTTATTGTTCGAGTAAAGATTCGCGCGATAAAATAATAAATAATAGTTGTTTTTTGGACGCTGATAAGCAATATTGTGTCAAGCCACGCGGATTTAATTTTGAGAAAACGGTGTCTACACATGTCAAACCTATTCTTAACATTTTTTTTGAAGGCGTATATATTCATCTTTCTTTTAAATTTTGATAAATAGATGATGAAATAGATAATAAATTAAAAGCAGATTGGTATAATAAAAGTTTTATCAAATAATTCTTAAAATATTATTTTGAGAAAATTTAAATTCTTAAGACATGAGAGCTAATGATCTTAAATTATCGCTACCAAATCATTCTATATTCTGCCAATTGGTTTCTGAATTTATTCGAAGACGCCTCCTTAAACTGGCAATCTTTTGATGGCGATAGTTTTACCCAATTAGTCGCTTGGGAAGTATTATGCAGAGCTATCGCTTTCCCAATGCGAGACACTTTGACAGTTGATTTGTTTCGTTTTACTACAGAAATCAGAAATCAATTGTCAAAATTTATCGCATTGCAATAGCGAAGCTCATTGCAATTAGCCTGCTGATCAATAATATTTATAAGTGGTCACTAATTTATTTTATGTTTTACGAAAATATTTTAACACAATGTCAAATTATCAGCTGTTACATTAATGTCTCTTGTATTGAATTATGCGTCTAATGACCGCACGCCACTACGTGATTATGGAGTCATTTAGCTATGAGCTGATATGATGGATTTTGCAGACTGATTTTGTACCAGGTCACCTGATAAGAGTCGAAATATTTGATCAGTGTTTTCAATAAAATATATTTTAAAAGTAGTAAAAACTCGTTTCGTTGTACTCTGTATGGAACATCGAAATGAATTTACCTATATTTATTTTAATGGTTTTCTAGATCATGATCTATAAATACACAGTGCAGGAGTATAGTCTATTATGATCAATAAAATATATTGACGTCGATAAACAATACCACAAGCCACACGGGCTTCATTTTGAGAAAATGGCGTCTAAACTTGTCGAAACCTATTCTTAGTAAATTAGTTTGAAGAATATATATCGCTCTTTTCTTTTCTGTTTTGATGAAATGTATGATGCATTAAAAGCAAAATGGTATAATAAAAAGTTTTATATAATAAAACCTTTGAAATATAAGAGATTATATTATAAATTGCAAAATATAGAATCCACTTGAAATTCAAAACATTAAAATAAGAAACTTTTTTCTATACTTATTTAGTTTGGATGGATTGAATAATTTTTGGAAAAATGTTTAATTAGTAACGCATAATCAAAATATGTATTTTATATCAAAAATATCTTCAAATTTGACTTTTTGTGGGTTGACACCTTGTTGGTTATCAGCATCTATTTATTCCTACGATTTAAAATGGATTATGTACAATAAATAGTGATATTGTAATGCAAAAGTTACTGTCTGTCTATATCTTGTCACGCCTAAAAAGCTGTACCAATTTTGATTTAAATATATCTTGGACTTTAGGGAAGGACATAGTTAAAAATTATTGTCAAAATAAAAATTAAAGAGGGTGGAATAGGGGATGACAGTTTTTACGCGGGGACCATTTAATTGGTTATACAATCAGATAATTTATATTCGAGCTTAATTACTCGTACTTAATTACGTCTTTAACAATATTAAAATACCCGCACAAAAAATTAATTACAACGAAATGCTCAAGTAAGTTCACCTGGAGACATCTTTAGATTGTAAGAACCCCTTGTAGGACGTGAAGTACCTTCGCTGAATGGAATCCTTAAAAAGGTTTGTTGTTGAAATGTTTGCTTCTAACTTTATTTTTGTCCTTTTTTATTTTCCTGTTATAAAAAGTTTGGGACCTTTCATTTTTAAATATAATAAAAACATGATATGTATACAAATATACATTTTTAAATAGCCAATAACATGTATAGAGTCTTTTTACTATCATTGATGCGATTCAGAGCTATCCCCATTGACTTCAATCCGCAAAAAAAAGTAATAAGCCTATAAAATAAATAAACATCTTTTACCTTACTAAAAGCCCTTTTCTTTTATTAAGTATAAATATATAGAAGGTTATCCGTCACATTGCTTTGCAGCAGATAAGCGAATATATGTATTAGAATATCGCAGGGGATTGTTTCGAGAGAAATTTTGAGTGAAAGTTTCCAGAAGAGGCTTTGTTTTAGTGAGATTAAATTTTGGGCTGTTATTTTACTTTTGAAACTACTATAATAGAAAAAAAAATTATTTAACCGACTTCGAAAAAGAAGAAAGTTCTAGTATGTTCAGCTGTATGTATTTTTTTTTGTTTTTTTTTTTCATCGATTTTTCCACCGTATGTGGACCGATTTTCAATTTTTTTTTGTTTAAAAGGGTGTAATTTTTTCCCAGGTGGTCCCATTGTCATGAAGTCAGAATCAAATGATGGGATCCTGGAGAAATCGAGGGAATTCTTCAAATATTATATTCACACCTATACCGATTTAGGTATTTTTGACAGTAACTCGTGCGTTTGCTCACGAAAAGCCACATTCGATGAAGTGGAGCTGATGATGAAGACCACAGATGGGCACCGGAACTGCTCAATAACGAGTATTTTACGTGTTGCAATTCGATTGCTTCAATACGATTGCTAAGCAATTTATGCTCGGCACAATGCATACGGTGAAGTGGAGCTGATGTTGCGATATCAGGAGAACTCCTCAATAATTAACAGCTCTGCATCGGGAAAAGCAATACTTTGTAAATGGTGATAAGCAGTTAACATTAGGCGATTGTGACTTGGGTAAATCATAAACGCTCCCTTACTACATCTTACTGACGTAAAAGGTTTTACTTGGCGCTGACTTCGAATGTTTTACCTTACACCGAGTTCAAAATGTGGTAGAAAATATTTATTTTTTAGTTTATTTTACTTTTTAGTTTACCTTTTTCGGTTTCGAAATCGGTTTTTTTTTTCAAAAAGCTTTTATCATTTGCAAGTATAAAATATCTGGTCAACATTTCCCCATAAAAACTGTCACTTAAAAAGCCTTTGTAGTATAAATTCAATTTCGATAAGCTATCACCAGAAAATAAAAGCAAACTTTTACGTTATGCATTTTTATATCAGCCTCTTCATAGAAAGGTGGGCTTCCCATACACAAAACAAACATTTTCAGAGCCGCTGTCATATTTGTACGCCCATCGCGTACATGACGAGGGCCTTGTGTTTTCGCTATCTTCGGATTCAGGCGTTTTATCGTAAAATAACGATAAATATAAAGTTTATTGATGTCGACGTGTTGTGACAGAGATCGCTTTATATACTCCGAGATTAGATTGTGTTTTATGTTTTATGTGCTGATATAACAGGTGGGGAATAATTTTTTTAAGATAATGTTCATATAATGTTTGATTCTGGTCCTTCACATTTTTTATATTTTGATAATTTATAAAATTAAAATTGAATGAAATACATATGAAAACAATGTCAAAATTGATGCCATGTAACATTCGAACTCGGCTCAAAGTAAAACTTTTTTCGTTTTATTCAATGGCACTGACTTTGAAATACTGTATGTATATGTATATATTTTGCTTTTTAGTTAACTGGTGTTAAATTCGTATTTGAAGTCGGTTATTTTCAAATCGGTCGATAAAAAGTGTGTCTCATTTTTTACGGCGGTTAAAAGTACAATATGTCACTTTTTAAATCTAAATTAATTTTGAATTACCTAACGCAGGAAATGGGATTATCCTAAATAAATTTAACTCCATCTTTCATCGTTTTTAGGGTTAAATCATTTATTGTTATCTGTTTTCAGATTTTGATTTATTACATTGATATAAGTAAAAGTAAGAAACACCTACTGGCTATTATAGCAAAAATCCGACAAAAATGGAAAAAAAATTTAATCTACACTAATAGAATAAAGGATCAGGAAAGTTTCGATTGTTTGTTCGTTTGCATTGAATAGGTGCTGAAACTACTAAACCGATTTCAAAATACTACGCAATGACTCATGGGAGCGCAGCAGTAACAACAAATGTGAGTAAACCGCGAGGGGCAGCTAGTACAAGTAAATCGAATCTATATAATTTTGACCTAATTTAAGGTATGTGTTATTTGGTCTCGTGCGTTGTAAATATATAGCGAGTAACTTGACTATTTTAAGGTTGCTTTATAATATATATTAATTTTCTTAATATAAAAATTCCACAACCCTCAAAAATGAGGTGCTCACTTTAAAAGTTTCCTAATAGTCAATATTTTTAAATGCAGTAACTAAGCACTTAATAGCCTTCAATCAACGTCAATTGTTTTTGCACGAAAAACTTTGGAAATTCTCACATTACATACGTACGAACGTTACAAAGAAAAATAAAGTACTCGTTGTAAAAATAGAAGTAACTTAAGTATTGAATAAAATTTTTCCATTCAAACCCAAAAATATCTTTGCCAATTGTTAACTCATAAAGCTTTAGGGAGTAATGAAAACACGGTTACTAACAAAGCATTGTTGGTATACCATTTTGGCCTCAAAACGCAAAACATTCTGTTCTTAAGAGACACTACAAGTCCTCCATTTTAATAGAGGATCGTTACAGGCAGGTAAGAAGGTAAGAGCTCTCCACGCAGCGCTGTACAAACGTTGCGTGTTCCAGATCTGATTCTATTCAGAACAACAGCTATACTACGATGTCGGGTAATGAAGCTGGTTTTGTTTAAAAACAATAGATTTTTATATGTAGTTTATTTTATTTAAATAGAGTTTTATACATCAAATCGTAGTTTATATTATAAATGTAAATGTGAGTTAGTATGTCACGCTTTAACGCTTGACTTACCCGACGTTGTCATGTCATGTCATGTACAGAAATGATTGCTGTTTCCGAACGATACAAAAAATACTTTTAGACAGTCGGCAGACGACTCAGTCTAATATCCAATCAGAGATCTAGTTGTGTAAATTTATCAATATTTAAGAATGATTTTAAAAATAGTTCAAACAATTTTATTCAATTGGAAGATAAAATATAAAACTTAAATCTAAACAAGGCTGTAAGCCTACTATAATTATTCCATTGCAATTTAATAGACGTCTAATTGAACAGCATATATTCAATTACATATGATGTATGGTTCTCTTATAATATTTTTTAATATATAAAAATTGTCGAGAAACGAGCACGTGGAGACACCTGAAATTAAGTGATCACCGCCGCTCATAAACATTTGCAGATTAAAAGGAATAAGATATGAAATGGAATAGGAAGTAGGTAAAGGAATTGGGAAGGGGGTTAGGCTTCCGGCTCTCTCATTCACTGTACGAAATGCAGCTGTCTAAGCTACGTCACGAAATTTAGGTACTGTCACAATCGACCCACAATGTATACGAGCTGTAGTAAGTACGCTGCAGAATTTTCTTTTCAACAAATTCTGAGAGTTCTTAATCTTAGTAACTCATCATCTCCCTAGCATTTTTCCCGGTTATACCAGGGTCTGCTTTCTATTCTAGTCCAGATATTGACGAGTTACTGATTTTTACACAGAGCGACAGCCATCTGACCTCCGCAACCTCTGAGGGCAAACCAGTAACCATTTAGACTAGAATAATTTCCCTACTACGAGTAACGATCATTATCAGGTGATTGTGATAACAACCGGGACCGACAGCTTAACGTGCTCTCTGAGGCACGGTGGGGAGACCCACAAGTACAAACACCCAGACCTAGGACCAAATATTTATACAACTATAAATATCTGCCCCGCGCGGGGATCGAACCCGCAACCGTCGGCGTTAGAGGTACATTCAGCACCACTACACCAGAGCGGTCGTCTCGTAATCTTAGTAACTAAAACAGAAAATAGTTCACCTGTAAGCAATAAAAAGTGAATGTTCAATTGAATAACTAGACACGAGCAATAATATTCAATTGTCAATTTGCAACTAAAGTTGATGTTGATTGTTCATCATCGGGACGGTATAAATTATCCTTTATGAGTGCCATTGTATTTCATGCAGTACTCAAAATAACTGTAGATCAGAACGGTTTCGACGAACATTTACGGTCTTAATAATAAAATTTAACAGCTCAGTTTTTCATACAATAACTCTGGTAGACGTGGTGGCTAAAATTTTAGTAGATCGTTAAACTATAATTTCATTTGTTGGGATTGCTTTTGTTATTTACGAGGAGAACTTATTAGGGTTATAAGATTTCAAGATATTTAGAGTAAAAATAGGGTACTTTAGTTATTGTATTGTTTAAAGTTACAGCCGGTTCCCTAACTGTATTTTATTCTACACTAAAGTATCCCCTTTATAGCATAATTAAGTTCACTGTATTTTACTTTTAAATATATTTTAACTGTATTATACCTGAATTAAAGAGAAGGTTAAAAACTAAATCCACCACGCTGCTGCACCGACCTGGATTCGTGGATCTTCATCAGTGTTAGAATTTATCCCAAAACATATTTTTTTTACTATCGAGCAAAAGACGAATTTAAATACAAAAGCGCTTAAAAAATCAGCAGTACCAGCCGAGGTTTGATCCGCGGTGCTCTAGTTAGATCTAAATATTGTAACCACTAAAGTATCTTAGCTTTCTCCTTTCAATATCTATGAAAATATTTCATAATACTATTTCTCATAAATAACTCGTTGAAGACGTACCTATAAAGAGGAAAGCTTTATTAGATTAGCGAAAATTCTATTAGATGAATTTTGGAAATATTAGCATTATTATTATTTTATTCTTTTATTGTATCTTTTTCCTTATTTTATACATTTTTAAATACATTTTGTATACATAATAGAAAAAATATTTAAAAATATAAAAAATAGCTGTCCACCGGTGGCAGAATGTGAGCCAGGCCACCGGCAGTTAGGGCTCCAAGTTGAGGAATCTCCTCACTATACGTGCCGTCTCAAGTAATACTGCCTTCTGTATTCGGCCCTTGATCCAACTACCAAGCGAGAGTTTCTGAAGATGTTGGTCGAAACTCTTCGCTAATAGCCCGTTAACCGAGACGACAACAGGTACAATAATTGTTGAGTCCACTCTCCACATGGCTGTAATCTCGTGGGCAAGATCTAAATATTTACTAATTTTTTCTTTTTCAGCCTTCAGGAGATTATCGTCATGTGGAACAGTAATGTCAACAATTATTGCTCGGCGCGCTGACCGGTCCACTATAACTATATCAGGTTTATTAGCTGGAATATACCTGTCAGTGATAATAGACCGGTCCCAGTAGAGTAAAGCACGGCCATTTTCGAGAACCGGCGTCGGGTTATACCTATAGTAGGGCACCTCAAAGTCTATGAGATCGTAAAGAAGAGCAAGTTGTTGGTGTAGTATCCTGGCTACCTGATTGTGTCTGTGCAAATACTCTCCGTTAGCAAGATGACTACAACCGGAAATAATATGTCTGAGTGACTCGCCAGGACGATGACATGCTCGGCATACATCGACGGTTCCGTCTTTCATAATATACTTCCGGTAGTTGTTCGTCTTGATAACTTCGTCCATAATTGCACAGACAAAACCTTCGGTCTCCCCAAAGAGGTTTCCGTATTGTAGCCAGGATACAGAGCTTGTCTGATCTACATCCGGCCCCATCAGGGCTTTGTAGAATCTTCCATGTAGCTCTTTGCTCTTCCATACGGCCACACGATCAAGTGTGCCCATTACTAGGGGTTTACGCCAGTTCTCTTTGCCTAAAGACAGCGGAGTAAAACCCTTGTCAACTGCTACAACATCCTTGTGCATATCCCCGCTCATATTAAGAAAGTACTCTCGGAGATTATACACCACACGATTGTGAAGATTCTTAGCACTAAGAAAACCACGACCTCCAAGTTTTCGTGGAATGTATAATCTCATCACAGATGAGCGAGGATGATGCATTCGGTATGCTGTCAGCAGCTTACGAACCTGGCGGTCCAGGGAATCCAGTTCAGTCTGAGTCCATCTTAGAATGCCAAAGGTGTAGACGAGCAGGGGCATGACTCAACTGTTAAAGGCACGCACCTTATTTCCGCCAGATAAGAAGCTATTAATAACTTTCTTCAGTCGGCCAAAGAAACGTTCCCTCACCAGCTGTTTCATTGCTACACCGTCAATACCTAGCGCCTCTGACATTCCAAGATATTTGTAGGTTTCGCCCACGTTGAGAGATCTGAGAAACAAATTGTTTGTGAGATGGATATGCTCAGATGATACAATCCTACCTCTTTCTACGTGGATAATAGCGCATTTATCCACACCAAACTCCATACCTATGCAACTACCAAAGGATTCAGTTATCTTTAATAGTTGTATTAGATCTGATCGTTTTGATGCGTATAGCTTGAGGTCATCCATGTAGAGCAGGTGAGATATAGGTTTGCTCTCTCTATGAAGGCGAAAGCCTAACCTTGAATCCTCCAATAAAGTACCAAGAGGATTCAGAGCCAGACAGAACCACAAAGGACTCAAACTGTCACCTTGAAATATACCCCGCTTAATCTTTATCGGCTCGGTCGACCCAAAATTATCAGCAGTTCCTGGATGACGAAGAAATGTGACCCACTGCCTCATACATGAATTGAGAAAAGAACATAGAGTTGCATCAACCTTATATAACTCCATAACTCTCACGAGCCATGAATGTGGCACCGAATCATAAGCCTTCTAGTCTATTTTATTATTATTATAATAGCTAGTTAATCACTACGTTAAGTATTCCCAAAATTCTGTATCTGTACATGTAAGAGATGTACCTTATATCCGGTATATAAAATAATTAAAGAAAATATTGTATTTTACACTCTACTAGCGGCCCCTCGCGTTTTCACACTCGCTTATCATAGGACTTTCATACAAATGGGAAACCCCCGTTTTACTTTTGAGGTTGAATTTTGCAAAATCCCATCTTAGTGAGAACCTACATCCTTAAAAGAACCCCTATGCAAAATATTTTAAATTCCTATCACTTGTAGTTTATAACATTTCGTGATGAGTAAGTATGTAACCTTTCGCTTATATATAGATACATATCTTATGACCATCTAGAAATATGTACTTTTAAAATAGTACCATAATTATTGAAATTCGCTCTTTCTTTATACTATTAGCATAGGTAATAGCTATATCAATCAAAGTAATTAAATTAACAAGTTGCGCAGAATATACAGTATTGATAATATGGTTCAGTCACAAACTTACAAAATCATAAATATTAAATTTCACATCTGTACATAAAGTAACAATGTCATTTCGTTTCGTGTGTTTGGCTTACGTCCAGTTTAGTCATACTCGATTGTTTTGTAAGGACTCAGCTTAACTTAATTGTTGACGTCACATCTACTACAGCGATATTACTTCGAAAACTGTCTGTATCTGTTTATCGTTATTAGGGTTGTATTGTTCACACTATCTTGATTTTTTTGAAGAAGAAAATAAAAAGTAAATGTTTTAAGATAAGGAGGTATTTTCATTTGTTTAAATCATCGTATCTTTAAACAAAACTAATTGTAGTATTTTTTAAATTCTTTCTTCGAGGTTAAAATATCTACATACTATTCGGTTTCCTTCCATGTTAACTTACAAAACCGTTACTTAGATATTCAATTTTGTTTTTCAATTTGATTTTTAATCATTCTTTATTTGTAATATTATTTTTTCCATACTAGAACCTTAAAATTATATCTGTAAGTTTTACTTTCATAATTGATATTAAAACAATTCCGGAAACTAGTAACGTTTACCTCAGTAGTCTTACAAGAGATCAAAAATAAGGCACTGATAGTAAATACTTTCAAATATAAAGCAGTGACAAACGACTTATGGTAATCTTTATGAAAGTCTGAGAGTAAAACTTATTGAGTAAATCTCATATTATAAATAAAACATACTACGTAACTACTCCTTCCAATAAACCTTATTTGTTCTTATCTGTCGCTACTAATCCTATTATTTCAATACTAGCTATGTGCCTGATGGGATTTCTCAAACTTTCTGTAATCCGTTTAAAGTGCAAAATTTGGTGCTTCTAGAACCATCGGTTTAGGTTACGCGTAATTTGTCAGTCAGTGTAAGGCGAAATTATATTTCTTAGGTTTACCCTCGTGAACGATATGAAACAACTGTGTCACCTGGTAACAGGTACGTCGTTAGTAGTTACGAGATCTAAAGCAATGAGAAATAACTTATGTAAATCTTTATGAAAGTCTGAGAGCAAATTTTATAAGTGTAATTCTCGACTAAAGCGGGAATTCAATTTGAAAGGTACTTACGAATAACATTCACCAATGCAAGCAACCATTTAACTTGATTACAGTAACTTAGGTGACCTTACATAAGGTGTAAGTTTCAAAAACTAAGACAGTACAGTAAGTTCGTTCGAAATAAATATAATTTTAAGTAATTAACTCAAAGCCTAATTCCATAAGCAAAATTTTCAAGACCATTTCTCGCCTAAGATTTTGATTAAAACAACTATGAGATATGAGGTAGCATGTTTTTACAGTTAAATTAGGCGTTTTAGTACAAAAATCAATTGTCAAAACGTAGCATTCTGTGATAGTAATAGTCCGCTATGCTACTAAAATCTACGACGAAAATATAACACAGCATTTGAGAAGATTAATGGCTGTAGAAATTACAATCGTTATTGAGGTCGAAATACTTTTAAAATAAGTTTTCGAATAAAGACTACTTCGTTTCCTTATTTTCGATTCCATTTCCAATAAGATATTTCGCGCATGCATACTGTTTGCTTATCGCTGTAAGCTGAATTTATTTTTTGGCACTTACATAGTGTATGATGCAAAAATCTTGCAGCGCTGTGCTAAATAAAAGTTAAGTGTATCTCACATTGGTAACTTTTGGTGATTTTTGTATAGTATTAGGCTAAATTCGATTTCATATTTAATATAACGGCTGACTCTCAGCTCGTGACCACGACCCGTTATATTAAATATGTAGGTATGTATAAATCGCGAAAGTTTAAAATATATAAAATTATATTTGTAAGGTTTACCTTCGAAAGGAATATAAAACAACTCTGTAACATAGTAAAAGATGCGTCGTAAGTAGTTACGGATGCTGTAAATGTCAAAGACACTGAAAGTAAATTGTTTTAGGTGTAAACCACTGAAAAATAACTTACGTACATATTTATGGAAGTGTAAAAGCAATACTTTTATGTGTAATTCTTGCGGGTCATATTAAGTTGATATTCAAGATCGTTCGAAGAACATAGATAGTAAAGTAACTAGTTAATGTTTTGTCTGTAAACAATTAACCTTTCATCTGAATTATTCTATTTCTTTCTGAATAAACAATCTATCTATAGCAAGTACATTTTTTTAACTCCGGCTTGTAGATTCCGAAATTCGCGCATTAAAATCAACTAACTCAATTTGTATTAGTAAATACTTCAAAATTATTTGCAGTAGCATTTTTTACTTTTTGTGCACTTATTAAATTTACGTACGTACTATATTAAATTGTAATGCTGTGATGTTGGATTCAATTCAATTATTTGGTTAATGTTTTTAATTAAATGTTGACATAACTTCTAAATGTTGGTACAGGTCAACTTTGGTTACATTTTCTAAGCAGTGTGTGTGTTACCTTAGTAACAGTTGAGTTAGAGTTTGCAGTAAAGGTCGGTTTCACGGCTGCAAATTGGTTTTATGTCACTTTTGTGTCACGTCTATCGAAAATCTGAATTGGTTTTAACCTCAATATGAAATAACTTTTCTGCATGCTTTTTCCGTGCAGTTTTTTGTTTCGTAAAACGTATAATATTTTCCTTTTAAAATACAAATTGGGGTGTGATGCAGTGATTCAAATAAATGTTGTTGAATTGTTGAATGTATCGTACGTGTTGGAAAGTGTTTGATATGGGGCGTCTCTAATGTGTTTTTGATGGGCATTAAATGATTTTTGATGTTCTACGATCATAAAGTCAATCGGTCACAAAACACTTGAATATAAATAAAAAAATAGTTAATCATTTTCCACTATATTGATCGAATGAATTTTATGACCGTACAGTGGTGAGTTATTTGTACCTATCTATATTTAAATAAAATAATGCATATTTTGATAATATAAAAATATGCTTTGAAAGGAATGTAAGTCAATTTAATCTATTTAATTTATCATATTTCGTGTTAAAAAATTAATTGATAAGGTATTACGTTGAACTATCGCAATAACAAAATCTTACACAAATTAACAAATTCTGACATTAATTTCTAATTTTTCTAACTAAAACGCTTGCCAGTTAAAGGCAAAATATGGCAAGTTTTAATAGCGATAGTTTATTACAATTAGCGGCCTGATTTCAAAATTAAAATATATCGTCAACCAATTTAAGGAACTGGTACGACCTCCTTGTGTCAATATTAATAACATCCATACACCACCTAAAAACTCAATATTACAATCTAACATTAACATTAAAAAAGTACATCATATTCTCTTTTCATTATGATTATACTCGCATTTGCAGAAGTATTAATACCATTTCCGTATTTCCCCTGATGTTAACGCACGACTCGCTTTCAAACGTTTACGTAAAGAAGTACGCACTGTGCCACTAAACCACTGACCTGGCGTAGGCTCGTTCTGTTTATCTAAACTGTTTCAGGCGAGAAAACTTTTATTCATTTCGTTGAAACAAATGGAAAGTTATATGCGAACATTTTAACGGATGATTTCCTTTGACGATGCTATGAAAAGATGGTTTAAAACTAAACTAAAAATGGCTTTAATATCGCTTTACAAGTGGTAACATGAATTTTAAATGTGCAATTTAAAAACACGCTACTTGTATAGTTTCTCATAACACAACAAATAAAATAGTATATATTAAAATCAACTGCGAAGTACGTGAAATGGTTTGTACAATTTTTTATATAAAACTAGCGGCCCCTCGCGGTGTCACTCGCGCTTAACATAGGACTTTCATACAAACTTCTAACCCCCTTTTTGAATTTGAAACTCCTAGCAGTTGTAGTTTTTGAGATTTCATGATGAGTGAGTGAGTGACCTTTCGCTTTTTTCGCTTTTCGCAATAAATGGTAGCCTATGTCCTTTCTCGGGGTCTAAAGATTGTCTGTGCCAAATTTCATCGAAATTGGTTGAGAGGTTTAAGCGGGAAAGCGTAACAGACAGACAGACAAAGTTACTTTCGCATTTATAATATTAGTAGGGATATATCACATACGAATAAACTGAAGCTAGTTGATTTAATAATTGAAACACTAAAAGATTCAATATGGCGATCTTCTAAAGATGGCGGACTAAGTTTTTTATGCTTTTCTAAAATGGGCATCAAATGAAAAGGCTTGCTGAGAATAACTCGAAAATTAATGTGATGACATTCCAAATTCAAAATGGCGAATTAACGGTTGACATTCGTTCATTGTAAATCTCGATTTACCTACATATTTCGATAAACAAGTAAATCAAATAATTTCACCTGATGGATTTTAATTTTTAAACTAAGTAAATACAAGTACTTAAATCTCGCGTCAAGTTTTTATATCATAAAAATTCTGCAATGACGTTATAAGTTGATAGTAAAACTTCGAAAGGAAATGTTTATTTTATTATTTTAGCGCGTTTAAATAAAAGCTTGTTTTTAAAACCATTTTTATACTTTAAATTTATTACGTTAAATATATTAATAAAATGTTATATTCTATACACTTTAAAGTAATATATTAAAACTCTAAGACATATAATTGTACTTATCTAGAAACATCTACCCACAAACCATTGTCTAACTTGGCCGACAATTCACTTATCTTGTACCAAAGCAGTTAATTAGACCTGGTCGGCCAAGTCGCAGCCAAGGTGCCTACGAGACAAAACAAAGAGATTTTGTCTTAACGCCCACTGATAAGACGTACGGGCGAGTTCACAATTTCTTTGTCATTCGTGCCAAAAACAGCAGGCTTCTTCATATAATTCAGGTTTCCAAAGGATACATTGTTCATATAAAAATATTCTGTAATATTCTACATTTACCATTTTCATAAGTAGCACGGAAGCCTGGCTGGTACTGCAGGCATTAATTTTTAAAAACTTTTATACTGGTTTATATTTTTCTTCCTCGCTATATTTTGCTAGTTCCTGTAAAAATATGAACTACATTGTTTTAGTTTTTATTAAAAATGTTATATTATGATATTAAATATGGTGATTATAATGTCTGTATTTTTTGAGAGTGGTCTATCCTAAAACTATATAGATATAATTAACCGACTTTTAAAAAGGAGGTTTTTAATTCATCGCCTTTTTTAAAATTTTCGTTACATCAGAACCACGTCATTACTTAACCGATTTTAAAAATCATTTTTTTGTTCGAAAGGATATCCTTTCATTGTCCCGTAGAATTTTTGTCACAAACGATTCATTGATTTTTATTATTTATATTTAATTTTAAATTAAAATACTTGAATAAGTATGTCATCCAAGCAAACGAAGCTGCGTGTTTTGTTTTCGAAGTCGGTTTAATTTTTTTTAGTCTTACTTTTGTAATATTTATTATTAGTGTATATATCGCAAGACGTCTATTTTTTATCTAGCCCATGTCATAAAAGTTTATAGACAAATCGTTCATACATAAGTAATCCATTAGTTGTACCTACGGCAAAGTTATGAGCTGTTTTTAGGTATACAATATTTTGACAATTTCTTACCTTAATCAGACGAACGATTTCGTAGCGCATAGGATATGAACAAACAAACAAAGATACCATGATTGGTAAGAAAACAATATAGTGAGAAAATATATTTTTTGTATATACAGGGCGTTCGACTTTTAATTGGGAATGTGATGTGTTAGACTTATAAAACTTCCATTTGAAGGATCATAATTAAATGTCAAACATCCTTTATTTAATTTACATTATATAGATATAATATTTGCTAAGATCTATACTATTTATATTCATGTTATATATAAATATTATGTATATATACTTCACCATTAACATTGCATTAAAAACTAGAAATAACTCAATTTTTAACAAAATAATGTCCAGTATTGAAAGTTTCGACTCAACGAAGCAGCGTACATTTATCTTTTGTAAATTTCAAGAGGAAGTTTACTTTCTCGCGTCTCATATACCCTTTAAGCTGTTACCAGTTCTGAATATAACTATCGTTTGATACAAACTTCTTTCGTGAATTTTTAACGCATTATTTTCAGATTTTTATTTTTTTTTTATAAAAATATCAGACAAATCAGAAGACGGGTTTTCTGATGTTATGTGATTACCGCCGCCCATAGACATTTGCAAGACCAGAAAAGCAACAAATGTATTTTAAGTTTAAGAAAAAATAAGGGATGATAAGAAATAGGTAGTAAGAAAAGGAATATGGGAGAGAGTTGGGATTCCGACTCTCACTCACAGCACGTAACGTAACAACCATAGCTAATTCACACCGATCGTAGTGAGAGAGGTACTGCCTCAGTCGAGCTTTTTATGTTAACGCAGGTGAAATCTTCGTGAAGTTACCCGATTCCTGTAGTGAGATCGGGTTATGTGTAGATTTGTACCTACAATACCCCTGTGATGGCCTTTCTTTCTTTCAACACAGGTGTAGTAAAAATATGTATATTAACCTCAGGAACCAAACAGGACATCTCTGCCCGGGTGTGACAAACATCCTGTTTTGTTCTCTTGGTTAATAATATATCTACAATAAAGGTATCGTAAACTCATTCTTGCTTTTGGAAATGATGATTTCAGTTTTTGCATGATGTTGCTATAGTACAGTTGGTTAATTATGATAAGATGTCTGTATCAAAATATTCCATATTTACCATTTTGTAATAACGATAATTTAACCCTGCGTGTGAGAAACTTGCTTAAAATATAGCAGTTTTTTGGTATTTAACGTATAGTATTATTTTTTATTACTAAGCATAGTTGTTATATAAATGTGATTTTATATATATATATATATATATATATATATATATATATATATATATATATATATATATATATATATATATATATATATATATATATATATATATATATATATATATATATATATTATAAAGAGGTAATTGTTAGTAAGTTTGTACATAACAATTTCATAAATTGATAGCTTAAATTTGCAATAAATTATTTATGTTTATAAACCCAATATCCTGCATTCATTGTATCCAGTCGGGGCAAGCTTCCAGAGAAAAATAACAGTAACATTTGAATAGGGTGAAAAGCCAAACCATTGCATTATTCATTTGAGCGATGCCGGAGTCCGATTGTATAGACGCATTAATAATATCACATATAAGCACTTAAAATTACATTACGTATGATATTCGTATCAAGGAAAATTCCAGAAACAAAATTATAGTAAAATACCAATTTAAATGTATGAGTTCATTTAAAATGAAGTGTGAATTATGATCTAGGATATTAAGCTAATAATAGCCTAATAAATAGCCCGAGGCAGTACCTCACTCTCACAGAACATCGGAGTGAAGTAGCTAATTTAGATGAGTTTCGTACGTAAAAGAACTGAAAGCGTTTTTTTTCGCTGAGAATGCATTTACCTACCAGACTCACCAGGACAAATGCACCAGACTATCCACTAAAACCCAGCGGTGCCCTCATCGTTGTAGTAGGGCGCCACAGGATCGCTAGTGTGCCAGAAGCCTAACCCATCCCTCATTCCTTTCCTTACATTCTATTCCCTTTCATGCTACATTTATTTTTTAGCTGACAACGCAATTGTGGCTCCTCTGGTGCTGCCTATGTACATAAGCGGTTATCACTTCTGGTGTCCAGCTTACTCGTTTGCCAGATGTCTACTATAAAAAAAGATATCTCGAATTACATATTTAATTAAATAAATAAATAAACGCATCACACTCAACGACCCCCATTAAGATGTCATGACCTTGTTTCAGTGGTCCGGAAACATACACAACACTAACACAATCATCTAGACCACGACAAACATCCGTATAGCCAATAGAGACGTTTGCCGCTAGCGGGGATCGAACCCGCGACTGTTAGCGCTTCAGTCAGTTGCAGTGACCACCGCGCCAACGTGTTAATGATGAAGGTTTGAGATTAATTATAACAACTACATAATATAATAATCACACAATAGGGCGCGTAAGACATAACAACTTAGATTAGATTAGTTGGCAGCGGATTAGATATGCACGACTAATGTCTTATGTCTCTTACAAAGCCAATTTCTAAAGGCAGAAACTTGGTTAAGTTTACCTTACTAACGCCTATTTACTGTTCCATTTCTTAAAATATCTTAAAATATGGATATTAATACATAATTATATATAGTTTGAGATAAGATAATATTTTTGTTTCTATTCGACTTCAAAAAATTGAAGAAGTTTTCAATTCGTCAGTTTTTATGTTAATTGTTTACTCAATATTGGCTATACCGATTTGGTTAATTCTTTTTCTGTTTGAAAGGGTATGCGCTCCTTATAGTCACATACAATTTCCATAAAAAATAGTTCAGTACTTTACTTTAAAAATCAAAATAACTGTAATAAATATGTCATTAAAGTAAACGTATTTTACTTTTAAAGTCGATACCCAATTTTCTAAACAGTCTTCTTGTTATATAGCTTGTTTATTAAAAAAAATTAAAAGCAATATTTTATAACGCTTCGTTCTATAAGAACTAAAAGGAGCAAATCTTATACAATTTTTTTGTTTCACTACAGAACAAAACGTTTTTTAAACACTCAAAACAATATCAAGAAGCAGAAAACTTGAATGCAAAATAAAAGGGTATCCATATTTTGCCACTTAAAGCAATTTGTCTTGTCCATCATTTGTCTAGCTATTTGCTGAGACCTCATCTGCCCGAGACAGGGGTGGGGAGGCAAAAACAGCCACTTGGTTGTCATCTAGCGGATGATTTATTGCTAACTGGTGTCCGTGATGAGCATGGCGCTTCACAGCTCCGCGGAAAGATCACGATGGAAAGAATAAGTCGGAGGGGAAACGTGGTGGACTTTTAGTTAATGATCTTTAAGTCAAGTTTATTCGTTTGTCGTTAACAATAATTTCACTTTTGAAATGTTTGTTAAGATAATATAAAATGATCCATTTGTTAGCGGTGTTTGTCTAAAATTAGTTAAAAAGATAAAAGTTACGCGATTTTTTTTTGAGTTTATTAAAGAAAGAATATAATAATGTGGAGCTATTTATGTTTACTTTAAATTAAACTTCGTTCGAATTTTAATAAAAAAAAAATAAAATTACGTAGAACTATTTACGTGAATATTAGATAAGAAATTATCATATTATTATGATTGAAAAATTTTGAACTACAAGAAGCTCAAACAAGCATAATAAATTTGTGGTATCAATAAAAGAAATATAATAAGCCTCGGCCAATAAAACCGATACAGAGTAATAAACATTAATTGGATCTTCCTCGTAATGTAGCACCAATTCTACTAAGGGAATTGAAAATAAAATTGGCACTAGCTCAATTTTCCGCTTCAATGAGCGCAGTTTGGTGCAGTTTTGCAGTGTACACAGCCTGTACTTTCCTTTGCTTTGTAGCTTAGGATAGACCAATTGAAAACCGTTTGTTTTCCTGAGGAGTATAGTTCTTCTTCAAGCGTTCGGAACTGCGTGATGGACATTTCATGATTCGTTCATTATTAATTCACTTCGACATTTCAATTGGAATTGTGGATCAATGACCTGATTAATTTATTGAATTTGTTTTTAGTGTTTTTTTTTTGTTTCTTTTAAAGTATTCTTTAAATAACGTTTTATATTTATTTGGTTAATGTCTTCTAATCAGATGAATGTTTTGAAGACGAGAATTACATTTACTAGTTTTGCTCTCTAACATTTGTAAAGATTAACAAAATTTATTTGTACTTTACACTTGAACTAATTTATGCCAATGTCTTTATTTTTGACGATAATAGATTTCGTAAGGTTACCTAGATAACTTTTACCGGGTTACAGAGTTGTTTTATGTCAATTACGAAAGTAAAGTTTACAAATATTCTAGCCTGATATAAATTCCTGTCATATTATCATGACTAATAAAAAAAAACCTTGGCTTTTACAGAAAATTAATTGAAGCATCTAAAAATAGGTCACAATACATCATACAACATCAAAGTATCAAACATTCAGTCTCTATTATACAAAGTCAGACAGTTTACCAAGTACAACATCTATAATGCGCGAAACTTAGATCATTAAGCACCTCGGTTCTGATATAAATATCTTCACTCCCTATTGTTTCTACCACGTAGGCGGTTAATATCCAGGTATCCTATTACTGGCATGAAAGCCAACACGGAAAAGGCGGGAAGCAGTTTTAGGCATTACGTCAATATATTAGTAGATAGTAGAAAGGTCGGTTTGTTTACTTGAGTTTTTATCCTTGACGCAAATATTTTTTTTCATATATTTATTGTTTATATTTAGTAGTTGGTTTTGACTTGGTAGATAATTTATTCCTCGATTGCAGTTAAGTCCAAAAAGACATATGTCCAATCACGTGTTTACTTGTTACTACTCAACGCCTTAACTAATTTTGATAAGTAATACCTCATTAGATTCGTCTTGATGGCGTAAGTGACACGACTTATTTAGGTATCGTTCTTAAAAATTAAAATGGTGGTTTTTATGCGCTATGTGTTGGTTTTATATGTATATTCGGATTTTAAATTTGTTAGATTACACAAGGTTTGTTTTTAGTTATAATACAAAACGATATTAAATACAGTCTTTATGTCATTATTGTTAAATTAAACTGCACTTCAGCTTCTATATATTTATATTTTTCATTACTGTTCATACAGTAAGCACAATTTCGGTGTGGATGTATGGAAAGGTTTCATATATTTTTTAATTATCTGACATTAAAAGACAGAACTTATCGTGTAAACAGACAGTTGTATAGAAAGAGTGAATAGATGAATGAATGATAAATAATTACAGACAATTAATAGAAAATTTAGTGAATACTAAACAATAATGTTTACTGTGTCTTTAAAACATTTTGGACAACATAATGTTTTCAGCCGTCATTTACTTTATACAAATGTAGCTATAAAACACAAATATATAAACATATATACGTCGAAAGAAACAAAAACTGGTATTAACATGCAAAGTCACATTAACAAAATGTTACCATCTGCCATACATAAGTGACAGCTCGACTGACAGACGCTAACCCCAAAAGAGCAGAGTGCTTTTACTTTCCCAATTCACTGAATTATTCACATAAACGTGTATTTATTCCTTCATATATTACACATATCATAAAAAATATTCATATGTTTACCATATTGCATTTACCTGAACAAGAAGTAATTATAAATTACTGATAATATTTAAAGAAAACGAAATAGGCGTTAAAAAGTTCGTAATTTATTAATTAAATTCTCATCGCTGATTATAATCTTTACATTCGAAGCGAAGTGACATCGCCACAGATAATAAATTTAACATCATCATTAGAAATTACTTGGAAAGACAAATTGTAACTTTGACTACTTTTATTGCTGAGTCATCTTAAAAGTTAGTATTTTAAATACGTTTATAAATTATTTTATAGATAAATAAATTTATTTTGAGAAAATGACGTTTAAAGATATTAAACCTATTCTTAATAAGTTTGTTTAAAGAAATATACATCCATCCGTTCTTTTCTTTTTTCTAAAAATAAATTAAACGCAGATTGGTATAAATAAAAATGTTTCAAAAGTGTCAGATTATTGCATATTGTAAAGAGTTTTACTTATATTCGAAACATTAAATGAATAAATATTATTGTTTCCGTATTTCTTTAGTTCACTTCAAACATATGTATAATGTTAAATTCGTGACGTATTTACAAAATACATCAATATCTCCGAATTAGATTTTATTCAATTAAATTCTTTGGTTTATGGCTTTTAGTTGTGCCAATTAGACACATGTATTAGATTTTATGTGTTATTGCTTATCAGCATCCAAATATAAGTCACACATTGTTTTTATCACGATCTTTTGTTTTTAAAATGACGTAATATTTAATAAAATTCAACCTACATTTGTACGTCAAAAAAAAAAAAATTCAACCACATATTTTTTTTTCTATTCCATATTTCAAACGATACACGATTGTATAGAATATCCGCTAAACAAAACCATTCGCTGTTTACGCTCCCAGTGCCTCCACAAACAATGGAATGTTTCGAAAACTTTTAATGGTGATCAAACAATCGCTTCATTCGTTTTTCAGCGCAGCGAACGAGTTGGTTTTATTTAAATTTTGATGTAACGATTGAATGTTTCATTCGATAATTGTGATCTGTGGACGGAAATAATTTTTATTCAATTATAACACAGCTGTCGTCTGTGTTATTATTTGTTTGTTTATTCTTCTATATACTGTGCTACTGTACAATCGACTATAATTTTACAGATTGCTTGTCGAACTCTTTCTTTCTATTAGGGAGAAGTTTGAGGACTTTATCCACCGCGCGTCAATGTCTTTATTGCTTACTAACTTTTGCTCGCGGCTTTGCCCTCGTTAATTTAAATTTTGTTTATAAATAATGCGCATACATACGTACATAAATATTGCCCATGACTGACTAGAATAATATGCCTTTCAAATCGTAGGTACTACGATTTTTTAAATAGGTTCCAGAGTCTGTAGTCTTAGAACTAATTCCGCATGTATAATACATTGTAAGTATACAAATTTTATGAGACAAAAAATTAGATATTTATAATTGTCAGGCGAGAATTACATTTGTAAATTTTACCATCGTACTTGAAATAAAACAACTCTGTAACAATCACCAAGGTCACCTCACGAAAGCTGTGGATGTCAAAATAAGGTACTGACAGTAAATTCCTTCTGGTGTAAACGGACGACTAACAACTTATGTAAATCATTATGAAAGTCTGAGAGCAAAACTTATAAGTATATTTCTTGCCTTAAGCAAGGTATCCCCTGAAAGAGAAATGGATCGGACTTCAATAAACTACACAGCGTTGTTGCGAGTTAGCGGTTGTATGAGAATTCTTATACATACATAATACAATCAAGATAAATTCTTGTATACTATTAACTTGACTTCTGTTACAGCTGAAAGCGTCAAGCAGCGCAAATATGAAAACGTTCAAAGAAGCGTCGTATTTGTGCCATTTGTCGTCGAAACCATGGGATCCTGGGGCGAAGAAGCCAAAAGATTCTACCAAAAATTGTCTTCCCGCCTCATCGTGTCTACAAGTGACCGAAAAGCTGGCGCCTACCTCGGCTAACATATAAGTTCGGCCATTCCAATAGACAATGCCGCTAGTGTTTTGGGCAGTTTGCCTGATTGCAATGAGATCGACAGATTTTTAGGTTTTATGTAATTTATATACATAAATTAAAAAAAAAATAAAAGAAAAGATTATATATTAAACTATTCACATCTTAATTAATACAAAAAAAAAGGATTATATTTTACAAAACATTGTAGACCTCATCTTAGCCACTGCATCTGGGTAAAGTTCCCAAAATACTGGCAGCATTACCCCGTTGAATGGCCAAGCTGATCCTTTGACCGAGGTAGCTGCCAGCTCTTGGGTCCCCAGTTGACTCCCAAAGCCTCTTTGAGAGGTCTTTAAAAAGAGAACGAGCGTCTGGGCCCCACGGACCAAGAGTTTCCACTTCAAACGGAGCAAAGATAAAAGCCTCGTCAAGGCTTTCATATTTGCGCCGCTTGGAATGTTCGGCACTTGCTGCCGCTGCTCCCGCCATCGATGCCGCCGACTGGATGTGAGATGCTGCTAGGGTGTCAACACAAGTAGCATCCCACACCAGTGACTTACCCAGCCTCCAGGCTACAAGGGTCATACCGTCTGGTCTCTTACCGTCTTTGCGGATTAAGCCAATCGGCTCTAATGTTGCCGGAACTTTTGCACTGGCAAGAGACCGACGGATGATATCATTAATAGCATGGTGGCGAGAGAGAGAGCTTTTAAAACAAGAAAGACCGTGGTGGCCGTACTCGTCAACTTTTTGTCCACAGTGGCAAAAATGAGGTTGAATTATTTTGGCACCAAGCCT
Source organism: Hypolimnas misippus (assembly GCA_037950945.1). NCBI lineage: Eukaryota > Metazoa > Arthropoda > Insecta > Lepidoptera > Nymphalidae > Hypolimnas > Hypolimnas misippus. The sequence goes on from JBBEEQ010000006.1 coordinate 10,173,414, forward strand.
AAGACCTATTAAAAGTGTAGATTTTAATTATTTCTATTTTGAGTTATTTTATTAATATGTTGTATACATGTTTTTCGAAAATGACCCTTTTAGGTGAAAGTAGATAATAGCCATATGTTATAATAAAAAAAACCGAACTTACTGATCGTAATTTAGTAAACACTTTCTTCCAATACTTGCAGGTTTCCTCACAATATTTTACAACCAAATATATCATTAATATTAATTCTCATTCATTCGGATTTGGACTCGTATCTAGGAACCACGATTTCAATCAAATGGGCTTCAGCGATACAAAAGCATTGCTTATTTTAAATAATCCTCATATTTGTAAACTAGAAATGGAAGTTCTCGGTCCAGTCTCAGTAAGACAAGAAACTGATTGGATTGCTGCTATAGCGGTATGCAGAATACGAATACGCTTATTACTTTACAGAAATGATATTGGACCGAGTGCGAAACGTGCTCGAGTCTACTTTGAATTAAAGGTGTGATTATATAAGAACTAAAGCCACGATGTTGTACATTAACATTATGTAAGATTCATTCAGATGGGTCAGTAGTAACAAAGTACCGGATCGTTAAATATGTGTATCCGCGAATACGGATCCGAATACGAATATTTGGTTTCAAGATTCGGATACGGATATTAACTTTCTTACTTAAAAACGTTGTTACTTGAAACGATCATTTACGTCACTTGACACTGCTTGATAGGCAACATATTTAATGACTTGAATTACGTGGGTCTTTTTTTTTTTGTTTTTTTGATTATTTAGTATGACACCAGACATTGTAACAGAAAAAGTCGGATACGGGTCTTTCTGCTTTCTCGAATATCCATCGATATGGATACGGATTCGGATATCCGGGACATCACTGGTCAGTAGGAAGATGTCTGAAACAATGAGAGTTAAATACATTTCTTGGAGAAACGTGTCACGATTTTGATGCTAAAAACTGCATCACAAGTTTTACAGAAAACTACATGGCTTGGGAATTGAATCGAATTACCACGTAATTAAAAAAAATGTTACTTTGTTACTTCTTATTGCAGAATACAATAGAGTAGATTATGAGAAGTAAATATTAGTATGGCATCCGTACTAATAACAAGAAAGCAAGATTTTTAACTAAATACTGGATAATTTTGAAAAACAAATTTTTTTTTTTTTTTTAATATTTAGAAAACGAACTTCACCTCTTCATAATGTTAGTATAGATATGTAAGGATATATTTTTACTATTATAATGTATTTGATATTATTCAGGGTAATCTTGACGCAATTACTGCCGCCTGTCCTAAGCCAGTTTCTAATACATCTTACTGTACAGTAAACGGTGTGTTATAAATGAGTCAACTTTTACCGTTAATTTTGACACGTTTTCTGCAACTTAATGTGACTTTAAATCGTATCTTTATAGGCATAATGTTTATAAACATTTCAGTAATCTACAAATCTTCTTCAATAATTGAAACAAAATAAGCTAACTAGGGTTTATTTTATAATCCATACAAACACACTATAACAAATGTATGAAATACTTGTCGAAGTTAAAAAGTTTATGCAATTTGTATTTATTATTACCTAACTGTCCCTTGCGATGAAATCGCTCGCGTTTATTATATATTCGGTTACTGCTTCGCTCTTATGAGACGTAGCGCAATGTAATATAACTTAAAACCTTCCTTAAATAATAAACTATCTAACACAAAAATAATTTGTAAATTCGAACCTGTGGTTTCTGAGATTAGCGCGTTCATACAAATAAACAAAAAAAACAAACTCTTCGGTGTTATAATATTAGTATACTTAAAAAAAAAACTTAAAAGTTTCACCCCATAATATACCAGCAGAGTTATGTAATACTATCGCTATCACAAAATGCTACATTCTGAGAGTTGATTTCTGAATTTTATATTAAAACGGAAAAAATCAACCGTTACAATGTATCGCGTTGTAAAAGCCTTGTGTAATTAGCCTAATGAATATTTATATTAATTGTAAAAAAAGCATGAATCAAGAATATAATTTTTAAGTAAAAGCATATGCTATGTTATAAGTATAAGCATTATAACATATATTATAACTTTAGTCTAAGTGATTTGTGATCGTAACAATATCATAAAATGGTTTTTCTCGTAAAATTATTAATACAAACGCGGACACGAAGTACCGGACAGCTCGTAAAAAGTTCGTTATATTTTTATTAACCAATAAAAATGAATTATATCAGTGTATCAGCGTATCTTTGCTTTCGAAACTTGGTAACTATTCCGAGGAATAACTGACTTGGGATATTTCGCCATGAACATATACATAAACAGATTATATCTAAATTCCGACAAAATAATTTACTTATTTAAATTTTAACATTTTAATTATAAATTTTAATTAAATTAAGCCGAATATTCTTACTGAAATCTTGCAAAATAAATAAATATATCCAAAGTACAATAAAAATTAGTTATTAGGTTTTAATTTTTTTTATATAAAAAAATTAGCTGGCTAACGAACAAGCGGGACAGCCGATTTAAAGCAGCACCAAACGAGCCACAAATACGTTGCCAGCTTAAAACGAAATAAGAGATGAAAGAGAATAGGGAAAGGAATGGGACCTCTCGGTCAGACTTTCGGCTCCCTCACTTGCGGCACCGTACGAAGCCCACCTACACATATTCGCTCTTCTGTGATAGCGAGGTCACGTCCCGGTCACGCCAGTCCTTATATAACCTGCATCCAGTTGGCTACAGTTAGGCCCTACATCAGTGAAAAAATAAAAGATTTTATATAACGACGTAAAACGATGTAAAAATCCATTAATATTAAAATAAAATATAACATAAGACAATCGACAAATTCCAAGCACATCACTAAAATGACAATATAACAATTATATACGGATTAAAAATTGTATTTAATTTGAGTGATTTAGTTTACATAATGAGCCTCTTATTGACAGCTAGACAGACAACCGTCTCATAAACTTCCCCTACGTTTTACAGTGCCTTGAATAATTCATTTAAAAGGGGGCGTGAACGAAATCATCCCAAGTTCCTAATGCGAATGAAATAAAACTTTTTTGTACCGTTTGAACCTTCATTTTAACGCTGTTGCTCTAAAATTTAGCAATATAATGGAACAAATCATCGAATTTTATCGTTTCAACCGTGTCTGAGTAAAGTGTTTGTTTTGAATTAATAAACGTGCGTTACTTATTTTACTTTCATTCACAAACTTATAATAAGCGGAACTTCATGGTTCCTTCGTCGCTTTTAGTTTTGATACTTAGTTTATCAGCAATCATGTGAGACACAAAACGAAACAAATCAAATGTCAAAATGTAAAGCAATAGTAATTTACCGTAATAACCCTCCAGATTGGTTGACAATGCTTCTCACTGCATTCCGTTTTAAAGTAACAACTTATAAAAGGCCCACTGCAAGGCCTCTTGTCTTATTGAGGATAAGGTTTAGCGCTTAATCCACCACGGTTCTCCGCTGCGAGTTGGCGGAAATATAATTGACAGAATTTCTTGCAGCCCGAAGAAGAATTTGGACAAAAATTTAGCATTTGAAAACTTCATTTGTGTGTTAGGGTAATTTTTAGTCTATAATATTGGTTAATAAATGGACTAAGGAAAAAAAAAAGTGATTTCTGAGATTAGCTCGTAGTAAGAAGCTTATGAACTCCTTAGCTGTATATTTTAATTGAATAGATTATTAACCTACATCAAAAAAGAATAGGTTCTTGAGTAGGATATATATCTTTAAACCGATATTTTTTTTTTTATTTGAAAAGGTATACTGAAAGTTACATTTTAATTTTAAAATCAAAATAACTGGAATAAGTACGTCATGCAAGTAAAAGAAATTGGATATTTCGCTTTTAAAGTCGGTGGTTTTTTTTTTAACTCTTGATAATATAAAAATGAGCCGAGATAGCCTAGTGTTTAGAACAAGACGAGCCCAGCCGATGATCGCAAGTTCAAATCCCGGCTACCACCGCTGAATTTTCAAGTGCTAGATTTGTGTTTAAATTCATCTTGTGCTCGGTGGTGAAGGAAAACATCGTGAGGAAACCTGCATGTGCCAGGAAAAATTCTGGCACATGTATGTATATCCGCTAACCTGCAGTGGAGCAGCATGGTGGATTAAGGTCTAAACCTTAATAGGAGAAGAAGCCTTTGCCCAGCAGTGGGATATTTACAGGCTGTTACTTTACTTTTACTGTTATATTAAAATGTTGTTGTGAAATTAAATTAAAACAATAATTTACGAAAGTATTGGCTCGAACTTCAGCCAGCAATAAATAATAGAGAATGGATCTCTTTGTTGGGGACGAAATTAATGGACTGTTTTTATAGATTGAATAAATATTCCTTTTTTAACTGTGAAGCAAATATTTAATTCGCATTAATTTAAAAACAAAATAAGTTATAGATTTTTACAAATTAAATTAACTTAACCACGTAAAGCCCTTTCGGTAAAAGCTTTCAAAGCTAATCTTTATTTAAATAAGATTATGAGATTAGGCGTTCAATAATTTAAAATCTTTAAATTATGCGTAACATTTTTCTGCGATGTTTTCTCTTCTGCGAGTCCTCAGGATACCGTTCTAAAGTTTAACCGCTTACCGCCACTGGTTTCGGAACATATAGAGGATAAACATACAAACTTTGATTTTTATTTATATTGATTCAAATTCGTAGATATTTATTGATCGTGTTCTATATTTTGCAATATGCAATATGCTTATATTTTTATTACATAAAACTCTTTTTCTTCCTATCTGCTTTTAATCCATCATACCTTTTATCAAAATAGAAATTAACAGAATAAGAAGGAGTTTGATATCTTTGGACGCCTGTATGGCTTGAAATAGTATTGCTTATCTAATCCAAATACAAAACACCACTCACATTAAATTCCCGATGTTGACAAACAAAGGACAAGGGATATTTGTAGCCGGAAGGTGTTTGGGCCTCGCCGCTCCGCTGCACTTTTACTTTTAATAAGTATGGAACCCTCCTTTAATATAGAACGTACCCGAGGGACCACCCCTGGGCCTCTTTACTAACAGGGGAACGTAATTCTTTAGCCATAAGATTTTCATGACTGTGATTTTTCCCTTCGAGAATTTTATGCGTTACATAATTGCATTCCTTTTTCTTTATATACTTTTTACGGGTCACTTTGAAAAGGTACTTCAATCATGCGTATAATAGTGTTTAAATGGCATTTGCATTAATTAATTTTAACTGACTAATTAATCGTATTTGCATTTCCACAATATGCGTATATATATACCAAATGCCATTATATTTTTCAACCGACTTTATAATATGGGGACGGTTCTCAATTCGTGGCTTATTTTTTTAATGTTTGTTACTTCATAGCTTCGTTATTTAATAATCGATTTTATAAATTCTTTTGTTATGCGTTTCAACGGATATGCTTTTTGATTGCTCCCATAGAAATTTCATTGAAATCAGCTAAGTAATTTGGTTTATAAAATTAAATTAAAATTGATTAATGTGTCGTCCAAGTCAACGAAATAGCGCATTTTGCTTTTGAATTCGGTTTTTATGTAGTCTTAATTATATAATTGGTAATAAATATTATTTAGCTATAAGTTAACTGTTAAATCAAAAGTTTAGTACTTGTAAAATAACAAACGAAATCATTTTCTAGTTCTCTAAAAAAATTCTCATAAAATTAATAATACTTACCGTGTTGAAACACTCGTAAATTAAAATACAATTCTTTATAAATAACTAAGACTTGCATAAATAAAACCGAGAAGCGAAACAAGCGGTACTTTTAAAGTATTACGCTTACAAAGTGAACGTTTTATAAGTAAGTACCTTTTTTTAGAAATTCATTTTTCAACTTGCAGTGTCTTCAGCGAGATATCATTGAAAAGTTTGTTTCATTTTCAAGTTTCGATTGGGAACGCCTTCAATCCGAAGTTTTAATGAGTAAATAACGAGAACCTTGATTCGCGGAATTGCTCACTTCGCGAATTACTGTGCGATTTGAGTTTTGATAAACATTCAAATGATGATTTTTATTTTCTTTTGATTGAGATATTGAATATTTTTCGTGTCGGCGTGAAATGTATTGGTTTTCTTGTGTTGTGGTACTTATAAAGAGATATCTGTAAAATATTAATTGAAGCAATAATGTGTCAACCCACAAAAAGTCAAATTGGGAGATATTGATATATTTTAATACTGCATCACTTATTAAGCATTATTAAAAAAAAATCAAGTCATACATATATAAACTAAATAAGTACAAAAAAGTCTCTTAATTAATTATTTCGATTTCCAAGTGCGTTCCATGTTTTGCAATTTAAACAATAATCTTATATATTAGAAAATTTTTTATTAGATATATTAAATATATCAATCTGTTTTTAAATCATTATACGTTTTATCATAAAAGAAAAGAAAAGATGGATATATGTATACTTCTTCAAACATATTTGTTTAGAATAGGTTTGACATCTTTGGACGCCCTTTTCTCAAAATTATGTCCGTGTGGTTTGACACAGTATTGCTTATCAGCGTCCAATTATTGTCTTTATGTTTATACACATTGCAATAGTTATAAAAAATTCTGCTTTATCGCACACTACCAAAACATAAAACATTCTGACTTAAATGTTATGTAACGATTTGTTGACTATCTTCGATACTTATCCTCCTATCTTTATAACAATGTTAATATAATTTCAATATCTAATTTTTAAATACAACTTCAAATCTCACAGATAATTTCTAAGATTAGCTTATTCAAACAAACATTTTTATTTTTATTAACTACATGTTTTATATAGAACAAAACATACAGTATATAGATTATTAATATGCCGGAACGTGACAAATGTATATCTGCGGATACGGATACAAATACGGATATTTGACGTCAAGATTCACGGATACGGATTCAAATTTCCAGCACATACGTAGTATATACGTATTGTTTACATTTGTCTTTATTAATTTATTTAATAAACAATCGAATAGTGTTTATTCTATAAGGAATAATTCTAGCTTCCTGTTTCCAACAATAGATTAGGCGAGTCAAAGGAAGGAAGGCTAATTAATTATCTCCTGCCTAATGACACCTCAAGATGGATGGGTGGAGACGACTTAATGAGATACGATTGATCATATCGTTTAGAAATGTTTACAAAACATAGAGGCAGAAATACCTGAAATTTGAAATATTATTATCGTGTAATAGAAATGAAAATACATTTAAAACCGACATTTTGTGTGTGTATTTTCTGAATATTCGAAAACGGATTGACCTCTTTGGTTAATTCTTTTTTGTTTGATAGGGTATACTTTTCTATTAATTTGATACCATATAATTGCCACGAACTTCGGCAGAAGAGCCGAGATGGCCTAGTTAGAACACGTCGATCTCCCGGCTAGCACCGATGGTTTTTCAAGTTGTAAATTTGTGTTTAAATTCAACTCAAGCTCGGCAGTGAAGGAAAACATCGTGAGGAAAGCTGCATGTGCCGGGAGAAATTCTGACACATGTATATCCGCCAACCCGCAGTTGAGCAGCGTGGTGTTAAGCTCTAAACCTTCTCCTTAATAGGAGAGGAGGCCTTTGCCCAGCAGTGGGGCAGGCTGCCACTTTAGTTTTTACTTTTTTTCGGTTGAATAGTTTAGTATACAAATCGAAACAATTTAAATAGGTATGTCAATCCAATGAATGAAAAGGCGTATTTCTATCTTGAAGTCCTAATTTTTAAGTCTAGTTTTGATCATAGTCTACATATTTTGAATTCCAGATTTGAAAATATTTTTTCTTATTGATTTTTATCACTTACGCAGATATATTTTTTAAAGTCTAAATAATGTCATACAATTGTTGGTGATTTTTAAACGTAACACGAATAAAAACTCAGTAGCCATGTAGTTACTAGCTACAATCTCTAATTGCTTGAAGTCTTATTTTATATAAAATCAAAAAATACCTAATTCAAGATCGTCAAAACAAACAAAAAGTACTTAAATTAAGGAAAAGCTACCACCGGAATGTAGATTCTATCGAGAAGAACCGGCAAGAAACTCGATAGGTAGGAAATAAATAAATGTTTTTTATCATATTGTATTTTGCCCTTTAATGTAAAGTCATATCACTACGCCAATACATTTATCAAGCCATAAAATTGTAAGGAATATTTCAATACGTCCTGATAAAAATATTTCTATACGTCTTTAAGCTCGGAAAATCCATAAAAACCAATAAAGTATAACATCAATCGTTTGAAATTAAACGCGACGTGCTTGTTATGAAAACGTTTGATCTTGAAGTATCGATAAATAATAAAGTGTTCGTAAATTGATGTTTTCGATTTCAAGGGTCCTCAAGTAAAAGATAGAGAATCAGAGAATTTATTATGTACTTTATTTGATACGATAATATTATACTAATATTATAAAGACGCAAAATTTATTGTTTTTTTAGGGGGTTATCTTTTAAGCAGCTGATCCGATTAAAAAAAATATTTCGTATATAATATATATAATACAAATAACTGTTGTGTAAATTTTATTTAGTTGAAGTAATTATAAAAAAGCTTTTGACTGCGGGTCTTCCTGAAGAAAGTGAAATATGTATTCTAAGAATTAAATATTAAAACATAAAATTTTTACTTTTAAGAAAATTAGGTTAATTACTTAAGGAATAACTTTTAAAAGTAAACTATGTTCCTATCCAAGTTGCATTAGGTTTAGAACTATGTCATATTTTCACAATTAAAGAATGTATTTTAGTACAAAAATGGGAAATCAACTGTCATTTTGTGACAAAGATACTTTATAATTAATGAAATAATAATTTAAACAGAGATAATTTATATGGACTAAACAGAGATAATTTATACTGAATAAGGCAATCGCTTCCAGACTATATCAATAAATTTTATAACTCGTAAAAAAATTTGACGTTGATAAACAAAAAAAAAAGGAAACAAAGAAAAAAAAGTTCCGCTGAGTTTCTTTCACGGTTTCTTCTCAGGTCTGAGGTGTAACTTTTTCGAAACCGCGGTAAACTTATTTGCTTGAAGTTCAAAAAGAAAACGTAAATTCCTAATTATAAATAAAAAAAAAATCATTTTTATTTAAGCGTAATTTCGTTGCAGAGCTCGTTAATGATAAATCCAATTTAAATTTTTATACGTCTAACTAGAATATCTACTTTTCCGATTCCGTCTGGGTCTAATGTGTCAAAAAGATCTATCAACGTACTAGATTTTGGATAACCTAAATTTGATTTAATTTACCTTAACAGACCACAATTACCTTAACCAGATTTTACACTTTAACGAACTAAATTCCTCCATCGTTAATATTAATAAAGACTAAACAAGATTGTTTGTTAAGAGAAATCAGGATTCATGAATATATGCAGGAAGCTGTCTGTTTGTCAGACGCAAGCAACTAATGATAATGCTTTTAGTTAGACATAGTGTTAGTCTAATTACCTAATGCACGACCAAATATGAACATTTTACATAGAAATTACTTTTCCTGATGACATGTTACATTGACAAAGGTGTTGCAGATTGATAAAAATACATTATGCTACTAAAAATGTAATTGTTAATTAATGTGTCACCATAATTATTTAAAGATAAAATATGTAGTTAATGAATCTCATTTCATAAAAAATGTTATTTGTTGTTTTCATCAAAATTACGATTCTTCACTTATGTTTTATTTTTTCACGATTATCCAAAAAAATATTACAAGTAAGTGAGCTTACCGTTATCGCATGCGATACATTTATACAGTTGAGCGCAAAAATCGTTTCGTATTAGTACAAAAATAAAATATCAACTGTCAAGATTACTGCATACATAAATGCCTTGCAGGTTGGCGCAGTGGTCATAACAATTGACTCAAACGCTAATGGTCACGGATTCGATCTCCACTTACGGCAAACAAACCCCCGACAAAAGAATCTCATGGTCCTGTGATGTATTTATTTATTTATATTTATTAACCGACCCCGAAAAAGGAGGAGGTTCTATGTTCGACTGTATGTATTTTTTGTTTGCTATATTTTTTTAAATCAGCTTATTGATGTCATAGTGTGAGTAATATGTGTTTTATTCGACTAAACAAAGTAAAACACATTACTAACGGAAACGTCACTTATACTTGGACGCAACACGTCGTAAAGTATTATATTTATTGCGGTACATTGTCCACACGTGTAACAAGCTAAGGCTTATTGTACACCAATTATATGGCGTTGTATTTTCATACAGTTTATTGAGGTTTCCTTACACAGAGAAGGAAGCCCATTGACTTAAGCTCGTTTGCGGGGTGGCTCGACCGAAGTACGTCACTCTTTTAGAAGATCGATTGAAAATGAAGCTGCGATTCGTACGGTGAGTGTGGGAGTCGGAAGCCTAGCCTTTCCTTTCCTTGCTTCCTTTTTCCTTTTCCTCCCGTATTACTTATAAGCTGGCAACACCTTTGTGGCTTCTCTGGTGCTGCAAGTGTCCATGGGCAGTTGTGATCACTTAACACATTCAGTGGAGCCGACATAACATGTGTGTCCATTTATAACTTATTGAACACGTACTAGCCTGCTTGTTTGCTAGCTATTTATTTATAAAAGAAATACTCGAATCGAGATTCATTATATTTGGTTACGAGATATTAAGTCCTTGTAATCTCCGTATTAGGAATTTAATATAGTTGTTTTTAGTTTACGAGCAGCTTGTATTAGTCTCTGGACTCGAAATATACTATAGTAGGAATGATATTAAAATTAAAAAAAAAATACATAGTTCCGCAACCTCGACCTGATGCTGCAGCATCATCTGGAATTATCAGGATAAACAATTTAGTTCAGAAGTATCGTGTTAGAGCTCCTAAAAAAATAAACAGATTGTCGGATGTTTTTAAAATCTGTAATATTATTTTACTTATTTTTATGTGTGCAGATTGCCTGTGTTGTCACGCGTTCAGAGGGCAGTTACGGCATTTTCGTGTTTGGCAGCCCCATCGATCAGTTAGAAGAACGGCCACCTTTCCGCGAATTACGACATAGACCGCCTATTTAGCAGTTTGGCCCACGTAAGTTCGAATAAACATTAAGTTAGAACTCTAGAAAACTAATTGTAACGTCGTTTATACAGTTTTGTTTAAATTTGTTTGGAATTAAAATTAGTGCACATGTTTTAAAACTATTTCATTAGAAAAATTTAAAGAAAAAAAAACAATATTTTGCACTTTTTATTTTTCGTTAGTATTATAGTTTCATAAGGGAAGTAAATAAATAGAAATTGAAAATTTTTACATATTTGGGCCGGATTTGGAGGCCTGGAAGCCCTGAGCCAACTTGAAAGGGAGAACTGTAATTATTTTCAAATTTCTTTAGTCAAGTATTTCAAAATTATACTGCGAAACAGGAAAATTTCTAATTCTAATTCTAACTAACAAGATTTCTAATAATGTTATATGTATAATTTTATATCTATGTAGTCGAATACAACAAACCGATTTTTTTTTAATCTTTTGTTGTTTTCCTCGCTTGTGGAAATTCCGGGACTGTAGTCTCGCATGCTTCTCCTTAAGTGCGGTCTTGTCTGAAATTTGTATAAAATCATGCAAGTATATTATAGGTACATATTCCAATTTAATTATTTATTGGCACATCACGGACGACATGAGCAGCAGAAATTCATACCTATTTCTTGTAGTATTTCCGGCTTAAAAATAAGTACACAATACAAACATTGTTTTAAATATTAAAACCTTACAATTATAACAACGAAACTTTTTATATAAATGTAAATTTAAAATGAAAAACTCGATACAATAATAGATTATTTCAACAAACAGCATCACGCTGCAATCAATAAATCGGTATATTTACACGAACTCCTCAATCATGAGCTCGTCGGTACGTATTTGCGTTCGCTTTAATTTGCGGCAGCCTGTTCATTATCCGCGATACCGAGAAAAAAGCACAATAAATCGATGTTTTAATAGCTTTTATATTGTTTGAAAATCTCGTTAACGATATTTTCTGTTTACCATAAGAAGATTTCGAAAATACTTTTGTAACAATTATTTTTTTTGCAGGAAAGTTAATGAGTTATCAATTTTAATAACTCTAACATTAATATATACTGTATTATAAAAATAGTTTCTTATTTGTGTGTTGTATGTACAAACATGTTTGTACGTACTAAATATGTGATAGAATTCAATTACTTCTCTTAATCAACAGCGTACTCGCATTAGCAACAAAGTAATGCTACGATCATTTATATAAATATCAGAATTCAGTCATCGATGCAATATGATGTCATAACAACATTTTTTATATTAATTCATGTATGAACCATCATATCAGAATGTGTGACAAGATCAGAGATTCCCAATCTTTTATGCTATGTGCCTCTTCCAACGTTAAACTAAAACATCCCCCACCTCCCGAGGAGTCGAATCGAGAAAATGAAACAAACGATGAAAGTATTTATGATATTATTTATATTTATTTATATATATGATATTATTTTTATTTCCATGACAAGTAGGTAATTAACTAACAGAAAAAAGAATAAAGTAAACGATACAATTAGTGAGAGCACTGGCCGTACTTAATTAACTAATTGGTAAATGCCGAAAGCGACCGCAACTTCGTACCATTAACAGTGTAGCCCACGTTGCGCGAAAATTTGAAAATCTTTAAAAATACTTCTTTACAACCGAAGTTGCCGCGCCCTCTTTAGATCTCTCACTACCCCTCCAAGTGGGGGCGCCTCACTGGATGGGAATCTATGGACTAGATGTTCTACACCCCTAACACTTTTTAACGACATCGTCATAACACGACTTCTACCTAGATCTGCTGACCGTGTAAATACAAATTCAAAAAATCCTTTTATTGAGTTCCTAAAAAAATCGCAGTGAAACTTTGCTCCCGATTATACGGCTGGAATCAACATTTCTCTAATATTTCATTGCAATTATTTCACTTATTCTGTTTACGAAGATTATACAAAGTTTCGTTTTTCAACGTAGAAGAAAGGGAAGAAAAATTATATACCTATGGGTGGACATGTCTTCTCCATGCCCTACCACCATCCAATAAGAAAGCAAGGGCGAAGTAGAAATCAAAGCATATAGGAAATTGACAATTACATTCAGTTGAAAATCTGTAAGCATCAAACATATTAAGCTAAACTGAATCTTATTTTCAAACTTAAAAGATTAAAAATCAATTGGCTATAAAAGGTCGTATAACCTTTTACATTGAATAAATCTAGGATCAGAAAGGGAATGCGAATTATAAGGAAATCTTAGACTGGTTTTAGATTCCAGTCTAGACAGCACCTAGACTTTAATATGGCAGCTACAAAGCGCAGACGAAGGCATCGAAGAGCCATCGATATTATTGAATAACCTTAATAATATTATGTCTGAGCTCCTCTCGTTTCACAGAGGAAATATCAACGCGGTGAATATTACTCTTTCGAAATTCCTGATCAACTTTGATCGTTTGTCCAATTTTTGTTTCACTTGAACATATTAAGGCTGAATGTCATTTAACTGGAGAACTAAATACTAATGAGGGTATTAATTCTTCTTGCCAATTTTAAAGCATTTTTTAAGAAGAAGCTAATTGAATATTTTGCTTTTATCATTTAGATTTATTTTATATAATTTGAAACTATCACAATTAATTTAATTTTAGGCGAGAATTACATTTGTAAGTTTACTTTCGTAATTGACATAAAATAATACTGTACCATGGTAAATGTTACCAAGATAGCCTTACGAAAGCTTTGGCTGATGAACAATAAAGGCACTGATACTAAATTCTTTCAGGTGTAAAGCAATGAAAAACAACTTATGTAAATCTTTATAAAAGTCTAAAAGCAAAACTTTAAATTCTTGACTTATTTATATATATAACTATTTGATAAATTAACCCCTACAATGTTGCATCATTCATGCTAAAATGTGTCACTTTCATCGATCACACACACATCACCGAGTTGCTCCAAAACAATTCCCCTACATGGACATTCAGGGTTCCTATACAGTTTCAACAATAACGTCCATTAGTAAGGAAATTCATAACCCAGAATCTATTATAATGCTTATTGAAAACCCACAGTTCACCGTTTACTCAACACCCAGCTACCTGCCATTAACCATCCGCCTGAGATTCCATCAAGATTCAGCCATTGTTTGTTCTCAATGGGTCTCGTTAGGGTCAAAGCGGGGAGTTTACGCGCCATATCTTTTGTTGGTAAGCGGGTTGATCGATCTCACTACAATGGACCAATTTCAATGCAACTCGAAACTATATATTGAAATAATGAACTGGCAACTGGTAGAGCCATTGATTAGTATCGTAATGGATGAATGGAATGGAAATGTTTTTATCAAATTCGTAGAAGTCTATAACAAATAAATCTGATATATGTACTCGCAGACTGTCTATATCACATTCAGTTCTTTTAGTCATGTTTATATCGTTATCAATATATGTATGTATATATGCGGAATGTCACTCACTTACTCATCCCAAAATCTCAGAAAACTACAAGTGATATGAAGTTTAAATTTTCCATGGTGGTTCTTTTAAGGGCGTTCTGAAAGGTAGGACTAAGACGGGATTTTGCAAAATTCGACCTTTAAGGAGGTGTTGGAAATTTGTATCAAAGTCCTATGTTAAGTGCGAGTGATAGCGCGAGGGGCCGCTGATATATAGTATAATTTTATTTTTTGAAAGAAAGAAAGCTCTTATTTAGAATAAACACAGCAGACATAAATGTAAAAGCACAAAAAATCATATCTTTGCACAAAATAATAATCAATTTAAAATTGGGAACATAAGAAATAACAGTTGCTACGTCAGTTGTAATAGCAAAGGGAGGTGGAAAATTAGATGTTAAAATAGTCGTAATAAAATTAGAATGTTGAACAATTAAAACATTTTTTGTTATACAAGATACACGAGTACATACCTACATATATACGGAGGTAATATC
The DNA here is from genome assembly GCA_037950945.1 of Hypolimnas misippus. NCBI lineage: Eukaryota > Metazoa > Arthropoda > Insecta > Lepidoptera > Nymphalidae > Hypolimnas > Hypolimnas misippus. The sequence continues at coordinate 10,188,470 of JBBEEQ010000006.1, forward strand.
GAAACAGGTCAAGCTGCATTAAAAATTAAGTAAATATTTCTGTTAAAAATTTCATTTTACTTAATTGCCCATTAATAAAACATTATATTTCTGAGATTTATCCAATAAAATATTTTTATACGAAATAATGGTAATTTTTTCTGTATTCAAACATTCTGTTTATTTTATTTATTTTTATGTCAGCGGTGTTTATATTCGTAACTTAATATAAATATAATAATAATAAAATGTAACCCACTAAAGTATCTATATTTGTAGCAAAAATATTAAAGAAATAAAAATAATAAATATATTATTTCGTATATATTTCAGTATTTTATTGTAGATATTTCATCTTTAATTGATCATCAATATTACTTCAAAAGATGTATCAAAGACATTTATCACTATTGGAAGTATCTTGCAAAAGTTTGTGGAACTTCGCAAACAGGACCGATGGACGGAAATTACAAAATTATGAGGTAATAATGTTTACCATCGAAATTATACCTATCGATTTTGTAAGTGTATTTTAATGTTTAAATAGTATTTTTATGTGTAATGTTATTTGTATAATTTAATTATATATAATTCAAAGGTAACTGACTAACATCTATCAACACACAGCCCAAACCACTGGACGGATCGGATTATGATGTAGGCATTCGCTAAGAAGGGTTTTCATTAATTCTACCCCCAAGGGGTTAAAATAGGGGATGAAAGTTAGTATGAAACATTGTCAATTTCAAGCCGATCGGGCTGAGACTTTGTATGCAAAAAGCTTCTATGACGTAGAAATCACAGACGAAGTCATGAGCACCAGCTAGTGTATAATTTAACTATCTTCAATGTATAAGTACTTAATATTTTTTTCAATTATAAAACTAACCATATAAAAAATATGATTAAGCCGTAATAATGATCTGCGATGTTCCAATAAAATAAATTTTTAAATATGTACACCCAATAATTCGTTGTGGAACTACTTAAACGTAAGAGGCTTTTGCTCAGTAGCGGGTCACTTATAAGCTGTTCTCTTTCATCACCGCTCACTTAATGAGATCAAGTGTAATAACTGATTCCACACTGAGACAATCTTTTCATTGTAATGCACGACAAATGGATCGACTGCCTCAAGGACTGCGTACCTGCGTACTCAAAAGCGAGAATTACATTTGTAAGATTTATTCTCGAGAGCGATATTAAACAAATCTGTAACTTATTAACAGATACGTTGTAAGTAGTTACGAAATTAATGAATAACAAAAATAAAGAACTGATAGTAAATCCTTTCTGGCGTAAAACAATGAGAACGAAACTTACTTAAATGTTTATGAAAATCTGAAAACAAAATTTTCAAATTCTTGTCGAATACTGATCGTGCGCGGCTCGTCCATATCGACAGCGCCTTTAGATCGCGATCAATTGTAGCGCGGTGCATCATCATCGATCGATAAGCATTTGAAAATTAAAAAGTGCTAGCGCTAGTCTAGATTTGAGCGGGCATCGATTAAAATAGACGTTGTCTACTTTCTGACCAATGTCAGCTTAAAATATACAATACATACATATATGGACGCTGATAAGCGTCAAGCCACAAGAACTTCATTTTGAGAAAATCGCCTCTAAAGATGTCAAACTTATTTTTAATTCATTTGCTTGAAGAAGTATATGTATATATTCATCTTTTCTTTTCTATTTTGATAATAGGTGTAATGGATTAAAAGCAGATTGATATATTTAATGTATTATTTAATTAAAAGTTTTTCAAATATTTGAGATTATTTTATAAATTTCAAAATATGGAATTCCAAACATTAAGAATTTTTTTCCGCACTTATTTAGTTTATATGGATTAATTTTTTTTTGAATAATGTTAAATAGGTAACGCAGTATTAAAATACAGCAATAATTCAAATTCGACTTTTTGTGGGTTGACACATTATTGAATATCAGCATCCATATATAACTTCGGAACACATATCCGAGTTATCTCCACAGGTTCAGCGTGTATTTACCGTTATTGAATATAAATTCGATGTAAACAATTTAGAAAGTTACGGATAGCCTTATCAGTATTTAAATGTTTTGTGTCTTGAAATTTAAATACAATTTACTGAACATCGCATTGTGTTGGTATGTGTTGGTAATAAACCAACAAGTTTTTTATTGATTTCCATAAAGGATGTCCACAATTTAGATTAAATTTTTTTCATATTTAATACAACGGGTCTTATCGCAATAACTAATGGTAGTAAAGCGAAGAAAACTCGCGCACTCGCCGCCGGAGGCGCACGGTGCACCAGTCAGCTCGTGACCACGACGAATGCAACTTCATCAAAACGTCGGGCAATAAAAAGGTATTACTACCATTAGTTATCACGATGAAATCCGTTGTATAAAATATGAATGGTATAAATCGCAAAAGTTTAAAATATATAATTAAAATTTTGTTGCTGTGTGTTTCCCGGTACGCGACATTTATCTATTATAAACCATATATTGTATTTATTTTCCGATCTATATAAATCTTGACAGTTCGAAGTTTGATATGCGATGTAATCCGTCTGAGCTGGAAATCGGAACTTTCAAAGGAATACGGCAAACTATAAATTTAGTACGCTAAAAGGTACACATATACATATTATATGCACACAAACAGCCAATATTATGTTTATCAAAATATAAAACAATTGTACTTAAATGACAAAAATGATCACTACCAGAATAATATTCGCTTATTAGATAGAGTTAAAAAGTAAAGTAACAGATTGTATACGTCTCACCGCTGGGCAAAGGCTCCTCTCCTATTAAGGAAGTTTAGAGCTTAATCTACTACGCTGCTCTACTGCGGGTGCGGATATACATCTATCAGAATTTCTTCTGGCAAATGTAGGTTTACTCGTGATGTTTTCCTTCACCGCTGAGATGATTTAAACACAAATTTTGCACTCGAAAACTCAGCGGTGCTCTTGAGATTGACGTGTTCCAATCACTAGGCCATCTCGGCTCTTTACAAGTACAATATATTAAAATTAAATATTAGAATAGAAAAAAACTATGTTAAATGATAGTAACTATTTCTAACAATCAGCGTGGAGAAGTAACAAATGCAGGCATTGATTGTATCGACGCCGCATCAATGTTTCTCATTGGAAAGCGACCGCGCCGTGTCACTTTGAGTGACATTCTCTCACATATAGGCAGCTAATAGCGTGAAGCCATTATCGTCGCACATCGATTCAATTACTGGCTTTTACTTTAATAGCTCAAGAAATAAGAGAATAATGTTAGTTTAGTTTAGCAACAATTTTGCGCACGTGTCTTCGTAAATGTTAAAGGAAATAGCTTGAATTTTTCTTCGGCAACTTTTTATTTAACGAGTATAATTATGTTGACCTAACGTTATTAGCTATCAGCGTAGTTATCGAGGTTCCTTAATGTTTAAAGAAAGGAATTATTTCGTTTGATCTTGGTCTAATTTACTCGACTAATAGATAAAATGTAAGTATTTAATGTTTAATGTATTTATGTATAATTTATATTACACAGAATAATTTATTGGGATGGGTCAATAGAGAGAGAAATCTCAAATTATGAGAGCTAGAGAAATTTGCTGAGAGGAATGCGCCTGATTTTAAAGTTAACAAAAACTGCATTCAATGATTTGCAAAAAAACTTTACATGGTTTGGGAATTAAATCTAAAATCTTTTCAATTTTTTTTTGTTATTTTTTATTTAGCTTGTAAATAGTGTAGGCCGCGAGAAAAAAAAATATTATTAAGAAAGTTTATATCTAGAATAAAAAGAAAACATAGAATTTTATTATTTACTTTAGCAAATTTTCGTAATAATAGATTAACTAATACACCGAAGAGTCAGATATTATATTAGTATAACTTACAACATAAATAGTGATATTACTCTATATGACAGAGTTATATTTTGCTGTACTGTTCAAAGCATATAATTGACGGAAAATTTTGATACGTAACTCATAAGTTGACATGTAAATTCTAAAGGTAAGAATATAAACTAGGTGAAAAAAATATTGGTTACTCTTATGTTTCGAAGTGACCAATAAATAGTTTCAAATGACGGGAGGGAGTAAATTCTAGATACGTTAATTTAGGCAAAGCCATGAGGCTAATTATGATAAACTATTGCCATCAAAGCATATCACATTTTGACAGTAAAAAGCGGCGTTTTAATACAAAAATCAGAAATCAACTGTTACATTGTAGCATTTTGTTATAGCGATAATTTAACGTAACCCTGCAGGAAGTTTATAACCCTGCAGGATTTGTTTCGTTTTAATACAAAAATCTGAAATCAACTATCAAAACATATTCCGTTGCCAAAACGTTAGCTCGCCCGTAATTATCTTGTAAGGTGCCTTTCAGGTTTTCTATAGAATTATAATTCTATAGAAAACCTGAAAGGGTATTGTCATATCTACTTAACCCTTAAATTTTTCCTTGATTTTGTCATAATAAAATTTATATTTTCAATACTCGCCAAAAACCATAAATAAGAATACCGTATTTCTAAAATTCTAAACATAACACCAACTTATTTAATACGATAAGTTATAAAATGACGTCCAAGATAATCAAAATTAAGAACCGAGATGGCCTTGTGGTCACGTCGATCTCAACCAATGATCATGGGTTCAAACTCCGGCTAGCACCGCTGATATTTCAAGTGCTAAATTTGCGTTTAAATTCATCTCGACCTCAGCAATGAAGGAAAACATCGTGAGGAAACCTGCACGTGCCGGGAGAAATCCTGACACATGTATACCAACCCGCAATGGTGCTCCGTGATGGATTAAGCTCTAAAACGTTCTCCTTAATAGGAGAGGAGGCCTTTACTTAGCAATGGGACATTTACAGGCCGTTATTTTACTTTGCATTTTAAAGATTACGGTCTGATAATAATCATTTTAATTCTGTTTGTTTACTAACGCATTTTGATATAGTTAAGCGCATCAAAAACATAAATCGGTCAACAATTAATGTAATGAAACGCCGATCAAGGCGAGATGGTTGTAATAGACTGGTCTAGTTTGCATCGCAAACGAGGCTCGGATTATTAATTACCTACCTTACAAGTCTTGCTTGTGTGTTACTGCATACTTAATAAAGGATTTGCATAAGCCTCTTGTGCTTGGGGTGAAAACGATGAACCAGTGAAAGCGAAACTATATATGCGCGATAAACATTTAAAGAAAAAACCAGTAGCCCGAGAGTAAATACTAACAGTTTTACATTTTCTGGTTGAAAACTTGAAAGCTTCTCATGTATGGAGAAATTAATACAAATAAATAAAATGAAGTGTATGTTTGGAAAATCAAATTAAAAACTTTTAACTAAATGTATATGGAAGTATACACGGTACTTACATCAAAAGCACAAATAAAAAAATTTTGTACGTCTTTCTGTCTGTATGTTTGTTTCTGCTATATTTGAAACAGTTGGACCGATTTTAACGGGACTTTCACTCACAGAGAGTTAACGTTATAAGGAGTAAGTAGACTAGTTTTATTTAAAAATGTTTATTTATTTTAATTATTAAATAAAAGAAAATATATGCGAAAACAAAGTTGAAACCAATGGAATGTTGAATCCGACTCAAGCAGAGAAGAATAACAACTATCATGATACGAAAACGTTAGTGTATCTATTATCATTACCAATTATTATTACGTGTACGATGATGTAAAAATGTAAATCGTGGAGCCGTTATAAAAACTGTGGCATTATAATTGAAACGGTCTTTTCAAAAACCTCTTAAGTAACATTCAAAATGGTTTTGTTGCAAAAATTGTTTGAAAGATAGATGTATGGTCTGGGTAAGTCAATACATTCCTTCTTTTTTTCCTTTAATTGTTCAAAATGAACGCATGAAAGCATGTTCAGGATAGTATTCTGGAAGAGCATATGCCTTTTTATAATATAATTTTAGCTAGGCAACTGCAAATGTTGAAGATAGCCTAGATAAGATTGATGGAGAACATAAGTTTAAACCTTACACCTTACAGATAATAAAACCTGACAAATGAATACACGTGTTATGTTAATAAGTAAATTTTTAAGAGTAATTGTTAATAATAAGCAGTTAAAATATGGTAACTACGATTGTTTTTGTATAAATTACGTACCACTAACCCTATGCCGTGCTAAAACAACATAAGTCAAGAACAGTTTTTCAAATTTTATTCATTATTATTAATAATAACAATGATTATTTATTAACAATAAACTGTAAAGTTAATTCGATATTTCAATTTTTTATAACTCTAATACTAAATTAAGCGTAAAAAAGTCCTTTAAAACTCGTTTGTTTGTGCAGGAAACTGTTTTTATTGATTGATTGATTCTTGAAAAATTGCAATTGAAATGACCGTTTAAATGGTAATAAGGAGTTCTTATTTGCAGACGGCTATGAAGCTAAATCACGCTCAGAAATATCTCCGCAAGCTCTCGCCTTAGTTCGTCTGTAGACAACATGCCTAACGAATAACTTGTTCTTTAAATGTGATGGGATTTTCTCATAACTTGACAAGAAGTATATCAAGATTGACGCGATATTATTAAAGGGATTATTTATTTCCTTATCAATACACATGAGCTATAATTTCTCCCGAGTTACGTAGTTAGAACTAAACAACTTCTTGTGACACGCGTAGTGTCATGACTCATATGAAGTTTATAATATGGAGCATATAATTACGTTAACAGCAATTTTAGCGCGAAATATCGTGTACATTAATGTTTTTCTACTTTTTTTACGAGCAGTTAATAGAGGTGTATATACCGGCCCCTTTTTTCAATAGTCACTTGCTCAGGGCCCCGCGATCGATGGGGGCCCCATAGTTATGGATAAATGATTAATAATTTTGCCTTTCCTTAAATTTAAAAGATACTTTTTCTATCAAGTGCTAGTGAAGTAATGAACATAACAGTTAAATAAATCGGAAAATTTGCATTTTTACGCTTTATACTATTTTAGTAACATAGATCTCTGTTAAAGTCATATCTTTTACCTAATGTGTCCAGGGCCTTCAATAAGTTAAAGACGTTCCTGAGTTTATAGTTCTAATTCTGATCCCATCAGCTGTAACAAAATTATACATATGTATATATACTTACTCAATAAAAAGAGAAAGAGAAAGAGATTCGTCACCAAATTGAAAAAAGAGTTGTTGCTAGGGAGCTTTCATGACGTACGCTGCGTATTTAGTTAAAGTTACTCGAAAACAACAAACATGTCGCAATTGTTCTGTCCAAAAAGTTTTTAAAAAAGTCTGGGACAGCATAAGTCTATATATAAATTAGTCGACACTTACCACTTTTGAATAGGGTATTAAGAACGGACGGGACCTTTACGATCATATAGATTAAGTTTTGATATTTGCATTTTGAAACACCACCGTTCTAGTCTTTGTACAACCAGAGCAAAACCAGAGTAAGTAGCTATTGTTTACTTAATATAGAGTATTGTAGTAGAGTAAGGTATTCATGTATACTAACTTCGTAAAATCAAACAAAATTTCAGCTATATATATAAATTATACATACTACTACATATATATAAATTTAAATTGTACCGTAAAATTATCAAACGCAAAATATAAAATTTTATTCCATTTTTCTCTACCAATAGTCATGTCTTATTTTATTATCAGACATTTAGAAACTTTTACTACATTTTTGTTCGAATTTAAATTCGTAAACTGAATATTCTTGCAATATTTTAATATATGAGTGCATATTTATTTAAATGAGCAATTTTTCATTTGTATATTTCCGCTTGCCAAGCGTAACCGTCTGAGTAATATACTAGCGTAAAAATCTTACGAAACATAAAAATTGAAACTAAACGTGAATTTCAATATATTAGTCTATAGGTACTTAGTTACATGATTTAAATGAATTATATAATTATGTTAATATTACATTTTCCTTTATTAATAAAACATAAACGAAAAGAAGTCTTGATACTAGATTATCATCATTAATTAAATTGTAATAAAATAACAAGACATTATTCATTTAAAATATCCAATTATTTAATAAGAGCACCTTGCAGTTCAAAATCGGACAAAATCTTTGTGATTTCATGTAATGTAGGCTACATTACATTACAGTGGTTCTCTTGTTTTGTTAGTTTAGGTTCGCCATGTTGATTTTTTACTGTTACATAGTTTTTGACACACTTTGTAATAATATGAATTTAAAAGCATCCTACACTTAAAAATCAAGCTGTTTCGACTACAGGATCTCTCAATGTATCGAACATACTTACATACATATCTTCGTTAATACGTACATTTATATTAAAATTGTGGAAAAACTTTAAATTTATTAAACACGGTGATTCCTTGTAATTTAGTGTTATTAGTTAAGAATACATTTACAATACACTACATTTGTAAGTCCTAATCTCGAGAACTATTTAAAACAAAACTATAACCTAGTAACAGATACGTCATAAGATGTTACAAAAGATGTGTACGTCAAAAATAAGAAGCTGACATTAAATTATTTCAGATGTAAAGTAATGAGAAATAACTTATGTAAATCTTTATGAAAGTCTAAAAGCAAAACTTATAAGAATAACTCTCGCCTTCGAAATATCAGTCTAATATGTTGCGTAGGTTTTTTTTAATAATTTTTATACCTACGATATATATAATATATAAACTAAGATCTTTTAAATGTTTTTCATTAAATAAATATTGGTACCATGTAATATTTTACATATAGTTATTCCTGTGAAACGAAAAATGCCTCAAGCGAGCCCTTGGAGCTTGAATTATAATTAGCACATTAAGCATCACATGAGCGGCGCCGTGCGTACGTGTTATATATGGAAATTATTCAATTAACTCACGTTATTACGAGTTATACGGCTTTTGAAAATGTCCAACTAATCGCCCGGTATTTAATTTATATATAGAAGTTTGAACTTATAATTGATGAGTGGAGAGGATAATTTTAGATTCAAATTAAAATTTTATAATTTTATTTACGTGTATTTTTTCATGCCTTATTCCTTTTTAAGCTGGCAACGCATTTTTGGCTCTTCTGATGCTGCAAGTGTCAATGGTACATTTATACTTGGATACGACAGATATCTCGCGGATTCGAATATACGAGTATAAGCCCCGTTGACATTTTCGCCAGTATTTAATCAATATAGTTGCACGTAAACAAAAATCAATGAATTACATACTCATTATAGTCTATTTTTCTTTACATGTCCTTATTTGCTAACAATGCCCCGAACGAAAATTACGAATTTAAGAATAATTTTTGATTCAGTTCAATCATTTAATCGATAATTTCTTATCTAACTCTTCTGTGTGGCTAGAAATACGCCATATCTGTCTGCTAAATAGGACAAGTTAAGAAAAATAGACTATAGATTCAATCGTTATCTGAATTCGAAATGATGGTAGGCAGTGCGTATGAATGGAGATAACCACCCACTAACTTAGTATTGTCTGTACGCGACAATGTTCTTCGCTGATAAGTTGTTGCTGGAAATTTATTGAATCAACCATTACAATGGATTTGATATCCCAAAAATGCTAAAGAGGGCATATAACAATGTTCTAACGTTAATCTATACTAATATTATGAAGAGGTAAAGTTTGTAAAATCGTATTGTAAAGACTCTTTGAAACTACTTATCCGAATTAAAAAATTCTTTTTGCGTTGGATAGCAAGTTTATTGGTGAAGGTTATTGGTTATATGATATCTAGCTACGACTTATAATAGCAAAGCAGGAGCAGCTAATAGTAGATACAAGGAATACCCCTAAAGGTGCCATGGTAAAGACATATTATACTGAGGTAGCTGTAGCCCACTGACTTTATCTCGTACTGTCTGGCTTGACCGGGGCAGTACCTCATATTCACAGAAGATCGACGCGATATAGCTAATATACCCACGTTGCGTACGGTGAGTCAGAGAGTCGGAAGCCTTCATATATGGCTGATTTCTTTTTAAGCTGGTATCGCATTTGAAGCTCCTCTGATGCTGCAAATGTCTGTGGTTGGTCGTAATCACTTAAAATCAGCTGTCCCGCTTTTAATTAATATGTCAGCTATTTTAATAAAAAGGTAATGTGGTACTCTTAAACATCGTTATGATTTCTAAAAGTACGTTAATACTCGGATGAATAATACACCAGATATCTCACAGATTCGAATGCGCAAGCCCCGTTTACATTTTCGTCTGTATTCAATCAAAATAGTTTCATGTATACACACCTGTCACTAGTACACACAAATGCTCCTTTGAATCGCGCCAAAAACCGTTATCGTCTGGAGAAGCGACGAGTGTTCGTGGCGAGTAGCGAGCAAACACGAATAAATTGTTTGTTTGTTATTTACATGTTCGTATTTGTGTCTATTCGCCTGTATTCGGTGAGTATCTAAGCATGCAATAATCTTTTTTCTTTTTTTTTTCGTAAATGAGGAAAATAGGGTTCGAAATAAAAAAGAGCAATGTGTCTCAAAAACCTCTTCATTAAATTTACGATAATGTTATATTAAAAATGTTGAGTTATCATGATTAATTGCTCTTTCTCTTTGTTACATTTACCTTTGATATTGAACTTTAGTGATGACGTAATTACTTTTTCATATATATAAAACAGATAATTAATAATAATTAGGTCAATCCTAAGCCTTCATTTATTTTGTGTTGTTTTTTAGAATGCTTTTAAGAAATACAAGTACATAATTGTTTATTGTTAATGAGAATAATGTACATCGTGACTTGGAGAATGACTTAACAATGAGCGGTTGATGTCAAAACAGGAAAATTGACGATATAATATTATAAGAGTTAAAAGATTTTTATAAGTACTAAATTTTTTTCTTCTAAGCTTTAGCTTTGTTTGGTACTGTTTAGACATGTACTGAGACAAAACACTCTTTGGCAAATAATGACTATAAATGAAAAAGAAAACTGATTTTTTTAAATTAATACAATGTATTATTAATAATTAAGTAATCTTGTTGTATTTATATTGTAATCTCTTATTGTCTTTTTTTATATTTTTTTTTAGGATGTAACTTTATTTTATAGACTCGTAAGTGAATGACAAAGCTTTGTTCGTAATTCTTTTTCATGTACGTTTTCGAAAAATTAAACCTAGCTAGATCGATTTATAGCCCTGAAACCCAACGCACACACACGCACGTACGCACACACACAAATGTACACATATACATATGCTGTGTGTATGGTATAGAGGTATTAATAGTATGTATTAATTTTATCCGTATAAATAAAATCAAAGTTACGAGTATGTCAGAGTGCTTATGCTATTAGACAGTACAATGACATTCTCAGTTCATAGTCGATCTCTATTGTTGTCTAAAAGTCACACGAAAAGAAACACACTATCGGATGCATCTTAAAGTCGATAGTGAAAAAAAATATATATAACATTTTTGCAAGTTTTTCAACCGCATAAAAAAAAGAGAGGAGATTCTAAAGCATAGTGTATTTTCTTATAATATTTGTTACCTCATATCTTCGTTATTTCTTAACCAATTTTGGAATATTTTTATATTCTTTTAAAGTCTAATAGAATTTTTATCAAATTCGCTTCAGTATTTTTAAATCAAAATAAGTAAAATTAGTATGTAATTAAAACAAAGGTCATTGCGCATTTGCTTTTGAAGTCGGTTCTTTTTTTTTTAATTCTTATTAATTATAGCGATGATTTTCAACTTTGGCTTGCAAATAACAAATATGGACGCTAATAAGCAATACTGTGTCAAGCCACACGAACTCCATTTTTAGAAAATGGCGTCTAAAGATGTCAAGGTAAACCTATTCTTAATGACTTTGTTTGAAGAACTATTTATCAATCTTTTCTTTTCTATTTTGTTTAACAGTATATTAAATTAAAAACAGATTGGTGGTATTAACGTTTTATCTAATAAAATGTTGTTTAAATATATGAAAATAAGTATAAACTGCAAAATATGGAAGGCACTTGAAATTTGCAACATTAAATTAAGAAACATTTTTCGGTACTTATTAAGTTTAGATCACTTGAAAAATGTTTGAATAATGTACAATAGGTGACACATTACCAGAATACATCAATATCTCTGAATTTAACTTTTTGTGGGTTGACACATTATTGCTTATCAGCATCCATATAATATATTATCTAAATATATATAACTCATAGGACATAGTGATCTACCAACGCACTGCCCAAACCACTGGACGGATCGGGCTGAAATTTGACATTTAGGTAGATGTTTTAACGTAGGCTAAGAAAGGATTTTAATTAATTCTACCCCCAAGGGGATAAAATAGTGGGTGAAAATTTGTATGAAACTTTGTCAATTTTAAAGCGATTAGGCTGAGACTTGGCATGCATAAAGCTGCTGACAAAGTTGCGAGCACCAGCCAGTATATTTATAAAGTAACAAGTCGCTTTGCGTCAATTAGTCGCGAATGATCGATAGTATGTTTCAAGCTTAAAGGTAATTAAAGAACCCGCACCTACGTTTTTGCTATAATAATATGGTCGGAAAAGTCTAGACAGGGTTTGGTATTTTCTAGAACATTTTGAGGGAGAAATAATGGCGTTGAAAATCGTTATGGGGAACATTATTTGCATATCTTTATACAGTAACAACTATTTAATTTAAAAGATAGAATGAAGGGCAAAGAACAGGGAATGTCACGATTTTAGTATTTCTTTTAACCGACTTCCAATAAAGGATGAGGTTCTTATTCGTCGGGGACTTCTTTTATGTATGCTCACTGATTACTCGAAAATGACTTTTTAAAGTCTTGATTATTACACATAACATATACATATATATGTATGTGTTATGTGTGTAATTTTGTAAGATAACTGCAACAAAATAATTTTGCCTTGAGTTTTCGCCAGAATGAATTAACCAAATTTTGTCTTTTCTCCCAGTACGTATTTTGTAATGTCCTATATTGCAGCGTGGAATAAAAGTACGATGACATTTTCGCCGGATAACTGTAGCTATTTGTATCCAACAATATTGTACAAAAATATTTTTAAAGGAGTAAGTTTCTCACCGGCTCTTCTCAATAGAGTCCTCATTCCGAGTAGTAGCTTTACTTGAAACTGACACGAGAAACTTGTAAAATGACGATTCGAAAGAGCTTATTCGAATAAAGTATATTTTGAATTTCAGTACAAACTATTTGTGTCCAAGTAGACCAAAGCAAAATTATAAGTATCAATATAATTCTAGATAAGTTGATTCTTGGATTTACATTGTCAATTTTAAAGTGAATATTAGCGATGACTGATTTTTATTATTTGTTATTATTCTAGCGCCAATAAAAATACACATTTTATAAAAAAATCTATTAGAGTTAATGAAATAGAGCCTTATACCTTATATAATATGGTGTAATAAAAATGCTGAATTTAGCAGTTGGACACCTGATATTAAGTAATCAACACCTTCCATGCATCTTTGCAGATGCGTTAAAAATGGCGTTGCCAGACTAAAAATGAGTAAAGCATAAAAGGGAATCGAATTTGGAAAGCAGGTTAGACTTCCGGCGCTCACCTTACGAGACACAACTATATTAGATACTTCACGTCGATCTTCTGTGAGGGAAAGGCCTGGTCTTGTAAGTCCTGATACGAGTCAGTGGCCTACAGCTAGGCTCTACCTCAAATAAAAATATATACATATACATTTGTATATAAATTACTCCCTCACTGTTATCTAACATTTTGTTTACTTTTGTTACATTAAATTCTGCAATATCACATTTATCAAAGGTATAAAATAAAATAACATGATTTCAACTCATTCGAACGAGATTTTATTTCACAACTGTCTTGACTCCAGTGTACTTATGGGCTAAGAGCTAGAAGCTTCGAAAAATGCATTACTTCAGTAAAGATTGTTAAATCTTATATCTGGTAGGTAAAAGACGTGTGATTCGGTGAAGTATTACATTCCGACTGAAAACCTACGGTCTAACACCATTCATAATAATTAAGAAAAAAATATATAAATCAATTTCATTCGTTTGACGCAATTTCGTTTATTTGAATGACGAACTAATTCCGGTTACTTTGATTTAAAAACCAAACTGAACCAATTTTGATAAAAATTCTATCTGACTGCAATATAGTGTATATTTGTTTCAGACTTATTCTTTCCTTTCGAATAAAAAGATTATTTTAAATGGGTTAAAATTGATAGTTTTGCGGTAACAAAAATAAAAAATAGACACTATTAAGATTGGTTCTTAATCCTTTTTTAAGTCGGTTGAAAACCTCTAAAATGCGTGTTGAACCACGTGCAGTAAAAGGAAATTTACATAATTCATAAACTCATATACATTATCTCTTTTTTATAACTAACAACATTTTTTTAAATAATTTTCAATGAAATTTGTACAAAATTTTTCATTTAACTTCTCCAAGAACCTTTTTGTTGACACTTAATATAGAAGAGTTAAACTTAATACAGTGAATTAAAAGATTTTGTTTTATCACTTAGTCGATGTATAGTTTAGATTCACGCCAAATTACAGGATACTTATATTAAGAATCTCCGAGCTAAGAGGCGGATAATCATACAGATGGACAAACTTGGTAAAACTATAAGAATTCCTAGCTGTTTACGGAACCCTAAAAAGTAGACGGATACACGGAAATTAACCTTTCAAAAATCATGTGTTGAAAACGACGTCAGCTCTCAGACCATCAAAGAAAATTTCCGCTGTTGAAAATAAGAGAATTTATTTTAAATCCAATTCCTTCAAATGAATGAATATTTCACGTAAATAAGCTCGGAGATGTTTCACTTAATTGGCCACGACAGCCTTCCGTGCTTTGAAATGTGATATTACAAGTATTTCGTACGCTTGTAATGATTTGTTTGTAACTTTAAGTAGTACTTATAGATAATGAGATTATGAGTAAATGAGGTATCATTTACTGGCTAAGGTAACATTTAACCGACTTCAAAAAGGAGATGATATGTATAAATTTAAGTAACAACCTGTAAATGTCCCACTGCTGGGCAAATGCCTCCTCTCCTATTAAAGGTACCTCTCCTATTAAAGAGAAGAAAAGACGCTACTCCATTAAGGGTTGGTGGATAAACATGTGCCAGAATTTCTCTCAGTACATGCAGGTTTCCTCAGGAGGTTTTTTAATGTCGAGCACGAAATAAATTTAAACACAAATTCAGCATTTGAAAACTCAGTGGAACTAGCCGAGTATTGAACTCGCGATCATCGGTTGAGATCGACGTGTTTTAACCATTAATCCCTGCTCCACAAGGCCATCTCGGTTTTCGGTATTTTAATGCTTACGATGCAGAAAAGATCATAAAATGATCAGCAATTGATTGCTACGTATGTCTACGTATAAAACAGCAACAGCTCTGTTTGAATTCGACAACATTTTCTACGAAAACAATTATTGCAAATAACGTTTTATCTTATTTATTGTTTAGACGTTTTTCTTATTAATCTTTTCGTGAATCTTAGTTATGTTTTCGTGAATTAAGATTTGATTTATTATTAATTATTATATACTTAAAAGAATACATAATTTATTAGTTATCCTTTAAATTTTTTTAGAAGAGATGATTATAAATACAACAAATATTGTTGAAGCTGATTCCGTAAGAGATATAATCACTTTTAAAAAGCGGAACCACCTTCATAAGCAAATAATCGTAATATACATACAATTTCTATTAAAAGAAATATGAAACTAAGACCCTCCTTTTTAAGTCATATACATGAATAAAATGTTACCGTAGTAAAAATTAAAAATTAAAACCCAGGTACAAAAAACCAGCTGACTTTACATACTAATGTACTTTTATATAGTGAAAAAGAAATTCGAAATAACAACGAAAACTTTAATAGGAAGCCGCTCGATTATTATGCAAATTGCTTGTATTAGCCGGAATTCAATTTCTGAAAATTATTACTTACCGCTGTTTAATAGTCACCGCTATGCCAGTAATTATATAACGTATTATATTAATATTTTATGTTCCGATTCAGTGTAACTTGGTTGGGAAATGGGGTATAATTTTTTAATTGCAGTCTTTACAGCGATATTCAATTAGACCAAAAAATTGGTTTAACATGCTTTTATACTTTTATGTGAACAATTATTGTTAATATATTATGTGTCTCGTGGTTTTACTAGCGTTACATCGCATTTAATATTCCTGTTATTATTTATTTTTGATTTCTGTTCGGAGCCTTATAAGTATGGAGAAGTGGTTGATTCAGTTTTAGTTTTCATCAAAATCGGCTCCAAGGGACCCTTATGTTTTATTTGGCCTACCACACCCACTAAAAAAATTCAGCTTATATATGTGAAGTGCTTTAAATATTTAGTATTATTTCCAATTAATAGTTATTGTAATGCTTTAAGCTTTACTAATAGCTATTTAAGCTTATCAAGTTATTTCTGAATATATAATACAAGAGGTTATTATATTCAATTCACGACAATATTATATTAGGCTTTGTATTCGAAGCAATATAAGGGCTCATAATAAACAAGTACTTCGAAGCTTCACGTGTAAGGCCTTAAAAGAACCATTCACTTACTGTATTGCGACAAGTTTAATTGTAAGTAGTGTAGTCTAGTAGTCGTAGTATTATGGCCAGGGGCGTAACTATAAGGTGGCAGGGCTGGTACAAAGCCGCAGGCCCCGGACCCGAGAGGGCCCCGGCTTAAAAAAAATTATTAATAAAAATATTATTAAGAGTAAATTATTATTTCAATATACATAAATATGGATAAGTCTAGGCTCTTGAAAATAGAATTTGTCAGATATTTAACTAAAATGTACACATTATTATTAATGTTTTTGGGTAACTACTTAAGTGGTTCATTAAAATTCAGTTATGACGATTTTTACTAGGAGGCCTCATCCAAAGAATTTGCTATGGGCCTCAGATGGTAAAGTTACGCCTCTAATAGCAAAGGACCCCCACGCAGCGACGAAATATTATGACGTCGCGTCGTGAAAATCTAAGAAGTGCAACGTAAAAAATCGATAACATGGTTTTTCATTAAAAATCGAACAAAAATTTATGTTGCGCGACGATGTCGCATTGTGGTTATGAATTTTGGCTTTAAATTGTAACATTGTAAATTCGTAAATCACGTGATGAATGCACCTAGTTGGCCCAGTGTATTTAAGACGTTAAGTCCAACTGAACTAATGCCAGTTCAAATCCGGGTCTTTGAGGTTTTAAATATTAAGGTTGAGTAAATTTTAGGCGATGAAAGAAAGTTACATTTCTGCTATCGGGAGAAATCTTAAGCGGTGGTATTCACTAATTCGCAATGAAGCTCGCCAAATTAAATTTTGGTATATTTTACAACAACACATTATGTGCAAAATACTAACATATTTCCTACACGGCAAACGCATAAACAAATTAACAAACTACCATTATTGCTAAGACTGTTGGTGCGTTCGTCGTAACAAGAATAGTTTTTTTTTTATAAATTGACATGAACTGAATTCTGTAGAAATAAACTGAAGAGAAATAATTTTAGTTATTGAAAGGTGATGGCCTGCGTGTACTAAATAATATTTTTATAATAATAAATACATTTTCCTTTAGCTCTTGGAATACTATGTAATAATATCCTGAAAATTGTCTTTTGTTATCAGACTTGCAAAGTTCAATATTGTCATAGTTCATAGCTACGTCATTTTATAAATTAGCTTTACGACGGATGTCGTAAATTCATCCGCCATAATAATACGCGTTATTTATAACATTTAAAATGTAATATTTCTTCGTTTATTAAAATAAATTTTTAAATTTTAATAAAACTTTACTTCGGCTTCATACAACATTGTATATAATATAACAAACAGACAATGGGAGTAATTTCAATTAAATAAATAACAAAACAAATTGTATGAGGTTTATGCAAATACAATATTGTTGGTTCATATCTAATTAGGGTTGCCAGATCAAAATCAAAATCAAAATCAAAAAATACTTTATTCAAGTAGGCTCTTACGAGCACTTTTGAATCGTCATACATGAAAATAACAAAAAAATACATAAATAATTAAGCTACCACCGGTTCGGAACGCAGATTCTACCGAGAAGAACCGGCAAGAAACTCGATAGTTACTCTTTTAAAATATTGTAAATACAACACAGTTTATGATTACAATTTAATTATTTATCCTGTACGAAATTCAGCATATACTAAGCCCACGCATCCTTATCGTCAACGTAATCTTGTATAGAGTAATATGCTTTAGCTATTAGTGACTTTTTAACATATGATTTAAATCTATTCATTGAAAACTGCAAACATTTCTGGGGGATTTTATTATAAAAACGAATACCTTGCCCCAGAAAGGAAACATTACTGTTTATCTTTCTTTCTCGTGTTAATGTTATGTTTATCTCTATTTCTTTCAAAAGAATGAATATTTTTGTGAATGTAAACTATATTGTTATAAATGATAAAGATGGTCGGGAAATTCGGTATTGTCCCGGAATAGTCTTGCCCCGTGTCCAGTTAGACTTTACTAAGGTGAGAGCGATACGGGGATACGGTATAGTGTCATGGACGCCGGCAACACTTCTTGTAAATGATACGCCCTGGTACTTGCGAAAGTATACAGTTTACATTTTTTACCGTTTTTTGTTTAACAGTTGATTCAGAATAGCATGGCGATGAAAAAAAAATCACTAAAGTAGTTGATCTAATAATCAACTTGTTGACTAAAAGATTCTTTGATTGATAATACGAATGCTCATTTTTCAATAAATTTCAGCAGAATCACTAAATTTTAAGATAGACGGCGTTTCTAAAATTCGTACAAAAATGTACGATTTTTTTAATATATATTTTTACATAACTACTTTAGTATATTTACTGCTACGGCCTGACTATGTCCCGGTAATGCTAAACTTGTATCTGGCAACCCTATATCTGATACATTCGTGATATTGCGCGTAAGGAGTCAAAGGAACAAAGGAATGGAATTGTTTCCAAGCGAATTAAGCAGACTTTATCTACACAGGTGAAGTTGTAATAATTTTATCATATTTCCGTTCAAAAAGAAATAACGTAAGTACAGTCGGTCGTAATAATATGTTTAAAGCCTTCTTTGTTGGAGTCGTAATGTATATTCTTAGACTTACACGGTTACTAAACATTGAGAAATAAATCTATTTATAAACGGATTTTAATCGCGTATGATGTTTGTTTTTTATCATTTCATCGATTCGAATATTTTACAACGATCATGGTTACGGGTACCCTGTGAGTAGGCTATTTAATTACTTGATTTTAAAGAGTCGTATTTTTGTGGTAAATAACATAATTCACATATTTTGAATTGTCTGTTTCGAAGATGTATAAATATGTAAATGAAATACCTAAAATAAGTAGTAAAATATAATTTTAATTCATCAAATCTTAAATCGTCATTTTAAGTTTCTGATGACATCTTAAATTTAACAACAAATTTTTGTCGAAGTAACTTTTTTGATCTAAAATGACCACCAAAAAACTCAAAAACTAAATGAGTACATCTTTAAAACTACTCCGAAGTCACATAATAAAAACAAATAATTTTCTCGCTGCAATGAAAATCTTAAAGTTTTTTGCGTAGTCTTAATACGTTTTTTTCTTGCCGTCACAATATTGTTCTGCATTATTTGCATTTTGGCTGGTTCTGTTGGCGCGTGTATACAACTCGTAAAGTCCAGACTCCATTTATATATAAAGCCTGTCTATTTTATCTAAAAGACCGTTGACCTTTCATCGCCAAACGCCAACCAGTAAATCGTATCTCTTAGGAATTCATACTTAACTAGATTTTACACGAGGCTTTGTTACGTTTTATAAAGATTTTGTTTTAAATAGTATAAAATATTGATTGCCTGTATAGAATAATGTACCTTTATAATAAATGACACCATAAATTTAAAATAGGTTCAGTGTGTCCGGAGATTAGTTCGTACAAACAACAAACAAAACAAACTCTCTCTATTATATGATGATATGCAATAATGTGTCAACCCACAAAAAATGAAATTCGAAGATATTGATGTATTCTGATCATGCGTTATATATTCAACATTATTCAAGAATGTTTTAAGTTATATAAACGAAATAGAAAAGATGAATATATACATACTTCTTCGAACGAATTGATTAAGAATTGGTTTGACATCTGTAGACGCCATTTTCTTAAAAAAAATCTGTGTGGCTTGACACAGTATTACTTATGAGTGTCTGTTTATTAAAGAAGATTGAAACCTATAAAAATCATACTTTGATTCCTACAGGAGCGAAGCAGTAAGCGTAAAGGCAAATTTTAAGTAAGAAACAGTATCGCTGACACTGTAGCGACGTCAACATCGAAGCTTTACTACTATCTTGCAGTGCAAAAAAGCTTTCGTGACACTACAGTAGTAGACGAAAATTATACTTATAAGTTTTTCTCTCAGACTTTCATGAATATTTACATAAGCTGTTTACAATTTTTGCATTGCTTTACATCTGAAGGAATTTACTATCAGTTCCTTTAATTTTGACAGTCACAACTTTCTTAAGGTAACCTAGTTATCTGTTGCTAGGTTACAAAGTTCAGAGGTTTTTTTATCGAGTACGAGACTAAAATTTACATAAGTAATTCTCGACGTAGTTTTGCATCTCGATTGCACTGTAAAATAACTTGTTCTACATAAATTGAAGTTTCAACAAAATATTGCGCATAACGTAAAACTATTCTAGTGTCATGAATTTAATCCATGCATTGCAAAACTTGATGTTTACATTTGAAATTGTTCATGAATATAAAGTCATGAATTAATTTTCATTGAACTGCAATCTCAATAAACACTAACAGTGTGTACTAAAATCGGAGATACACTCATAAAAATCTTGCTTTTTTCCTTATCTAATGTGATATGTACTCCTTAAAATGGTCTATTAAGCTTTTCAATAAAAGCATCGTATATTTAGCAGAGTCGAGTAAACCAGTTACAACCGGTTCGCTCATCTATTAAATCCAGATAATCGTGTACATCGTGCATTGTCTCTGAGGACAATCGCGATCGTATTTATCGAGCTTGTTTGCTGGACGATGGCGGTATTAATTATTCAATACATTTTCTAAGCTCTTCATTATTCAATGGTACTGATTTTAAGCAGCGCTGGTAATGGCGAGTGTGTTCCTTTGTTTATGAACGAATATGTTATTATATTTAGATTTTATTAAAAAAACTAACGACTCGCCCAGATATCGTACAAGTCTCTTCTTCTTATTTTTGACATTCTCTGTTTTTCTCTTCTAAAATATACATGTATTTTACATATAAATCTTGAATCGCTCTGTTTATTGATAAAAACCGAATTAAAATCCATTGGATAGTGTTAAAGATCTAAGCTTACAAACAGTGGGAAACAGATTTTGTTTCATAGTATGTAAATAAGATTAATTTCAATTGGAACTATTTAAATTTTTTCTTTTTTTTTACTGGAGAAAATCTTCAAATATCTTCAGGTTAAACAGAGATCCACTTTGTGAAACGGATAGTGATTTTAATATATGATTATTATTACCTAATGCATAAATATATTCTGGTTATATTCTATTTTAAAAATTCGTTGATTTTTATACCGCTAAGCCAAAGATTTGTTTTTTCATAAAGAGTACTTTTTTAAACAAAGAAAACAACTTGAAAGTTATAACGTCGCTAGAATTTCTAACACTGCCTACAATATACAAGGCAATGAATAAATGTTCACATTACGCGATAATATCAACAATAGCCGACCGAATATATTTAAATAACTTTTTAAATAAACTATCTCAAATGAATAATTATTTTCATAGCCAAAACTCACGAATCGTACGATATTATTATATTATACACCTACTGAACGACGCTATAAATCCTAATTCATAAAATCAAGAAAAACACATTTCCACAATCTGTATTGTTGCCGGCATCTGCCGCCATTTTAATGAAATAAGGAGGAGGAAGTAAAAATCAGTTTTGTGCGTGTCTCGTGAATTTCGCAACAGATGTGACCGACGCCTTTTTTTATATTGTTCTATAGTGAAAGGGAAAACATATTTCAAGAGGGCCATTAGCACGTTCTCCTCTGAGTAAGGAAATAATGGAAGACTGACTTTTGTTGTTGCTTTTTACTTAGTAGTTTGATATATTTAGATAGTCAAGGTAAGTGAATGCTTTCTTAAGGCGAAACGGTCTGTAAATAGTCACGGAACTGATATTATAAATTTAAAATTGTAAGTGGGTCTTTTGTTATTTCTACTCGAATTGAGATTTATATTAAACATAAAACAAACTCGGTTTAGTTTCGATTTATAACTCACTAACGGTTGAACCGATTTTTATGATTTGAATTGTTGTAAAAGAATGATCTCTAATTAAAACATCAGAAAAAGTCACAAAACCAATTAAGTTAACACGACAATTATTGATTCTGAGGTAGTTAGTCAGTGCAGCTAGTTGTGTACAAGTAATAACGAAATAGGGAAATATATCAATATTGAGAATTTCAAACAGTTTCAAGTAAGAGTAAAGACGTAACATCATGTAAATTTATAAAGCTCGTACATAATCGTTAAATCGTTTGTATAGTCTATTTTTGAAGCGAGATACTATTTTATTTTTGATGAAACAAAATGATAATTGCGATTCTCGTTACGGAAATAAAAAAAAATAAAACTTCACATTTTATACAGAAAACAGAGGCTATTGATTTGTCAAAATAATTGGTAGTCCATGGTAAGTACAGAAATGAAAACATAAAAACTTTATTCGGCGAGATTAAAAACTGAAAATATTTAGTTCGCTGTGACTGTCGGGAATTTTTTTACTTACTGACTGGCTGATTAATCAACGCATCGACTTTTAAATATATACATATATGTATTTTTTTTCTGAAAATGCAGTGCAACTTATTTACAAGTTTAGACCGTCGTCCATTACACACATTTACAGCACCAAAAGGAACTTCAAAAAAGAATACGGTAAGGGAAGGGAAGGGTGTAAAGAAAGAAACCGAAGGAATAAAGTCTGGCTTCCGGCTCTCAAACTCACCTTATGAATGCAGTCAAAGTATCGTCTATTTTTCTTTTCTTGTCTTAGTTGGTAAAAATACCCGGAACGAAAATCACTAACTTATAGTCCAATTTTCTTTGCCTATTTAGCAGACAAATATAAAGTTTTTTCTAACCACGCATAAGAGTTAGAGGTGAGAAATTATCGATCGAATGATTAAACTGAATATATTTTTTAAATGAAATTGTAATTAAAAATAATACTGGAATATTTGTGATTGTCGTTCCGGATAATGTTACCTAATAAAAAAAAGTAAAGAAAAATAGATTAACGTATATATAACGTTAAGTATATATAATATATTATATATACTTAACGCAAATTTTCTGTGTGTGGTGTAGCTTAACTCTACCACAATATAAAAGATATATGATGCACAAGAAAAATAATTGTTGATTCTAGAATTTCAAACACAGCACGAATGAAATTGCACAAAGTGCAATACAAAGCGCTGAAAATCTGTGACGAAGCGATGTCAAAGGGAACTAACTTATGTCTACTAAAAACACAAATAGATATAATTCAGAATGTAAATTTAAAATAGTGGCACTATTCGCGGATCATAGAGTTCAAAACGTTGAACGTAATGTTTAAGTTATATTTTAACTCTTTATAGTGTGCTTAATATAGTGACGTATTTAATTTTTTTTCGAAGAAACAAATATAAAAAAAATAAAAACTAATCATACGAATTGAGAACTCCTTAAATTTTCTTCAAGAAAATTATCCTTGTAACTTACGACTCGACCTGAAATCGCTTTTTATTGTTTGATTTTTAAGATGCGCGTCGTGATTTTAATGTACCACGATGATGTCGTAACGTCTGTTTGAGTTTTGGCCGTTACACTCAAGCCTCTGTAAAAGCCTAAACGATTATGACCGAGCTATTTTACTGCGACCAACATAATAGGTGTTTCGATAAAAAAAAATTACAATCACTAGATTTTCACGAAGCGTACAAAATGCATTTTAATCTGACAGCACTCTGCTGAATTGCTAAGCGCTATCGAGTGTGCGTGCACTCACATATTAATCAACGGTTTTGTGAAGGTGCAGATTTGCGATATCCGCTCAATCCTATCTACCTTCATATTTTGATTGAAAGCCTTTCAATCAAAGTGCGCTTGTCTGCCATTTATTAAATTCGGGATTGGGAATAGATTTAATTGTTTGCTAACAGAATGGAAAATTTATTTTATGTAGAAAAAACATTAGATGTCGGCTTCGTCCGCGTGTTATGTTGATTAAAAGTACCCTATGTGTTATTTTTATGAATAAGCTATAAATCGGTAAGGTTTCATCAAAACCTGTTTATTATTTTCAGTGAAATAGCAAGAAATATCCAATTCTCACTAACTTATATATAATCAATATAAGTATAAAACTCTTAGACAGATTATGATGGAGCTTTGTTGATTTTCTTTATTTCCAATGAGTGTAGGCATTGGGTGTGAAATAATTATTAATAATTTAAAAATATTTCGATCATGCTACGGTTTTATAATACTATTGCATATTATTTAACCTTTGTTGGTGAGGCCTTAAACATGTAAACGAAATACAATGCGTACTGAATAAAATATATATATTTAGGATACATTTTATTCATACATTTTTGTTAAAATATATTCAAAATCATGGCTCGACGCGGCTCCACACAGTCGATTTTATTTTATCCATCGTAGTTTAACAACTTGCACAAAAAGCAACTTTTATTGTACTTTTTGTAGTCTGTTTGATAGTTGATGACCGGACTCGTATCGAGTGTCTTTACGAGGGTCAGTGATTGATGATGAGCATGACTGCACACTATGCTGACTTTGCTAGAGATTATATGGGGAATTTTACAAAAATCTATCAAAGTAATCTTTACCAGTATTTGTGCATATAGGGGAAATGTACCTAAATGTGCCGGATTTACTTTAAGTGCCGCTATGGGGCAGCGTGAAAATTGCCGCCTCTTTACCTAAATCATTACCTATGTAAATGTAAAAAAGCACTTTTTAAAAATAAAGAAAAAATTTAGTTGAGTATAGTAAATTTTAATAAATAATCTTTAAAAACACCCACTTACTCCCCAAGTTTTGCCTTCCTAAATATTTTGCAGCCCTGCCCACTGGCCCTAGTGCCCCTAGTGCCCTTGTAGCATATCAAAAGCAAAATTAGCATCTTTACAGGTAATCGAAAAAATTGCATAATTTTACAAGAAGACCATTACAAATCAATAATGTTTCAATAGTATATTATTTACTCACGTATGCTTAATGTGAAATTGAGGTTTTTTGCCCTCATTTATAGGTTTTAATCTTAACTTACGTGCTGTTAGAACTTAAGCGACGATATTTAATATTATTTCATTGAAAATATTATTAACTTTTTATTTGTACTTGTTTCGAGTGATAGCTATAGAATAAACTTTAGATAAAATTACCATTTGAACTTATACTAATTGATTAAAAATTATTGTTTATGTTAATTTCAAAAACTCTGCCTTATAATGCCAAGCGTTGAAATTTCTTGTTACAAATATTCGACTTATGATAGATTAAACACTCAAGCGATCAAAAAGAGTTTTATATGTTTACAAACGTTTATATTATTTAACACTAATTAAATAAAGTGTAAGATTGTAAGTTTAAAACGTTAACCAAGAGAAATCAAAATATTCCAGAAAGGTTTCTGCGCATCAGATCAAAAAATTCAGTAGATAAGAAAAAGTCTACCCCCCTCCCCTATTCCTTTCCCACTGCCTATTCTTCTTTATCATTCATTCATATGTAAGTTGACAATGTATTTATGGCTCTTCTGGAGCTGCAAATGTGCAGCGGTGATTAGTAAGATCAGATAATTCAACTGCTCATTTGCCTGTTATTTTTATAAATTATATAGCCACTTTATTGAGGAATAATATATAGTTATAACTTATATTACCCTTTAAAGAAAACTATGTAATCTTAATTTAAATAGTAGATACAAAGTCAGAGAGGTCACTAGTATAGTACAATGGCGAGAACAGGTTTAAATCAATATCTAATTAAGCCTAAAAACGCTCAATGTCCGGAAAGTTAAGAAATTTATCCACTTATTATAACCGATGTTTAGACGAGATTTGAATAGAAAGTTAGTTGAAAAGGGTTAAAGACTTACAAATCAGCCCCAACATTAAAGTGCCTCAGCCAAGAAATTACAAAATGTAAACGAATTTTGATGAATTATATTTAATGGTTCCCTTCAAACTTCAAAGCAACGTTCAAAGTTTTAAAATATTATAATTCGTAAGTTATAATAACATGAATACATTTTGATTCGTTTTCAATCGAAATTTTTGAATCAAATCTAACACGATTTGTAACGTTCAAAATTTAAGAGACGTTTACACAGTTTTTAATCCATCATTTACAATTCTTATTAGTTAAATGATAAATACATTTTATAAGGAACTAGCTTTTGCTCGCAGCTTTGCATGCGGGAATGTAGACCTTCTAAAACCAATCTGGCTACAACCCGACCTCCACCTATTGTTAATTAATTGTACTACGCCTATAATCTTCTCGTAAGTGCAACTCATAAGTTGACAGCTAATCGCGTACAATTTAACGGTATAGCTACCACATATATAAACCACATTAGCTTAATATTTTCAAATATTATAATTCAAATTAAAAAGTAAAAAAATCTAAATAGATCAGAATTATATACTTATAATACGTATTCTCGAGAGTACATAAGGTGACGCAAATCTCTGTAATCCACATTGCTAATGTACAAAAAGTAAATGGATTAATTAATTTTTGTAACAGCTTACGATAGTGACGTCCATGCGTAGATATTTTATATGGACACTTGTCTTTGAAACCATGAAGATTTTCCGAATAAGAAAGTGTTTATACGTTCACTTTTGTATAAAACATTTTCATTTTGATGTGGTTTCTTCGAGTTAAATAAAATAGGACAAATAAGCAGAAAATATCGTCTAATGAAACTCTATCAAAATATCAATCGCAATTTAAACTATACGTAATATATACTTACTTGAGTACTTGTACAATTATTATGAAATAAATAAGAAGTGTAAATCTAGAACTTTTAATTATATAATTATTTATATATTCCTAAAATTAAATCATAATTTAAATCGCCAAAATATACCTTACTTATCCTCGCGGCCGCTTACTTGAAATGCCGTTAACAATGCAAGGCATTGTGTGTTTTGAAACTCATGTGAGCCAACACAATTAAATCACAAGAGCCAGCAGAACTGGATTAAGCGTTCTATTGTTACAAAGCGATAAATTTTCTATTCTGTCCGAATAAACGCAAGTATTGCAATGTACACTGAACAGAAAAATATTAAAAGTGACATGTATTTTGATTGCTAGCTTCCTTATTAATGTAATTTTTTTTTGTATTGACGATTCACAAGTGCTCGTGAGAGCCTAGTTAAATAAAGTATATTTTGATTGTGGTGTGAAAATCTTTTGTAAAACTTAAAGAGACTGTAAAATCTTGAAAAATAATTATCTTCTATAAAGCGCTTATTTGTAAAAAAGCTTCCTTCCTTTTCTTTTTTTTTTCATTATAAAAAGTACTTGCGGTATTAAGTCTAAGATTCAATTTTCTTTTTAAAAGACATAAAGTGACGGATGTAGCATAATTTTACTGGACTTTCCATGTTAATATCCATATATCTATATCTTTTATGTACTGCCAATGGAACTGATACACATGTGGAGAGTTGCCTAGCAACAAGCTGTTAATGTCAAGAAAGAGCACATGGCGATTATATTATATTATTGCAATTGTTGAAAAATATAAAGGTAGACTAAAAATTTAGACTAAGTATTTTTATGAATAAACTAGACTCTTTTAGAGTATATAATGTTCTAATATTCAATCAAATTTGTGTATAAAATATAACACTAATTATTATGTAACTTTAGTTGAAAATTGTTATAACAATGAGTAACACTTTGTTAACGATAGCAATTTTGAATTTACTGCTTTAGTTTGACAAAATAATAACATACCTAAAGTTTCTGATGCCATTTTTAGCATAGTTTGTTCTGTATCTTTGTACTACGGCCTGAGCACTTGCTAGCTTAACGGCTATCCACGTATTGTTTCACCATTTCACCTTTTTTATTCAATTTTCTGAAAACTATTCGCTTAAAAATTTAATGTTAGTGAGCCAACGTTCTTTACATAGTAACCTTTGTGTATTTTATTTCGAAAATAAATCATCCCTTTTAAACAAAGCAGCCTTTGAGTGTGTTTTACTTCTAAAATACATAAATCTTTACTTTACAATGCTTGACATCGGTGTTATGAAATAAAATTGTCTTTAAGTAAGGCAACCGTAGATGCTATATTGTTTGATCTTATGCTTTACCCTCTTAAGTTCGCCTTAAGTTTCACCAGTTTCCGATACTATCAACACTATTTTTAACCGACTGCGCGACGCAAAGCTGAGTAATGTATTTATCAATCTATGTATGTATGAACGTATGTATGTATATATGTGTGTATGTATCTGTGAATGTATGTATATTATTTACACTTCGCTTCGCTTGGTTCTTTATGATAGTACGAAGGACATAAAAATTAGGAAAAATCAAAATGGTCGATTTTGGACGCTATAATGGAAACAATTAAAAAGTGAAAATCGACGAAGACTAAGTCAAATGGAGTGTCGTGGAATAGTTCATATATATTTCGATCTATAACGATTTAAAGTTGACTGATTGAATAAAGTCGACTAATGATTCTTACTTATAGGCTTTTAGACAAAACTCATATTGATACGGTACTGCTGACTGCAGATGGTGTAATTACGCAGTTGGGTTTCTGTTTTTTTTTTTTTTTTAAATTAATTAATAGTTGTACCATTCATTTGTTATACCAGAGTCTTGGTATTATCTAAGCTTTAATATTTTTTACACAGTTTACTACGATCGTAATTTTCGAGGGAAGCAAATTATCAATTAACAAAAACCCTAGTAAGATTAACGACCATCATCAGATGATAGTGATAACAACCGGGACCGATATATTCACTCTCCGAAGCACGCCGGCGAAACTTTCAAAGACAAACACGCAGATCTAGGAAGACATATTTACATAAATATAAATATCTGCCCTGAACGGGGATCGAATCCGCAACCATCAGTGCTAAAGATACATTAAGTACCACTACACCAATACTAATATTAGATGGTTCTTAAAATAGACAGTAATTTCTAAATGAAAGTCATTAATAACACGTATCGAACTAATGGATATTTTTCATTACCCTAAAACACACTATTCCTCTTTTTATTTTATTTCTTTACCTCAACCATTTGAAAAAGACCTCTTCCATTTTGAGAATATCATAAAATTAAAGATCAAAAGTCATATAAAACTCTTGTTCAATGTGTCCATTTATGATGGTCGCTACGACGTCGTGCTACGAGAGCTACTAATAAATCATAAGCTGTTTTCAATTCACCGTGAAAACCCCTTATAAAGACTGGACGAGGATTAATTAACGTGTATGAAGACAAATAAAAAATACGACTCGCTACGTTTGCATATTCCTTTTGAAGGTTCCGAACGTACATAACGAAAAGGAATAATAAAAATTGAACCATTGAGAACTTACTTGTATGAGTTTTTAAACCTCGAGGCTTTTTTCTTTAATTTTGTAAATCTCACAAATATTGTGAATGTGGAAGTAGTTTTATTTCTTCTGCTTTTGTTTTTAATAGTTCAAGTAGTTTTCGTCATTTTTTCGACTCGGAGATGGAAATAAATAGCCTATTTACAGAAAGCATATAATAAACGACCTAGTTTACGTCGATTTTCTATGATAGTGTGGTAATACCTAAGCCTGTATACGAGCTTATATATTCAATAGGAATAACTTAACTCTACCACAATAGAAGCTATCTAACCAAAAAAAGTATGTGTATAAAGTCAAATCAAAATCAAATACTTTATTCAAGTAGGCTTTTACAAGAACTTTTGTAACAAAAAGAAAAAAAAAATTTATGAATTTTCCACCGATTCGGTATGTAGATTGTACCGAGAAGAACGGGCAAGGAACGCGATAGTTACTCTTTTAAAAAGTTTTACACTAGGTATTTAGTATAGAAAAAATAATTATGATTTTTCATAGTAATACACGGGGTGTCAACTTGTGTTGGACATTTTAACGGCGTTAGCAAAATGATATTTATAGTAAAAAAAACCTAACCATTTTTTTAGTAACAAAATAATAATTAAAGGATTGGATCTTGTTGGTTCGTATAAATAGATATAAGTATAGTCATGATTTATGAAAAAGAAATAAAAAATTAAAACTCCTGTCTATGGAACTCTTTTCCACTGTATATAAAACAAACTCAATCCTAAGCTTGTTTTAAAAGTTATCTAAAGGTCTACTACTTATCGTTAAATACGTCCCATATATATAGTCTAACATTTATTTATATTTTAATTCAATACTTTTACTTTAAATATCGATTCTGGTAACACTGGTAGAATATGGTATACATAGCTCGAAAAATATAACCTTCCTTCTGGCGCAGTCGATATTTGCGCAGTCTTAACCATCAAAATGTAACATACTTGACAGCGAAAGTTTTCGACAATTAGCCCTCTGAGCTAGTTCATGAATACATATTGTACTTCATTAAACTACTAACTACTAGATTTTGAGTTAAACTGATGAGAATACAACTAATATTTGCAATCTTCAAGCTCAGTTAATTGTATTATTCGCTCGAGTTCTGCTCACGTAGATGCTGTTAAAGTTATACTCGTACCTAATTAAATGTTTAAACGTTAAGCTGATTATTTGATAATGAAATAACTTCTCTATTCCTAATGGTAGAGATGTCTGTGAAAAACTATATACCGAGTGTTGATATGTGTGTCAAAGACACAATGAAAGGGTTTTGTAATTTCACAAATTATCATTAAGAATCTAACTGCATTACTACAAAAGATTTAAACAGACGTTGAACGCGTGTTTATAAAAATCCGAACTACCGCGTCTATGACAGTTTTGAGTTAAACATTCTTAGGTATAGATTAACATACGTTTAAGTGAGTTTAATAGATGTCTAAAACCTATTTCAGCTGTCAAATGTAACGTGTAACATTTTATCAATAAGTTTTTTTATGAGTTTTTTTGCTGTTAAGCAATTTAGATAATATTTTAAGCGATGTTTAATTTTTAAACACTGTTTAGCTAGACACGTGTTGAACATGGTTTTAATGCGTCTTTTGTAGTATGGCAGTAAGTGTCTACTTAATCATTCGTTGGTAGTCAATAAGCGTGAAATATATGTATAGTCTCTAGAAAAACTTTATCAAAATCTTCATAGCGCATATGCCCGTTGATGAAAAAAACTATAACGTACAATATTGTTATTACTCATTCGCTTATTAGAAGTAATTATCATTAAGTCAATATTTTTTATGTGAAGAAATTTTTTTTTTTAAATCAAATCATTCAGGATAATAAAAATATTCTAACGATACAAATACAATACTTCTATTTTGTAAAAAAAAACTTAAATAAAAGTTTTTATTACAAAAAGCTGTACTACAATCAAAAACTAAATCTTTTCGAAGCAATTTCACAATACGAATGTTGAATGCAAAGTGTCAATAACACCGTTACCACACAAACATACATACATCATCGGCCGGACGTCCGACGGTACAGTTGCGAAGAGGGCGAGAAAACATCGTAATACCGTGATTTATAAGTATTCTTCCACGATTTCTATAAATGGCTTAAAATGTTTATACTTTTCTATTGCGATTTATTAGTCTTTAAAGTATTTTAGTTGTGATAAAAAGTTTTAAGACAGGTAACAATTATTATTAATAATGCCCGCTCGGAACCGGTAAGACTCAGATTTACTTTTTATTTAAAGATGTCTTTCAAATTTTCATTTTTCAATAGAATTTTTCAAAGATGTTTTTTCTTATAAACCTGTGAATTACAAACACAACAAAAAATAATTAGGCAACGAATCCGTTTTAAAGTGATGTACATTCGGCAATTGTTTTTTATTTAAATATATATATAGCATACGCCAGACACAATATATAAATGAAGCAGGAATATTTATTTTATATTAATTTTTTTATTGATATCTTTAGAAAAAAGTAAAAAATAAATGAAAACATTTAGCTTGATATAATTAGTGTCATATTTATAATTATAAGCACCAACTTTTAAAAAAGAATTTAATTTCAACAAGCTTTCTGGAGCAAAAAATAGTAATCTTAGTCGTATTTCAGCCTCGGAACTGAAGGAGTTAAGCCTTTAAAAATTACAACGCAAAGCAAACCAACGTGTAGCTGTGACAAGGGAAAAGCTGAAAAGATATATAAAAATAAATCCTACGACTTTATGACTTACTCACTACTGAAATTGTTTAGCTTTCTCGGTTAATAGGCTAAAAATTTTAATGATTAAAGTACTCGTATTATGTGTCCTATTTATCAAATTATGTGTTTGTATTAATGTGAGTGTATTTGTTTAATTGAGTAAGTGTTTGAGTATGTGTATTTTATGTGTACAAATACGTCAAGGACACAAACATCTGTAAGGCGTATTTTTATTTGCGATAGTGTATTACAAGTAGATTGATATCAAATTATTTAATTTTTGTTCTGGTATCGTGAATTATTATTTTTACGCTTTTTGACAATTTAGTTTTATTTCATTTAGATAATGAATTATGATTTAATGTACACAATTGAACGTTGATAAGCAATAAGGTGTCAAGCCACATGGAGTTCATTTAAAAAAATGACGTCCAAAGGTGTCAAACTTATTATTAAAAAATTTGTTTGAAAACGTATAAATCCATACTATTTTGCCTAACGTATTATTATTCTAATACGTTAGGCAACCAATGGCACATACTTCAATTCGACACATTTAATCAATGAATTGTTTCCGTATTTATTTACTTCACACATATAAAACTATACACTAACAGAATGCACCAATATCACCGAATTCGACTTTTTGTGGGTTGACATGTTATTGCTTATTCAATTGTATGTGGACATTTATTATGGTTGCTAATATTACAGCTATGATACTTGATATAAATGGTACTATGGTCTACGACAAAGTCTTAAGTTCATTTGTGTGTAGATGCTTTTAAAAAATGTCAAAAATTCATTTTCCCAAGCAGTAAAATCGGCACACATCACCGACAATAATGAATCAGAAACACTACGAAAATCAAATGGCATCTGAAAGTCAACTCAACTATCATAAAATGATCCGTTTTCTTTTCAAAAATGTATTCGCTTGCGATGATTTCCGCCTGGTAGTCGATATGAGGGAGATCTTTGCGAACTGGACATGATAGCGTTCATGTTGTGAATAAACCATGAGTTGTTTTCAATTAAGCGTAAAAGCGTTCCGTCATAAAAGCCGGACGTAATTGACGTATATATTTGTGTCACAGCTCAAATGCTATGACGAAAACCTATTGCGATTCGCTTAATGTATTCATTAAAGAAAATAGTATGTATGACTCATAGTACGAGAACAAGTATTAATTTTATTATTATTACTATACGGGGGCTATTTTAAGGTGTATTTTACCATTTTATATCGGTAAAGATACCAGTGATCGCGAGTGCAACCCCGACAGAAACCACTAAATTTTTAAGTGCTAAAAGATAGTCCTATAGTATAGAAGTCTGCAGGGAAGGAAGCAGCAACCTACTGGAAGGAGTCTCTTCGGCTGAAAATGGTCATAGGTTATTACGAGCCAAAATTAAAAGCAGGCATATCAGCCGAAAAGTATATTATATTTATATTATATATGACACTAATAATATAATAAGTAGGGAATCAATAAAACAATATGCTTGTAATTGTATTGTAGGCCGAAGGAAAGTAGGTTGCTGCGCACATGTTATGACAATAGTTTGGTATTGAAGCTGGGCACGCTATCAAAATAATGTAAATGCACCTGCCCAGTTTTTAGATAATATATTACTCACATATGGATACTGATAAGCAATAATGTGTCAACCCATGAAAAGTTGAATTGGGAGATATTAATGTATATTGATACTGCATCACCTATTTAACATTATTAATAAAAATTGAAGTCATATAAACTAAATAAATACGGAAAAAAGTATCTTAATTAATTGGTTCGAATTTCAAATGCATTCCATATTTTGCAATTTATACAATAATCTCAAACATTTTAAAAACTTTTTATTAGATTATATATTAAATATATCAATCTAATTTTTATTCATTATACCTTTTATCAAAAAATTAAAGAAAAGATGGATATATACTTCTTCAAACATATTTGTTAAGAATAGGTATGTCATCTTTAGACGTCATTTTCTCAAAATGACGTTCGTGTGGCTTAACACAGTATTGCTTATCAGCGTCCATATGACAGTGATTAATTTAAATTAATCATGATTAAAAAAGGTTTGTTTAATTTTATTAACGTCTTTTTATCAAATATTACATAATTAAAAAAAACTCCTCTAATGGTACCTGGATACAAAATAATTATAATATTCTGGTAGTAATAGGTACAAGCTTTTGAACCCCTGTCAAATTTGTATTAATATTAGCTGTTCACGTTTAGCCGAAGAACCCATACAAGTGGACATTGTCATTTATGTTTAAATTCATCTCTTGCTCGGCGGTAAAGGTAAACATGGTGAGAAACCCCTATGTGCCCGAAGAATGTCTGACACATAAATGAATGCTGATAAGCAATACTGTGTCAACCAACAAAAAGTCAAATTTGGAGATATTGATGAATTTTGATACTACGTCACCTATTTATCATTATTAAAAAAAATTCAAGCAATCTAAACTAAATAAGTATGAAAAAAAATTTCTTAACTCAATGCTTCGAATTTCAGGTCCGTTTCATATTTTACAATTTATAAAATAATTTCAAACATTTCAAAACTTATTACTAGATAACATATTAAATAAATCTATCTGCTTTTGATTCAATATACATTTCATCAAAATAGAAAAGAAAAGATAAATATATAAATGTCTTCAAACAAATTTATTAAGAATCGGTTTAACATCTTTAGACGCCATTTTCTCAAAACGAAGTCCCTGTGGCTTGACACAGTATTGCTTATCAGCGTCCAAATATCCGTCAACCCGCAATGAAGCAGCGTGGTTGATTAAGCTCTAAAACAAATCCTTAATAGGAGGCCTTTACCCAACAGTGAGACATTTACAGGCTGTTACTTTCTTACTTTACTTGGGTCAAGTGTAAGTTGGATTTGCATACAAAGGCTTATAATATGGATGCTGATAAGCAATAATGTGTGAACCCACAAAAAGTCAAATTCGGAGATATTGATGTATTTTGATACTGTATCGCCGATTTAACATTATTAAAAAAAAATTGAAGTCATATAAACTAAATAAGTACGAAAAAAAGTTTCTTAATTAATTGGTTCGAATTTCAAGTGCGTTCCATATTTTGCAATTTATACAATAATCTCAAACATTTTTAAAACTTTTTATTAGATAATATATTAAATATATCAATCTAATTTTTATTCATTATACCTTTTATCAAAAAATTAAAGAAAAAATGGATATATACTTCTTCAAACATATTTGTTAAGAATAGGTTTGTCGTCTTTAGACGCCATTTTCTCAAAATGAAATCCGTGTGGCTTGACACGGTATTGCTTATCATCGTCCATATATTCCATACTATTATAGCGCCTAGCTTTTTTTAATAAAAGTATTTAAAAAGTAAATCGTGTTATACCCTTTGCGATGTTACAGAATCCTTTACGTGTAAATTTGACTCGCACTTGTCCTATTTTACTATATGATATGAAGATATGTTTAAGAGCTAGATTAGTAACTACCAACATGCATCCTTAGAATTTGTATGGTCTATTTTTCGTTACTTTTCTTTGTTAGCAGATAAATATGGCGCATTTTTAGCCACACATAAGAGTTAGATAACATTAAATGATTAAACTGAATCATTTTTTATAATGTAAAATTATAATGAAATTAAAAATCGTTCGAAAAATAAAGACAAGTACAAAAATAGACTATATACAGCCTTACTAAGCTTGACAAACCACGGCCTGCGTTGTAACCTATATCCTTTGTGTATTTAGCCACTAATGCTTTATACGCGAACACGATAATACAAAGAGCTGTTTTGCGGTAGAATAATGGGTGAGAGTGTGGGGCCTACACAGGTGAGCTGGACTGAATAAATGCATACTCGTGAATGCGACCACAATACACCTGCGATTAGACGGCCTATTTACCTATATATATGTACACGTGTTAATGGTATTATATAAAATTGTTCTAGTAGGAAAAACTGCACGAGGCGATTTATGTTCCCTATATGTTGAACAAGAAATTCTTGAGAAGAACAATGATATTTAAATAACTATTGAGACGACTATTTAACGCTAAAAGTCTGTACCCATTTCCCACCAATTTATTTTGAAAAAAAAAATGTATAATTTAAAAAACAACTTGTTACTTTTGACATACGGTAAACCAAAGAAAAAGGCTAATTTTTTTGTGTTTAAAATGAGTCTCCAACAAAAGATACACACTACACAATCACAAATTTGTTATTCTTGATGCATACATTGATTGTGTGCTCCTTGAGTTATAGGAGACCACAACATAGTGATGTTACAAAACAATTATTAAAAACTATTAAATAGAATTAGAAATGAATACGTTAATTCAACTCTCAGAAGTCTATTGTTTGAATGAATTATACTAAAACTTATTCTATATTCTGGAATCATTGTTAATTATAAAAAAGATACAAAATAAAAACAAATTGAAAATCACATTACCGTGTGGATCAAATTCTATAAACTAGCATTACAATAAAAATAACCAATAAAAATTACGTTAGTTCACCAATTCCGAAATTACTGAAAACCTTAACGTTTTATTTGACAAGCCGGTCACATAAAACGATTACTGCCCGCACATAACGCCCCCGAAACGATCGAAGTTGGATATAGAATGGACGTTCCAGCATCGACAACGATCGGTTAAAGCCACAGAAGAAATTAGAAGTGGTATGGAACATAGAGCTGAAATAAATTAACAAGGCCAGGTCTATGATTAACGCTACGCTGAGACCTAATCGTATTCAAGATTTTTTTTTTAAAAGGGGACTTGAAAAGGGAGTTTAAAAGCAAAATGCGTAATTTATTTTACTTGCATGCCATATTTATTTCGGGCATTTTAATCTTAAAACTAGATTATTAAACCGATTTTGATGAAAATTCTGTGCGACCAATGAGGAAATAGTAAAAATAAAAAGGAGCTAGATCTATTTATCACTCCCGAAACCCGCTGTATGTTAAAAATTTCATGAAAATCGTTGAAGCCGTTTCCGAGATTGACCCCTTTATTCTATCTTGCCTACTGCATTTTACCTGGTAATTGTAAGCTAAAAACTTTTTTATGATTTAACTAGTTTTTGTTTGCAGGTACGCTTGCGTTGATATAGATTTTGTTATGCCGAATTACTATCTTAAACTCGTGCATCTTCTAGAAGTTATTTGTATTCTACTCTTTTTGCTATGCAAAACATAAGTCGACAAAGTTTAATCGCAATCGAATGAATGAAATGACAGTGCATTGGATACGATCAAAGTAATAAAATATATATATTATTTATATTAGACAAGCTGTCCCTCGCGGTTCCACTCGGGTTTATTGTCACTGCTTAACTCCTATGAATCGTGACGTAATATAGCCTACAACCTTCCTCAATAAACAGACTATCCAACACATTTTTTTTCAAATCAAATCAGTAGTTTCAGAGATTATTGAGTTTTAGTAATGTAAACATACAAACTTACAAAAAAAAATCACCTTTTTATAATATTGATAGGCACAGATTATGTTATATGCCCAGTCTGTGCGATACCATTTCCAGTGATATTCGTGTTCGTAGGTATCAACTTTGGCCTGTTAAGTTTCCCTGAATCTTTCCGCAGCTAAACGACAGTTGCGGTGAGTCGGTCCAAGGTGAGTTCGGCGATAGTTTATCGCCGGCGACGATTTGAAGTTTATTTTAGATCTTTCTAGATTTGTTTCCTTTTCCAGTTTCTCGTTGAACTTTAAAATTGAAATAAAAACTTTTTAAATTATAAAAACTATGTTTTTTATAGTATTATCGAGTGGTAAAAAGTTATTTTTAATTATTATATTTTAAGTATATTAATTTGATTTTCGTTTTTATTAGTAAAATAAAAATAAATATACCTTTGATTGTTAAATTTGGAATAATCTCTGATGTAACTCAGTTTTTAATTTAACATTTAAAATTATATAATGACTAACATCTGCTCGCCGCTTTCGACGCGTGGTATGCTGGTAAAAAGTAGAATATTAGTTACTCTGACTCATGAGCTGCATTTCTGTACAGTTTCATCAAAATCTTTCATAATTCATCAAAACATCCGTTTATCCAATCATTTATCCATCGTTATAAACTTTCGCAGCTATACAAATAATTAAATGTCTGTTTATAATTTCAAAATAACAGCTTTTAACATTAGTAAATGCATATGAAAGTATATACGGTACTTAAATTAAAACACATTTTACTATTTTTCTGTCTGTTTGTTACGGCTAATCTCTGAAAGGGCTGGACAAGTTTCGACGGGTCTTTCACTCACATACAGCTAAAGTAATATGATGTAACTTAAACTACTTTTATTAAAAAAAAAAAAAATTGTAATAAATAAACAAAAAAAAAGTATTACGCGAAAACTTATAAAAACTTATAAAATTGTGGACAATATCCAATTCAAGTAGAGAAAGTAAATATTATATAAATACAATTTTTTCTCAAATTAACGCAGGTGAAGAAACCGCAGAGCACGGCAATTTTATAATATTTTCAAATTGAAAAGAATGATTCTCAATTCAATTAAAGTCTCTGGTTAATGGCTTTTAGTTGTGTTGGATGATTCTAAAAATAATTGATTATCTATATTATTCAGCGATACAAATACGTTTGAAAACATTTAAATGGGGTTCAATATTAAAATGTTCAACGTAGCTGAGAATTGTCTGGAACAGACGATACCACTGACGTATTTAATTAACAGACATTATAATTAGTTCGAAAATAGATCAACATCGATATGTTAAAATAGAAAACAAGATTAATTCATTGAATTTAAATGCTGATGATATTTTGAGATTGTTAAAACTATTTTTGCGAGTTTGCTTGTCTATTCAAATAAATAAAAATGATGATTTATTTGTTATTTCAAATTAACAGCTTTTAACTAAATGCATGTAAAAGTGTATACAGTAACTACATTAAAAACACCATTTTCAAAATTTTTTCTGGCTGGTCCAATTTTGACGGTACCACTGATGTTATAAGGAGTTATTTAGACTATTTTTAATTAAAAAATGTATGTGTATTTCAAATAATAATTTAAAAAGAGGGTTACGCGAAAATCTAATTAAAACCAATGAAATAAGAAACAATATTCGATTCGAGTACGGAAGGTAAACATTATTAAAATATAATTTTTCCTCAAATTAACAATTATTACATACTAGGGTAACCGTGAGCTGTGTGTGTAATAAAGTATTGATATTGTATGATCTTAACATTTTATTGTTAATAGGACTGACGTACACGAGACTTGGAGAGTTGGCTAGCAACGAGACTATATATATGGATACTGACTATATTTATATTTTTTAAATTACATCTCAACAGTTCTTTTACAAAATAACAAAGAGACATAATAATAATTTATACGAAGCCAAGACGAACTACTCGTATAATAAATAAATATAACTTTAGCTGTAAAATAAAAAAAAAACTAATACCCTTATAATACGAGCGACAAATAAAAAAAACATTGACCTAATAACAGCTCTCTCTCAATTTATAATCTACAAACCAAGTGTCAACAGAGCACGGGAAAGTAATCGAACAATCAGAAATGCAATCATCGCCAATAGAGCCAGCCGTTCCAACAACCGCATACATCACCCGCCGGACATCCGACTCTATATATGAAAAGAAGGCAAGTGTGAACAGATTTACAGAGATTTATACGACCACCCGTGGTTTCGGATTGCTTGAATCGGGGCTCACCATCAATTGCTTTGAAAGAAAATTTCAAATAGGGAAAATGTTATGTGTCTTGGTCTATGAACTCTTTTATTTACTATTGGATGTGTGTATAATATAATAAATTATAATTAATTAATAGCAAAGTTTTTTTAAATAACTATTGATATGTTAAAAATCTGTACCCATTTCCAACTCTGGTCAAGACAACAACAACACAACAACAACAAGATAAACAACAAGCTCGTCATTTTACTCGTTGCCTCAAATCGTCTTGTTGGCCCAAAGATACTCTCGCCTGTTATATTTAGTCAGTAGCTGGTTGCTAGGCAACGTCACCCAAATCCAGAGTGATAATTATCAATGAGGTAACATTTGTGTAGACTCTAAAATAATATGATATCATTGATTAATAGGAATAAATTATAATTTGAATTTGAAACTTTCATATTAATGCGAGTCGACTTGTTTATGGTTGAAGGTTGATAATAAAACTAAAAAAACTAAGAAGCATTAATTTCGTTAAAATATTAAGAATAATATTAGGAATTATTTTTAAAATTGCCTAATAGGAAAACTATCATCCCCTATATATTCCACTTTTTTTAGGGTTCCGTAGTAAAAAACGCCCTACAGCCTTATAGTTTCGCCATGTCCGTCTGTCTTTGTGTCTGTCTGTCCGCGGCTTTGCTCCGAAACCCCTAATACCACAAAGCTGTAATTCGGTATGAGTATACATATGAATTACGCCGAGAAAGTCGTACAATAAAATCTTAAAAATATTTTTTTTTCAGGGTGTCTTCCCTATGTGTTAAGAGAGACCAAAAATTTTTTTTTTCATTTATCCCATGTTGTGGGGTATCGTTAGATAGGTCTTTTAAAAATGTTATAGGTGTGGGAAAACCATTTTTCCGAACGACGAACTGTTTCCGAAATATTAAGCTTTGAAGTGTCAATTTTTCTTAGAGTCAAGTGTTCCCCCCTCTACCCACTAAACTGCTGCGTCTAAAAATATGAACAAATTCATGATAGTGGTACATATAATGAATTTAAAAGGAAAATTATCACGGCTATGTGGATTCTTATGATTATCGAGTTATAAATGATCTAAGTAAAAATAAATATTTCACTTTTTAAAGCATCACATTATGTAAATATTAATAATTTTAAATTAATATATGAATTTAAATGAATAAATAAATAAATATTTAATAAGTTTAAATTAAAATAAAATATAAAATAAGGTATAAAACAATGTCTCAATAAAACATGTCGCGAGTGATTCTGAATCGCGCTTATGATGTTTTCAACCAAATCTACATAGATTTCATAGGCGCTAATCAGGAAGGAAAATTATCGGCGCTAAGTATATTTTACAAGTGTTAGAATAATAAATGTTGTGCACAATTAACATAATTTTTATTTACCTACGGCGTTATAGCGAAAGAGCGAGTTAACAATCAAACAAAGAATTCACTTTGGCATTTATGGTATAATATAAAAGATACGGATTACGTACCTATCTCTTATTCCGTCCTTAAAGAGAAATTAAAAATAATTTTATAATAATAAAAGGTTTAAAATTGTAAGTACGTATATTGTATAAACTGACTTAAAAAAGGAAATTCCCAGTTCGTCGTAAACTTTTTTACGAAAATAGGTACTCGAAGATTGCTTGACCGACCTTGACAATTCTGACAACTACGGAACCCTACATTGTGCGTGGCCCGACACACACTTGGCTGATTTATTTTATTTTGGCGACACAAAGTAACCTATGTTCTTCACCGAGGTCAATTTATCTCATTCACCGAGATCATATTGGTTCAGCGATGTGATGGACTGATGTTCGATCAGGCCAACATAATCGCTACCGATAAAGAAATAATATAAGAAACTGCTAAAACACTTAGAGAAATAATATTGATTCAATT
Source organism: Hypolimnas misippus (assembly GCA_037950945.1). NCBI lineage: Eukaryota > Metazoa > Arthropoda > Insecta > Lepidoptera > Nymphalidae > Hypolimnas > Hypolimnas misippus. The sequence continues at coordinate 10,230,708 of JBBEEQ010000006.1, forward strand.
TCATTATTTTCGACATTACACAAATTCCTTAATAAAGCAAAAAAAGCAATTTAAACCAACCACTAAACTAAAACAAAATATGAATATAACAAACTACAAAATAAAAAACACATAATACATATTGTTTCCAAAGCAATATTCCAGCTTATTTAAATATTCGAGTTCTGTAGCCGACTTCCACTTCGCGACTTGACAACAAACTTGGATCCACTCCAGTATGAAATCCGTTGAAAAGATTCTTTAAAAAATATTAGTTCATTCATCTCGGGATTTTCATTTAGTCTGGATTAGTTAGAGGATAGACAATTAGGTATATTTCTTATGACTAATTTTCGTATTATTTGTGAATAATCATACTTAATATGTCATTTTATACATTGTGTTAGCAGGTAAATGAGTAAGCTGTGGTCCCTTAATTAACTCTTTGTTAATTGGTAAAAACTATCACTAACAAAGTATGCTACATTCGAATAACTGTGTTTTTGTATAAAAACGCTGTCTTAACTGTCAGAATTAATCATATTTTTTTAGAGATAAGATTTGACAATAAACATTTATATTAAAAAAAGTTAGCCTGATCATTTATCAGGCGGGACACCTAATGTTAAAGGATCAATGCCGCCCATGGACATTTGCAGCACTAGAGCCACAAATGCTTTGGCAGCTTACGAATGAACGAGAAATTAATGGAATGTATGAAAGGAAAGGAACGGGAGACGGGGTTACGCTTTCGGCTCCCTCACTCACTGTATGAAGAAGCTATGTTAAATACTTCATGCTGATCAAATGAAATGAAAAGAGTGAGCTACCTTATTTTTCACTACCCAATTTTACGCATATACAAGTTGTAGTCAGTGGTCTATAGCTAGGTTTCACCTGAGTATTACCAAAAGACTTCTGAGTCTTTTGGTAAGACTTCTGAGTCTTTTGGTAATACAAATCTTAAACAGCTTGGTTCAGTATTCATGCACTTTCCCCATAGGCCTGTCCCAAATTGCCTCAGCTCCCGATCCTCAGCCTTCCGTATTCATTCTGGTATAGCTGTCGTTCTTAAGTCATTGGCTCATCTGGCTGGGTGTCACCCCACGCTACGCTTGCCGATTCGCAGTCTCCACTTAAAAATTCGTCAGCTCCAAGGGCCATCAGTGCTTCGACAGACGTAACTAGCCCACTGCTATTTCAGGATGCTAAACCTGTAGACAATTTCGGTTCCTCGAATTAGTTTCCTGATAATCTCATTCCGTATATATTTCATAACATCGGTGGATTAGTCCAGCGGTTGGCACCACGTCTCGCCTCCGTAGGTCACACAATCTAATCAAAATATTGCGTATTAAAACTGATTTACTTATACAAAATAATAATAAATCATTAGGTATATCATGTTATTGTTACTAGCTGATCTTATAAAGTTTCCATCTTACTATAAATCAGTGTATATAATGAATATTGCTTTCACTCACAATAAATTACTAGATTACTAGGTTAATAGACTAAGAGCTAATCAAGTACTAATCTAGTAATACAGCTAGATAAATATCGAATATCCTTTCCCTTTTTATGGCTTCAAAAATTGTACCAACGGCTGACGATATATACGATACGTTGCGAAATGATGTGCTGGCAACTAGCTCTAGGTCACCTAAGTGGTATTCAAATTGTAGCAAATCAATATATTGATACTGAAAAATATTAAACTTTTCATATAAATGAACACTACCCAGCTAACTAATAAACTAACCCACTTACGTAAAAAACAATGTAGTTTTTAATTTTTGTTGATGACTTACCTACTGGATTTTTAAGCTACTTATAAATTAACCTTTATAAAATGACACGTTAAAAATGCTACTAGCTCTTCTACTAATATTACTATAAACTATAATATTTAAAGTGAAATGAAGTCTGACTACCGAGGATACGTGGATTACGAAGTTTAAACGCCATCGGACGAACTGTTAACCTCTGCTCAAAGTTGTGAACAAAATATGTAACACGTTCTTCTCTCGCTATATAAGTTTCTGTGCAAAAAGTTTTGACTACATAAGCAATGTTTTTTTTTGATCGAACTTATTTTATAAATGCGTAAGTTTTTGTGTGTGTATGTTTGTTAAAATTTGCCCGGATAAACATACACAAAGGCTAATCTTTATTCTGTGAGTATGAAGTCGTAATATGCAATTAGATATTAAACTAGAAATACTAAACAATATGGTGAATTTAATTATGTTATATAACCATTTATATGCTCGTGGAATTTGGTAACCAGAATGCCAACTTTTTTGGACAGGCAAAAGTATCTTTAAGGTCGAGTCGGTCTAAAGTTTAAAGACCAACGAGTCAATTGACGACCTTGACAAAGAAATGGATACCAATTTGTAATATCAAATAGTATGAAGGTGACATATCTTTGGTAAAAAAAAATGGTTGAATTTATTTATATAGGTAACTAACGGCCTATTCCAGATTTGCACGCATATCTATATTTAATATATATATATATACCTTTCTATAGCCTATGTTCATCGGGGATAATGTAGGATTGGAATTATGAAATAATTTTTCAAATCGGTCTAGAACTTTCGGAGCCTATTCATGCAAACAAACAAAAAATCTTTGATCATTCTATACATAGTTAAATTCGAACCCTGTGAACTTCGTACCACCTCGTAACTTCGTTCGATTTTTCGGCTGTCCCATCGGGTTTTTCTTAATTTTCTTTTTTTCCTACCTAGTGTTAACGCAAACAAAACAGAAATGCTTTAAATCGGTCAAGCCATTTTCAATTTTTGACTTGAATTGATTTTTAATGTGGATATTAATGATATAGAATATATGGATGCTGATAAGAAATAATGTGTCAACCCACAATATGTCGAAATCGGAGATAATGAATGTATTCTCATAATGCGTTATGTATTTAATGTTATTCAAACACATTTAAAGTCATATAAACTAAATAAATACGGAAAAAAGCATTAATTAAAATTTTCAAATACTGAAATATATTCCATATTTTCAAATATACAATAATCTCATATATTAGAAAAACTTATTTTAACATTCTGCTTTCTATTTATTATATCTTTTATCAAAATAGAAAATAAAAGAAGGATAAATACTTCTTAAAACAAATGTTTAAGAATAGGTTTGACATCTTTAGACGGCACTTTAAAATGAAGTCTATATAATATGAATAAGTGAACAATTAAAGGAGTAATTCGAAAGGCAAAATAAGAAATTTTAGTTTAATTTCAATATTATTAAAACAATCAAACTGCATTTTAACAATGTTTACAATTTTTTTCCTAACATTTAATTTATCAGTAAGTTCTAACAGCGGAAGATCTTGATAATTTCATGTTCGGGCGTGTTTATTTGAAATAAGATTGAGTAAAAATAAAATAACGATTTTGTACAGACTGAAATTTCAATCTGATATTACACAGATCTTTTTAAGATAAATTGAATGCTTAATTTTAAAAATGCCATAACATGCGATCTTATAAATTAAATTTTGATACAATATATGTACATATTTATTAACATTAATATCTGCTTCAAGCAATAAATGAAATATGCAGGTGAACTTAAAATATTATTTCTATTTTAAAATAAATGAAGGTATTAGTTACTTTTCCATAATATAATAATGAATAAAACCACTTATCTCTCGTTAATTTATTATAATATAAACCTCAAAACGCATAAAATATTTAAGTAGCAAGCAGCTCATAATTACTAATGTTAAGAAATTATAATAAATTAATATTTATAGCATAGAAATGTCACATGAAATTGAAAATACAGTTCTGGAACAAACTTTCCACAGCGCGATACAGCGCCAAAAATTTCTCCACATATAAAGTAAGCTAGAATTAATAATTGTAAAAATTGATCACTGACAATATCTAAAAATAAAAACTCTCACAAAGACAATTTTAATGAAAAAAGTTAAACCCTTGTTATTTTAAAATAAGAACTCGTCTTAGCTTCGAATAATAAGAATATTGTCGATGAAATTTGTTTCTCAATAAAAACAATATCGAAGAAATACGAACAAGTGACAGAGTAAAATCAAACAAGATGCAGTCGCTACGTCGCTTAAGCTTGCGATATTATTCCCAAGGCGTCCACGAACCGCGGCAAAATTCAATAAATAAGTTACTCCAGATTTCTTCGAGGAAAAATATCAATGTCCCCGTGTCTCTTCAGTGACAACCTTTTAGGGGTAGAAATTTATAATGGTAGTTTCCATTACCCGAAGTGGCTGTCTGAGGGCTGATGCATGACGTACTCCTGAGAAAATATTAATAAGACCACGTTCTTCGCTCGATAAAGGTAGCGCTTTCATGGTTATGTTTGCCTGGTACTTCTTAATCTTAAGTGCATTTACTCCTCTGCTTTAGAATATTTTGACTTTATTATATATTTGTACACATTGTGAATACATTTATATAAATTAGATGATATTAAAGAAAATATAACTTTAAAAATAAAATCAAAATTTTACTGATTAATTAAATCTGATGATTTCATATTTAATAATGAATATTCTTCTTCGTCTTAATGCATTTGATTATTTAAATTAGAATATATTAGCAATTGTACTCAATTCACATGCCAAAATTACTTGTTTTCATCGCTTCTAATTTCTGAATCGACTTACCAGTTATATATATTATGCTTTCTTTTTTACGAGAGTATTAACAAAAATTGACTTAGTTTAATCGCTACTTGATAAACTCTGTTGCAACGCGTAAATGAAATATTTCGTTAATAAGGAAACTATTTTCATCATATTGAAACTTTCAAACTTTAAATTTGTCTATAGAACCTTAGGCCTTTTAAACTTATTAGTATATGCACACTTAAAATTTTAGAAGTTATAAAACACTATCAAAAATCCATCGAATCTTGATAATAATATTATTAATTTCATATATTTACCTACCTAACATTGAAAGACGCTAATGAGAAACGTATACTTATAATAAATATTTGATTTCTCTAGAATAATATATTTACTGACGACGTTTACTTCTAATATTGTTGGTTATTCATGTATAATGTATATATTGTTATTGCTTAAAGTAGTAGAAAACAAGCTCACTAGCCGTGCTTCGTGGTTTTACTCCTGGTAGCAGCTTATAAAACTTAACAGATCAGTTGATTTGTATGGCTCTTGCTTTGCATCTGTGTCGCAGAGTTCTGTATTAAACGTAGTCCATAATTTTTTTCGACAAACGGGCTATCTAACCTTAAAAGGAATTTTCAGTTTAGGTAGTTTGTAATATATTGGCACGTATAGACAAACAAATATTTCCTTTGTTATATTTGGAAGAATTTATTAAATTTGTATTAATAATATTTATTTAATAATATTACGTATCATGAAAAATAATATGCTGAATAAAAAACATAAGCGCTTCTATATTAAAAATGTTTTTCTGTTATCCGATACGAAATCGTTATCGGACGACGATCCGATTTTGAGATATATGAAATATGGACTCACTTTGCATATTGTTTGTATTGAAATCGGCTATCGGACCGGACTCACTAGTCGATAATCGCCTGCTCATTCGCACCGCTATGGTGATGATAACTATTCGTGTATAGTAAAAGTATACAGATTATGGACTCCACAATCACTATTGAAATATGTAAAAATATTGGTGACTTATCGTATTCGTTGAATACATTCGCTGTCGAAATAAGAAAAATACGTGGTCATTGAAAGCATTATTTTATTTGAAAATGTTAAAAATATAATCACAATAGCGTGGTATTTTGAAAATATCCAAGCTACCTAAACGACAATGTACAAAAGTTATGGGCATCTGAAATAAATATTGTCTACTTTCAAATACAATTTAATTGAGTGCTTAAATTTTCAAAGCCTTTTAAAACTGGAACCCTTTTCAAATTACTGCAAAATTAAGTTTTCATATTTAAACTACAGGCAACTAATTGAACTTTCTAAGAAAACATGCTGGTGACAGGAAGCCCTGTAAGAGACGTCTCATAGACATTTATGTCTCTCCGCCTTCATTGAAATGAAATGCTGGAACTTTACTTTGAAAAAAATCTAATTTTACAATCTAGGGAGTTTTCATTGAAATTGATCTTTTGAAATTAAAGTATACTTTATTTGGATGCTGATAAGAAATAATGTGTCAACTCATAAAAATCAAATTTAGAGATGTTGATGTACTCGGATAATACATTTCGTATTTTACATTATACAAAAATTTTCAAGTTATCTGAACTACATAAGTACGGAAAAAAATTTCTTAATCTAATGTTTAGAATATTAAAGTGTGTTCTATATTTTGAATTATGCAATAATTTGCTATATTTCAAAAACTTATTCTTAGACAAAACTTTTTACTAGCTTATCTGCTATTAATTCATAAATTTTTTAATCAAAATAGAAAAGAAAAAATGGACATGTTTAGACGCCATTTTCTTAAAATTAAATCCGTGCGGCTTGACAAAGGTATTGCTTATCAGCGTCCTTTTATGATCTCGATTAATTTAGTTAGTTATTTAGGTAGTTAGTAGGTAATTACCTAACCTCCCAAAAATCACGTTTTATAAGTTTGACGTATGTATCCATGTATCTGTGTCTGTCTGTAGCATTGCGCACCCTAACGAATGGACTAAGTTTGATGCGGTTTTGTTTTTTGCCGATGCTGAAAGCCGATGTAATCGAGATGGTTCTTAGGTATAATCTGTAAAGTGTGTTCACAAGTTTGGATACATAGCTCCTATAACAGCAGGATACAACTGCTCGCCGACTTACGACAGAATCGTGTTAGGAGTCGTTGAAATGGTCTCAATGAATAGCTTGTCGGTTTTTTGTTCTTAAATTTTAAATTAATTATAAGAATCCTGCATACATGTACAAATACACATATACACACACATATTTACAAATTGAAACAAATTTACATACTACATATTGAATGCATACATACTCACATATTTAAATTTATACATAATTTCGAATAAAATTAGAAATAAAAAATAGGTCCCTTTTAATGCGAACATAAAATAACTAAATGAAAGCTTCTTATTAGGAGTACCGTACAAGTGTTAACGATAAGCATGAAAAAAATGTTTTACAATAAATTTTACACTCAAACGTCAATATTCCTTTCTCACATTAACTGATACATAGTTATGTCAACGTCCTCTCAGATGAATAAACAAATAAATAGACCTGATTTGAAGTACAATGTTATCATGCTTAAAAAAAATATCCCTATTGTCTTTACGCACTTTCAACGCACACAAAAAAGTCCAGTAAAATTCCACCAACAAAAACCAACACACGCATAAACCTACACACTACGAACACTCACACTAACGAGCGTCAATATAAAGACCCGTATTCTCTAATAAAAGCCGGGAGGCATGTAACGTGGTACTTTTGGTCAGTGGGTAAATAATAAATACCCTGAAGGGTTGGCGGTGATGGATGTTTCGTTTCCGTCGTCCGTCATATTGGAACCCACGAATTGTGACACAAATTCCATTTTTTTTCCACTCCAGATATATTTCTGACTGGAAAATATTTTTCATTCTCTTTTTATTAAGATTGGATTTTTTAACTTGGCTGGGTAGCTATGGATGTGAATAAAAACTACTTAAAATTGACTGTTATTTTCTGTTTGAAGAATAGCTAATGTAGTATGAAAAATTTTCGTGTTTTATAATAAATAATTTGCAAATCACATATTTTAATTCACATTTTTTTACAGAATGTCGTGATATTATACGCTCTTATAATTTGCATGTACAAAGTCATTTTAATTATTTGCAAATGAATATGAAAATAAAAGTAAGTCAAGTTATGATGTAGATACTTTTATCGCACTGAGCCGAATATGAATATAAATTTTTCAAAGAAACCGACCAAAGTCGCGGCGAAAGTTCAACGATAAAGTAATTGAAGAACACACAGTATTGTCCTACGATGAAATATATTAAATTCTTGCACTGAAGACAGCCATAAACTTTTATGTTGCCTTACATTTTCAACTTAAGAATTTTAAGGAAGGAATTCCATGACAGGAATGTTCAAGCCCAAAATTTTCTTGTATCACATTAAAAGATACACGAAAGGTCGGTAGCTGGACTATATAAGCGTGCGGTTTTGCGTCCATTATTCTGGTACAAAGTTATAAGTGCCGAACCCTTTGGGTCAAAGAGAGTCTGATTCAATTCACCTGCTCGGTCGCTTTGACAGTCGGCTACAAATGGTCTATTGGCCGTAATATGTTCACATTACTTGATACGTCCATTGGGAAGTGAAAAGCATAAATCTGGTTTACTGCGTTCCATATCTATTACTGCTTTTATGTGACTCGCCTCTTGTTAGGGCATTTAGTATTGATATTCTAGTCACATTGTTGATACAATTTTGTTCCCTTAATGTAAGATTTAGAATAGTTTCAATGTCTTTCTGAACTTCGAGTGGAGAATTTAAAATCGTTTGTTTTTATTTGCTGTGTTAGATGTTTTAAATCACATGTTTCTTTAATTAGTAAACTATATCGCTTAGAGTAATTTTTTATATAATAGACACGTTGGCGCAGTGGTCACTGCAACTGATTGAAACGCTGGTCGCGGGTTCGATCTCCGCTCACAGCAAAAGTCTGTATTGGCCATGCCATCCGCATGGGTTTGGGTGTTTTTGTTTATGTTGTGTGTATTTCCGGACCCCCGACACAGAATCATGAGACCCTAAATGGGGCCGGTGAGTGTGATGCGTTTATTTATTACTATTATATAACTATATTTTTCGGACAGCTTTGCTCGCGTCAAGTTTTCCATACAAACATTGAATCGTCTTTTCACTCCTTTGAAATTTTGAATAAAATTTTGAAAAATCCTTTCTAAACGGATGTCGTCATAATATACGTAGCTATCTGTGGTTTGACCTGTGTATTGATCAGATCAGTCAGTCAATTACGAACTTAAACGGATACGAAATACGCGTTTCATGTAGAAGTTTTTATTTAATAAATTTTCAAAATAAAACAACGAAATGACAAATATTACTTCGACTATTTGAACGCTGATAAGCAATAATGTGTCAACCCACAAAAGGTGGAATTTATTGAAAAAATTTCAAGTTAGATATTTTATTTTTAATATAATGTTTCGCATATTGTAATCTCTTTTATATCTTGCAATATATAAAATTCTTATACATTTGAAAACCTATTATTGGATAAAAGTTTTTATTAAAATCTTCTTTTAATAAATGAAATTTTTTATCAAAATAGAAAAAAATAAAAGATGGATTTATACGTCTTCAAATGAATTTATTAAGAATAATTTTTACATCTATAGACGCCATTTTCTCAAAATGGAGTCCGTGTGGCTTGACATAGTATTGCTTATCAGCGTCCATTTATTTCCTATACCCATCGCGACGCTTGGTGATCGAGTTTTCTATAAAAAGACCGAGATCCAAATCCCATTCTTCAGAGTATAAACCAATAAGACGAAGGTATAAAGCAATTTCAGTTTGTATTCGATATCCAGTTGTTTGTGGGGCGAGTTTAATGAATACCAACTTATGATTGTTTCGGTTTCTGTTACGAACAATTTAACAGAAATGTGTTTGCATTGTAAGTTCATTAAGCTGAATATACGTACTGCATAATACGTTGAACTAACATCATCAGTGATGACTGTATTCCCCTCGTGACACTATTTGAATTGTGAAACGTAAACCTGATAGTATAACCAACCGGATTCTCGATATATTCATGTCATTTGTTATTAATGGCAAATAATGTTTTCAAATTTATAGCATATAAGTTGGTCGATAATATAGTTATAGCGGAATAATTGTTTGAAAGGATATATGTACATTCAGATTGGTCCTGAAAAATTCGCTGCTTACGCCGCCGATTGTGGACAGATTGTGTTTTTTTCTGTTTGAAAGAGTATCCTTCCAAGTAGATTTATACTATACTGTTCGTAAATTGTGCCAGTAAATAATGCGTAAATTTTTTTAGTCGGCACTGACTTCGAATATATTACTTGGCACTGACTTCAAAATGTTGTCAAAAATATATTTTTTGTTAATTTTTAAGATTTTAATTGTCTAGGATAGTTTTATCCGCTTTGTCTGGAAATTTGTACAATTTCAGTTTATCGGTGTTCGCAATTATACGACAAGTGATTAAAACGTTAAAACTGAAAAACTAAACTTAAGTTCTTAAATAACATTTTTTAACGGTAAGGTAGTTTTGGGGACTAGCGTGTTTACACAAATTTTTCAGCCTTAAAAGGACTCTGATAAGCAGTACTATGTCAAGCCACATGGACTTCATTTTGACAAAATGGCGTCTAACGATGTCAAACCTATTCTGAATAAATTTGTTTGAAGAAGAACATATCTTTCGTTTTTTGTGTTGATAAAAGTTTTATAGAATTAAGCAGATCGGTATAATAAAAGGTTTTATCTAATAATAAGTTTTTAAAATATTAAATGGATGCTGATAAGCAATAATGTGTCAACCCACAAAAAGTCAAATTTGTAGATATTGATGTATTTTTGTACTACGCTACCTATATAACACTATTTAAAAAAATTCAAGTAATCTAAACTAAATAAGTATGGAAAAAAGTTTCTTAAATCAATGTTTCGAATTTCAGATGCGTTCCATATTTTGCAATTTATAAAATAATATCAAATATTTAAAAACTTATTATTAGATAACATATTAAATAAACCTATCTACTTTTGATTCATTATACATTTTATCAAAATAGAAAAGAAAAGGTGAATATACACGACTTTAAACAAATTTATTAAGAATAGGTTTGACATCTTTAGACGCCATTTTATTAAAACGAAGTCCGTGTGGCTTGACACATTATTGCTTATCAGCGTCCAAATATGGAACAGACTGCAATATTTGATGACTCGATTTTTTTAATGTTTATTACGTGACGCATTGTCGGAATACATCGATATATCTAAATTTAACTTCTTGTGGGTTGACAGATTAATGCATATCAGCATTCAATTATCGAACGTCGTCACTATCACAAGTTTTCACATGATCCTATATTTTTTAATGCAGACAGCACTACTTAACTAATTATTAAAAATTATCAGTATTAAAATATAAAATGTTATACAATTCAATTCAAGTATTTAGATTAAATAATTAAATTGAATTGAATTTAATTGTATAACATTTTATATTTTGATAATATTGATAGTTACTGACAATTAAATTACAGTGTAAAAAAGAGCGTATTTTAGATTTAGTATCCTACAGGATGTATGCAATGACGTACTATATAATTGTATATTAATAAATTTTGTTATTAATAAACATATTATGCTTGTAAAAAAAAAATTTAAATTTGAAATTTTTAAGTTTTTAGTTTATTTTTTTTTAAGTTGCTTTTCCTGGCACGCAAGCACTGACTTTTTATTCAGTATCGATAAATCATAGCCGACTATCGGTCGACACATATCTGTAGTCTATGAGGGCTCTTAAAGTTTATTTTATCAGAGGCCACTCTGTTATTAGCGATATGGAGACATGTTGTTAATATATTCATTGCTACTCTATTTGACCAGACGCTTCATTAAGCCTTTTCATCGTGTTGTGAACTAAATTTGAGAGTTATCATACATTTTGAACAATAACGCTAATTACGTTATTGTTAAAAATGTATTATAACTCTCAATTTAAATATTAAAATATAGAGGGTGACCCGAAAGTAAGCGATTATTTTGTACAAGTAAAAGATTATAAAATCTAAGTCATATGATAAAAATCGTTTCAATAAAAGGCTTCGAAGATAAAGAGTTTTGTGAAAATTATGAAAAATCTCTACGTTAGTCATTTTTTAATGCAGCGACAAAATATGATCTTTATTTAATACTCTTACTAATTCTTGTAACTGAGTAGCTTAGTAATCGAATATGTAAATAAATTTATCAAACCCTAAATCTTGCTTGCTACGTACAACAGAATGCTAAGTTTGTTTCTTCACAGAATCTTTATTCCTTTTCCGCTCAACTTTATAAAAAACATGTTAATATAATCGTACATACGTAATGTCCACTAAGTCCAGAAAGGGAAACAAGGTTGGGTTTAACATGAATTAATTTACATATAAATAGAATATTCAAGAAAAAAAACATATTTTCTCCTGACAACTTTCGAGTGTTGAAAGTATACGTAAAGATAGGTTTTCGTGGGATTTGAGGTGAAATATTTATAACGTTTTAGTTTTTAAGGAAAGAGACAACGGAGTAGTCTGTTCACATGATCTAAACTAATCACTACCCATGAACATTTGCAGCACCAGAGGAGTCGGAAATGTTTTGCCGGCTTAAAGAGGAAAAAATTTATAAAAAAGGAAAGGGCGTAAGGGAAGGTAAGTGTAAATTGGGGAGGAAAGATATAAACATATCTTCCATCTCTCTTACTCACAATACGATATGCAGCAATACTAACCACTTCAAACCGATTTTCTATGTGAGTATGGTGCCCTAGTCGAGCCCATTGACTACCGCTAGGTTTTAATACATGCTTTGTATTTCAGCTGTCGCCCTTCGTTTTCATGACTGTTGAACAAATTAATACTATTGGCATCAAAGTATTTTAAACAGTTTAAGGCATTATACTAAGATGACTGATATGCATAGGTATATGAAAGTTTGTGATGGTGATAATGTTTAGTAACAACGCAGTGGTTATAATAATAAAATAAATTATTAACAATATTTTTTTGCGTTCGTTTGATCGATTTTTAATACCTTTAAAAGTTTTTCCGTAATAATACTCAATAAATTATTAACTGTATTAATGTAAAAAGGAAAAGAGCTGAAATGGCCTAGATGATAGAAAACGTCTCAACCGATGATCACGAGTTCAAACTATGGCTAGCTAGTCTTCACTGCTAAATTTGTGTTTAAATTCATCTCGAGCTCAGCGGATAAGTAAAACATCGCGAGGAAACCTTCATGTGCCGGGAAAAATTCGGACACATGTATGCCAACCGCAGTGGAGCAGTGTGGTGGAAGCTGTAAAATTTCTTCTTAATAGGCGAGAAAGCCTTTGCCCAGCTGTGAGACATTTATAGGCTGTTACTTTACTTTATACAATAAAAGCAGAAAATAAGGTCAGAAATAATATATCCACATATATAATTCACCACAAAATATAATTATAGATAACAGCTTATAAAAGCCTTCTTCATATGATACGATATTATAATTATTAGGAACGTGTAGGCGTAGGCGTTCTTAATGAGGTATTAAAAATATGATACGGGTAATTTTATTTCAAATATTTTCATAAGATATTAATTACTGAAGACAATTTCGTAAAAGTGACCATTTTAATTATTAATAAGTACAAAAATTATGGCTTATTTTATATAGTTTAATTATTCTTTGTTTAATTCATCTTTTTATATTTTTATTGTTTTTTTTTATTTAAAATATTTCAATTGTAAATATTAACATAAATGTAAAATAAATTTTCTTTTGTTAATAATAATATACATAGAGCCATGTTGTTTTCGTATATTTTGCATTGGTTAGTGTTAAAAATTTTAAAAGTAAAATAATGAAATATAAAGTTAAACCAATTTAACTGTATCTTCTTTACAACTTATAGTATAATAGTCGGTGTATTTGCATAATATAATTTTATATAAAAAAATTATAATATAATGATGCAATTCTGACACATAATAACTATCTGAAATATATAATAAAATGATGCAAATCCGACAGAATTGCGTCCGTCATGGTCACGAGTTAAAAGAGCTGAAAAAAAAATCAATATAGTATTATGTACCATACTATGTTCAATGTGTACAATAATATGTTCTTAAACCCAAAACAGTAATTAACGTAATAATTTGATAACAAGTAATCTAACAGCAATGCCAGATACAATACGATATCTAAAAACTAAATACAAAAGTACAATAGTGCTAACTCAATTCCAGTACTATGGGCCTATTGCGCTTTCCTTATCTCCCGCTAAAAGAGGGTTAAGCGTACAATTTATTAAAATCTTGATAGCAATCTTCATTATGCTACGGTCGCTCCATAGAATACCATCGTGGGAAAACAGAGGCTAGAAACTGTTTTTTCTAACACGAATGTTTTGGAAGCAGGAGACTGCTCCGAATTACAACGACCTGATTAAGAAGGGTCACGTTTGAAACGGGTTTCATTTGATTGAGTTGAAGTGTGAACGGTTTTTTGAAAGTTTCGAAAAATTGAACAAAAAAAAACTGTTTGACTTTTTATTACGAAAGATGATAGAAGTATATACACTTATACTAAATGTAATTTTATACTAGTTAAATTTTTCGGCCCTTGTCGGCAATGTTCGGTTCGCGTCCCCCGACCTTCCGCGCTGTCGAGATTCTCAAACCAATCTACCAAACCATAGTACATGTAGTACTGCAGTTAGTAGTTACTAGTACTACATTCTGCAGTAAATTATAATTACATATAGACATTTTTCTAATCGAACAGCTAGTTCTGATATTAAAGCGTTTGAACTCACAAACGAACGATTGTTTTAAGTTTTTAATATAATTTTAGTAGATTAATACCCAGCCCACGCATAATAATTAAGATGAATGTAATAAAACATTTAAAATAGTCATTGTAAACCGCGACTAACGATCTCTCTTCTCGTGTTTAGTCATCTTTCACACAGCGGGAATACATCCTACACACGAAAACGATTTTTTTTTATGTTATTTTTATTATAGTACACAAACACTTCGATACTGCAGGAATTGGTTACGAAAATAAACTAGAAATTATTATTAACTTAGACGCTGATAAGCAATACCACGTCAAGCCACACGGATTTCTTTTTGAGAAAATGGCGTTAAAGACGTTACACCTATTCCTTATATATCTATTTGAATAAAAAATATTTAAATATTTGAAAAAATAAGTCATCTTTCCTTTTACATTTTAATAAAATATATAATTAATAAATAGCAATAAAAAGGTATAGTAAAGACTTTTATATAATAACAAGTCTTTGAAATATATAAGATTATCGCATAATCTAAAGTATTCTAAACATTAGAATAAGAAACTTTTTTTCGTAATTATTTAGTTCAGATGATTTTTTAAATAATGTTAAATACGTAATACATCAATACCTCTTTGACTTTTTGTGAGTTGACACATTATTGTGTATCAGCATCCATATAGTGAAAATATTTTAATGCATTTTATAGTAACTTCTTTAAAATTGAACAATATTTAACACGAATATGCACTTCTTAAACACAGAAATGAATTAATTACGGAGTGGTATCTTCATACTCGAAATTCGCATCTCACTAATTTTGAAATGCAAAATAAGTCGGGAAGTCTGCCTTCATCATAACCTAAGAACAGAAAATGTAGTGGAAATGCCGTAAACATTTTTTACTTACTTAATATCTTATAAGGGAAATATAATTGTGTTCAGTCTCAACGACATTGTCAAAGTCATTTTGTCAAAAATTGTCATTGAATGACGCTAGTTAATATCGTCGTAACAGTAAAAATATCAAAAGTAATTGAGGCCTAGCTATAGTATATACTATATAGTACAATACTGTAGCTTGTATTTATACGAACTCGACGATCGGTAAAGTAGCTAATATACCTACGTTTCGTACGGTGGGTGAGAGAGCCGGAAGGCTAGCCCCCTTCCCTACTACTTTCCTTACTTAGTATTTCCTTTCACAAGCTAGCTAAAATTTACATAATCAGATTTTGTAAAGTATATATATTTAACTTTAAAAAAATATTATACTTAGCTTTAAAAAAATCGATATAAAAAGGTGTCAACTGCATGTTATTATATACTATTGACGATATTTTAATGTAAAAAATAATTGAACTATTTTTTTTAATTCACTTTCATGAATGGTAAGCATATACGTAGATCTATATGAGACTTCAATATCCAAGGTGTCCTCGGGAGAACCTTGTATAGTCAGTGATACAAAAATACAATAGACTGCATAATGGAAAACGTATTTAAGGCCTTATGTTCATCATTAACGAAAATTAATATTTGCCTCAAAGTAAGATCGTTGCAGTTACATTGCATTATCACCGACGATATATTTATATGAATATCGCTTAATAATATTTATGTTCCATACCACTTCTACAATAGTATATTCTTAGGTCATAAGACGTTCCTGTACGCACTAGATAAAGTTCTTTAGCGACATTAAGTTTTATGTCAGTTAGTTCTATTTCAATATCTAATAACAAAAGTTGTATAATTTCAACTTCAACGATAAAATTGATTGTTATTACAGATATGAAAGTGAGGTTAAAAGTGACAATAATATAGACGGAGTGGTTATAAAATACTTCAAACTCGCTAATAAAAGTCTTATTAGAACTACTAGCGTCTTCGTCTGTGTATAAACAAAATTTCTTATATTAATCACTTGACGGTATATTAACCTATTTTTAATATACATATAAGCTGTATTACTGCATAGTTTTATCAAAATCTGTACAGTAGTTTCTATGTTAAATAGTAATAAACAATCATCTATTAATTGTCATAAAATTTTTGCGATGTAAAAGTACTGAGATGGGAACGAACTATTGCAGAATTGAATATTATTTATCTTTACCTACTAATATTTGGATGCTGATAAGCAATAATGTGTCAATCCACAGAAAGTCAAATTCGGAGATATTGATATATTCATGATATTGTATCATCTTTTAACAATATAAAAAAATTACAATCATGTAAACAAAATAAGTATAACAGAAAAAAAAGTTCCTCAATTTAGTGTTTCGAATATTGAAGTGTGTTTTTTGACAAAACATTTCATTATACGAATCTGCTATTAATTCATTATAATTTTATCACAATAAAAAAGAAACAAAGGATATATACGTCTTCAAACAAATTTATTAAGAATAGGTTTGACATCTTAAGACGCAATTTTCTCGAAATTGGCTTGATACAGTATTGCTTATCAGCGTCCATAGGTTGAAAATTTTGTGTAAATACGCTAATCCCCAAAACTACCTTACCGTTTAAAAATGTTATTTAAGAACGTAAGTTTAGTTGTTCAGTTTTAACGTTTTAATCACTCGTCGTGGAATTGCAAACACCGGTAAACTGAAATTGTACAAATTTCCAGACAAAGCGGATAAAACTATCCTAGACAATTAAAACCTTAAAAATAAACAAAAAAATATATTTTCGACAACGTTTTGAAGTCGGTGCCAAGTAAAATATTCGAAGTTAGTGCCAACCAAAAAATTTTACGTATTATTTACTGGCATAATTCACGAATAGTAGTATAAATCTACCTGAAAGGATACTCTTTCAAACAAAAAAAACTTTTCAAATCAGTCAAAGAATAATATATTTCTGAGGTATTAAAAAAACATATACTACGAATAGAGAACATCCTTTTAAAGTCGGTTGAAAATATTCTAAAGACACTTTAATTGCAGAGTTAATTTAAACCCTAATCAAATAGTATGATATCTCCATATCTACATTGGCGCATGATTTTCGTAGAACTAGAATTGCGTGTTTTAAGCCCACGCGTTTTAATAACGCAAAAGATAATTTTATATTAATTTTCTTTTATTTATTTAAAGAGAATCGCTACAAGGCTGAAAGTCGTTACAGATTTCGATTAAACGCCCATTTGCATGGGCAAAGCAATTTCACATTCAGAAATAAATTTATCTAAATTTTTGCACTAATTAAAATTATATTTCCAATTATATGCCATGCGAATATCATTAAACACGAAACGCAAATAATTATTACACTTGATTCGTTGCAGTATTTAATTAAATACTAGACTGAACCGCACCAAACACCAGACACTCCTTCGGTTTCGTATGCTGTTTATAGCTTAAGAGACGATAAGGATACGATTATAGTACACGATGACGTAGCCATCCGACATAGCGTTTTTTTAATTGTCGAGCTTAGTTGTCCTTCAATTTGTAATGTATTATGGGTAAGGACGCGTAACAAATAAAGTTATTAATAACTTGCAGCTTCCCCAACTTGATAAGAATTTTAAGTTTAGACAAAGTCGTAGATACATTTACATCTATATAAATACAAGAGAAAGAGGTTGAATTTGTTGGCTTGTTTGTTTATTTGTAGGAGGTTATCACTGTAAACGCTGGCCGATTTTTTTTTCAGTAATACATACACTATACGGTATATACATATGTACATCAACTTTTTTAAATTTAAAAAGAGTAAGCATTATCTAATTTCTTCCCGGTAGAATCTACATTCTAAAGCGGTGGTAGCTATTCTTTAATTTTTTTTAAAAGTGTTTGCAAGAGCCTACTTAAATACTTTATATTTTGATTTTGATTCTGATACTCTGTAAGTTATACGTAATACAATTCATTATATCGACATAGTATCAAATTAATCGAACAGCCGAGTATAGCCGCGAGCACATAAATAAACTGATACAGATTATAAACAATCGTATCTCGTCGTGTAAATGGAAGCAAGTAATTACACACGCCGCAATGTTGTGCATTGTCACGTCATGGTGTTTTCATTAGTCGTGTAAACAATTTTAATCGTCGCCCCAATATAGACACACCCTAATACGGACCCTCGGTCCCTCCATTGTTTTAATTATTTGAAAAATTTCAGGGTTCGTCTACTTGATATGTAATACGGGTTTGTTTATTACGAATATTTATGTTGTAAGACTAAGGCGAGAATTACACTAGTAAGTTTTGCTCTCAGACTTTCATAAAGAATTACATAAGTTTTTCGTCATTGCGTCATTACCTCAAAGAATTAAATAACAGTGCCTTTATTTTACTACACTTTTACAAGTGGAATGGAAGACTACTCGCCTGTGTGATAATTTGTGACATAGTTAAGCTCTCCAGAATCCGAATTTCAATCAAACGTCGAGTCATTACTGAAATAAAAATGTACATACACATAATTTTTTTTTATATTTGAGTACGCAAGTGTGAATTTATTCACGTAAATAAAGGAATAAAAAGTTATGGAAGAACATTTTGGTGCTAATAAAAAGTATTCGAAAATTTATATATTCACATATTTAAAATAATTATTTATAAACCACAGGAGCACTATTTCGTATCCTTAAAGCGGATAGTATATTGACGATTTAATTTATCTCCATACCTAATTTTATTGAAATCATCCTTTTAAAATTTAATACTATATCAAACACGAAATAATAAATAAATACAATTTACTCTTAATTAATTTATCTAATAAAAAAAAACAGTTTTATGTTTCTAATAATACAAATTTAACATAAAAATCAATATAATCATAAGGTCCACATTTACATAATGAATAATAATGCTATATGATAAACTAGCTTTCCTTTGCGGTTTCACTCGCGTTTATCATTACTGCTTCGCTCGTATGAGTCGTAGCGTGATGTAATATCGCCTATAGCCTTCCTCGAAAAATAAACTATCTAACACAAAAATAATTTTTCAATTCGAACAAGTAGTTCCCGAGATTAGCGCGTTCAAACAAACTCTTCAGCTTTATAATATTAGAATAGATTCATTACACTTATAGTGTCCGCACCAGTACCCTGTTCGAAATGTTCTGTATATTTAATGATAAAGTTAATTTCTCTTAACAAATCTATTAATTAAGCTGTAGTTGTTGCTTTCGGAGCTATTTGCATTAGTTTGATTGCAGATTACGGTAGCGAATTGTCTCCGTTGGAATACAAACCAAGCGCTTATGTATGAATCTTGTATTGTAAGAAATATAAAGATTATTATTATTTATAGGAGAATACATTTTATTTGCGGTTGTGCTCGTGTAATGTAAGTAGATTTTATTATATCAGGCCGTCTAAAATTTATTTTTCTCTCTGGCCGGTACTACACGCGTTTTACGTAATAGAAGTTACTTGGATGCTAATAAGCAATAATGTGTCAGCCCACAAAAAGTGAAATTCGGTGATATTGATATATTTTGACACTCACCATCACCTATTTAACATACAAAGAAAAAAAGTTGCTTAGTTAATTGTTTAAAGAAAATATAGATTAAATACTTATTCAAACAAAATTATTACGAAAAGGTTTAGCATCTTTAGACGACATTTTCTCAAAATGAAGTTCGTGTTGCTTGATACAGTATTGCTTATCAGCGTCCAATTATACAACGCTTAAAATGTCCTTGTAAATTAAAAAAAATCGTCTTTCTAGGATATATTACTCTAGCCCACTAGTGCTTATATTAAATATAATAAACCATAACTAATTTGAACCCAAATATAACTAAGTATGAACATGGGTCACCTAATATCTATACTAGTGGTCGCCTAGCGGAAGTTGACTGCAGTTCATTAAAATTTCAACTGATTTCGACCACATCTATTCTCAATTTGACCACAGATTATACATGGTAGTGTGTGTTATGTTGTTTTTGATAAATAAAATATTAGCGTTTGGTGTTCTTCCGTCAGCGCAATTTTCGTAAAAAGAAATACAAAGTTGACAGACACGGTGGCGTAGTGGTCACTGCAACTGACTCAAGCGCTAACGGTCGCGGGTTCGATCCCTGCTCACGGCAAATGTCTGTGTTGGCCATACGGATGTTTGTCGTAGTCTGGGTGTTTATTTTAGTGCTGTGTATGTTTCCGGACCTCCGACACAAGATTACGCGATCTTAATGGGGGCCGTTGAGTGTGATGCGTTTATTTATTAAAAAAGGTTATTGCTTCACGTATAAATTTATAGATATGACCAAAGTAATATAAATTAATGATTCAAATTCATATACAATTGGTTTTAATGTATTCAATTCGCAACTAATAAAAGCCCGGGGCATGAAACGCTACAAAACGTAAACCGAGCTAAAATATCGTATAATGAGCTAATTAAACAGTTGGTTTGTTTTAGAAAACGGATCTAGGATTAGGGGATATTTGATATTATCACATTTTTCCTTTGTTTCGTTTTATAAACATAAGTTTGTAAGACAGTATTAATTATTTCTGTGAGTTTTCGTCGCTGATATGCAATAATGTGTCAACCCAAAAAAATCGAAAGTTAATAATAAGAGGTTAAATTTTATACCTGTAGGGGTAGTGAATAATCTCTGAAACCACAGATCCGATTTGAAAAAAATATTTTTTGAGTTACATACTTGTTTATTGAGAAAGGCAGTAACCATAAACGCGAATAAAACCGCGCGGCCCGCGCGGTTTAGAGTGTCAACCCACTAAAAGTAGCATTCGGAGATATTGATGTATTCTGATAATGCTTTCTGTATTTAACATTACACACACATTGTTTTAATCGTCTTAACTAAACTTATACGAAAAAAAAATCTTAATTGAATGTTTTGAATATTAAAGTGACTTCAATATTTTGCAATGTACAATAACCTAATATATTTTAAAAACTTATTATTAGATACAACTTTTTATTATACCCGCTTTTAATTAATTACACATTTTATAAAATGAAAAAGAGAAGATGGATTTATACGTCTTCAAACAAATTCGTATAAGGTTGACATCTTTTGACGCAATTTTCTTAAAATGAAGTCCGAGTAGCTTGACACAATATCGCTTATCAGTGTCCAAATATGTCCCTTAATTTGCGTCAAAATTTGTGAAAGTGATAGTTGAATGTAATTACGCTGCATGTCTTTTTTTAAGTATAAATAAAATGTTTTTAAGGTATTTATATTCACTGATAAATAAACTATTAAAACAACAACGGAATAATTGTAAATCGAACGTAAAGAAAAAACAGCCAATCCGGAGACAAATATCGAAAGATTAAAATCACGTCATTGACAAAATCGTTCGATTAATTGAAAACGTTTCACGCACCTGTAAATTTTGCCCAGGATTTACCGTCCCATAGACTATATACATATGTACACGTACCTCGCTAGCATCACAACGGCTGAGTGAATCACAACAAAAGTCCATTAGCCCCACCCACCGTTGAATGGTTTAATTAATTCACATACTTAACACCCTTGTGACCTAAGTTCCATGATATGGTATATTGCCGTCAAATTGATTGATAAATTATCTTGTTTTTTTTTTTTCATCGACTTCGAAAATAGGCGAATATTCTGCGATCTTTTATCGAATTGGTATCTTTTTTTAAAGGATGGATTGGACTTATAGAATTTTCATCGAAATCGGTTTTATTAATTTTGTTCAGTTTTAAAATTAATAAAGTTGGAATAATTAACTAAATAAACAATAAATCGTATTTTGTTTTTGAAAGCGGTCCCTTTTTTTTAAAGTCTTGTTTGATAGAAGTATTTAAAATAGGGTACAATTATCTATTCCAAAAGATTATAATAGACCTATTATTCGTTTGGTAACTCATTGTTATCTTTATTAAATATTGTAATGGAAGTTTTGTAATTTTATAGCTTTATTTAGGCAATGAAAATTGAAATTTGACCAGTTTTCAAGGAAAATGTTTATTTTTGGTGTATTTCAATCTATTTGATATAGGTCATCATCATCTACCCAGCATTTTTCCCGGTTCTACCAGGGTCTGCTTTCGATTCTAGTCCAGATATTGACGAGTTACTGATTTTTACACAGAGCGACTGCCATCTAACCTCCGCAATCCCTGAGGGCAAGCGAGCAACCATTTAGAATAGAATAATTTCCCTACTACGAGTAACGATCATTATCAGCTGATTGTGATAATAACCGGGACCGACAGCTTTACGTGCTCTCCGAGTCACGGTGAGGAGACCTACAAGGACAAACACCCAGACCTAGGAACAAATATTTATACTACTATAAATATCTGCCCCGAGCGGGGATCGAACCCGCAACCCTCGGCGTTAGAGGTACATTCAGCACCACTACACCAGAGCGGTCTATTTGATATAGGTATTCCCTGTAATTGAGAATGTAAAAATTTTATAATTTGGCGTTTTGTGATATAATATAAGATCAGTGGATGATCTTTTTTTTGTTAAAAAAAAAAATAACTTTATTCAAGTAGACTTTTAAAGCACTTTTGAATCGTCAAATTACAAATTATTATTTTAAAATAAAAAACTACCATCGAAAATTTAGTTTTTTCAAAAATTACTAGATCATACAGATAAAAATCGACAAGAAACTCGATAGGTATTCTTTAAAAATAAATTGAAATTTTATGCTGTACATTTTATTAGAAAACATGACATTTTTATTACAAAATCAATACTAATATAATAAATAGACACTTAATTATGTGGTTCGTTTGACAAACTATTTTAAAAATGATATAGATATAGATAGACTATATTTCATGTATATGTAATATTTTAAAACAAAATATTCATTAACGCGAGTGAAACCAAGAGCAAAAGGTATTTTCTTACATTTTTTTTTACATTTATAAAAAAATTGTGTGCATAACACCACTGTATGATTAATCAGTAATTATCAAAGAATATTAAAAGCACGCGCGATGCATACTTCTTACAAAGTAGAAATTGTTTCTTGTCACGAGAAGTCAGGAAACACGAAGTTTAATATGCTATATTTATGCATGTAAATAATTAAATTTAAACTTTTTTTAAATTATGAATAAATAAAGCTTGTAAAAGATTTAAAAAAGTATATTTTTGTTCAAACAATGTTATTGAGTATAAAAATCCGATAAAACATAATAGAAGTAAATTATGACATGTGGGTTTTACTATGTATAAATTGAATAACTATAAAGTGAGCTTTAAAGGCGGATCCAGGTGGAGGGCTCATGGGGGTTATGACCCCCCAGGGCTGGGTCCAAGACCTAGGTAGAGCACTAATTATAATTGTAAAAAATGATGATGATTAACATGATTTTTATATTTTTTTGTCAAAATAGATTTTATGTAAGTACCTTTAATAATTAATTAATTTAATATAATTTGTATGATTGAAGAACTTCTCTTTAATAGGAGAGGCCCTTGCCCAGCAGTAGACGTTTACTCATTAATAATACTTGACGACGCCGAATCGGCGTTCTTAAACTCTTTGTTATAAAAAAAATCTAAATTCGATATGTCATTAACTCTAGCCAGCATGAAATATATTTCGGAACACACACCAAAAGTAGTCTACGAAGGCTTTAATCTTAGATGTTACTTGACACATACGTTAGTTGAACGTCCAAGATCGTAAAAGTTGATGGTGAAGCATCGTTTAAGTACGAACCAATGAAAAACGCGGCGTCTGTACGTCGTTAAAGCGTATTCCATACACTAAAGTCGTGTGTACTTAACAGCTGAGTCTAAACTGCTAGATACCTAGGTTTGTTTTATAGTTTTATAGATACAATACTCATTTATAATTCTTACTACTAGTCAAAGTCTTACTACTATTATAAACGCGAATGTGTGTGAAAGTGGATGGCTGTTTCATTCACGCAAAAACAATTAAACATTAAGATCATATATGGATGCTGATAAGCAATAATGTGTCAACCCACAAAAAGTCAAATTCTGAGATATTGATGTATTTTGATACTGTATTACCTATTTAACATTATTCAAAAAAAAATTAAGGTCATATAAACTAAAAAAGTATGAAATAAAGTTTCCCAATAACTTGTTTCGAATTTCAAGCGCGTTCCATATTTTGAAATTTATACAATAATCTCAAATATTTGAAAAACTTTTTATTACATAATATTTTAAATATATCTGCTTTTAATTCATTATACCTTTTATCAAAAAATAAAAGAACAGTTGGAAATATACTTCTTCAAACGTATTGGTTAAGAATAGGTTTGACATCTTTAGACGCCATTTTCTCAAAATGAAGTCCATGTGGCTTGACACAGTATTGCATATCAGCGTCCATATCTTAAACATCAGAATAACAAATAGAATAAAGATATTGTGTGATTTTCATCAAATAATAACAAAATTTGTCAAGGAATTCAAAAAATTCCGATGAAATTGTCGGTGGCGGCTAGTGATATTATAAATGTGAGAATTATTGAGTGAGTGTATATATTTGTTACTTCTTAACTCTGTAGCAGCTCAACAGATTCAAATAAAATTCGTAATATCTAAAGCCTATAAACTGGATATAGGCTAGGGCTATTATACATATACAATTTGTGTATATATAAGCTGTGTTCAACAATTTGCATCCCAGATAAAGGGTATGGGTATTTTGAATACAACATTAGATTTTTCGACCTTTGAAACTGCTGAAGTTATTTAAAAATAAAGAACAATTTCTTCTAATAATCTCGTGTTAAATATTAATCCTTTTAAGGCAATTTAATTAAAAAGTTTTATCACAATGACAATTTGTAGCCGTGTTCAACAATTTGTAACTAGCTAAGTGTCTGGTTTTGGTTTGATTAAAACTTTTAATGGATGTACTATTTGTCCGCTTTTAATATTTATTCAAACAATATTCCGGACAAAGCGACCGCAAACAAAAAGGCATTCAGCTGTAATAAAATAATATTTAATTGATTGTAACGGCTATTGTTGTGATAAAAATATATTATTAAAACAATTATGTTATATTATATTATACTACTAAAATATATTTTTAGTAACACACATCATAGCAACATAAACGGCTACCGTTTCCAAATAAATATGCTATTATAAAAAGAATAAGAATAAGTTTATTTGGAACATAGCCAATGAATACAGACCTAAATTATTACAGTAAAAAGACTAAAAATAAAAAAAATAACAAAAAAAGTAAAATTAAGACTAAAACTAATCATATTTACAAAATGAGTAATAAATAGTACTAATAATAACATATTAACAATTAATTAATAATTATAATAAAAAAAATAAATAATAATAACAACAAAATATATTAATAATAATAAGCAGAGACGCTATTTTACTTTGTCCACAGAGTTAAACTTTTCCGACGAATAAGAATTGACTGCTCGTATTTTTATAAATAAAATTGCTACATTCGTAAAAATTTTAACAAGTTGTTTTTGTGATATGACGAAAAATGAAACACAATTTCTCCCGTCTTATAAATGTTTAGGAGACAAAATACAAAAAGTAAAAGATCTAGACGTTCCGTGTCGACCTCGGTTACGGGCAACAATTACTCTTATCAGAGCCTAAGCATTTTCAGCCACGCCAAGACAGCTAAGCTGTAATTTGGGTAAACACATTTTAGTTTCTCTAATAATATACTGCTTATTTTTGATGATTAATAAATTAACCACGATTTATTATAAATAGCGACACATTCAGCATTTTGTAATTCTTGGCGACAAATTTATAAAGAATATTTCATTCGCTTGATGGTTGATTGATTGGATACCATTTTATTAAGTTTTTTGCGAAATAACAACAATACTTTATAAGTTAATTACGCGATTTGAATTCCTTTTAAATAGTTTTATTCCAACTACATTACAACTGAACAATATAAATAAAAAAAAACGAAACACGTCAACAATTTTTCAAGAAAAATTTATCAAAGAATTTTTTATTTTTTAATCTAGTACAGACCTTAAGACATTATATTTCACATTCGAAACATTAAATAGTGTCTCGTTTCCGTTATGGGGTACAAATGGCTCCTAACCCCCAATAAGCTGTTAGGACAACCCTCACGTAGCAATAAAATATACATATTTCAATCTCAAGTCCCGGCGTGAATGACACTGCGCTATACAAATAATACATACCTTGTACTTGAGAAACCCTACTACAAGTTCACGGAAATATGGAATTCAATTTCTATTTTTTTGTTTTTGCTTTTTTTGTATATAACAAAGTAAAGTAACAACCTGTTAATATCCCACTGCTGGGCAAAGGCCTCCTCTCCCATTAAGGAGAAGGTTTAGAGCTTAATCCACCACGCTGCTTCACTGCGGGTTGGCGGATGTACATATGTCAGAATTTCTCCTGGCATATGCAGGTTTCCTCACGATATTTTCCTTCACCGCCGAGCTCGAGATGAATTTAAACACTAATTTAGCACTTGAAAAATCAGTGGTGCTAGCCGGGGTTTGAACCCATGATCATCGGTTGAGATCGACGTGTTCTAACCTCTAGGCCATCTCGGCTCTTGTATATATAACTTGTATGTATATAACAAGACATATAAAATTTTTATAATGCTAAATTTATTAACAATATCTTTAATTTTCTTTTATTTTTTTATTTACTTGATCATATTTGAACTGTACTTTAAAAAGGTTTTAAGTGTAAATTTAAAAAAATTGTTAATGTCGATAAAATGTTATTAACTTTGTTATTTTTACGTATGTGTTTATTTCTTTATGTTGTCTATACATTAAAAAGTAGTTCAAAACATCAATATTTCATAACAACTGTATATTTAATATGAATGCATTATATACATACTCTTAAATAAACCTTTCTTATTTCGTTAATTTTTTTTAAATAAGCTGGCAAACGAGTAGGCTAGACACCTGATGTTAAGTTATCACCGCCGCTGACACAAATGCGTTGCCAACTTAAGAATAAGAAATAAAAGGGAATAGGGAGTAATGAAAGGGTTCGGGGAAGGGATTAGACTTCAGGCTTTCTCAGTCACCGCACGATCAGCTATATCAATTTCTCGACACCGAGTGAGGTACTGTCTGAGTACATTAAGCCTCAGTTATTTGATATCAGATATTATCGAAAACCGCATGAAAATCCATCGTGTACTAAAAAGTAATAACCAAAGAAACAATATTATATTTTTAATTATTAAAAAGTTTACAATATTAAATATGTTTCGAAAACTCATAGTAGTATCTTCGAATAGATGTGTCCCTATTGTAAGGTCGACAAGGGACGGGCAGCATGGCCGGTCCCATTCAGCTTTATTTCCAAATCGTAATATATTCTCGTTTCAATAACTCGTAACATCCGAAGCAAGAAATCCTACACAATTTAAGCGATTTTCTCTTAGATGTTTGGATGATCCGTAAAGAGAATCTTTTGAAAAATTTTAATAGGTTATTTTTAATGACGTGCAAATATTTTTCGATAAGGATAAGTTATCAATAGCAAACGAAATATATCTGAGATGTTGCGTACTTATAAAAATAACCACATCTTAAAGAGCAGATGGGTCACCTGATATAATCACCGGTATCCATGAACATTTGAAACGTAAGAAAAGTTATTAATGCGTTGCTGGATTAAAAATTAATAAGGGGTAAAGAGAAATAGAAAGTATGGAAAGGGATGGGGCATAAGCATTATTCCGGCTCTCTCACTCACCGTACTCTGCTATATTAGCTAATTTATGACGATTTTCTGTGAGAGTGTCTTCCCTAGTCGAGCTACCTCGTATACGACCTGTAGACCGCTACAGATTGGCTTCACCACAAGAATAGTAATAGTGTTGCGAACTCCTTCGAATAAACTCTTTTGATTTATAAATTAAAATGTAAATAAAATAAAATACAAAATAGTATAATACATGACAGAACGTTGTCAATGAACTAGAACCAATCTAATATTTTAATATTAATTTAATAGGTATTTAACATTTTTCGGTTTTTACGGCTCGAAGATGAAAATGTTAAATATTAAATTAATATTAAAATAAAAGATCTTTGTTATATATATTTTTTTTAATTTTACCCACGGGATAAAAACTACCCTACTAATTGTTAATCCAAAATGTAAGCTCCTTGAAAATTACTTCATTACTTAAAGTTCACTCACAAATCTAAACTTATCTTACACTGAGGAAATTTTTGATTGTTTGTTTGTTTGCATTGAGAGGGTTTTGAAACTAGAAGGCGATTTGAATTTTTTTTGTGTGTTGGTCAGCCCGTTTATTGAGGAAAGTTATTGCTATATGACATCACACTACAACTCAGTAAACATAAACGCGAGCAAAGTCGCGAGGGGCAGCTAGTGTATTTATGCTTGTAGTCTCATTTCCGTTTTTTTTAATGTTACCTCAGAGCTTCTGTCATTTTTAATCGATTTTGAAAATATTTTTTCATTTGGAAAGATATACATACCTTCAGATCGTTCCATAATTTTTTTTTAATCATAAATATTTACAAGAGTTATTTTTCTTTGCTTAACATCTAAAAGAATTTATTGTCATAGTTTTTGTAAGGTGACCTTGATACCAGTTTACAGAATTAGTTAATATCAATTACAAGAGTAAAACTTACAAAAGTAATTCTTGCACAATAATAACACCTCACACTTGACATTCATTGAAACTATTAATGCCACGACGATTCGCCAGCATTGACAGCTTACGTCCGCCATATTGATTTTTTTGACGTTTCATAGTCTATGACAATCCGGAGAAGTATAAGAACTAAATAAACATGTGATTGTCCCATTAAAATTATCTGTATTTATATATTATGTATAATATTTATATTTTGTGTTGTTTTAGTTTAACACCACCAAGACCAACACTGAAGAAATTTATCATATTTTAGGATGTTTTCAAAATTTAGTTAAGGTTGGATTCTTGACCCCACCGATCAATCTCCATCGTGTTTTTTTCCATTCCACGTGACATAGGCGAAATAACATGTGTCTAATTGGCACAAGTAAAATAATTGAATTGAATTGATTGAAGTATGAGAACGTGATTACGCCTTACATTTTATTATTATTAATCCATTTTGGCTCTAGGAGTTCATAATAGATCGGTCATATTTCACATACATACACATAACACACACACATACACGCCTACGTACACATATGCATATGTACATACGAGCGAAAAACATTAACCTCCGTTTGAGTCAATTAGAATAATATATAAAATGTGTCGCTTTCTTTATTTACAAGATGCCCTATGAACGATAGAATATTTCTAATACCGTATCATATTTAATATTAACATCAAGCTCATTACAATCGCCGTATCACCGAACACAATCTCTTAATTACGGCTTAATTATAATCGCCGCATCTCAAACTTTTCTTATCAAGCCCCAGAATGCTGATTACCCTTCGAATGAACTAAAACGAGTTTGAGGATCGCTATCTCTGGGGTTCACATCTCCCGAGTGTCATTAGTTAATGTTGCGGGCAGTTCCTACCGAGATTTCATCTGGCGGTTGGAGATCAGTCGAGTCGCCCTCGTGATCTTATCTTAGTTTCATTACCGTTCCACGATATCGCGCCCTTTGACGGACTGCGTACAAGTCTATTACGTTGAGTTTTATAAGACTCTAGAAATTGCGAAATTGAGTAGTGAATTGAATCAGAACAATCTAGACGTATTAAAAAGTAAATGATCTGTTTTTACTTTATCTGACAATTTGGATCTGTTCCCTGATTGTCTATGACAATTATCACGAATACGAGAATAAGGATTACCTGCCTAAAATTGTAGATTACATGAATTTCGTGACGTTTTATGTCTCTATTTTGAAGTCGCTCATTTTCACAACAATCAGAGCCCAGGGCGCTGATTGTGTAAGACTATCGCTACTTAAGCGTGCCGCATTCTTACGTTAAAAGAGAAATTGTGATACAAAAATCAGAAATTAACCGTCACAATATCGTATTTTTTATAGCGATTGTCTACATCAATTAGATCTTAAACCGTATGTTAAAATGCGATTTATTATTCACAACAATTGCATTTATCACAAGTCATTTACAGTCGTATGTTGAAATCTGTTCTCCGTTTCCTATACATACTCGTTATAAATAGAAACATTAACATTAAAATCGGCGCACAAAAAAGATCAGCCGCTTTAGACGTCCTGGAGTTATCAAAAGATTATTCCTGTTCACCGATGATTTATCTACACATACTAAAATGAAATTGCGCAGCACGATCTCCTTGTCTGTTATGTTTTCACGGCTAAGTCGATTTTAATGAAGCGTGTAGATTGAACACTGGGAAGAGACATAGGGTACTTTAAAATAATAACTTCCATGAGGGTGAAATAAAGACATACATTTTAAAATATTTTAATTTCTGTGCTCCAGTTTCTGAAAAAAAAAAAGGTTTTTTTTAATTAGGATGAAATATAATTTTATTATTTTTGTCTAAATACTTACAGGCCAAGGCGTAAGCAGGAATTGGCTAATCTTTAGATTACTCTAAATTAATCCAAGCAAATCTTTAAATTGCTCAAAAAAAAAATATATGTACTTAAATATATATGTATATAAATAATGTTTAAGTAACTAAAACGTTAATCCAGACGTGAATGTAAAGTAACGCTTGAGCATTAAGGATGGGTAAGTATTTGGGCGTATTTAGATACGAAGAGGGCGCCGTAGGGTCGAACCCCCTCTGAATAGAAATAGTTTTGGCCCGGAGGAATTACAGCGGACCCCGAGGTCACGAGAATGAATTTTGATTTTGCTTTTTCGAGATCGAAGCCGGATTATTGTGTACGTTGTCCGCACCCTACAGATTTTCACCCTTCCCAACGTTTACCTATACAAACATACCTGTCCCGACTGAATTTTGATTATTTATAACACCCAACTCGCTCTCCTGTGTCGTTTTAAAAGAATTTCATACGTCAAAGTCGCGTTATCCAGTTGAAAATTTTCCAAAATGCTTGAACATTTCATGAAAATCGTATCTCTCGTCGCATTCGCAGAATTTCAATGCTTAAGGTCTTTTGACGGTTCGCGTTTGGCGCGTCGTTGAGGCTGTATGACGCTCGTACCTATATTTGCACTCATCCGTCATATTACACTTTGCGGGGCGGAAACACGGAGCTCGAATAAAAACACAAACATCATTGTCTATGTTTGGTAAAGAGTTGGCTCGTAAACAAGCAATAAACGTCCCGTATATCATTTCGGAAGGGTGGAGACTGCTCTATCGCGGCTAACAGTAAATTCGCTTGTAAAAAATTTCAACCCAGCTTGTTTATTGTTTCCGTTTAATTGTGAAATTTTCATGTTTATTCGTACAATTTTATAGCGAACAACGGAATGATTTGTAACGCCCGTATTAGGTGGACGTGAAAAGGAAAATCCTTATCAAAACAATTTGAAATGTTTCTTCTCGTGTTATTTATTGTTTGGTAAATAAAAATAGAATTTAATATATTAGTATTAGATATATTATTCCTACGTTTCACAGGAAATAATCATTGTGAAATACATATAAAGCACTAGCGGAGTACTTCCACATTATAATTATGTAGAAAAAGTTGTGTACTCACAATTTTTGTAAAGAAGTAAATGACATATGTATATTACTAACGTAGATATATACGATTGTACATATACTAAAGGCAACCGTTACTGACTGACTGATCTATCAACAAACAGCTCAAACCACGGAACGGATTGGGCTGAAAAGCAGACAGATAATATCGTACGCTTAGTGTTATTAAAGTGAGCGAATTAAAAAATCTACATTTTTTGACACAAAATGCCATAAACGTTTTACACTTGAAAATTTGGTCGTTTGTTTAGACTTTCATACGATAAAACGATCACTTAATATATTTTTTTAATCATATATAATAAACCACAGAATTATTTAAAACTAAATTTTAATTACTAACTTAGCTGACTCGTTTCACATACAATATCAGAGAGAAGGACGCGATATGAGGTAGAAAACCTCTGAGAAGGCATTTTTCAAAATTCATCTCTTAAGCTTATGAAATGGGGTCCAAAGTTTGTTTGTAATCACACTTAATGCGAGTGAAGTCGCGAGTATAAGCCAGACCTATACTAATATTATAAAGCTGAAGAGTTTGTTTGAATGCGCTAATCTCAAGAACTACTAGTTCGAATTGAAAAATTATTTTTGTGTTAGTTAGTTTATTTATTAAGTACATCACGCTACGACTCATAGGAGTGAAGTAGTGATCATAAACGTGAGTGAAAACGGAAGAAACAGCTAGTTATAAATAAAATACAGGTTAAAAAACAAATTAGAATAAAATTGAGTCTCTTTATACCCATCGCTTTTATGAGGTTTGTTGAAAACATATTTCAGTATAAAAAATGTATCCTCAGTACAATTCTAGTTCGACCTCAAATGAAACGTATGATAGAAATGCAAATCATATATGGATGAACACGATATATAATCATGAAATCGTAAAAAACTTTACGATTGCCGCAACTATAAGCGCGATGAAGCAATTTTATTTAACCATCAACAAAGGAAAAGTTGTAAAAAATGTTCTAGTATGGGACCAATTCCAATAGCATTCGCCAAAAATATTTCAAACTAATGCAATAATTTAAATCGAACATTTTTCGTTTCGACTATAGATGTTTATTTCTTTCACGAAGTCATTAACTTATCGCTTTGATTAGACGGACTTAACTTTATAGCTGTTTGTAGAGAGTTACATCTTAATCTTCGAGGGGTGAATTAAGGAAATGAACGTAAGAACAAGTCTACGAGAGTACTTAGTTTGCGTGTATAGATCTGTATCGCTGGAGTTTCTCGAAACGAAATCCGTTGGAGACATCTCACTATCAAACTCGCCATGAATTGTAAGAATTTTTTTTTAATATGGTCCTATGAAAGCTAGATTTAGGCTGTTGCACGTCGGATGTATGTCACGGATGTCAGATATTCTTATAGGAATTAGTAGTAAGAGGTCAAATTTATTTGCAACTTTGTATATAATGGTAGTAATAGAAAATACTGATCCAATTTTAAAAGTTATTTTTGAATTAGATAATTAGTTTATCGAGGAAGGTTACGAATCACATGAGCGAAGCAGTAACCATAATCGCGAATAAACCCGCGCGGGCCAGCTAGAGTGTCAAACCACAAAAAGTAAAATTCGGAGATTTGATATATACTGATACATTATTAAAAAAAATCAAATCATCTGAACTAAATAAGTACAAAAAAAGTTTCTTAATTTAATGTTTCGAATTTCAAGTGCGTTCCTTATTTAGTAATTTACACAATATTTGAAAACCTTATCATAATAGTAGATAAAACTTTTAATAATACCAATCTGTTTTTAATTTCATATTTCTTTTATCAAAATAGAAAATAAAAGATGGATATATAATTTATCAAACAAATTTAGTAAGAATAGTTTTGACAACTTTAGACGCCTTTTTATCAAAATGAAGTCCGTGTGTGTGGCTTGACATAGTGTCTGTACTGCTTAATCGAACAAAATGAACTATTACATATACATTTTCATGTATAGAAAAATGGACATAGAGTATTTCCATTTAGAAAAGTACTATTCTTGAGTCTTAGAAAAATATAGATTTTTAGACGGTCGCTCGGTATAATGAAATCAAAAATAACGCAAGCGAAGCAGCGTATGAAGCTAGTTTCTTATAATGTGCGGCAAGTCTTATCTAGCAGGTACGGGAAGTAAACATCCTGATATCGCACACTTTTTCGTGTGCGTTCAGAATACTCTCACCCTTTTTTATGTTTCCGCAGGGTTATATTTCGTTCAACTGTAGAGTTCTTCATATTTTTATTACGAACGGAGTAAAATCAAGATCGGATGGAATGATGAATACCTTTGAATTTTTAAGGTTTCATTGTGGTTGGATGGTAATAAAATCCCATTGTAGATTTTATTTATTTTTGAAATAAGATAAATAATGGAAATTAATTTAATAAGTCTATCTTAATAAACCTAGTAATATAATAAACAGAGATTGAATTTTGTATGTGCTAAGTAAAATCCGGAACCTATTAAAAAGAATTGTGGTACCGTTAACTCGAAAAGTATATTAAAGATATAGGCAAAGGCTATATTTTATACAGAAATAT
Source organism: Hypolimnas misippus (assembly GCA_037950945.1). Classification (NCBI taxonomy): domain Eukaryota; kingdom Metazoa; phylum Arthropoda; class Insecta; order Lepidoptera; family Nymphalidae; genus Hypolimnas; species Hypolimnas misippus. Next base: position 10,265,451 of record JBBEEQ010000006.1, read on the forward strand.
GTACATATATGTGTATTATTTTAAAACAAAACCTAAAATGAGGCGAGCGAAGCTGTTAGCAGGATCCTAATTATACATAAAGTACCCACAAATTAACGAACAGCTTAAGTTTTTGTTATTACTTGTTATGATATAAAAAAGGAGGAATTTCATCAAAACGGAATACTTTTGAAATTTATATATATCTGTCATTAACTTTTTATTTAATTATTTCACGTAGATAATTGTAACTTTCAGTATAGTTATAATAAGGAGCTGTCCAAATCAAGACATATCGTTTAAAACTTTATTTTGAGGAAGAGTATCGTAAGGTAAAATTAAAAAAAAGAAAAAAGTTAAGTTTCAATTAAAATATTAATAAAATTTCTTTGGTATTCGAACAGTATATATATACATATATATGTCTAAAAATATTCACTATTTAAATTTACTTTTAAAACTGGCTGGCTAACCCACTTTTTTATATATTAAAAAAATAATAACAATATTTCTATTATAATACAAATTTCTGAATCTACTTAACTTAATTTCATAGAAATAATAACTTCAAACTGCTACCCCAATATCAATTTTCCATAACCTATCAAACTATACTAGTAGAAATATATTTTCAATTCAACTCATAGCCAATAACGGCAAGTGGAGTATCAGATCTTAAGTCAAGCCAACAGAAGTCGGTACGTGACCGGAAATGAATTTTCCGGACGCATCTACACTTTCAACAAACTACGCAGAAGATATTCAATTTGCTTTATAGAATTATTCATTCGTTTATTGAACTTAATTTTACTGAAAGATCTTGAGAGTAAGTTAGCATTTTGTTTGTTTTTCTTTATATAAAATTACTATTTGAAGCGACACAAATATTTGTTTTTAAAAAATAGTAATTATAAATTTTGATATTATATAACTAACGATAGCGGATTTTAACACCCATCATGCCGTCCACTTTGTATGACGTTGCCTAGCAACTAGCAAACAATCATGGCAGGCGAGAGTATTTTTGGGCCAAATCTATAGACGAGCTTGTCAATGGGTAGAGATTGTCAACGTCAAATCGTAAGAATTTAACATATCTATAATAAAAATATCTTAAAAAAATCGACGATCGACGATTTCAACAAGCCCCAACACAATACTTCAGCTGTAAGTTAGCGTGGAGGTTTGTATCTTTGAGCCGAGATGGCCTAGTGAACATGCCAATCTCAATGGATGATCGCAGGTTCAAGCCCCGGCTAGCACCGCTTAGTTTTCAAGTGCTAAATTTATATTTAAATTCATCTCGGATTTGGCGATGAAGGAAAATATCGCGAAGAAACCTGCATGTGCCGGTAGAAATTCTGACACATATATGGACGCTGATAAGCAATACTGTGTCAAGCCACACGGACTTCATTTTTAGAAAATGGCGTCTAAAGATGTCAAACCTATTCTTAACAAATCGGTTTGAAGAAGTATACAGATGTCTTTTCTTTTATTTTTCGATATAAGGTATAATTAATTAAAATCAGACTAATATAATTAATATATTATCTAATAAAAAGTTTTTCAAATATTGAGATTATTGTATAAATTGCAAAATATGGAATTCACTTGAAATTCGAACCAATTAATTAAGAAACTTTTTCCGTACTTATTTAGTTTATATGACTTCAATTTTTTTAATCATGTTAAATAGGTGACGCAGTATCAAAATACATCAATATCTCCAAATTTGACTTTTTGTGGGTTGACACATTATTGCTTATCGGCATCCATATATCCGCCAACCCGCAGTGTAGCAACTTGGTGGATAAGCTCTAAATCTTCTCCTTAATAGTAGAGGAGGCGGAGGAGTTTATTTTAGGGTATTTTGACCGAGGCAGTACCATACGGAAAACCGTCGTAATGTACGCCTTTGCCCAGCTGTGGGACATTTACAGGCTGTTACTTTACTTTTTTACTTTTGTATCTTTAGTATATAATACATTCAACATTCAAGGTAATATATTATTTACCTATACATAGACATAGATGTCGCTTAGTTATTTCTTCACGCACCATACATCACTTAAAGTACACATCAGTTAAAGGCGAGAGGAGGCTATATAACACCGTTATCGTAATGAAATAAAATTACCTCGTGAAATATATATGAGCTCAGTAATCGGCACTCGGCGCGCTCGTGCAATTAAAATTGAAGACTGTTCGTAGGACTATTCTTCATCGAATACATGGTCGCTGATAAGCAATACTATGTCAAGCCACACGGACTTCACTTGGAGAAAATGGCGAAGATGTCAAAACTATTTTTTAATAAATTTGTTTGAAGACATATATATATGTCCATCTTTTTTTCTACTTTGATAAAAGGTAAAATGAATTAAATGCAGACTGGTATATTAAAAAGTTTTATTTAATACTAAATTATTCTAATATATAAGATTATTATATATTGTAAAATATGTAACACATTTTAATCTAATCTATAAATTAAAACATTTTTTTCCTTATCTATATATTTTAAATGATTTTTTTTACATTAATTATATATATGTGTAATGTAAAGCATTATAAGAATACATCTATTGATATATTTCTCGAGATATTTCTCGGAATTTGACTTTTGGTGGGTTGACACATTATTGGTTATCAGCATCCACATATGTATACTTTATATGTTAGTAGCTTGTATATGTGTTAATGTAGTTTGTTATACTAGATGACCATCTAAATCTATTTCTTAGTCTGATGTACGGCACTCGTAACATTTTTTCTAAGTGAATTGTACCATACTTATGTAATACTTTTAAGAGGGCGATTCTTGTATATATGGACGCTGATAAGCAATACTGTGTCAAGCCACATGCTCTTCATTTCGAGAAAATGGCGTCTAAAGATGTCAAACCTATTCTTAACAAATACATATGTATGTTTGAAGAAGTATATATCTATCTTTTCTTTTCTTTTTTGTTAAAAAATATAATGAATTAAAAGCGTATTTATATGTTTAATATATTATCTAATAGAAAGTTTTTCAAATATTTAAAATTATTATATAAATTGCAAAATTTGGAACGCACTTGGAAATCGAAACAACTAATTAGAAAAATTTTTTTCGTACTTATTTACTTGATATGACTTTAAATTTTTTCAATAATGTTAAATATGTGATGCAGTATCAAAATACATCAATATCTCCGAATATTAGTTTTTGTGGGTTGACACATTATTGCTTATCAGCATCCATATATAATCTGAATCTCGTATGCGGTTCCGACGATTTTCATGAAATTTAGTATGCAGAGGGTTTCGAGGGCGATAAATTGATCTAGCTAGGTTTTGTTTTTCGAATCGTCGTTTTATCCGTATTTTCAAGATCGAAAAATATCATTCATATTTTATCATTATGGAACTCGTATCTGAATATAATTTCCAAAAAACACAATATACCAAAAAAACCGAGCAAAGCCACCGAGATACTGACCTTTAATTACAAACAATATATTGACAAAGTTTCATTATAATCGGATAAACAATATTATCGCGAATGAGGTACAAACAGACAAACAACTCGTCTAGTTATACGCAACACAATCAAACAACCAGATCACGAGAAACGTTGTCCTCTCTATGTGTTTCATGAGAAGGATCGGTCCCGCTACCGTTACCTTTTCAGCCAGCTATAGTGACAATTGCGCCAACCTGTCATCGATTTATTAAATACAGGTAAAGTATTGATTTACTTAAATTTAATCTATTATCATCGCTGCGTTTTCAAGTGCTAAATTTGTGCTCAAATTCATTCCGAACTCGGCGGCGAAGGAAAACATCGAGAGGAAACCTTCTTTGCGGGGAGGACCGATTGTATAATCGCCAACCCGCAGTGGAGCAGCGTGCTGGATTACGCTCTAAACGTTCTCCATCATGGGAGAGGAGCCCTTAATTGGAGCTTGTTAATTTGCTTGTTTACTGTAATAAACTAATAATTATGTTATTTATTTTATGTACAATAATTAAATTTGCACTGATTTCCGTACACCTCCTAACCGCTTTATTCAATCTCATGTCCTTTGCCCAAAGGTTGTCTGGAAGAGATCACTGTTTTAGCGATAAGACCGCCTTTTGAACATTCTTTATTTTTATTTCTTTCAATATTCTGTATCTATTGTTTTTTTTTTTTTTTGTTTTGGTGTACAATAAAGAATATTTGTATTGTATTGTAATTCTACACACTTATACTAAAATAATAATTATTATATTAAATATCTATAAAATAAATCACGTATACATGACATTACAATCGATTTAATATCAATTTACACACAAAAGCAATAAAATAACTAATTTTTTGCCCGCGGCTTTACGTTCTCGTAATCGGCTTCCCGTAGATGATGCATGGTTAATACAAATGTTTTTTATGATTTATAGACTATTTTATTTGATAAATTGCCTCTATATTTATTGGCTATTGATTAAATATTTTCATATTAATATAGATACGTTAGATACGTAATTTTATGCGCTTTTAATATATAGAAAAAAGGTTTAAATTAATGTATTAAAAGAGAGATTATATTTAGGTAGATATTAAGTAATTTTGCTAAATTTTTTAAGTATTATGTTTTGGAGATTATAGTGATAGCTTAATTACAGTGTTATTGATTTCAAAATTCCTTGTATGAGGTATTGTAATTGCGAAAATTTTTTCAAAACCACCGCGACGTAAGCAGTATAATCAACGAAGATTGTTCCAAAATATTGTATTACTATTATTGTTTTTCTTAATATTTTCAGAGAAATAGAATTTAATTGAAATAATTGTTCATTCAAGGTATTAAGTTGATAAGAATTATAAAACTGTAACGAAATGATTTTAAAAGATACACCAAAAACTCTTTAACTTTTTTTCTTAAACAAAGTTTTGCTGCTGCTAATGACGAAAAAACTGCAAATCATAAAATGTATGTCTCTTTAAGACAACATCTTTTTGAGTTTGATTTTTTTATAAAAATCGTCTTATAATTTCAGCAGGGGGCTAGTTAAGATAAAATATCGTTATCAAAAGATGCCAATTTTGATTGCTAAAAGAGGACTTTTAGTACAAAACAGAAATCAACTATAAGCATTTTTATAGATATATTTTAAAGTTTCTACCTTGCTGGGCGTTAAAAATATATTCTAAGCACTTTTACCTTAACTTACACGAATTTTAAAGAAGGTTAACAATTTTCCATATTGATAATTTAATATACATTTTTTTAATATTTTTGTTGAATAAATATATAAATTCATAAGAAAGATTATAAAAAAAAAACTTAATGTTTCCATTTTCTCACGCGTGTGGCGCTATTCATAAGAAATCTATCGAGTTTTATTGAAATATTATCGAAAACTAATAATTTTGCGAACACGACTAAAAAAATAAAGATATATAATTAAATAATAAAAGAAATATAATTTATATTTCAACAAATTATCTCTATGATATTCTCACAACACTTAAGTAGTTTCCTTAATATGCCAATAATTCATAAAATATTGTGCATTATTTTATAATATTAATTTAAGCGTATTGTTGCCAGCACAATAATCTTTTATTCATTCAACATAAAATCCGGATAATTCGCTTTAAAGAGGTTATCAGCTTAACCGGTGTCAACCGCGGATTCAATGGTACTCCTCCATTTGTATTCTGTGACCGTTTCAGAATTATCCCCACTAGCAACACTTAGCGAACCGAATAATTAGACTGAACCTTACAACTTATCGTCATTATTACACTCGTAATTTTGTTCTATTTGTATTATCAATGCCGTTTATGGAATGTTTTAAGTATGACATTGTATTTTAAGTAAAATACTTTGATGTTGAGAAAGATCAATTCTTTCTCTTTAAAAAACTCTTGGTGCTTAATATTAGCAATTCTTGTGTAAGTAAGTTGTGTATATAAAATTTAAATCTCGGCTGTAACAATTTTAAAAAAAATTAGTATCCAGGTGGTTTCGAGGGCGTAAAATCGATCTAACTAGGTTCCATTTTTAGATAACGTATTTATCAGTGTTTTCTAGATCTAAAAAATAATATTCATATTTCATCATTATGTAATTCGTATTTAAATATAATTTCCAAAAACCACGAATTACCAAAAAAAAATACTGAGCAAAACTCGGTCATCAAAACAACACTCGTCTACACCTATATTAAGATATAAAATCCATCTTAAACTGATTTTAATATTATAACTTATGTTAAGATAAATATAATCTAAAAATCTAACAACAAATCAAACATATAAATCCATCAAATCGTTTTAGTTTAGATTGTGTCAAAAATAAACGTATTTATTATAATATATATGTACAATACACAAACAAATGTATACGACGTTTTTATATTCGAAAACATAAACCCTAATGGAAGTCAAACAATCGGATATATTTAATAAATAATAATAAATAAATAACGCATCACACTCAACGGCCCCCATTATGATGTCATGACCTTATGTCGGGGGTCCGGAAACACTCACAACATTAACACAAACACCCAGACCACGACAAACATCTGTATGGCCAATACACATGTTTGCCGTGAGCGGGGATCGAACCCGCGACCGTTAGCGCTTTAGTCAGTTGCAGTGACCATTGCGCCAACGCGTCTGTCGATTTTATTTTTTTAAACAGAACAATTTATGATTAAACTTTTTAATAGTAATTTGAATTACAGTTAAATTAGCCATTTTAGTAGAAAAATCGATTGTCAAAACGAAGCATTGTGATAACAATAGTTCCGATATAAAATTTATCTTCCAATATGGTCAAGTCACAAAATGTCACAACTCACTTTCATCGACAATCAGCGAGTGACTGCTAACCGAGTTTCACTAACGAACTCCTTAACTAGATAGTAACGATGCAACCGAACTTCATAATTAGGCCAACCGACAATTGTGAAGGAACTTTTTGTTTTATTCCTGCAGTTTCGGCGCATTCGGTGAGCTGGCGACTTCGTACTTTGTTACTTAAAGCTGAATTAGCGACTCTGAAGTCGGGATCATGTAACTTTACGACGGGAATTTTATGTTTCATGATACATTTTTTTCATTTTAAGTATATCTTAATGAGGTTATTTTTATTATTATTTAAGGATAATTGGACGCTTATAAGCAATACTGTGTCAAGCCACACGGACTTCATTTTGAGAAAAAGGCGCCTAAAGTTGTCAAACCTATTCTTATTAAATTTATTTGTAGATCTATATATTCATGTTTAATTTTGTATTTAGATTAAATTTATAATAAACTAAAAGTAGACTATTAAAATAAAAAGTTTAATCTAATTATAAGTTTTTCAAATATATGAGATTATTACATATAGCAAAATATGTAAGAAACTTCTATATTCAAAACATTTAATTAAGAAACTTTTTATTTCTACTTATTTAGTTTAGACGACTTGAACATTTTATGAATAATGGTTAAATACATCGTGTATTATCAGAATACATCAATATCTCTAAATTTGACTTTTGTGGGTTGACACAACTAAATAAGTATTTAGTCATCTCAATTACATTCAATTAAATTAAATAAGTTCGGAAAAAAGTTTCTTAATCTATCGTTGTCTTAGAGTCTACTCGTGACCACGAACGCTACAAAGTGCTCGAAACGTCGGGATGATAAAATAATTAATGTACGCGATTTAAATCCTTTAATTTTTATTTTTATATTATATTATATTATATTATATTATATTATATTATATTATATTATATTATATTATATTATATTATATTATATTATATTATATTATATTATATTATATTATATTATATTAGTTTTATTTCAATTTCTTAATCAGATTTATTGAATATGGAAGTGTGTTCCATATTTTGGATTATGTAATAATCTCATATATTTGAAAAACTTATTAGTAGCTAAAACTCTTTACTATACCAATCTGCTTTTAATTTATTATACATTTTGTCAAAATATAATAAAAAATATGGATATATACTTCTCCAAACAGATTTATTAAGAATAGGTTTGATATCTTTAGATGCCATTTCCTCAAAATTAAGTCCGTGTGGCTTGACACAGTATTGCTTATCAGCGTCCATTTAATCATTGAGTTGAATTGATAGATTAGAATAGATATTTGTGTCGAAAGATTTTTTTTCTTGTCGCTATCTCCAAAATACCTCGGAGACCAAGCCAAATGGTCAGTGTTAGTCGTTATCACAGCCATCTTATCTAATCTGATCTGTCCGTGACTTTGTTCGCGTGGTCGTCGAGTATAGAGATTCTTTTTGTAATCCCCTGGGAACCCTTTCCTTTACCAAGATAAAAAATATTCTCTCCGTAAATCGAAAGTGTGCTATCACTGAATTTAATGTAAAAAAAAACTATTAATAGAATACTTAACCTTTTTACTTAATTCTTTGGTTTAATTAATTATAAAAAGCACATTTGTTTATTTTGTTTAATAATTTATACATTATTATGTTTTTCGTTACTTGCATTTACTATTTTTAAAACAAAAACTTCAATATTTTTACGTGTTGTAAACTTCAATCAAACCATCTACCTATGCCACCATACCAAACGAAGCAGTTTTGATCTTTCATGAAGATATATTTTCTATTAATGTAAATAGCAAAGGCAAGCTAATGTTAAGTGATCACCACCGTCCATGGACAATTCCAGTACCAGATCAGCTAAAAAACAGTTGCAGCCTTAATAAAAGGATTAAGTGATAAAATTTAAATAGGAAGTAAGGAAAAGAATGGGGTATAAGTTTGGAAAGGTATGTAAAGTATGAGAAAAGGCCTTCTGACTTTCTATATTTCACTGAAACACATATTAGCTGCTTCATACCGATCTTTTTACTAAAGTAAGATACTGCTCCGGTCGAGTTAGCCCGTATTCGAGCTGTTTCCAGTGAATTACAGCTACGCTTTACCTCACTGAAAATATCTTCAAGTGATACTGAAAAAAACAATTTATAAGTCAAATGTTGCCCTCCCCCATTCTTATAGCGGTTTGAGATAAGGTAGGGATATGAGATTGATTGGCTTTCTTAGATGAAGTACAATAAAAACAACGTAAGAACCCTTCATGAGATGAAGCCTTTTATTGCAAAACAGCTGCCTATATAGATTTATAATCCTTTAAAAATGCCAATGTATATGTGACTTAGCGGTTTAAGCTCTACGTTAATCAGTCAGTGAGTCAGGACAAGAAATTACATATTAGAAAATATATCTATTGTTAATCGGACTGATGCAAAGTCTACTAAAATTTAATTAGTGATTAAAAATAAAACGTGGACTATGAAAATGTGTTATTATTATTCACTTTTGGAGTTTAAAAACTATGTTCTGGATCCAATTTGAATTCATCCAAAACCATTTATTTGAGGAATACGCTACACTGAATATCCCGACGAAGCGTTACAAATTAAATTTACTCTCAAATCACGAATAGAATATAAAACAGAATATTATAAGTCAAAAGTTATTTATTACGTCCCCATAATCGAAATATTCAAATAACCAGATGGGAAGAAAACCGGTGAATTCGTGAGTATCGATGAAAAATTCAATTTACTAAAGCTAATGTTTGATATTTCTTTATCAGAAGATATCAGGAGAGCCAATTACCGTGTTTCGAGGGATTCGCTTCCGCGTGATTTGATGAATAATGTTCCTTTAAACCTAATATAATAAAGATATCTTTAACGAAATTAGACTAATTTTGTTTTTTGAATTATAATGTTATTTAATGCATTATTTATTATTATCCTAATTTACCTTTCGAGATTTTTATTAGGTTAGAATTATACAAAGTTTTTTGAACTCGCATTTTATAAGCGATCATTTTAGAAAGATTTATACATACCTACAGTAATATGTAAATGGAGAATTACACACACAGATGGCACACATAGGTCTTGTTTGGTATGGTCTGGTCTAGAACAGATTCAAACGACATACTCGCAACCAAATACACACATCGTCACAAAAATTAACACATCTCAGGCACTTTCTTAATAAACAGTCAACGCTGACGTTATCAAAAATCAAAAATCAAAATCAAAATATACTTTATTCAAATAGGTTCTTACGAGCACTTTTGAATCGTCAATACAAAAAAAAAATTACATCAATAATGAAGCTACCACCCGTTGGGAATGCAGATTCTACCGAGAAGAAAAGAAGAAACCCGATGAGATACGAAGTCCGTACATTTCACAATAACATATACATACTTATTGGTTTATTAAGAAAATAAATACCACAAAAAGTAACTAAGAATTTAAAAAGGCAAAAAAAGTCCATGAACCTCAGCGTCGCCCCTCACCTATTTGACTTTTCGAGTGACAAAAGCATTAAAACGTCTCGCGGGAATTAATCGCCTTTTACATTAAGGTTAAGTGCTATTTTAGATTATGTGTTGAAAGTTGAAAACTTCCACTTCGAACATTTTGTTGTTTCAGGCTTGTTCCAGCCGATTGCCGCCCGTCACTTCAATTATGTATCATATTTCGCAGGAACATCAACGGAATATTGGCAAAATTTTAAATAAATTGCTTTCTTCTACATTTAATATGTATAGTAAATGTCTTTGACGTTATTGGTTCTGTAATAATTTTTACACTAATTGGTATTGTTTGTTCTGAAGCTCTCTCTTAAAGAATTCTAAGAATGTAATGTAACAGTCTAAGATTCGATTTGGATCGTTACATTACAAATCTGCCTCGAAACTAATGAGCATTCGCCTGTAATATAATATACTCGATTTAAAGCATTTATCTGTCGTAAAATTGTTTTTACTGTAACAAATGAAGTGACTATACTGTTTGGAGCATGTTGATATAACACATTTTATTACGAGCGTTACAAAATTGTAACGTAAGAAATTGTCCTGTAATGCTTAATCTGCACTGTTACATTACAGGCGAATACTCCGGTGAGCGAGGGCCTTTATATATTTATTTTATTTACTCTAATTAAAATCATAAATATAAGATTTAAAATAGATCAATGTATTAGACTATAACACAAATCCTTTAAAGAATTATTTTAACTAACGAACAAGTTTTAATTACTAAACTCAGAAGCGAAACCAAAGCAAAATATCGCTGTTAAAAATTACACGTCTCTAGGCGCTTTTTATGATAATAAAACTGCAGCATCGGCTTAAACTTTGAAGCTCTGGAAAGTTTTATACAGGTAACATGATTACAATTAGTTTTTTTTTCTAAACTAGGTATTATACACAATAATTTTGAACAGGCCAAGCTTTTTTAAAGATTGTGTCACTTTTATCAACGCGAAAAACGAAACAACGGGAATGTGATTAATAAAAAAATATGTAAATTGTTTTTTTTTTATTAAGATAATTTTACACATTTTTTTATATATCTACAATTAAAATATTTTTCTTACAAGTAAAAAGAATTTACATTTAAACAACATAATATAAAGCCTTAAAAAAAATAACCGACTTCATAGGTAAAATACATAATTTTGTTTCTTTGGATAATGTACTTATTCTCATTTTATTTATTTAAAAAAGTACTGCAAAACTAATTTTGATAAAAACTCTATGGGACCAAACTATAATCATTCAAATCAAAAAGAATTTTTAAAATCAGTTATGAAATGACGAAAAAAAAACACTACAAATTAGGAACCGTCTCCTTTTTGAAGTCAATTAATGTAAATCACGACTTAAATTTTCACAACGAAATCCATATTATCAAAATTGTTATCATTGTATTCCTTTAACATAATTTTCCAGGTAAAGAGGAACAAAACCAAACAGTTTTTACAGAAAAGGTTTTCAGTGACAAATGAGTAATGTGTTTACTGAACTATATGGACCAGCTCGTTTTCCCCGTTGTTTACTTTCAATACATGACTTTGACTAATACAACTATCTCTGCGAGTGTGCGGTCAGCTCGTGGCACCACGGACGCTGCCGTACGAATACAATTGCCCATTATCATTGGATAATAACCTTTATTGCGAACAGCATAAGGGTTATAAACGTATACATTTATACGGGTTATAGTATGTGGGGTTAAAATTGCATCCTCTATTCCACGCTACGCTTGAACGGCTTCTAATGCGAATCATAAATCATTACTCAAACAAATACGCGGTTTTCTCTCGAGCTCGACTCGGACGTAACAATAGAATTTGATGGAGTAATTTGTATTAAGGGGTAATACTTTTATATACAGGTGAAATATGGTTTACCTTTAATTTAAAGTTTCACACGGTTCTGGTGTTACAATTTGGTTTTCTACCGCGTGTCTACTTAATTGGGGCAGGGCGATGTTTATTTTTTAATTAGCGAGTTCCGCTATGAATCAGGTTTTTTATGTTTGTTTTTTTTTTTATTGCTAGTAATTTAAAATATTGTCATTCTGTATATAACATTTCTTTAAAACGTATAATATATGTAATTTATAATAAAATAATATTAAAATAAAATGTATGTATATATATATATATATATATATATATATATATATATATATATATATATATATATATATATATATATATATATATATATATAAATTGAAAGGGAAATACTAAAAACTTATACTATAATAGGATATAATAGGAAATTCCTATCCTATTATAGTATACGTTTTTAATTTAATTCACATTAGTATTTCCCTTACAATTAAATTTATCTATATAACCGTAGATTTAAATTGTACCAGTAAACAGAAAAATAACCATTAAAAACTATTCATAACACTTATATCCTATTATCCTGTAACCACGTTATGTAGATGTAATTATTTCTAAGAGGAACGAGCGAGCGCTGAACATCTAAAGAGCCCTCAATGAGACGCAACAAAGATTATTATTAATATTACTACCCTTTTTATATAAAACTTAACATCATTTAATTAGAGCTGTCTACAGCAGAAATTTACCTGGTTTAAAATATAAAATTCAAACGTTTTTTTTGTCTATGAAAATAGCGGGCAAACGAGCAGGTCAGTTACCTAATGTTAAGTGATAACAGCTGCCCATAGATATTTGCAGCGTCAGGGAACCCACAAATGAAGACTTCACGGAAAACAATGAATGTAATAATTGGTTAGTAAGAGAAAGAGCAATCTTTATGGTTCCAAAATCTGTGTTTCTTTCATTTTATGTTCCTTTATGCAAATATTGAAAAAGTCAATACTAAATAAACATATTCTCAAACGTTACTTATTAAAAATATACTTTAGTTTCATATTTTAAAAATTATTGCAAAAAATCTGAAACTTTCAAATAGAAATAAAACTAGTACAACTGACTACGATGGTGTTACTCAATTCTCATTAATGTGTAGAAGTAATGCACCAAAAAGCCGATAGATGGCATTAAAAGCTCAGTTAAAAAAAAATTGACCTTCAGCCTATTTAAATGCGTTGCTGGCTTGATAACCGTAAAGGGATGAAGCAGAATACGTAGCTTACTTCCCATAGAAAGGTAAGGGCGGTTAGGCTTCCGACTCTCCAACTCTTACTACATTACGACGGTTTTCCGTATGGTACTGCCTCGGTCAAAATACCCCAAAATAAACTCCTCCGCCTCCTCTACTATTAAGGAGAAGGTTTAGAGCTAAATCCACCACGCTGCTCCACTGCGGGTTGGCAGATATACATGTGTCAGAATTTCTTTTGGCACATGTAGGTTAGCTTACGATATTTTATTTCACTGCCGTTGTATTAGTATTTTGATAAATAAGGAGATGGACGATGGCTTCGACCGACATTTCTAATGTCTCAATTATTTTAGAACTAATTGCATCCTGCGATTTCACTTGTGATAAAAGGACTTTATTCCAATTTCGTTTAAATTTGTTGAACTGTTTGTTATACATATTCACTCATAAACTTTCGTCTTTATAATATTAAAGTTCTTAAGTACATTATGTTATTTGCTTAATAAAATAATATTATTCATTTTTCGTATTTTAAACAATGCCTCTAATCACAATGGAAAAGTAATTAAAAAAATATTATAACAATTTTAAAAAGTTAGACATAAAAGCTATCAATGCATATAAAATAACGCATATTATATCATCATATATTAATTTAATTTAATACTAGCTTTCACCAGCGACTTCGACCGCGCTAAATAGTAAATGTTAATCCAAGATATAAACCATCTTCATTTCAAATTTCAGCCAAATCGGTTCAGTAGTTTTTGCGTGAAAGAGTAACAAACGTACATCCATCCATCCATCCACACAATATAACTTTTAAATTTATTATATTATAGTAGGATAAATACACAATATTAATAAAATTTGTTTTTTATTAACAACAATCTAAACGGTAACAAGCTTAAGATTACAATTTTAATAAATCTAATAAAACTTAAAACAAATTAATCTCAAATTAACTTTGCAAAATTAATAACAATTTGATACACTCAAAATATTTGTTCGAAGCAGTTCTACTATTATATTATTAATTTATCTTTATTAGTGAAAGATCGACCGATGTAGAATAAGCTTAATTAAATTAGTTTCATAGTTCTATTAATTCCCGCGAGTCTAAGTGTTCTTGAATAGAAACTTCATAGTTTTAATTAGTTACAATTTATTTATTTAATATAATTTCATCATCATTTATTTATTTCCTTAAAATCAAACTTATTACATAAGTAAGTCTTCCCCGCGCCTAATATATAAATAATAAAATTAACAAACAAATATCATTAATTAAATAATAAATTATAATTAAATAATAATAAAGTATTTAATACATATTGTGTCGTTTTTTAGTCAATTTTGTTTATGTTAAAGTGCCGTTGTAATCGTTAAAGTAGTTTAATTCAATAATAATTATACTAGAAAATATTTAACAAAAATAACTAAAACACCCTAATTTTCTAAATATAATGAAGTTAATCAACTAAAGCAAATATTTTTATTTCGATAGGAGTGTTCACGAGGTATCTTAAGGCATCCATCAATCATAATTTATTACCCCATTATTACTGTTCCCCTGTATAATCGTTCATATCCGAAACCACCTACAAAGGACGCGTTTACACTAACACAAGAAAATTACTAGTCTGTGTAATAGTTTTCTCTTAGATTATTTTATTACGTAATAATATTCCATAGTAATGACAAATTTTATTACTATAACTAAATACAATTTAATTAATTTATTAAATCGATTTTAATATTGTTTTATATTATTATAAACACAAAATAATTACTAGATAACGCAAAAGTCTATCAATGTGTTTAAAAGCACGGACTGAGGTTTCTTATAAAAAATGCAGAGAGTACTTAAAATTTTGAAAATTCCTTCTCTAAAGGCGTCATAAAGGCAAATAAAAAATTTTAAAGGGCATTTTGAAAGTTACAAAACGTTTTTAAATTTTGAACACAGCAATCTAACATACAAAACAAAAAAGAGAAAAAATTAAATAAAATAATAAAATAGTAGTCGATTTTAAAATAAAATTTCAAATTAGAGCAGAAGAGCCAGACGGTTCCACTAAAACCTTTAAAGCTCCACACCGTACACTTTAGTGACAAGTGCTTTTAAGTTAATTAACTTAGTTATTGATGACCGCAACCGCTCTGTTCTCGGATTATATTTCATTTAACACTTTAGTGGTATCGATCACTTTTATATTAGGGTGAAAATGGCACTTTCTTTATATATTATTTTTAGAATGTAACAGCATTTTATGAATGAATGAAATAGATACATATTTTAGCAGTGACATACATTTTTTCTTCTTTTAATTTTCAACTCAATAAAAAAACACAGATTTTATATTAAAATAAATTTCACAATTTCTATGTCATACAATTTAATAACAAAACATCCAAGTTATGTAAGAACGGAAACTAATAATATCAGATCTCAGAAGTACTATCTTCAAATTCGAATATCGCATAAAATTAAAACAGAATTTTTAATTTTCGTAAATGCTAAAACTTTGCTACAGAAAAAAAATATGTTTACAAAAATAGACAATGAAACATAAAAATTCTTCAGATATTTCAAGTCAAAATCAAAACACATTAATACATCCCTTAGTTTTCAACTCAGTCGCATTTAGGTACTTACATTTACGATTACCAAATAACATTTACGATAAAATAATAAAGATAAATGATGATTAAAAACTATCCTTCCATTGTACACGCGACCCAAACAGGGACCTCCTTACATCCCTTCAGTAATGCACAAGTAAAGGAAATTGGATTTTTCTTTATTCTCGCGCGGGTAACTTGATATTGTGTGAATTATGGAAATGGCGATGCTAAATTGTTGATTTATTGCCCTGATATATGTGATTGGTTACCAAAATACTTCCCGCTTTTGTTATTAGGAAAATGTTAATACAGGCTTTCGCACCTTTCACCCAGTTTGTTCGAATTTTGTATAGATTATTATATGTACAGAGATATCGCAACTTACGACTGCAACTTACGCTAGTTTGGAATTACGAAATATTCAATATTATTACGTTGTTATTAATTACACTATTACACACGTTTTTTTAAACGTTTGTTGTTTTCTTGTGTCCGATTCTACCTGAACATACTTTGTATGTTTTGATGAATGTGAAAAATATATCACGACTTACACTGTTACAACTCGCCCCACTTACCGCGTAAGTTCGCAGTATTACTCGATGTCTATAATTGATATATTAATATAAAACAAGTGCGTCATTATTTTTACGTTAATATAAAAACACAGGTATTGGTAATCGATAGAATTGGCGAGGCTCTCGGCACATTAAGAAAACGGGGCATATGACTTTGACAAAGGACTATTTCGTTAAAATAAATATAAAATATAAAAAGGCACAATTATAAATTTTTTAACTGCTATGTTTATTTATTTACTGTCACATTAAATACGAGACGTGTAATATTCAAAATGAAAATATAAAATAATAATATAGAACGTATTCTTCAAATTTTAAAGAATTTTAAATCATTAATTTTTTTTCGTGATCTGATAGGAACTATGGGGCCCCCATCAATTCCGGGGCCCTAGGCAAGTACCCAGAGTGCCCAGTGGTATAGAGAGTAATGCGCAACAGAGTAATTGTATGTTGAATGGTTCATGGAAACACATTTTCAACAAAATAGTTCTGAAAATTGAATTCAACATTTTTCTTTTCATTTTATGAGGTCAATTTGCGAAGCAATGCAAAAAACCTTCAAGTGACATTGAGACTTGTAACCGTGTTGTTTCCCTCGTACATAGTAAGTAATTATATAAAAGATTTAACTTAAGTAGGTCACGACAATCGTGATACTAATGAGAGTTTCCGTAATTAGAGTAAAATTGTATTAACATGTACAAATTCTGTAATATACAAAGTTACAAATGTGTTTTTTTGTACTCTATACACACACAATCAAAAAGTAAATACATTTAATTTCGTTGTGTAAGTAAATTTGCATACATGTGTTTGTTAACATGTGTGTGTGTGTATAAAGGAATTTATTCATTTGTAGTGCCTTAAAAACAATAGTCTAAAGCTAAACAAAATTATATTATAGGCCATTTGCATGACAGTGACGTCTCCCAGTGCCTCTTGTGATTACATTAATGGCTAAATATAAATATTTTTTATACTGCTTTGCGAATGCCAAAGCAAAGATTAATATACTATATAAATACAATATACACAGAATCACGTTACAAGGTCTCGTATCGTCATCATCTACTCGTATTTTAATATAATAAAAAAAAAATTCAGAAAGTTGTTATTTAAAAAAAAAAGAGTACCTAAACTTTCAGTTTAGTTCCATAGAGTTTTTATCAAAATCGATTTAGTAATATGATTTTTAAACGAAATTGCGTATATTTTTTAAAAGACTTTTTAAAAAGTTTTTTTTTAATCTTAGTTATTTATACACTATAAAACGAATAAATTTTTATATTAAGTACTGTTTACATTCAAATAACGGCAAATAAATCTTACATACTACATAGTTTTCCAGCTGCAAGAAATTGGGTCACGACCGCTCGTAAGGAAAAGTCGCCTAATCTAAGTCATCTCACTAATTACTGACACTCTTTGTTCTCATAATTAATAGCCACCAAACAAATATCAATGACTTTTATTCCAATGATAACAGCCCTATTTTATTCTAATTTATTGTTAATGAATTATGTATTCACTTTACAGTTAACTGGCTATCGCGCTCCCGTTTACACTGCATTACCACTGTGATCGTGCATTTTTCCAGTAATTTTTCAGTTTATTCGTTACAATTATTTATTTATTCAATAATTAAATCTATCACATGTTAAACAGCCTGTAAATGTCCCACTGCTCGGACAAAAGAGGAGAGCTTAATCTACCACGCTGCTCCATTGCGGGTTGGTTGATATACATATGTCAGAATTTCTCCGGGCACATGCAGGTTTACTCGCGATGTTTTCCTTCACGCCGAGCTCGAGATTAATTTAAACACAAATTTAGGACCTGAAAATTTAACGGAGCTAGCCAGGGTTAAAACCCGCGATCATTGGTTGAGATCGACGTGATCTAACCATTAGGCCATTTTGGCCTAATTAATTTATCCGATAAAAAGATACGGCTTCTTTATTTTATTTTAAAACACTTGATATGATATTTTAACCAATTGTTTAAATCTATTTACAGACAAAGTTACAAACAATACAAATATAATAGTTTTAAACAACATTGTATAACATTTATCTAATTTAATTTACGAACAATCTAAGTCCAGGTTGACCTAGTTGTCTTGTTTTCTAGAGAACATTTGCAATGGATAAGGAGTGTCGTTTCATATTATTGCCAATTAGTAATGCCAGATTATCTATCATTTAATAAGAATAAAAAAATTTATTATTCAATATATCAATCAAGCTCTAAATTAATACAAAAAATAAAAAAAGGATTCTTTTTTACAAAACATTGTAGACCTCATCTAAGCCACTGCATCTGGGTAAAGTTCCCAAAATACTGGCAGCATTACCCCGTTGAATGGCCAAGCTGATCCTTTGACTGAGGTAGCTGCCAGCTCTTGGGTCCCCAGTTGACTCCCAAATAAAAATATGAGATATGTCTTTTAAAATATTATATATGACTTAGAGTCGCGACTGAATATAATATCTGGATGCTAATAAGGAATAATGTGTCACCGACAAAAAGTCCAATTCAGGAGATATGGAGGTATTCTGATAATGCGTTACGTACTTAACATTGTTCAAAAGAAATTCAAGCAATCTAAACAAAATAGAATACCAAAAAATTCTTAATTTTATGTTTCGAATCTCAAGTGTGTTACATATTTTGCAATTTATATAATAACGCCATATATTTCAAAAAGTTATTATTAGATTAATATTTCATGATAACAATCTGCTTTAAATTCATTATACCATTTTTCAAAATAAAAAGAAAGATTCATACTTACGTCTTCAAACACATTTATTGAGAATAGTTTTGACATATTTAGACGTTATTTCCTCAAAATGAAGTCATAGTCAGCGTCCATATGTACCTACGAGGTATGTAAAGTCATCAGCACGCATATATACAAAAAAAAATATACTTTTTTTGAAGCCTTAAATGAAAAATACCGTAAATAGAAATACATTTTTTGTTATATTACAAGGAAATATTTTTCTAAACAAAGTAAACCAAACATCACAAAGAAAGTCTTTTATATTTGTAGCAGTTGGAGGGTAATACACCTCGCCGCCCTTCTGTGAATTCGTACTGCCTTAGAATTTCTTGTAAGATACTTTAGAATTCCTAACGACGTTTTCATAGCAATAGATAATAATTATTATCACCTGTGCTTGTTTTATTTTAAAATGTTAAAATGTAGGATATTTTAGAGATAATTTATTTATATTAAATTACGACTTTAAGTATTAATATAAACAAATAATTCTATTAAAAATATTAAGCCTAAGTAACTATCGATGTCAGTGAGGCAAGGTGCCTAAAACACTGGTGGCATTACCTCTTTGTATTTTATAGACAATGTATTAAATTTGTATTTATTTTTTAGTATACATCTAATATTTTGTACTCAATTTTTGTTTTTATTAAAAATCAAGAAAATAAATTTAATTTATATAAAATAATTATTCATAACCTTTTAAAGTACCTATATAAATAAATGTAAATAAAGAATTATGTCTAAAAAATTAACCTGAATTATGAGCATTGCTATAGTCTAAGCATTACTAAGATGTCACTAAGAAAATTATTTTCCTTAACAAATTATTGCTTAATATTTCAAATTTTGAATAGATATTATTTTTTTAATTAATTAATCCGTCCTAAGCTTCACTATCTCAGTCACTAACCTTTACTTAACTCTAACGTTACGATCAATACGTTTTCACTAAATGATAGTTCATGCTAAGCTTTTTAACTTTGCTTAAAATTACGAATATATCTTTCAGCTTAATGTAATTCCCATCTAAGAAGTTGAAACTCTATTTTTTATAAGACTTTGTTACTTACGGTGAAATCACGTACACATTACGTCAAGACACCATGATACATTACTGTATCGCATCGTGAAAATCTACGACACGCATCATTAAAAATTACGAATGTGCAAATTTTTATTATTTAAGACCATAATAATCAAAAACTTCAAATTTTTAAAACCCCCTACAATTTATTTATTGAGTCTATTATTACTACCAGGATCAACACGACACTTATGCTGTTACTTCGAGAGATGATGCAGAATCACATCAAGGTTACCGAACTATGTTATTATAGTTTCATAGAAGTCACAGTATAGTAAATTTCGATTCGATCAGACCAGTAGAAGTTTTTTCAGATCCTTTTAACAACCATAAAAGAGCTGATAACCTTCAAATATCGTAACAGATCTTCATAAATTGCAGCTAAGAACTATCCTGATTACTTCAATTTTCAAACAAAAAAAATCGCATCAAAATCGATTTATGTGTTATGTTGCCACAGACAGATATTCGGATACACGTTACACGTCAAACGTATGAGTGTATGAGTGTGTATATATGTATGTATATCTAATTTTTGGTCGCAGGTTATAAATACGGCATAATACACAATAATTATGCTCGCATTTGATTCCCAGTATATAATCTACATAAATTCAAAGTTGATGAAACTACGAGCTTAGTTTTATCGTATTGTGCAGTGTATTGTGACTGTTAATACTATAATGAAGTTGAAAACAACTTTATTAACCACAAATTCATATTAAAGTTAGTGGTCGGTGAAATTCTGAATCCTATTTAACAATACGAGACGAAGTATTTATTGGTACACCACTTTCTCGGGTTGAGAAATTTTATCATTAACTAGCTTTTTATGGCTTCGCTCAAATCAGTATTTCTAGAAGTGAAAACATAAGATTTCCAAGAAAAACAATAAATTCGTTTTTAATATTAATAAACAAAAAGTTATGGTTTTATGTAAAACTAACTGCTCGTTGCAGTTTCACTTACGTTTATTGCTTCTCTCCTGTGAGTCATAGCGTGATGTAATATAGCCTAAAACCTACCTCAAGAAACAGGCTATCTAACTTAAAAATATTTTTTCAAATCGGATCAGCACTTTTTGTGATTACCCCTACGTACAAATATACAAACAAATTTCACCTCTAGAATATTAATATAGACTAACTGCCACTCGTAGTTTCAGTCGTGCTTGTGGTATAGTTTCGCTACTATGAGATGTAGCATGATGTAATATAGCCTATAGGGCTATAACCCTCCTTAATATATATATATATATATATATATATATATGTACATGATGATATATAAGTAATGGTATTTAATTATATTATAGGTATTTAAGTAGTTTATTTTTTTATATAGTTTTTCAATCTTTTTTAAACGTTTATATGTATATTATTTTAATGACACTGTGTTTTGTTACTTTTTCTTTGCTATTCTGTTGGTATTGTACCTATACCATAATGATTATAAATAATCTCCGTTATGTCAAGGGTTTCTGGAAGAGATCTCTTATAAGAGATAAGTTATCCCATGTACACATTTGGTTTCCAAAAAGCATTGTTTTCTGTGAATTTTGTTTGGTACATAAATAAATAAATAAATAAAAATAAATGGGCTATCGAACGCAAACATTACTTACAAACTTACAAACAAATTTTAACCCTTTTAAATATTAGTATAGATTATTCGGATTAGCAGTTTATGGTGAAGTTGGAAAATCAAACGAAATATACACTTTATATCATAAAAGTATGATTAAGTATAATCACGGATTGACGAATATTAAAAAAATTATAACACCTTTCCAGATCGAATCGGAATACCTCCCTACTTTCCTTAAGTAATTTTAATACGCACTTAGAAAATATCACACAAAAGCCCCGAACTAATGGAATCGGTATAAAACTTCGAAACCGATTCTTAAGTAATTAATCTTTCAATAACAGACTCGAGTTGATCTGAAGATGTGAATCACTTACAGAGATCCCTCAGGCTCTTATCTTTTCTTGTTCACTCTTTATTTTTGTTATTAAGATCGAATAAATTAAAGCACTCTGCTTAATCCCCTGTATACTTATTATACAGGCTGATAGCAAAGTTTTGTTTATTACTTCGTTAACAAAGACTTAATAAAGAGGTGTTTAAAATTTAGCTCAATTAATACGCTAAATTGATGAGAAATAACACTTTTATTCGTCCAACTTATTATAGGTATTAAAAAATGATGATTCTACACCTATTTCTATATTATACACGCGAATGTTATTACAGTGTCTGTCTAATTTTAATATGAAATTATTTAATCCTTAAAAAATCACACCCCAACGTTATTTCGTTTATTTGCATGATGTACTTGTTCTAGCTATTTTGATTTTAAAATCAAAGTCCTAAACCGATTTTGATAAAAATTCCATGGGACGAATTACTTTCATTAAAAAATAAATTATTAAAAAAAGTAAATCGGGAAACAATTTTTGTAAATAATTTATTAAATCTTTAATTCATTAAACAATTTTTACTTTTTTGACTGAAATAGATTACTATTTTACGATAAGCTGCCTATTATGATTTCAATGAAATATCTTAGATACATGCGTTAAAAATATAGAAACGCATATTCATGTCACCCCATTCAATCGGGTCATATTTTTAAAAAATCATTTCTATTTTTTTAATTACTCTCGTCATTATAATTTTATTATAGCTTGGAATTTACTTCAGCGCAGATTTCCATACACCACATTGCGTTGACAACACTACATTACACAGTAGGTACATGTTTTACAGACTATAAAATATGAACTTTGAAGTCTTATTTATGCGACATTACCCATATTTAAAATATAGCCGTAGTTTATTACTTTAAATTGCCATAGGCTAGGTAATATAACTGGGTAATAAATCTAGACTGCACAAGAAAACTCGCCAGTAGGTCTTTAATGGATTTAATGTTTTTCTTTTTTTGTGTTTTTTTTTTTTTCGTGTTTATTTTCTCTACATTCTGGTAGATGTAGTTGTGCTGGTATAACAATTTTCAAAGCTTTTAAAGCTAAATAATTCAGTATCGTTTTTTAGTTTTTACATAATAGGTTAACCTGGAAAGTTTTCCGGAAGTTTTGAAAATTGCTAATTTTACGACGCGACGTGACGACGTGAAATGGTAAAGTCGAAATTTGTAAAGGGAACCTTAAACTTTGGAAAATTATCGATATATAATATATATCGATAATTAATATACGGATACTTCCATCCACTATATTAGATAATCCCATTTTCTAATTCATACCCTACAAATTTTACTTTTAAGACAAAAAGTTCTATGTACTATGTCTCCAACGGTCAGTCTATATCTATTCTAAAATATATCACAATTATTTTAGCAGTTTGAGCTTGAAAGATACAAATTGACAGAGTTAATTTCGAATTAGATAATACAACGTTATTCGAATGAGAAAATCGTGAAACAAAAAAATATCCACATTAGATGATTAGAAATACTATAGTGAGTATTAAACTACCCCACTTGAATTTCAATAATCATTATCTCTTCGTCTAGTCCCTAATACGACCGATGACACGAGACAATTAGTCCTACGCATATGCGTACGGAAGGAAGACTTATGACGACCCTCGTCAAACGTCACTCCCTACCCACTACACGGAAAACGTTTTATATGTACCAGCATTTTATTGGTTTCAATTTCACCGTTGCCTAGCCACAGATATGACCGTAGAGTAAAGAAAAATAACTAAATTACAGAGAGCCAATCAATGACATTGTACCTATAAAGGTATACACTACACAGCCGTTATATAGAGTTTGAACAGGGCATGTGTTGTGGACATTGTACCAGATTTAACAGAATTGTACAGGCATTATTTACAAAATGATTAGAAAAATAATAATTCAGTTTTTTTTTTACTTTTAAATATCAATTTTCCTTAGTCCAGTTGACAGTCCCAATAAGTTGATCACTTTGGACGACGTTTGCTAACAACCAGCTAGCGACTGGGTATGACAGGCGAGAGTATCTTTGGGCCAACAAATCAATTGACGAGGTTGTCAAAGATGAAATGAGTAGTTTTTTAACGTTACCCCGAGGAGGACGGCAGCCGGAATGGCCTCGAACTGCGAACCGTCGCCGCACCAGTGAAGAGTGCGGAGATTTTTAAAATTTCTGTCGATCTGTTTGTTTCGACTAATCTCTGAAACTGGATCGATTTTGACAGGACTCTTACTCACATATAGCTAATATAATAAGGAGTAACTTAGACTACTTTTATTATTATTTTTTGTGTTCATTTTAATTATATTCGATTTAAGTAGAGAAAGTAAACATTACATAAAAATCATTTTTAATAGTATGGAATAAAAGTCATATGTATACATATATACACGAATCAAAAACCCAAGTTCTTTTCTAGCGGAGATGTAACAAATATCACAACTTCGGATAGTGTATTTTGTTTCACAGAACTAATAAATTGTTTTAACGAGTTACGCGACATGACAGTTACTGTTCCCCATACTAAATATATCTTGACGTCACGTGATGCCTTCAGATATCTGAGACACTTTTATGAATTTAACCTAATTTCTCAATATTGTTTGAATTTGTTTCTAATATAAGTCAAATGTAATATGTTTTCATCATTGCAATTTTTTTTTCTTAAGACTTATATCACTTTCATCCAATGTTTTTAGTCTGAGGATAATACGATAACGACTTAGTACAACTCTATTTATCTAATACCTTTAACGAGCAATTGTTGTGTATATACAGGTTGAATTTTTTTACTGGGCGTGGTAGGCCAATAATCCGAGACTATAAGGAATAGCGAAAACTACTTGAAGGACCCTGGAGAGCGATTTTAATGAAAACTAAAACTGAAAAAACACACCCTATATTATGTCACCATTGCAACTCCATTTTGCACATTGCAAATAAAAATACCGAACCATCATCCAGGTACTTACATTATATATATTATTAGTGCAGTCGGTGAATTGGAACGCCAAAGGTTTTGTCATGCTCGTGAATCATAATTCTTAATACTGGACGGTCGGATTCAATTGATTCTCCGTAAAGAATGATGCTTCCGCACTATGAGATTGAGGATATTAGATTTAGACTATTATTTTATTGCTGACTAACAAGTCGAGCTTGCTTAGTGGTTAGTGCACGTTGATCGCAATCGACAATCGCAGATTCAAACACCGACTAGCACCGCTGAGTTTTCAAGTGCTAAGCTGCCTTACGGAAAAAGAATTAAACATACGTTAAACGCGATTTACAAATATCCGTACTACAAATCCGCGTCTAAAGATCGTTTTGAGTTAAACATGGTTTTGATATAGCTCAACATATGCTGGAGTGAGTTTAACAGATGTTTAAAACCTATTTCAGTTGTCAAATGTATTATGTGACATCATATTAATATATTTATTTATAATTTTACTCACTATTAGGTAACTTAGACAAGATTTTAAGCAACGTATAATTTTTAAACACTGTTTAGCTAAACACGTGTTGAACATGGTCTTGTAAAAATTCTTCTTGGTAAAAATCGCATTCCGAAAAGGTGATGATGAGATAATAGACTGACGGTTCAAGTCAGTGATTTGAAAATCTAATTAAATAAAGTACATTTTGATTTTAAATTAGGCGAGAATGATATTTGTAAGTAATACTCTCAAAAACGCTATACAACAACTTTATAACCTATTAACAAATACGTCGTAAGTAGAAAACGAAAGCTGTGAATATAAAAAATGAGGCACCGATAATTAATAATTTCAAGTGTAAACTAAAATCAAACGACTTATCTAAATCTTTATGAAAATCTGAGAGCAACATTTCTTTTTTAAAAAAATTCTTTCCTAAAAAAGTTTCCGTTAATAATAATTGCATCACAATTCCAAAATTGCTCGAACAAGTAAATATTATTGTTTAAATAAACAAATACGCAAGGTAAACAAAAAATAAATATTACATTATAATAATCACCCAAAAACAGAAAAAGCGAAATCTCAGAAGCGAAGACGAACAAAAATCTACTACATTAAAACGAAAGGAAATGAAACGCCCGAACCATTATGACAATCAAGGTTTTACTTTTCATCTTACAACGTTCCTATTATACACCGTCTTCAAACTGGAAACTTCGTGTTACCGCATTATGTAAAATAGGTACAGATCTGGGACGCTTCCCAACACTCCTCCGATCCGACGACTCGCGCCGAACAACTGTCGCAAACGCGATCCCTTACAAAACTTTGCACTATCGGTTCGCGCTAAGTTTAATTGCTAAGTTTCGATTGATTAAACAACAGAACCTAATTTCGGTATCGATGCTCCAATGGGAAAATTAGTTGAGCTGAAAATTGTTGGGAACGGATTGCATTGGTTATATATTTTTTTAAGATAACTTTATGTGATGTACTCGAGTTTCGAATAAAAAATATTATAAAAACGCATAAACTCAATTAAACGGGACGGAAAATATTTTAGAAGTAAGACTCGATACCAAGGGCATACTGAATAAACAATGTTCAAGATGTTTTACGACAGACATCATGTTTTCGGAAATGTAAATTGCGATTGTTTTTCTTTGACTTTTTTGTATGATTTTTGTTTGACTATGTTTAAATTGGACGTAATTTTGGCAGATGGTACCAAATGTCATGATGATGATAAAAAGTATGCTTTGACATTTATGATGTAGATATATTGTAAGTAAATTATCAATAAGCCATGGACCTTGCAAGACTCGAAAGCTGACTTTAAAGAAGAAATCGCCAAGTTGGAGCCAGATGTTTTTTAACAATTGAAAATGCTGTAAAACAAGCGCAATTATGCATCAATTCGGGGGGTTGCCATTTGAGCGATATAATTTCTTCTAAGTAACCAATAATACACTTTCAAATAAATTTATTGATGAAAACAGAACTCTTTTTTTGCATTTACGAGGAACATAGCAGTCAATTCAGTGAAAAATTCGCTAGGCCGGTGAAAGACGATGTATCAAAGAAAGAACGATACCTGTAGGTGACTTATTACTAATATATGTAATTTATTATAGAATATATATTTACACATCCATATTATTTTTATTTAATTATTTAATTTTATTTATGTTTATTAATAACACACATACAATAACACACAACACATATTTATTACAATCTACATACAAATTAACACAACACAAAATAATGTATAAAATAACAAATATATTTAATTGACGAGCATAGCCGGGCGAAACCCGTAGTATGCGGCAAACCGAGCGGCGACGGTATTTATTCCGCGCGTACCCGCCACTGCGTGGATAAACAGTCGATCTTTTACGTTCGATGCGATTTGCGTAGCTGCTTATATTATTTAATTGTTTTCGTGTTTTAACTGTAGTTTTCGTGCCTTTTCTCGTCATTGTTTCTATTACAACTGTTACTTTCTCCTTCTGTACTGTTCGTAACCTTCTGACTTTTCTTCTATGTTATTGTGCGTAATATATTTGTGACTATCAAGTTTGTGGACTTAATTATTTCACCCGAACATTGAACACTACACAACCCACCTATATACCAATCGAAAATAATGTTATCAAAAACTATCAGAAGTCTAGGGTTTTTTTTTTATTTTTGTCCGGCGTAACTCAAAGTCTAACGTTAAAAAACGTTTTAAAATTCTATGGTTTATCTTGAAATGGGTTGAAAATTTAATGAATTACTGTCGAATTCCGATTTGTTTTCCGAATTGTTTAAGTATTACATATTACGTATATTTTCGTTTTTTAAACTTGAAAAAAACTTTGGGTTAAAAAGAAACAACACATAACGCATTGAGTTTCAATGTTTGTATGTCAAAGAACCTTAACAAAAGCGAATGAGCCTCGTTTCGTTTCTGTGACGGTTACGAGGGAAAATGAGAATTTGGATAGAAGACAACAAACAGTGCAGTGGGATAAATGAACGTGCTAATTTCACTAGCGCCATTAGTTTGCTTCGAGGTGTGAAGATGTTTTTTTATCTATAAAGTCTCTTCCATACTATGATGTTTAAAAAAATTTCTAAGGATTTTTTTCTTGCTTATCGTCTAGAGAGATATATTTGGACTATTTTTTGTAATAACAGGCAAATGAGCGGATGTCTCACGTTAAGTGATCACCACCATCCATGAGTATTTATAGCACCAGAAGAGCTAAAAATGCGTTGCCAACAAAGAACGACCGGTATCTGATGTGCGGGCGTCAAGATCTTTTTCCCGCTTACATGCAGGCTGTGGAATTATCTACCCTCTAAGATTTTCGCAGAGGGCTATAATTTGGGGGTTTTCAAGCGTCGAGATGTCTATACAATCTTTCCATCAAAGGCCGGCAACGCTCCCGTAACGCCCCTGGTGTTGCAGATGTTCAAGTAACCACTTAACATCAGGTGATACTATTTGCTCGTTTGTCTCCCTTTTTATATTAAATAAAAAATAAAGGATGAAGGAGAATAACGAAAGGAATGAGAGAGATGATTATAATTCCAGCTTTATCAAATACATACATAAGCAACTTCACCTTGATTTTTGTAAGTGTGGTACTGCCCGCATACGAGCTGTAGTTAGCGGACTACAGCGAGGCTCTACCATTCTATTATTTTTAATAGTTAATCAAGGTTACCCTGTGTATTATTTAAGAAAGATAAGTTATGTGTGATATAGTAAATTAATTAACGTGCAAATTGTATATAAATTAATTACCTTAAAATATGAGATTAATTATTTCTAAATTAGTGTCAAAAAATCTTAGTGTTGTCTCATGATAAATAAGCGAGCTACTCACTTGGGTGGTATTTTATTGTTATATCAAAACATAATTTTCATGTTTTTCCTAGAACACAATATTTTATAGAAGGATTTAGAAGAGTATTGAATTAACGTTGATTGAATTTAAAAACCGTGCAGTACGAATACAGCCTTAAGGGATTAACGAGGGGTCGCCCTCACTTCGTTACAGGGACCATATTGACGGTTCAACGCCCTATCGCTGTTAAAATAGATATTTTATCCCTTCTAAACAATTTTTTTTTCAAAACTTTTACGAACCCTGAAAATGTTAAGTATTTATATTAAAAAATATGTCCTTAATAATTGTAATATGAATATTTTGGTAAATAATAAACGTTCTAAGAATTTCACGATAAATACATTCGTTTTAGATCATATACATATAATAATGAATAACAAGCCTTCTCCTAGCCTTTCGTTTAAATGACTTGATTTTTTATGGAAAAAAATCAAGTCATTTAAACGAAATAAGTACCGAGAAAGTGTCTAAATTTAATGTTTAAAATATTCAATAGTGTTAAATTTTTTACGATATGCAATAATCTCATATAATAAAAAACTTATTTTTAGATAAAACTTTTTATACCATTCTGCATTTAATTTATTGTAAATATTATCAAAATAGAAAAGAAATGATACGTCTGCATACAAATTTATTAAGAATAGGTTTGACATCTTTAGACGCCATTTTCTCAAAATTAAGCCCGTGTGGCTTAACATAATATTGCTTATCAGCGTCCATTTCTATTGGTAGTAAGATAGGATATCAATATTTTCAACTCGCATAACCCTTTCCTGGGATATCAATTTTGAAGACGAAACCCTCAAAATTAGGTATTTTTAACATACATGATACACATTTTATACGTGTATGTATGTAAGTTTGTATGTACCTGATTTTCTCAAAATATATTGGTC
Source organism: Hypolimnas misippus (assembly GCA_037950945.1). Classification (NCBI taxonomy): domain Eukaryota; kingdom Metazoa; phylum Arthropoda; class Insecta; order Lepidoptera; family Nymphalidae; genus Hypolimnas; species Hypolimnas misippus. The sequence goes on from JBBEEQ010000006.1 coordinate 10,295,713, forward strand.
TGATTTAGTCGGGGCTTTCGCCGTTCAAATGGATACCGTTCAATAAAACTTATAGTATAAATAAATTACAATTCATTAAAAAACAAAAACCCGACTGCATAACAAGACTAGTCAGCAGTACCATATCATTATCAATTCTGTCTAAAAGACAATGAGAATCGTTACTAACAAACTTTATATTGTTATAGATTCTAAACGATAATTGGACGCTGATAAGCAATACTGTGTGAAGTCACACGGACTGCGTTTGGAAAAAAAGGCGTCTAAAGATGACAAACCTATTCTTAATTATTTTTTTTAAAGACGTAAATATTCATCATCTCTTTTCTATTTTGATAGAATGTATATTGAATCAAAAGCAGATAGATTTGTTTAATATGTTATCTAATAACAAGTTTTTAAATATTTGACATTATTTTATAAATTGCAAAATATGGAACGCACCTGAAATTCGAAACATTGAGTTAAGAAACTTTTTTCCATACTTATCAAGTTTAGATGACTTGAATTTTTTTTAATAATGTTAAATAGGTGACGTAGTGTCAAAATACATCAATGTCTCCAAATTTGTCTTTTTGCGGGTTGACACATTATTGCTTATCAGCATTCAATTATGACTGACAAACGATGTGAGAAACCTAAAAATAATTTTAATGACCTATTCGACATTATCCCATTTGACATAGTTCGTCGATTTTTATTTTCACATTATGGCGTCCAAGATCGTCCATTTTGATTTTTCCAAATCTCTATGATTTCTATGACATTCACTCCGTTATGACGAATTAAGCGACGTATCATTTATCAAAATCGTAAAAACCTGAAGAAGGTATTCGAATTCAATTCCTACCTTCCTTTATCTCTTCAATAACTAACAACAAATGACCCGTTATTATTGCGATGTTGTCCATATCCAATTTATAATTCTGAAATCGGTATATTTTTCTACGAACACAATTACATACATCTGACGATCTCGAATAAAGATTTGTTACTACATTCATGTTGTAACGGTTAAATAAATATAAAATGAAGATAGTTAAATTCAGAACTGTTGACTAATTACGAGCTACCGCTCACAACGCGATACATTTTGACAGTTGATTTTTACCAATACTACTGAATTGTATTATTAAGAAGCGCCAAGTAGCCAAATGCTACATCTTATTCCTCAAGTGAAACTGTGAAACGAAGCTAGTAACTTCATATTTGAGAAGCCACATTCGTAGTTCACGGCACGTAGAAACAATAATACTAAAAGGGTTACACTTCATAGCGGTAAAGCTTACGGGGTAACTTCTTGAATAATTCGCCATAGTTATCTGACACACATTTGGGAAGAAATTGATGTATCCTGTCAGTAAAACAAAAAAATGTGTTTTTCATTCTTTAAGATAGTAATAGAAGGAATAAGATTGTTTTATGTGTTGGTTTTCAAGCTTTTTAAACCGACTTCAGAAGAATAGAAACTTGTATAATATATACATGTACATATGTTATCATAGGTAATCTCATTTAAGTTATCCCATATTCTTATTTGACTAACGACGACAAATTGTTTCTAAATAATGTAATCGTCTTCAAAACTAGTATTTATTTTAATAATAGCTGACATTTAAACACTTTGATTAAAGTACATAGTGGGTACCTATATTTTTATATTATAAAAACAATAATTATTATAGATGACTTTTTAATATTTTTAAAATTACTTCAAAATTAATAATGTTATTACTAATTATCAAACTCAAGAATGGTTTTGAAAACAACTTGACAAAAGAATTTATGACACTAAATGCAAAAAGAAATAAAATTTTAACGTAATATAATATCAAATACTATTGTTTGCCAAGGCGAGTTAAACTAAGAATAGATCCCGAATTCCTCCAGACATTTATGACAGGACTTGAAACGACTCACTGTGACAAGGGGAAGGATTGTGTAAAAATCCAACCCGTCACATACGCTGGATCAGGCCGCAACCACGTTACTTAGGAAATGGAATATAGGCTAAGAGAGGACATATTGGGATTATTCAAAATGTTATTGTATTCGATTTTATATAGACTACGTGTGATATAAAGTTACCTTGTTCATGACCCTGGTTCTTTTGGATTATGTACTAATTTTTAACGCTGAAATATTAGTTCGCTGAAACTTGTTAATTTTGGGAATTACTAATATCATTAAATACTTATATCATATATGGACACTGATAAGCAATACTATGTCAAGCCACACGGACTTCAGTTTGAGAAAATGGCGTCTAAAGATGTCAAAACTATTCTTAATAAATTCGTTATAAGAATAAAAAGCGGATTGGTATCATATATATATCTAGTATTATTGTATAAATTGCAAAATATGTAACACACTTGGAATTCGAAATATTAAATCAGAAACCTTTTTTGGTACTAATTTTTTATATGACTTAAATTTTTTTAATATCATTAAATACATTATGCGTTTTCAGAATACATCAACATCTCTGAATTGGACACATTATTGCTTATCGGCATATCATAACGTGCAACGACGCGGACGTCACGTTACGACAGGCAAAAATTTTATTATTAAGTTTTGTTCTCCCATTTCTATAAGATATACATAAATTGTTTATTGATTTTGAATCTGAAAGAATTGTCTTTCAGTGCCTTACTTTTGATTCTTACAGCTTTCGTAAGATTGTCTAGGTTACAGAGTTATTTTATATCAATTAGGAAATAAAACCTACAAATGTTGCTATCGCCTAAGAGTAAAGCAATGACTATGAAATAATGTCACATGGATATACGTTTTACATATATTCGTTAAGAGTTTAGTTGAGAGTGAAAAGAAAGTTTACTGCCATTAAATGCCAGTACATTGTGTAATAACAATAATTACAGTTTGTTTGTATTATAGCCTAAAATATTGTTAACTATCTATGATATTATATTTTACATTATTATCATTTAAGTCACTTTGTTTTTTACAATATTAGTTTATCTTCTATTGTAATTGAGCACAAGATTTGATACAAAGTAATCGTGCTAATTTAAAACCTATATTTAATCAATTTTATCAAACAAATAAACTAATTTGCCACACAACATCAAACAAAACTAAGTTTCTGTGTATTACGACGGTTGGTATAAAATTTAACTTTTAAGTACAAAAATAAATTTTACAACATTTACTAAAGTAAGAATTTCACCGGATCTCGCACTAAGAAGTAAGATTTTCGCGTCTCCCAAGTCAGGCTTTTTCATCTTTTATAAGTTTCCTTGACGATCTCTCATTTATTTTCTTTAAAAGCGTAAAAAACGTGGACGGATTCCTTTTTATCCGACTACGACGAGGTTGGAAATCTATTAAGTTTTTTATTTATGCGTAATGCATATGTTTTTACATTTCCAATTCTTTTTTCGCGTATTTTTTTTATTTAATTATTTAAATTAAAAAAGTAAAAGTAACCTAAGCTACTCCTCATAACATTAGTTATCTGTAAGTAAAAGTACCGTCAAAATCGGCCCAGCCGTCAGAGATTAGCTGGAACAAACGGGAAGGCAGACAAAGAAACAAAAAATTAAAAAATTGTGTTTTTGATTTTAATATTTATTTGTATAGATTATGACGTATCCTTCAACCGGCGGGAATTACACTTTTAAGTTTTACTTTCGAAACTGATATATAACACTATAACCTGGTGACAGTTTCCTTGACAACTGATCGTAAGCTGTGTCATAAAAATGTGTCAATACAGTAAATTTTTTAAAAGTAAAAACAATGCTCGTACTTGTATAAAGTATATTTTAATTTTTGAATGATAAACGATTTAGCTATGTATTTTTAGATTTAACAAGCGTAAATCTCTCCTTATGTCGTCATTATAAAAGAAGATAAAATAAATTTCATAATTTTAACAAGAAATTTTTTTTATGTTAAATGATTATCGATAAACAGTTTAAAAGAAACCTACAGAAAGCCGTATCTACAATATTAGTATTAATATCATATCAATAGATTGTTAAGGGTAGGACATTTTTCGTCGTTTCCGGCACAAACGCCTAGACCGGAAATTACCGTCAGAGCCCTTATCAAGAACAACATCCGAAACACTAATACAATATTATTGTACAGAGCTAAGTGTATGTGTGCGGTAGTTAGGAGCGTATTCAGTTATTGAACTATAGACTTTTTTTTTTAGGTTTAATGATTATTACATATGCATAATGATAAATAAAATTGAAGTGTCTGTTTGTAATTTCAAATAAACAGCTTTTCACTGACATAAAAAAATCTGTTTTAATTGTTTTTTCTGTCTGTCTCTCCGTCTGTTTGTTCCGCCAACCTTTAAAATGGCTGGACTGATTTTGACGGGACTTTCACTCACAGATAGCTAATGTTATAAGAAATAGCTTAGCTTACTTTTTTAAAAGTTTTCTTTATATTAAATTTTAACACCAGCTATTATAAATATAATATTAAAACGTACATTTTTTTTTAATATGAAATAAAAAATAAATAATTATATTATAAAATTAAAAAGAAATAATTATATTATAATTATTTATTTTTTATATCAATATCGGTTTAATAGGTTAGTTTTTAAATCAACATAATTTGAATTAGTACGTGTACAAGCAAACAAAAGAGGGTAGTTTGCTTTTAAAATCGGTTTATTCTTTAAGTTTTTTATTAAAAAAAATAATATCATAATACAAAACATCAAAACAATTTAAAATATAATATCAACAAGTTCTTTTTATAAAATTATTGCCAGAGAAATGAACTTTTGTATTGTAACTCTTCCCTTTGAAAAAGTATGTACGTATATACTTTTTTTTGTAACTTTTTTAAAACATTCGGTACAGGCTACAGAGTATAAATATTAGATAAGGCAGATAAAAATAGAATACCTATGCATTGTGAAACATTTTTAGAATTTTATCCATATATTTTTACATTTATTCTACTTGCTACTTTACCCACGTAGTGTCAGGAACTGTTAAAGCAGCGAAATAAAATACCAGTTTTAAATATAATCAAATTTATCAAAGTGAAAAACTTCTAATAAATTTGCCTAAAAAAATTTTCTAGCACTTTTTTCGTGAACTGTATACGTTTGTTAGAAAATAAATATACACAGTTCTGTCTTCGCCCTAAGGGCATTAGGGGCAGTGCCCAAAGCCCTCAGACGTATGGAGCCTCAAAAAGGAAAAGATATATGTATCAAGTTCAACAGTACACTAATTGTATTGCACAAAAATACATTTTTTATTCTACAACGATCTCAGTATAGAATAAATAAAGAGATACCTCGATTACCACATTTGGTTTCAAAAACATATATTCGTCATTGTTAAGGAAATAAACAAGATTATTAATTCTTAACATCGATGACACGAGTTGAAAAGAATACATTGTCCTATTTTTCAACATCCAATTAGAAGCGTCCTCAGCGGAAAGACGGATGCAGAATAAAAATGATCTCATCATATGAATGTCATTGCGAACTATTGTTTTATAGTTTTTTCGATTACAATTTCATGATGTATTTCAATTTCCTTCAATTTTTTCAATTTATTTATTTAACAATTATAAAACAATACACAGTTGAATTCGTTAATTAGTATATTCCAGATTTGTATAGTATATTCAAATTAATATTGTACAAGATTATACATATATATATAATATGGTTAGATGTTGCTTGCACTATGAAGAAAAAAGAAGGAAATAAGCAACGCTAAAAAATAAATTTTAGGCCGTTTCAATATTTTGAGTATTTAAGATAGTTAAACTTCTATTTTTAAATTTGACTTAACAGTAAAAACCTGACAGCGGCACAGACAGTAAGAATATTTTGTATTTATATAGCAACCCTGGCTTCGCACGGGTACATTATATTATATCGCATCACTATTTTTTTTTTATTCTCGACTATTCTCTACTATTAAAGGCATGTATTATATGAAAAGCTTCTACTTGAATCACTCTATTTATTGATGAAAACCGCTTTATAATCCGTAGCGTACTTTAAAAGATCTTAGCGTATAGACGACGCGATACAACTTTGTTCAATACTATGTAAAGACTAGGAATACCCAGAATGCAATGCAAAAGTATATAGATGTTTTGGATCAGAAAACCTCGTGGACGACCCCAGAACATTCTAGCAAAATGTCATCGTAATCCGATCAATGGTCTCATAACACATAGGGGATAAACATACAAACATTGACTTTCATTTATATAGATTACAAGTACGAGTATAGGTTATTTACCCCTACATAGTTTCCCACTATCAACATATATTCCTCGCCCTGGATTCGTTGATTTCGCTCTAAACAGAATTAATTTTGAATATTCAAATAATAGAATTATAGTTTCGCAGGCGAATACACAGCGGTTGTAGGAAAATGGATTCAATTTTAGTGGAAATCAGACTTCAGTTCGAAACATCTAACGCTAAATTTTTGAAATTGTATTTGTATTTACACGTAAATTTAAGTTGAAGTTATTATAGTACAAACATAGTTTTATCAATTTGTTCATGTTAAATATATATTATACATATTTTCTCAATTGTGTTAAAAAAATCAATTGTGTTAAATAAAATAATAATAGATAAGTTGTTGGATTTTAGCACCTACTTTGCAGACCACTTTGGACGACGTAGCCTAGCAACCAGCTAGCTGAGTATGAGTATCTTTGAACTAATAACTCGATTGACGAATTTATCAAAGTTGAAAATGGGTACAAACTTTTAATGACAAATAGTGTGAACGTAATACATATATCTATAGATATAAAAACATTATAATCTTTTATACCTATATAATAAATAGTCTCTGTTTGAAATATAATAATTTTGCAAAAATAATCTCAATGTATATAAGAATTATTATACATACTCATTAAATATTTTAAGATTGATTAAATGTGTATAAAATAAAGGACACATTTTAAGACAAATTAAAGCTTAAAGTTTTTACAAATAAAACATTTTAGACATCCGCAAACGAGGCTACAATTCTCTATCGCAAAACACTTACGACGAACTAAAAGTAGCTCGTAAAAAGTACAACATACAGACAAGACTCTGACAATAGATTCGCCATAGCTAACGCTCCATTTCTAGAGACACACACCACATCACATGTACACCGTCTCCTCTGATGGAGACGAGATCCCCATTTGGCGAAACTCCGCATGCGTTTAGGCGTGTGAAGCCGTCACCCTCCGCACAGCAGCCTCCTCTAGGTGTGATCTTACTAAAAGACGCCTTAACGACGCAACTTCCATTCTGAGCCCCAACGAGGTTCTCCTTTTCATGGCCGAGTCTCAGTACTCGGCCCTCTCTGATGACGCTGTCAAGGACAGTAGGTCCAAAAACAATAAATAAAAAAAATCCTAGCAACGGTTTATTTTGTAAAAGATAAAAGTTCTCCGGACAAAACTCCCTTGTCTACGCAAACTAGCTATTAAATAAATAAACGAGATAGTCAAACGAAAGTGGCGGGTCTGCCAAGATCTACTTATTTGTGGTGCTAATTAATAATGATTAAGTTTGCGTATCCACGCAAACAGTTTCAGGCACAGGTCATTTGATATTTGTATGTGTGAAAGAGATTCACGATACGACGGTCTACCATTTGTGGGCTGTGGTCGTACAATTCAGGTTTGATTTTTGTATAATTGTTTGAAAGATTAATTGACATTTTTTTTCTAATCGAAAAAAAATTAATACGACATTCATCATCAGATATAATTTAGTTAATGTTAATGTAATAAAACTCCTTTAAATTATTGTTCTTTATTTTAACTGCTTTAACTGCACCCATCTAACGTGCATCAAATATCCCATGTACTTAACACGATCTCCGCAAAAGAAAATCCATTCGAAACTAGAATATGAGACGATTCTTGCTACTATTCTAACACGAAACTTATGTTCAAGGCTACGCTAAATAATACCTATGATCATATTAAGTCTTAACATTAATGGCATACTTTAATTCCACGCATCACTAACATCTCACTTCCATTATCCGATGTATCTAACACGTTCTCTGAAGGACGCATGATTCGGAGTTAAAATGAAAAAGATTGATGGTTCGTCAACAAGCTGCGGGTTATCGCGGAACCATTATTGACGTTATTAATATTCGCAACGTGTTTTATTCCTGCGATGTAATAAAGTGGGAAATTCTGTTGAAATATGCTAACAAAAATTTTTGAACTCGTCATTCAATGTCTCCCTGTATTAATCGAAAAAGAGTCTAAAAATTTATAATAAAATAATCACGTTTCATTCATGAAAAACAATGCGTTTCTTCGGTCGGATTATAAGGCTCATTGCATATTATTCTGTCTGTTTTGTAATGAAACAATTCACGTATAAATTCTAGTATCGTATTTAATAAGCAATGTGACTTCATTATGTAGATTAGGTCGATAAAAGTAATGAAAAGTGGCACCAGTTCAAAAGCTTCATATTTTTATTTTCTCTCACAAGAATCATTAAGATAATGTGCTGGGGTGCTAGCTAATACGGCTAAGTGATTAAGCTCAGACGTTATCTCCCAAGCACACGTATAATCCTTAGCTGGAAAATTGATTGAAATGTGAATTTCTCTCTACACTATTCATAGTTACCTTACCTGGTTAGATAATTAAAATTGATGTGGATGTTAAGAAATGCATGAGGATTTTATAGTGGCTTTTACGAACAGTTTCGCTCGCGTTTATTTAAATTTTTTTCTTTTTCTCGTGAATAATTTCTTTTTTTTACTAAAGTTGCAAGCAAATTTCCTTTGCTATGCCTAACAACTTGTATGCAAAATTTCAAAAAGATTATTTTAATAATATACGTTATGATTTTTGCATATATCCGTTCTTAGTGGATGCTTACAACATAAAAGGTATAAACTGCCAAAATTTTAAGTTTATAGGATCTGATTTGGACTCTGCGTCGATGATTCAATCAGTCAATTAAGACAAGTACAGTGCAACCTTAATATAATGTACCTCAATATAACGACTCGATTTAACAAATTTTTCGTAATCCCCTTGAATTGTCCATAATAATCAATATAAAATATACCTTTACAATGCGAACATTTTTTTACGCACAACCTCTTTATAACCAGTTTTGAATTATCAAAAAAAGTATTCATGCCTCTAATTAAAGAATTTTGTCAGCCCAAAACCTTTATATAAAGTTTCCACCAATACAAACTCTTAATCTTATAGTATGTGACTCATGTCGCGACATGTTTCGACACGTTTTTGTTCGTAAAACAATTGCTGTCATACTATAAAAGACGCATTAAAACCATGTTCAACACGTATCTAGCTAAACAGTGTTTAAAAATTAAACATTTCTTAAAATATAATCTTAATTGCCTCACAGCGAATAAACACATATTAAAACTTATTGATATAATATTATACATTACATTTGACAGTTAAAATAGGTTCTAAACGTGTATTAAACTCACTTAGACGTAGTATGTTAATCTATATCTAAAGCATATTAGACTCCAAACTGTGCTTAGACGCGGATTTGTAGTACGGATTTTTTTAAACACGCGTTTAACGTCTGTTTAAATTTTTGTAGTAAGGCAGTTGTTGTTTAATAGAAAGTAATGTACACTTCTGATCGTCACTATTGTTAACTATGTAATTTAAAATGGCTCGTAAAATTAAACATAAAAGGTGTACCTCTTTATAACCAATTTTAGACCAACCATGCCTAAACATAAGAAACCTCAGTTCAACGAATTACTTGATATAACGAATATTTTCTAGTTCCCCTCCGATTTGTTGAATCGTAATTATATTCATTTAATTATAGTTATAGATGAAACTAAATACACATCCACAACACACTATATTCAAGATTGAATGATTGCATTTGTCAAAGGGAAAATCACTACTAATATTCACTAGACTCCAGTCATACATCACGGTCGTAGTGAAGCGAAGCGAATCGATGCGGATGAGGGATGCTGCTCGGAGATAAGTCACATTCATGACGGCACTTACCACGGATTCACGAAGAAATACTCTCTAGAGTTGAATTTATTGAAATGCGTTCACATAGCCTTTTTATTTAACACTTATTTTACTGTTTGTACTTTATTTCTTTTTTTTATTGAATTGTGAATGGTTTTGAATGGAAAGAGCTTTGAAAACAGACTTCAGTTGCTCAATGGTAGGAAAGTTGTGTGTTCATTCGTTCATTGCTTTATTTTCTTATGTATATGTTTATTTCTAATATAAAGTTTAAACTTAAGTTATTGTTATTACAAATAAAATTATTTGTTGAAGTAATAGAAATGACCAAGATTTTACGTAGATCCTAATTGATGGTCGCGGATTTAGATCCAAGAGGGAACCTTCTTGTTCTCGACTGTTCTTGAAAATGTCGCAAAAACAGTAAACTGAGTACGAGTTTTGATATTTTTCAACTGAAATCAAAAAAGGAGAGGGTTCCTAATTCGTAGCGTATTTTTTATGTTTGCTACCTCAAAACTCCGTTATTTCTTAACCGTTTTTAATTTTTTTTTTTTTATTCGAAAATTTAGATTAGACCCATACATTTTTTTAGAAACTATTCTGTAGTTTTGTTTTTTTTTTTTTTTTTTTTAAATAAAATAACTACTATAGTTATGTCCTAATGGCAAACAAAATTACGTATTCAGCTTTTGTAGTCGATTTTTTTTTGGTCATAATTTTTCGATATTGTAACTTTCGATCGCTATACTTTTCAACATTGACTACTAGCGCCTCTTCGATTTTCAATAAATGTTCCGTACAAGTTGATAGTTTTCGATAACGCCATTTTCTATTAGTATTCTTTCATACACTGACTAGCCGCGTACGTAGACTATTCTTCAATAAATACGAGTACATTGACTTGACACGCCTGTAACGAAATTCTCACTGACGCCGCTGCCAATCAATGTACGCAAAATTAGTCAAAAATATCGATGAAAAAATTATTACAACTTGTACTAGGAGTATACATAGTCTATGTATATAAAATTAACGAATACCAAACAATAAAAAGGTCTAGAGTTATTTTAAGGCATAAATATTAAATAAAAGGCCGAGTGCTTCGTCAAAATAGTAATAACAATAAGCATGAAGGTGGAATAACAAATTAAAATTTATACAGCTAAGAGTTTATTACAATCCTAACTAATATTTTAAATGAGAATATGAGTTAATTTGTTACGCTTTCTTGCCTCTACTGCGCAGCCTATCATAATTAAATACGTCCAGGTTATTATGCGTACAGATAAGACTTAAAAAAAAGGAACCAATTTCAAAAGTACAAAATACGTTTCATTTACTTGGGTGATATATTTGTTCAAATTATTTTAATTTTAAAACAAAGCTACTGAACCGGTTTTGATGAAAAACTATGGAACTAATGATCAAGTTTTAAACAAAAAAAAATAAACATACCGATAAAGCCGGAAGACGAATAAAAAGAACATTAATCACAAAACTACTTTGCTGTAATCCGCGAAACCATCTACAGCTGTCTGATATCATGCAGTATGAGCACCATCAGCCCTCCCGCATACGCAGCACAAGCAAGCACCACCCGCCCTCCCACCTATATACAAACGCACATGCAGCACAAGCAGGCCAGCACCGCACACATCACCACATGTGCACACGCACAAGCAGACAAGCGTCGACACCACAACACACCACACGACACTACGCACGTTTCACTCCGACACCTGAGCATCCTCAAGAGATCTATACTGTTTTAGAGATATAGAAAAAAAACTTTTAGGTCTCCTGGCATAAAAAAATCTATATTAAAGCAAGTAAAGCCGCGGAACAAAGATAGTTACTAATAAATTGTGTATATAATATGCATTAGTAAATTGCCTTACTTCCAAGGCACCTTATTTTCGTCTAAGTAACTAGTTATTTAGACATGAAAATACGGTGCGGAAAGGCGAGGCAGTGTAGACGGCGGTAGATACTAATTAAGTCAAACGTAGAACCGTAATCATATCCCCCAATAGGGGGTTGAGTATTTTACTTACGGCGAAGAGCCGACATAAACAATATTGAATTAAATAAAAATATAGTAAGAGAAAATTATACAATAACTATATAAAATGAATATTTTTTTAATAATAAAAAAATAAAAAACGTAATTTTGCATCTTTTTATTTATTTTTTCTGTCAAAGGTAGAAAAAAAAGTAAAGTAACAGCCTGTAACAGTCCGTGCTAGGCAAAGGCCTCGTCTTCTATTAAAAAGGAGGTTAGATCTTAATCTGCGACGCTGATCCACGTGTTGGTGGATATATGTGTCAGAATTTCTCTCGGCACATACCTGTTTCCTTACGATGTTTTACTTCACCACCTAGCTTAAATTTAGCATTTAAAAACTCAGCGGTACTAGCCGGGGTTTAAACCCGCGATACTCGGTTCAGATCGACGTGTCAAACCACTAGGCCATCTCGTGATCCTAATATACAGTATGATAAAGTTTTAATAAATAATCTATGATAAATAGCACTTTTAAGAATTGGATCAACGTAACGCCCTTTTGTGACCAAATTTTTATGAAAATAACCAAATCTCCAGTCCCACACGAAACGTGTACCGTTTATTCCAAAATCGAAAAAAGAAACTTCTTTATTTACATCAGATGGTCTCTGTGAAGCAGCAGTAAAATAAACAATAAATAGATAATATAAATATATAAGTACTATTTAATTTAGTTAATATTATTTTTTAAGAACAAAAACATAATGGAAAAAAACAACAAACGAATTGCTGCATTCAGCATCATGTTATTATCTAAGAAGTCTCACACACGAAAGAAGGTATATTAATTAACTAGCGTGTCCTCGCGACTTCTTCTACGATATCTGTGATGCCTACGTCATAGTAGCGTTATGCATGCAAAGTCTCAAACCAATCGGTTTAAAATTGACAAAGTTTCATATAAACTTCCATCCCCTATTTTATCCCCTTGGGGGTAGAATTAATTAAAATACTTTTTTAGCGGATGCCTACGTTATAACATCTACTTGGATGTTAAATTTTAGCCCGATCCATCCAGTGGTTTGGGTTGTGCTTTGATAGATCACTGTGAGTTAGTCACCTTTAAGTTAAAAATATTAAGATAATGAAGTAATCATATGGCGAAATCAACAAATTCCTTTTTAGGTGATAGCAGATCATAAACATGCAATTATAAACTAATAATCATTCATGTGAGTTTCAGAGACTACAACACTGATTTCAGTGACCACCTTAAAAACGACTAAACGTCATGATAATATCGATACAACAAAACGATTCCGAGTACCATCGATTAGGAAAACTCGATTGTACCGGAACCTCATTTAGCGTAATTAATCCGATCCCCTGATTTACTATCGACTCGCTACGGTTAATTAGATTGGCAGTAATTAATTGAAAGTGAAAAGGGATGAGTAAATTTTGGATCAAGTTCTCCATTAATTAGAATTCTCGCACTTTGACAGATTCGTGTATTATGTTAATTCGAAGTGTTCGTTTTGATTCTTTGAGGGTTTTAGGATAATTGTTTTAAATTAATGTTTTGTAATATATGTTTAGGTACATGTTATGTTTATTTTTAAAGCAAATGATAATGGGTATTGATATCATTCCTTAACATACAAATAATTATTGATGACTATTAAAATTGTATTGATGTGTAAAATAGAAAAAATTATTTATATTCCACTAAACAAATTTTAAAATAAATTCTTAAACTTTATTTCATTTACGATTGCGAGTACTCACCGTAAAGTTTTATCACATAAAGTCCTTTCATTACACTTAATTAACATTTATTTATTTAAATAAACTAGAGAACTAAATAGAATAAACTATAGCCATCAAAACATACCTCATTCTAACAGTTAAAAAAGGATTATAATACAAAAATAAGAAATCAACTATTAGGGAGTTCATATTTATGTGACAGCAAAAATAAAAAAATAACGGAGTAATTATTTACTATTTTTACTAACTCATATCCTATACTTTTAAGACCAGATAAAAAATAATACCGAAACAAAATACCTTTATCGAATCGCAATTCATCAAATGCAGTAAGCATTCAGGAAGCATACGTTTATTTTGACAGCTAGAACGCTATGAAAATACCATTTATCTCGCACCCTTTCTATACGGAACACTTGCCACCATCCTAATCCTGGGAATATGCATGTCGGTCCATATTTTAGGGTTCCGCACACCTAAGATAAGAGCACATCAATCACACTTTGCGTTATAAACAGAGGCGCAGGCATAGAGTAGAAAATATGATGGAAGTGTTATTACGCGATTAAAATGTGATCTTTATGCCTAAATTCTGGTGCAATAAATTTTGTCGGGTTGTTATTGTTGATAACATATATGTTAAATTTATCATTTAATTTGTACTTTTTACGATAAACATGATATACCTATTAGTTTTAATTACTGAAATGTTACTTTATACAACTTTTTACTGTTTATGCCTAATTTATATGTTATTATGTTTATATGTAGTAAGTTACTAACAAACAATTACTAAATAAAGGAAGTTTTAGTCGTGTTAATTTTTGATACTTATAGACTTGCCAGAATATAGCTCCGCTCCTTTATGTATGTAAACTACATTTACATAAGACTTTAGACCAGTTTGGTTGGTGGACAACTCAGGTAACAAATATTAAGAAAAACAAAACAAAATAAAAAATACGCTACGAATTGAGAATCTACTTCTTTTTAAGTCCATCAAAAAATAATTAAGAATTATTCGAATATATTTAAATGGCGACTAGCTTTAAATTTACGAGTACCTTTCTGCTTGCTGCCATTTCTAATATTCAGTTCCGAGGTGTCGAAAGCGAACACGATGGGGAATGCAGGCAATATTTCACGTCTAAGTTTATAATCATTGTTTGCTTTCGGAGGACGTTTTCACGGCTGATTTGAAAGGGGCCAAAATTGTGTGATGGCAAAATAAAGATTATGCTTACTGTATATAAATCAAATCACCGTTACTGATTAGAAGACTATAATCTTTTCGGTTATTCTCGATAGAATATATTTATATATGATATAATATTACATATTACTACTTAATAGTTTTAAATATTTATTGAATACTTTAAAGGAAATTCAAAAATATATATTAGAAAAAATATGATAAGTCAACAATTAAAGTTAGTCGACTGGGTTTGGGCAATTATATCGTTTTATGCGACATCCTCATTATACATGTGTATATGTTTCTGTAAATATCTATTAATAAAACGATTTAACTTTCGAAATAGAAATCCTTAATTATGTCGTTGATTTTCACGAAGCGACGTTGACGTTTCACGACGTCACGACGTTTCACGACATCGTAACGTGTCACGGCGTGATGTCGTAGCGTGTATTCACGTTTTGGTCGTAACATAGGCGAACGCAGCTAGTTTTTATAGGCAAGACAAATACGATTCGAAAATTGTGTAATTCTATTTCCAAAGCCGAATTCCATGACTTTAAAACAATCTTTTAGTGTCTTTGTAAATAAAAGTACCTATTCACTTTATATTTCTCGTCTCGAACGACTCCACTTGAACTCTTATCAACACTCGAGATTCTCTCGAGGCATTCTAGCAGCAATATTCTAGTGAACATTTCTTCCTGTTTTCAAATTTGGTGCCTTTTTCAATTTCGTTACTCTTAGGACACAATAAACTCTAATATTTATTTTTAGGTTAAGTTTAGCTTGAATTTATTGCGCACTATATTTTAATAGTAAAAACGATCCGCTTATATAACAACTGTGTTTATCTGTTGTTTTCCTTAGATAACGTAGACAATTGAAATTCAATGTAGTTTTATTAAATACTTAAAAAATATTTAAAGTTAATAACGAATAAAAAGTCAACTTGTAAAACTTCAAAAACAGAATTCGTAACTTTGTTTACTTGGATAATATACTTTTTCAAGTTATATTAAGTTCATAATGTCTCCTAAATTGTTATGTATTTAACTAAAACGTCCAAATATTGAAAAAAAACATTGTATATTGCTTTAGTATTACGGTTTTTGGACTTAGATTTTTAAAATCCTACAGCGCTTCATCAGTAATACAACTAACGAATGCAAAAGTAAACACGAAATTGACAAAAACCTTGCCTTTTATTCAGTTTCACCGTTGTCGAGTAATCACGGGGACTGGGAGAAAATGTCCTAGAAAATGTATATTTTACTTTATCTATTCTTTTAACAACTTGTAATCTCTATAGTTTATTTTTCTTTACTTGTCTTATTTAGGAAACAAAAATGGCGTTTTCTAATCACATATAAAGAGTTAGAGACGAGTAATTGTTGACCGAATGATTGAACAGAAACATTTTTATAATGAAAAAACATTTGCTTGAAGCATTGAATCTATCACGGTTTAGGAAAAGTTAAGCATCAGGCCTGAGAATAAATCGCGAAAGATACTGAGCAAGACTTATTTTTTTTTGTTAATTTATTCTTAACTAGCCTTCTTATTTGATACCCATATGTGGGAACGAAATAAAAAAATAACTAGTCCGCCATCTTGGATGTGCCGCCATGTTGGATTTAGGATGACGTCATGCACCATATAATAAATTGTCATCCAAACGAAACGCTTGGACAAAATTTCAGCTTAATCGATTGAATATAACTGGATCAAAATTAAGTTGCAAGATTACATACATTATATAACCAGACAAACATAAATTACATTGCTAGTTGAATAAAACCTTGTAAAAAACCCCGACGATTTGTGTTAAAAAAACTTTGGAGTCCATTGTAAAGATACATACATATCAACTGTTTTTAAAAGCAAAATGTAATGGAAAAATATTTCAACATCACTAAAATGTGATTGAATTTCGTAGATACAGCAGATGAAAACAATTCTAGCGCAAAATATAATTCCGTGAACGGGACAAACGGGAAATACTCCAAATACCATTAGATGAAGCTCACTTGCAGGGGTAAATGCCGACCCACATAACTATCATACGAAGGAATTAAATAATTTCATCTACATACCGTTAGCTGGATTAAATTTACGGGCTCATTGTTAAACGTAACTTAGGATTCGATTCGATAGTTTGAAAATATTTTAATTCAGATCAAATGTAATTATTTTTAGTACGTGTTATAAAAATATAAATAAATAAACGCATCACACTCAACGACCCCCATTAAGATCGTGACCTTGTATCGGGGGTCCGGAAACATACACAACACTAACACAAACACCCAGAGCACGGCAAACATCCGTATGGCCAATACGGGCACTTGCCGTGTGCGGGGATCGAACCCACGACCTTCAATGAGTCAGTTGTAGTGACCACTGCGCCAACTTGTCAACGTGTGTGTATATACTGTAATTTTAAGACAGCCTGGACTCCCACTACTGGGCAAAGTCATCCATTCCCATTAAGAACTTAATCCACCACGCTGTGGGTTAGCGGATATGCATGTGTTAGAATTTATTTCGGCATATGCAGGTTTCCTCACGATGATTTCCTTCACCGTCGAGCACAAGATATAAACATTACACTATTACAAAAATAGAATTAAAATCTGTATGGACGAACCATATTTACTCATAAAAATATACTTTTGAAATAATTATTCTACGTAGACAAAGTCACAGCAACCAACTAGTCACATATACTCGTATACAGGATCTGATTGTATTGTTCTCCATCGCCATGTTTCGTGACTTCAGGAGGTGACTAACATAAGCAAATTATTCGAAATAATGCTAACTTTTTTTCAAGACATAACATTGTATTTATATGTATATTTGTTGTATATTTTTTGAAATTTGGCCATATTAAAAAATTAGACTTATCCGTTAGTTTGACGTAAAATATTACCAGATGTTGACTTTTAGAAAGTGACACTATCAGATGTTGAAATAACACAGGTGTTTTTTTACAAAATCAGCGGGCTTAGTTAAAATCTTTATTCTGTATATAACTAGAAACCACCGTAATAATGAGTTACGTAAACAAAAACAACATTCATCACTTTTTTTTTCATTCTACCATTTTTCAACACTCCTACACTTTTACGCTGATCTGCATAAAAATTGCAATTACATAGGAAGTTTGAAATTCTAATATTATTTCTTGAATCCTTTCTTTCGAACAGTTCAGTGAGCAGAAAGTTATTGTAAGAGTTCTTCAAATTGAGATTTTTTTCTTTATTTTTCATTTAAATTATATTATTATATCCTTGTAGTTAACATATTTGTATAAAAATGATAATATAAAATGGTAAATTTTAAAATCAATGAGTAGCTCACATCGTTTCAACAACTAAAAAAGAGCTGATAACCTTCACACTTCTGAATCAGATCTTCAGAAATTGTAATTAAGAACCATCCCGATTACATCAGCTTTCAAACAAAAAACATCTAATTAGTAAAGGAGTTAAAATGCCACAGATAGACATATAGATACATACCTCAAACTCATAACACCCTTAAAATATAAAATCTACATTAAACGCAAGCGAAGCTGCAGGCAATAGCTATTTAAATATACACACACAAAATATTATTTATAAATTTTTTTACGGTGTTTATTTATTTTTAAACCGCTACAAATATAACCCAATCGCCACAATAAAGTACATTTCGATAACGAAGTTTCCATGTTTTGTCCCCAGTACTCGTTCTAGTTAATCTTGGAATTCGAATATCTAAAATTTCACCAGTTCAACCTGATCCCAGCTGCTGGTATCCGCAAACCCGATAGCGGGAAATACGCTATGGAATACCAATTCTAAAGAAACGTATTTAAATATTTTGGAAAAACGGTTAGTTTGTATTATTAGCGATTCGGAATTATTTGTATGAAAAAGAATTTGATTTGTGTAAGATGTAATAAATAATTGTGTTTTCTATTGTATTTTTAAATTTACCTTTTAATGTGTACGTCGTGGCTTAACACATACAATTATTTTATGTAAAACACTTTTTGTCTATGTTGTAATTATTTCCTTTTAAATCTTTGTAGTTAATATTCTTTTAATTTTTTATTGAACTGTTGCATAAACTCTAATTTCCTAAGATGGCAGTCCTGGTATTTAGAGGCCTTTTTTATCGTTAATAGGAATTCACAGATCTACATTCAAATAATGTCTACTATAGTCCATTCTTCCTCACTTGTCTTATTTAGCAGACAAATTTGTTGTATTGGTAACACGTAATAATTACAGATAGAAAATAATCAATGAAATGATAGAACCGAAACATTTTATTATAATGAAAAAATATATTAAAAAATATTTTTTGAAAATTCGTGATTTTCGTCCCGAGTATTATTAACAATTAAGAGAAGTAAAGAAAAATAAACTATAATATCATAAAAAGGTGTAATGTGTTTGTAAGTTTGAATGAAGTGTATAATCTCTGAAGGTACTGTAGGTATCCAATTAGAAAGAATATTTGCGTATTGAAGAAAGTTATAGACTATGTTACATCACGCTATGACTCAGAAGCGCAGCAGTAGACATAAACGCGTGTGTAACCGCGAGACGTAACTAGTAAGCTACATTTTTAGATTCAATTTCAACATAAAATCACGGGTAAAGTAAATTGGTTAAAAATAAAACTATGTTAAATAATAAATAATGGACTGATGTTGAAACGTTTGCGCTAATCGAATAATGCAATTTGAGTATGCATTAAATTTAATAATAGTTGAAATGTAAATAAAAACATCACTTTTATTATAAAGCTTCTTTATTTAACGTCATGTTTTGCAAAATAGACAAATATACATCATTTCAAATCGTCATTTCACTTAAAAATTCCGCAACATTTAACAATACTATATTACATAGGTACACACTTATGTTTCCACTTACATAAAACAAAAAATACACATAATTCTATACAGTGTCACATAACTTAAACGACGAAGTTACAGATTCGATATTATTCATAATAAATAATTCAAGTTTAATAAATGAAAATCTAAAATAAATTGTAACGGTTTACAAAGTTACGAATCTAATTATTGTCGTGGAGCCTTTTTTTAATTTCCAATTCATAGAAAACGTTATTTTACAATATTATTAAATAAATATACATTTAAAAATAAATTTAAAAAATATATTTTAGATACACACATATATGAAGTCAAGGAATCTAAACAATTTATTAAATACAAAAAAAACATAAAGAAAATATACACTAAAAAGAAACAAAATATAGCCTAACCAACAATACTTAATTTCAAATAAATACATTTTAATACAAACATTATTCATATTAATAACACTCAATATAAATAAAATTGTTTTTATAAAAAAAATTACTGAAATACTGTATTATTTTGAATACATTTCGTTCACGTAAACAAATACATAATTAAAATTATTCCAACAAAAGCTTACACAACATAAAAATATGAATCAAATATTAAATTTTAAATGTAACAAATATTAGTAAAACTTCAAATTAATAATTAATTACATATACAACATTCGTTATTGAAGCTAACAAAAATTATTGTAATGATTATTCATTAAATCAAAACGTTTTGTTTAAACCTAGATAAATACTAATTGTATCATAATGTTAATAAAAATAAATTAAAAAACCGTTCACATCTATATATACTATAGCGTTAATTACAATATTATGACTAGCTCTCACAAAGTAAATTAATCGCACCATACAATTTCTAGTATAACCTATCTTTATGGCACTAAAGTTGTCTTATAAAGTCCTATAATTAAACAAAGGGGACTCCATTTGCTCTTAATCTAAAAACCATTAACATCTTGGTCACGGGTTCTTATTTATAAAAATATGTATTTCCTTATAATTAATATTAACAATAGTTACAACAAGCTGTAAGGTCCACTAACCACTGGGGCGTAACTTATTTCATCTACATCTTTTTAATATTTTAAATAAACTTTTGATGTTTGAAGTGAATTTACAAATAATCAAATTCATATTTTAGTCATGTCTTAGTTCATAAAGCTCAGATATCCTAGAAATGGTAATGAATGTACCGTATTTAAACATTGAATATCAAAACAACTTTTCGCGTCCGGTTCATGTGTCCATTATGTGATGGCACCGCCATCTTAGGTAACCAAAGCTTAAGGATTTTTTTTTATTTTACATTTGATATTACAAATTAATAATATATATTTTTATGCTAGTGTAAATACGGTGAAGTTACGCCCGAGTGCACAAATGGCCTAGCGCAACAATCGGTAACTTCAACAAAACACATTCAGCTAATTATTTCACAAAGCAATTTATTTAATTGTGCATATGTTGCATTAGTAACAGATTTAGGAACAAAAGTACGTTAGTAAGGGTGTTTATACACCCGGCGTATTTTCGACTAATATAAGGGTTTATACACGCTCGTATGATCACTTCGCACTAGAATATACCCAAATAAACTCATTAACATAAGATATTATTTTTTTATTTAGATAGAAACGACAGAATTTATAAAAATCGACGTACCTATCATTAAAAAAATTTTATCTTATAAAATGTTTTCGAGGTAACATATTTTTTTTTACAATTATATTATGTTGGTACTGATAAAATTTACGTTGGCTCATGTCACTCGACGCTAATGTATATATAGGTAGAATGCTGCAAACGAGCGATATAAAAATCGAACGTCAAAACACCAGCTACGCGTCAAAAACACGCCAGGTCTGTAATCACCCTAATGCAATAGTGAAGACATGTATAAGATATAAGTAAACTATTTTTATCTAAGAAAATAACTTCATATTAATTTCATATTTCACCAATTCTATGTATTACCGTTATGAATAAGAAGGCCTCACGAAAGCCAGCAGAAATAGCCACAGGGAACTAACGTATCTGTTATTTATTAAGAATACTCATTACTCAATGCTCAGGCTCAGAAAATATAGAATTAAAAATATTATTAAAAATCAAACAAAGATTTTTATCGCATAATATCGCATGATTTTATATTAAAAATTTTGTAAGTCAACTTTTCAAAGGATTAAAAAAAAAGAAAAAAAATTGTAAAATAGGAAATTTTTATCATTGTTCTTTCCTTCGCGGGAAAACAAATACAAGTTATTCACTTGGTCCATTTACCTGGCACGCATTGTTTCATAAACATATTACTATTCAGGGGAACAATGCGCTTTATCACAAACTTTACTCCTTCTGGGCCATTTCTTAAGGAACTTTGCGAAAACAGTATAATAAGTAATCGTGAAAATACGGTGAATATGCAAATAAACAATTTAAGGCGCTATCACAGGAATAACATTATGTCGGGCGTTTTAACATGTTTTTATAACCACTTTTTTAAGCAAAATTAAATGCAGAATTTCATATAATATATTTACGGACAAATTGTCTAAAACCACTCAATTTTAAATAGCCTTTAAGTGTCATACTACAAAAGACACATTAAAACCATGTTGAACGCGTGTCTAGTTAAACAGTGTTTAAAAATTAAATATTGCTTAAAATATTATCTAAATTGCTTAACAGCGAATAAACTTATAAAAAAACTTATTGATAAAATGTTATACGTTACATTTGACAGCTGAAATAGGTTTTAGATATCTATTAAACTCACTTAAACGTATGTTAATCTATATCTAAAGCACGTTTAACTCAAAACTATGCTTAGACGCGGATTTGTAGTATGGATTTTTTTAAACACGCGTTTAACGTCTGTTTTAAATCTTTTGTAGTAAGGCAGTAAGACTTTTACTATCACTTGATGGAAAGAGATAGCACAAGGTTTAAAGTCAAATTAAAATTGAGTGCTGTTTAAGTATTTGGTCCTTAGAATATAATTCCCATTAATAATAAGATGAATTTGCACATAACATATGATATTTATGGTCGAGAAGATTATTAGTTAAATTGGCCACGGTGCGTATTTTTTACAGATAATAACACACAGCTGGAAGTAACATAACTGTTGTTAAAACACTGGCAAACATTATTAACTCTTAGGCGAAAATTACATTTATAATCATACATTTCTCTTTCAGACTTTCATAAAGATTTATATATACGTAAGTTGTTTTTTATTGCTTTACATCTGAAAGAATATGCTCTCAGTGCCCTTTCTTCTTACAACTTAGGTTAATATATTGAAACTTATGGTCAAACTTGGCTAGTTTTTTGCAAGTTTGACCAAGGCATGTATCATAACACTGAACTTGGCTCTCATTTCACGTTTATGGTTTTGATGGTATTGCTTTCCAACTGAAAAAATACTCTCAGTGTCTTATTTTTGACAAACATAGCTTTTGTAACTACTTACTATACGACTATTACCAAGTTACAGAGTTGTTTTATATCAATTACAAGGATTAAACTTACAAGTATAATTCTCGCCTTAGTAAATAAGTGTGCTATTGATGACAAGACACCTTTCGTAATCGTGCAAATTTATTTGCGTTAATCCGTAAAACCACGCACTATGGACACACACCAATCGACTTCAACCAAATATATGATAATAATACACATTCACGCATACAAACGGTACCCAGAAATCAAGCAACAGGAAAATGAAAGTAATGGGTCCCAATTTCCATACACCAAAACTGCATTTGATGGCGTACCCTAAAATCCAACCAATGGGTAATACTGTTACTGGTATCAGTCTCGGCGCCGCTCACATTGAATTATTCCATACAAATGGTCCATTATCATAGTTTATTGTGATCGCACTAAACGTAGTCCCTACGCCCCGATCCGACGATACTGTTCCTGTCACTTACCACTGAAACTTCCGAACCGTTCGTTTTTCTTCTGCACGTTTTGCATAGGTTTGAGAACTGTTGGAAATAAAAAAGGGAATGTGAGATGTCAGTTTAGCTCACGAAAATTGATCAGAAACTCTTAGGTTGGAAAGAAATTTACAAGGAGAAGAGATAGAGAGAGAGAGAGAGAGAGAGAGAGAGAGAGAGAGAGAGAGAGATTAGAAGATACAATGTTTATTTAGTTGTTCAAAGCCAATACTTTGTTTTGGATGAAGGCCAAAAAATAGACATATTCAAAAAGATTACATCCATTCTGACACAGTCAGGTAAAAAATTTGCAACTTTTAATATTTTTGCTCATTTGCACCAAGTTTGTAACAGATATTTTTTGCATCATTAATTTTAAATTTCATTATGTTAAATTTTTAAAGAAAAATTTGTATATTTAAATTCTTAAACATATTTTTATACGTAAAATATCGTAACCTCGGTTTTTATGCATAAAGTTTAAATTGCTCTTTGGTAAGATAGTTTTAGTACTTTCGATACTACACGATTACGTATAAATTTTATCGATTTATGACAATAATGTGAAACAGAGGATATCTATACTTTAATTAAATATTGCTTCACTTTTGACTCAATTTTTTAATGTGATCTACTTTTTTAACATAAAACTTATATAATCTAAAACTCAAAAGCTTATCATAATCTAGATGTAAATGTGTCTTCGTATTGTGTTAAAATCACGATGTGTAGAATACATTGATTAATTACCTTAACGATAGAACGGACGGGTTGTTGCAACACAAATATAGCGAATATGACGACGCCCTGCAAGGCGTTGATCAGATCGAAGATGGACCATACGGAGACCACCGCCGTGCCCGCGCCCGCGGCCCACGACACCACCTCCAGCACCCACGACAGGCCCATGATTACGGACAAGAGACAGCATGTACGGAATCTATTTAAGATAATAAAGTCATTTATTATAATATATTAAGCTATCTGGTCAATAAAAATGTATTCAACTAGGTATATTCTTACATGTATGTTCTTGGATTATCGCTCACTCGAGACAAATAATACTCGTTTTTTTTAAGCATATACAAACACACTAAACACAAAAGAAGGTAAATTTTAATTAGATCACATTGCTAATTAATTTTAAGAAGAATGAAGCGAATGCGTAAGAACTATGTTCTACAGTTACATAAATACGAATCTAACGACAACTCAGGCACGAAGTTTTATATTACATAACTTACCAAAATACATATGTATAAATGTCTACAACTCCTGGAGCAGAACAGTTAATATAGCAAAATGACTCACATCTTCTTATACTTCTTAAGCCTTTGATTGAAGTTAACTTGTGTGTCCCGCGGAGGAGGGGTGGACCTTTCTGGAACTGGCACTGGCTGGCCCAGTACGGTTCCTAGCCTCACCCAGTCATCTGATGTGCTGAAGTCTGAATGGGCTATATCTAGTGCTAAAGGAAAAAAACCAAGGAAACAAGATTTTAATGTCTTTTTTTTAAATTCAATATTTTAAATAGATTATTTTTTATGTTATACTAGAAATTTTCAAATGAAATTAGGACGCTTCGAAAATATGAATCATTCAGAATGTTTAAAACATTTTTGTGCTTCAAATGACAAATTTGAAATGATGAAATAATCGTTATCATCGACTATTGCCACGAAAATATTGCTTTAACTAACAGAACGACTATTAATCTATTCTAATAAAGAAATTATAATTAACTTACGCGTGACATCCTTGAGTTTATCATAATGTTTAGCAAAAGCTCTTGATGTAAACAAAAATATGATGAGATTGCTAAACAAAATTACTGCCACAGGCCCATAGAAATAGGGCAACGCCGCTTGATCCGCTAAGAAAGAAAAAAAAAATTAACCTTTCCTGATTCAAAAATACCTTTCTAGAAATAAAGTTTTAACGAATTACATTTTGTTTATTTTCTACACTTTAACCGTCTGGAAGATTAAAGAAAATTTTGTTATACGTTTAGAATTCAAATGTTACAAAAATTTTAATACCGAATACTTTATAAAGCACTTTGTTTAGAAGAATTTGAATGCGTTGAACTAATTTGTTTTACTTTTAGTTCAGAACTCAAGTAAAGGCTATAAAACATCACGATACACTAAATTCTAATTCAAAGAAACTGTGAGGTAGGGCTAGTATCAATACATATCAACTTACTCTTGAACCAGCAACCTTTCACGCCAAAATTTGGTTTCAAATATGTACTGGGTACAGCGGGCGATAAGTCCATTGTAATCGTTACTACCAATAATATCACTGGTAGTAATATCGCGTACACACAGTACCATGCAAACCTACGTCTCATACTTCTTCTGGTTACTGATGCATGTATATATCGCCTGAAAAAAATATTTAATTACCATATCAAGTAACAATAGTAATGAATACTAATAATAACACTCGAGATGTTTTCTGACCTTAAAACATTGAAATCGAATAGGATAAACGTATATAAATCAATAACTCACCGTACATTCAAGTAAGTATCGAAACACATAACATTCAGCCAAAAGAAGCAAGACACAAAGGAAAACTGGATGAGATACGCTGTAATAAAGATTAAAAATAATTTTAAGGTTATTAACGAAATATAAATATGAAGATCATTTTAACAATTGCACGATAAAATACAATACTCACCCATTATATTGCAAACTGTCGACGGAAACGCGTGACCAGCCAATTGTGTTGCAGCTAAACAAGTAAACGCTATTGCAAGGCAGATCGAGTGGCAAGCTAATGCCTTTCCATGTGTATCTCTTAATTCAGTGATAAATATATAAACACATGCCGTTATTATTAAAAATGGCACGGATATTATGAGACCTGAAAATATAAATGACATTAGTATTTCTAACTATTTCCATAAATCTAAATCCCAGTCATTTTTTAAATAATCATTATCATTTAATTCCATATTACGAATGTCTGCTAGGAATCATGAAACAAAACATATTTTAAGCAATCTATAAATAAATCTACTACTTTTATTTGCCTTATAAAGTTCCTAGCTACAGAGCCCACCTTTAGGCAAACATTACTCATTACTAGATTAAGGTAAGTCTACGGTCACAAGGATCTTACTCTATATTTTTATCAGATAAATACTAACCCACAGCATAAGCAATAAGAGTAGCAGAAGTATTAGCTTCTTCAATAGGTGCTGAAAAACAGACTAAGGGAAGGGTAATCCCTGCTGGGTTGGATTCATTCCAGAATGTTTCCATACAAAAATCCCTTGTACCAAGTAGAGGCGGTTGACTAAATGGTACGAATAGAGAACCATTGAATAACAGATAAAATTCATCTTTGCTGAATTTGTCAGGTTCTAATTTGTACCTGTAAATAAAACGAAATTATTAAACAAAGCGACCGAAATGTTAAATTTAATGTATCGCATCTAAAATTTTCAAAGCAGATCAACAAAGAATACCATTTAGATAACTACATTGAACAAATCCGAACAGTTGCCTTAAAGAAAATTAAATTCTGGTCTTGTTTGCAACAAATAACCAACATATTAAAGTAGTTGTACAGACACAATTACCTATCGAAAGAACAGGGATTTCCAACGATTGTCTCAAACACGTTGCTATCGTAACTCCAAATATGCGTTTCGTTGGCTTTATGGAAAATCGGTTGGAAGGTAAGCGAGGACCGAGAGCACACAGATTTGAACTTCCCATCCTCAAATGTCACAGAGAGATTTTGTCCACTCGCACAGCATTTTGGTACCACCGGCAATTGCTTCTTGACTTCCTCCTCCTGTTAACAAAACATATATTTACCAACCATTCTTAGAGAAAACTAAAAATTAAGATTAGATATATGAAGGGATAATTATGTAGATGATTAACGTTGCGATGTAGAAATTAGCAATTAGGATTAATTAGAAGTAGCAAACCGGAAACAGGAAATTATATTAATAGTAAGAGCATCACTAATTAATTATTCAAACACAATACAAGATATTAATCATTTTTAAGTGATTATTAGGAGGAAATTATGTTTTGAAAATAAAGGATGAATTGCTATGAGTATGAGGAACATCCTGGTAAAAAATATAATATTAACAATTATTCCGAGGTTACATTGAATCAACATCAATTAGACTAACCGCGTGATAGGCAATTTAAAGAAAGGACAAGTTAATTTGGTTGTCATTTAAAACAATGATATATGGCACAGATCGTATGACGACTGCCTAATCAGAATTCAAGACGAGTTTTTGAACTTTTGATGTATTCATGAAAGAAATTTGACTGAGGTTAGCTGACGTAACGTTTGCTTTTAAAATTGGTCACGTAAACGCCGAATATCTTACCCTAACGTTACGTTATGTTTTTCAAGTTAACCTCTAATAGTCTCTATTTTTAATTCTTTGCCTATATAAATAAGAATATAAAAGTTGACAATGGAGAGCATTAGACGCGTTATTTATCTGTTTTAATCTCAAAAGAGCACTGAGTGCTATATTTTATGTATTCCATTTATTTTATTAGTTATAAAAACAGTTTTTATGATATAAACTACCATAGTAATACGATTACTTGTTTAATTTTCTATATTTCACATATAAATACGACTATATAACAACTTTATTACATGCATAGATCATCCACTCGTAAATAAACCTAACCAATTAGGGATCAACATAAAGCAACCATTACGACGCAGCAAGTGTTCTTGTTTACTCGAAATCACGCCACAATTACGAATGGCTTGACGTAATCCAGAACTAAATGTAAATTCTAGTTATTGTCATGCTAGTTCTAATGAAATAATGAAATTGTAACAGACGGTAAATATACTGGACAATCTATCTTCTATCGAAGAGAAGGACATGAAGCTTAATAATACTGCCTCAATTGAAAACATGTATCAGAATTTTCCCCGATAATATGCAAATTTTCTTGCAACGTTTTTCTTCACCTCCTAGCATGATATGATTCTGGCTGGATTTATTGAATTAATGTATAGTAAAAGCCTATAAATGTCCTAAGTCCCGCTGCTACCCAAAGCCATTTCTATCAAGGTAAAGAAAACGTGTCTTATACACTTGATCAATTAGTAACAAGTATCATTTTCAGCATGCTGGATTTTGGTGTGTCCATAAAACACGCCCAATATACGCATCACCTTATATGTGTGTCCCATGTCTCAAAATGTATCCCATGTCTCAAAATGTGTCCTATGTCTCAAAATGTATCCCATGTCTCAAAATGTGTATCATGTCTCAAAATGAACTCTGAAATGGACTGATCGACGACAATTCGAATTACGAATTCCTGACGATATTTTCTTACATCCTTGAGCATGAAATGAATGTTTTATTTGTGTGCTCCTACATATTTTTTAAATAAAAATACATTCATGTGCTTACGCCTGCCCATACCACTTTTTTTTTACTTCTAGTTCGTTCGTTCTACTTAGTGACTAATAGCTTCTAAATCCCTATTTCTATTAAATAGACTATATAAACAAACAAAAATAGTAACTTTATTAAATTTCTCAAATATATTTCATATGCAAACTCCATAATAATTTTTAATTTAACATATCTACGAGTTAATAAAATACATCGACCGAATACATTAATTAATTTTAAATATTTCAATGATTGCGACGCGTGCATTTCGATCGCAATTGACGCGCTTTATTGCTTTTAAATATTTATTGAGATCGGTTATTCGTTGTATGTTATAGTCAGTATATTTAATAGAAAGACAATTAATTCTATTTCTACTATATGGTACTGTTATTGCTTTTAAATGTCGCACGGCTGGCGAGACTTCTCGTATTAAGGAGAAGAATGAAAGAAGAAAGAAAAAACTTAATACACCACGCTGACTCCAATAGAGGTTGATGGATATATGTATATACAATTCAAGTACGTGCTAAATATGCCCATATTCATGTTTATATCTTTGAGAGTTCCGTACCATCGAACAAGTTTGACACTATGACAATGTGTAAGTCCCACTCACACTTCTCCTGTTTAAATTATTTGTAATTATAGCAATGAAAATAAACGCACTGTAATAATTTAAACGTTCTAGTAATATCGTAAGTAACAAAAAACACATCAAACTCGGTAGAAGTTCTTAAAAAAATAATACACTATCAACGTCTCTTTTCCATTTTAGGTTAAAAACCGTTGTTATGGTTTACTCAAAAAATTCTTATCACTCGTAAATGTACTATTATTAGTGGCACGTCCCTAATACGAGCCGTAATTTCCATAATACTTTGAAGGAAAATAGAAGTTTTCCTCCTTATTTAAATTATACCTTTAAATGTTTGTTTACATTAAAGATAGACAAATTATGCTTTACCGTAATGAGCATTTGCCAGACATGTGATTTTAACTATTAAAACTTCCCTACGATCTAATAAACGGAAATAATACTCGTACAAGGCCATAGTTCTTGAGTCTATTATTTGTTTTTCTCCACAGATAAAAAATACTGAGATATCATTCATATTAAATATTAAAATATTAATAAAGGCTTTTATAAATACTTATCAATCGTGTTTGAAAAAAAAATAAAACAATGAAAAGCTATTCGAAATGTAGATTTTACCGAGATTTTAGAAGAACCAGCAAGACACTCGATAATTAGTAATATATGTAAATTTCTTCACTATATATACATTTACAAATATGTATATTAAATATCCTGTATGAAATCCAGCTATACTAAATCTACGCATCTTTATCATCTATATAATCTTGCACAGAATAATATAGCTTGGTTATTAGAGACTTTTTAATATACAAATCAAATTTATTTATAGATAACTGCAAAAATTCCGTGTTATTTTATTATACAAACAGATAGAAAACTTTGCAAAGTCGAAAGCTTGGTGTTATGAGTTTATTCTTTCTTCTCGTATTAAAAATATTACATTTATTGTATTGCTACGTATAAATAAATTATCCACTAAATCGCAATTTTTTATTTTTTACAAAAACATAAGCAGGTCTTGTACAATTGTTACAACAATAATAAAAATAATTTTATTTGTAAATTGTTACTAACGTTTCTCCTTTTAAGATTTTAACATAAACTCAGTGGTTTTCGGTTTAGCAGCATAACAATTCTTTTTTCTTCTTTCTTTCTAAAAATATGTAAAAGATAAATTAAGGTAATCAAAAATCGAATAATACTAATATAAAAAAAAACTAATTAAAATGGTTATACCATTTACTAGAGAAATAAATTTATTTTCAATTAAAAAAAAAGAAACAAAATCTACCAGCAAAATAGACGTAACGAAGTTAGAAAAAGTCAAACGTAAACACCGCCAGAGAAATACAACCTGCTTCGCTCCTTCGTAAAGTTGAAAACTTCTCAGCTTTAGGAAACGTTGGAACAATTTGTTTTATACGGTTTTTTACGGGTTTATACGAGTTTTTCCCTTCTCTAAAAATATTCACTTTGAAACACGGGAGCTCGTGACGTCACTGTCAACTAGCAGAACAATCGTGACAGGGAAACACCGTAAATATTTACTTCTCCCTCGAAACTTTCAACGTTGCTCAATTACGGTTATTTTAAAATACGAACACAGGTAAAATATTTTTCCTTTTTATTTTCGACCGCGAACTAAAAAGGATTTATATCGTTTATTTTTTAATAATTATTACGTGATATCTGTTCCAATTATATACCGATTTTAATGATTGTTTTTTTAGGGTTTACTTCAAAGGTGATTTTAATTGAGATACTATGGAAATTCATACACTTTGAAGTAAATTAAATAATTTTATGAATCATATTAAATTATTCTAATATTATAATTGTTATGTAAGTTGTTAAGTTTGTATGTAGGGGGTAATCTGTGAAACTAATGATCCGATTTGAAAAATTATTTCTGCATTGGATAACCAATTTATTGGGAAAATTATAGGCTATATTACATCACGCTACAACTCACTGCAGCGAAGCAATAACCATAAATGCGAATAAAACCGCCAGGGAAGTTAGCCATCTATATGTTTATATATTTAAAATCAATTGCCTAAACGAACGATTCGATTTATTTGTTTGCGTCTGCCTCAATACTAAGGTGGTTTGGAAAAAATAATATAAAAAAAAGATATTAATTTAAAAATTCTAATGAAATAACCAAAGAATCTAAATTGGTAGTTCTATATAGTATTACTAACTCAAATCACTACCAATAGATGGCGTCTTCAATAGCTGATACTACTCACCGGGTTCTGTAGGAAACAATATATAAACACTTCGTATCAGTTATTCTAGTTAGAGTTAGATAAGAGATAATAAGCGATATCTTTAATACAAAATATATAAAGTAAAGAAATGTATAAATTTATGAATGGTGATAGTCAATAATGTGTCAAGCCACAAAAACTCAAATTCGGAGATATTGATATATTTTGATACTGCATCACCTATTTAACATATTTAAAAAAATCAAGTCATATAATCTAAATAAGTACGGAAAAAAGTCTCTTAATTAATTGTTTCGATTTTCAAGTGCGTTCCATATTTGGCAATTTGTACAATAATCTTCAATATTTAAAAAACTTTTTATTTGATAATATATTCAATAAGTCAATCTGTTTTTAATTTATTATACCTTTTATCAAAAAAAAAGATGGATATATACTTCAAACATATTTATTAAGAATAGGTTTGACATCTTTAGACGCCATTTCCTCAAAATGAAGTCCGTGTGGCTTGACAGTATTGTTTATCAGCGTCCATATGTCCGGGGATAGTGCACAACCGTAGTTAGCTTAAAATTTCATCATTGATAAAAAAAAAAAACTTGCTAAATATTACGAATATATAATCTTTATTTATAGAATTAATACATTATATCGTTGTCTTAGATTTTCGCGATTATTATTCATTGAAATAAAAGTATTTTAAACGGATTTAAAACGCGATTTAAATCCGTTCAAAATAGTTTTATTTCAATACTTTACATTATTTATTATTAATTTTTTGACATATCGTCAGAGAGGCTACAAATAATGTATACTGTGTAATGGAAAATTCGCACAAGGTCTTATTTTTATCAATAGTATAATTCAATATT
Source organism: Hypolimnas misippus (assembly GCA_037950945.1). NCBI lineage: Eukaryota > Metazoa > Arthropoda > Insecta > Lepidoptera > Nymphalidae > Hypolimnas > Hypolimnas misippus. Next base: position 10,328,657 of record JBBEEQ010000006.1, read on the forward strand.
TGGTTCAAATTTAGAATATAGGAAAAATTAGATACGCACTTTTGCAGTAGCTCCCACGATATGTACCTGTTAAAGACGTAGTATTCAAATTCAACGTTCAATGACGAACCCAAATAACGAACAATTGGCTTTAATAGTGTTCATCATACAAATGTATCTAGATTTTTCTAAATTGAACATAACGATCTAAGAATTCCAAGCAAATAGTGTCATTCTAATCAACCGGTGATAAAAATGACATTTTGAGTTAACTAATGTTATCTTATTTATTGATACAAACGGAATTTCGGTATGCGATAACCCGATAAGTACATTCTTCGTATCGATATCAACGATATCTTTATTAATTCAATTAACTGCTACTGAATTCATTTATGTATGTTTATGATACAGAAAGTCAAAATATAGCTTATTTAAATGGTTTTTTTCAGAACTTTTAAATAGTTAATTAACCAAATAATGTTTTAATTCTGTGTAAAGTTACCATCGATTTGGAATTTTGATTAAACCAAGAGGAACCGGTCAAAAACTCGACACTTTTAACTCAAACTTTTGATTATTTAACAGGCGCAAAATCATTAGATTCATATTTTTTGTTATTAAAAAAACGAGGGCGATGTGATATTATTTGATTATTAATGAATTTCTTTAAATCTACAATTAAACGAAATTTACGAGATTATCTAATACTTTTAAACGAGCAATCGGTCATCCAAGTATACTATTTAGAATTTTGGATAATATCCACGTTTCGAATACATTCACATAGCAGTGACATGACCGATTTGTAAAGTAGTACTATTATGTTAGAAGTACTTATTCTACTATTGTAGCAGATCACTGAAACCTTTTTCTGTAAACTTAGCTACATAACATGTAATATATAAAATGTATCATTCTTCCTTTAATATTATACTTTTCAAATGATGACGACAACTTTAGACATTAACGAAAATTATATGAAAATTATTATGAGCTTGTGAATATTTGTCGCTTTATTTTTCGACTACCAAAGGCTTATATTATTTTTACTATAGTCCGATTTGAAGAATGCACAGCCACGTGACAAATAGCACCATAAATCCAATGGTTGGCGGAACATTGACAATATGAGGAATGAGTTATGTCTTTTACAATGTCAACGTCTATCAGACTCCCACCCATCTGCATGTCTACCTTCCCGCTATTAATAAACAGTACTAACAAATATATGTTTCTCTAGACGAAACCATTATTGGAATACATAAATATATTCTATAATTTATGCACAGGTAATTTAGAAAAAGATAGTTTCGACGGATTATGATGGTAGTAGTTATTTACATTTTTTTTTTGTTTTGACTATTAAAAACTGGATGTGAAAACCCTCTTGAATAAGATATTTTGATTTTGATGACTATCATTATCACTTTTAAAAAAATTTAGTAAGAAAATTTTCGTAGCATTTCACGATGGATTTTTTTTATTAAAAACTCGATTCACATGGCAAATAAGGTTATATAATGACTTCATAGCAGAGATAATACTGTATTAAAATTATAATCATCTCAAATACGAATATATAAAAATAAATATTTGGTTGTTTCTTCGTTTCTTATGCGCTGCCATACCGTTAATTTCATTGTGAAATAACTTAGACGTTAAAAAAGATTATACCGATTTTATACGCTACGAATAGAGAACCTCCTACTTTTTTGAAGTCGGTTGAAATTTTTATGAACTTATTGATTACACTTCCGAGAAGGTTAAAATTAACTTCCAAGAGGTGGAGTGCTTGTACCGGTAGCAAAGCCGTGAGCAAAAGCTAGTTTAGTATAGTTCTTTATATATAGGGTGTTCAACTTTTAATTAAGGCTATTCGAATGTGTGGTTCTTTTAGTCAAACGCATCACATTCCGCATATTTTTTTTTCTTTATAACTTATATCTAATATTCATATTTTAAATAACTGTAAGTCAGCTCGTGACTACGACGGATGCAATTTCGTCGAAACGTCGGGCAATGCAAAAGGTATTATTACTATTAGTTATCGCGATAAGACCCGTTATTTAAAATATGAATAGTATAATTGTTTATAATATACATATCGAGCTACATATATGTACCACTGCTCTCACACCTCGTGGGTACAATCACAAGTTCAGTATACTCTTACCGCGTATTAACTTAGAGTAAAACAAAAGCACTTTCTAGTAAACAAACAAATAATGCGACGAAACGCTCATGAAAGATAAGCGAACGAAACAAAAAAACATTTTTTTAAACGGAATGTGATGTGTTAGATATATAGATGATTTTTATTAAAGTCCTTGAAATGGGGGGCCCATTTAATAAAATAAAAATCAAACGCCAGGTATAAATGGATGCTGATAAGCAATAATGTGTCAACCCACAAAAAGTCAAATTCAGAAATATTGATGTATTTTGATAACGCATCACCTATTTAACATTATTAAAAATAATTTCAAGTTGTCTAAACTAAATAAGTACGGAAAAAAGTTTCCTAAATTAATGTCTCGAATTTCAAGTGCGTGCCATATTTTGCAATTTATACAATAATCTCAAATATTTGAAAAACTTATTATTAGATAACACATTAAATATATCAATCTGCTTTTAATTAATTTTACCTTTTATCAAAATAAGAAATAAAAGATGGATATATACGTCTTCAAATAAATTGTTTAAGAATAGAATTGACATCTTTAGACGCCATTTTCTCAAAATGAAGTCCGTGTGGCTTGACACAGTTTTGCTTATCAGCGTCCAAATGTACGAGACGGATATTTTTGTTGGGGGAACATACATTTAGAATTCATAGGTAACTATGTATTCTACGTACATATTTGTAGTAATTACGATAAAATTTTTACCTACGTTTTCGTTTTTTACGGATAGAAAATCGATACATTTGAGTTTTTGTAACAAAAATTGTGAAGGAGATTATTTTATTTTTCTTAGCGATTATAATATTATTCCCTATATTCCAAGAATCCATCTAAAATATTAGACAAAATATACAAGGTGTATTTTCAATGAGTGTGACTGATCCATACCTTAGTTCTTTCTACAACAAAGACTTTACTACCGATTGTGGCAACAAAAGGTCTAAAACTTTGTATGTAAATAGTTCATACGGTGTGCAAAGAAAGAAATAATCTCGCAACATTAAATAACATAGGCAAAGTAATGGTTCTACTTTTAAATCAAGATAATATTAGCTGCAACATTCTTAGATTTTTTTTTTCATTAGTGTGAACTAAAAAAAAGATCTGCTTTGTGTTAAAACGAGCTGTTTCTCGTAACCTCGCTCCAGCAAGTCAAATTGTATAATGCGGTCTACTTATATGTAACAAAAAAAAATCTAAATCTAAAGAGTATGTCTTATAATTAACAAGTCAAACAAACTTCATATATCAATACTTTCGCAGTTCCATTAGTGTTTTGGTTACTGCTTCGTTCTTCAATAAACGGGGTTATCCAACGCAAAAAGAATTTTACAAATCGGATTAGTAGTTTCAGAGATTACCCCCCATACAATCAAATACACACTTTATAATATTAGTATAGAGTGTAAAGGAAGATGATTAGAAAACCTAACACGTCTAATATATCATTTGAAAACAAAGAGATCTAATGTGCGTTGATTTTCTAACAAAATATCAAAAATAAATTGTAATAAAAATCCAATATGTAATGGTTTTTAAAATGATAGGAGTGAAAACTTTAAACTGGGGAGTGATAAAACCCTTATCCTCTACGTTCCCGACTTAACATTCGTGACGGTGACACGAACTCAAAAGATTTACCACCATCAAAAATCGCTCTACACATTTAAATAAGGTTTCACTTTAAATATATAATTAGAATTTAATACAAGCAAGTAACAATTTATGTAGCAATAACGAACGAGCTCTTTATTCAACCAAACCTATAAATTGACCTCGAACAGTCTTAAGATTCAAGAATGTTTCATCCAAAGCGCTAGATCCGTAGCGTTTTGTCTTCCGTCCTCACTTCTGTGAGTACATTATTTGAAGCAACACTGGCTTAGCGAGACGATAATTGAGTGCTTCGCTGAGCGTAATTTGTTCGTAAATGAATATTTTAGTGGAGTTGATTATTTCGGTTCTTTGTTTCATTTCCTTTAATATAATAAACTGTGACCGCATTCACGTTACAAGTATGTGGATATAGTTTTTCGACGGTCCTCAGGGAACCCTTTCATTTCCTGGGGTAAATAGAATTCTATATATTGACCAAGGGTATAATTTATTATACAATTTCTATGCTGAGTTTCATTAAAATTCATTCAGTGGTTTTTGGGTGGAACGCACACAGATATAATAAATATATAAACATTGTATACATATATACTTTTGACTTTTACATAGTTATCAAAATAATAATATTTCCCATGTTACACTAACTTCATACAATGGTAATAAACAATACATATATATTTATATATAAATTTAGTACATAATTTTATATATTACGTATAATATTTATAGCATATTTAGAAAAAAAATTGGCGCATTAAAATTATTACTGTTATCTTTAAATTATTATTTCTAGGAATGGTTATTACATACTAATCCTTGAATTATATCAGTCTAAATAAAATTAAAGATTAAATCCTGGAAAAAATATCAAATAGCTGCAAATCTCGTTTATCGAGAAATGGTACGTCAAGACAATAAAACATCGATAAGCCACCTGATTCAGTTCAACGTTATATATCACTGCGATCATTAAAAATTATATTTGAAACATATGGCAGTGTTAACTTTTAATATCGGTGACTTTAGTCGATGACGACTCCCTAGCAACATCAAAGTCCAACTAATTTAATTCTTTTGACATCCTATTGAAGTTAAGACGACGTCTTACTTAGATTAACTATATAAAACGAAATATTTCATGTGTTTTATCGAAAACAACTTTACTATTCCTGTTTAGATTTTTTATCACAAATCAGGCCTAGAGGGAATTTGACTATTTCAACCTTTGAATAGCGACAAGCATTTGAATGAATATGCAGACATTGAGCACGTGAGCACGTAATAAGAAAACCTCAAGCACGCGAGTCACGTTTTGGATACGTTGAAATAAGTAGGATAACAAGGAAAGGGGTAAACAACGTTAGAACTCTTGGTTAAGGGCAACGTATTTGGTAATATTCGATAAATGGCGTACGTGCAAATTCCAACTCTCTCTTGATTTGAATAAAGATCAATCTAATTTACTAGTTTATTTTTTGACTTTGTGGGATGTATGTATCTGTTATAAACAGATTTTTTCGCATTTTTCTATATTTTTATTAAACATGAAAATGGTTAGTATTATATATATTGTAGTGTTAAATAAATCTTTTAGTTTTTTTTTAAGTTTGTTTAAAAATGCTATGTGTAGTGATCACGTCCAAACACACTCACTTCAGATTAAAATAAAAAATATTAATTTATTGAATTAGTATCAAAACACCTTATATTTTCAGTCGAACAAATTGATAGCACGATTTAAAACGCAGCCAGCGCCATCTCTTGACAAAACAAGAAACAAAATTTTGTATGAAAATATAATTACATTGACTGTGAAATTAACAGGTAGTACTAATCCCTAGAACCTTCGTGAAAGTGCAAACAATAAGTTAACAATAATCTCAATGGCATGGCAACGCATAAGATACGAACAAACAAATAAACATTTGTATAATTTTTATATACTAGCTTTTGCCTGCGACTTCGTCCGCGTTTTCGTCGTTTTTCGTAAAAAAGTAGCGTATGTCCTTCCTCAGGGTCAGTGGTTTTGATGTGACAGACAGATCGTATTTTGGTAGGGAAATATAATATGTCAATCCATAATACTTGATTTCTATGATTTTTTACTAAATAGGTAATAATGTTAACTTTTTTTAAATTAGGGATGAGTTAGAGTCTTATAAGCGTAAGAGTAAAAAAATATAATCAGAATGCTCGAACTGCTAAGCTATCAGGAGTTACACGTGTTATTGTGAGTCAACCATAAAAGATAGACATATGCTGTTGCGGGATATTTTTTACAAAATTTTATGTAGAATATTTCTGTCATACACGATTTCTATGTAACTTTAACCATTAAAGCTGCATACGCGACGGAAGCTTAAAAATTGGAGTAACGTCTCCCGTTTTCCCAAAGTTTCCCTTCACTACTCTGCTCCTATTGATTGTAACGTGATGAAAGTATACTATAACCTGCCCAGGCGTATGAAGAATAATTGTACTAAGTTTCGTTAAAATTCGTCGAGTAGTTTTTGTTTCTATAAGGAACATACAGACAGACAAAAATTTTACTGATTGCATTTTTGGCATCAGTATCGATCACTAATCACCCCCTGGTAGTTATTTTGAAAATATATTTCATGTACAGAATTGACCTCTCTTCATATTTATTATAAGTATAGATAGTATTCTGTAAATATAACTTATTGAAACTAATTTTATTCGTCTATGGGTCATTGAACAAGATTTGATACACATACTTAAAAGTAGAGGTTATAAGTAGACCTTGCTTTCAAGTAGAGGTCTCAAATTAAACAGTAAATAGAGAAGCGATTCAAAATGAATAAAAAATAGACTCAGAATAATTTAACATCGTTTATACAAGTGAAAGATTTCGTCGCGTGTTCTGTGAAAAAATATATTACCTTTCTAGATATTAACTTTTTAATATATGACTTCAAAACGTTGAAGGCGCTGACATATTTTTTATGTTTGTTCTAGCCGCTTTACGCGCTTTCAGTCACGTTTATGATGGCAGCCTATAACTTTCCTCAAAAAAAGAACTATTCATGAACGCAAAAATTATTTTTAAAATCATATAAGTAGTTTCAGAGATCACCCCCTACTTAAAAACTTACTAATATAATTGATCTCTTTATTATATTAGTTTCGATTTATTTATAATTTATACATTAAGTTGAAAAGTGTGTTTGTTTGGTCGCCCAGACTAACAGGAACCGCCAAACCGATTAGAATTTTCAATTCATCGATAAGCAAAATTAATATTCCATTGAAATATGAACGCCTAAGTGAAATGAAAACAATTTAGCACAAGGAAATAAAAAGAATACAATATTTTCACTTCACTCATCGATATATTTTACCTTTAAACCTTTACGTTTTGTCGTACTCAATTACACATAAATCGGTAATTATTAAGTCACTGCAAGGAGTTGCATTTCACTTCAAGTAATTGTATAATTATATTGTTATAAAAAGTATTCCCGCTCCTACCTAAAACCGCAGGCGACTTTTTAATCGAATAAACTTGAATTTGAGAATTTCGCCGCGTATTTCGAGAAAGTATTTTAATAGGACGTTCTGTGGAAATGCAGTGGCGACAGATAAGGCAAATTAATTTCTTTTATTTCTGATTATCCGACGGCGCAATCTCTCCGCCCTAATATATACCGCTTAGCATTTCTGCTCTAGACAGCTGCGTTTGTACTTAACGATATTTATTTCGGCACTTTGGCTAGTAGCTCCGCGGAGAGAATGCTCATATTAACAGTATTCTATCTCGTGGGAGTAAATTCGGTGCGTTGAGGCCTCGGGGCAATCTCTTTAAGTGGCCTCCGTAGAGACTGCCTTATCGGACTTTATTAGTTATTTATTCCGAGTTAGATCCCAAGGTCTGGAATGTCCTCCATGAGAATTGCATTATTTTTCACGTCTCCCGATGATATGAGATAGGGAAATTCTTTAGAATTTAGAGCAAAATATTTTGAAGACAAACTTAACAATATGTAACATTCTGTAAAAGACTACTAAGAAATATATGAACTTATAAAAAATTTATGAATAGCATTGTTAATATTTAATTATGTCTCCTATTATTTATTCAAATAAAGCGTATATAACTTTTATGCAATATTTCATTCTTTAAATTACATAACGTTACATAAAATTGTAATAAAGTAACATCAATATAATACATCCGTTACAGCATTTTATAACGACAATTTAATCGATCTTTATTATTTAGACTAACAATTTTGACAGCGTCGTTAAATTAGATGACGGTCTTCGGTTCGTTCGGGAATCAAACTATTCGACATTCTTAAGTTAACTTTTTTTGAATGACATCTGTCACGGTTACTGCTCAATATAATCGGAATCCCAGCTTCAATGGTCCACTCAATCTCATTAAGCGATCGAGAGCCCTCAATCGAGATAACAAAATAACTAACCTTTATCAAAACATCTATTTTTATACAATTCCCTTTTATAAAGACGTCAACATGTTTACTTTCTTTACGTCATTTTTTATGTTTATTTTTAAAATATAAATTACGAGATCGTATCTACAACTCCGTCTACGTAAAACGCATTCAATTTATGCTTTACTTTCGCAAAAACCCTGCTTCATGGTTCAATCTATCTCTATATCATAATTCATAAAAATTGGTTTAACACGGTAACTTTCTTACCTATTTACAGAGACGGAATTACCCCAAGTCCACTGCTCTGAGGCACTGTGAAAATTTCCCCCCAATTACCTAAATCATTACCTATTTACCTATGTGAAAGTATTAAAAAATCACCCCTTAAAAAACTAGAATGTTAAATAAAGATGAGAAGCATAAATTGAGAATAAATATATTTTTTATTCGTGGTTGAATTTTTTAATATGTTTATATTAGTAAATTTTTCATTTTTACATTGAATACCATAATTTCCTACCTTGTAGTTGAATTATTTTCGTTGTCTATTTATAATATTAGTGTAGTTATTATCAACAATGAATAGAAAGACGCAAAGTGAAAGAAATAACCTTTCACTGATACCAGCATCTCCTTAATAGGCTCAACAGAGGAACAATACAACATCTTCCGTGTTCCCATTCCGTGACGTACACAACGACTATAAAGCGGCTCCCATAAAATGTGTATTTAATAGCGTGTATTGGCTTATCTCGAGACATGACGAGATATCGACGTACGGCCGGTAGCCCAACGCTGACACTACCAGATAACAAGCGCCCACGCAGAGCTCAACCAGTATATAAATCAAGTACAGCGACAACCGAGTTCCCAGAATGGCGCCTAATTGAAAGAGATTCTATTTATATGCCACGAAAAATATGATAATATGACTTTGAATCGTCGTAATTTTGTGAAATGAATAAGTATTAAGGTTTTTATATCAACGCCCACGCGAAGTACGATGCGTGCGTCATAGTTACATCTGCAACGCGTTATGTTAATTGTCCAGTATCACTGAACCCTAGGCGTGTGTCGTGAGGATTTATAATAAAGCAAGAAATAACGTATATTCATTGACGTCTCTTGTCGAGTTTATTTGATTGCGCTTAAGCCTTGTTTATTTATTCGCATTATTCAAACGGAATAAATTGTGCTTCGAAGACATTTCATAAATCACAGCAGTTGCTAAAAGCACTAAATCTAAATCAACATAAAATAATTACTAAGTGACCGGCTTTTACCAACTACATTTTAGTCGCTATATTTCTTTTTTTATAAACTGACAACTACCGTGATGATAGTATAAATAGTAAGTTTTCTTATTCTTTGTTACGTTTTCACAAGTAAACCGCTTAAACAATTTTGATGAATTTTGGTACAAATATAGGTTAGACTTTATAGGCTATTTTAATAAATAAATATAAAAGGAAGTGAAATAGGGGATGAAAAATTTTATACGTAGACAATGCGTTGACTAACTAGTTATAAAAACAGCTCGGAATTGTATCATAAAGCAATATATTTAAACTAATTTGTGGAACCAATCCTTTGATCCTATGGCTAAAAAAAAATATCTATGGTTATATAAAAAAAAAAACATCAATTTTACTTCAGACAATATAATGAGCGATCGATGATTTATCATAAAATTTTCAATCATATAATACTTTGTATGTTACTTATCTTATATGATTAATCACTATTATACTCGACCTAATAAAAAACTTTAAATATGGGAGTCGACTCTCTCGTACGCGTCATGTAGAGCACCTATCTTCCTACAGTTATTTGTTAACACGTACAAACGCGGGGGCGTGTGACGAGCTCTATCACATACGCGACTTTTAAGGCTGTTCACCTACCTGATACATCGCTTTCTATAGCCTGACAGTTGAAAGTTACTCTGTCTGTGTGTTACGCAATCACGCCTAAACTACTAAACCCATTTTAAATGAAATTCGGTACAGAGATAGTCTGGCGCCTGAGATAGCGCAAAATTTTGATGCGAAGAAAGAGCTGTAAGCGGTTGAAATAGGAGTTTCATAGCTGTACTATAAGGTACGATCTCATTATTCTGTTTTTTGGAATTCAAAACAGTTCTGTTTCAGAAAAATAAGTGTGTTGTATTTAATGTAGATAAAAGTGTTGTATTAAGTTTTTACCAAATTTTACTCAAATATAAATATATAGGTGACACAAACTTCACCGGGTTCTAGTACACCATAGATGTCTTAAGCTAGCGCTGGGCGCTGCTATTGTGTTAATAGTTTGCCAGCTTTATCAAGAAAAGGTATAAAATTTGTTTGTCGTCTGAGTCTACAAATAGGGCCCTATAACCGGCGCCCACGGCGACCGGTACATTGCACCATACTGTTAACTAGATCACTTCCTTCGACGCTGATATATTTAATTATTTTGTGTAAATCAGTTAGCTCAAATAGAAACTTATTTAAATAACTGATTGAATATTTTAATTTCCGATATAATAAAGTAACGGTATAAAATTAAGAAAATCGTTAAGAACAGAAAAAACCATACTGGCTATTAATAAATAATTTATTCTATTAAGAATATCCGTTGAATTTGTAACAGGCGACTAATTAAGAACTTTGTTTACTGATTTAAATAATATGCTTGAAATATTATCTATAATATTAGCTGCCGATTTAATTACTATCAAAGTCGTACATAACGGTTATTTTTCTTATCAAGACTTTCTTCATAAAAAGGCTACTTTCATTTTTCAATATATTTGTAACCTGAAAAATAATATTATGCAAAGAAAACAAAAAATCTATACTATCCATACCATAGTATACAAATACTAATAATATATATTCAAGAACAATTATGTCAGTCTGTATATTTGTTAGTTTTCAAGTTCCGATGAATTGAGGTGTAGAAATCCATTGAGGCTGAAGGACATTGATTGATATTAGTTGCGAAAATAAAACGGGAAAAGGGTGCTATAGGGGATGAAATTTTGTTACGCAGACAAAGTCGCGGACCCAACTAGTATTTAAATATTTTTTAAATTTAACACATAAATTGTAAATACATTATATTCGATGTGCTAAATATTGAGCAATAGTTAATACCGGGACAAATAGCTGATCTCATAAAAAATAACATGCTCGTGTTAATAAAATGCTCAGAATTTAATTAACAAATTAGATTGGTTTAAAAAATATTTTTAAACACTATTTCAACTTTAAATTTTGTATTACAATAAATTATATATATTACATATGTACAATGTAATGTAATAAAAATGAACTAATATTACAAGGACTTTCAATTTTGTATAGTCATTCATATGCGATATTTTGTGAGCTTTTAAGTAGACAGTTTTTAGCGAAAGATTAAATATTACAACACTATATATTATCACGTTTCTGACGATAAGAAGATGACAATGATCAAAGTAAATGAGACCACGAGAGCCAGATAGTAAAATAATTAGTTCATCGAAATATATACACAAGTTTCAATAAACGATTCCACATATCAATACCAAAGGATAATCTCATTCAATAAACAAATGAAAGCGCCTAAACTTCGTGACCGTCCCGTTTATTTGAACAATAAGCCTCGTTTGCATTATTCCAATAACATCTTATAAATGTTGCTTCATAAATCCATCCTAAACTTTAACCCATTGGAGGCGGAACGTAGAATTCAATAACATTGTGATTGTTCGGGAGATTGCAACTCTCGCATGCCGCGCCGTCTGTGCATTTATCTGAGGCACTTCTGTTGCATTTCCTTAGCCTGATACGCTATGACCAATCGTAAATAAGACAGCTTAAGTTATGAAACCTATAATTGTAATTTATGTATCAACTAACTCTGTTTCCTTGTTGATACTGGGCGTTGGTTTAGCTTACAAGTGATTATGTACGAATTTTAAATGTTTTTCGTCATTTAAAAATGTATTATTATAATATTATTATAGTAATAATTATTATAATACACAAATCTATACGAATAAATAAAGTAAAGTAGTAAAGTAAGTAAAGTAACAGCCTGTTAATAACCCACTACTGGGCAAAGGCCTCCTCTATTAAGGAGAAGGTGTAGAGCTTAATCCACCACGCTGCTCCTCTGCGGGTTGGCGAATATATGTACATGTGTCAGAATTTCTCCCGGCACATGCAGGTTTCCTCACGATGTTTTCCTTCACCGCCGAGCTCGATAGAATTTAAACACAAATTTAGCACTTAAAAAATCAGTGGTGCTAGCCGGGGTTTGGACCCGCGATCATTAGTAAAGATCGACGTGTTCTAACCACTAGGCCATCTCGGCTCAATAAATAAAAATGTATAAAAATGTATGTTTGTAATTTAAAATTATTGAAAGTATATACGATACTTATACTTACATATACTTATACCGTATATACCTACATATGTATTTTATAGAGTTTTTGATGTAAGCATCAAAAATTCAATTTTTAAGATTTTCTGTGTGTCTGTTTGTTCCGGTTAATCTCTAAAACGGCTGAGCCGATTGACGGGACTTTCATTCTCAGATAGGTAATATTACGTCAAAACAAAATTAAAACCAACATCGGATTCAAGTAAGGAAGGTAAACATTATATAAACAAAATTTTTCTTCAATTTAACACAGGTAAAACCGCGGAGCACAACAAGTCTAATAAAAAATTAAAACCCGTAATTAGTAACAGCATTTATTAATTAATAATATATAAATTCACGCTCACTAATAAACAATTTTTTAGTTAGACGTGTCACATAAAACAAAATTAAAAAAACAATGATATAAAACGATGCAGCATAATCTCGCCACATCCATCGTTCACACGCAATTACGTTTAATTTAAAACGGAGGTGCCAAATAGCATTCATACTTAACGAAGGCTGCGTTCCCGTAATACCTTATCGAAGATATCGATAAATTTTCATCAAGATAAAATGAATTTGCCTCACGCGATCTCAGACAGCGTCCCGTCAAGATGCCGGTCGCGTGAAAGATAATGGAACGTAAATATTTGCTGGAGCCGCCACAACGTGGAGACGCGTTCCCGTTGTTTGACGACATTCTTACATATTGTTCTTATAATAACTAAAGTCGAACGAGGCAAGTTATGTTTTCTTTAAAAATGTGTTTATGTTTCTAGTGGTGTCTGTACTAATTTTATAAAAAGGTAAAATTTGTTTGAAATATGGATGTTTGTAAGTTTATATCTGGGGAGTAATGTCTGAATATACTGATCCAATTTAAAAAAAACTTTTGCGTTGGATAGGCCGATTATTAAGGTTATAGGCTGTATTACATGACGCTACGACTCATAGGAGCGAAGCAGTAACCATAAACGCGAGTGAAACCATAATGGGCAGCTAGGATTATACAGAGAAATAAAATGTTGTATGTATATTTGTAAGGAATCAATTCAAAAACTATAGAACCGATTGCGATAAAACCTTACAGTAATGTAGTTTACATCCTTTGAAGGACATAAGCTAATTTGAATTCCGAAAAATACACGGTCCATGTGAGAATGCGATATAAACGGGAGCGCGATATAATAGAATTCCACGCGTACGAAGTCGCGGGCGAAATACTAGTGTAAAATATGTTTTCATTGTAATTTATCACCTTAAATATGGAGACCAGACTAATATAGATACTTCGACCGTATTTATTCTCGTACTGTTAAAAATATTCGCATAATAACATAACGTTTTGTCATTAATAACGACAACAATGACAATCTTTTTCCTATATAAAATAATAGCCCAAAAAATATGTAAGCAATATTTCGTCATTGACACAATTTAGTCATCACTTAAAAACAATGCATTACGCTGTGATTGCATAATATTAGAAAGTAAATAATGACAAACGATACGTACATATTCCGGAACTATTATTACCAGAATTGAAATGGTAGGTATAATATCTAATATGATTTTGAGGTGTTAATCAATATGCACACATGCAGAGCGATGGACAAATATTTACTGCATGTAATGCTGTGTGCTCAATTATCTATGATACTTCTTCCTTATTCATAGATTTGGTGTGTAATATCGTGTGTAATATTAACTTTAATATAAAATTGTGCTTGTAAGGTCTTTCGCACGGACGTTGAATATAAAAATAATATAAGATTTGACGATGTCTCTCAAATACTTACATGTATTTATTGAAAAAAAAAATGTTGACTAAAGGAATAACATCAAGAATTTTAGTACTTTAAGTACAAGAACATAATTATAGCCTAAACGTTACAGTACTCGACTCGCCCAAGCCAAGGAGTACAGCTGTTCCGTAGAGCAATTATTCATATACATACAAAATTAAAAAGAAACATTTCATGATTGTACTAATTATTTTGTATAATAATAAAGCTAAAATCAATTAATTTGTAACTTTATTTTAAATACACGTCACGGAACGACTATGTTGTCCATGATAATGCGAACGGTCTAAATACGGTCCATGTCTTGTCTAAACAGAAGCCCAACATAATAGAAACCCGCTTATACGAGTAGCAATACTAGAACCTGTCCCATTTCATCTCATATCCCATCTTATAGACTAAGAGTCTATGAATGCGAACCTACGATCTATACTAATATTATAAAGCTGAAGAGTTTGTTTGTTTGTTTAAACGCGCTAATCTCGGGAACTGCTGGTTCGAATTGAGAAATTCTTTTTGTGTTAGACAGTTTATTTATTGATAAAGGCTATATTACAACACGCTACGAATCAGACAGCTAGTGTAGTATAAAGGCTTATACTAAAATACTAAAATGTTAGTGGGCAAGTAAACTGCAGTAAGTAAGTAGGTTTGATTATTAAAGTGGCTTTGAGATGTTAACCCTGACTGGCAGGATCTTAAAAACTTTGAATTGGTCTGGCTGCTTGGAAAACTTCTTGAAATAGTAACTCAAGTAATAAAAAATTAAATCAGACTTTATATTAAGTGTAAGTATTTTTATAAAATTTGTAAAACTCAAAAAATGTTCAACCGAGGTTTTTTACCACACAGTGACAATGACAGACAAGCATCTCTTATTAATATATCGATGCTTTTCAAGAATATCGATGCAACTAAAAATGATCAATTTTAGAGAATGGGGTTTTAAATTTCTTTTTTAATGTGTTGGTGCATAACTTTATTGATTGCTTGATGTTATAACTTGATTGATTTAAAGAAAATTCATCATCGCAACTCTTTTCATGATAAAACATCAAAGATTTATGGTCTTTTGTCGCTTAGTTCTATTTGTTAGAATTTTGAATTACTACGATATTCTTGCAAACCAGCAATATACAATTTGTATTGAGTAACTCACGGCTTATATTAGCTAAACCTACTTTCCGACTGTAGTATGCTTGCGCGCAAATATTTTTGGGCTTTATAATATGACGTAAGTGTGGCGTCCACGAGCTAATGGACTATTATGTTTGTATAATCTTTAAATCGTTAGTTACTTGGTCAGTTTAATCACTCGACTTGATTTGTATCGAACGTTTCAAAGCAATTTGCAATCGAGCAGTGAATCAAATCTTTTACAATTATAATCTGTAATATGTTAAAACGCAAAGTCACTCCGTCTGTTACGTTTTTACAATTAAGGCTTTTATTTTTTATTTTTCTTATTTAGCAAACAAAAATGGCGTATTTCTAGCCACACATAAGAGTTAGATAACAAATTATTTCTTGAATGATTGTACTGAATTATTTCTTATATTGCAAAATTATAATGAAAAAAAATTGTTCGAAAATTTGTGATTTTTGTTTAGGGTATTGTAACCAAATAAAGACAAAGAAAGAAAAACATACTATAACCGCTTTCAATGAATCCTAAACATAACTAGAACCCATATAATAAACATAGTTTACTTAAAAACGAATTCCTTATAATGAGGATTTAATGTCTTAAAATTCATCGTCAAGTTTAAATATTTATTTTTTAAATTCTTTTGCGCTTTTTTTGACATACTTAAGAGGACGATAACGCGGACACAAGATCGATACGCATATTGTTATGAGCAATAATAATTGATTAATGTATTGACTTAAAATGATCGAACTATTTAAAAAAAAATCTTTGTCTCAATCAATATTTTAGTAATTTGAAACGATAACTATTAATAATTTCTAAACTTAAGAAAATATGAAAAATATTAGATAATTTTCTCATGAATAGATATGGCAAACAATTATGGCTATGAAATATTCACAATTAATTAATACGGAAAATGCAAGTTGAGTTTTAAATAAAAACACGCCTTGACTACCGAGATTACTATCGCCTGCATAGGGAACCGGGTTCGCAATCTTTAATGGCTTTTCAGTTTTAATATCATTATGTAAATATCGATTATATTTTCTGAGCATTTCTCGGAAAAGGTGCAAGATATATTTTATATAAATTCATAGTAACAAGCTTTTATTCAAATGCTCAAAAAAATCATTGAAGTAATTCAAAGAGTTCGTTTCGTTACATTGTACAATTTTATAGGACGTAAAAATTTGTCGCCAGAATGTATCTATATATGGTAAATTAGGATTCAACAAATTTACACAGAAAACTTTCTAATGTACTTGCCTTTACCTTTCAATACTAAACATGACATAATTATCTCAAATTTAATTTGTTCGGGGTCAGAAATTTACGTGTAAACTATTCAATTATTCAATTAAGAGAGAATTTATATAGCCAATATCACTCGGACATTATAAATCTATTGATACTTTGATTTGATGAATGATCAAAATCGGTTTAAAAGTTTAGGGGCTACTTATCGCTAAAATCATAATTTGTCATAGACTATGCTGTAGTCGGGTAAAAAGTTAGTTTAATACAGTAGGATAATATTAAGTAAACATCACTTACCTATTGTATAATTAATTATTCACTTTCTTTCTTAGATTAAATAGTTTAGAATATAACAATAGATATTTGCTATAGAGGAATATAGATGTATCTTGATATATTTATTAGGTTCTCAATTTTTTTTTATGTAGATATGTTCGCCGATTACCTAATCAAAAGCGGCTTCACTGATTTTGGTAATTCTTTTTTTTTTATTTAAAAGCATATACTCTACCAATTGATCAATGATCATTAATCAAAATTCGTTTAGTAGTTTGGTTTTAAAATCAAAATAATTGGAATAAGTAAATCATTAAAGTAAACGAAATTACGCATTTTGCTTTAGATGTCGGTTCCGGTTCCTCTTTTTTAAAAAGTCTTGTTTTATCTTCAGCTATGTCAAACTCCTTTCATAACTCCGAATAATATAATTACGTGTATCCTTCGGAGAACGACTTGAGAAGTGTTCGCAGAAAATTCCAAATTAAAACGTTTAATCTAATAAAAACCGATACAATTTCTTTTTCCTCTTGGGAGACTTATACCATTATTAATCATATTTAGGGTTCCATGTTGACTTAGTGAAAAAAAATATGACTTAAATTTTTAATATTAATATTTTTTATTCGTAATTATCATTTTTTATATTCAGTTTTGTCAATCGGGGCTTTTTAACTTATTATAATAAATTTTTAATATACGAAATTAATTTGAATCTACTCCTACTACTGTAATTTACGGTCACAGATTAAATACGCATAATATAAATAAATTTAACAGAAACTGACATAACTGAATTTTTATTTAAAAAAAAAATATTCTAATTTTTATCTGATTAATTTTAAGCTATTAGGATTACTTTAGAGAGAATTATCGATTATTCGAATGGAAATAGAGAAACCGAACGGCTTAAGACGCCGTTCACTTAAGACGCTACTTATAGAAACTTAAAGGCCTGCGCAGACGAGGTAAATTCACGGGATACTTTTTTGTCCGTCGAAATAAAACATTTAGAACTATATCGCATAACGCTCACAAGACACAAGAGAATAAAAGTACCGCGTGCACAAAAGTCTTCCGAATAACGGTTTTATTTTGTGACTAAATAAATTATATAAAGGGATTTATCACCTACAATCATATTTAATTATCATTCATTATTAGTTTTCGTCCCTCGTGTGCGGTAGGCGAGAATTACATTTGTAAGTTTTAGTCCTGAAAATTTAAATAAAACAACTCGGTATCCTAGTGACCTAGGTAACCTTACGACAGCTGTGAGTATCAAAAATAAGGCACTGTTTTAAAGTTTCGCGATTTATACTACTCATGTTTTATATGAATAACGAAGTTCGTCAAAACGTCGGGCAATAAAAAGGTATTACTAACATTAGTTATCGCGATAAGAACCGTTGTATAAAATATGAATAAGACACAAGACAGTTCATTCTTTCAATAAATATAAACAATTTATGCAAATTTATAAAAATGTGTCAGCAAAGCTTACAAAGTAATTCTCACGTTATGCGTTAAAGTTCTGTTACAAAGGACAAAAAATTAGGCCGACAATTACTCCTCGTCTGCGCAGACCTTAAGCCGAACGCAATTATCGGACCGAAATTAAATTATTCCTTAATATCAAATAGGTGGGATTAGGCTAGCGGAGTCTCTATAAAGAATTCTATACTCAATAGTCATTATGGCTAATAGGCTTACGTTTTTGAAGGCTTCTTATGTTATCAATATAATAAGAGTACTTACCTACCTTATTTCTTTATACTCTAAGTTGGATTAAGCGTTTCCTTATAATGATCGTTTTAGGTGTTCCTTTCCCGTTACTTTTGTTATTTACCCCCAAATGACAATTTGTAATTATTTTTTCCTATTTTGGTAGTCGTTTTATATATGTTTTAATCCTATTTAAAAGTTTGACAGACGCGTTGGCGCAATGTTTATTGCAACTGACTAAAGTGCTAACGGTCGCGGTTCGATCCCCGCTCACGGCAAACGTGTGTATTGGCCATACAGATGTTTGTCGTGGTCTGGGTGTTTGTGTTAGTGATGTGAGTGTTTCCGGACCCCCGACACAAGGTCATGAGATCTTAATGGGTGCCGTAGAGTGTGATGCGTTATTTATTTATTTAAAAAGTTATTTGCTATAAATCGCGCTGCAATCAAATTGCGAGAAACTTAAACAATAATTTGCTATATAAATGTTTGCTAATTCCAGCTATTTAGTTTAAAATTTAAACGACTGAACCCATTTTGGTAAAAATTCTATGGAACCAATGTGAAAGTATGCCCTTAAAATAAAATTAGAATTTTCAAAATCTGAATTCTGACGTAACAAACATACGCTACAGTAGTAGTAACCTTTTTTGTAACCGATTAAAAATTCAAAATATTTTAGGTCAGTCAGAAAAAAAATGATACGTCAGATAAAATCGCTAATCACATTAGAATTTTATGGTAAATTAAACTCATTATCCGTATCCTTATGCTAAATTCACATTCAACCCACATCCACGGCAATAAGGAAAGTGAACGTGGAACTGGGTAGTGCAAGTATTTAAACGGGTCATCTGCCTCTGTGGCTACTGGTTACCAGCGCTAGCCAAATTGGCAGTTCTTCTTGTGGAAATCAAAAGATGTCAGATTTTCCTGAAGTAAAAATAAGTAATGAAGCATCAAGTAAAGAAACATAGATTTTACCACAGAAATATTGTAGTATTTTTATGATAGCACGAACAACTGAAAAGCATGATTGTTTATTTGAACGCGTTAATATCAGAAACTACTAGTTAGATTTGAATTAGTCTTGCGCTAATAAGTCCTCTTATTAAGGGTGGTTATCACAATGCTACTCATACGATATATGGATGCTGATGAGCAATAATGTGTCAACACACAAAAAGTCAAATTCAGAGATATTGATGCATTCTGATATTCCATGACATATTTAATATTATTCAAAAAATTTCAAGTCATCTAAACTAAATAAGAACAGAAGAAAGTTTCTTAATTTAATGTCTAGAATATTAAAAGTATGTTCCATATTTTGCAATATCTAAGAATGTCATATATTTAAAACAAAACCTATTATTAGATAAAAAATGTAATATTAATCTGCTAATAATTAATTATACCTATTTTTAAAATAAAAAAAGAAAAGATGGATATATACATACGTTTAAACAAATATATTAAAAATAAGTTCAACATCTTAGACGCTATTTTTTTTTATGAAGTCCTATATACGTATGAACGTAGTATTGACGTATGACGTACGAAGTATTGCTTATTAGCGTCCATATGTAGTAACTGCAAATGTATCCAAATGTAAATGAAATAGCAAATGCTTATAACATTTTCAATCTAAACCGATGAACCGATTTAGATAAAGTTTGGTAAAAATATGAATTAAACATTAGAACAAGGACCTGTGCTACTTTTTGTCGCGAAAATAAAACCTAAAGCAAGTGAAATAGAAGACAAAAATTTATGGGTTGGTTCGGTAAAAGTATCTGTTACGTAGGCAATTCAAAAGTCCACAACACAATACTTAGAAATGTTTATTGCACACAGAAGAAAGTTACAAGACGAACACAGAAAGAATATAGTTCATAAGGCACACTGATCGGAAGGAGAAAACTAACAATTAATACACGAAATTATTAACCGAAACAAAAAGCACGGAAACAATATAGACGCGTAAGGCAGATTGTCTTTAGCACATATATATACATAATATGATAATCCACCTACACGTTTATATAAGGGTCCCATAATTTTCAGGGAATTATTTTCTCAATAATTGTTCCACGCTGGCAAAGACGCGGAAACTAACCAGTAACCGATAAATAGACTTAAATGTTAAAAGGCCTTCAACCTTTACGGCTGTCACTTAGCTACCAATTAAACGTTATCTAGATTTTATCAAAATCTCATATATGCTTCACTAATTAAAATACGTTGCCCATTAGAGTATTCACAGATGTTATCAGTTTCGTAACAATCATGTGTAGAATCAATAAACACAAGCGAAGGCAATCTTCTAATTAGATTATATTGTTTGTCTTACTTCACGTTATCGTATGTAATTTGATTTTCTATTGTTTGTTGCGGAGAATAAGTTTTACTACTACAGATTTTTCATATCAATTACGGTTTGTTTCTCTCTTTAATGTTCGCTTATGATGACATTTTTTTGTTTCTGACTGGCTGACTCGGTGAACTTCGTACCGCCTAACCGTCGATTCATAAATATTTTTACGATTGTCACTCAATTATTTGGTTTTCAGGAACCCCTCTACTAAAACCAATTTTATGACATAGTATTAAAGTTCAAATTGACTTTTAATTATTATAGGAATCTTCTGTATGAGAATATTGAAAAGTTTTTTTTAGGGTTTTCAGGCAATTTTTAATTTTTTCTCGCCGTAAGAACTATTCTCGTACTACAAGGAATGTTATAAAAAAGAATTGGCGAAATCGGTTTAGTAGCTCTCGAGATCTGCGTTTAGCAATACGTTCAGCGATTCATTTTTATATTCTAGATTAGGCGAGACTTACATTCAAAAATTATTCTTGCAGACTATCATAGATACTTACATAAGTCGTTTGTCATTGCTTTACTTGACGCAATTTACTGACAGTGCCTAATTTTATTTACTCGCAACTTTCATAAAGTTACTTAGGTAACTGTTCCTAGGCGACACGGTTTTAAATCAATTATGAGAATATACGTTACAAGTGTAATTCTCGCCCTATAAATGAACGCTGATAAGCAATACTATGTCAAGCCACACGGACTTCATTTCGAAAAAATGGCGTTTAAAGATATCATAAATATTCTTAAAAAAAAAATGTTTGAAGAAGTATATACCCCACTTTCCATTTTTTTTAATAAAAGTTACATTGAATTAAGAACAGATTGGTATAATTAAAAGTTTTATCTACTGATAAGTTTTTGAAACATATAAGATTTGTTGTATAAATTACAAAATATGGTAGGCACTTGAAATTAAGAAACATTTTTATGTACATATTTAGTTTAAATGACTTTAGACGTTTTTGTATAATGTTAAATACATAATGCGTTAGCGGAATATAATAATATCTCCAAATTTAACATTTTGTAGGTTGACACATTATTGCTTATCAGCATCCATATGTCAAGGTAAAATTGTAAATACTGTTAGATCATAATCTATCTTGCGAAAATGTAACGTATCAAAAGATTATGAACCGTAAAATACTGCTTACAATTTAATGCATTTTTTTTCGATAAGGAAGTTTATTAATTAGGTTAGGGTAGTAATTACATACTGCTCACAGTGAGGTAGGTAGTTAGTAGAAACATACTGCTAACAGTATAATGTATATTTTTTTCAATATGAAAGCAAGTTTGATTAGGTTAGTTTTTTTATTATTTATTATGTTCCTTAACTTAAAGTAAGTAAAAGAGTTTTTCAATGAATCGACAGTTTACAATCTCACTAGAGATTATAATCGAACGCTATTTACAATTTAAGATGACAAATACACAGTGTTGCTCTATTTTTTAATATAATAAGTTATAACACCCGAAGCCACACCTGTAAAATGCGAAATATCTAATTCAGGTCAACCACTAATTATTATTAAAACATAACATTTATACTGGGAAAATTTACAAAGTGCAAAAGTCAAAATATACTTATTTTTATTTATTTTCAACAGACTTCCAAAAAGGGGGAGGTTCTCAATTTGTAGCGTATTTTTTTAATAATTGTTATTTTAAATCTCCGTCATTTCTGAACCGATTAAAAAAATATATATTTTTATTCGAAAGGGATCTGATTGGTCCTATAGAATTTTTATTAATTCAGTGGCTTATTTTTTAAATTTAAATAACTGATATAAGTATATCTTCAATGCAAACCAAAGTACATATTTTTAATGTTGTTATCAAGATCAAAATACAGAAAAATAAATAGATCGTAAAATTTAATTATAATTTCAATAATAAAGAGCATACTTTTGTTTTAATTAAGCAAGCAAATATTTTGTTTCGTTGCTAAATAAAAATGTTTTTTGATCCATAAGCAATACGATGCCAGCAACATCCAGTATTTCTACATGTAATCAATTAAATTGAATGGTTATAAAATTGTATCAGAAATGTTCTGAAATATAAACATAAAGTTATCGACGTATATTGTTTGCTCTCACTATCTCTTTTATTAAATAAATTGATGTATGGAATAGAGAGAGCTTTTTAATTATTTATATTCTGAGTGTTATATACAACATTTTACTCGACTGCGCGACGTAAATGAAGGTAATGTGCCTGCAGATACTCTTACTACGCAGTGGGTTATGGACTTTTTAAATTACTGGCGCAGTGGTCACCAATTAGACTTCCACTGCTACTAAGGCGTAAGAGTTTACTCTATATCCATGAGCACACTCTAAGTGAAGAAAGTCCGCAGAGAGGCCAAACGTCTGGTAGTATGAGCATGCGATCCCATGTATCCCGTGAGTTTTCATTTAGTGGATAGTCTGGTATTTTCCATTCCAGAAGTCCCACATACCCGCCTGACAACCTTGATCGGATGCATAAATTCATTTCCATGCGTTAAAAAATGTGGTCACGAGTTCCATCTTTAAGTGCATATGAGGCACGAGCCTTTTTGCGTATGTTTTCATGCAAGTATATTTAGATATGTACGGAAAAGTGAAAAATGTGAGTTAAAGAATCTCCATATTAAGAAGTAAGTAAGACTCAATAAGTATACCCCAACGAAGTCGGGGCAGCCAGTAAGTAAATAAACATTCTTATATTCTTATGTCGAATGACGTCAACGTTAATATTTCGTATTCTCCAGATGCACGCCTCCATAAAAATATTTAACTATATATTCACGAGTAACTAATTCAATTATTATTGTAATAATACCTCATACGAACATTTGTAATCACACAGCAAAAGATTCGAACAATAGTTTTATATTGTTACTAAAATAAATAATTGCTAAACCAACATTGATTATGCAATGCGTGATTATGAATACAAAGCAATTTCGCAATACATTGAAGATAATATACGTGATAATATTATTATATTACTGCGTATTTTCAAATGGATAATAAACATTAAAATAAATCCGTTTAATTTATGTACACGATGCAAGTACAATAAATCTTTGGTGCCAACTAATACATTTGTTGGAAACGTTCACACATACAAACATTGGCTCGAGAACACAAACAAATCGAAAGGATCTTTAATAGACACAGGTGTTGAGAGATTACAGCGGGTTTAATATAAATATAACAATTTAGTTCTTGTTTAACTTAAGCCAACACGATCTTGATTTAGTTTATTGTATCAGTCGTTTCAGTGTGCTTTATAGGAATGACTTTAATGTTTTGACTGCGAATTCTTGTATTAGAAAATAGGTGTTAATGTTAACGAATTTCTTTCTTATGAAAAATCGTGATTGTAATGATAATAAAGTGTTGTAGTGTCGCAGTATTTGCAAAATACTTTACACTTTCTGTTATACAGATTATTAATATATGCTTTTTATTTTTTGTCGACTTTTAAAAGAGGTTCTCAAATATTTGCGTGTTACGAAATAACTTCGTCGATTGTATAAGAATTTTTTTCTTATCAAAAGAGCTGAAAACAGAATATCCTCAAAGGAGAAAGAAAAATCGCTAACGATTGATGCACTCTTAATAAAATTTACAAAGTTCAATTTCTGACGATTCCGTTGAAATCGTCTATTATTAGGTTATAAGTATAAATATTTTTTTTGTTTCTTCTTACAAGTTTTAGAGTTTTTTGATTAATGTTATAGCATCAAATAATGAAGTTGGTAAAAAAAATAATCATATAAATGTAACTAATACCTATATTTAAAATGAACTAAATAATACAGGGATTTTAAAAAAAATATATATTGTGAATATAAAAGTGCGCTACCTGATGCTAACATGTATTATTGTTTTGCTAAACATTATGCATTCACACATGTATGGACAAAAGATAAATAATTTTTTCTTATGATACTATCTTATATCAAATATAGTTATTAAATTAATTGTTATATGCTTAAATATTACCGAAAATTAGATATTTTGCCTAGTGTTAAGCAAATACAAAACTTACAATAAGTTACTTATTAATAAGTGTACTCTATATGATCTATAAAACTATTGACTGAGGAAGGTTATTAGCTATATTACATCACGTTACGATACAGCGAAGCAGTAACCATAGATGCGAGTGACATCGCGAGAACAGCGAGCAAAGCATAAAAATAAACAATAAATAAACTTTCACACTCAACGGCCCCCAATAGAATCGATCCTGTGTCCAGAAACACGCAACACAAACACAAACCCAGACCGCGAGAAGGATCCTAGGAGCTAAACGTTTACCGAGGATCGAACCGCGTCAGCGCTTCAGTCAGTTACAGTGACCACTGCGACAAACTATCGTCAAAAGTAAAAAAGAAATAAACGAATATATATATATATATATATATATATATATATATATATATATATATATATATATATATTACTTTTGTTGAGCACGCCTACTAACAGCTTTCTTACACAATTCTGGGTTGGCGGTTGTTCTGGTTTAGAAAATGCTGTAATAGCGTTAAGTCCGCCCTTTATACATTTATCTTTTGTGCAATAAAGTGTAAAAAAAAACAACTTAAAACGCAAAAGTCTTATATACACATAGCCTTGACACAATTAGCTTTCATAAAGACGCTTCAAGCATGTCACGAATAACAAGAAACAAACAGAAAAGAAAAATAACCGTTCCACGAGCGTTAGTTTTAAAACGTATTACGTAACAAGGTTCTACACGAACAAACAGACGCTCCATTAGTGCTAATTGTGTTAGCCGGCTAGATGTTTACCCGCATTCCTTGTACATCATGCAGCTTATAAAAGTACATTACGGATTTTTAGGATACAACGCGATGCCATAAATTGAAGACCGAATTCCTAATTTAAAATTTAAAAAAATCTTTAAAAAGTACAAAAAAGGTTTTAAGGCCAGCAGTAAAGGTGTTAGTAGATATTATACGTCGATCTTAACCTATGCTCGTGAATTAAATTATTATAATATAGCACACTAAGTTTTAAAATTACATTAATATTGTGATCGGCAGAAAAAGTCTGCGTGTGGCAGGAGAAATTCTGACACATATGTAAACCGCAGGGAAGCAACATAGTTCATTAAGAATCTATCCTTCTATATAGGGGAAGCTTTTGCCCAGCAGTAAGGGCGGATCCACAACCCTAATGGACTCGTGACATCACACACATGCCTTAATAGAATAATTAAAAAAAATATCGCGCGTGAGTTATTCAAACTCAGTTTGGGCAATAATTTAATGATATTTTCAACCTTCAATCCTGAATATATATTGAAATACACAAGTTACTTTTTAATAGATATAAATACATATTTACGTCTTTAATGATTCATATAACCGATTTCATACTCCGACTTGTATTTGGCCAAATTTCCTGAGCCCACAACCTTTTCTACTAAATCCACCCCTGCCTAGCAGACAATTACAAGCTATCGAAAATGAAAATAAGTTATATAAAAAGCAAAAACATTAAAATTCTCATATACATAACTTGTCAAGTAGTAAATAGTTTAGTATATAAAGGCACACTTCCTACATTACGTGACAGCGATCAGGTGTACTTGCTCGTATTACAGCGAAGTTTACTGTTTAGGAACGACTGCCGTGGCACGGTATTTTATTGTTGTTTTAATTACGTGGTGAACTTGTCTTAATAAAATTAAAATATTATATAATTGAATCTTGTTTTTAAACTATAATGCGAATTAATATCGTCATATGTTTTAAGGAAGTCTAAGAATCTATGCTTTAAAAAAAATCGAGAACTAATTGTTTCTGTACATAAAATTCGTTATTATGCATTTAACTATACTAATATAATAGAAGCTAAACAATTCATTTATTTGAAGAAACATGCATGTGCCGAGAGAAACTCATATGTATATCCGCTGACCCGCAGTGGATCAGCGTGGGGGATTGAGCTCTAAACCTTCTCCTTAATAGGAGAGGAGGCCTTTGCCCAGCAGTGGGACATTTACAGTCTGTTACTATACAAATTTCCTTTTTTAGATTTTTTCATCCGCTTATTAAGGAAGGTTATGTTACATAGGTTACAAAATAGTGACTTATAAAGGAACAATAACCATAAACATCAATTAAATTGACAAGTACCGAAATTAAAGGCGGCTGAAACCACGTGGAGCAACTAGTTTAAATTTTAATATAATCTTAATAATCATAATATAAACTTTGAAATGCTTATGCGATTACCATCCCGCGGTAATTAAGTACGATATAATTGTTCATTCGCTGAGTTGTATAGCCTTTTAATATAAAAATATATAAAAATCTGTAGGTAATTTTTATATTTATTTTTTTCGAAATTAGCCCTATCGCTTAAACACAAGCGTGAGAATTATATTTCAACTTTGAAGAGAAACAATTTTTACGTTTGCTTTTAATCGAACATATCAATTTACTTTTTACTCAACGACGCGTCATTTATCAATATTTGGTTAATAAACGAATCGAATGACAAAATAGCATAAATCGTATATGCTTTTGTTGTCATGAAAAATAGGATGCATTGCGATTTAAACATCCGCATCATGATCCGTGCGAAATGATTTATTCATGACGCATACACACCAATCACGCAGATGACATCAACAAGCGCTATCAAAACGCACGTGAATAGTCGAATAGTCCGGTCTGAAATACCTTCACATACATAATTGCGTAAAGATTCATGCATGCAAACCGTTCAGTTTGCATGCGTCATTCGCCATATTAGTGAAGTGCATGTCCTTAATTTCTTGAGACAAAGTTGTAGGTGCAATCTTTAAATACGAAGTGTTTAATTATTACCAAGTAGGTAGTTTGGTTTTAAAAAGAATAATCTTTTAAATGAATACAAATAAAGTTTGCTAAATGTATGCAAGCGCATCACTTCAGAATATTTGGCTCTTGTGCTGTTTGTATATCATCAGAATATGTTGTTTGTATAGTATCAGGAAAAGATATACATGAATAAATTTTTTTGAAAAAAATAGTACGTAAAATTGAAAAAAATATATATTTTTTAAATTTCATATAGTAAGCCATTTTTAAAAAGGAAAATACGTAATTTCGTTTAGTTAAATGACAACAACACTTACCGGTACAGGTAACCGGTAGTTTAGATTTTACTAAACCGATTTTGATAAAAAAATTTATGAGACCAATGGAAGAGCTCATTTCGTCCCTATTATTGAAACAAAGGATAAAGAAAATCGATTCAACCGTTTTCAAGTAATCTGGTAAAATCCGAAGTTTTTATATAACTTTTTGGAAGTCGGTTAAAAAGTGTAAAGTAAAATTCTTATCACCCATGAGTAGCCATAGTGACCAGCCCGTTAGTTATAGTATTAAATATAAGGTATAACTTGTATCAGTTAATAAATTCTCAGAAGCAAACAACTTATGGAAGGAAGGAAGATTATTTTCGTCAACCTCACAAAGCAAAAAACTTCTTTCAATTTTAAAAAAGTATAAAGGGAAAACTTTACCAGCTGTCAAAATAGAAAATATAAAAGAAACCGCGTATACGGAAAAACGACAACGAACGAGGCAAGTTTTTGCGTTGAAAACACGCAAAGTACGCAGAACTTTTTGCTGCAAAAATAACTATTGCAAGTCTGGAATATTCAGACTCACCACAGCTTTATCGCACACCTGGGTGTTTGTGGAGATCTGAAGTTAAATTACAACTTCACAACTAACGAAAACCCGTATTTTCATAAAAGACCAAAGCAAAGAAAGTTTGAATAAATTCTCTCTGACTTCGTACGGAGTGAATTCGTTCGCTTTCGAATTCTAATAATAACATTTAAGACATAGCTATACGAGTATGCGGTACACAGTTTCGTTTTGGTTTTGTTCGTTTTTAAAATTACGAAACGTTAATGTATTCTTATAAATGCATTCGAGCGTGATGTATCTTCTTTACTCGACGACACCTACACGTCAACACTAGCATTATTCAAAACAACTGCCCAGCCCATATTCGTTGTTGTCCGCTTGTCACGATGATTGTCGTCTGTCACCATTGATCCGTACATGGCTGTAAGGGCGAGACCTACATACATTTATTGAGACGGTTATAAAACAAGGAAACACTGATTTCGCAACCAGTAAAATCCTGTTGTCTACTTAGTTCCGGAGCTTATCATATTCGATATGATAGTGTTTAAAATATAGTTAATAATTTATAACTTTCTCTAACCGAATGACAATATTGAATTGAGTATTATTTATTTACTAGCTGCCCCTCGCGATTTCACTTGCGTTTATGATCACTGCTTCGCTCCCATGAGTCATAGCGTGACGTAATATAGCCTATAACAGTCCTTAATAAACGGGTGCAACGTAAAAATAATTTTTAAATCGGCCTTTATAATCAAATCTTTTCTCTTCATAATATTAGTGTAGATGTGTATAAATCATTTTCACAGTGATCCACAGATGATGATAGGTCAAATCTGTCTATAATTATCGACATTCTGCAAACCATTCATATAGAATCTAAGTTGTTATGAATCTTTAATTACTTTGGAATGTTTATTTTAATAAGGAAAGACCACGAGTATTATTTGCTAATAGCAAATGGTACGTAGAGAGTACAAATCTAGATTATCCTTCACCAAATATACCCAAATATATACATAAATTGTTACATACGTATCATATATAGGGGGCTCACACCTACGTTATTCGTTTTTATATGTTAATATCCTCCTAATAATATCATAGGCCTTCTTATCATTAAGGAGATTACAGAGCGCATTTCGCCATGCCTCTCCTACGAATTAACACATTAATATTGGTAGAAGCCAAGAGGAACCAATACGAGTATTAAAACGTACTTCCACGATATAGTTAGACAACTATTTCAATCCAATATCTACATGTTCTGAATAATTTATAATAGGTTTATATATTCCCACAAATTGATGGCTTTGAAATACTCTAGCAGTTTCTCGGATCTGAAAGTTTATTCCAATGAGACTACGAGTACGACTATTTCTTAAAAATTCGGTGGCAATGGATTCGTCTTAAGACGGGACTGAGCCCTGACTAATATCCGCCCGTCACGACCGTCTTTTATATCAATTTATTCCTTGAACTGTCATCTAGCAATTCTTCGTACAAAGTGTACGATGCATGTTCAATTATTGTCCAAGTGTGAATGCAATATGTAATAAAAATTTATCGTTTATCATTGATAAATAGAGTCATTGAGATACTTTAATGATATGATGTAATATGAATAAATAGCAATGAAAACAGAACGACATACTAAATATTAACTACTGTGAACGCAATTTCGTCTATCTATCTGTACTTTTAGTACGAGTTGTGATAATTTTCGATTGCTATTTTTGACTAATTTTGTATACATTGTCTAGAAGCGAGAATTTCGCTAAAGACTAATCAATATATAAAAGAATACCGATAAAAATACATTATGGTTACATATTAAAAATTATGGTTAATGAAAAAAGTCATAACTTAATAATGTTTTTTTGCAGTACGACGCCGTCTTAGATAAAACTAAATCACGCAGGCGAAGACATGTATAGTAGCTTATATAAAATAAATCCATCGCCAAAAGACACAGTTAACGTTAAAATTTTATACGTTTTAACGCGTGTAACATGAGTAGCGTATGTCATTAGACGCTCCAAGACATTATAATAAGTGTACTTCCCAACGTAATTACCGCGACCCAAAATGTAATAGCTAACTCATATCGTTATAACGCGTATCTTGAGTCTGTTTTTGTAATAGAATAAAAAGAATAATGACGGTATTACGATTTTCAAGGATAATGATGTGTTTATCATTTTACACTTACTAAAGAACGGGAATTATAATTTTAAGTTTCACTCTTGTAAGTATTATAAGTCTATAACCTAGCAAAAGATACGTCATAAGTAGTTACGAAAGCTTTGTATATCAAAAAATAAGGCACTAAGAGTAAATTGCTTCAGGTGTAAAGCAATGACGAACAATTTATGTAAGTCTTTATGAAAGTCTGGAGGCAAGACTTATAAGTGTTATGCTCGTTAAAGACGGAAAAAAAGATATAAAACATCTCGTAACTGATATAAAATATCTCTGTAACAGCCAAACGTAAGCTGTGAATGTCAATAAATATGTTAGGAACAGTACATTATTTCAGGTATAAAAGCAAAGATAAACAATTTATGTAAATCTTATAAAAGTGTGAAAACAAAACTTACAAGTGTAGTTCATTCTCGCTTAAGATTTATAGAAATAATGACGTCAGACCAGCACGACCACAGATATATTTAACCGACCACCAAAAATGAGGAAGTTCTCAATTCGTCTTCGATTGATCCAATAGAATTTTAAACAAAATCGGTTCAGTAGTTTGGATTTATGTAAAGTAAACGAAATTACGTTTTTTTGCTACATATATCTATATCCATTTCCAAATTTGATAAACTCAATTGACTTGTTGGTCCATAATTACTCTCGCCTGATACACTAGCTGGTTACTAGGCAACGTCATCCAAAGTGGTTGGCAATCTGGTTGCTGGACTGCCAGGTTGGTCTCGTAACGTGTTGTTTCATGTAAACAACTAATTTCAAATCAGTCGTATTTATAAAGTTATCTAAAAATATTCGAATTACAAAGAATACACATAAATTATTCACGCATTTTATAAAGTAATTCAACAAGACATTTATTAGAAGCTGCTGTCGAGTGTTACATTGAAAGAGATTGCACACGTCGAAACATTAGTCACCTTGCGAAAAATAAACGATAGATTTATAGAATAATAGCGTAGTATATCACATAAACACGCAGATGTTTTATGATGATAAATAAAAAAATGTTTATATCCAAGCTATCCCTTGTGGTTTCATGCATTTATACTAATCGTAAGCTACTACTCCGCTCATATTTAGCATATATTATTCGGCATTATATACATACATTTGACAGACACGTTGGCGCAGTGGTCACTGCAACAGACTGTAGCGCTAACGGTCGCGGGTTCGATCCCCGCTCACAGCAATACGGATATTTGTTGTGGTCTGGGTGTTTGTGTTAGTGTTGTGTATGTTTCTAGACCCCCGACACAAGGTCAAAAAATCTTAATGGGGGCCGTTGAGTATGATGCGTTTATATATTGTTTATAGTATATTGCATTCAATTCTGAAAAATTGTTCATATATACATATACATATTTTATTGAGGTACGGGCCAGATTGGGAGCACTACTTCACACTCACAGAAGATCATCGTGAAGTAGCTAACCTGGCTTCGTTGCGTAGGGTGAGTGAGAGAACCGGAAGACTAACACCACTCCTTACGTCATATTCTCCTTTTTCACTCATACCTTTTAGAGGCTGTCCATTCGTAACTTTTGTAAGTTATACCTATATATATACGGTTGCATAATTTTTCAGAATTTAATGCGATTATACTTCTTTTTGAAGATAAGTAGTTTTTAAACAATCCTAGTTAAACAGTATGTACAGAAAAATACACGTGATCTTTGATTATGTACCACAAAACCTATTCCCGTGTCACCTGGGGGAGGGGGGGGGTTGGTCTAAAAAGTATCTTTAAACATCACGTGATTTGTGGACAGTCGCCTAAGCTGGCTGCTTTACGCATTAGTGGCTGCTCTGATGCTGCAAATATCCTATATATGAACGGGGATTATCGCTTAATATCAGGACCCTGCTCCTTTGCCAGGTTCTTCATATTATATCATTCAATCAAACAAACTCTTCAACTTTATATATTAGTCTATGTCTACAGATACGAGGAATGCGTAATGCCAATGACGAAGGAACTAAATAAGTATGCCACGTGTATCGTAAAATAAAAATAAACTTATAATCGACTGAAAGAGAGAAGTTCTATTTTCATAACTACAGCTCATTAAAACGAGGAAGAAAAGTACTTGAAATATTTCGTAAATTCTCTAAATCCTTATACCTTACTCCTTTATGCTAAATTAGGGATATTTTTATCGCGTAAAATTTCGGTATTCAGAATTTAACGAAAATATAAATGGATAATCCATTTTTATCATCGCTATATCAATTTTGCCTCGTGCCTTCCTTAAATAAAAATTATTCGCTATCGACTAATAAAAATATTGTATTTTATTTTGCAACCAATTGGATAAAACTATTCAACTTCTCATTGTAGCTAATAACACCCATGTTCCACAAGTAAATACAGGAACTCGGTGTCTATAGTTAGTTAATGTAGTGCTAATACCGGGAATGAAAACCATGAATTTTCGAACATTATTTTTTATTATAAGTTTACAATAAATGACTCAGTTCAATCATTCGATTGATATTTTCTTATCCCCATTCTTATATGGAGTTTGAAGCACGCAATATTCGTCTGCTAAATATGACAAGTAACGAAAAACAGGCTATATATAAGACAACAGTAAACTTTTGGCAACATTTTACTAAATAACATAAATTCCTTTCGTGCTCAAATCTTAACAAAGCAAAATCGTTTTTAAACGTCAACAGAACTGTTTTGATAACAATTTCCTAAGATATTATATTTAACAAATGTAATAAATAAACGTAAGAGACATCATTTCGCCGTACAAAGTGACGGTCGGACGGACGGACCAATTTATCAGGCACACGATTACGTACACTTCTGAGAACTATTTGCACCGTATTTGTTCCGCAGTTTACCGCTAACAAGGTCTGCTATCATTGGTTTTAAAATAACCTTTATTTCCATTATTTGAAGAAAGGACCCATTTTAACAGACTTCCATTTTTCCGATATTCCCCAAATACAAGAAAACGAATTGATCGATTCGACTAATTGATTTTTTTAAAGAATAACCTCTTCCGTTGGCCCCATGGAATTTTTATCAAAATCGGTTCAGAACTATTGTCTTAAAATTAAAATAACTTGTGCATATAGCTTTTATACATATGAAGTCGGTTCCCCTTTTAAAAAATAATCACATTTCATCTTATGAGTCTTGCTTCTCGTCTAATCTTGGTACTAAAGCATCTGATAATGATCATTATTCTCGACAGGTAAATGATTCCAGTCCTGGCTTTCCTACAGGACGCTCGCTCGCCAAGAATATTCGCCTATATTGTAACAGTTCTGATTCGAACGTCACACCAGTGAGTGAGGTAAACTGAGCATTACATTTGGCAACTTGTAATACAATTTGTAACACCCGTGATATAACATAATGCGCACCAAACAGTACGACCACTTCATCTGACATTGTAAAAACAACTAATTCTGTTAGTTTATATCAAAATATGTATTACATATAAAACCTCTGTTACAATATTGTCGTGTAATTAAATAAATAAATAAATAAATAACGCATCACACTCAACGGCCCCCATTAAGATCTCATAACCTTGTGTCGGGGGTCCGGAAACACTCACAACACTAACACAAACACCCAGACCACGACAAACATCTGAATGGCCAATACACACGTTTGCCGTGAGTGGCGATCGAACCCGCGACCGTTAGCGCTTTAGTCAGTTGCAGTGACCATTGCGCCAACGCGTCTGTAATTATTAAGAAATAAAGTGTCACTTCGTTTATGTCTCTTGAAGGCGTAGTTTTATTATAAATTCGACTGCAGGCAAATAGTCAAAATCGAATTGACCACACACGACGGTATTGTAATTTAATGCTCAAAATATAATTGTTGTATTCCCGGTGAGGTAGCTCCTATAAGGATTGCGGAAGTCGGTTGTCATGTGAAAAAATATTAAGGGAAAGATGCCGCAAAATTATGGTTGTTAATAATTTTAAGATCATAAATGATTGTTATTTATTATGGGGCTGGTTAATAAATAACATATTATTAATAGAAGGCTAAACATATTTTTTGAAATAATAGTTTGTGTCTAAGCACACATTATACGGAAACCACTAAATGTTTTGATATAAACGGCATCTTAAGCTTATTTCTCATCCTAGGGATAGGAATTTCATTAAAGAATTTCCGGAGATATTATGAAAACCTTTATCTCCATATGCAGCGTAACGCAAACAAAGTCACGACGACAGCGTTCGTCTACATTCGGCTTATATTTAAAGCTGCTCTTAGCTAAAATGCAAATAATAAAAATTATCATAAAGCCAAACAATTTACATATAGAGCTGAAGAGTTTTTTTTAAACACGTTAGCAACTAAGTCCGCCGAAATTATAATTCCGTATAATTAAATTGCATTTTATTTAGCAAAGGCTACAGGCTCTAATACATCGCGTGGTTTAATAATTAGATAGATTTTAATGAAATTTAAACAAACTCCATTTTTCATTAATTTAAATTGACCTAGAAGAACAAACTACATTGTGTTATAAATAAAAAAATGAAGAACTGATAAAAAATTATATCCCCTAACAAAAGCCTTCTAATTCGATGCATCAATCATTATAATATTCACAAATACTTTTCAGTGATCATAATAATGTATGCGAAGCCATACAATTAAAATAATTTAATTTATTAATTATTTTAAGTAAAATGGCATTTCAATGAGTTGTCCGACTCATTTTTGCTTTCACAATACAACAACAATAGATATGATACGAATAGAAAAACTGAACAATGTTGTGAAACTATTGTCACATTATTTTTATGCATATAACAATGAAATGACTAAACAAGACTCTTACAAAAGCCAGTACTGTTATTTGATTTAATATAAATAATATATAATTAAGATTGTTTGAAATAAAACTATTTTAAACGAATTTAAATTATTTTTATCATCCCGACGTTTCGAGCACTATGCAGCGTTCGTGGTCACGGGTAGAATAGTTTTATTTCAATGAATAATAATCGCGAAAATCTAAGACAACGATATTAAGATTTTTCTAAAGCCAGAGTCTTCAAAAGCAAAATATTTAATTCCGTTAGCTTGCATGATATACTTGTAAAAGTTATTTTGATATAAAAACAAACTTCTGAACAGATTTGGTTCTATGAGACCAATCTGAAAGTCATTTTCTTTATGCCTTTCAAATAAAAATACATTAAAATACTTAAAGGTTCTACAAAAGCGATCTTATTGCTATAAGAAATCAGACAATCTTTAATAAAAGAACCGATTTGATATGTATAGGCAGTGTATATTTGTACATGGTTGTAAGTATAAAAAAATAAACTGCAGGCTAATTAGGTAAAACTATCGCTTTCAAATTATGTTATAACAGTTAATTTTAAATTTTAGCTCGTAAACGTATTTAAAGAAGTTACATCTTAACAAACTATGCAGAAATTAACTAATAGTTAATTTCTACATAGTTTGCTTCCTAAATTAATTATAATTATAGGATTTATTGTTATATCTGTTAAATGCAAGCGTAAGGCTACACATCAAAGCATTCCGCCGAATTTTCTTAAAAAAATTACTTGTACAAAGTAAGGTTATAAAATATAGATAGGGATTTTCTTTAAAGAAAACTTTTACAACCTACAAAAGATTTCTTTAAGATTAATAAAAGAGTATCAATCTTTAAAGTATTTTAAAAACATTCACTACATTACACACATTAAATTATCAGACGCATAAAACAGAAAATGTAATTTATCACAGGACAAAATTTTCAGCATTTGCAACCAGAGAGCCCCGTGACACATTTATCTACAAGTTCTTTCGTTTGTTATCATCAAATGAGTATTACGTGATTGATATAACATTGAACGAGATGGCCTAGGAGATAAAACGCGGGAATCTTACCTCCACTTTTTAAGTGTTTACAATTTACGAGTATATTATATTGTCCAGTGAGAAAACATTTTAAAACATGACTTAAGTAATAAATGGTAGTATGTTATGATAGTAGTAAATGGTAGTATATTCATTATATAACTAAATAAATAATTGACGCTCAAAAAGTCAATTAATAAAGTATCATCATTATCATTTTAGCCATGGGAAGTCCACTGCTGGATTTAGGCCTACAAAAACTTCCAAAAGGACCGGTTCGAAGCGGACCTTAACAAAAATAAAAAAAATTAATTTAAAAAGTAAAAAACCTGAACTAGCCAAAAAACTTTTAACGAATATTATACACCTAGATATTAAATCCATACTAAGTGAAAAATTTTATTAATATTATCATGTACATACCTGCCCCGACTTCGCATACGTAAAATATTTGTTTCACCTTACAAATCTATGAATTTATCTGCATTCTTATATCATAACAGGCATGAAATATACACATAAACATTTCTCTTGAATCACTGTATTTATTAATGAAAACCGCATTAAAATCCGTTACATAGTTTATAAGATCGAAGCGTACAGACGACAAAACGCGATTTTATTTTATAAGTACATACTTTGTAAAGACAATTATTTTATCAAAGCACTTACATACTTTAGTGAATATCCTCTGTCCGGTTACACGTAACCGCATTCTTACATTATTAGTTTAAAATTCATGTTAATCGATGTTATCTGCCGCCTGCAGGTAAACCCATTCGCGTCAATTCACGTTTGCGTCAATAAAAGGTGACTGAGCGTGTAACTATTCAATATCCACGTACGTTAGTTCCTTCCGATAATGCTTGACCTTTTAGGTAAATACGTTACAATATGTACTTCTATTGTTTTCGTACGTAGGTATCTGTCTTAGATTAATTGATAAAAACTACCGCTATGAAAGCAATGATATTGTAGTAATGTTATAAGCTAATTGATTTTGGCACCCAAAATGTCGTCTAGACAAAAAAAATAAAACAATGTAGCAACCAGCTAGTGAACGAGCATGTCAGGCGAAAGTATCAGGTCAATAAGACAATTGACGAGTGTGTCAAAGTTAATAATGAGTACAGATTTTTAACGCCAAACGTGCAGAACTTATAATGCAGTATACGAGAAATAATAATAACAATCCTAATTATTGACTGCCATAATTAAGCTTTTGTTATTAACAGAACCTAAAAGGTTCTTGTAAAATAAACAAGCTAAAAACGCTCTTATTTTCAAGGTTCATCTCATAATTATTTTATATTTCAAAACACACCAATATCCAACCCGCTTTCCATTCCATTAAGCAGTAAACGTCTGCTTTTATAAACGCTCATTAATCATAATTAATCTCGTAATAATAAGGTGAATTTAGCTCATAATAAATGTATTAAGGAATCGTTATCTTTACATTAGGTTTCAACAAACAGGTTAATCTCTTCCGCTCCAGAATTCCTCTTGAATGGCGCCTTTTATCATTTTATACTTGACGGTTTTACGTGTGAGCGAATATCAAATACCATTTAAAATGAATTTCGTTCGTACAGAGATGAATAATGTTGAGGGTCAGTGCGAATTTATCTTTTACGTGCCGTATAAGTTATTAATCAGGTAATATTTGTTTTGATTTCTGGAAAACGAGTATTAAATATTTATAGGATATCCGTTATACTAATACATTCTTTGAAAAGATTAAATCTATTACGGATTTAAAGATACAACGCTATAAATATAAGTCGAACTGAAAGATAGCGATAGGCTAGATTTACGATTTCCAATCTAATTGGATGTAGATAAGCAATAATGTGTCAACCCACAAAAAGTCAAATTCGGAGATATTGATGTATTTTGATATTACGTCACCTATTTAACATTATGAATATAATTTAAAGTTATCTTAACTAAATAAGTACGGAAAAAGTTTCTTTATTTAATGTCGCGAATTTCAAGTGCGTTCCATATTTTGCAATTTATACAATAATCTCAAATATTTATAAAACTTATAATTAGATAACACATTAAATATATCAATCTGCTTTTCATTGATTAGAACTATTAACAAAATAGAAAATAACAGATGGATAACGTCTTCAAAGAATTTGAATAAGAAGAGGTTTGATTTCTTTGACGCCATTTTCTCAAAATGAAGTCCGTGTGGCTTGACACAATATTGCTTATCTATATATAATTATAAGCTTTCTACATTAGTTGTTTGTCATTGTTTTATATCTGAAAAAAAAGATACTCTGAAAAAAAGCCCCAGTTGTCGTTCCTACTCACGACGTATCTGTTGCTAGGTTACAGAGTTGTTTTATGTCACTAACGAAAGCAAAACTTACAAATGTAATTCTCAAATAATAATAATATATTTTGTTTGGCTCTTTTTGTGTAAGAAATCGAAACAAAATTGAACGATCGAATAGAATACGAAATATAAAAAAAAATTAAATCTGTTACTTCATTAAGTTAACTACCATTTCCACATGAAAAACATTGAAGTGAAAAAATAAACGGTTTTTTTTAATTCCCCTCTGCTCCATCCTCAACAAGAGAAGAAGGAGTGAAATAAGTTATCGGAAATCTTGGTACAAGCCTAATAAATCAATACAGGCAAGTGTCATCTTATTGTTAAAGAAACGTCGCCACGATCTAAACAATACAAAACAAAGGTCGAGGGCAGTCCCGAGCAGTCGACGAGATATTAAATAAATGGTCGTTTAAATTATTAACTTTTATAGATTCTTCGAACGGACTGCACGTATCGGGGGTTTCCCTCTGGACCAGAGAGATGTGAGAAATATCATTATGTTTCCAATAATGATACCTTCCTGTCAGTGTAACTTTTCTAAAATATATTTTTAAAATACGTGCTACTTTATGACTAAAAATAAAATACACGAATAAATAATAAAACTAAGTGTATTTGTTTAATACAATAGTATGAATTTTATATAGTAAAAATGAATTTTATAAACTCTAATTATATTATGAGGAAGATATTTTAATTGTTTTAGATACTATAGTTGTTGTTAAATTATATATTTTAAACGTTCGCGATTTATACTACTCATATACTCTTGCACTCTTATTTAGCAGACTTGAGTCAGCTCTTGACCACGACGAATGCAACTTCGTTGAAACGTCGGGCAATAAACAGGTATTACTACCATTAGTTATCACTATAAGACCCGTTATATTAAATATGTTGTTAAATTGTTTTCTATTTTATACTAAGTTATAAAAAATACGAAAATTATATTAACTCTTTTTTTAACTTTAAATATGAAAATGATTTATTATTATAATACTCGTACATATAATATTAACCATTGATATATACTATCATATTATAAGTATTATCTTACGTGTTTATATGTATTTTGATATGTATATATGTATTGGCCATACAAAGAGGTAATGCTGCCAGTGTTTTGGGCACCTTGCCTCACTGTGACATCGATAGTTACTTAGGTTTAATATAGTTATTTTTAATTTTTTTTAATAGAATTATTTATACGTATATTTATATGCATGTACTCAAACTCAAACTCAAAATATACTTTATTTAAATGGGCTTTTAAAGCACTTTCGAATCGTCAAGTTACATGTCATATTTTAATTTTAGATTTTTATAAAGCTACCACCGGTTCGGAATGTAGTCTCACCGAGAAGAACGGCCAAAAAACTCGATAGTAACTCTTTTAAAATCGTTTATACATAATGTATTTTTATTACATTTTAATTATGTTATCCGGATAGAAAATCAACGCTTATTAAATCCACGCCTCTTTGTCGTCAAAATATTCTTGTATGGTATAATATGCTTTATTTATTATGTATGTTTATTAAAAATGGCTTTATGCTTTATGTGTCTACTGAACGCTCTTTCTTGCACGCCCTAAGCCTGGGAGATAAAGCTGTATAGCTTTAAGCTCGCCTTTTTCTCAATATATTTTAATAGATGTGCAATAAAATAAATAAATAAAATATTTAAAACGTTATTTTAAATTTTCGTTCGTTACTTTAAAAAATAATAACAATAGTTAAATATACATATTTTCTCATTATAAGTACTTCATATATTAAATAATACTTAGTTAACGTTTTCTGTTTAAATCTAGAAAATGTTTTTTACATTTTTGTTATCTTACGATGACGTCAGATAGAAAAAGTACATAGAAGTCTCAACTTAAATATTTATAGAGTAAATAGTTGTTTCTAAATAACTATCATAATTTATCTTATCAGCTAACTAATCAAAATAGATTAGCTATTATATCTAAGACATGTTTACTTTTGTCAAGAGTTAGAGATAACACTTTAATAGTATAATAACATTTAATAACCCTAACCTATATAATATAACAAAATTATACCTGTCTGAGGTCTATACATAGGAGATAATTAAGTAAAATTAACATTAGGCGTCTTGAGTACAACAATAAAAGTAGGAACAATTATTTTTAGAACTTTTATTTGTCTGTAAATTGTCCGTTCCAATAAGAATCGAAATTAAACGCAGGTACAGCAAAATGAAACTAGTGGATAACGTAAATAAATACACCTACCACCAAGTGACCATTTCAAAGGACGGATTAAAGTCAGTGTAACGTTCGAGTCGCAAGGGGCGACCAGCACTACATTCTCATTACGAGCGACACTTTATTAAATTACAAGTATCGGTAGAGAAAGTCCTGAGCTTTGAGATATTTAGAAGTCTTGAACACTGGATAATTCGATAAATTAACAATTAATTCACAA
Source organism: Hypolimnas misippus (assembly GCA_037950945.1). Lineage (NCBI taxonomy): Eukaryota > Metazoa > Arthropoda > Insecta > Lepidoptera > Nymphalidae > Hypolimnas > Hypolimnas misippus. The sequence goes on from JBBEEQ010000006.1 coordinate 10,370,436, forward strand.
CGTTACATTTAAACAACATCCATTTTAAAAACTAGATTACGTCATTACTTTAGTATACTTTTTTTTATTTCGACATATTTGTATAGAAAATTGATAAATAAATAAAATATAATTTAAAACACAATTGTAGTTTGTTTGAATTTATTGTTATATCTGCAATTATTGGCATTGCAATTGAAGGGATGGCTGAAAAATACTATTCAAATAATCTTAATATTTAATTATTTACTGGAAGTAACAATATTGTAGTAGTATAACATATTCTCAATACTTTCTTATTATAATGAATGCTCGTTCTACGAATTGTCATCTATTTAAAAGTGTCATCAGCCATCTCGCGCGTTTATACTACAGTCAGTACTCGTTTACTAATTGCGCCTCCTTACAGTAATATAATATACAGTAATATACCATTACGACGTAATCAAAGGCTTTTAAACAATATATACTTCATGCGCTGAAACTTGGGGCCAGTGGGGCGGCAATATTTCTAGATCATCAAAATTTGGGATGTGAGAGATTTTTTACCCGACTGCATTTACAATAATTTTTCATTGAAAATCTTAAACAAATAATTAATTCGAAAAATTTAAAAGCCCGACTTTGTAACAATACTATCTACAACCAGCAATGACGTATCATTTCTGCTTAAAAACCTATAAGTGAGAATCGTTACAAACCAACGAATAGTTATAGACCCTAAACAATAATTCTAATTAAAAAAACGAAATGATAAATATGAATTCGATTTTTAAACACCTATTCATCAAAATCCCACTTGACATTGTTCGTCAACTTTAATTTTTTTCTTTTTCACGTTATCGTGTTCAAAGTCGGCCATTTTGATGTTTCCAAACATTTACGCCTTTATGACGAAACAAACACTATAATTTGTTTGGTTGATAAACACATTACCCTCCTTTGTGTCGCGCAGTCTGTTAAAAAACGTTTGAGACAAAATAAACCATGCTAGTAATAAAGTCACGGGACGTATCGCAGAACATAATACCGGTCGTAATCCAAGTAACAATGTTTTAGCACGTCCCCGCCTCTAATTCGATTGTTATTACGATGAGTCATTTGCTAAGGCACCTCGTACGTCATACGCTCGGATACGGGCTGGCGTGGCCGTCTCGTGTCCGTTATCTGTTTTAGTGTACAATATAATTTATTCTGATTACAGTATCACAAATTTGTACGTATTTATTTATTGAAAGCTGATAAGCAATAACGTATCAACCCTCAAAACGTCGAATTCGGAGATATTGATGTATTCTGATAATGCATCATGTATTTAACATTATTAAAAAAAATCAAGTCATCTAAACTAAGTAAGTGTGGAAAAAAGTTTCTTAATTGAATGTTTCGAATATTTAAGTATACTCAATATATTGCAATATGCAATAGTTTAATATATTTTTAAAAAACTTATTATTAGAGAAAACTTTTTATTGTATCAATCTGCTTTTAATTAATTATACTTTTTATCGAAATAAAAAAAGAAGATTGATATTTACGCCTTTCTTCGACCATGCTTAATGGTGTAAGATGTCTTCAAAACAAAAGTTATGACATGTTAAGACGCCATTTTCTCAAAATCCATTTGGCTTGGCATATTACTTATCAGTGTCCATTTATTATTTATTGCACACCAAAACAAAGTATAATTAAAGAGTGAAAATAAAGGTTGACGCACTTTAACAACGATCTCTTCCAAACAACGTTTGGGCAGAGGACTAGTTATAGAATGGTGGGAAGGGGCGCAATATTAAAATAAATAATTGTAATACATAATTAAAATATAATTCACATATATGTGTTAATTTTACCCAACTACGGCAAAACAAAGGATTATGATTTTGACTGTCTAAGAACGTAGGTTCATTTGTACTTATAGCTCCTAAACTATATATCAGAAATTAACAAATGACGAATCATTAGAAGCGACTGGATTGTCCACTGGTAATCCATACTCCATACTGATAAATAAAATTGAAGTTTCTGTTTGTAGTTTTAAATTAACAGCTTTTCACTAAATGCGTATGAAAGTATATACAGTACTGACATAAAAAAGTTGAACCGATTTTGACAGATCTTTTACTCGCAGATAGCTAATGTTACAAGGAGTCTTTTGGCTACATTTATTTTAGAAATTTTATTTATTTCAAGCAATAAAAAAATGCAAGTGTTTTGAGACACCGCAGACTACAGCCCTGCTTTGCAAGAGACGTTCCAAGCATCCTGCAGTCCACGCGAAGGAAGTCGCGGGCCAAACTAGTCATTTATATAATAGCCTCCCGCTATTAAGCCTACAAATCATACTCGGTACTAGGCCGTTTTCACGTCTCGTAAACATGAATGGTACGTTAACATTTCCAAATTAGCATAAGCCCCATACATCAGTCTTAGTTCACGGGCTGTTGACATACCGAAAGCGATGATCTACTAACAAGTAATAACATTCAAAGTGTTAAGTTGCGTTAACGTAATCACTCTCTTGTTAGATTTTTGACTATTTATCATTTAATTTGGTGATACGTTAAAAATGTTATGATTTCTATTTTTTTTTCATAAAAAATATTAATAAAAAAAAGTTAAAAAAATCAATGTCAAGTGAGCACTACTGTGAAAGTGTACTTCCGTGGTCGAGACGACCTGACCGTATACGAGCAATGGGCGACAACAAGGCTCTACAACAACCAACCCTTTTTCTAGCCTTTACGCAACTGACCCATCGGAATGATTCAACCTGTATTAACAATTATAGACCAACACGTATCAAAAAATCATTCCACAAAAAGTTATTATATTTCATTTCAATTACAAAGTTCATTAACCTTGTTTTTTAACGGTTCAGTTCGAATTGATTATATTTTCAAGGAGTACAAAAAGTGTAGTAAGTAAATTGAATTAACGGTCTATCAATTTATTTCTTCCTCGTTTATGTTCCCTTCAAATTTTGAATGGCATCTCAATGACAGGAGGATATACCGTAAACCTAACTCGTGAGGTGCTAATTGTTTATTTATAGCATTTAATCTGTCTCTTCTCTTTCAGTAGATAGCGAACCTTAGAAAAAACATTTTATACAATTTACTGACATGGACCATTTAAAGTGTATTATGCTGGATTACGGCCATAATTTAAATTATTACATAATCTTTAATTTATCTCATATTTTAGTATTATAAATTATTTACAGATTGTTATCATAATCAGCATTAAATTCAAATCACGCTGCGATAAACGAATTCACAGTATATACCACTGACCAATTGACTAAAATTAATTTAAAATTCTGATATAAGCGCCTAATAACTTCATTATATGTCTACTTCGTTTACTTTCAACCGAATAAAAAAAAGCAAGAGGTTGTCAATAAGTATAGTCTATTTTTTTTTTACTTGTTTTATTTGGTAACAATATACGGAACCAAAATCACGAATTTTATTTATAGTAAAATATTATGTTCATATTTCATTATAATTTTTCATTACAAAAGACGACTCAGTTCAATCATTCAGTCGATAAGTTCTCATCTCTAATACTTGAAAATGTCTTAGTTTATACAATAAATTACAGGGAGAACTTAAATAGTTCAGAAAATTGTTTCAATTTGTCATATTAACTAACTATTAAATGACCAAGGCTGCAATATTCTCGTTTAATAATACTTAATTAATAGAATTGTATCCATGATCAAAGAAAACAAACTGACTAGAATTTTGTCCATGACCAAATAAAACAAAACGGCTAGAATTTTGTCCACGACAATATTTGGTTGTTGCAGATAATGTCATCACTAGAAAGATGTGTCCACCAATAAAATGTCTAATTCGGAGATATTTATGTATTCTGCTAATGCGACACGTATTCAACATTATTCAAAAAAAATTAAATCATCTAAAATAAATGAGTATGAAAAAAAATTTCTTAATTTAATGTTTCGAATATTTAGGTGTGTCATATATTATTAATTCTATCTTCTTCTAATATGCACTGTATTGCCCGCTGTATGACTCTTATCACTCACCTCCATAGGTTGACTGGAAGAGATCTCTTTTAGAGATAAGTCCGCCTTTGCGTATGTTTTTTTCTACTTTATTATTTTCTGTAATGTCTTTTCTAGTGCAATAAAGAATACATATATATTTTCTTTTATGTAAAATCACATATAATTGAAAACCTTAATATTAGGTAAAACTATTTATTATACCAATCTGCTTTTAATCCATTACATTTTTCATCAAAATAGAATAGTAAAGATAAATATATACGTTTTTGAAATTTATTAAGAATAGATTTGACATTTTTAGACGCCCCTTTCTCAAAATGAAGACAATGTGGCTTGACACAATATTGCTTATCAGCATCCATTTATAAACTTCAGTTTACAGAATAAATTACAGTCGTATTCTTTGTGAGGTGAGACAAAAGCGCGGATTTACGGATCAATAACACCAGTACCCGATTCTAATTAATTCCTGGCATACCCAAAATTAACACAAAGCATCTGCGGAAGAGGGCGCTTTGATTGTTCCAGAATGTATAAGAATATTCTCTTCTTTGATAAATGTTCAACGTCTTCTAGTAACCGCTTTAATGAATAATATTAACGATATTTGAAACAATTACCTTAACGCTCCGAACGAAATAATCTAATGGATAGAACACAGCGGATGTTATGAGATTGTTGAGGGTTCAAATTAGGCCTACATGAGTGGAAGACTAAAATTTCAAAAAGTCAGAATTTTTTAATTATTGCTGGGACAAATTTAACGCTATTGTATTACTGTTAACAAATAAAAATTTGACCTTCCAATATCAAAAAAAAAAACTTTTTTTTTAACTGACTTCCAAAAAAGGAAGTGGTCCTCAATTCGTCGGGGACTTTTTTTATGGATGTTCACCGATAAATAACACGAAAAAGGTCTTACTTGACGCCGACTTCGAGCGTTTTACTAGGTACCGACTTCATAATGTTGTAGAAAACATTTATTTTATGCCTTTTAGTTCAGTAGTATCTCTTAAGTTCGTTTTTGAAGTCGGTTTAATTTTTTTTTTTAATTTTCTTTACAATAAAAGCATCATGGTGCGTATTTGATACTTATGGCAAATATACATTTATTATTTACGTTTCTTTAAAAACTTGATCAGAATATATTTGTCAGGACATTTTGCATTTCGTCGGGAGTCTGAACATCAAATGAAACGTCGGGACAATCCAGACGAATCCCAATTATCTGAAACCTAGTTCAAATTCAGGCTAAAATTTCAAACGTTAAATTGTGATTAAAATGTTTTTTTGCTCCCCAGTAAAGGAAACCTTCATATTATGTCGAATAAAATACTGAGGCTATAATTAAAATTGTAAGTTTTACTCCCGTAATTGATATAAAACGATTCTGTAACCTGGTAACAATTATCTGGGTAACCTTACAGAAACTGTCAGTGTCATAAGGCATTCAATAGTAAATTCTTTCAGGAGTAAAGCAATGGCAACTTATTCTAGTAGCAATTTATGTAAGTCTTTATGTCTGAGAGCAAAATTTATAAGCGTAATTGTCGCCAAATGAAAAGACAAGCCCTTGGCAAGAAGCAGAAAATTTCTTTAATAATACTTTACGTAAAAAATGTTTACAAATCATGGCTTAATGTTTAATAGAATTACTCAATATCAATTGTTAAAATAACAATGTAAAAAGTAGGAAGATAAAAGTCGGTATAAGACTTAAGTTAGAACAAACTATCCGAGATTAAAGTCACGACCGCATTAAGTCGTGAATCATTTAGATTTCGCACTTTTTCCGTTTATCTTTCAAACCTGGAATTAAAAAAACTTATTCAGTGCTAACACAAAAGTGTAAATCAAAATCAGTTAAACATTAAATTTAAAAAGAAAATAAAATTTCAAAACATACAGTAATGAATTAAGGGAAACGGGGTCGTTTATTTATCAATGGATTTTTTTCGAATCCAATGTATTTGCGCGCGTGCTTTAGTGTGTATGCGTGTATGCGCGTATATGTGTGTATGTTTGTATGTGTGCGTATAAAGTTATTTCATAAGTTTAAACTACCTAAACTAATATTATAAAGAAGAAAGAATTGATTGTTTGTTTGTTTGCATTGAAAAGGCTCCGAAACGACTAGACCGTTTTGAAAAATTCTTTTTGCTTTGTCTAGCCCGTTTATTGAGGATATAGACTATATCACATCGCAAATGAAAAAAAGTGAAACTGCGAATGGCAGCTAGTATATAATAAAATACTTACTGGTTTTTTATTTTATTCGTCCTTATTGCAAGTGTACATTCACACTAAACATCTCAAAGAATATGTACGCTTTCATCGTTAACCGTGCTTAAAATATTTATAAAAAAAAAAAAACGAATTTGATAAACTCGTAATTTTCTAAACGATTATTTATAACAACGTAATTATTACCAACGATTTAAATGCGGTTTCAACATCAAAATTAAATTAATGAACACAGAACCGGTTGTCGAACAATATTTTTATTTCCTCTCGACCACAATGCATCGGATAGTGTTTATAGTCAAAAAAGGAATGGAATTTTTCCCGTCCTTATCTTAAAAGAGGAGTGAACAAATGGATAGAAAGAAACCAGTTCCTCCGCCTCTTGTCCCCTTTTCCTTTTAAACACGATGCATTCAGCACGAGTACTAACTAGTTCAAACAACCGGTCAAGCGCGAGCCGGAATCGTTCATCACGGGTTCCGTACCTTTTTATAAGACTTATAACTCCATATACATTTCAATACTAATATTATAATTTTGAGCGTTATCACAGATGTAATCTCTGAACCGACTGATCTGATTTAAAAAAATATTTTTGCGTTGGATAGCTAATATATTAAGAATGGTTATAGGCTATATTACATCACGTCTTCAAAGAGCGTAGAAGTAACCATAAACGCGAGTGTAACCACAAGGGGCAGTTAGTTTTATATGTATATAAATAAAGCTAACATACAAGCATACGGGACACGTGATGTTAAGTTAGCATTTGCAGGTCCAGAACAGCCACAAATGAGGTGCCAACTCTAAAAAGGTATAAGGGATGAAAGAGAAGAGGAACTTATGAAAGAAATAGGGGAGGTGATAAGCTTCTGGCTCTCTCATTCATCGTAGGAAACGCTGCTACTTGGCTACATCACGTCGATCTTCTGTAAGAGTGAGGTACTGCCCCGGTCGAGCCAGTTGGGCTACAGCTAAGTTCTACCTCAATAAAACTTTCTAATACTTTAGTAGAATATACAAGAGATGACAAAATTATGTAATAAATAACGCATCGAGTGCGAATCGTACACTTAACTAATTTTGTACTTATTTGTAGTTACAGCAGGAATAGAAATACACAATTATACATTCTGTATTAATTTTTCTACCTATTACTGTTCGTGAGACATATTTCATGTGTAAAAGATAGAAAAATTGCGTAGCTCGTTGATAGACAGACGGGCGGACCTCCTGACAAACAGACAGGCTGACGAACAGAACAATGGACGGCAGAGATTTAGTAATAGGATCCTGTTTACACCTTTCGGGAACAGACCCCTAAAAATGCAAACAAAACTCCTACTAAGCATTTATTATGCAAAACGAATTACCACTCACTCACTCATTAATTACGAAATCCTAAAAACAATGAAAATATAAAAAGTTAATTACACTATACGTTAAACAACGTCACTCGCTAGAAATTTTTAGTACACTTAAGATGAAAAACGAGACGGAATACGACTTTGTTTAGTGCAAATTCTTATTCAAAATAAAGTGAGCAACACATATTTCGCAATTTCGCTAAATTCTATTTGACGGGGGGATATATTAATCAAAGCACAAATAACAAACTATGCACGTACAAAGTACATTCGCGGGTAATATTTAATAATATAAAAGTATCCCAATAAAATATAACTACTATTTTCTGTTAAATGAAGAACTGAACAATATCTGAATAACTGAACAAAACTCTCAAATCGGATATAACACAAAACACACAAACAGCACGAGACCATACCATACATGACACTCATCTTGATAAGGTATTACAATAATCGAGACGACAGCCAAGAAAATACAAAACCCATACTTTATATTGCCAATAAATGTACTGGCATAACCCTCGATATAACAAATGAAACTATCTATGCGTCCACAAATGTCACTCATAAAATATTGCACGGAGGACCTCGAGAATATTGATAAATATAATCCTTATGTATGTAAAAATAAGGATTGTAAACGTATTCGTTGCCATGTGTACTAGTTTGCAGTGTTATCTACAGTCGGTCTCGGTCACTATACGAATGTAGGACGTCTCTTCGTGACAAGGGTCGTCGAGTCACAGCCCTCGCTTGAAGCCAGTTGGGACGAGACGAGAATAGAATGGAAAAAATATACCCAATGTAGTATGTCTTGGGACTAGACTAACATAATGATAGGAGCTTGAATTGGTTACGATGATTTGATTTTATTTTTAAGCGATGAAAAAACGGAGTTTCTTAAATCGACGGGGATAATTTTTTTTATGTGACTACGCGTAACTTTTGATAGTCTGTCGTAGTCTGATTTTGATAATTCTTTTTCATTTCGTTGTTTTGTTGTTACAACGTATTTGTACTAGTACCGTCTAATGGCTATGTTTAATATTAAAAAAAATATTCACACATTCTACTACTATTAAAAATGCGAAAGTTTGTGAGTCACAATACAAAAAGTATTGAACAGATATTAATGACACTTTACAATTATATAGCAAAGAAATCTATGGGTTATTTTAATGTACATAATAACCCATAGACATCTTTTCTCAACGTACCACGCGGACGAAGCCGCGCGCGGAAGCTAGTCTGCTATCCTTTTCGCATGAGGGTCTGTACAAGTGGTCAAACGCAAAACTGTTAGTAAAGTTACACTTAAATGACATTTTAAAAGTGTCACAAATTTATTGTGTTAATTTTGTTATAATTTTTACTATTATCGATCCGTACTGTGATCCACGTACAAATAATATTGATTTTTTCATTGACTTATTTGAGTGTGGTCTTCTTGAAACTCATAATATAAATATCATCTTAACAATCATTATTATTAATGCCTCAATCATTTGACTCGGTCAGTACAATTCAAACTAATAAGAGTTCTGTGATGTTGTTCAATGCCCATGAATATAAGGGTATTTTGACATCCCCTGAAAAACACATTTTAACGCCAAATTGTTCTGTTATACCTAGTACCTGTAGATAGAATAAGGTTTAGTTCGTAAGTACACACTAAACAGTCTATGTAATTAGGTATAAAAACAATTTAACTGAAATTTAATTCATCCACCTAGCATTTTTCCCGGTTACCCCAGGGTCTGCCTTATATTCTAGTCCAGATATTGACGAGTTACTGATTTTTACACAGAGCGATTGCCATCTGACCTTTACAACCTCTGAAGGCAAGCCAGATTTAATTGTTTGATTATATTTTTTATTAATGACTATCATGTTTTATATCGTTGTGATAAAATGATGTAAATAATGCAAAAAAAACGTATTAAAATCCACTTAAAAGTTTAGAAATCGTAAGCACAAACGAATGTAGATCGCAACTTAAATTCATATTATTTATTCATTTCTCTGCTAAAATTTACATTTATAAATTCTATTTAACTACGCTAATGGAGGATATGTTAAGTTAAATTGTGATGAATTGTTCATTCTGAATATTAACAACTCAAATAAAGGAATTTATATTAATGTGTTAGCGCTTCAAGAAATTTAATATAACTTTAATATTATATATATAAGGATAGTAATTATTCAATTCACTTTCAATTCCTAAGTCGTGCTACACCTCATTAGAATTATGTCATTTTCAATTACGAAAACTTTTCATGAGCTGTATATTAGGTATATTTTATACTAGAAATTAGTCCGAACTATCCAGTTGGCATAACTTTAAAAAAACCCGACTTAAAACGAAACAATTAACTAAAAGGATAAAAAATAAATATTTTTTACGACATTTTGAAATCGGTACCAAGTAAAACATTTGAAGTCGGCGGGAAGTTTAACCTTTTACTGCTGTTTTCATAAACGGCCTACAATCGGTAAACTAACATTAAAAAGAAGATATTTCCGAACATAGAACTTCCTTCTTTTTCGAAGTCGGTTAAAAAGAGAATGTGAGTTTGATTGTTTGTGACTATTTCACACCTCATGTACTCAATAGATCAACATGAAATTTTAGCTACGCCCGGGGTAACAATAAAGAACCTTATGTGCTGCTAAAATGTACAATCCTTGTGAGATAAAAAAAAGTTTTCAATAAATAGTCGTCGGGCAAAACATAGTCTTTAATAATTTAGCTTGTCAATTTTCGTAAATATTGACACCCAAAAGGCTTATTGCTCATATGCCTAATTCATTCTAAGGTAAATGTGACAGTAACTCTGTGACAGTAACTTCTCTATTTGATTAATTTTAAATAATTTCGATGAATTTTGGTCTAGATATAGATCGAACTTTGGTTTTCCAAGGCCACGGTACTTTTTCTCGCATAAATAAAACGGAGAGATTAAAATGTGAGATAAAAGCTTTTAAAAAGGATCTATCATTTCTCAAAAAATATTCAAATTAAATATTCAATTCAATCACCTAAAATATTGCCCACTAAGTCGGTCTAAGAAAGAATTTTAAATTTTAAATTAAACTCAGAAAACGGAAATGTTTTCTAGACTCTATAGAATTCAGTCATAGTTAGAAATACAAGAATCATTAAAACAACAACATAATAAGTGATTTTATATACATGCTCAAAATAAACAATGTTTATAACAGCGGATGCATTTGTATTAACTGTTTATTTAAACTTCGCTCACTGAAATCAATATGTTCTACTGAAATACTGCCAGATAACAAAATAAAAAACACAGTAAAAATACAAAGTATCTATAATGAGGTATTACTAACGAATATAGTTTTACTAAACTTTATATTATAACTAACTTTTGCTCGTGGCTTCGCTCGCATTAATGTAGATATTGTTATGCCAGACGATCGTGTTGAATTATTATTTCTTTTATTGTCTCTTTTTCCTTATATATTTTTAAATACATTTTGTATACGTAATATATAAAAAAAAAATTAAAAATATAATAAATAGGTGTCGAACGGTGGCAGAACGTGAGCCAGGCCACCGGCAGGGCTTCAGGTTGTGAAATCTCCTCACTATACGTACTGTTTCAAGTATGCCTTCTGTAGTCGGCCTTTGATTCAACAACCAAGCGACAGTTTCTGAAGATGTTGTCGAAACTCTTCGCTAATAGGCCGATAACCGAGACGACAACAGGCGCAATAATTGTTGAGTCTACACTCCACATGGCTGTTATCTCGTGGGAAAGATCTAAATATTTACTATTTTTTTTTTTAGCCTTCAGGAGATTATCGTCATGTGGAACAGTTATAATGTCAACAATTATTAAATTATAATTATAGAAAGTTATTAACTCATAACCGTTTTGCAAATGCAAACAATAAGATGACTGAGTTTTCTCGCAATCGAATGAACGAGATGGTAGCGCATAAGATACGAACAAACAAACATTTTTTTTACATATACATACATATATAAGAACCGCGACCACGTGACGTAGAACCTTTCATCTCTTATTAATATAAATATTTGCGTTACAAAGTACCCTATTTCTTTCTCTAAGGCCCAATCTATATCTATAACAAATTTCATTAAAATTAGTTAATCGGTTTAGTCAAGAAAACATTACAAAGAGACAGACAGAATTACTTTCGCATTTATTATAGTATATAGTATTTGTATTGATTAATATAAATTAATGCCATAAATGTAATGCCAGCTAAGTAAAATTCAAAACTAAATATCATCAAAAAGATTGTTAAGTTAATCCTTTACATTTCCAGTTAAGCGGGCTCTGGTGACGTAATCGTCATGGTTGGAAGCAATAGGACTCTTAACTGCTACTTGTCATGCCCTATTTTTGTGTGAAATCGACATCTCGACCCCTTGAAAAGATCGTAGGTAGATTCTGCTTTGAATTATATTTCTTTTTAATATGAAATCAATCTGTAAAAAGAATTACACTTATAATTTTTGCTATCAGACTTTCATGAAGATTTACATAAGTTGATTGTCATTGATTTAGACGAACATTACACTTATAATTTTCGCTATCAAACTTTCATAAGGATTTACATAAGTCGATAGTCATTGCTTTAGACGAGCATTATACTTATAAGTTTTGCTCTCAGAATTTCATAAAGATTTACGTAAGTTGTTGGACACCTGAAAGATATTCTTATCAGCGGCTTTATTTTTTACAACTGTTATCAGGTGATAGATTTGCTTTATATCAATTACGAGTAAAACTTACAAATGTAATTTTCGCCTTACATCTAGTAAGTAACAATTACAAGGTTACCAGGTTGTTTCATCACTAATCACAAAAGTAAAACTTATTTTTTAAAATATATATTACTTATAAAAAAATAATGATAATTTGTAAGTTATACAAGTAATTAATTGAAAAAATCAAAAACCTGACTGCGTAACATTCACGCCGTCAAAACGAATCGAACGACGTATCATTTATTAAAATCCGTTCACGCGTTTGGTTTAAATAGTGCCACAATACATACATAAACTGATAAACACGTAACCCTTCTTTAACACATAACCTTTCTTTCAGGTAAAAATAAGGAAATAAGTTTTAAAGGATCTCAGAAAAATTTACATCTAATCATTATAAAAATAACTCACTAGGACTATATATATCAATTACCCTATTCGACCTTCATCATGATTAAGTCATACAGCTTGCAAAATTATGACTTATTAACTATAAATAATCGTAACTATTGTAAGGAGGCGCGATTATGAAACAAGTATTGACTGTATATTTAGAAGCGAGCTGGCTGATGACACTTTTTAAAAAGTAGATGATAATTCGTGGAACGGGCATTAAATAATGTATATGAAAACACACAAGTTTTGTACTATGATTTTACTGAAAATCAATAAATATTGAGACTGTTGAATATTATTTTTGAACCGTCCTAACACTACGTGTGTACAGTCTACAAGCCTATTGATTGAATTTGAAAAAAATTTAAATTGTAACACATAATTCTTCATATTGTAAAATTAAAAAATTAATTGCACAGTAACAACACTCACTAATGCCTCAAATTATGATTAAAAGCTAAGCAATGTCTATTTCTTGCCTCATTTATCATATTTATTTAGGTTAGCACGTATAGATTTTTGTCGAATACAGGCGAATATGCACAAATACGTGTGTCAATAACTTATTTGTCTGTGTTCACGTCTTACCACGAATATTTGTATATTCTTTAATCGATGTTAAATTAAAGGATTATTTGTGCCTACTCATATTGATTGAATACATGCTATTAAGTGAGGCTGGTGTAGTCATATCCGTGCCTAAATTATTCGTCCAAATATCTACTTGTGATATTACTTAGCGTCATATTCGACGTAATAATCGATATAATATTGTAAACATGAAAGTAACTCTGTCAGTCTTTTAGTTATGATTTCACGCCGAAAACGCTAAATCAATTTTTATTCATTTTGTTTCTGATACGTTATTTTTGATGTTATTCGCGAAAATAAAGGATGAAAGACAAAACCCATCTCGTTATAAAATAAAATATTTTTCTTTACAAATAGGTCAATACATTTAAAACATTACGTCATCAATTCATAAAAAGTCCATTATTCGAAACCCATTTAGAAAACGTTTCAACGAATTAAAATTTAAACCTAATTACTTTATTTAGTCTACGGTTTTAATAACTTTAAAATAGCTCTTAAATGAACGTTAAAAATAATACACAATATACAAATGGATTAGTTGTTTCGTAAATGAAAAATAGAATTCATATATTTGTTGCATGCAAATGTCAATTGTTAATGCATTTTTAAGTTATATATTAGTTACGATACTTGGCTATATTACGAGTAGTATTATATGTTTGTTTCAAAATAAATCGAATTATACTTGTAAAAACACAAATGTATACTCTATCATAATATCTTATAACAGATATAACATCAATGAAATGTAATTAATGAAACGAGACACTTATGTCATTATCCAGAAATATCAAGCTATTACAAAAAGTCTTTAAATTTTCAACCGAATTTAAAACGCCGGACGTTCTCAATTTGTAGAGTACGTTTATTTTAATGTTTGTTATCTCATAATTCCATCATTTGTTAACCTACATATGTATACTTTCAGATTGGTCTAAAAGATTTTCTTCAAAATCGATTTAGTAGTTTGCCTCTTGAATATTAGGCATAAGTATGTCTTCGGCGTGAATTACATTTGTAAGTTTTACTCTTGTAATTGATATAAAAGTTACGTAAGCTGTAAATGTCAAAAATAAGGCAGTAAATCCTGACATATAAATCTTTATGAAAGACTGAGAGCAAAACTTATAAGTATTATTCTCGCTTACTAAGTAAACAAAATTGTGCATTTTGCTTATAAAGGTGGTCCCGTTTCTTTAGTCTTAGTTATACATATATAGTGGGTAATATGGTATATATATATATATATATATATATATATATACCCACTCACTGTGATACCTCATTTATAAGGATACCAAACGAATGCTAATACCATCTTAATTTGGGGCGTATTTCCGCGAGTTATATTCGACCTAGCTAAATGCCTTTATTCGAATCTGAATGTCACCGCTTCATAATTTATGAGTCGGGGAGCTTACGGTTGTTCATAGCCGTGAGTTATTGTCCCATCGAACGCGCCCTCTATAATTTAGAACGTTTCGGAATTTGCCAATGTACAGCCGTGGTAAATGATGCGGAATCGGTATAACGAATTCCCCTACGAAACGGTATAATTTTAATAAAACGAAAGGTATGGATGAAAAAATTGAAACATTATTATGGTATGGTATAAAATTGTTGACAGTTTTAAACATACATTAAGTGTGTTCCGAATAGTGATGGATATCCGTATCCGTATTTTCGGATATCCGCGAGATAAGAAAGATCCGTATCCGTGTCCGTTACTTTGTGGGCGGTTTTGTTACAAATCCTTTACGTTATTATTTTGAATAAATGGATGCAATTTTATATACCTATGCTCTGTGCCTGTAATATTAAGCTATGTACATATATGTGTTCATACTTCAAAATTCTGAATTTATATATTCAAAATATAGCGCAAATTGTTAAATTTAAATATTTACATTCCAATAAGTTCGTTGATAAGAGACGATATGAGCTATTTTAAATTGCCTTTATTTCGAACACACATAAGGAAATGATGTTGAAAATCATGTCAAATATGAACTTCTATTAAAAGTCAAATGGTCTCTCAACGTCTCACTGACATGGGTCCCCTCTTCTATTTAATTCATGATACCCAATACTCCGCAGTCACCGCCTTGAAATTTGGTATTGATCATTTCTTCACCGTCACACACAATCGACATTTTTAATTATTCAAGCTTTTATATCCTTTCATACAAAAAACTAGCTGCTCTACTACAAAGGATGAAATAAAACCATGTTCAACACGTGTATTAAACAGTGTTTAAAATGTTGTCTAAATTGCTTAATGGCTAAAAAACTTATTAATAAAATACTACACATTATATTTGACATCTACAATAGATATAATCAATGTATTTTTTAAAAACACATAATTAAACCATGCCTAAACCACGTTTATCTCAAAACTGTATTTAAACGAGGATTTGTAGTACAGGATTTTATAGACACGCGTTTAACGGATATATGTTTAAATATTTTGTTGTAAGGTACTTAATGCCCTCGTGGCATGACCCGCGTTAAATATCGATAATTGTTTGACGTTAATGGTTACTGTTTCAATGTCCTTAGCGCAATGCTTTATAGGCTAGAATCTTCCTCAATACACAGCCTATCTTTAGATAGTATAATCAGTCTTTTCCCACCGCCTATACCTTAGATCTTTAAAACTACACAACGGATTTTAATGCGGTTTTCATCAATTAACAAAGTAATTCAAAAGGAAGGTTTATATGTAAAATGTATGCATATAGTAGAGAACAAGCGATACTAATAAAGATTTATAATGTAATGTAAAAATTTCATTTCACACATACAAATTCGGGATCGCTAGTTTAATATAAAAAGGCTTTTTAATTAGAATGGTACATCGTACGAGCGTGGAACACTGTATAGATATAAGAGACAGATATTAAAATCTGCATAATCCAATTCAATATTGAATTATTGTATTTAACATAATAAATTTAATCTATAGAATGCAATATTAATCATTTTAATTCATAACAATTTTGCTAACGTTTAGGCGAAACAATTTTCCATATGAATGCGCGCATCGGATCAAAATATTTATCAATTTAATGAAGTCGTTGAAGCGTCAAATAAATACATTTGAATGCGAAAGCTTCTAATTTGAATTCGCGCTAACCACAAACTGAATTAGTTACATTCGCTTGTTTAATTGAACGTTTTAATCATCTTGCACACGTTTTATGATTAGTCCTTGGTTCAGTGAATAGAAGGCGTCTTAACTAATACTATAGTCGAAATTCGACCATCGGAAACTTAATTTTTTATTAAAATCTTAAGACTCTTTTAAGTATACTTCGCTATTCTTTCTATTATCAAACGCTAGCGCCACCTGGCTAAAATTCACTCTGTATATACCTATAATATGTATCTGTTTCTAAACACAATTTTGTTGTTGTTTTTTTTTTGTGATTGTATGAAAACCATTAACAATATAAAAAATATATATTTTTAGGAAATTTTGTTTGCCTTGGAACACGTTATTGGGTTATACACTTTGATCATAGCTTTTAAACATATTTTGTTTTTAGTGAAATAAATCACTATCACACAATTTGTTTTAACTACGTTCGAGACGCGATCGACCAATGGCAAAATAAATAATAGTTGTATTATCTAATAATAATTGTAAAATTTTACTGCAATGGGTGATACTCTATACAATTGATAATTTTAAAAAGCATATGTCAAAACAATTAAGTTCTATTTACGTTTTTAAACTTTTAATTTAACATGATAATATTTAAATATCATGTTTTCTCCATTCCACGTGACATTAGCGAAATAACATGTGTCTAATTGGCAGAATTAAAAGCCATAAACCAAAGAATTTAATTGAATTTCAATTATTTTATGTACAAAAATGATAATGCAGATAATACGATATATTAAGATATAACAACGGTTTTTAGTTGTAAAGTCATTATTTTCAAGACAGACTCGTGATAGCTATAATCGTAAACACGTAATAACCGGCAAATAACAATAATTCTGTTTTATTATATAAGCTGTAAGGGATAACTTTAAAGAATGTTAATGTTGTTTTCAAAATAATTTCGTAAGTCGTAACAAAGTTTAGATGTAAATAATTATTATTTATGTACTTCTTTATTAAAACACAATACTGACGCTGATAAGCAATACTGTGTCAAGCCACACGGAATTCATTTTGAAAAAATGGCGTCTAAAGATGACAAACCCATTTTTAACAAATTTGTTTAAAGAAGTATACATCCATCTTTTCTTTTATTTTTTGATAAATGGTATAAATAATTAAATACAGACTAATATATTTAATATATTATTAATAAAAAGTTGTTCAAATATTTGAAGTTATTGTATAAATTGGAAAATATGGAACGCACTCGAAATTCGAACCAATTAATTAAGAAACTTTCTTCCGTACTTATTTAGTTTATAAGACTTCAATTTTTTTAGTAATGTTAAATAGGTGATGCAGTATCAAAATAGATCAATATATCCGAATTTGACTTTTTGGTGGTTGACACATTATCCATATATTGTAAGAGTATCATTGGGCCAAATAGTCAAAGGACGAGCTTGTCAAAATTGAAAATTAATACACATTTTTAACAAAAAGTATAAACATAACATACCTATTTATTAAATATCATTGCGTTTAAGTACAAATAATATATAGTCATAAAAATAGGGTCAATATGTTTAGTATTTGTAAGAAAATTATCAATTAATCAAATAATTCTTTAATAAAAAAATAAGAACAAATGAATATGAACAACAATTATATAACACGTTCTATTAACTTAAAATGAATGAAGAATTTTAAAGATAGAAATAAAAATGCTTTTACGATACATTTAAAATACAGATAATATAAAAAAAGGTCTATATGATAGGCACAAACCAATTTTATAAGAACATTTGGACATATTAAAAACACAAAAAAATATACAAAACAAAAGGCAATCCTCAAAGATCTTGGACAATTAATTGAACGTCGTTTGCAAACCGTCTTTATTAAAAAAAAGTTAATTTCCTTAATTCGAGCGCTCTACATTTCGACAGTCGGATTCTTTTGCCAGTCCACTGATTACAAAAAAATTCCGCCTTTTCACGTTTCAATAAATTTATTTGTGATTTTTTTGCATAAATTCTCGAAATCAACTCAACTGATTCATTAATTTATTGAAGATACGTAATAATTAAGTTTAATTGTATATAAACGTAAAAAAATTATTGTTAGTTCAATAATAATTTAATAATTGTAACTGTAATTTTTGGTTTATTCAAAACAAATAAATTAATGTAAAATCAACTACATCTGTTTAACGACAATTTAATGTGTATTTATTGTTTTTAAATCGTTTCATTTAAGTCTATATCACATCGAACACAAAACCAATTTTACGGAATTCTATTAAACATGCTCGTAAAAAGTGCAAACATCAACGTTTTAATATACCACTATTATTAGTTACGAGACCGTAATCAAAAAACTTTTACGTGTATCGCAGGTCATTCATTCTTATCCATCCAACGTTCTTTGAGCGTCTATTATAGTGTAATATACTTAGAGCATAAGCTGTTTATATTACAGTAACATATTTTACGGGGATTACAGACATTACGAACCGCTGTTTTTTCAGTCTCGGCGAAGGTTATTACAACATATAACATTTGTGAAGTAAATTACATTAGCTCCTGGCTTCATGTTATTTTTGTAACTATGTTTCTTAGAACGGAAAAATTGTGTGAACTTTTCTACGCTAATGATTATGTGGGCATTAAGACTTTTTTAGCGAAAAACGTTGGCGATATTACATCATACTCAAAATGTAGGTTAGCATAAATAATAGTCGTTATACTAATAACTTAATCTAAATATGAGTAACGTTGTTTTTATAAGATTTCTCTTTGTATGGTACAATGATAGTTGTTAGAAACAATTTATATATTTTTATTATTATTCCATATTTATTGTATTTAAGTAGGATTTATGAAATGTGTAATTAATTTTTGTGTTCAATCGCAATTGTTTTTTTTTCTTTTTGTCTCAAATTAAGAACGTTAAAAACGTTAAAAATATGTATTTGTTTTGTGTTGCGTAACATGTGGTATTGATGTAAAAATGAAATTTGAATATAAAGTTTTTCTGTTTATTTAAAGTTTTAATAAAAATACTTAAAATGCTGTCGAACGAGAGCTATCACGAAAACTGCAGTTTTATTTCCTTTAAATACGTATTCAATGCTTAAGCAACATGTACAGCTATTGATCTTAAAATGGCCAATTACAAAGAGCAATTTAGATAATATCAAGTTCGAGCACAGAGGACCAGTGAAATTGGTCTTCCAAACATCCAAATAGGACAGCCCATAAGGCTACTCCGGTGCAAGACAAAGCCGGCCACCCCACGGGATTGCATCGTCCCGTAAAACAATTGGTGTCCGTGTCCCATTAAAGCAGCCTTACATTGATTCAAGGTTCATAATTCACCCTTGGCAGCCTGGGAATTGAATATCCTAATAGTATCTTTAGACATACGAGATTCATGACGAGAATGTAACCTTTATGCGAACTGGTAAATCATCGAAGACAAAAGCATAAGGTCACTTTTGAACGCATCGATAAACATATAATTTATGTTTTTGTAACATTTACCCAGACGTTGCCTTTTAAGGTCGGGACAGTAAAAGCTGAAGATATTGTTTATTGCATTCTTTACGTTGGCGTAGTTTTTTAATCTGTTCCGATTCAGAATGTACGCAACAGAACGGTTATTGTAAAAAGTCGAATGTTGCCTGCGTTGCAAGGTATTCGGAATATTGCAATATGAGTTTCAGAACAGACAAAATAATAAAAATGGTGGAGCCGAAAGTGTTGAACGCTATTTTTTTATTCTAATTTTATCTATATCTAATTGTTGTTACAAAAAAACTAACACATATAATACATATTAAGCATATATATTAAGAATTTGTAAGTGATTTATTTATTTAATATATTATAAAAAAAAATGTTTTGTCGTATCTTTTGCGCTGCCTAAATTGGTTTACAAACTGCGAGCAAACTAATATTGTAAACGTTACCACTTCAGTCGGAGGAAGTTAAAAATAAAACTGCAATATATACTTATATTATTCAGAGGTAAAAATTATTTGTAAATCTGTATGTAGAAGAATTCTCTAAAATTTCTGATCCGGTTTAAAATGTATTTTGGGTTGGCTAATAAAAAAAACCTAGTAACAACATGTATCACTTAAATGGACTCTGATAAGCAATAATGTGTCAACGCACAAAAAGTCAACATCCGAAATATTGATGTATTTTGATACTACATCACTTATTTAACATTGACAAAAAAAGTTGAGTCATATAAACTAAATTAGTACAGAAAAAAATTTCTTAATTAGTTGTTTCAAATTTCAAGTGCGTTCATTTTGAAACTTATACAATAATCTCAAATATTTAAAAAGTTTTTGCTAGATAATATATTGAATATATATCGATCTGATTCTAATTCATTATATCTTTTATCGAAAAATAAAAGAAAAGATGAAGATATATACTTCTTCAAACATATCTATTAAGAAAAGGTTTGACATTTTTAGACGCTATTTTCTAAAAATGAAGTCCGTGTGGCTTGACACAGTATTGCTTATCAGCGTCCAAATGATATATTCACAATCCACTTAAGATTTATAAAAACCGCTTAGCTAAGGCAGCAGTAAAAAAATCCCCAACTATTTTCCTTATACGTCCTATTGTAATGCTGCAAGTCGACTTTTTGCATAGCAGCGGGCACGCACTAACGTTTTGTAGGAACCGATAAAGGACAGAAAGGATTCTACTTATAGCATTCCACATCGAATGAATGTTCTTGGCAAACGCTTTCACGAATGTAGAACAATACTCTACCGAAAATATTTTATTCCGATTTTCTTTAATCCGTTCGTAATCAATCATAACAGATTAAACAGTATTAACATTGTGTAATTTGAGACAGAGCCTAGTTTTAGTCTGCTGAATACAGCTCGTATACGGAGTGACTCGACCGATGCAGTATCTCACTCTCACAGATCAGCGTGAAGTATCTAATGTAGCTGTGTTTGTGTTGAGTGAGAGAGCCGGAAGCCTAACCCCCTCCCTCATTATTATCCTTACTTCCTATTCCGTTTCATGCCTTATTCCTTTGTAGGCGGGCAACGCGTTGTTGGTCTTCTGGGTTACAAATTCACTAAAAATTCAAGTGTCCCGCCTGCTTGATGTCAATTATTTTTATAAATAAACAAGAAAACAAAGAAAGGACAAAAAAGCAAACAATGTTAGTGAATATGTATACAAGATTATTCATACTAATATTATAAAGCTGAAGAGTTTGTTTGTTTGAACGCTCAAATCTCAAGACCTACTGGTTTGAATTGAAAAATAATTTTTGTGTTAGATAGTTTATTTATTGAGAAAGACTATAGACTATATAACACACTACAACTCATAGGAACGAAGCACTGATCAGAAACGCAAGTGAAACCACATGGGATACCTAGTACGAACGTTAAGAATTCGTGGATCCAATATATCGAGTATTATAATAAATCAGCCAAGTGCGTGTCGGGCCACGCACAATGTAGGGTTCCGTAGTTGTCAGAATTGTCAAGATCGGTCAAGCAATCTTCGAGTACCTATTTTCGTAAAAATGTTTGAATGTGAATTATACTAACGATTTTGAACATTAAATGTTCGTCGATTATTTATTATTCTAACACTTGTAAAATAGACTTAGCGCCGATAAATTTCCTTCCTGATTAGCGCCTATAAAATAGATCAATATATCCGAATTTGACTTTTTGGTGGTTGACACATTATCCATATATTGTAAGAGTATCATTGGGCCAAATAGTCAAAGGACGAGCTTGTCAAAATTGAAAATTAATACACATTTTTAACAAAAAGTATAAACATAACATACCTATTTATTAAATATCATTGCGTTTAAGTACAAATAATATATAGTCATAAAAATAGGGTCAATATGTTTAGTATTTGTAAGAAAATTATCAATTAATCAAATAATTCTTTAATAAAAAAATAAGAACAAATGAATATGAACAACAATTATATAACACGTTCTATTAACTTAAAATGAATGAAGAATTTTAAAGATAGAAATAAAAATGCTTTTACGATACATTTAAAATACAGATAATATAAAAAAAGGTCTATATGATAGGCACAAACCAATTTTATAAGAACATTTGGACATATTAAAAACACAAAAAAATATACAAAACAAAAGGCAATCCTCAAAGATCTTGGACAATTAATTGAACGTCGTTTGCAAACCGTCTTTATTAAAAAAAAGTTAATTTCCTTAATTCGAGCGCTCTACATTTCGACAGTCGGATTCTTTTGCCAGTCCACTGATTACAAAAAAATTCCGCCTTTTCACGTTTCAATAAATTTATTTGTGATTTTTTTGCATAAATTCTCGAAATCAACTCAACTGATTCATTAATTTATTGAAGATACGTAATAATTAAGTTTAATTGTATATAAACGTAAAAAAATTATTGTTAGTTCAATAATAATTTAATAATTGTAACTGTAATTTTTGGTTTATTCAAAACAAATAAATTAATGTAAAATCAACTACATCTGTTTAACGACAATTTAATGTGTATTTATTGTTTTTAAATCGTTTCATTTAAGTCTATATCACATCGAACACAAAACCAATTTTACGGAATTCTATTAAACATGCTCGTAAAAAGTGCAAACATCAACGTTTTAATATACCACTATTATTAGTTACGAGACCGTAATCAAAAAACTTTTACGTGTATCGCAGGTCATTCATTCTTATCCATCCAACGTTCTTTGAGCGTCTATTATAGTGTAATATACTTAGAGCATAAGCTGTTTATATTACAGTAACATATTTTACGGGGATTACAGACATTACGAACCGCTGTTTTTTCAGTCTCGGCGAAGGTTATTACAACATATAACATTTGTGAAGTAAATTACATTAGCTCCTGGCTTCATGTTATTTTTGTAACGATGTTTCTTAGAACGGAAAAATTGTGTGAACTTTTCTACGCTAATGATTATGTGGGCATTAAGACTTTTTTAGCGAAAAACGTTGGCGATATTACATCATACTCAAAATGTAGGTTAGCATAAATAATAGTCGTTATACTAATAACTTAATCTAAATATGAGTAACGTTGTTTTTATAAGATTTCTCTTTGTATGGTACAATGATAGTTGTTAGAAACAATTTATATATTTTTATTATTATTCCATATTTATTGTATTTAAGTAGGATTTATGAAATGTGTAATTAATTTTTGTGTTCAATCGCAATTGTTTTTTTTTCTTTTTGTCTCAAATTAAGAACGTTAAAAACGTTAAAAATATGTATTTGTTTTGTGTTGCGTAACATGTGGTATTGATGTAAAAATGAAATTTGAATATAAAGTTTTTCTGTTTATTTAAAGTTTTAATAAAAATACTTAAAATGCTGTCGAACGAGAGCTATCACGAAAACTGCAGTTTTATTTCCTTTAAATACGTATTCAATGCTTAAGCAACATGTACAGCTATTGATCTTAAAATGGCCAATTACAAAGAGCAATTTAGATAATATCAAGTTCGAGCACAGAGGACCAGTGAAATTGGTCTTCCAAACATCCAAATAGGACAGCCCATAAGGCTACTCCGGTGCAAGACAAAGCCGGCCACCCCACGGGATTGCATCGTCCCGTAAAACAATTGGTGTCCGTGTCCCATTAAAGCAGCCTTACATTGATTCAAGGTTCATAATTCACCCTTGGCAGCCTGGGAATTGAATATCCTAATAGTATCTTTAGACATACGAGATTCATGACGAGAATGTAACCTTTATGCGAACTGGTAAATCATCGAAGACAAAAGCATAAGGTCACTTTTGAACGCATCGATAAACATATAATTTATGTTTTTGTAACATTTACCCAGACGTTGCCTTTTAAGGTCGGGACAGTAAAAGCTGAAGATATTGTTTATTGCATTCTTTACGTTGGCGTAGTTTTTTAATCTGTTCCGATTCAGAATGTACGCAACAGAACGGTTATTGTAAAAAGTCGAATGTTGCCTGCGTTGCAAGGTATTCGGAATATTGCAATATGAGTTTCAGAACAGACAAAATAATAAAAATGGTGGAGCCGAAAGTGTTGAACGCTATTTTTTTATTCTAATTTTATCTATATCTAATTGTTGTTACAAAAAAACTAACACATATAATACATATTAAGCATATATATTAAGAATTTGTAAGTGATTTATTTATTTAATATATTATAAAAAAAAATGTTTTGTCGTATCTTTTGCGCTGCCTAAATTGGTTTACAAACTGCGAGCAAACTAATATTGTAAACGTTACCACTTCAGTCGGAGGAAGTTAAAAATAAAACTGCAATATATACTTATATTATTCAGAGGTAAAAATTATTTGTAAATCTGTATGTAGAAGAATTCTCTAAAATTTCTGATCCGGTTTAAAATGTATTTTGGGTTGGCTAATAAAAAAAACCTAGTAACAACATGTATCACTTAAATGGACTCTGATAAGCAATAATGTGTCAACGCACAAAAAGTCAACATCCGAAATATTGATGTATTTTGATACTACATCACTTATTTAACATTGACAAAAAAAGTTGAGTCATATAAACTAAATTAGTACAGAAAAAAATTTCTTAATTAGTTGTTTCAAATTTCAAGTGCGTTCATTTTGAAACTTATACAATAATCTCAAATATTTAAAAAGTTTTTGCTAGATAATATATTGAATATATATCGATCTGATTCTAATTCATTATATCTTTTATCGAAAAATAAAAGAAAAGATGAAGATATATACTTCTTCAAACATATCTATTAAGAAAAGGTTTGACATTTTTAGACGCTATTTTCTAAAAATGAAGTCCGTGTGGCTTGACACAGTATTGCTTATCAGCGTCCAAATGATATATTCACAATCCACTTAAGATTTATAAAAACCGCTTAGCTAAGGCAGCAGTAAAAAAATCCCCAACTATTTTCCTTATACGTCCTATTGTAATGCTGCAAGTCGACTTTTTGCATAGCAGCGGGCACGCACTAACGTTTTGTAGGAACCGATAAAGGACAGAAAGGATTCTACTTATAGCATTCCACATCGAATGAATGTTCTTGGCAAACGCTTTCACGAATGTAGAACAATACTCTACCGAAAATATTTTATTCCGATTTTCTTTAATCCGTTCGTAATCAATCATAACAGATTAAACAGTATTAACATTGTGTAATTTGAGATAGAGCCTAGTTTTAATCTGCTGAATACAGCTCGTATACGGAGTGACTCGACCGATGCAGTATCTCACTCTCACAGATCAGCGTGAAGTATCTAATGTAGCTGTGTTTGTGTTGAGTGAGAGAGCCGGAAGCCTAACCCCCTCCCTCATTATTTTCCTTGCTTCCTATTCCGTTTAATGCCTTATTCCTTTGTAGGCGGGCAACGCGTTGTTGGTCTTTTGGGTTACAAATTCACTTAAAATTCAAGTGTCTGGCCTGCTTCCTAACAGCTGTCATTAGTTATTTTATAAATAAATAAGAAAACAAAGAAAGGACAAAAAAGCAAACAATGTTAGTGAATATGTATACAAGATTATTCATACTAATATTATAAAGCTGAAGAGTTTGTTTGTTTGAACGCTCAAATCTCAGGAACTACTGGTTCGATTTGAAAAATAATTTTTGTGTTAGATAGTTTATTTATTGAGAAAGGCTATAGGCTATATAACATCACACTACAGCTCATAGGAACGAAGCAGTGACCAGAAACGCAAGTGAAACTGCTAGGGATACCTAGTACGAACGATAAGAATTCGTGGATCCAATATATCGTGTATTATAAAAATTGAAAAACAATATTTCTCTAACCTATTCCACATTGTCACAAAATCTGTTAACAACAAGGCATATTATCTAAGCGAAATTGAGGAAAACGAGGTTTGCGTTACGGAATAAAATTTCATAGAAAGCTTCGCAAACAGAGCGATCGGGCGCCATTAGGCCTATGCATAAATTGTTGG
Source organism: Hypolimnas misippus (assembly GCA_037950945.1). Taxonomy (NCBI): domain Eukaryota; kingdom Metazoa; phylum Arthropoda; class Insecta; order Lepidoptera; family Nymphalidae; genus Hypolimnas; species Hypolimnas misippus. The sequence goes on from JBBEEQ010000006.1 coordinate 10,396,941, forward strand.
TTTAGTAACGACAGCCGAGCGCTTCAATACCGTATTGGTTAACGTTTTATGCTTTTCAGAACGAAACGTCTTCTAATTTAATTTTCTGTTTTTGAAATGCGTATTTAAAACAGGATAATTAATCCAATAATACAAATAAGTTTCTTAAATAATGCACTATTTACAAAATTGTAGTTTATTCCGTACCCAAATAATAATCTATCATTTATATTTTGAATTTGTTACATTTAAAATTATCTTTAAAGATAACGTAATTTTCTTTTATTATTGTGTGCAAATTCAACTATGTCTTTTGGTATATATATATATATATATATATATATATATATATATATATATATATATATATATATATATATATATATATATATATGATATGCACAATAGCAGTCATTGTTATTAACCATTTCTTTAGCCTTAACTGTTTGATCCCTTTGCCTTTAATTTCACTGGCTTATCTCACAAACTAGAAATCAAAACAACTGAACAATTCTATCTTTACCTATTATTGAAGCCGTAGAAAGCTAATTAAACAACCGATCAGTCGCTGCTTGCACTAAATTGTTGATTGCGTGAGTACTTTCATTTCTTCATGGAGAGTGTTGTAATAATTCAACTTGTTGGCCCTTAATCATAAAAATGCATTAGTTGATTATCTACATATATATATTTATCTATATATAAAGTTTCGGAACAGATAGACTTTGTTCTGCTCAATAGAAACCCCATTAAATCCAACCGCGAGTCTAAAGCATTAGTCGAGGGATCAACTCAAACACAGACTAAAAATTTCTTATAAATTATTCTAGTCAATTATAAAAAGTTCCATTATAGTTCGGAAGATTTTTTCTGTTTGTTTATCGCTTTTTTTTTTAAATTTACGAATAGTAGCTGTAGACGAGCTTTAGTGTTGCTAATATAAAAAAAATTATATACATTTTTTATATATACAGATACGTAATGACAAAACAGTTCAACGTTTTCTTGTCATTATGCTTATTGTCAAATAACCAATAGGCGAACAGTAGTACTTAATTTAAATGCACGAGCATCAGTTAAGAGTCACGCCTTCTAGTCACCATCTTGACTAATCATAAAAGTTTTGATTAACATAAAACGTTCAATTAAATAACCGAATGTAAATAGTTTCGACCAATGGGAGAATATTATTTGAAGACCGTGGTGTAACCAAAACGACGAAGGAAGTATACATCATGCATCATAAACAAAGAATCAGGTGAAAATTCGACACAACGCCTCTATTTTTCAAGCGGCAAGCTTAGAGTTTTAATAATTAATATAATGCTTAGCGGTGAAGGAAAACATTAGGAATTAGAACGAACTCTATATTTTTCGGAAGAACATATAAAGCATAAATATGTAGTGTTGATTAAGATCCTTTTGAATAAGAAAACCCATTCATCTATCAACTCACAGCTCCTATTAAATCAAGAATCAAACTTGGCATACATATTATATATAAGTGAACCAAACGCAAATTAAATGAAAGAAGAAAATATTTGTTGATTTTGCATATATAGTAATAATAAAGTTTGTATTTGAGAGCTTTAAAATATAAAATATAAATTTTCACAAGCGTCTATAGTTAATGGTTTATAAATTTGAAAGGGTGTGAGGCTATTGGTTAAACAGGCAGTCATAACTCGAATATCATAATAATCAATAAACATAATCCACTTTACCGTTTATTAGAACCTAAATCGCACGAAATAGTCGAATCTCTTTTCCTTTCACAACGAAAAAAAACAAAACAAAAGCACCACAATATAAAACCTTTAAAAGCAATAAATTCAATTTGTCCAATAAAATATATGTAGAAGTCCTTAATTTACATAAACTAAAATACGATACAACTACCATATTTACATTCAAAGAGTTGTGAACATACTATTAATCGTGTTCACTTTATAGCTGTAAGCCGTGACAAGTTTGGAAGGCTACACTCTAAGAAATTACGTCTGTTCAATTTTGATCCTTATGCTATAGGAAATAAAAACTAAACACAGGAATACAGGTGTTTTCGTATTGTCATATGTACATGCGTGTGACAAATTGCTTGGTGAGCACATTGTTTGGTCTCACGGAATAGGCAAGTGGGTCCTATCTCTCACTTTGTGCTCGCATGTACCTTGTTATGTTGAGGGAATGACTATGATTAAAGATCGTTACAGTACAGACATGTTGGAGGTCCAATGGTTAGTAAATATATATTATAAATGAATGAATATTTACGATGGAGCATTTAAATTTGTTTCTTCGTTTTTACGGCCAGTGGTAAAATGCTCTTTTAATTTCCAGCAATGTTGAAATTAGTGGTAAAAGCCTTACAGGAAAATTTCGGTTTAATAAAGGTTTTACGGTTGCTATAAATTAATCTGTTTTACATCGTACAAGTTAGTACAACTCAATTTCGTGGGTAATTTTATAGTTTAAGTCTATGGTTTATAGAGGTATTTTTATTGCAGAGATTTTAGAATAAATATTGTTTTGATATAATTGGACTTTGCGGTCAGCAATACTGTTTCAATTGAATAATTTAACAATCAAATGTATTATATTATACTTTATTTAATAAAGGAATGAGATTTGTGTTATAAGTTGTGATTATGACTAATTATTTATCTAAGCTCATATAATCTGTATAACATTACTGCTTTAACACGATTGTAATATGTAGCTATTAATACATACATTTCCTCGTGTACCTTCCTATTATAATTATTATTATTTATGAAGTAATTATTAAACAATAATTAACTCAAAAAAAAGTCAATGAACGTTTTTTTTTTTTTTTTAATTCAAAACCCAACGAACTTTAGTCTTCATTCTGCCAAAAATGTTCAATAAACTTCAACATCGGCTCAACGAGTCACATTCCTTTTATCGTCGTTAAAAACGAAGTTTACTGCAATTTTTTTATAATACGCTATATATAAATAAAATAAAACCAACTCGACCATTTTAACACTACTCGTTTTAATCTCACGTCAATAATAATTTATGGTAATGGTAACAATCTCCTATCTTTCTCATAAAGATATCGACGTACCGTATATTATCTTTGACATGCAACATTAGCATAAATATTTTATATCTGACTTTTAATTAGCATTATCAATTATGGAAAAATAATCAGTGAGTACAAAACGTAACAAAACGTCATTTGCATTGAACGAATTAAGATAAAAACTGTATAGTCCTTTTATCGAATGACATAGGGGTGTTTTTTCTTTGGGGAATAAGATAAAAAGGTGGTTAAGACGTGGTCGTACGCCCACGTATTGTTCGGACTCACAAGAACTTAATTAGTGGCGTCTCAACACGCCGTCCGTCTCGCGTTATTTATTATCAGACACAATTCAACTGATTGTAACTACTTTCATAAATATAACGTCGAGACGTAAGAGTTTATTGTATATCGATAATTTAATATTTACCAATGTGATTCGTATTCATTATAACAATTACTTCGTGCTTAATATCGTCAATAAACAGTAATCTTTTTAGTTTTCTTTTATTTTCCTAATTATTTCTATTACCGTTTCATTCGGGCAGTACCACACTCTCATCGTGCGAAACGCAGCTATATGCGTTTCGCACAGTGAATGAGAGAGCCGAAAGCTTAAATCATCACCACCCATATCGTTACTTTATTCCTACTCCTACTGGAGGTGGTGCTCGTTTCCCGCAATATAAAAAACAAACCTTTGCTTATTTTCGTTGCGAAAGTCTTCAGTATTCACTCGGTTCCTAAGAATGAAATTGTGTAATGTGAGATTTTTACAAACCAAAATCCCTACGACAACTGTCAAGAGCCTGCTTAAGAACTTGCATGTTAATGCAGTGATAGTCGGCGTGCTAAAGAAGTAGGTATTTCACGAATAGTCATTTTTTTATTATTACCTACAAATATTTACTATAACAGAAAAAAGATAATAACAAAATACTTACATGTAAGTTTATGTTGAATAGATTTATCTATTTTTAAAGGAATTTAATTTTTGGTGGAAAATATTTAAGTTTATTTAAAGTCCTTCCAACTTTAAGGTACCCCGGCATAATTAGCAGCGTTATGTGAGGTGGTCGTAATTCTGTCTTGTACAAAACATGCTGAGTCAGAATCTTTTCACACACACGTTATGTTGATTTAATTTACTTCTATATTTACGCACACTAGTCCGAAATAAAAAGGCCATTCATGTTAGGATGTATCGTATTAAGCGAACATTACACTTGTAAATTTGACTCTTAACACCTACCTACCTATATAAACAATGATAAAAAATGTATGTAAATCTTATGAAAGACTATAAGCAAAACTTACATGCGTAATTTTCGCCTTACGTATATCGACAAGTTCGATTAAGAATTCCATTTCCGTTAAGCATACAAGACATACGGAAACATTATCTATAATTAACCAATTTGCGATAATCGCACAATCATCGCACAGATGATACACGATCATTGCTTGATCTTTATCAAAATAATCGTATTTTTTTTATTTATAGTTTCGCTTGCTGATCGTTAAATTTACTCTTCGCTGCGTAATTAGTGGTAATAATAGAATTTGCAATTTCCTATGGCTTTTAAATTTAGATCATTTATACAAAGTAAGACGCAAAGTGGATTCATATTATATCCATTTGCATTACTGAGAGCTAATTTTATTAAGCGTATGCAACGCTTAATAATATTAGCTCTCAGTTGAAAAATTTTGAGATCATTAAAAAAACATGTTCATATGATTATAAATAATCCTTTTTTCATTTTCAATTTCAGTGCAACAGCAATGATTGGACAATTTATATTATTGTTCGACTTTTAACATTCATAATAAGCCTGAATATCCTTAAGGCATTCGTGTGAGAGTTTTTCGTATTTAACGTGTTAGCGAGATTTCCTGCATATTCATTGAAAACGTATACCACAATCGGGATCGATAAAATGATGAAATTATATGTTTGAAAGAATGTATTTTTTAATTTGTTGAATGAACCAAATGTCATGCATTTCAAATAAATGCCATTCGAAGTTAAAGACATTTGATCGTGATTGCGGTCACGGTATTAAATCAACTCGATTCGTAATATAAAGAATTACTAGGATTTATAATATAGTCTATATTTGGATGCTGATAAGCAATAATGTGTCAACCCACAAAAGTCATATTTGAAGATTTTGATGTATTTTGATAGTGCATCACCTATTTAACATTATTTAAAAAAATCAAGTCATTTAAACTAATTAAGTATGGAAAAAGGTTCCTTAAGGCAATGTTTCGAAATTCAGGTGCGTTCCATATTTTGCAATTCATAAAATAATCTCAAATATTTAAAAACTTATTTGATAACATATTAAATAACCCTATCTGCTTTTGATTCATTATAGATTTTAACAAAATAGAAAAGAAAAGATGAATATAAACGTCTTCAAACAAATTTATCAAGAATAGGTTTGACATCTTTAGACGCCATTTTCTCAAAACGAAGTCCGTGTGGCTTGACACAGTATTGCTTATCAGCGTCTATTTGTGACACACACAAACACAGACACTCACACGTAGGTGATTAGACTTTATTCGTTTTACAGGGCGCTTAATATACAAACGTTCGAGTACAAAATCGAACGTATAAATGTGCAAATCATTATGTTACAAACATTAGTCGCGACAGTACAGCCGAAGTTACATTACGAAAATTGTATTATAAAAATGAATTCATAACGTTCATTTTATCAACAATTATTCCCGTAAACATTAATTTTTAGTTGGCTTTTTAGCAAGCTGATCGCTACTGAATCAATAAAATTCGTTCTCGTTTAAATTATCAAATAATTTTGAGTCATATTTCATACAAGCTATTCCATAATCTCTATTATTGAGTAACAAGATAAATCTATTATGATAAAGTAACAGACAAGTGTTATGAAATTAACTCGAAACTTTTACTGATTAGAAACAATAATTTTATTTAGTCATGTCAGAATCGTAAGTGAAATATTGGGTTTATTAAAACACGTGTAAAATGTAAATCAAAAACAATGTTCAAAGAGAGAGCACTTATTCATACAAATCGAAAATAATTAATTAATATCATTAAGAAACAAGCACAGCATTATGAGATAAGTTAAAGTTATTGAATATATTTACACATTTTTTTTTCTTTTACGATAAGCGTTACGTTTTCGGCTTCGTTTGTTACATAGAAAATATAGAGATTTATCATTTTCTGCCAGCAGATACTTTAGATTTACATTTAAATCAATAGATTTTTGCAGTACCAACATTTTTTTGTTGGCTTAAGGGAAATACCCAATTCTCAATACGTAATTGGAGTGGTCAGTATAATTGACGTCTGCGGAAACGATTCCGGATTTAATACCCGCTCATTATAAAGAATTAAATTATTAAAGGCTAAAATGATATCATAATACTATTATAATCTAAAAGAAGTCCATGTACTATTTTTATATCCATCACTATTACGTTCATGTAAATTCTAATGATCCATGTTTAACATCTTGTTAAGATTATCATTATCTTTACATTGAAACAATATGGGTAGCATGTTACTACATTTACATAATACAAGGAATATATTTTACTAAACTAGCTTGTCCTCGCGATTTCGTCTACGTAAAACTCTATATTTAATATCTTTAATTCTTGTATATATTTATATATAATCCTAATCTCGGAAGCGGCTCCAACGATATTCATGAAAAGTATGTTGAGGTTTCGGGGATAATAAATCGATCTAGCTAGGTTTCACTTTTAGAAAACGTCGTTTTAACCGTGTTTTCCGGCATATGACAACTGCTACTATTTTTTTATTATTTACTATTAAATCCAAATATAATTTCCAAAAATCACGATTTAGCAGAAAACTACCGAGCGAAGCTCAGCCATGCTGTATAAATAACTCGGCCTCTAAACAGCTTATTGAAATAAAACAGGCACCAGATTTTAAATTAGACCTAAACCAATAAGAACTGTGAACAGCGCATCCACTTCCGTGCAGTTTTACCTGATACGCGAACTAAGTTCGGCCAGTTACATTTCATTATATAATACAGACATCATCACTAACAAATACCGAAGTATATAATTTTAGAAATATTGATGTAAGAGGCTATGACGTAACTCTATCACATATCCTTTTAAACAAGAGGCACCCTAAGTTAATTAATATATATTATAATATAAAAGATGGGTGATCCAAAAATGAGTCATGTTATAGTAAACGATGTATATTTCAGTTTTGAAAAATTCGTTTTTTAATGGACAGTAAAATGTTTTTATCATTTTTTATGGAAACGAAATCGCACAGCCTACGCCTAATAAGATATTCGGCTATTTTCAACCGACTTCAACAAAGGATGAGGTTCTCTTGCAATTTCTAACGTATATTTTTTCTTTAATGTTTGTTACGACAGATCTACGCTTTTTTCTTATCCGATTTTGAAATCTTATCTATATTCAAAAGCATATACTTTCAGATAGTATTTTACATCAAAACCGATTCAGTAGTTTATTTTTAAAACAAAATAACTGGAAATAGTATGACAATCAAGCGAACGAAATTAGGTACGTATTTAACTTTTGAAGTCGGTTATTTTTTTACAGCCTTAGTTGTTATTATTTCATTTTGCTTTACTATAAACAACGGAACAAATAAAACACGATATCTTATAAGAGCATTGTTGAAATATGCCTTAAGTTTCTCTATCGTAGTTCAACTCCGGCTTTATCTATTTTTATCTTTTTTACACTGCGATACTTGTTGCAATCTATCTACAGGCTCCCCAGGGATCGCTCTGATGGCTATCTTTATTACTAATGAAGGTTATTTACAGAGTCTACATTAACATGTTACGAACACCACAGATAACAAATATTAAACGCTTATTAGAAACGGCACGCACGTTCAGAAACAAGTTTGTATATTTAATTATTTATAGATAATAAGTTATTTATGGTCGTAAGATTTAAAAATAATAAATCGATTAAAATAGATAGGACCACTTTATCTATTAATGAACAATTCAATGTCTGAAAATTGAATTATTGTGTGTAGTTTACATATAACTATAATTTGTTTTGTTGTTATTTGTAAGAATAAAAAAACTTTTTAAATATATTTAAATTTATATTTCAAAACTGTATTTTATCGTTTAATTCAAAACAATTAATAATAGCTTTATATTAAAAAAAAGTAATCGATTAGATTTAACTTTTGTTACTAAAAGCAATTTGATGAATAACATTTTCAGTTCGGCATACTCTTAGGTACTTATTAAATTTATTAATTTTAAAATAATAATGATACATTAAAAATAATATATACATAATATTATTATTAAGAATCCATTTTACTAGAAACTCGATTAAATCTATTCGTTCAGCAAAATTAAACACAATATGACGTCCTCCTACTGTCCACATTCAGTTGTTCGGAATCGTATTTTATTACAAACACAACCTAACATTACTTGCCATAAATGTTTTGTAACAATACAATAAAGGCGCTATGAGTATAACAGGAGTAATAATCATAATTCCTTCCCGGTTTCTAAACTACGTTTATTATGTAAAAGTTTGTAGGTAGCGTTCGGAAATACAAAGCGAGCTCCATTAATTTAACCTTCGAGTTTTACTGAATACCTTTTTTTTTCTTGAATCTATACCTAGCTATATCCGTATTAATAATTTGATAAGTTTATTTGTTCATTGCACTAACCTATGAAAGTACCCGCTTTTAAAAAACCTTTAGGTATTCTATATTTTAAACTTTCGCGATGTATAACTATTCATATTTAATATAACATGTCTAATCGCGATAACAAATGGTAGTAAACTTTTTTATTGTCCGACGTTTCGACGAAGTTGCATTCGTCGTGGTCACGAGCTGACTGGAGTACCGCTCGCCCTCCGGCGGCGAGTGCACGAGTTTTCTTCACCTACCCTCACAATATTAAGTAGGGTAAGATCCGTTATTTTAAATATGAACCTTAGGTATTATCTAACCATGATAGTTACTGACCTGACTGACTGATGTTATTATTATAAATGCGATATTGACTCCGTTCTAATAATAAATGCAATTAAGCGGTGTCCATGTTTAGTAGATAGAATTTCTACGCAGGTGAAGTCTCGGTAAAAAACCAGTAGGCTATTTAATGTCACGCTACATATGTCTCGAGACAGGTGCAATCTTTAACTCAGATAACCGCAAAACATGTCTAGTTGTAATGTCATTTGAAATTTAATTTCTCTTCTTATTAACATTATTCAATATATTAACATAATAAAGTGCATTTTATTGTTAAAAAATGGCAACACAGATCTGGGACAGATAAAGGTTAAAAAGTGTTTCGAGATTATTATCTACGTGACTCGAGGTTTAACTGATCGAAGATTCGACGAATAATCGTTATCGGAGATCATGCATATTTTTAACTTATTATCGCCTTAGTAAGAATCGATTTTAACATCGATATAAACATCACTTATTTATCTTGGTGTTGCAAAATGAATGTAAAGTGTAAACATCGTATGAATCATACATACATATTATATATTATACCATATCGTATATTATACTGATTATATTATCGATGTTTTCTTTGAATATATTTTTTATTGAATTTATTTATTAGTGTATAAAAATGATGTCAACTATTAAAAATAAAATAGATGCTATTTAATTAAAAGTTATTATTTTATTTAGTATTTAATGCTAGGCATTGCGCCCACGACATCGTCGATTCATCAATTTTGCGTGGATTTCAGTTATATCGCACTCCCACAGGGACTATGCTTTTTTCGGGATTTAAAGTAGCCTATGTTCTTTTAAAGGATGTCAACTACATCCCTGTAAGTGTTATCGCGTTCGGTTCAGTAGTGTTTGTGTTTATTCGTTACAAATATATGTACAAAAATACAAATATTTTCTCTTTACAATAGTCAAAATGAATTCAGTGGTTTTGATCCAATTTAATAAACAGTTACCATAAAAGTTTTCGTAATTGATAAAAAATACGTTATCTCGTTGTAATTTGTAAGTCCGCAAGTTTTATTACAAAACGAGACAATAACACTAAAATTTTATTTCGACCGAACTGTACGGCATAATTTAAGTAGATTGCAAACGAAATAAAGAAACTGTTACATTAAAGTTGAATTATAAAGAAAATTCTCGTCGATTATTTTTTCATAGTTATGCGTCACGCAAAATTATAATAAGTTTTTGAAGTTGGAAGTACAAGTAATTTAGTCGCAAAGATAAAGAAGAAATACGGCGTCGATCCTTTCCCTCGATAATAACGCTAAACGTTCGTAAAACACAATTATTTATTATCGAACTTTTTAGTATTTTCAATACGTCTGTGTTATATAAACCGCGAGGGGCAGCCAGTAAAAATATTAAAAAGTAATGTTAGATTTAAGTCATTTATGTTAATATATACAAATTAATGTTTGTTAATTTGTTCGTATCCGATTCGTATACCGTTTATCCGATTGCGGAAGGTTGTAAGCATATTAACTTGTAATGAGTAGCCAGACAGAAAAATAAGTTTTAATCGAAACGGACATAGCAAAATTTACTTTAATGCGAGCGATGTCGCGAGCACAACAAGTTTAAATATATAAAAAAATATGTATTTTCATTTCATTATAACTTTTATTCATAATTCATACATTAGTGTGTTATTTTGTTTCAAGTTTAAAGTATTTCTATTAACCAAAATAGCTATTAGGCCATCGCTTGCCTAGTGATGATAAATCATTTAAAAAAAATAACATAATTAGAAGTAGATTGTGTTTATTTAATTAAAAAAAATATTTAAGTTGAACTTTGCGTGTACAAATCTCGTGTCTAGCTAATCCATTTAAATAATGAATCTTATTTTTTTATTTAATTATACTTATTTACTTAAATTTTAACACCCTTTACCTTTTTATAGTAAAAATACGTGCAATAAAAAAGATAAGAAGTTTCCCTCACGCTTCATTAGTAGGTATTTATAATTATTATATTATTTACAAATTTATAATTTTTTTTTAACTAACAGTCATATATATTTACCGCTTTTAAGATATCTATAATATTAAGAAATATAATCATAAAATTTATAATATTAATGATAAAATTGAAGAGAATACATTAAAACAAGTAGGTATTTAAGTTTATTTAAAATTTTAAATTGATACAAAATTCATACTTAATATTATTTTTATTATTTGAGAAACATACAGAACACACATACTCTGTAATATATCTTTTAACGCCTAAATTTCGGAATCATTTTTGGTAAATTTTCTTTGCATATAGATTGGACATTGGAGAAGGACACATTCTACTTAGTACATTTATCAAAGAATTAGGTTATACAAAATAATTATTTAACGCAGACGAAGTTGAATAAATCAGCAAGTATAAAGATAATTTAAAATATTCATCTTACATTGTTGCGAACCTTTCTTCACAGTTAAAGCAGACAGATGCACAAAACGTGCAATTATCTCTTTGTTACATGACGTGAAAAACAAAAGATGTATATCTGTTTATCTTTATTTCTGCGAGCCATTTAAATTATAAACTTGCATATGGTCGTGATATCTCAAAACTCTCATCACACACTAACGAAGAATACATGAACTTAACTTAATTTTTTTTTTTTTTTATTTCCCAAACATTAAGAGTTGGTTCTTTTAAAATGTCAATATTCAATAATAAAATAGTATTACTGTACCCTTTTTGCTATCTTTTAGACTGCATTTCTAGGATAAAAAGTATTTTACCTAACGCACAACTTATTCTTATACCGAGCATCATGTAGTATAGAATATGTAGTATGAGCATTGGACACATAAAAACAATATTTATAAGTGTGTATATTTTTCACATTGCCTTCAATTGTTATAGTTTTACAAAAATATGTATCTACATACAAAACTCTGCTGCCAATTTTTACTACTAACAGAATACTCGCTTGAAATAATACTAATATAACATTAAAAATAATATAATATTAAAAATTTTAAAATATCATTTAGTTTAATTTAGGTACTTTGGAATTAGACCCATTTCGCGAAGCATTTGTTTGTTCTCTAAAATAAGATTTATACAATTAACACACATACGTAATTTATTATTCCCATCTTTAATATAAATCTCACTTTTGTAAATTTAATTAAGAATATACATATCATGTTTAACATTAAAACGGTTTTATTGTTGGAAATTTGAGAACAAAAGCAATAATATATGGAACAGAACAAAACAATGTTTTATTAAAACTAATTAAAGTACAACATTGTTCATTATCGTCGAAATAAAATCAAATTACGCGAATGTTAAAATTAAGTACGTAATTTGAGTTAAATTGGCAATGTAACAATGTTTCGTCCATACAAAAACGTAAAGCTCATATTGAATCTTAATAAAAATCTTAATTACTAATCTGCGTTCTTATAAAACATTGAAATTAAAAACAGAAATAGATTATCTCAGGTTTATCGATTAACTGAGCAGTGTTGCCAATTTAGAATAACTACGTTTATTATTATTAACCGACTTTCAACAAAGAAGGAGGTTCTCAATTCGTCGGGGACTTTTTTATTATTCGGTTTCAAAATGTGGTACAAAATATTTCTTTTTACCTTTTAGTTTATTTCTATCAAATTCAATTTTTAAAGTCGTTTTTCTAACTTTTTCGTTATATTATATCTTCTATTACTCTGGCATTTTTTAGCCTTAACCGTTTTTAAAATAAAAATTCAAAACTTGAAAATCTCTTTGACGTTTATTTTATTTAATATTTATATAAAGCATTTTAAAATACCGTTTTTTTTTATTTATTTTAACAAATTGTTTTCCTCCATTTGTATTTCGATATTTGAAAAGAAAGCGTGTTTCCTAAGCGACTTAAAAATCCATTTCGCAAACTGAAAGAATATTCCAGCGAACGCTAACTTTTGAAAGCAGTTCTATTGTAGCAGTTTACAGGCTTACGGTGCTTGAATATTCATAATACCTCGAACAGGAGCAGAAATGGAGTTATGTTTGAACTTAACCTAAAGCTATAATAAAATCACCTTTGTATTTCAAAATATTTCACGGTCTTCGTTCAAGGATTGTTGTATATTATGCAAAATTTACTTAGAAATTTTACACCTCCATTATTTTAACTAATTTCTGCTAATGCAGTTGGATTCGTATTTAACATGATAAGTTCAACTTGTACTTGCTTATAAATTATACGATATCAACGGAAATTGAATTTATTGAACAATGATCACCGTTTGGACATGAGACGTTCGTCTATTTCAATGAATAAATAACATAAGATCATGGTACCTTCGTGTTTATAACAAAACAATATGTTTTTTATTTCTTAATATATATTTTTCAATTATATATTTCATCGTGATGAAATCATACATTTTAATACTTATAATATTATAATTATGACTATAGAGGTAAATCTCTATTATACGGACAATGACCAATTATAGTCTTATAGATCTATTATATATGAAGATAAAATATATTGAGATCCAAACAGCTCTGTTCTGTGTACATTTTACATTTCCGATACAGCGCACAAATGTACGACTGGCGAGTCGCGAATCGTACATTAGTCTGGACGTAACACGTGAGCAAGTCAATCAGACTCTATTAGTGCTTCGCAGCGCGTGCCGTGCGGACATCGTAGTGAGGAAATTATTGATTTGTGCCTAATTTCCGGCCGATCGCCGTCCACCGGCCTGCGGGTGGCGGGCGTGGACGCGGTCAGGGCTGCTGCCAGCCAGTTATTACACCAGACATCTCGATACATATTCGATAGCGTCGATTGCCAATCGAAAGCCCAATCGTATAACCGTGCCCACTGACTCGAAGACTTTTTGGTTTTATCTCTCCTTCTTTGAACTTCGAATTGGAATGACGCTGAGGCAATTGTTTGAACAAATAACAATTTTGTTTGCTTTTCTAGTGCGCATAACGATCCTTGAAAGCATAAAACCCAGCGCGATATGAATATGTTCGAAATGGTTGACGCGAAAGGGATATTTATCGATTGATCAAGCTCTTTAAGTCACTTTCATAAGTTAATGGATGTCCGCTCTCTCGAGTTTCTTGATACCCTTTGAATGCCAAGGCGAATTGTCCCAGCGACGATCATATTAATTTATTATCAGTTTAATATTCAATGAGATGACTCTCGTCTTTCCCAATCAGTAATTTTTAGAAAGGATCAGTGTCTCTCGACCTCGATAAATTTAAATTATTCCTCTATCTTTCACCCACTTTATGCCGAACAGGGTCTGAGGACACACTCGGAGTTCTTATTCTAAAGTGTAATAAAGATTTTTTAAAACTGTAATAAAGTATTATGTAAAGCATTTTTCAGTTAACAGGATTTTCGTACATTTTCGTTTTCCACGTTCCAAAAGCGTTAATACGATAACACGAACGACAAAATGTCCATACAGTTATAATAATTACGACGCAAAAGTTAATAAAAATAATAAAGTTCATTATTTATTCGAGAGGCGTAACCCTTGCTACAATTGGATTAACAATTTGTGTAAAGGTCGAATGTCAAAAATTGCAGAGGGTCCGCATCACGTCCGGAAAAAACATAGAGCCAGCGACACTGAATAAATAATAAAGCCGAGAGCGACCTGCCTAAGACGATTCCAGAGATTAAAGAAAGGATAAAAGAAATCAATAACAAATTCATACATACTATACCTAAGAAAGCGATTTATTGACTTACATAACAATTAGCTATTTTGGAATGGTTTTCATTTTGTATTAAAAACTATTTTTTTTTTCATTTCCAGATAATACAAAAAAAAACAACAATCTCTTTATGAAATATTTAAAAAAAACTGCAAAAACTATGACGTCGTTTTATTCCGTACGGAACTCCAAAACGATGAGTATCGTAATTACATTATGTTGAATGTTAATGATGTTCATTCGCCGACTTTCGTTTCATATTTTTATACACCTACAGTCAATAGTCTATTTTTATTTACTTTTCTTATTTGGTAACATTATCCAGAATGAAAAACGATTTTCGAATATTATTTTTCATTATAATTTATCGTTAGAAAAAAGTGATTCACTTCCATCATTCATCGATAATTTTTCATCTGTAACTCTTATGTGTGGTTAGAAAAAACGCGATATTTGACTGCTAAATAGGACAAGTAATGAGAAATAGACTACACAATATAATAACTTTATCAGGGATAAAAGGTACAACTTTTAATTATATAAATTGCTCCACTTCAATGATTTGCAAGTGATTGTTCTAATCCTAACTTATATTAAAAATGTGAGTTTCTTGTTTATTTCTTACGATTTCACACCTCAACTACTCGACCTACCGAAAGTATAGAAAAGGACAATGATATATGGATGCTGATAAGCAATAATGTGTCAACCCACAAAAAGTCAAATTTGGAGAAATTGATGTATTTTGATACTGCATCACCTATTTAACATTATTCAAAAACATTCAAGTCATCCAAACTAAATAAGTATGGAAAAAGGTTTCTTAATGCTTCGAATTTCAAGTGCGTTAAATATTTTGCAATTTATAAAATAATTTCAAACATTTAAAAACTTATTACTAGATAACATATTAAAAAAATCTATCTGCTTTTGATTCATTATACATTTTATCAAAATAGAAAAGAAAAGATGAATATATACGTCTTCAAACAAATTTATTATGAATCGGTTTGACATCTTTAGACGCCATTTTCTCAAAACGAAGTTCGTGTGGTTTAACACAGTATTGCTTATCAGCGTCCATATCTCATCAAGGTAAATATATCATTTAGATTGTCGACTGACACAACAAAACATTACTGTGACTGGAGCCGCAGGCAAATGCTAGTAAATTGAATAATCTGTTTAATAATTCGTTAATACTTTCATCTTAATAAAATATAGTTTTGTAAAGCAATTTAAAATAGCTAAGCCGCATTGCTTCTTAAATCATTATAGTCGGAAGGTAAATATTGATTTGGATATACGTATGTATTATGTGAGTTCGCTAAAAATGTTTATACTTTCTTAGTATGACGGCACGTTGTTAATGAGACAACCATGTTTTTTTTTTATATTAACAATACATATTTAAAGCAATAAAAATATATTAGCAAACTCTTCAAAATAGTAATAATATAATACATCGTATGTATATGTCAATAATAACATATATTTAGATCTCCCTCGCGATAACAAAACAAAAATAACGTCTATTGGTTAAAAACGTTTCTCAAAATCTAAAGTTTTTGAACGAAACTCATATCGTTCCCATCCACGTTGATCACATTTCACTTAAGATTCAAAGTGAGCTAAGTATTAAAACAACACAATAACTTCGTTCATGAAAATTTAAGACCATGTACCTACAGACTCGCTTATTCCCTAACAGTCAACGTCGCCGGCAACATTGTTGCAGAATTGCATCTTGTTCGGATGTTCCTCATCTCTCAGCGTTGGTATGACGGAGAGCGGTACAGCTTTAAGTTTTCAAGTATCTGAGCAGACTAGACTGTATTACGATTTATGCTACGCATAAGAAGTGTGGTTTGATTTATATATTAATTTACTGTAGTATTGTTGCATGTATCATTTTCATTGGTTAATTAAAGTTTTATTAGTAGTTTGTTATATGCTATTCTATATAGTGTAGGATTTCAAAAGTATTAAATTTAATATTTATTTTATACAGGCTGGTCTTAATTAAGGAATATTTGGATTTATAATAGTTCATAACAGTATGTAATAACGAAACTATAAATAGACTACAGAATCACTTACCGGCTTTTTTCAGTAGAATGGACTTTTCTAAGCAATGACGGATTTCCTTTACTTAATTATTATTTTGAATGAACAGTACTAAAAACTAACTTGAAAGAAGTGATTTTAAATATTATTATTTTAATTTTTGATAAAAATTTGATTTAATAGAAAGAGATTTCCTGATTTGTTATTAAGAAAGCGGTGCGGAATCGGTATCCTACTTAGTACCGAAAGCTTACCGAGCGGCTATATTTCAATGAGTATTTTCTGATTGACTCGGTAGGGTATGCAAGGGAGCGCGGAAGGATCGTTTCGTTTTACCGCGTCTCGGTACAAACATCCAGCGCCCGTTCGGTATTTACAGAGACACGCGCAGTTATTTGAAAGAAAAATTGCGGTAGGAGAGACTGAAAATTATCCTTTTTATACAGATAATATACAAGAATATTATCCGTTCTTTTAGTTCTCTATCTGTAACAAATAGTCGATAGTTAATATTTTCTTTAATATACGGATATTGCTAGCATTGCTTTAGTTTTTTAGGGTTCCGTACCTATAAAAGAACGGAACCTTAATAGGATTACTTTGTTTACTGTTTGTCGAGACCGTTGTTTTATTTAAAAGAAAAAATAATAAGATATAACCAATATATAAAGGATATAACACACCGCAAGAAATTCATCACTAGAAGATGACATTTTCTCGCGAGGAAATAAGCGGTACTGCACGATTTATGCCAAAACATAACGTCAAGTCAGTGAAGGAAAGCAGTGCAGTACATCCAGAAAGAGTTTTTATAGTCTGCGATAAGAAGGAAATTTTTTGATCGGTATCATTTTAACTAGCAGCCGCTCTACATAATTTTAGCTAGAAGTAATCAATGAGTACAAAATTAGACAAAGAATGCCGAGATATACGTTATCAAAAAATCACAACTTATATATGTATATCACAATTTATTCGTTGAAAGTTTTTATTACGCCAAAGACAAAGAGAATCGAAAATTAAAAGAAATATATACATATATATATACCTACTACAAATTGAATTGGCTTCTTTTTAATCGATTTCCAAAAAAGAGTTAGTATCTACTGAATTCGACTGAACATTTCTTTGTGTTTATTATACGATTTCGCCTGTATTTGTGAAGCGATTTTAACTTTCAAGCAGACTTAAAAAAAATGAGGATCTCAATTCAGTGTCGATATTTTTCATGTTTGTTACAACAAAACTGTAAACAGTTTTCGAGAATATATATTTAAATTGGGCCCCTTAGAATTTTTAACTATCGGTTCCGTAGATTCATTCAAAATAACTAAAATAAGTATGTCACCTAAGCGTAAGCGAAATTATATTTTTGCTTGTCTGTAACTTTGTTTTTTAATTTAATTTTTTTTTGAAATTGGTTTCTTTAAAAAAAAAGTTTATTATTTAAATTTTATATAGGAACTTATGGATGATTCATACAAAATAATCAAAGTTCAATGGAAGTAGACTAGCTAGTGAATGCTCTTATAACTCTTGATTTGTGTTATCCTTTCAAAAAATTTACATTTTAATAAGGAACCGCGATGTAACTGTTACATTTTTAAATAAAACAGATTATTAATTAAACATTTTTATTGACAAAGTACATCGTTAGATAAGGGACCGTTATTATTTCAGGTAAGTATTTCATAATGTACCGGTTTTTATTTTGCTTATAGAGATTTTTTTTATTAATCTCCTAAATTATAAAAACAACGTTCATGTTGTCAGTCGTTTCCAGTAGATCTTAATGTAATGGAATTATATGTAATTTTCACGCCGATTAGAATATTTAACGACGAAAATTTATAACACATTAGTCTATACGCGCGAATATATTAACAAAAAGTAATATATAGATAAAAGCAACGAATCACAGCTGGTAACAGTTTATCTTTTATACACAATTATCAATATTTTTAATCTTTTGATAAGGTTGTTCACTATTGAACAATAATCTTATCTCAACTATTTTAAAGTAATTATCTGATGTTATTACTGTAATTAATCGTTAATTATATCAGCTTTTCAATGCACTTGTCAAAATATATAAAAGTTAAAATACATTTCCTTAATTATCTTAACGAATTGAATTGAAAACCGTAGGAAATATTGATACACGCATTGTTCAAATTATTAATTAAATTAATATCCTTAGAACAAAAATCACAAAACAAATAAATATTATAATGATATTTCTAATGTCCACAAAATTATCTTTATCAAAATGTCTAAGAGCGCTTCGTACTTTAAAAATAAAATTAGAAGAATAACAGGCGCTAAGTGTTTACATTATTCCCATTTTATTAACCTTGGCAATAAGGATAGAAGAAATTATTATTTTAACAACGATTTTTAGAGACAGGCCTCAACTAAGTAACGAGAAGGGCGATATAAAAATCTAAATAGGTAGTGCCATACCATAAAACCCAATAAGAAAAAATACGTTAAAAAATATCGAAAAAATATAATAATAACAATGACAAAAACGTGTTGTTTTGCAGACATTGATTGCTCAATAGAGATAACTTAATCAGAAACGTATCTAAAGATAACCGTAAAGTGAATTCCCCTCGAAAATATTTTACTCCATTTCGACGCCGGTCGAGCGCGATACCATCTACATTCAGCGAGAAAAACATATTTTAAAAACAATGAAGCGTGTACACGTTTATCAACACATCGCCCCTCAAGGATTAAAACTGAAAGGGAAGGTCTAAATAAAAGAGCCCGCGGTGTCAGTACCGGCCGACTTCTTAGCTATTCACTATTAACCACCTCCGGGCGACGATAAGGATGAAAAATGTGACATTACTCTACGTAAAGTTTATCCTCATTACCTCCTCGTCTTGTCGCAGCGTCATCGGCGGGGACACTTCTCTCTCCACTTTCACTGGGGCACTCGAATCACTCACAGCACTTGCATTAACGCTCCCAGAATATTTATCCTCTATCACGTCCCAGGGCACATCAAAATTATACACCTCCACGTTCCTCAGTCCGGGGCCCGAATGGAACCTCCAGGGCAGGTCGGTTCCACTCTGCCGAGGCCGTCGCCTCTTATGCCGCACTTTGTGCCTCGCGAACCTTTCGGTACCATGATACTCGTCACCCATCATCGCGTCGTACAAAGTGTCCAAGTTAACTTTTAACTTGTGACGTTTGATGGTGGTAGGAGGTTGCTCGGTGACCGATTCCCGGCTGAGCCCCTCGGCGTCCCATAGCTGTATTCGTAGTATGTTATCGTGGGAGGGAGGCGACATGTGGGCGCGCGCGACCACGAGCGCGAACGCCGCGAGTGCGAAAACGAACGCGCGCGCGGACCCGTCCATCTCTAGCGGCGGTCGCGAGCCTACTGAGGCAGACCGAGCGAACTGAATGGCTGATAGCCGCTTTTCCCGCGCTTTCCCGATAACGCCGCTACGAGCTACGCGCTCGCATTCGACATCAACGCCGCAGCCGGACGAGATAAACATCGCCCGTAATACCGCGCTTATCGCTACACGATTTGTTTGATAAGGACAAACATCGCACCTATACGAATATCGGCGCACGTGGTACGCTTAGTTTACGATCAGGTATATAGGAATTAATTAAACAAAGATTCCGCCATATAATTTAATTTATTGCAGCTAATTTTGTGACTGACATAATTATATTTGTACTAAATATTACAACACAAAACCCAACTTATCGAGCGTAGCGAGTAAGACTAAAATTTTCAATAATCTTTATCCCAGAACCTAAGGAACAATAAATTAGACATATTTTAACACCCATTCTATGCCACAATATTAAATTTTCTATGCACACCCAATTAAATAAAATTATTTTGTAATCATACTAAAATTAATAATTATTCTAAAACATCGATGGCAAGCATTTCTAGAGGTAAAAATAAAAAGTTTACAACGAATAAAGTGAAATAAAATATAGACTATTTTCTTTACTTTTGTCTTATTTAGCAGAAATATAAGAATTAGATAAAACATTACCGATTAAATGATTACAATGAATCACTTTTTAATATGCAAAATTATAAGGAAAAATAATAGTTCGAAAATCAAAAAAAAGAAAAGTAAAGAAAAATAGACTATAAAGTCATTTATATTTTAACAATAATAATTTCAGAATATTTTGATAATAACATAATAAAATCATTTATGTATAGACATTATGCCAATATATAACAAAACAGTGCATTATTTCGGTGGTACATTAATATCGATTATTAGGTAAACAGTGTTCTATCCCTATTCTTGCATGTTAAACGCCTCTAAACACAATTGCTATATTAATTAAACCGAACGAACGATCATATTACGCTTAAGGTATCAACTTACTTAATATAAGGGTTGATACACACTGGTAGAGAATCCATAAAAATTACGTCAAAAAATTAATGTTTTCAACAGACGCGCTTAGGCAATAAAAAAGTTACCTTCAAAGACGAGCTTATAAATTGTTTATTTAGAACCTACCAATCTTTATTGCCGTTACAAATTATGTTTACTAAATTCGGAGTTAAATAAATGTGTATTCATAATCTCGATACCAATTATAGTATGATAAAGCAATTAATCACTATAATGACGTTTTAATGAATAATAATAATAATAATAATAACTTGATAATAAATAATTATTTTAAAATGATAAGGTCTTTAAATAAATCTTTGTTTTAATTGATTGTCCTTATAGCCCGAGATCTTAGCGCAAATTTCCGTCCTCTTTTATTAATTCAAAATAAAATAAATATTATTTATACAATAACATGTTCCTGCAGTGGTCATTCAAAATTTGGCTTTGGTATTATGTGTTCTAAAACGAAGTTTAATCGAAATCGAAGCTAAAATTAATATTACACCACCATATAACTGTATTAAAGTGTAATCTCATAAAACCCTTTCTAATTTCTTATGCTATAATATAAGCTAAAAATCTCCGAAAATTTAATCTGCTATATTCCATATTGTCTATAATCTATTGTAAAGTTCTACGGTGTCAATGAATTTCATATTGATTATTCATCGGTGTTCACAATAAAAGTCTTTACAATTTTTAATTGTCAAAATTAAAAACGTAAAAATATACAAGGAAAATGCGTTTTTTCGAAATCGTTACCAAAATAATACCCAAAATTTGCATTAATCACTGTCTTCAAATCATTATATGATCTAAATCATTATATCCACAATCAAACTGAATTTGTAGTTCAGATGTGCACTATATTTTAAACCCAAATGTATATTGTTCATTGTGAAAGTGGGCTTATCTAATTATATTTGAACTAACCAATGAGCGTGCGCTATTCCAAATGACCGTTAAAAAAAAATAAAGAACTTTCAAAGCCACGAGTCAATGAAATATACGCCTAACCTAATCGACCTACAGAAAGCAAATAGTTTTCAAGGCGCGACGTTGTTTACATTCTACCGGATACTTGTTCTAATTAAAGACGTGATAGGATAAGCTCGGTTTGAGAGATGTATAGCTCTCAGGCTAATACCACTTACAATGCACGCGCACACGTATTATATATTTATATCTATGTAAATATAATTTACGATAAAAATTTTATTATATATTTTATTTTAACAAATTTATTTATATTATTATTTATATTATCGGTGGTAGCTTCATTATTGACGTCATTTTTCATGTATTGACGATTCAAAAGTGCTCGTTAGAGCCTACTTGAATAAAGTATATTGTGATTTAATTTTATTTAGACGCGGCCAAGGACAGCCCTCCAAGGAAAACGTCCTTTCAAAAATGTAAACCGAAACTATTAAATGTAAATGTTCCATCAATTATTTTTATTCTATTATTAAAAAATAAAGTGCAGGCCGATAATATATTTAAGGTACATTCAAATAAAATGACCTTGCTTGCTCTTTCAATAAAACTTTCGCTAAGACAATGAAAATATGCCTTAATTACATACATCGAACACGAACATTTATATTATTGTCAAAAATGAGCTACATATTTGAGCCGAAAAGTCTGAAGTATTTATAGTTCGACAAAAGAGATTAAAACAACAAATGCGTAAGCGAAGATACAAATCGTAGCCATTCACTATTGTTCTGTTTAAAAAGACGAACTTTTTGTCCTACCCTTGCATACGTGTGCCATTTGACTTATCTAGATTTACGTTTCACTTATAAATCTTCCACAATCGCTACACTAACGATATATAAATGAGCAAGGATTATATGTATTATAATTCACATTTAATTTTATAATGTTACTAATAAATTTTATGAATATTGTTAAGACACAATATACGCGTCTATATAATCTTGGTTTAAAGTGTTTCGTTTAAGGGCAGGTGTTTGAAAAAATTTATAAATTAACCGTTTTTAAATAAGGTACAACCTTCTTGTATTTTATACCTTTTGACATAGAACATTAAATAATATGTGACTATAGTTTTTCTAGACTAATAAATAATATTATTAGTGGATCTCGTCTTCTTATTCTGTTAAATATCTCATAGAAATTCATCCGTTTAATACCTTTCCTTATGCGCTTATAGAACTTGTCATATTTTAGCGAATCTTAAGTATTGGGAGCTGTTTGTAAGATATGACTAATAACGTTGAGGTTTTATCTTTCTTTATTAAAATATTATAGTAAAATTTTACGTTGTAATTTTTCAAGCGTTATATATAAAATCCGATTATATTATTGATTACGGTACGTATCAGTACGTTAGGTCTGTCATAATTGTTTGGAAACTAATTCAGCACAAATTACCGGCCAATATATTTCCTCCCGCGAGAACCGTAACTAATTTCATATAGAACAGTGGCAAAAAAACATATTCACTGAATAAACAACATTAATTGTATTTTTTGTATCAAAACCATATTTCCCAGGAGTTAACAAAATGATAACAATACGATACATAAGTAAAAAAAAATCGTTCACGAAAACGTGACAACTTAAAAACCTTTAGAAAAAAAGCAAAAAAAAAACGTGACAGTTAAAGAACCTTATTATAAAAGTAAATTAAATCGTATTAAAAAGATAGAACTGATAATATAGACCAAGGCCGCGAGTGAATGTGATTTATCATGTAACAAGTAATTTCGTCACATTGCGTTGAGATAAATGCTAAGAGTGCACCTACGTTAACAGCTACTCATTATAGATTTATTTAATTTCATTGAAACTTAATTAACAATCAACTATTTTTATAGATACTTGTATTTTATTGTTTACTAATAAACTGATAAATATATAAATTTATATTATATAAAAACAAAAACAGTGTTATAATAATGGAATTAATAATTAACAACATTAAAAAAATCTTTTTGTTTAGTAACGGATCAAATAAAACATTTAAGAGACTCAGAATTTTTTAAAACCGTGTTAAATTGATATTTTTTTATCTTTTTAAAATCAGACAATTTACTCAGCCATATAAAATTGTAATTGGATTCATAAAATTAACAAAGACATAAAATTAGTAAGAATGTTAGTACAAACATACGTAGAAAATCGTTAATACCTTACGTAAAAGATTAAAAAAAACAAAGTTAAAATTAAATTAACAAACGTTATTAGTAAATTTCATTGTTACGTCAGTCATTAACGCCCCGACTATTTCCCCAAATCGAATCAACCAATCAGACGAATTACACAATAATTAGGACTGATCCATTCCGCGTGGAAATTCCGTTATCATTAGACGAATATACGCGATTATATTGAATAGTATCAATTATATTGTATAACTATAGATATGTTTTTAGCCGACCTTGGACGACGTCGCCTAGCAACCAGCTAGCGAGTGTGACCAACGAGATTATCTTTGGACCAACGGGTTAATTAACGAGCTTGTCAAAGTTGGAAATGTATACAGATTTTAACATCAAATAGTATGAACGAAACATCTCTATAGTTTTAAAAGATAATTGCTGTCTATAGTATAGACTCTATACTTATACATTTTAAACTTTCGCGATTTATAGTATTCATATTTAATATAACGGGTCTTATCGCTATAACTAATAGTAATACCTTTTTATTGCCCGACGTTTCGACTAAGTTGTTGGGCGAAACTCGTGCACTCACCGCCGGAGGGCGGCCGGTACACCAGTCAGCTCATGATCACGACGAATGCAACTTCGTCGATACGTCGGGCAATAAAAACGTATTACTACCATTAGTTATCGCGATACGTCTCTATACTGTTATATAACTATAAGTATTCTCCAATATACGTGATATTGGCAGAATATTTTGCGCATAATGTACGCCATAATATTATTTAAAAAAATATAAGTATACGTTTGTTTCGACGTGACGCAAAAAGAATAATATCGATTTTAATTATGGTTTTTAGAGTTCCGTACACCTAAGAGTGCGAACGGAATCTTAATTGAATGTTTCAGAATTTCCGAATATTATACAAAACCATCGATGCGCAAGCTCTACTTTCATTTGAGTTTTTTTATTAATAATCAATATTTATTATTAGACTCACCACGCGTGTTATTGCGAGGAGAATTAAGCTTTCCGTGTGACATTAACTACGAATGGCTAAATATTTTATGGCTAATAATTTTATAAATCGAAAGCAGAATAAATGTACGCATATACGATGATTCATAATTAATGCGAATTCGAAAAAGCTTTTAAGAGTCTATTTGAATAGACTATATTTTGATTTTGAATAACTTAGCTAAAAAAAGGAATAGTATATCTTTTATATTTAAATACAAATGCAAAATGCATAAATAATCTTAACGACGATTAAAAGACGACATACTCGTAAGTCTTGGTTAAATATAGATAATATAGATTATATCATATAGACCTAACCTAGAAAATATATATATATATATATATATATATATAATATATAATATACGAAGCTGTTCCCAGCATGCAGCATGATTGGTTTCGGAACGCATAGAGGACAAAATATTGATTTTTATTATAGATTAATAATATACATATTTCGAAAATCTCCATAAAGATTAAGGTCTAATTTTTTATTTAGATTACGACTTGTCTGAAAAAAATATTGCAGATTTAGAAAAAAAATATTTGTATACAAATGCAATTTATAACGCCATCTGGTGAATCTTTAAGGTACTTGTACTGTTGCTATTATACGTTAGCATAATGTTACCTCAAAAGTCCTATAGATGGCGTTACCAAACAACGTTCACTACTAATTTTTCAAAGCTGTGTCAAGGATACTTATTTAATAGATTATTTATAGCGAACTAACAATAAAAATCGGCCAAGCGCGAGTCGGGTGTCTGTGGTACATATCCCACGGTAGAAAGATATAACTCGCGATTGACAATTTTATTAAGCTTGTCTTTTAGGTCAATATTTCTTCAACTTCTATGTAGATATTAATTTAGGCCATAAACCATTCTATCTATTCATTTTCAGCTTTTAATTTTACTTATGTGTTTCGGTGGTTTATAATTCACTTAGTCATATTATACATGCTGTCATAATTTGGTCTCCTACAATTTAAGGGAGATATGTATTATATTTATCAACATTTTTATACTAATAAACGTATAATGTTCGTCCTGTTTTATTCTTCCTGACATTTATAATATTTTTAACAATGCAATTAAAGATTAACCTTATAATTGTTTGTATCCGATGCAAAAGGAATCATATTTGTATTACCCTTATTACCCTACGATAACTATGTATTAACGATATATAATGGCATAATTTTTACATAACAATTAAATATATCTACAAATTGCACTATGTCTAGTGTACATTGTTATACAAATTGTACTAACTGAATCACAAAATATGTATATATCAACTATATTACAACGAGAAATACAATCTTTATTGTCTAAAGCCATGGGGTGCTCGTACGATGAAGCTCTATAGATTTTATCATTACTCTTAATTAAACCTTATTGATTACAACATTAGAATATATACCTTAAAAACATGGGTATTGGGTTCATTTTAACTTTTCTACAGGCAAAAATAGTTCTTGGAATGGTAAATTACATCAAAAAGTCTCATGAACGATTCGACATTGATAATTCAAAGTTATATTCAGTCGTTTTTGATCATAATACTGATTAATTTCACTATTAAATATGACATTCCAAAAATTGTACGATGTCTTCTCAAAACTATTTTTTCTATTATATTGAAAACTTAATATAAAGTGTTCGTGATAAACAGAGAAAACACATTTAAAGGCTACTTAAAATTAAGCAGTGTTTAAATATTTGGTCATAAATGATCTTTATATTCTAAATTATAGCCTAATTTTCTTTACTTGTGTTATTTAGCAAACAAAAATGGCGTAATTCTATTCACACATAAGAGTTAGAGACGAGTAATTGTCGACCGAATAACTAAACTGAATAATTTTTTATAACGAAAATTATCGTTCATATTTGGATGCTGATAAACAATAATGTGTCAACCCACAAAAACTCAAATTCGGAGATATTGATGTATTTTGATACTACATCACCTATTTAACATTATTCAAAAAAATTGTAGTCGTATAAATTAAATAAGTACGGAAAAAAGTTTCTTAATTAATTGATTCGAATTTCCGAAATGAAGTCCGTGTGGCTTGACACAGTATTGCTTATCAGCGTCCATTTAATATAACGGATCTCATCGCGATAACTAATGGTAGTACCTCGAACAATGTTCGCGCGAACCGATTGTGTTAGTGTAGTGTGCTCCCAACATTATAATAACGGTAAAGACAATATCAATATTGTGAGGGTAGGCGAAGAAAACTCGCGCACTCGCCGCCGGAGGGCGTGCGGTACACCAGTCAGCTCGTGACCACGACGAATGTAACTTCGTCGAAACGTCGGGCAATAAAAAGGTATTACTACTATTAGTTATAGCGATAAGACCTGTTATATTAAATATGAATAGTATAAGTCGCGAAAGTTTAAAATATATGAAAATTATCGTTACGGGTATTGTCACCAAATAGGACAAGTAAAAATAGACTATAATATTTAGAATAGTGAATACATGCTTTAATTTTAATTTGTGACTATTTCTGACTATTACGATTATTTGTCGTCAACTGTCTGGTGACTTTCATTGTATATTGTAAAAGGGATCAATTGTGTTAATTATATATGGATATTAGCAATAATGTGTCAACCAACAAAAAGTCAAATTTAGAGATATTGTATTATTTTGATACTGCGTCACCAATTTAATATAATATATAATTTTAAGTCATCTAAACTAAATAAGTACAGAAAAAAGTTTCTTAAAGTAATGTTTGGAATTTCAAGTCAGTTTCATATTTTGCAATGTATACAATAATCTCAAATATTTGAAAAATTTAGTATTAGATAACAAATTTAATATATAAATCTGTTTTTAATTAATTTTACCTTTCATTAAAATAGAAAAGAAAAGATGGTTTAAGAACAAGTTTGACATGTTTAGTCGCCATTTTCTCAAAATGAAGTCCGTGTGGCTTGACACAGTATTACTTATCAGCATCCATATATCAATAGTACATTACTAACAATTATTTATCAATGATATCCAAAACGTTGCCATTAATAATGTAATGTAATCTTGACGTAAATTTGAGTATCATTTAAATTGCACTTATGGCTAAATTCTAAAACACTACTTATTTTTGAGTTGCTACTAAATCTTGTGAGAATCTATTTATCATGTCCATTTTAGAGTCAGCACGAGATTTAAAGAACACTTAAAGTTAAGTAACGTTCGAGAAATTAGCAACTTCATTGCAAAATAATAATTCAATTTTAATAAAAGTACATGCACCGCCAGTTTTAATTATGATTATGATATGAACTTTATTTCTTAAATTATAAAATTTATATTATTTATCTAAATTGCATTATTCTATACTAAGGCAAAGAGCATGAGACAGCTTAATATTATATGTTGTGACAAATTGTGATGACATTTCTGATTGAATTTTCGCATCAAAATTCTAGTCACTCCTGAATTAATGGAGCGGATTTTCGGAGAGCAAAACAAATCAAACTAACTAGACGTTACGATGTTTTTGTTAGTCTATTTTCTTCTTAAGTGCTGAACAAATCTGATGGAAAGCGACATATCGTCGGTAATAGTTCACTATCGCGTAACTTTTGCTATATGATCAAATTTTGGTCAACAATTTATAATAATTGATATTACCGATGATACATTTCGTGTATCCGCTCTTTTAACTAAGGAGATGACGATGGAAACATTTTGATAAAACTTATACAGGCTGGATTTCTAAGATGAAATTGTAACAGCAGGTACACACGCGTTATATATACAGGATATTTTTAATTGGACGTGGTAGGCCAAATCGGAAAGTATAAGGAATAGCGAAAAATAATAGACCCTGGGGCTAGGGCTGGGAAGAAAACTAAAACTGCATGCTTACCACGCCTGAATGTTTTCCTATTAAATGTTATTGGTATATTATAACAGGAAAACATTCTTAGTAGACTATCCTTAATTATTGAGTACATTTCAATTTTTAACCCCAACTCAAAATCCACCTGTATAATACTAATTCTACCTTACCAAATCTTATCTAATACGAAATTAAGCGCCATCTTTCCGTCTAGTCGCCGGCGAGCCAGGCAGGTAGCCTCTTAGTCAGTCAATACTGAGATCGTTAGAGAAATGGCGGGACAGTTTAGCGACATCTAAGCCTGTGAAATCTGTGAATATGTCCGTTGTAGCGGTAGAAGGTTTGGAAACACCGGGGGAAGAACTAGTCGACGCTTCGATACAAGGATCTATGGTCAGTAACTGGTCTTCCTTGCTACTCACCTCGAACGGTTCGGATATACCTGGAAGCAAATTAATGTCTTGATCAAAATGTATGTGTACAGAAATCTTTTCTTTATATTGATGACAATTCATTATGTAAATATAAGCAAGACGAAACCGATTTCAAATGAAAAACACGTAACATTTTTTATTCGTATTATACATTTATGCCATTTTTAAAACCAAATTACTGAACTGATGAAAAAATTTTGACAAAATAAACAAATAAAGAAGAGCATAAGCATGAGCTAATTTTAATACAAGTTTACTTTCAAAAAAGGAGGCGATAGTCAATGCGTTATTAATTTAATTTATAATAATATATCTACGTTTATGAAGTTTGGTCACAAAAGTTCGAATACGAACCTAAAACGCTCTTAACTTCATTATTCGGCTGGCTGAAGTATATGAACCGATAGAAACCAGGCGTTCTCACTCCACTGCCGACGGGGAAGCTTAGTGTTATAGTTTGAGGCTGGCCCGGTTGCGGTGCGGCTTGCGGGAGACTCACTTTAGCGAGATATTCGTATGCTATGTAATCGTCTAGACTGTGGAAATTGGCCTGAAAACAAGCAAAGAACATTATATATTTTTTTTAAGTATATTATTAAAAATTCGACAGTATATGTCTGTGCTGCACAAATTTTGGTATAAACATTTATTAAACCTTGAAAAAAGTGAAATAATTGGTGATAAAAGTTAGTATAACAAGCCCATTTTATGTTATGTCATGATATGATGTAATATGTACATTTTAATATAAAATAGAATACTTACATCATATATGCCAATCCAATCGTTAGGATTGATCTCAACATCAGGCGACAGAGTGCACTGTGTCCTAAAGTCTACATCACCGATGTACCAAATACGAGATATTGGAGCGAATTCCACTGTCTTTACTGTGTAATTCGAGAACGCCTGGAAGAAAACAATTCATTAATAATATATGTAAAAGAAAAGTAACAGCTTGTAAATGTCCCACTGATGGCCAAAGACCTCTTCTCTTATTAAGGAGAAAGGAGGAGTTTAGAGCTTAATCCACCACACTGCGCCCTTGCGGGGAGTATATACATGTATCAGAACTGCTTCTCGCATATGCAGGTTTACTCGCGATGTTTTTCTTCATCGTCGAGCACAAGATGAAATTAGCACATGAAAACTAGGCCATCACGGCTCAATAAAATATGCACTAAGAGTAAAAACTATACAAAATTTATATCACACTATTTATTCATGCATATCAAACATCAATTTGTGTTGAATGAAAATAAAAATATTATAAATATTTGAATATTTATAAAAACGTGTTTTGAATAAATAATAACTTTAAGATGTCATAATAATAAAATATCTCAATTTTAATTTGCATATTTAAATTAAATTCCAGATTGAAGTTTCTGTTTTAAATATGCAAACGCTCGCAGATTAACATACAATATAATAGTCACCGTTAGTGCGTATGAGCATTTAAAAATAATTGAGTAATCTAGTCTAAACCTCCCTCCATACATTGAGTTATTTAAATAAAATACTTACTTGATCTGATTCTGTGTCCTCTAATTCTATTTCCTCTGGTTCAGTTGAATCTAATGCAATATTATCTACAGTGGAAAATGTAAGCATTTGGTCAGGTTCACTAACGACATCTTCAGGCGCTATTAGAGCGGAACGCATGCGTATATTTCCTTTCTTAACCTTTGTCACATCTACAGGTTGAGCTGATCGTATCTATCGTGCAATTAGCGGTGTTATAATTAGATGCGTGCAAAAAATATAAAGTGGAAACTAGATTATCCGGAATTATTGCTCTTGTGAGTAAAATTAAGAAGAAACGCGATTTTAAATCAGACTCCCAAAAAAGAAGGTTTTCAATTAGTTGCAGACTTTTTTTGTATGTTCTCTGATTACTTGAAAAAGGCTGGACCGATTTAGTTATCGTTCATACACAAGTGACACAGGTTATCTTTAAGAAGTTAGTATGTTTGTTGTACGTGTCGTTTTAAAAAACGAAGACCCGATAATTCTAAAGGAACCAACGTGAGGGTACACATTTTACCAAATCGTTCAAGCCATTTTTAACTAATGTATGTTACATTAAGAAAAAGATCCTGACGAATGAGAACCTCCTTATTTTTGGAAGTCGGTTAGAAAGAGATCAAACTGATTTTAATGCGCGGTAAGTGTCAGTCAATACGGATCCGTGTAACTAAAGACCAGATAATCAAGGTTCCACTGTTTAGGAATATATTTCTAAGAATATAGTAGTAAATATAAAAGTACTTAAAACTGATAGGAAAGTGGGATAGATAAAGCAGAATGTGAGTCAAAGTTGATTAGACAAAAGAAAATATGATGTCACCATACAAAAAAAAAAAACAATTAAATTAATGATAATATTCTTTGATATATTCAAGCATGGCAATATTAATCTAACTAAGCCCTCTTAAAAAGAAAATACCAATCTTATCTTAATAATATTAACGAATACTGTTATTAATTAATTACGACTGTTTATTATGGATTGAACAGGCATACAAAGATGCGTATGCGCACTTAAGCAAGCGTAGCTGGCGTTAATCGAATTGTAACATTAGGCGAGAATTACATTTGTAACTTTTACTCCCCTAATTGACCCAAAACAAGTCTGTAATCTGGTAACCGTTAGGCTTACGAACGCCGTGGCTGTCCAAACAATGACACTGGGGCGTAAAATCTTTCAAGTGTAAAGCACAAACAACTTACTTAAATCTTTATAATAGTGAGAGCAAAACTTATAAGTGTAATTTTCACCTTTGAATATTTGATAATCTAATCCCATATGAAGGATCAGAATCCGAATGCCTTCGCAATTGTGTATTTACGAGTATGATTATGATAAAACTAGCTCCTTAGAAATTATTGGATGATAATTTGTCCATAAGTCTGATTGGTCCGTACCTGACATTTATAATTCTTTCGCTCTTACGAGACTTAGCGTAATGTTTTATAGCCTATCATCTCCCTTAATAAAAATCTTATATAAAGCAAAAAAATCTTCAATTTTTCTCCAGAATTATGCATTCATCAAAGTCTTCAGTTTCATATATTATTACTACCGATATAGATACTACTTGAATATGTTAATTATAAATGGTAAACGTTTAAAATACAAGTAATTAAACTGTCCACTTAATTCATGTTATACACAATCGTTTATGTCAAACGATTATGTATAATCTTTGTAATTAATTCTCAAAATAAACAAAAGAAAACAAATATTAATTACTCCTATATAATTAACAATACGAATGTTATTTAAAATCTATGCAAATTAAGTGTCACATAATGTAAAACATAATCCAACAATTATGTTTAATAAAAATTGTATAAATCACTCGCTTTAGCTTGCGGCCTCGGGTTAATGTAAATTTTATTTTTAAAAAATATGCTTGTATAACGTAATATATATCCTTTGAAGAATTTACCTTTAAATGGTACCATAATTTTTAAAATAGTTTCAATGACACCAGAGTTTAATAATAAATAAACGCATCACACTCAACGGCCCCTATTATGATATCTGTGGTGGGAATCGAACCCGCGACCGGTAGCGCTTCAGTCAGATGTAACGAGCAGTGCACCTGTCTGTCAATATAGATATAGGTTTCATAGGTCAATTCCCAATATACCACTCGCTTATATTATCCTAAAACGATATCGTGATCTTATCCGTGCATCGGGAAATGCGTAAATCTGTTGCTATCAGATTATCGCAAACACTCAACAACGATCATTACTCTTGATATAAAAATATTGTAGTTTAAATGGTAGTACAAAAGAATTTCTTAACTCAAATTACAAGCGTTAAATTTTAACAATATAAATTAATTTAAAAATGAAACGAGACTATTTGCAGTCAGCAGTACCGTATTGTCAACAATTCTATCTAAAAGCATATAAATGAGAATTGCTACTAGCCAACTTTAAATCGCTACACATCCTAAACGGTAATTCTGATTGAAAAACGATAAAAGAAACCTACAAACGATTTTTAAATACCTATTCAACAAAACCCCACTTAACATAGTTCGTCTATTTCAATTTTTCTTCTTTACATTATGGCGCTTAAAAGCGGCCATTTTGATTTTTCTAATTTTTATACGTTCGGTCTAAATAGTGCCAAAAGGTACAAAACCACATACATAAGCAACATAAACATACTCAACTTTGCTTCGCCACGTTCGGTAAAAATGTTTTAGGTTGTGTGCTATAATTGGTCAGAACGTAGCAAAAAAATTTAATAAAAATACATTGTGTGTGTACAAGTTATATAACGGATAACGTGACGTATAGCGTTTTCGCACGTTAACTAAACCAAATAGATCGGTCCTCTTAAGCCATTATGCTAATAAAACAAGTTAATGAGATTGTTTAATTAAAACCACTAATACTACGTCCAGTCCTATTTGTATAATATTGTTTGCGTTATATTAACCTGTTTATTGAGAGCAGTTACCTATAGTGCAAGTTATATTTTTAATACTATTATTTATACTGAAATATTTCTATCTGTCTGTTCTTTATAATGTTTTCACGTCTAAGCCGCTCAATCATTTGTATAAATTTTAATACAAAGATAAATGCTTTAGAAATGATTTACGACTATTTTTTGTACAAAAATTAAATCGTTAAGTAGTTGAAATTTGTGATTAAAGTTTTCAAGGGGTTAACTAGTAGGCTATAAAACATCTCGACTACAACCTAAGGAAGCGAAGCTGTAGTTTTTAACGTTAAAACCGCGTGAAACTGTGAGATTTTATAAATAGTAAGACAAATAGTACACTCATTAGCACTTTAGAAATAACTTAAAGGCCGTTTATGTATAATAATAATCACAAAATGTTAAGGACATTTTACGCATTAAAATGTTGCATTGTTTTTTCTTCTTATATTGAATTAATTACTTTTTTATCATTGTCCATTATTACTATAAAGATAAAGTTATTATATAACAAAGTTTTCCTGTTTATATTCCTACCGAGACATGATATATTTTCTTTCGTCATTTTATAATACTTGAACGTACATTGTAATCGTTTTCACATTTAAAAAAAGATATTTTTTTGCATTCGGCTTTATCAGTGTATCTAATATCTTCCAAACGTTATCATAGAGCCGAATTTACATTACGAAATTAGTGCTATGAATTTAACTCGCGACAATCATTTCACTAAAGATTGTGTGTGTAAACATGACGCGTTACAATGCATGTATTATTTTCACGACACTCAAAAAGTTTTAGTAGAAATTTCATCTCTTGGCATGCATGTTATTTCCTATGCAATTGCAACGCGAAACTATACAAGGCGTTCGACTTTTAATTAAGGTCCTTCAAACGAAAACACATCACAAACCGCTTATATTTTTTATTATTTTTTATACTTATAAATTTAAACACTACTGCTCTCACACTTCGATATATCCATCGTACGCAACGTACAAATTAAATTAAATCTTTCTTCCTAATAAATTAGCCAAAAACTTAGCACAATTTTATCGAACAAACAAGCAACGAGTCTTATAGAGCACGAAATATAAGTGAAAAAGAAATAAAAGAAATGTTCTTTTTCCGGTGAAATATGATGTATTGAACTTATAAAACCTCCCATTTAAAGGTCCTTAATTAAAAGTCAAACACCCTGTATATTCCACTATTACGAAAAGTGTTACGAAAGCATTTTTGCGTTGCAAGATTGTAAAGCTTTAATTTAGACGGCGCCATAATGTCAGCGATACTGCTTATTACACGTCACAATTATTTAAACGAAACAAACTGTAGAAGAAAGATTTCGTAATGTAATTTCGTTTGAAGACTTAGAAAACTATTATAATATTTACATCCAAGTGTAAAAAAAAATTATAAAAATTAAAAAAGAAACTAAATTATACTGTCTTAGTAAAAACATGCAATTATATTAACGAAAACAATACTATCCATTAATTATTTCCCATATCAAAACACAAAAACCTTATATCAACCTTGAACTCATCGCATAAATGACGCACAAGATTTAACGTACTTTTTACATTATAAGCAATTTAGAATGTCGTCAAAAAATTTCAGCAATTAGTACGTAGGAACCTACAAATCATTTATCAACATTACATCCGTCAATCTAAATTTATCTTTATGATTGTTGAGATAAAGTCCATTTTGTGTTCCAGAGGAATCAGCAAGGAATTATCTTTAGATAATAGATATATTTCGAGATGTAATCAAGTATCCTCAAACAAAATTAAAATATACTTTATTCAAGTAGGCTTTTACACGCACTTTTGAATCGTCAATCGTCTTGTTAGACGCATAAAAATATCACAAAAGTATTGCAGAAGTTAAATAGTAATCGCTCTTTGTAAAAATCTGCATACTGGTAATTTTGGACAATAATACAGTAAATCTACAGATATGTTAATAGTGAATGAATTTAGCACTCAAAATGTCACTTTAAAAAGTTGGGACAAATAGCTGTTGCCTAGTTACAAGTTAAAAGTAAATTTATCAAAGTTGAAAACGGGCAACGATTTTTAACGTTAAATATTAAACAGATATTTATAGTAAGAAAAATGGATAAAAAATAATAACGTCATGAATAGCGTTCACGCGTTTAATAACTTAATATAGAGTTGGTCCTCTGGAGCCAGTGTCTATAAAAAAATATATGTATGTAAATTTGTCTAATTAAAACTGATAATCTTCTATTGCAGAGTGAATTCACAAGAAACGCTTTATTTGTTATTTCTTAAAATAAGGTAGATATAAGTCAATTATGTTTGGAATTAAACCATTGTATTAGTTGAGCTCGTGATGATGGTTCTAATGTTATAAATAAATAAGGTCGACATGCCAAAACACCTATGTTCCTATGTATATAATTATTAAATTATATTAACAAACCTTAATGTTAAACTGCGCGATGACGGGTTTGTGGTCGCTGACCGTGTAGTGTGGTATGTGATTGTAAGTTATCAGGTCAGCCCTTAGTGTGATATTTTCGTAATTATTTGCTATCACTTTGTACAATATTCTGTCCGTCCATGATGGTTTACGCCTGGAAACGATATAAGTATTGTTACTTAACTAACGTTATATACGTTAGTTAAGTAACAATAATAATAATAATACAACTTACGCGAAAAAAATAATAATAATAATACAACTTACATTTGTGCATTTTATAGATATTAAAAAATATCCATTTGATACAACACGAAACGACTTCATTTATAAAGATTATATAACGAATATCAAAAACATTCTTATTACATAATTAATCAATTCTCTCTCTTAACATTTCAGGTTATCAAACGTGAACCGACAAACTGCATAAAAATTGGTAATAAACATTGTAACCAGGTCACTGCTATAAAAAATTCATTTGCGTAAATCAATGTTGAAAATTAATAATATGCATATTTTTTAAATGAATATAAACCTATTGTAACTTAAAAAAATCGTTTGGATAATAACCACTAAGTATAAAACTTAGCTATCATACCAATCAATCTGAAAAAGCAACTTTTATATAGTTCTAAATTATTTTATAAATTACGTAAATAAGTGAAATAAACGGCGTATTCAATGTTACCTAATAACATGGAAAGATATCGTTTCCCATATTTTAATTCTTAGTCATCATTTAAGACTTAAAAAAAAAACAATCGACTTCAAAAGCAAATGCGTAACTTCGTTTACTTGGATGACATAATTTCTATATCGATTTTGGTACAAATTAACCTTTTAAATAAAAAAAATTCAAAAAACGAAATGACGGAGTTCCAAGGTACCAAACATTAACAAAAAAATTCGCTCTAAATTGAGAACCATCTGCTTATTTGAGATAGGTTTAAAAAGTACTTACTTCAAATCATATTCATCGGTGCCCATCAAGAATTTGTACGTCGGTGGAAACCTTATCTCCGGTTCCATGAACTCTGAGAACGCTTCCCCACTCTCCATGACCGCTACCAGTTGATCATGTTTTAGGAGTGACGTGTACTTGTCCTTCTCTACCTTCTGTAACGCTTCTACGATTTCTTCTGATGTCGGACTACTGCCCGCGGGATGGTCAGTACGGAAATTGAGATCACCCAACCAAAACACATAGCTGTAACGAAAATATTTATCAATAGATACCACTTTATTGTGATAGTCTTATTATTGTGGTTGAACCTAGCTTTAGTCCGCTGCCTTTTTTTATAAAAGGCGGGAAACGAGCATATAGGTCCGTTTGATGTTAAATGGCCACTTTCACCCATGGATCTTTAAAATTATAGAGAAAACCTCAGAAGAAATAATAAGAAGCCCGCAGATTGAATGAGATAATTATACATGAAAGTGGTGTGGATGATTTCGAATCCTGAGGCGAAGGGTACGAAAGAGGTAACGTCTCTAACTAGCGTTGAATGCAGTGAAGGGATTGAATTTAGTATTGGGGAGCACCTGTCCAAAGGTGCGAACACCACATGAGGACGGACCTTGTATATATGTAAGGATTTAGTACTGCGTTTCTTACGATAATTGAGAGGATCGGAAGTCATAACGCCTATCCATTACTTTCTCTTTATCTTTATGTCTTAGGCCCTTTTTCGGTATAGACTTTCACGACACGACGTCGCGTCGTAGTTATGTGTGTTGGTCGTTTGGTCTATATATATTTATTTATTATTTAACTATAGGTACTATGCCTTATTTTAGTATTGAAAAATTTATATTTTAGAATAAATGTCTGAGAAAAACATACCAATTACTCTATGTTATATATAATATTTTAGAGTAATAATCATTGGACAGGTGATGTGTTCGTCCGAGCCAAGTCGTAACAATAAAATAAAATATAAACAACAAACACAATATATATTATTTAATATAATATACAAAATAAGTTTATTTTCCTTTCTCAAAATAAATCAATGTTTTTTTTCGACTAATTAATATTAACTTATAAAATTACACATTATACAACAACATAATACAATTTTCCTTGTACCGAAATAATTCATTTACGAAAAACACAATACAGATGAATAATCAAATCTAGCAACGCTTAAGTTGAATTCAATATCATAAATTGATTTTTACCGAGATTCCTGATAAGTGACCCCACGAGATCGGTAAATTTAATCTCTCTAAACTATTTTTATAGCGTTGTTAAAGATATAAAAAACAATACAAATACCCTAACACAAATCAAAACCCGTCAATATGGCTATTATTTTAATGATTGTCTAAAACAAATAAAATAAAAGTTTTTCTTGTTATTAAACACTCAAACTCAAACTCAAACTCAAAATATACTTTATTCAAATGGGCTTTAACAGCACTTTCGAATCGTCAAGTTACATGTCATATTTTAATTTTTAATTTTTATAAAGCTACCACCGGTTCGGAATGTAGTCTCTACCGAGAAGAACCGGCAAGAAACTCGATAGTAACTCTTTTAAAATCATTTATACATAATGTATTTTTATTACATTTTAATTATGTTATCCGGATAGAAAATCAACGCTTATCAAATCCACGCCTCTTTGTCGTCAAAATATTCTTGTATGGTATAATATGCTTTATTTATTAAAGATTTTTTAACGTAGGCTTTAAACTTATTAAGTGGCAAATGTAAAACTGTTTGCGGGATTTTATTATAGATGCGAATACCAAATCCCAGAAACGATGAACTGACTTTATGAAGACGAAAGTTTGGTATGAAAAGTTTATTTTTTCTTCTAGTGTTTACACAATGCCTGTCACTGTTCTTAGGAAAACCATCACTATTTTGAAAGATATATAAAATATTAACGTAAATGTATTGTGACGCAACCGTGAGAATATCTATCTTCTTAAATACATCCCTAAGGGAGTCTCGAGCTCCGAGACTATATATTGCTCGAATAGCTCTTTTTTGTAAGACAAATACAGTCTCAATGTCTGTGGCATTACCCCAAAGTAATATACCATAAGACATAACACTGTGAAAGTAACTAAAGTATACTAGACGAGCAGTATCAATATCAGTTAAATTTTTAATTTTTCTAACAGCATAAGCTGCGGAGCTGAGTCTTCCTGCAAGGGATGACAAATGGGGCTTCCACTGAAGTTTTGAATCTAAAGTAATGCCCAAGAATACTGTACTATCAATTACATTAAGTATTTCATTATTCAAAACAAGATTAAAATTTTGTTTATTAACGTTAGGTAGTGCAAATTCGACACATTTCGTCTTTTTGGCATTTAAAACTAAATTGTTTAGAGTAAACCATTTCTGTACATGCGATAGTGCATTGTTTACGTCGTCATACTTATCTTTCTTTCTGTCGACTTTAAATATTAATGAAGTATCATCAGCAAACAACACAATATCACAAATATTGTTAACATAAAAAGGCAAATCATTAATGTAAATTAAAAATAAAAAAGGACCCAAAATTGATCCTTGTGGAACACCCATTTGGAGAACAGATCCAGAAGACTTTGTTCCGTTAATAGTAAC
The DNA here is from genome assembly GCA_037950945.1 of Hypolimnas misippus. NCBI lineage: Eukaryota > Metazoa > Arthropoda > Insecta > Lepidoptera > Nymphalidae > Hypolimnas > Hypolimnas misippus. The sequence continues at coordinate 10,437,162 of JBBEEQ010000006.1, forward strand.
TTGTTGAATTCTACCGCTTAAGTATGAAGCAACTATATCAAGAGCTTTATCTTTAATACCATAATAATTAAGTTTCTTCAATAGCGTTTCATGTACAACACAATCAAACGCTTTTGATAAGTCACAAAACACTCCGATAGCATTCTGTGACTTTTCCCAAGCATCATAAATATGTTTTAGAAGGGCCACTCCCGCATCAGTCGTAGAACGACCTTTCGTAAACCCGTATTGTTCACTATGGAAAATATTATTAGCTTTGAAATGTACTAGAAGTTGATTTAAAATAATTTTTTCGAAAATTTTACTTAAAGATGGGAGTATAGAAATTGGCCGGTAATTACTGGGATCGCACTTATTCCCTGTTTTAAAAAGAGGTATTATTTTACTATTTTTCATAAGGTCAGGAAACGACCCCGAATCTACACATGTATTAAAAACTAAAGCTAAATGAGGAGCAATATTATTAATGATAGTACTAAGTAATTTGACTGATATGCCCCATAAATCATTGGATTTTTTAATATTTAACGATTTAAATGTTTTAATAATATCAGAAGGACTAACGTATTCGAACGAAAAACGGACACTACATAGAGCGACGTTATTTTCTAATAATGTGGTAGCGTCTAATGTAGATGAGTTTAAATGGGATGTTACCTCGTTAGGTATTTTAGCAAAAAAATTTTTAAAAACATTTGCCACTTCTACTTCCGAAGTAATATTTACTTTATCTACCTGTAGTTTAATCCTTTCATTATTATTCTTTCGCTGTCCCGAGATACTATTGATAACATCCCATGTAGCCCTAATTTTATCGTCCGAACTTAAAATTTTGTTTTTAATATATTTAGATTTTGCGTACATGCAAACCGATTTAAAAATTTTGGAATAGTTTTTTACATATTCTTTAAATTTAATGGATTGATTAAGCTGCTTCATACTGTACAATTCATATAGCTTATCTCTGCTTTTGTGTATACCTACGGTTGCCCAATCACTAAATTTTAATTTAGTATTTTTATAAAATGTTTTTGTTTTAAAAATCTTATTAAATTCGGTGATAAGCAAATTAAAAAAGGAACCATAAAGTTTATTTGGATCACTCAATCTCATATTTAAGTTTGTTAATTTATCGGTCACAATATCTTTAAAGTTATTTATTCTGCTAGTTGTAATCGGCCTACATGTAATTTTTTGTTTGTCTTTATAAATATTATCTATAACAGAAAACATTTGGCCGCAATGGTCAGAACTTAAATTATTAATGATGAGTTTTTCATATATCTCACAGCGACAAAAAACATTGTCTATACACGTAGAAGACGTGTCTGTTATTCTTGTTGCTTCAAAAAACGTTTGTGACAAATTAAACGATTTAAACAAGTTTATTAATCTGAGACTGATCGCGGTGTCTTTGAGCAAGTCAACATTAAAATCACCACATACAATAACAGACTTACTACTTTTACAAGTAAGTTTAAGTACGTCGTCCATCGTTGCCTCAAAAATATTAAAGTCTCCAAGAGGAGGGCGGTATACGCATACTATAATGTACCGTTGAAGTTCTACACAGGATAGTTCAACAGTACGTTCGATAGAGTGAGACATAATGTCTTGACGCGATTTGTAAGCCATATCGTTTCTGACCAATATTAAAGATCCTCCACGGATAGCGTTCACTCTTACAAACGAACTTGACAAACTATAATTTTGTATATATAAAGGCTCATAGTTTCTTAACCAATGTTCTGTCAAACATAATATATTTATTTTATAATTTTCTAAAAATAGCTCGAGTTCATGCTCTTTGCCACCTAAGCCCTGTATGTTTTGATGAATAATGTTAATGGTTAAAGGCTTAGGTTTTGTCTCTTTACCTAGTTTAAACTAGAATCTATTGCAGGATTAATATTAATATTATAATCCAAGCAGTTAATATTATTGCCAATATAATAATTATTTTGGGTTATATTACATATAACCGTGTTCTGTATAATATATGCTACTAAAGTAGCGATATGTCTAGAAGACTTTTTTGGCAGGTACAATGTATCCTTTGTCAATTTAAAATTATAAATAAATTTATTTATGTCAAATAAAATAAAAACGTCGCTATGACGATGAGTCAGGTTGTACATACAAAGATTTAGATTATAAATTTGTCTATTCTGTGCATCTGATAAACAACATGAATATGGAAATGCACATAATATAAATTTACATTTTTTTTCATTTTGAATTTGCATTAAATACTGTATGTTTTTAGTGAGCTCCTGTTTACTTAAAGATAAACAATCACCATGCATTAACACTACCATGCTGTGTTCATCCAGATGCATAGAATTTATTCTGTTTATATGGTGCTGGTAGGTTGCTCCGGGTGAACATGTGTTATAAACATTACTTATATAATTGTTTAAAAGAGAGCCAAAGCCCTGACCTAACTTATCAGAAACTATAATAATCTTTTTGGAATTAGTATTTTTTATAATTTTATCACATTTATTTACTATATAGTTAGGGTGAATATAATCTGACTTCACCTGACATTGTGTTTGTTTATTTTCAGCTAAATTAGTTAATCATTCAGAATTTATATCTATCGAAGCTGATAACTCATTTTGTTGTGTTTCTAAACAATTACAGGCATGCTTATTGCACAATGACTCGAATCTTTCCATATGATACTAACATCTTTTCCTCTGATACTAACATCTTTTCCTCACAACATTATTAAATTATGCAAGAAGTAACAAAATGAGACCTTTTTTATATTATCAAGTCCAATTATCGAGCCGTATAAAGTTTTTCTTTAAATCTTCAAATGCAGTTTTTTTAGCTTCAAAATCGATGACATGTTTTCTTTCAACAAATTTCTCTAACTCATATGAATTCAAATTTTTCCTACTAACCCATCTGAATAAATCACCCTGTATAGTTGTAAACATTTATTTATCAAGAATCACCTATTAATAAAATGAATACAAATTAATTAAAAAATGAATGGATGACATAATCTAATATTTTGGTCAAATACATAAATGATTGCCATATTACCCGATATTTTTACGTACATAAAGTTTTATTTACTTTGAATATAGACGAAATCGTGGAAATTTTACGTTATTCCATGTGTAACTCAGGGCCATTTCAGAGATATTAAGCTTTTATAGATAACACCTGATATTGATAGATAAGGGTTCTTCACTAGAATATCTGAATAAACATTCTGATTCTATAATGTAAACAAACTCAAAAAGAAAATTTTATATAAATTGTAGATTTTGTGCAACTGCGACATGCGTCACAAAACAAGTACGTACATTTAAACCGATAACGTTAATTGAATTAAATCAGAATGCGTAAATTATTTCAAAGATAAATGTTCGATTACACTGTCGCCGATGTACTTTGAATTCATTAGGTATAAATATAATTAATTGAATAAAATATAAACAATAAAAATATAAAAAATAGGTATATATTTTTTTATAATTCGCTTTTCTGTGAAAAATAATTTTCTAATGTCCATACACACAATTTTACTAAAAAAAATATTGAGATCTTATAAAAAAAATAAAGGCGTTAAAGCTATACAAGAACCTAATTACTACGAACGATTTTTTTTCAATTTCTATCTAGAAATGTTTCCCTAATTTCAACGGTACTGTTTTGTAAAAATTACAAAACGTATACTTAAGAAAAAAAATTAGTTATTAATATTTTAAAGATTTTAATCAACTCCGTTCCCCTCAACATAAAAAGCAACATAAATACAGTTCAAAAATAATATTTGCGCGTTAATTTAAAATTAACACACTCCCGCTAATTATATTATTATACTCACTCGTGATACAGAATGTTCGAAGTCTCTGTGAGGTGATAGGAGTGCTCTTTGATGATTGTGTTGTAGTCGTTTATGCGGTCGGCCAGCAGATGTTCATGGGCTGTCAAGTGAGAGTTCAGGAGGCACACTGAACAACCGTATATGTTGAACCTGACGCTTACAGCTCCTTTGTTACCCTAGAACAAATAACACATTACATACCAAGCTTTAAACCTGAAATACACACGCCATTAGAATGGCTCGGTAGCTTGCATGCAAGTTGCATACTAGACGACAGGTTAGTATAGTGATACTGCAACTGACTGAAACGCTAACGATCGCAACTTCGATCCCCGCTGATGACAAACGTCTGTAAGATGTAAGCGGATACTTGTCGTGGTCTGGGGTTTTGTTTGTATACAGTATGTTTTTGAACCCAGGATCGTAAGAACTTAATAAAAAGTGAACTGCACTTTTTTTTTAAATAATTTATCTAGGCAGGAATCCAACTCGTGTTAATACACCGTACTGGATGGTGCTACTCATATATACCCGTCTAAACATACAAGCTACATTGTCCTCTTGCGGACACGAACAGCGCGGTTCGCGTATATCCTAGGAACAGTGTGGGCGTATTCGCGCTTGGTTAGCAACCAGTTCACAAATAAGATATAATTTCCTCTTACAGACACGAACAGCGCGGTTCGCGTATATCCTAGGAACGATTTGGACGTGTTCGCGCTTGGTTAGCAACCAGTTCATATACATGTTATATTTTCCTCTTGCGGACACGAACAGCGCGGTTAGCGTATATCCTAGGAACGATTTGGACGTGTTCGCGCTTGGTTAGCAACCAGTTCATATACAACTTATATTTTCCTCTTGCAGACACGAACAGCGCGGTTCGCGTATATCCTAGGAACAATGTGGACGTTTTCGCACTTGGTTAGCAACCATTTCACATGCAAGCTACATTGTTCGCATATATCCTAGGAACATAACATGGACATGTTAGGACATGTTCGCGTGCAAAAGATGTTCAAAACACATCGCTTGCACGTCATGTACTCTAAACGCCTTGTTTGCAACGCGTACGCATAAAATATGAAACGTCCATAGCCCTCCAATGCTTAGCATGGACGCGAAGCACACTCTTCATACTCGTGCGCAAGTTTATAAGCGCCTTAAAAATCAAACTAGGAAGTAGTGACATCCGACAAATGTTATCGTTATTTTGACTTACAATTTTGTTTTATCTATTTACAAAAAGAATATGAAATCCCATGAATTTTTATCTAACGTATTAATCGTAATATAATAATGATGTATATCATAATCTTAATTAAGCGATTTCTTTTTTTATATTTTGAATATTTTGACGACAGGTTATCAGGGGATGTTTTCAGGTGCAGTTTCATTTCGCAGAGGATGTAAGAGATGTGGATGTACATTCTATTTTTATGTGCTTATCTTAATTATTAACATTACTGGAAACGAAAATCACGAATTTTACGTCACATTAATTTTCATTATAATTTTTCTATAAAAAAAAATTCAGTTCGAATATTTTTTTATATAGAAAAATCATTCGATCGATAATTTTCATCTCTTTATTTATGTGTGGTTAGCAGTACGTAGCAGTACATATTTGTCTGCTAAATAGGACAGGTAAAGAAAAATAGACTATAGTGTGACATTGCCTTAAGAAATAAATAGAGAGAAATACCCTAGTTCGCATTCGAGCTGGTGTGCGTTAAAATAGATCACATACTCTTATGTATGTGTCTTACACCGAGATAGAGATAGTTAAATAGAGAGTTGATTAATTAGGGCAAGTGGGTTTACCCGGGAAAAGATGCCTTCGCGTTAAATCGATTAAGTATTAATTTGTCATCATTATCTATCTAGAATTTATCGAGGTTATACCAGGGTCTGCTTTTTTTTTTTTTGTTTACGCAGGGGAAATCTTCGAAAAGATACCCGATTCCTGGGGGCGAGATCGGGTTATGTGGAGATTTATACCCACTAAAACCCCTGCGATGGCCTTTCTCAGCACGGAAATGGAGAGGCCTCGGGATCGCTTGCGCATGCGCAAAGGGGTCTGCTTACTATTATATTCCAGATATGGACGAGTTACTGATTTTTACACAGACCGATTTCCATCTGACCTTCGCAACCACTGAAGACAAACCAGTAACCATTTAGACTAGTATAAATCCCTACTAGGAATAACAATCATTATCAGGTGATTGTAATAACCGGGACCGACAGCAAATAAAGTATTAAATTGTATTGAAAAATACCTCGATAATAACAAATTTATAAACCATACGGAGCGAGTTGCTACTTATAAACATTAACAGAATCCGAATCCGCAACCTTTAGGAAAACAGTTGCAGGGACCTGAGCGTCACCGTCATATTAAGCTTAAACACTCACTTATTACTTTCATAACATATAACTGATGTAAGTAAATTATTTCTTATTGATTATCTAATAATAGAATACTATAATGATATTTCATTTCTGCCATAGCAATGTTCAGAGGAATCGTTGGAACTAGGTTAAAGTGATAAGCAAATTCCAGTAACGTCAGGACAAAATGCTAAAAAGATTAAGATCTAAGCTATTGTCATCCACGTATAAAAGGCTCAGTATGACGTCAAACACTAATATAAATACGACTTCGATATATATTTTGCGTCGTATTTGTATGGTTGGGTACTTGACTAGCCGCGATTATCGATCTACATTCTAAACTTCAGCGATAACACGACCAGTAACAATGTCGATTCAACTCGCACCAAAAGAAAGGGCCAAAATAGATAACTATGATGTGACGCCGGTACGTACGGTACCACGACGCGGTGTACGTGTTTACATTTTTTTAACCGACTACCAAAAAAAGGAGTAGGTTTTCAAATCGTCGGGCATCGATTACGTGAAAACAGCTTGACCGATTCAGTTAATACTTTTTTATCTTTGAAAGGGTATACTCATAGACCTCGTAGAATTTTCACCAAAATGGATTAAGTAGTTTGTTTTAAAATCAAAATCACTGGTAGAAGTATGTCATCCACGTTAACCAAATTACGAATTTTGATTTTGAAGTACGTCGTGAAGGCCCACTCTTATAAAAGAGTCTTGTAAATCAAACAAAAAATTTACAATTTGACGTCGCTTCGTGGCTTTTAAGACGCACTTCATAAGATTTTCGTGACGCGAATTGGTAACATTTCACGACGTCGTCACGCCATGTCCACGTCGAAACTTACTTGTGTTTTGGCTGTTACTGATTAAAATTTTATGACATAACTTAACTTTTCTCCTCGACTTTGTACACGTTAAAGTGCAAGTTGCCCCTCCTTTTTTATATTGATTTAATATCTATGGGTTTTATAGTTCCAAAAATTTCGTAAAGAATATTTAAATAAAACAATAATTGGTACTTCCCTTTTTTAACTGACTTCTGAAGGAGCCTTATGTTTTTCGAGCGTATGTGTCTATATTTTTTGGCACAATCTACAGCCTAAACTGTTTGACGGATTGCAACATATGATACCTCATTAATTTCGGCTTATTGTCAGTTATGAAAGAGACATAAGTTATATATGTAACTGCTTTTCTGTAAATCTTTGGATGTAGTTTTTCTTAACTTTAAAATTGGCGAAAGTTGCAACCACTTTTCATCAAAATTCTCTAATTCCCATAGTTTTAGATTTCTCACTAGTCCCTACTGACCCATCCGAATCATTCTGTATAAGTGTATAAGATCCCGTATTTTTTAAAGGAACGGTAATTACGTAGGATACAACAATTTCCAATACTACTTATCCGATTTAAAAACTTCTTTTACCAATGGAAAGTTACATAATAAATAGATGTACAATATTTATAACACTTTTTGGGCAGTCTCGTTTTAATTTTTTAACTCTAAGTTTTGTCAATGAATATAATTGTATAAGAGAAAAGGCTATAGACCATAAAGTACTATGACCATTACTTAAACACAAATTAATTTGTGAACGTCAGCTAAGAAATACACTTTGGTGTCATGGTGTGTCAACACGTTGATTTCATAGATTTAGCACAACGCGTCATGACACAATAACGACTCGCTAGTATTTCTGGGATAAATTATGACAATTTCATATCTATACTAATATTATGAAGCTGAAGAGTTTGTTTGTTTGTTTGATTGTTTGCTTGAACGCGCTAATCTCAGTAACTACTGGACCGATTTGAAAAATTCTTTCAGTGTTAGATAGCCCGTTTATCGAGGAAGGTTATATATTATCACGCTAAGACCAAAAGGATCGGTGCACCAATGAAGAATGTTTCAAAATCGGGGGATATTTTCGATGGTAAAAGTTTCGCAAAAATTATGTATGACAGAATTGTTTCCCTTTAAAAATTCTGAAAAAAGTCTGCGACAGCATATGTCTATTCTTTAACAAAATTTATTATAAAATAATACATTATTAGCCCAAAGTAACTATTCTACGCGGACGAAGTCGCGGGCGGCAGCTAGTTAAGAGTATAACTGCTGTGCTGTGAAGTGCTTTGTTCATTACCACGAAAAAAAAAACTACTTCTTGGTTGTTAAAGTAACATTATATTTCCGTCAGGTAAAAATTGCAATGCTTTCAAAACTATTACAAAAATCTCACAGAGCATGTCTGCGTGTACTTGTTATGTATTACGTAACAAACTCGTTTCGCAGTGGAAACAGCAGTCTTTAATTTTATATACAGAATTTATTATATACCGTATCCGACCATATTTAATAACTATATATATGTCATGTTTATGCAATTTGGCATTAAAAATCTGTACCCATTTCCAACTCTAACAATCTCGTCAAGTGTCTTGTTAGCCCAAAGATAATCTTGCTCGTCAGTCGCGAGCTGTTACTAGACAACGCCGTCCAAAAGTGGACGACATTCTGCGAACCAAAACTCATGTCCTTATAAAACATCAATAATTATATATCATTGTCTATATTTATATTTATATACTAACTGATTTTGTTGCTGATTTTTAATTATTTTGCGCGAACTCCTAATTTATTTCTAAAATAACGTTGCCATGTTACTCCGTATAACATCAGCTATCCACTAATGAAAGTCCCGTCATCCCTTCATTGGTTCATCCGTTTCGAAGATTATCCGGAACTCATAGGCAGACATTTTTTTGTATAACTATTTTACAATGTAAACATTTTTGATTGTTGTTACATTTAGTAAAAAGCTATGATTTTTACAACACAAGCAGACAATTTTTTTTACATGTATTGTAAAACAGTAGTTTGAAATTTATTTGATAATTTCACGTCTAACCGCGCTGATCGTAACAACTGCCGTTCCGATTAAAAATATTCTCTTTGCACAAGAATTTTATTACATAAAATTCACTTTACAACAATTAGAAGATGACCGGACCAGTGTGAATTTTTATAGTTTTCGATAACATTCGATTTAATCAGAATTTTTATTTTAGCAGCGAAAATTTCGCTAGGGGGCCGTTAATTAATTTACGTAAGAATACTGATCGAGAATTGGGCTATCGATAACTTTAAAAACTCGTACTAGGGGTAAAGAAATCGAAAGTCATGTAAGGTGTTACGATATACATTATATATATTACGATGTTTTTATCAAATTACTCATTTCTATGACTATGATTGATTGTTGTTATCGTTATCTTCACGTGTCTTGTGGCGATTTATTTGCCTTATTGACAAGATAGTTTTTTAATTAATCTGGTTGTGCAACGCACACTTTTTCGTATTAGGTTTAAGTACAGGTACTTACAGTTTTCCAAAATTGACGTGAAACGCCTTAGCAGACGAGTAACGATTTTTAGGGGTTACTTTTTGTTTGTCGAAATAAATCGTTTAGAACTATAATATAACTAATATATACATAACACATAACGTACGATAGAAGCTAAAACTAGCATGTACAGAAGTCTACCCAATAATAATAATAAGTTGTTTTATGTTACGACGTATAAAAGTCCGCGCACACCACTGCTCCGCTCCTATAAGTCGTAGCGCAATGATTTATAGCCTAAAATCTTCCTAAATATATTTAATCAACGATTCTCTAATCAACGATTTTTTTTTAAACCGAACTTGTAAAATAAACTAAACTTTAAAATTCACAAAATTACAATGAATGTTGCTATATACATAAATATTAACTAGCTTACTCACACTTTTTGGATTTTTTACCATACAAAGTATAAATACCATTTTCCCCTTTTGACTGTTTTAATTTTAAAAATATCCGTTCTTTGTGGATGTCTACATTATAATTACTATGTGTGCTACAGTATAATCTGCTCCGCGGTTTGATATACTCATGAAAAAATCAGTCAATTATGGTTTTCTTATATAAGGCAGGAACTCTCAGTAGTATGTAATTTAAAATTACAAATATGAGAATAATTACTACTCGCGTAATTGATGTAAAACAATTCTTTATCCTGGTAACAGTTATCTAGGTAATCTAACAAAAGTTATGACTGTCAAAAATAAAGACACTGGCAAAAATTACCTTAAGGTGTAAAGCAATAAAAAACGATTTATGTAAATCTTTATGGAAATCTAAGAGCAAGACTTATAAGTGTAATTCCGGCCTTAGTATAGACATGTATAGATTAGCATAGATGGAAAGATTACAAATAAATAATCTATGTAAATCCAATTTATAATATGTAATAAAACTAAACTCGTAATTCCTACAACCCTGTTTATTTTCAATGCACTATCAACTATTTAGTATAGTTAGTAGCAAAAAAAATAGTTCTGTTATTTATTTAGTATTAACAAACATTAATTAACATAAACACAAAAACCTGTAGGTCCATGGGAATTTTAATTATTTTATCCTTATTAAATTAATTATTGTAATCAAATTCTCAGAACAAAATATGCTTTATGTGGTATTTTTCTTTGTCAGAGTCAAAATTCATTACATAATTACAGTGATGTCATTATGCAATCCATAATTTAACCCTTTTTAGTTGTAATTTTCTAATATATTTTCTATGAATATTTATGTTACATGAAGAACCTTTGTACATATCATGCTTTTAGATACAATGGTTTAAACCGTGTGTCACCTATTAAATAGCATTAAAATAATTTTTAATAAATTAACAGTGCTTAAATAACACTGTGTGAAATTTTGCCTTTTACACAGTGAACATACTATTTTAAGATATGCTGGGTTCTCCATTCACAATTTCAGTTTCTACAAGGTTCCATCTATCTCTATACATATATTTATCAAAATTGATTCAGCTGTTTATGCATGGAAACATAAAATTAGACAGACAGTACTTTCACGTTTACAATTAATAATAGTATATTAACATCACTAATGGTAATGCATAAACTTCTTTAATAAATCATGCAATCTGATTTTAAATACTTCTTCAAATTGAACAAGTAATCTCTACAATTGCTCAAACAACTGACTCATTTATAATAATGCATGTTTTAAAAGTTATGAACGAGGGTAGCAGTCACTTACCCATAATCCACCTAGTCCCGTTTTAGTATACAGTGCCTCTATGTCTCTTAGATGTGTGACATGTTTTATCTGAGTGTACACAAGCAGGATGATGCCTTGCAATCTTATACTCTTGGCCACTATAAAGCCCTGTCTACACAGGATTTTATTGAACATCGACGTCCATTGGTCGGTGAAAAGACTGTCCATTATCATATTCTGGGGTTGAGATTTCACTTCTTGCAAGCTGAAAATGATTGTATATTTAATATTAAGCAGAAATCAAAATTATAATTGATGTTGTTATATAAGTTTATGGTAAATATTATTTTTACCATAAACTTTTTGGAATATACCTTCATTCATAATATACATAGTGTAAATGTGTTACATGTTTTGTAGTAGTAAAGGAAAAAACTATACAAAAACCCATATTTGTCAGAGAAATTCCTGGAATTGGAATAGATTATATTGAACCAATATGTTTAACATTCACTAAATTATAAACAATATTCCTATATAAATATTAACAAAATAATAAACATTTAATTAAATAATAAATGTCTAATTCATATTTTATTTACAGCCATTATTTTATGTTTTATTTGAAGTTGTTTACTCTTTCTGTTGTTAAATTTGTAAATCCCTAGCTATAGCTATCTGTAGCCTTCAGTAACTCCGATTATTTTAATTTTTTTTTAATTCCAATCAAATAAGAATATAGGTTTATGAAAAAATAAAGAAATAATAACATACCCAATAACATAAAAATCTGGTAAAGGTTTGTTTTTATTGAACTGAGATGGAAAATCCAATAATGAATTGAGGTCTTGACTCGGAGACTTAGTTCCAACATTCCAGGTCACGAAATAAAATCTGTTAAAATTTAAGTACTATTACTACATATAACTGTATAATAAATAAAAAGATTATTTTAACGATAAAAATTTATCCTATTTAATTAGGTGTTTACTTTACCTGAGGGTATTCATTGTTCGATATTCGATTCAGCCACAGTTAGTGAAAAAGACTGTTATTTGTTTTCGAAATAACAAATCTTTTGAAAAAAATTACAGGTGAAAGATATGATAGTATCGACATAAAAACACATTCAACATCGTCACAGCAACAAATAGAACTAACGAGTTGACAAATTGGAATTGATGATGTTGACGTTTTACTATGACATTTAGATCTCTCGCTCAACAGAATATTAATATTAAACAATTCATTTTAAGAATGAATAACAGAAAATATGACTAATTTCAAATATAAGGTTAATTAAATTATTTGTAATAAGCAATTATAATTTATAAATATTTATATATGTTATGGCACATAGATTTTAAACCAAAAATTATTGACTTTTTGAAGACCTCGCAAAAAAATTCGTCACCTAGCGACCAGGTAACTACTACAAAATAAATATACCAGCTGTAGAGTATTATGATTATATTATAATTGCAGCATTATTGTTGTTTTTTATACACTACTACACAAAAATTAATGAATGAGTTAGCAACATAATAATAAATATTTTATAACAACTGATATGTTAATTCGATCCATAAACCAAAGAATTGAATTGAAATTCGATTTTTAACTAGCACAGTTAAAAATCGAATATAGGAACAATATTTCGCCAATGTCACATGGGATGGAGAAGACACCCAGGAGATTGTTCGGTGCGATCAAGAATACAACCACAATTAAATTTTGAAGACAATAAAAATGGTAGACATTTACAAAATGAACTAAACATGAACATCAACAAAAAACAAGGGGGTTGTTAGAGAAAAGACAGAGAGTGGTTTCGGGGCCTAAATTAAACAAAGTACATGGGCAGTACAAGTATGCCCAAACTGTAAACGATAGATTGTTGATGTTAGCAGGTCTATGAAGAAAGATTGGTTCTTTGGACGTCATGGGATTTCTGATTGAAATGAAGCATATTATTTGCCTTTAACCGATTTTAATGCAATTCAAGATGATTTCCAGGAGTTACCCAGATGAGTTCTTGTAAAAGCACACAAATCCTGTGTTAAAATTTTAAAATTCTCAAAAGAACCTGTTTGAGTTCCAGCTTTGGCACATGAGTCGGGAGTCCATTACCAATTATGCCTAAATGACCCGGGATCCAGACCAAAGAATAAAAATCTATACCGATTTAAAATTTTTACAAGCCCGTCAATTATCTTGTTGGCCCGTACTCACCTGTCATACGTAGGTGTTAGCTGGTTGCAAGGCAACGTCTTCTAGCAAGCTCAAAGGCAATCATGGTGATAAAATGGGTTAATGATAAAATCTGTGAGCGTATAAATAAATATTTATATAATGTTATTGATATATACAAAAACATTTTTATTGAGTACTGATTAATCTTATATTATACAAACAAAATCATTTCAAATAATTATAGGCAGAATGACTTATACTTTAGCTCACCAAAGCGAATGAAGCAACATGTCAGTTTAATAAACAGGTAGATTTTTGTTGGCGGCAAAACTCTAGCTTATTATCAAGTTGTGTTGTTTACTATTTCAAAGGAAAATTTTACATCTTAGGTAGATGCTATAATATTATTATCAAAGTATTTAGTTCATATAAAATTGTAAACTATTTCTTTCACAACTGTTAAAATGAGCGGTCGGGATTTGCAGGTTATTTTGATAACTTTTTAGTTTTTAAGCGTTTTCTTGTTTAATACATATTTTTTTATTACAGGAAATGCCTCGGACAACCAGGAGATCTCTTAAAACCCTACAACACACCGCCACTGATAGGGAAAATTTAGTGGGTAGACCATCTAAAAGTTTAAAACATCAACTCAGCCAGGAGACTGTTATGTATGTTACTAACTAATATATGGACAGTAAACGGTTATTATTTAAATATAATTACAAATTCTGTGTATTTTTTTAGAGATGTTGAAATAAAGAAGAAAAATCTATCCACAAAAGAAACTCAAGTCAACCTTGAGAACAAAATAAGTGCCGACGATTTAACGAATCCTGATGGCGCTTCAGAAAGATATTGGCAAATTTTAGCAGAGAAGCGTCAGTGAGTAACATCAATTTATACTTGTAAAAACATTTTTCCATATTTTAGTCAAACTTTATTTATTTATCTTTTCTATATATAGAGTTGCTTTGCAAGAAGCCCTAGAAGAGAATGAAAAGCTACGGAAAGTTATCGAAGATCTTAAACAAGAGAATGAACAGTACAAACAAATGTTGGATGAAGCCAACAGTTTTGTTGAAGTCATTAAGGTAATTACATATTTTAAATAATATGATTTAAAAGAACAAAAACCTTCTTTATACCATTAAATTAAATAATGTGTTCAATTTGGTCTAACTACTACGTAATATTATTACCTATATCAAAAAACTTTCTTAAAAATTATAACTATCTTAAAAATTACATCATAACATATTTTAAATAATCTCCTAGATATATAGCCTTCATTCTCAATAATATATCTACAATTATTTTATAAGAGAGTTACTTTTGAGTAAGTTATACGGTTCTCAGTTTTTTATTTCCAACATGTAATAGCACTTTGCTGCAACTGGCAAATAATTTATTATTATCAGAAATTTATAATATAACAAAATAATATGACATAATCAATTGGAAAAATATATATAATAAATTTATTAACTTTAAGCTTTGTAAACATAAATACAACAACCATAACATTTTAAGTTTCTAAATTGGAGGAAAATACACACTATTCATTTAACTTAATATTCTACTGTAAAATGAAGCTAAAATGAATTTTTATTTTTGTAGGAGGAACTCGCAAATAACAGTAAAGATGATACTGGCATTGATGTCAACGATGTCAGCACTGCAGACGAAACCCACGAGGAAGATGCAAATAATACAGATACATCCTAAAACTAGATATAATATGTATACAGTCGACCCGTAATAATCTTACAATCATTTTGTAAGGCAGTTTCAGACTAAACATTACTGCCACAAAGCCCTTGTATTCTGAAAATTTTTGAAAGAACCATTACCTTGTAATTCAACAAATTATATATCATTCACATGTTTCCACACATACAAAACAATGACCACACAATTGTCATCTTTTAGTCACATTCAAACTGAGACATTATGCATAGTGCAACATTCAGTGTTGTGAACTACTTACAAACACCCATTAATGATTTGCCGAAATAATTTCATATATATGTGCTATCAGATTATAAGAAAGGCAGGATTACCATGTGTCCACTGTATAGAATTAGGTTAGGTTTTATAGATCTTGTGTGTATGAACGATTTTAATTCACTATTCTGAAATTTGGTCATAAAACTATAATGTGCCTTTTAAGACAACTAACAAATAGAATAAAAGTTATTTATTTCACACATAGTTTCTACATAAGAATATGAAAACTGATTTACTTTTTTAGAATTAAAATCTGGTAGTGATATCTCTTTCTTATTTTAATTAAGTAATTTTGTTTTAACAAAACTATTTAATATGTCTACAAATAAAAGTACTGAACAATAACTTTAAATACTAGATTAAGTTAAAAATGTATTTTCGAAAAATAAAGTTTAAAATAAAATAAATGTCTTATTATTAAAATAGTATATTTCACTATTAACTGCCAAAACACAGGTACAATTTAAATAACACAATTTATAACATTTAATTTAAATTTTTATTTAACATATCATTTATAGCTAATATTAAAATAGGCTTTTTTGTCTGAAAATAGTTAATCCTTCTTTAGAAATGCTTTAAAATTATCATCAAAATTTGTTTCATATGTCCATGGCATTAAATCTGGGTACATTGAGACTTCTCGTAATACATCTACATTAGAGTTACATGGGAGTACACTTCTGACTTTTTCATTGAAGCATCCAGTGACATAAATATAATGATTAATAATTAAATTGTATATGTAATTGACATATTTATAATCTAAATTATCATTTGTACTAGGCACTTGCGGCAAATGAGATTTTATTCTGTTTAAATATCCTGTGGTTATTATTGGTACTATAAAGTCAGCCTGAAATATAAAAGAGATTATTATAGATTTAAAAACAATCTTATAATTTTTTATGGTCAAAGTACGATAAATATAAAAATTTGTGATGGACACTTAATTAACACACAGTATACTTGTTTTATTATTGTTATATTACTATTTTACTTTGTTCTATGGTTAAACCCACAAAGTTACCAATAATATTCTATAATTTAACAATTTAAGACTCATAATTAATATTATATAAATATATAATATTCTGAAAACAAATATAAAACCAACCTTTTCAAAATACTCTCTAATAAACTTTTCTGGGTTTTGATATACTTCTTCTCTTCTACCGCTAAGAGTCAATATCTCCACTTGCAAATCCTCCCATTCACTAACATACTGCTGAATATTTATTGCAGTGTCTAACCCATCCTCTGTGTAAGTCAAAAACAAGATAGGATGATCATTCTCAATTTTTACGCTATCAGTCTTTGTTGATGGTTTTAGAGATGGTTGCTTCGGTCTCTGATCCTTGTTAGCAACAAATTTTTTATTTAAAGCAGGTGGTAAATCATTTTTTAAATTCTTTGTAAAGCTTACAATTTCTTTAGTGCCACTCGTTTTACTTGTGCTGTGGTAACCACTGTCCTCTTTATTGAAACACTGGGATAAATTACAAAATGGCTCTTGAACAGCTTTTAAAATATCATATCTCTTCATTTTCACTAAAGCATCTAATATTTTATCTAATGTGGCAGTTTCATTTTGCATGAACACTTTTATTACAATATCCGCCGGGTCCTCTTTAACTGAATTTGTTATGTACTGAAAAAGGTTAGTAAAGAAACCTAAATGAAATATATTTTCAGGAATGATTTTTAAAGTATTATAAAAATCAAACTGTTTTTAAATTAAAGTAAAAAATTATGGTATTCCAGTATCTATTTGAAACATCAAAGTACAAATAGTGACATGGTAAAATTTTATTTAATACAAGAAAAAATATAGATAATCCTTAAGATAAAACCCCTTTTTTTAAGATAATGGATCAAAAATAAATTGAAAAGTCATAAATACTTGCAAATATAGATTGTTAGATTAAGATATCAAAAATTAATTTTATAAGTTTATTTACACAAACATTAAAAGAAAGGTCAGTTAAAGTAACAGTTTAATTAACATTGAAAAAAAAACTTTCAAACAATTAAGTAAATATAAATTAAATCTTTACGATCAGACTTTCAAAAATCGTTAGTATGTAGACATTCTAATATAAACTCACGTCTAAATCATCCTGTGATATTCCTAGGGCATATCCAAGGTCTTTCCATGTGTTAAGGGATCCTCCAACTTTTTTTACAAGAGTTTTCCATGCTTCGTAACATGTCGCACCAGTTTTTGTCTTAGGATTTCTATAATACAACAAACTCGTGTGAAGGTAACATACTTTTTTACTAAGAGATTTCAATTCCGATATTTCGTTTTCTCTCTCTTCTTGCAGAATCTCTTCAAGAGCTAATGTATCTATACTTATTGTATCTGCATTCTCATAATCTTTTAATAAATCCCTGCGGGGAAAATACGTTCAATTATTAAAATATTCGTAACAGTCACATTTTAGAACACTTAGGCACATTTAACGTACATTCTAACTATATAAATTACTGTTTTAGATATTTATTACACTATAAGTTTCAGCAATTCTAAGAAATATTGCTTTTAATCCATTATTTAGGTATGAGGAAAAATATTTGAAAAAATAGAAATTAATAACACGAATTACTGTATTTGACAATGACATTTAAATACAGTGTTGCTATCTGTTTATTTTATATTACCGCACCATACCATTCAACCATAGTTTCAATATAAAGAAAAATGGCACAAACAAAGGAACACGTATTCTTCACTTATTCATTCTTCGGCATTCGGCGCAGATTGCTAATTGATGGTTTGCTAAGTGAGTATAAGATTAAGGTTATTAGGAAATTGAAATTAAAAATCAACCAAGCCTAGTCAGGCTGTATAGTTTTAGACCCTTGCCTATCCCGAATAAAGATGGATTAAAAATAAAAAATCGAGTTTGTCTATTAAATGGATAACATTATAAGTAAATTTAAATAAGTAGTTATTGCGTTGAAAAATAGTATTTTAGTAGCTATGATTAAATAAATTTTAATTAAAAACAAATAATAAAAAACAACAACAACACTTAAAAGATCTTTTATGTGGTACAAATGGCGATGCTGGTAGGGCACTTTTGAAATCATTAACGGATCTCGTGAATTTGATGCTATCTGGTGGGGTACCTAAGGAGATAACTGAAATTCTATATGGTGCAAATCTCTGTGCCCTTATCAAAAAGGATGGTGGCATCCGTCCGATAGCGGTAGGTTCTACTATCCGACGCATCGTCTCCAAAATTTGCTGTCGTAAAATATCTCCTTATTTGGCTACCATGTTCCAACCCGTACAGTTAGGCTTTGGTAGTAAGGGGGGGTGTGAAGCTGCTGTCCATGCGGCTCGCACCTTCCTCTTAAACTCTGGAGGGGAGGTTCTTTTAAAAGTAGACATAAAAAATGCATTCAATTCCATCTGTCGTAACGCACTCCTCTCTGAAGTTAAAAACAAAATTCCAAAAATATATCCATATCTTTGGCAATGTTACGGGGGAAATTCAAAATTACTATATCGTGACAATGTTTTAAATTCTGCGGTAGGGTGTCAACAGGGAGACCCGCTAGGGCCTGCAATTTTTAGTTTGGCTATCCAGCCACTTATTACAGCTTTAAGTTCAAAATTAAACATTTGGTATTTAGATGACGGTACCTTGGGAGGTGAAGTGACAACCGTTTTAGACGATTTTTCTAAATTACTTGAACAATTTTCAAATATTGGTTTAGAATTTAATTTTTCAAAATGCGAATTATTTATTTCAGATCATATTTCGTCAACAAGAAGGGATATGATCATAAAACAGTTTAACAATTTGGCTCCGGGTATTAAAATTTTAAGTGAGGACTCACTACATCTTCTAGGAGCTCCCGTTTTAGATGCTTCTATCCCAAATTTTATTTTTGACCAGTCTACTAAATTTAATGAAGTTTCGGACCGCCTATATCAAATAAATTCACATATGGCTCTTTTTATAGTAAGATATTGTCTTTTTGGCCCGAAATTTTCATATTTTCTACGTTGCTCCCCTCTTTGGAAATTTAGCAATTTACTTCTTAATTTAGATAACATCATTAAAGAAGTACTTACGAAAATTTTAAATTGTGATCTAAGTGATACGGCCTGGGAGCAGGCTTCTTTACCAATAAGATACGGTGGTTTGGGTATTCGCAAAATTTCAAGTGTGTCGTTGCCTGCTTTTCTGGCTTCAGCTTTTAGTTCGACAAAACTCTTTAGGGATATTATCAGCCCTTCTTTGGGTTCCATAGAGTTGTCGTATTTGGTTGAAGCCAGAGACGCATTTAAATTGCTTTGCCTTAGTAAAGAACCAGTAATCTTATCCTCTCAAAGGCAGTGGGATGACTTACTTTGTGCAGATCGGCTCAAAGCATTAATTGATGCTGCACCTTCCGCCATAGATCAGGCCCGTCTTCTTGCTGTATCTACGAGAGAATCTGGTTACTGGCTTCATGCTCTCCCGTCTCCTCATGTTGGCACTCTTTTAGACCACTTAACACTAACTGTTTCAGTTGGTCTCCGGCTAGGCGCGAAAATTTATCAGCCACATCGGTGTCACTGTGGTGAGGCAGCAGACGAATATGGACATCATGGTTTATCATGCATAAAAAGCGCAGGCCGCTTCTCCCGTCATGCTTCCTTGAACAGTGTCATTCGTCGGTCTCTTGTCACCGCTAAAATTCCGACGGTACTAGAACCTAACGGACTAGTACGCAGTGATGGCAAGAGACCTGATGGAATGACGCTTGTTCCGTGGAGGCTGGGGAGGTCGCTTGTATGGGATGCTACCTGTGTCGATACATTGGCTGCATCACATATACGAGGGACTTCCTTAACGGTGGGAGCAGCGGCATCCAATGCTGAAAATGTCAAGCGGCGCAAATACGAAAACATTGAAAGGAGTTTCATATTTGTGCCGTTTGCCGTTGAAACCATGGGGTCCTGGGGCGAGGAAGCGAAAAAGTTTTTCAAAGAGCTGTCTTCCCGCCTCGTCGAAACTACAGGTGACCGAAGGGCTGGCGGCTACCTTGGCCAGCATATCAGTCTGGCCATACAAAGAGGTAATGCTGCCAGTGTTTTGGGCACCTTGCCTCACTGTGACATCGATAGTTACTTAGGTTTAATATAGTTATTTTTAATTTCCTTTTCTTTTTATTTTTAATAGAATTATTTGTATGAATAGTATTAATTATTATAAAACAAATTAATATTAACAATACCTGTAAGGATGTTTATGGTAAAAAAAAAACTAAACCACAAACAAACGTCTAAAGTATTTTGGCGCGGTTGGATAAAAAAGTTTAAAATAAGTGAAGTTTAAAAAAACGTTTATCACATTAAAAAATATTATCACATTGCTTGAATGAGTTATTATTAATTTGATAAATATATAAAATATGATGGAACACATGTAAGTATTAAATGAAGAACTTGATTCAAATCAATACAAAATATATACATAGCTAAATACGGGTATCAGTCGATCTTTAGATATTTACCCGTTAGAAATTTTAACTTGTAAAAATCTAAATTAAATGTTAGAAAGTCTCTATTATTCTTTTAAAATAGTTAATATTTTGCCTTTACCATTATTTAATAGTATAAATCTGTAGATATAGGTGCTAAAAATTAAAATTACAAACTTATTGATTTATAAATTAATGTAGTTATTAAAATGTTTAAATAATATTATAATTTCTATTGCATATGGTTTACTGTATATAAAAGAATGTTAAATAACTTCGTTGTAGTTCAAATTTTACAGATATTTTAGATGACGAAATTGATGATTCGCAGCCTATATCGTTGCCATCAACAAATAGTTCATGTTCTCAGCAACTGTTGCCAGTACAGAATCGACCACCAAAGAAAACTGGTCAGATGGGTAACTTTCGAAGCATTGAAGAAATAGGTAGCTCAGTTCAAATGGCATTATGTTTATAATCTCAATGTGTTATTTTTCAGCATTTAATAAATTTTATTTTTTCAGATACTAAATATAGACACGTTTTTACATATCCGTATTTTAATTTAGTGCAGTCGCGTGTAATTGAGGATGCGTTATATTCAGGCGAGTAAAAAATTTTGATTTAGAGTGAATTATTACATGAACGACCAAAACATTATGTTTTTTATTTATGATTAATTTATGTGTATGTGTGTCTTTAATTTTTTTTTCGAACCATGCCAAATAATTTCGTTTAGCAAAATACCATTTGCTATTACCCATACCATTGACAAGAGCAAAATTGAATCGGCTTTTCAAACATCACACAATTTTTTTTTTTTAGGAAACGATAAAACTTGACTTATGTTCTCCTTAGCAAGAAACGGGGCTCACAAGTCGTGTTTAACCAAAACAATCGTTGCAATCATTTTTTTTACTGCTTTTTTTTGACAATTACTTTTTAAAATTAACTTTTAAATATTTTATATGTATTAATTTGTCATATTTTAATATCATAAGGTAACATATAATATATCATAAGGTACATAATCATATTCTATATCATTCTTATCTAGATTAAACAACTTCAACAATTGCAGTTAGCTAGTTAAAAACATTGTTTTAAAATGGCAAATGCTCTTCAAGAATTCTATCCTGAACTTGCTTTTAGTCGTCAATTTTTTTACTTTTAAACTATGGTATATATGTATACGTGGTTTTTATCCAGAATGTAAAAAAAAGTGACTTAGACGTTTAAATGACCGATTCACTTGAAAATCAGAAGGAACAAAAACATTGCTCAATCTGATTTTTTGAATCGATTTTGATGCGGTGTTATTTTATTTGAAAGCTAATGTAATCGAGATCTCTATAATTAATGAAGATCCGTTCAGGCGGTTGGAAGGTTTTCAACTCTTTTATGGTTGTTAAAACGGTCTACTACTATTAGTTTGATCGAATCGAAATTTACTACACTGTGACTTCTATGATATCAAAACTATATAATTGCATTACCTTGACCTGATGCTGCAATATCATCTAGATTTAGCAGAATACACAACTCATCAACTTACAGCAGAAGTATCGTGTTGGTGCTCGTTGAAATAGTCTTAATGTCGAGTTTATTTTTTTATTTTGTAAAACAATGATGGGATTGTGCTACGGAATTATGTTACGAGACAGTAGTGGGGTTTTTATTTTTTTAATGTATTTATTACAGATAAATCTATGGTTGTATGCGCGCCTACTGGTTCTGGTAAAACCGTTGTATTTGAAATGGCTATAGTTCATTTGCTAATGGAACTCGAGGATAAAAATTACAGTGACGATTATAAAATTATATATAGTTAGTTACTTTTAACAGTTTATTATGGCTACCATAAAATGATTGTTGCTTTTAAAATTTCATAGTGTGGATAAATTTTAATCCATCATCACCATAAAAATTAAAGTTCATTATATTGTTAGAATACTAACACTATCCTTATTGTGGTAACCCATAGATTATTGTATCGCTCGTATACTGGCTGGCTCGTCCAGGGAAGAATCACACTTTCACAGAAATTCAGCTAGTAGTAACTAATATTAGGGCTTGTTCAGTGAGTGAGAGAACTGAACGCGTACACCTTGCCTCTATATTTTCCATTACACCGTTATCCCTAACATGTTACATAAACTAGTTAAAACATGCAGGCGTGTTTTATCAATTTTACTCTTATACAAAATTGCCCATTCAATCAAAAACTATATAAATAAATAGAGATAAGTTCCGTTTGCCCATCCAAAATTTTTTAGTGGCTCCAGTAAAGGCCCTATGCACAGAAAGACTAACCGAATGGTATCCAAAATTCAATAAATTGGGTTTATTATGCATCGAAGTAACCGGTGATACAGATGTTGACTTCCCACAGTTAAAACCATACAGGTTATATTTTAAATAATAATTTAAATAGTCAGCGTTAAAATGCTAGTAACTTCTAGGTAACAGAGCTGGTTAATGAGAAGCAAAATAAACGTCATATAGTTGCACAGTTTATATAGATTGGAGATTCTCTTATAATAACGCCTGATTCACGTAAACTTTTTTATTGGCTACAGCAAGACCAAAACGAAGAGTAATGATTTTGGCTGTCTATGTATAAATGTTTGTGTTTCCACCGTAGTGCCTAACGTAACGATTTAAATAAATGAGGTGCCAATACAATAATGAGTACATAAATTTTATATGACGGATCTTATTATATAGTCGTGTTATACTTTTTAATACCGGTTTTTTATATCATAAAAATAGGGATATGTGGGAAAATTACAACGGGCTAATTATTACAGTTAAAAATAATAGCCATTTAAAGGTAATAACGATAAAAATAGACGAAATATACATCATTTTTCTTCCTGCATATTTCATTTTTGTATTCTTAGAAGATGACCAGCATTTTAACGCAGACTGTACGACTAAAATTGGCATTAACCTACAAAATCTATTACAATACCAAAAATAATCGACAGAATAATAATAACAACACCAGAAAAGTGGGACATGTTGACTCGTAGGTGGAAAGATTATAGGTCTCTAGTAGAAGTGGTAAAGCTGTTCCTCATTGATGAAGTTCATATCTTGAACGATGAAATACGTGGACCAGTATTAGAAGCTGTTGTGAGTCGGATGAAAACTATTGAGGTAAGTTTTGATAGTGTTTTACACAAAAGCGCAATTTATGTGAAGATAGGTGGATGTTAGAATCTGTTGCTATTTGGTTTCAGTTGGTTATTCGACTTACTGTTATTGGTAGAATATTTATTTATTTTTAATGGACTCCCAAAATAGGTTCTCAATTCGTCTGAGACTTCAAAATCAAATATCCGATCCAGATATATAATCCGACCGAAATCAATTTAGTACATTGGTTTTTTTAAATCAATGTAACTGAAATAAGTGAAATAAGCTATTTAGGTATATTGCTTCAAGTTAACGAAATTACGTATCGTATTTTGCCTCGAACCCATAACCTCAGCTCTACCAATTAAACTATAGGCCGCATATTCGCAATGTCGAAATTCTTAACATGATACCTAAATTGTAGTTAATTCCTCGCTGTCGTAATTTTTGTCTGTCGTAAGTTTTTTTTTAAATATGTAACAAAAGAGTATCTAATAATAAATAATAATTTGAATGAGATGCTAAATGGTCTTAATTAAAAGTCTTAATTCTTCTAAGATAGATTTTTGACAGATAGTAAGAGTAACGTGTGTCTTTCTTTGCATTAATAAAAGTAAATTTATAATCTGTGCCTTGAAGTTATTTCACGCAAAACCTTAGACTATCCTAAAATTTTAAACATTTTTTTAATAAACCATCACCAATTTTCCAATATTTATCTAATTCAGTCATCAGCTCAATCGGCACACCGTATAGAGAAACTTAAAGCACAATATCAAGGAACGAATCCAATAAGTAACGAATCAGAAGCTAGAATAAGATTTATAGCAATATCAGCCACTGTGAGTAATCCAGAAGACGTCGCCACTTGGTTAGGAACTGCAGATCGACTGGCTGTTTATTATAAGTAAGTTTTTCGTAGGAAAATAATAGTAATACTTATATTTCAGAAAAGTCGGCAGGCTAATTGCGGTGAGCTATCGCAATCATACAATGCTACATTCAGTTGATTTCTGATTTTTATATTAAAACGTAAAAAATCTCCTCTTAAAATGTATTGTAAGAGTGATAGCTCCGCGTAATTAGTCTACTGATTTAAATCTTTAGAGATTGAAACGAAATGAAATATATATATAAAGTTAATGGTACCTATAATTAATAAAAAAAACGATTAAAAAATGGAGTAAAACTTATTTCAAAAACACACGCAGCCCACAACTCACACATAAGCAACGACGTATATAGTACAAATCAGGTCTTAAGGTATGATGGGATGAAAGCGTCATGCCACTTGCCGTCACGGCATACGAGTCAGTTTTACTGCCAGTTTCTTTTAGATTAAATTACTCGTAAATTAATTGAAGATAACATAAAAACAAACTCAAATAAATAAATTAAAAAAATCTAAAGCTCATGTTTCTGTTGATTTTTGTGCACGTTTCAACCTTTGGTGTTCTTACATAAACCCAGCCCTAATTTTAAAGATTTTCCACTATTAAAAAATTGATTATTTCCAAAACAGTACTTTCAAACAACAAGTCCAAAAGTGCGTTAAAAGAAAAATTTAAAAATATCTCATTAGTTCTACAAGATGCTAAAGCGCCAGTTTTTTAATGTGTTTTATTCACAAATTCAAGAATAATGTCATTGTATTCGTTTCCCATGGAATACCAATAAGCTAATAACAATACAATAGATACTTGAGTTCTAATCTCGGGGCATAAAAAAAAATAATCAAACTGAAAACATTTTTTGGATATCAGAATTTTAAGGATAATGATTATTTGAAAGATTATTTAAATCTATTTTCAAAACTTAGTTAACAAATAAGGAAACTATATATTTTAAATAATTTAAAGCTTAAGTTTAACCCATATTCGCTCGTAAATAATTTTTAGACGAGAATTACAGTTATAAGTTTAGCTCTCAGGCTAAAGATTTGCGTAAATTATTTTTCATTGCATTACACCTGAAAGGATTTACTATTAGTGCCTTATTTTTGACATTCAGAGCTTCCGTAATACTTACGACGTGTCTATTAGTAAGTTGCAGAGTTATTTTATATAGGTCTCGAGAGTAAAACTAATGTTATTCCCGCCTATGGACTCGTATCTAAAAGATGCCAATAAATACTGTATATTTGTTCATCTTTAAATAACTTTGTCTATTGAACCATAATAGGTATCCTATGCAAACATGTATGTATTAATACAATTTAATGCATATGTATTAATACAATTTTTAGGGTTCCGTACCTTAAAAGGAAAAACGGAACCCTTATAGGATCACTTTGTTGTCCGTCTGTCTGTCTATCTGTCTGTCTGTCTGTCTGTCTGTCTGTCTGTCTGTCTGTCTGTCGGGATGTCAACCCTTTTTTCTCAGAAAAGCATAGACGCATCATGTTGAAATTAATATCATATACTCAAGTCTACGATGACATGCGGCCGTGAAAATATTAAAGTTCTAAGTCAACGCAATCAAAAGATAATGGAAAATATGTCGTATATTTTGACCATTTTAGCGTTTTCGCAAGGGAATCAAAACCTATAGGGTACTTCCCATTGACCTAGCACGATGAAATTTGGCAAGAAGTAAGATCTTATGGTACAAATAAAGGAAAAAATCTGAAAACTGTAAATTTTTGTATGTATGTTTGTCTGTTTGTAAGTTTGTCTTTCAACCTTTTTCTCAGAAACGCGTGAAGGTAACAAATTTTTATCAACGTCAAGTACTCAGAGTTGTAATTACTAAGAGCTGTGAAAAAATCA
This sequence comes from Hypolimnas misippus, assembly GCA_037950945.1. Lineage (NCBI taxonomy): Eukaryota > Metazoa > Arthropoda > Insecta > Lepidoptera > Nymphalidae > Hypolimnas > Hypolimnas misippus. The sequence continues at coordinate 10,464,086 of JBBEEQ010000006.1, forward strand.
AACTTCTAAGTTAACGCAATCAAAAGATACGGTCATTTATAACACATATTTTAAGTATGATAGCGTTTTTAACGTTTTCGCAAGGGAATCAAAACCTATAGGGTACTTCCCATTGACCAAGCATTATGAAATTTGGCCAGGAGCAAGGTCCTTTAGTATACATAAAGGAAAAAATCCGAAAACTGTAAATTTCTGTTCGCGTGTCTGTCAGTCTGTACGTCTGTCTGTGAACCTTTATCTCAGGAACGCGTAAATGTATCAAGTTGTAAATTGATCAAGCGGAAAATATATTAATCTTAGAATTAAAATTATATGTACTTGTAACAAATTAACATAGAAGTTGACCATGATCAAAAAAACAATTTTACAAACACTGAGAAGAAATTTGTATCAATACGAAAACATTAAAAAGCAGCAAACTTTTATAGACAACGCAATGCAATCTATATATCGCTGCTAACAAAATGATAGCGCGATGCAGCGTACAGCTAATGCCATCTATTACAACATTATGACATTAACTGTGATATAATTCTGCTCGATTAATATAAATTTTTATTTTAATTATTATTAAAACGCGCTAAAAATTATAAAATTAACTATTCATTTAAAAGTTTTGTCGTCGAGATATAACGTCATTACGTAATTAACATTCAATATTAGAGCTTCACGCGATTTGATTTAAGTACTCGTATTGATTTAGTACGAAAATTTTAAAATTAAATTCAAACAGATCGAGTTATTTAATTTACTTATTTATCTACACATATAAGTCTTCTGGTTATTAGTAATATAATTAGTTATTTATAAATAAACAATTAGTTTTGTTCGAATTAAGGACTAATTATTTTCGTCTTGGCAACACTAATATATATTTCGATATTTTGATTGATAATGTAAATCTAAATATTTTACGAACGTAGTGCAGGGGTAGTGGAGTGTAGTAGAATATAAATAAAAATAAAACGAGAATAAAATATAATATAATTATGTTGTTAATGTCAAAGTCAATAAGTTAGTTCATTGAAATTGTCAAGAGATGGCGCTAGGTGTATCCTGAATCGCGCTATAACTTTTTTTTTTTGAAGTATAAGGTGTATTAGTACTTAAAATAAAATTTTGTGTTTCCATGGATTCCATCCATGACCGTGTTATAATTAAAGTGCTCCAAAGTAGTTTCAAAATAGTTTTTGGGACGTGATCCATATTTACATAATATTTGATTATATTTAAGCGACTTCTAAAAAGGAGTGTTTTCAATTCGACCTTGTATTTATTTATTTTTTTATGTTTGTTCGCTGATTACGCCGCCATTTGGGCACCGATTTTCAAAATTTTTTTTTTGTTTGAAAAGGTATACTTCCAAGGTGGTCCCATTGTCTTCAGGTCAGGATCAGATGATGGGATCCTGGAGAAATTGAGGGAACTCCTCAAATATTATAGGCAAGCGTATACCGATTTAGGTATTTTTGATAGTAACTTATGTTGGAGCTGATGATGAAGACCACAAATGGCGTAGATGGGTTAGTCTTATATAGATTTCTATAAGTTTGTACGGAACCCTCGGTGCGCGAGTCCTACTCGCACTTGACCAGTTATTATTTAAATAACAAAAACCATCCAAGTGTGAGTCGTATGTCAATAGTACGGAACTTATGGTGTATGACTTTGGTGTTTTACCTCTTTATTTTATTTTTCTACCTTCTTCATCAGATTCGGTGATGAATGTCGGCCAGTCAAATTAAAACGTGTAGTAGAAGGGTACCCATGCGCAGATGGTACTAGCATATTCAAATTCGATATAATCCTCAATTATAAACTTTGGCCTATCATCCAGAAATATCACAATGGGAAACCCACTTTGGTAAATATTATTTTTCGATTTCGCCTTGGCCTAAATTATATTGTATCCTGTAACTATATTAGAATTATGATAAAAAAATATTATAAATGTGAAAATAACTTTTTCTTTCTATTTGTTTGTTTGTTTGTTTATTTGTTTGTTTGTTTGTTACGCTTTCACATCTTAAATGCTGAACCAATTTAATGTAATAAATAGAATGGACATAAATAGTTTGGACCATGGCAAAAAATTGGCTATTTTTTCTCGTGAAAACAGAACTTGAAGAAGGTGAAGTAGACTATGAAATTTTGTATGGAAAACCCATAATTTCTCAAAGATTTATTATATTTTAAATAATTAGTCTACGCCGAAATCGCCTGAATAACAATACGTGGTAAAATATAGTAGAGGCTATCAAATATTTTTGTATTCCCAATTGATCTATTCTTTGGTAATGAAAAACGTAGTGATTACGTCACTGATTCCTGTCACTGATGATTTCGAAACAACACATAAGTGCTATGACAGTGGATGATTGTAGAAATTTTACTCCTAATAAAAAGTATATACAATGATGGACTCTGCAAGCAAATTTGTTTTGTTTTAGTACAAAAATCAGATATCAACTGTCAGAATGTAGTATTTTGTGATAGCGATTGATCACAGTAATTAGCCTGCTGGTTTTTATCGTTGCTTATAGACATACATTATTATATTTTTAAACATATTTAGATATTCTGCAACACAAGAAAAAGTGTAGTTTTAACTGCCGAGACATTGTCAAAGGAGATCACGGTTAGCTTTAGCGCAGAACAAAAGATGAAATTGACAACTCTGGCGTCTACTATAAAGAACAAGAAGATTCAGGTAAGAACATCACCAACTTTTTTCTAATCATAATTTGATTAGACTGTGTACTTAATCAAATGTTATAATGTTCGTTGTATCATTGAAATCACAAAAGTTTCTGACTTTTTTAACTTTTTTCTAACCGTAATCAACAATTTGATTAAACTGTGTTATCAACAATTCATTGGATTATATTTTTTTATGAAATCTTGTAAATTATGGGTTTTTTTGGTCTCATCGTTGAAGAGTGTATTTATATAAGTGTCTTTATGAATGAATATACATCTACAGTCATTGGTCCTTTGTGGAGTCGGATGTCATCACGCTGGCTTACTGTTTGAAGAGCGGATGAATATAGAGCGTGCTTTCCGAAATAGAGATCTTCCTATACTTATTACTACGACAACTCTAGGTATATTACATACTTGTGATGTCTATTTTACCTTGTAAAAATCCTTGTAAAAGAGTTTGTTTGAACGCGTTAATCTCAAAAACTATTAGTTCGCATTATAAAATTCTTTTTGTGTTGAATAGTTTATTTATTGAGGAAGGCTATACATTATACCACGACTCATAGGAAAAAAACAGTAACCATAAACGTAAGTGAAACCGTGAGAGGCAGCTATGTATAATGTTCATGATTTGGTTACAAAATTACGTCGTTTTCGTTTAATGAGGTACATTGGTTTCCGGATGCTAAATAACCTTTAGAAAAGAATAGGGTTAATTTGATATTTAATAACGATTGCTACTAATTATTACAGGAATATTCAAAGTTTCAAGAAATAAAAATTACACATGAATAAAATTAGGCAAATTCGTGAAATACGTTTTAAAGGAAATTTTGCAATTAATTTACCTATCGACCTTTAGCGGTTCCTTAATACGAATTACATAATCCAGTTACATAACCCGAACACACCAATGACAATACCGAAATCCCGTTACCAAGAAACATTTAGTTTCCCAAAGATCCATCGCTGATAGTTGGTACCGTACGAAGGATAACATGCGTCACGTCTTCGACCTCATGCTTTGGAAACGCCGCTCTCGCTAAAAGCTAAAATACATTCGCAAATCGCATCCTCATGCAAGAATTTCGCTAAATCATAGCGAAATTTTCATTCCATTATATGTCTTATAGTATGACCAATAAATGCTGAAATTGTTTGATTTATTTAAATGATTTTTAACCAAGAATTTTGCTAAATCATAGCAAACTGTTCACGGTATTATATTCTTTATACCCTGAGCAATAAATGCTGAAATTGTGTGAAAGATACTTGCTAGATTTTGAATCCAGCTTCACTCCCTTCGATATGGATACAACACGACCATCTAAATGTTATTTTTTTTTCTCTCCTGGAAATACTACTTTTTCTTTAAAGGTATGCCTTGTATCCACTAGGTATACTTTGCGGTTTCAGTCGCGTTTATGGTTTGTGCTTCGCTTCTGTGAGTCGTAGCGAAATGTAATACAGCCTAAAACCTTCCTCAATAAATAGGCTATCTGACACAAAATGATTTTTTCGAATCGAATTCGTAGTTTCCGTGATTACTCCCTTTATACAAACTTACAAACAAATTTTATCTCTTTATAATATTAGTAGATATAGATAACAAAATGTGTTTAAAATTCCATAATGATCGTTTGAGTAGTTAAAACTTAAAACGTGATAAACAAACTCACATTTACATTTATAATATTACTTAGGATTCGTATCACTTTTCGGTATCCCATGATCTCCTCGATTTAAGATAACCGTCTGGGACGCTACGTGACGTCTCCAAAAACGCGATTGTTGGAAAAACGGAAACCGTTGCATTTTGATAATATTCCTAGAAATACGCTTCCGTATTTCGTTGGGAACACGTAAAGCCTTTCACTGGTTAAAAGTGTAATAAGTTTTGTTTAAAGATAAAATAAATTGAAAATACTTTCCCCTTGAAATAAGAAATGTTTGGTAAAATAACAAAATACTCTCATTGACACTTTTTTACTAAATATCTTGAACTGTATGATTTTCTGTATTAAAAAATGAAAATTTAATAATACTTATGAATTAACAAATTATATAAAGTACAGAATTTCGTATGAAAACATTATATTTAAAAAAAGTACTTATTTTATTCGCACAGCCATGGGCGTCAATCTACCAGCCCATTTGGTAATTATCAAGAATACTCAGCAATACGTCAATGGAGCATATCAGGTACGTTTTAGTAAAATTTTAGTCAAATTTCCCACAGTGTGGCAAAAGTTTTGTCTTTTCTAAGTAGTATAGGTTCCAGTCCGAGTAAGCTCCATTTGGTTATGGACAGTAATTATCCACTTCCAACATTCTCTGTGCTCTGAGCAACGCTACAAGCACGGCAACGAACAGGTAAACCTCCCCTACGAAGCCGGCTTGGCCCTCATCATCACGATGCGGCGCTTTCCGCCATGTGTCCGGGGACTTTCCACAGGGTGAAAGAGTCATTAAGAATCTGTGAGTGACCCCGATGGTTGAACTGGTCGGAACTCCCAAGTAGTATAGGTTATAATAATACAACTCTTCACAAATTTTTGGGAGCAAACATCATCGAATGTTCTGGAACGTCTAGAATATTTGATAGATTTTGGTTAAACAAATAAACAGCTATACGAAATGTTTTTGTAGCGGTGTACCAAATAAGGAAGTCCAGAAACAGAAACGAATATTTTGCAATACTATGAAGGTATCACAATTATTATGTGTAACAGTTGCCCGCTTGTTTCTGCGGTTGTAGTTTGTCAATAAACAACAAATAACCCATGTGTTGCGCTACCTTCCCACGGTGAATGTTATCTTAATAATAATAAAAATGTAATCCATGTTCTTTTTATCCTCACAAGTATTATGTTCAATATTGGAGTATTCATTTTTATCCTATCCTTGCTCTATCCTAAATATATTTTCATTACCGTTTGTCATTAGCCATTGATGGAAAGTCAAGAATTAATGTGGACATTTTCGACCTAAAGAATATTTTTTTTTTAATGTATTTGATTCGAACATAGGACCACTAATTAATTTTAAACAATTATACTTAGACCGTCTTGCGCTCACAGCAAAGATATTCTAAAATATATTCCATGGGAAAATTCTCAGAGAATATTTCAAAATAGAGACGAGCATTTTCCATAAATAATCGTATAATCCTATAGGAATATAGCATAAGCACTATCCTACAAATGGTGGGACGTGCTGGCAGACCGCAATACGATACTGAAGCTACAGCAGTCATTATGACAAGATCACAAGATAAGGTGAGTTATTGAGTTAAAACATTAGAAAGTTATAATTTTTCCTTTGGGAATCTCTTGCTCTACAAGAAACACTTGCGCAGGCGCAGAATAGGAATTTGCGGGTACAATTTTGTATTATAGATTATTTGTTCGCGGGTCTATTTTCGTGTATTTTACGTTTTAGACTAAAAAAAATAATACACACTTATTTACCGTTGTTTTCCTTAAGTATGATAATTGACTGTTTTAGAGGGTAGGAATGAATTTTTCTAGTAATACCTGCAACCGTGTCTGCTTTCATATTAGTACAAAATTTGAAATTAGTTTACACAAGCTGCCTACCACGCTATGAATAATATATATGTATGTATATCAGTGAGACATGAAGTTATTAAATGAATCAACTTTTAATTATTATAGAACTTTCATATTATTTTAAAATCGTAATTGCTAAAGTTTTCAATCAGGGGTGATCGCATAACCACCCAGTGTCTTGTTTACTTCAAATAGAAAATAATACGATCAAGGAACTTTTGACACATTTTCCAAACTCCGTTTTGATTATTTCTTTATTTTTACCTATACATTATTAAAATCACTTTTTGTCTGTTTTAGTTGCAATTTTATGCCTTTATGTCTTTTAGAAATACATTATGTGCAGGCGGATTTAACTAAATTAATAAATCAGAATCATCAAGACGCTAAATAAAATCATACTAATTAAGTCTTAATAGCCGCGGAAGTCATTAGGATGTTATTTAACATCTGAAACCTCAGTTTGCGTCTTAATTTAAGAAGATTCTCTTTTTTACAATATGTTTTTATATTTTGAAATATTAATATAAAATTCAATTTAAGATAGAAGAATAAATTCCTTAAAATTTATTCTATGTCGTAACATTCCTATTGTTTAATAAGTTACTTGCGTAAAAATATTGCTTGTTTTGAAACAATTCGTAATTTAAAATTGTAAATATTTTATTTACAAAATTATGTTTCAAACTTTTGATCGACGTCTGTAGTATATGGTACATATACTTCTGAATAGCTCTATTCATAATTCCAATACAATTTGATATGTCTTTGTGCTGTCATATATCTTCAGTCAGAATGAATTCAGACCTTAATATTTTTTTCTTCTGGTGCAATGTTTTTTTTTAAACTTTCAAGTCTTAAATTACGGCGTTATTGATAGTATGTTGTGGTTTCGCACCCCAAATCCTCGGGGTTGATTTTGCAACTTTTGACGCAACTACTTTGAAGAATATTTCCATAATATATATATTTTATGATAGACCTTAGAACCTTACTTTTAAAACCGTTTGAAATAGCTACTACTGATTATTCTTCATTTTAAATAATACAGGTACATATCTAAAAAAAAAAAACAACCTACATTTTTCAATATATACTTTGAGTATTTCCCAAATATTATTGTTTTCAAAGTTGATAAACATTGTATGAAGTTATGAACACAAGACGTAAAGATAAGCTAATAACACAAAGTTTCCGACTTCGCAAAGTCAATGTGTCTTTTATGGGACAAGGTATTTGCAATAAAATCTAGTAGTTATTTATTATATTTGCCATTTTATACATTTTGACGTATACGTTAAAATTAATAATACCTTATTAATATTATGCACAGGATTATTGTGTAAAGAGTAAGTGACTACATTTGATTTATTCGTTGGCTATTTGAACTTTAAATATTAATTAATACATGTACTAACGGGTAAAGTTTTGGCGATACTCGTAATGTGCTTACCAACCATAGAAGTTTTTTACAAAATCCACATTGAAATTTGATGACTACTGGATATATTATTGTCTATTATAATGACTGACAATAAACTAAATCAAGTAATGATTACATTCATATTTTTTTTACGACAAAATGAAAGAAAACACAATCGTTTTATATAAAAAATGTTTATTTCTTACAAAATCATATAAAATAAAAATATTTAAACTAGGACGTAAAAAGGAAGTCGGTTTGTTCGTAAAAATAAATGATTTAACTATGTACATACAAGGCCTTCAAGATACCTTAATAACTTTAATGTAATGGCCTTATCCTTATGATAACAATTATAATCACAGAATTGGTAACTTGTCTCTCAAAACTATCGTTCGATATTACAAAAATAACCTTTTTAGAACACGATAGAGCACCACAATGTATAAGTTAATGGTAGCAAAAAATTTAAATCACTTATTAAACACATTTTAATAATAGACTGTTTAACCGATCAAACAGCAGAGATATCCTAACTTAAAACTATTTTTTTTTTAGATTTTACATTTTGTACTTTGATAATAAATAAAAATAATGCATATTATCGATTTCGAAGATGATTTTTCTATCGTATTTTTCGTTAGCGATCTCGATACTTGTAAATAATTGCTTTATGAAAACATTTCAAATAAGAATTTTTAATATTATCTGAACACAAAATCATGGCTAAAAACCTCTCATAACAATAGAATTAGAAATTTGTACAAGCAGAGTAAAAACATTATAATTTATATTCCATACATTTACAGTTTTCATTCACGCAATTTACGTCACAGTCTTAAATCTACTTCCTTTTACCGAATGGGTTAGCGTTATCCTCGAACTTGATTCTCGGAACGAAACCACTGTCGCCCTCTACCGTGTATTCGACGCTCATGAGACGACCGTCGGGAAGTAGAACTCGGTATCCGCCAATGACCTTGCCTTGCGCGTCTCCCGCTTCGTTCGCTCCGAAGTAGAGCAGCTTTTCTTGATCTTCAACGTCGTATTTGTATTCGTACTGGAAATAAATTTCCTTATTACACATATATAATTATGTCCTATTTTGTTTGTTACCATTGAGATACATAATAAGTGTTTGTAACAGCTCTATGATGAAGTCATTTGAAAATATAAACAACTAATGCATATTCAAAACGAATGGAAATAAATGTTAAAACTTAAACCGTTACGAAAATTACTCACGCTCTAACAAAAGTTTTATCTAACTACTTATATTTACACACGTAAAAACAATAATTAATTCTTTGGTATTCACATTATGTGCAAAATAAATTATATTTTAAAAATATTCGTTTTAAAGACAATGCTATTGAATTAGATTCTTTATTGTTTTATGTTACAAACGATGAAGATTAGATAATGGTCAAAGAGCGCGCACAAAGGCGGTTGGTCGCAATTGCGTTTAATTAGGGTGCTCACTCGCTGGTTCACATCGTTAGCATAATGCCTAAGATGTCTCCGATAGCAAATCGAGGTACAAGATTAGTACGGTATGAATGGGTACACCTGGTAATTGTAGCTCTGGGAGTCGCTCTAGACCTTAAGTGTTAACCAAACTAAATGAATCGTGCGATAATCAAGATTCTGTTAATATTTCGTCATTTCAATGTTTTTAGTGAATTATAATGTCAAAATACATGAGCTGCATTGCATCTCAAATGAATATAAGATACATTTAAATTCCGATGACTTTAGGATTAATTAAATATAATCTCTTATTGTTCAAAAAAGTTTCTATAAAAATGTTTGGTATTCAAAAATATAATTTCGTAATTTGTTAATTACTTTGTACTATGTCTATGTATTTGTAGGTAAATACTTAAATAGGTACTTTAAACGCAAAAATATTATTGTTTCAATAAAAAAGATAATCGATACTAACTGGCATTGGTGGATAATTTTCTTCTTGCGGCGCGGGCGCGGGTGCTGACGACACGCGCACGCTAACGCATACTAAGACGAGAGCACACACAAGCCACTGTACTGAAGACATCTGCAAACAAATAATATACGTCCAAATTAAAAATTTTATCACCATCCATATATTTACTAATAAAAAGGGTCTCGGGGAGAAAGACCACTTTGAGTGTTTTTCACTATTCCCTATAGTTTTAGATTTGCCAGCTTTGAACATTAATTATGTATGCAGTTCAAGAGTTTTTTGTTTGAAGATGTTTATCTCTTAGGAACTACATCTGATTTGTAAAGGTAATTTTTCTAATAATAATTTTTCGAATAAATAAAACTGCAAAAAATATATCGTTTAATAATAATTTACAAGTTTAGCAACCTAATAATTTGATCCGCCGAAGTCAATGCTTAAGAAAAAAATCTTTACTACATCACATTTTATTTGGAACGTCGTAGATATAAACTAATTATTATAATTCTTCTTTAAACTAGACTCAAACAAATTTTTTACTGCAAAAATTTAATAAAAATACTATAATAACATATTATTTTCTGATAATTTAAACAGTATTTGAAAAAATATTTTTTCTTTAATTACTTGACACTGTATCCTCTGCGTAATTCAAACTATAATATCTACAATTAAAAAGTTCCGGATGCATTCTACGCTATTAATTTGTTATTGTTCTATAAGTGACAATAATTTTCTTTGATTGAAATGATGGTGTGCTGATGTTTTCATTAATGGAGACTTAACACGACATACGTACTTCAATAATTGCGAAATATTATATCCCTAGCTATGCGTCGTGGTATTACTCGCATTCTGTACTTGCCAAAAATAAAAAAAAGCGATCCGTGTTGTTTTTTTTTTTGTTGACGTCACATAGTTTATGAAACTCCGCGTTTCTAAAGCCAACCGTTTAGGTAACAGGAGGTCCCAATGACACATACATATGTACTTGCAAACATAGATACATAGGTCCTAAATTTTTTTATAATAATAATACACTATATTGTACACCGAGACAATATTTATACAGACAGAGAAAAATAAATAAATATAACAAAATACTGTATGGCACAACAGGCGGACGGCGGATTTATTTAAAATTAACACGTTTAAATAAAAAATCTTTAATATAGCTATGTGTATTAATATAGATTTCATAACCATGGATGGTATTGCATGTAAAACAATACTTACAATCCGATCTCATGTAAATTTATTAGGTCGCAATACCATCATAGCATTTTCATAACAGGTTAAGTGATCACAATTACAATTAGCGTAGAATCACGAATAAATAAAACATAAAAGCACTAATTGATGGAAACGTGTTAACCAGATTCCAAGAATATGTCGCGTTGTTCTGTTAAGAGCTTTTATCATAATTATTCTTCATATTAATCATCTTAATCGAGAAACACGGTAGCGTCGACCCAAGTTTTTATTTTATTTATTGGGAATACCAATATTTTACATATTCTCGCATAAATTCTAACAAAACGCATGTCAAATTTAGTAACTTTATAAAAAACGAGAAAATTGTATAATTACATAGACACCACTAATTTATATTTCGATAAAAAAATTAATGGTAAAATAATTACTTAAGGTCATAACTTTATATTACATTGATCATTGATTTATTAAGGTATTTGTGTATCTAATAAGAGAAAACTAAGTAAAAACTAACTAAATGCTCAAAAAAGGTCAGTTCAGATATTTTTCAAGTGAATGCTGGCAAAATCAATAATCAGAAATATGTACGACATCTGCGTCTTAAGGTGCATTACGCACTTAAGTGCGTTTAAATAAACCCATAACTGTAACTTGATTCTGAACGAATAACGTTTATTTTAAAATGCACCCAATAATGTAAATAATATATAGAAATATTTTAAGGTCTTTAAAAAAAATACAAAAAATATTCATAGATAAATAATTAATAGATGCCAAATTTACAAATAACGAGTAAAAAATAAAACATTATAATGGAAATCAATTAGACATTAACGTAGTGTTTGAGGTCGCAATCTGCATAAAAAATCCGGTATGTCAATAATTGACTTTTGTTCGGCCTTGCGTGATCGATTCCTGCGGGAAAATTAGCTTTGTCTCAATATCGTTGCAGACATGTGATTGCAGAGGTAATTATCAAGTGGTTTTTCTTTGAACCACGAGAAGTAAACTCGAATAATTGCTCCTTGAATTAATAATTTAAGTATCGATTTTAATTGTACAAATAACTATTATATACACAAACAGAAGTTTTTGAGTAAATGTAGGCTCATTACTCTTTCACGCAAAAGTAGACCACATTTTATTGAAAAGTTACAATAATGTAGTACTAAAATTTTTCAAAGATATTATGTGGTTTGGTCACATTCACGAGAAGTCACGAGTCACTTCACGAGTTCACGATTATGAATTCTAAGATGACTTTAGATTATTTTTTTCTAGTTGGACATAATAATTTAGTAATTTTCTGTGCATCGCGTTTAAGTTTTTTGTATAAGTTGTTGTACAGCGCTATCAACGAAAAGTATACTAGATTTTTGGAAACCTGGCTTGTATATTTATGTATATTTCTCGTAATTGAAGTAATTACATTTTTAATTATATTCAATTCTAACTGCATAATTTGAATATTGCTACACAGCGTGCGTAATATAAAGTTTATTTCTGTATTATTTACTTGTTGTTAATTCGGCTTACAATTTGTAATGACCTATCATTATCTCTTTATTTACATACAAGCTATCGCTCTCGACTTCGTCTTCGCAAAATTCTGTATGGTATCTCGGTTTCCAAGCGGTGGCGTATAGTAATAATACAGACGGTAGATTTTTAGTAAGACCAATACCAATAATACTGAGAAAACCGCATCCAATATTGTGCAGTAGATTTTGCGCGAACATAGCTCAGTTAGTTAGATATTTACTGCCTTACTACAAATAATTTTAACACACGTTAAACGCGTGTCTATAAAATCTTGTACTACAAATCTGCATCTAACGATAGTTTTGAGTTAAAAATGGTTACGACATAGTTCAATTATGTAAAAACATACGCTTATGTATTTTTATTATAAGCTTAAAACCTATTTTAGCTGTCAAATATAACGTAAGACATTTTAATAATTAGTTTCTTTATAATTTGACAAGCAGTATAGCAATTTTGACAACATTTTAAACAATGTCTAATTTTTAAACACTGTTTAACTAAACACGTGTTAAATATGGTTTTATTTCATCTTTTGTAGTAAAGCCGTTATTATTAAGTGTAAAATATGTTTAGTCATCAAACAGTTGAACTTTGTACACGTCAAAATAGTATACATGCTCTTACGCGTATAACTGTGGTTTACTAGTTACCGAAGCGTAAAAGTAATTCACGATAAATCACCATTCAATCTGAAAAGTCATCACTCGTCATCTATACTTATATATAAAGCCGAAGGATTCGTTTGTTCAAATGTGCTATTGAAAAACTATGACCGTAAAAAATGCGTCAGATACTGCAATTATTAAAAAAAATCTAATAAATAAATATCAACCTGAAAGAAAGTGGACGACATTCTATTTATAGTTATACAATATCATTGGAAAAATAACTATAATAAACGTCAAATAATCGTTTAAGTGCCTAATTTAACGCGGTGGGAAAATGGCGTCTAATATATCTATGAAGATTAAAATTAATTACTTAAGAATGTGACAAATAATATCTATAATTCCGAGCTAATTAATTATTAATACCAAAATAACTCTAAAAGTAGACAATAGGCAGTAAAATTTCAGTGTCAAAGTTTTTATCGCACATTTCAATGGCATAAATGCGACACATGATCTCGTAATAATGACCCACATTCACACCTTTTTACTAAACTACAGGAACGAACAATCGGCTTAACGATTTAAGCAATTGATACTTATCTCGATACAGCAATAAATACTATGGGATTAATATATGAAATCAATAAATAGGTGTATTTTTTATTTGCACAACTTATAAAGCGAATTGTTTAAGCTTATAGGTCTTTAGCCGTTTACTATTTCCTATGTTTTTTTTTATTGGCGATAATATTTCGCTCTTTAATAAGGGGTTTCTGTCTTTCCAACTGAACGTAAAATAAAACTATGATTAATCTTCGTATATAGAAACATGATATATTAATTGAATCTTTGAACATTGTTCTAATGCGTAAACGTAAAAAACCTCCAATTATAAAATTTGTTTCTTTATAGAGAATTTTATTGAATTCTGAAGACTGCAGTCATATTAATTAAAAACCAACACTTGAAGGTAGATGTAGGTATTTCACAACTTTTAATTAAGTTAAGGAATTTTCAGTTCATATATAAGATAAAGAAAAATCAAAACAAAGATTTCTCTGGAAAAAACACAAGAAAATTTGAAAAAGTTAAACTTTTATTTATTTACTATTACACCAAATTATAAAATGGGTAAACGTATAAAATATTTTCAAAAAAAAAAATAGAACCAGTTAAAAAAAATTCCCACACGTTTATTTTTCGGTGGGAAACTTATATAAGTACAAGGTCAGAATTCCATGCAACTTTGTATCTAATTGTATTATTTTTTTTAATAGAACAAATAATTAAATAATATGTTCAAAAATATATCTTAGCAATATAAACTTACCGTAGACTTAAAAGCACACACAAACACAGAAACTGAGACGATAGTGCCTTAAGCGTGCTCAAAGTCGACTGATATCGCGCCCCTACCTCGTCCACATTTATATACTCACCCCGGAGTATCTCAGACATCGAGAAGATGCTGCAATGTCTCCATATCGTGGTAAAACCTCCACACATACACGTGTCACCTAACATATTCGTACAATGTCGCCCGCTACTTAGCTAAAGCGTTATAAAAACTATTTTTTTTTTTGTATAATTCCAACTGTACTTGATTAAAAAATATATATGCTTTAAAATAAAAATTAAATTTATTGTACGATTTTATTCGAATCTCGGCAATTTCAATGGGATATCTACGGTAGTAAGACAGACGGACGTACAGACGATGTTGGCTTAGTGATAAGGTCCCGTTACGAATTTTGGTTACTGAACCCTAAAATATATATTTTTTTCATTAAAAAACGTTAGCATGAAAAAAGTTACAACACCAGGATAACAATACATAGTCTCATGAATGCATATTCGTAAAAAAATAGTTTTGTAACGACTATTTGTGTGATTGTCATTATTGTGTTATTTGACATATTTCGTAATTTCATATGTCCAAACTATTTGAGTATTAATCGATTATGCGGCCGTGAACCCCTTAACGCTGTGTAGGCTCGATAAGACCCATTGAAGAGCCTCGATCGTAGCCAATTAATTAATTAACTAATTGCTTCTATGAAATAGAGCCTACAATTAAAATAAAAGGGTGTGACTTGAATGTCGGAAATGAATGTTCTGTACCGTGTATAATTAAATACCCAAACTTTCAACATGTTATTCGAAATTTTCATTAATTGTTAATCGAAATCGAATTGTTATTGTCTTTACAGCAAAGTGCTAGACACTTTTTTACGCTTTTGGTAAATATTTAAAAATAATCATCAAAAATTTAAAAATATATGAATAGCATATAACTTTTTTTAAACATTTTTTTTCGCTTATTTTTATTACAATAATTAATTATATCATACTTGATGGTATGAAGTAATCATAGATAAATAATGATTCTATTCACTTCACCTTTAAAAGATTGACATAAAATATTTAGTTAAGCGATCCCATCGTTTAACTTTGAAAATAGACATTAGTGTCCCGTTTTAGAATATTCGACGCGGATCACTAAAATAAATTCAAAGAATACAATATTTAACGCAATCAAGATAAACATAATCTCTGGTACTTCAATGCGGAATCATCTAACTAATTGGAAACTTGACAGCAGGGAAGAACTAGACATTAATTACGGTTTTTATTTACTAAAACTTGATTAAATAAAATATTTCATATATAAAAGATATTTACATAATTCCATACGAAAACGGAGTTACAAAATAATTACCGCTACAATAATTCTAAAGCTCATTACAAAGCGAGTCGTGATTATAAAGCTAATAATTTTCCGCGCGTGTGACGCAAATCTACCCTTTAAATGAGTGAAAACAAATTAATCTTAGTTTCATAGAGCATTCTGAGTTCATTCATAATAATACGGTTCATTGTGTTATCTAGGGCGTCCTTCTTCCTCGTAGGACTATCTTCACCACAGACCCGGTGAAAGTGATCATAACTTGTGACACAGATATGATGATAATTTGTAACGAATTGAGATATGTATTTAAAACGTAACCGTGATTATTTTTCTCTGCCCTTATTAAGAAAAACGACTTTTAATACTAGGCAAAAAATATATAATGTTCTTCATTAAATGATACCCCGTTACAAAACGAAGTATATGATTAACCTGTAAGGGCCAAAACACATACCATTGTGCTACGATGATATGATTTTTCATTTAAAATCAGACAAAAATTACGAGACGCAAGATTTTTTAATTTCTCGTTAAAAAAAAGAGGGGTGATATAAGTTTACCGTGTATTATGTGTCGGTCTGTGGCATCGTAACTCCCTAACGAGTGGCCCGATTTTGATGCGGTTTTTTGTTTGAAAGCTGATGTAATCGAGATAGTTCTTGGCTATAATTTATGAAGATCTGTTCAGACGTTTGAAGCTCTTATCAGTTCTTTTATGGTTGTTGAAATGATGAGAGCAAGTTCTGTAACTGCAATTATACAAATATCATGGAATCAGCAGGATACACAACTCCTCACCAACTTACGAAATATCGTGTTGAAGCTTGTTGAAATGGTCTCAATGAAATAGATTGTAGATTTTTTAATTCAAATATTTAGTCAATTATTATAGTTTGTAAATTTTCAAGACGCGACGTCATAACGTGCTGTCTAGTCAAGTACAGAAATAAAGAATTTTTTTTTTTTTTTTTTACTGTTATAATTATATATATTTTTTGCGTAATAGTTCATGCATTTTCATATATATGAGAGTTCTAGAGGTTTCTGAAAAAAATCAGAGAAATTGATATTCTTGTTGTGTATTTATTGATTTACTGGTGTGACTTCGATGAGTTGTAATTTTATTGTTCGAAACTGAATTCGTTATAATCTACTCATTTTCATAATAGCAGCTCGGATTTGCGATTAAATTTATTCATTCGACGCGAGAACGTCGTCATATCAATGTAATTATTACACGCGAAGGAAACATCAACGAAATTTCAGTTTAGTTTCAATGTAAAGTTTTTTGACAGAATAATAATTAGTATTTAATTGGTTAGGAGCTTTAAGATTATCAATTTGACTAGAATTAACAGCTAGCAAGACTTCAAAAACAATAAAAAATACAGTTTATACGTTAGGTACACGATATGTTTATGTATAAAATCTACGATTTTGTAATCGTAAATGGTTTCTAAACGGTTTTATCTAACTTAACCCAGTATATACCTGGGTTTATACCTGGGCCGTGTCCTAATTTTTTTTCTAGTTTTGTGGTCAAGTTAATTATTCAAAATAAACTTTAACTTAAAAGATTTTTTTAACCTTTTTATATTATAAATATATTTTTATAATCAGCAATTATTATTTTTATCTGTGAGTAGGTACAATACTCTGTAGTTTACAATAAAAAAATAGGTATTAATTCATTAATTATTTATTTTACACACCAGAAAAAAATTAAAAGTTCGTTTATACTTGTTATAAATTGACCTTTGTTTTATAAAATAATTTGAAAATTAGGCATGATTTCATATGTCCACATTAAATAATATGAGCAAAAAAGCGTCTGAAAAGCTTAAAATTGTAGTAATTAAAATTTATACCCAAAATTGTTAACAACCACAAATTCACATAAAACCAAAGTAAAAACAAACAATGTTATTTTTATGATTATAATAAATACATCAAAAGTAATACCAAATCTTGTATTTCTGTAATGATTGACATTTCAGATTGGTCCAAAGCATAAGCTATAACGACATACCACTCGTTGCAAAAAACCTTACTTTACCAAAAAAAAATTTTTAGGTTTAGACGATAGTGATAGATTACGCTTTAATCATAGAAACCTTGTTGAAAACTAAGTAATAAATGATATACATATTTTGTGTTTAGACATTTTCATTCAACGCTTTTTGATTGTCTCGTGTTCCACAAATTTAGAAGTAGGTAAGGTCAAAGTGGCATCGTTTGCACCTTGTGTTGTGTATTATACCTTATGTCATTGCAACATGCAGCGCTCACGCGCTTGCCTTGGTGTGACAAAATTTATTTTAAAATCTTTGAGGATTTACAGGAACAGAAAAGCTTATATATTTGATTGTTTACGAAAGTTTTTGTAAGATATGTATAGTTTTATTCATTCATTACATCAAAAAAAATAAAGAGCTGAATGAACTTATTTTTATTTATATGTTTTATCAATTTAAAAATTAAGTATATTTGTATTTATTTACTTCCAAAACACCATCTACTGCTACCGGATGATTTCCCGTCTCTGTTTTCCCTGAAATACAAAGACATTTACGAGTCTCAGGATTCAATTTTGCCTCGCGGTACTCTTGTATTTTTTGGACGATTAAAGCGTTTTCCTTTTCCAATAACATTTTTTCACGTACCAACGCCCTTCTCGATAATTCGGCGTTGGATATTCTCTGCCATAATCTTGTAAGTCCTCCGGTAGACGAAATGGCATTCACTACCAATGAATCACTCGAGTGTTGTTGTCGTAAGCTTATTTTTGTTTCTGTTGGCGAATATGGTATGTTGGAACCGAAAGGCATGACTTTTTCCCGCTGCGTTTCAAATTTACGACAAAGCGCAGCCATACGTAATATTTTTTCACCTTTGTTATAAGCTGATTTGAGCCATTCCAATGCACCATCGGATTCTCTGACTAATCTTGCCATTTGTTTTGAATCAACTTGGCAACCATCTGCCAAGCTTTGTTTTAGCCTAAAAAAGGCAGCCCGGTGGCGATCGCGGCGATCTCGAAACACTGCTTGCTTGGTACCAGATTCATATGCTGCTAATTCAGATCGAAGACGTTTTAGCAATCCGTCGCTATTTGCAATTTTCTTAGCTTGAGATGCAATGATATCAGCCATCAAATTTTCCTTTCTACGTAACTTACGTACATGTTTCTGATTCTCAGCCGTTTCCATAACATAAGATTTCAACACAGCTTTATATTCGTCCCATGTGGAGTTGTAAGTGTTTTCAAGGAATGACCGCAAATTTTCTCGTTCATTGCCATATTTAATTCGTTCCTCATCTTCCTTGACTAAATTTTCTCCCCGAGTCGCCCATGCCATTGAATCTGCTGTTGTATGCCCATGAAAAAGTAAAAGCTGGAGATGCGTCTCAGCCGCATTATGATCAATCATTATAGACGCGGCATCATCTTCACCAGATTTTAGAACTAGTGATGTTCTAACATCATTATGTTTCGATAATTCCTCTAATTCGGAAAGGAATTTGTTAATCATTGTATCTATTGTGTCACAAAAACTCGCCACAGTCCTCTGAAATTGGTCATCAGCTACGTCCATCAACTGCATGATGTACTTTATTAAGTGATCTTTTTTGTCGTAAGCTCTTTCGAATGTATGCCACAATACTTCGATGTCTTGCTTGAATACTGGTTCTTTTATTTTGAGCATAATTTCGCGCCAGCTTTTATCCAACTCGCCTCGCTTTCGAGCCTGTGCTGCTATTTCGCGTTCGAGTTCTTCTCGCTTTAATTTTTTTCGTGCTTCGTTTTCAGCTTTAAGTTTTTCTAATCTTTTGGCCTCTTTCTTAGCTTTCTTTTCTTCTTTAGATAAACCCATGTTATATATAAGATATTATTGTAGTTATTCTTCAAAAAAAAAGAACAAAATTTTATGTCTGAGGAATTTTTTGTGTCAACTTATTTTGACGTCGCAATGTCACATATTAAAAAACATACTCAACCGTTAGAAATACATTTTTTCACACTACTTTAGAGTGTTTTCAAAATTTAGTTAAGGTTGGATTCTTAACCCCACCGATCAATTTCCATCGTGTCTTCTCCATTCCACGTGACATTGGCGAAATAACATGTATCTAATTGGCACAACTAAAAGCCATTAACCAAAAAATTGAATTGAATTGAATTCATATACAATTTAATACAAAGCGTTTACCGTATAATTAATTTATAATGAAATTATTCTAATTATGTAAATGTGTAAATAATAACTAAGTATATAATTTTTAATTTATGATTTTCTAAAATAACATATACAGGCTAGGTACCAAGCGTTAGTTGACGGGAGCGAGCCTTTACAAAGCTATTTGCACAAACGTTTAGCTGAGAATTTGAATAGCGAAGCAGCACTAGGTACTGTGGGCGATGTCGCTCAATGTGTCCAATGGCTGAACTCCACGTTCCTTTGCGTGCGAGCCGCACGCGATCCGAAAAGATATCTGGGTCTACCTCACGCTGCGCCTGCGCACCAAATTTCTAAGAAAATAGAAGGTAAGTTAAAAATATATTTCTCAACTTTATTTGGATTATCAGACCAAGATTTCCTTGTTTGAAGTTCTGTGTTTTTTTTTTCTTTTTGTTGTTAGATATGTTCAGTTTCAAAGAATAGATGGTTTATGAAGAATTATGAACAAATTAACACATATAAATAAAATAAATAACCAACTTCCTACTATTAGTTTTTAATCAGAAGTAGTAGAAGTATAAGAAACAAAATAATTGTAGGTATAATCAAAGTACACTCATTTCGATTTTATTCAATGCCTATTGATTGAGCTTTATTGATAAATCTATCGGTGCTAAATTAAATTATTTTAATAGGTAAGGTTCAGTTATATATAAGTTTTCATTAATACGTAAATTTGTTTTTGAACGATGTATCAAAATAGGATGTTTTGTTAACGTTAACATCGTAATACACGAGATTCGTATTATTACTATATCATGATAATAGCCATTGAATGAACTTGAACATAATGTGCAGCTGCTGATGGTTTGCGGATGTGCTCCTTTAATAAACAATAGATTTTTATACTTTTATATTATGCATACATATGTATATTAAAAGGAGTTATATAAAAAAAATAGCCTTTATTTCCCTAACTCTTTCCACGCTTCTCTTTTACGTGCATTTTGCATCCAATCTGCTCCACATACATATTTCATTAAAAATGTCTCTCCACCTTTTTTTGGTCTTTCTTTTTTTCTTTTTCCTTCCCTTGGTAGCCATTCTGTCAAACATTTTGTCCATCTGTCAGTACTCAATCTACATATGTGTCCTGCCCACTGCCATTTGAGTGATCATTGAAAGGAGTATATAAGCTTTGATAAAATTTTTCATGTTTTACATAGTACCAATAAAAGCTTTCGCATTCCATCTGAATATCGGACAACGGAGGTTTAGTACCGGGGTTTCATTGGCATCCTTTGGGAACGGAATCCTGAAAACAGGACATTGTTGTTTTAAGATTTTTAATTTACGAAGTTCTTTTAAAAATTGTGTCAAATCTAACCTGTTATACGTAGATCATGCAAATAAGATCCAATTTTGTAAACAATCAGTTCTTCTTGTAAAAAAATAATAGTACTTTTAATATTTTATACATAAAAAAATATACATGAAGTTGGAGATTAACACATCATGTTAACACTCCTATTAATATTTTTTGCTACACACGCTGCGGTTTCCAATTACCAAAATCACATGTAAAGAACACCGGGCTATCGTAATACAAACTAATCAATCGATATTTAAACTATCATGTATCATTAACTTGTTTGTTTGTATCAATTAATATCAAATTATAGTAATAAAATTTTATACGTCTTATAAAAACAATGTACATAAAAATCTTGTTAAGACCATCACCCTGACGTTTATGGCCTCGCTAAGTAGGTAGTTCCGGATCGTGATGGATGAGTCGCGAGCATACGTCGCTCCTTGCAATAAGATGCACGCAATTTATTCTTCATGACTCAATGTAAAAGCAGGCGCGAGTTAAAAAAATAATGAGAAATATAAAAATTAAGGGAGTGTAGTTACACTTAAATAGATATACATGGATTCCTTGGTACACATATCTAGAAAAATAAAACTGACCTCAAAATGAGCTGTTATTATATGCATAGGGAAAGGGTCCAGAACGCCACCCTTCCCTTCTTCCCTCCTAGTATACGACTTATTTATACTTAGTACAGTGAACAAATGGTTTATATGGCAAAATGACAATGGTTTATATAATTTCTAAATAACTTAGATTCGCTTTAAGAATCAAACCACCTTCTTATAAATAAAAACAATTTTTATCGTTTCTCTTTGTATATTTTGGACTTACAATCGCCCCTACCAGACTCTTCCCTTCGACGGACCCCTCCCATATGAAAGCTATAGCTATGCCCGTGCGTACATACGATAGCAGCAATTACGGTTCAGTTAATAAAAGAATTACAAAGGTTTATCTTCAAAGATCTTCATCAGATCATAATATGTTATATACTAAAATCTGCCCTGAAAAATATGCATTTCAATAACGAGACCTTATACAAAACAGATTAGAATTTTTTGAGAAAATCACGACTGCACATACTTACACAAATTCGGGCCGAATATCTCTTCCATTAATCTCCTTTTTTAAATCAGTTAAAAAGCGTCATCAGTGATAGACGCAGAATAATAACTAATATTAATTAAATACTCATGTTCTTTTTGTTTGTTGAGGATTATATCATAAAAGTAAATATACACTATTTGTTACCCATGGAAATCGTTTATTAGTTATATGGTGAATCCGAAAAATTCACATATTACCTCTTTTTATAAAATAATAGCTCTCATATCGAATACTGTTAAGTCTTCTAATATGAGCTGGTAATTTCTTGTTATCTTGGTGACACCTTCAAAACAGTTTGCAGCAAAAGTCCCACAGCTTCGGGAATATTGCAGTCGAGTCAATGTTGTTACGGCGTGATTTCCTTATTTGAATAGTATTAATATATATTGCTTGCCAGTTCTTACATTCTGTCAAATTGACCATATTGAATAATATTCGCGTAAAAACGTGACTGGTTGAATAATTCGTTAGTCGTTTTAATGAATTATTGTGAGGTTCAAAATATTAGATTATAATTTTATGCACAACAAC
Source organism: Hypolimnas misippus (assembly GCA_037950945.1). Classification (NCBI taxonomy): domain Eukaryota; kingdom Metazoa; phylum Arthropoda; class Insecta; order Lepidoptera; family Nymphalidae; genus Hypolimnas; species Hypolimnas misippus. The sequence continues at coordinate 10,486,986 of JBBEEQ010000006.1, forward strand.
AATAGGCTTGGAATTGCCTCTCATTTAGCAAAATAGTTTCCAGCTTTATAATTTGGACGGTGATGAGCAGTACTGTGTTAAGCCACACGAACTTTGTTTTGAGAAAATGGCGTCTAAAGATGTCAAACCTATATTTAATGAATTTGTTTGAAGAAGTATATATTCATATTTTTCTTCCTACTTTGGTAAAAATTATAATAAATTGAAAGGAAATTGATATTCTAAAAGGTTTTATCTAATAATATGTATTTTTCTAATACGTGAGATTATTCTATATTGCAAAATATGGACTTTAATTTTCGTAACATCAAATGAGGGAACTTTTTTCCGTACTTGTATTGTTTAGATGACTATATTTTTTTTGAAAATTTTTATATACGTGGGGCATAACCAGAATACATCAATATCTCAGCATTTAACTTTTTGTGGGTTGACACATTATTGTTTATCAATATCCATTTATCCTTCAATTTCAAATGGTCTGTTTGTCTAAAAATGACTACAAAGTTATTTATCTTTGATAACACATCTCTTAAAATTTAATTATTGTCATAGATTTATTTATAATTTATTACTACCATAATTAAAGTTTATTAACTTTCATTTATATTTAAAAAAAAATCTTCATAACTTGAAATATACGTACACATCTTTTATCCTTATCCTCCTAAATCCATATTAAAATTTAGAATTTCAGTTACCAATAACAGACCGCAATCAACGCATACTTTTTGCTGTTTACTATTAAATAATTAGCTTAAATCGTTTTATTACTGTGACGCAAATTAAATAATTGGTTAGTTAAGAAATATATTCTTCGCAAATATTTCATTCATTCATAAAAAATAATAAGGAAAAACTTACTAGCTTCTAATAACACGTAATACTATAATCAATTAAACATACAACAAATATGTAGACATATTTCACTTATAAGATGTAATAATTAACATAGCAAGTAACGTAAACGCTATCGCCTATACCTTTTTATAGATAATCGCGTAGATCATCTGCCTATCGCATGCCCTTTACCCATTAACGTTGGAAATGTCAACGGTGTAGCTAATGAGTGCATGTCTATTTAAAAAAAAGAACACAAAACGCGATTTGAACTCACGTATCGAAGGTTCCGTGCCATTGACATCTGACTTACGCTTGACCGGATTTTTCTCAAAAATTAGGGTTACATAGGTATAATAAGGTTACCAAGGTAACTCTTACCACGTTAGAGTTACAAAACTTACAAAAGTAATTCTCACCTTAGGATATATATATCATATTAATACGTATTCAATAAAAATTTCTAATAATGCCTAATAAAGTACCTAACCCTAGTACGAGTTCAGATCGTTATTTTCGACCGATATCCTTCGCGAAATTCTTGCTATAGGCGCTGCCAGTCAATGTATGCGAATTTAGTCAAAAAATACCTATCGCAAAATTATCATACTAGGAGTACCTAAAGTTCAAAGATATAGATTCTTAAATGTCGAGCAGACTGCTACAGGAAAAAATAAGCTCATGGCCTGTTTCACTGGTTACTGATAAAGTCTATGGTAGCTTAATCAGAACTTATCAGACTAATAAATTATGATTTTTGGGTTTCAAAGGTCTCGAATAGTAAAAATATATTAAAATCAATCAAAATCAAAGTATTTTTATTCAAAATAGGAATTTACATTCTCTTTTTGAACGTCAAGAAAATAAATCTACCAGGGTTTCGGAAAAGTATAACCTCATATTAGCAAACCTTATTATTTGGATATCGTTACATGTCGGATAACTTTATCAGGAACCGGTGAAAAAGGCTCATAGTATACTTCCATTGACACCTATTGGGTGTGGAACTCTAATATACATTGTAAGAACGTTTAGACGTCTCATCTCTAAATTAACATAAACGTTGAACGGAAGAAATTCAGAGAATCCGTACATTAATTAATGTAACTGAATAAGAAAATAAATCGTTTTTACATCCTACATGCGACGAATGAATAATTATTTTCTCCGTTTACGGTCAAGTGTTCAACGAGGGATTTAAATAAAGATGTTTTTTTTATTCACGGTTAAAACCAAATACGTAACTGATGACACTGGTCACAGCAAGGTGAATTATATGTCTACCCTCGGTCCAATGATCTAGTTTACTATATAAACTTAGAATACTATTTTCATTAGTGGCTAACTTTCGCTCGCGGCTTTGCTCGCCTTAATATAAATTTTGTAATGCCGGACGAAGATTTACACAACTAAAATTATATTTCTATCTGATCGATATGACATGCGCGCTACCTACTGAAAGTAATTTGTACTATGTCTCGTCCTTCTCGGCATTGTAATAAATAATTTGACGCAGTTTTATTTCAATCGCCTAAGTAGCTAGTGCAGCAAATGTCCATGGGCGGCGGTGACTACTTAGCAGGACCCGTCAACTCATTTGCCAGCTATACTTTTATAAAAAAAAAATGGCTGAACGGTATGTTAGCGTATAACATACGATCGATGAAACACACGTTGTTTTTTTTTATAAATATTAGGTAACAATCGTGCTCCAATTTAAAGTAATAATAATTGATGCATCGCACACAACATTACCAAGATAAAATACATATTGCTAATCAGACAAACCTAGTTTTCTGAAAAACAGAACAGTATAAATTAGTATTTTAATTCCATCCGTCCCTAACCGTTTTCCAGAGCTCTGTGTAAAAGCGATGAACTGTCTGGCTAGTGCGGGTCTTATAACAATGGACGAAGCGAGTTGTATAGAATCGACAGAAGCTGGTCGTCTCATGTCTGTTTATTATTTAGATTTGGAAACTATGAAACTCATTATGAAGGTTTTTTATTTTTATTGTTTTATTAATTTTCTACTTAAGTTCTGATAATTTTAGTTTATTAATTTTACCAAAACAGTCACATATAGATAATTATTAACACTGTTATTAATTTGTTTTGTATTGAACTTCTTAATTATAATATTGTAGTAAATTAAAAAAAAAAATTTATAATGCTTTTTCAGACAAATTTATGTAGCGTTAATGGTCACAGTTTTTGCGTTTTTGTAATAAAAATTAAGTATCGAAAAGGAAAACATCGTTAAGAAACATATGCGAATCTTAAAATATTCTCTACTACGTAAAATAATCTCTCACTAATACTTTGTTCATTACCATCACCTGCAATGTGATATGAGAGGTCTACAAACAAATTAATATAGAGCTATGTTTTATATAAACACATACAGTTAGAGGGGTCAGAGTCTCTGGAACGTCTCTTATGGCTGATATGTGAAAGCCACGAGCTATCGGACATGCATCTTCGAGTCGATGAGCGACGATGTCTAAATTCTTTGAACAGGAACAATTCAGCTGCGACGATACGTTACCCTATGAAGGGCAAAATTAACAGCAGACAGATGAAACTGAACTGGTCTCTAGTTTTTTTTTAATAATAGTCATTGTTTTAGGCCTTGACACAATTTGTAAGAAATTTCCCTTAGATTTTTTTTACGATGTACGGAATGACGATTTTGGATCCGAAAGTTTTGATCTGGCGATCTCGGAAGAGTAAAATTTTAATATGAATTTCTGATGGCAGATTTTTCTTACAACTAATTTCTTACAATTTGGAACCAGCTTACGAATTTTTTACACGCGGATGGATTTCTGGCGTCAGTTCTGTCCAATTAATGGTATTTAAAATGGTTTAATATTCTTCTTCAATCAAATATTAGTTTCATCATAACCAAGGTTTTGGACTGAATTGAGGCCAGAATGCACTTTCATTCAACATCCCTCTCGATTGCATCATTATCATATAACCAATATCAAAAAAGGAGAAGGTTTTGAATTCGGTTGAATATTATATTTTATGTGTATATTATTCGCAACTAGTGTCAATTATGAACCAATTAAAATAATTCATTTTTATTGTAGGTAAGTACGGAATGATACGGAGGTGACCCCACAATATAAAAAAAATAAAATAAATAAATACATTAAAGGTCTTAAACAAAGATAGCAATACAAATACGTCCATTCACTTTAATTGATTAATTTAATACAGAAAATATTACATTTTTTTCGTAACATATTATATATATTTCTTGTCGAGTAAAAAGATCACGTTACTAAGGTCAGCATACGCGTTCAAAAATTTACTCGCACGAACGGTTGAGTGAACGAACAATGATTATATATATTTTTATTATCAGTTAAAATGATTTTATTAAAGTTTAGGATGACTGTTTATAATTCAAGCTCATCCGTACTATTAATGTTTTCGACGACATTAAATAAAAATAACTGCAATACTTTACAAAATTTTCTTAAATTTTAAATAGGAAATAGGATAGCACGAAATGTACACAAAAATATACCTACATTCAAAACCTCCTCCATTTTTTATATAAATTAAAATTATTTTTATATTCCTATTTATTTCTTGTTCGTAACAAGTATTAGGTGTTTTTCATAATAATTTTGTTAAAAATACCCCAATATACTTACAATTGCTTAATAACGACTGTATTTATATTGGTATCTTCCCGTCTATTCCTTTAACCCTTAAATGCTTAATTTTTTTTTTCGAAACCTGTAAGCGATGTTTAATTGGCCAAAAGGAAATTAAAAAGAGTCATCTTTGCCAATAACTGACTTCGAATTTTAATTATTCCTAATTTTATAATAAAAATATCGCAGCACCAATTAGAAAATAAAATAGTATTCCCAAAAAGTGTGATACATATTATTATTTTAGGAACACATTATTATGTTGTTTAAAAACCACAGTGCGCATTTAAGTGTTAATCACATCCTATTTCCCTCTTCCCCTTATTTCTTATGAAGCTGGCAACGCATTTGTAGCTCCTTTGGATTCGAAAGTACTTTAAAAAGCCTATTTGAATAAAGCATGTTTTCAATTTAAACTTGAATATGGCGCTGCAAATGTCCATAGGCGGTGGTCACTTAACATCAAGTGACCCGCCATCGCGTTTACCCGCAGTTATCATAAAACTGTAAAGTACAAATAAATAGACATAAAAAACTCATACTTATAGTATAATCCAAGCTGTGCTCGGTTGCTTGCATATCCCGGACCCTTCTCTTAACCAAGAAGCCATGAAGATCATGAGGATCGCCGACAGGGTTTGTAAATGTAAGAACTTTTATATTTAGCAGTTTTTCGATTTATAAATGGTAGGTGGCAGAAATATTTTTTTAAATAATATCGATTGTGAACCGGCAATATGTCTTATCTTATAATTTTAGCTATATTTTAATGGCATTACATACTATTTCCTATCATTCACCATTTGAAAATATAATTTTTACTAAATATTTTAGCAACCAAAATACCGCCAAAATATTTTAATTTTAAATATCAACTGATATGTCTATTTTTTTTTTCAATTGTAAGAGGAACATGGATAATATATTTAAAATTTTATTTTTGTATTTTGTTTATTTTTCATCCTTAAGTCCTATTTTCAGGTTTAGTGTCGTATATAACTCGTCCTAATCTTATTTCTCAAAACCCAAAGTTCTATACGGCCATATTAAATTCATTGATACTAGCGAAGTGTATATCGGCGAATCTATGGGAAAATTCTCCATACGTCAGTCGTCAGTTAAAAGGCATAGGACCAACTTTTAGTGCGTTGTTAGCATCCGCGGGAAAAGTCAATTTCATGTTATTGGAGGAGAGTCACCCGAGGGACTTAGAAAGGGTTGGTTAAAGTATTGAGATTTTGTTATTGAACGGTAAATTATCTATCATTTTATGTCTTCCACTGTACCTACCCCAAGTTTAAGACATGTTCGTCAACTAATTTACGAATATCGATTTTTATTCTTTTAACGCAATAAAATTTTAATTTTATATTATGTTACTATAGATATCTAAGTATCCTTAATGTATTAAATGATTGAAGTTTACATAAACATGCATAAATTCATACATTCCTACATAAATAACGTCTATAAATGTTATATTTAAGTTTTAATACGAAAACGATGGAAATAGTTAAATTAAATTAAAAATTGTCTTTTTATTTACATTGAAGATAATGAACAAAGGGCCACCAGCTGGTAACATTTTGAGAAAACAGATAAGTTTACTCCCAAAGTACAATTTAACTGCGACACCGATAAATGAAAGAACCGTTGAAATAAAGCTGTCGTTACTAAATCACGCCTTTTTAGCCGAAAACGTGGAGCATTTAACAGCTGGTATTAATCATAAAAGTCACATCATTGTAGGTGATTCTGAAAACTATCTGCTGTATTTTACACATTTTAAGTAAGTAATAAGACATTGTAGATATCATTATTAACAGTTGGACTTTAGTTTTACACAAAAAGTTTAACTAATCTATACCCTGTTTGCTTAAACGCAGAACCAATTTTGATGATTTTTACTATAGATATAGTTTGGGCTTTGGAGAAGGACATTGTACTTTTTATTGCAAAAATAAAACTTAAAGTGAGTGAAATTGGGTAAAAGAAATTGTATGGTGAATCTATAATATCTTTAAAAAATATGAAATATTTGTTTTAAATAATTATTCTATACAAACGAATGAAAGTAACTATTATGGTGTAATTACTTTAGTAATTAATTTAAATGGTATCTTATTCTAGAGAGTCAGATCTAGTAAACGTTTACGACGGATGCATGACCTTTAATATAACCAGAAAACACAGTAACGAGCAAAAAATATTCGCCCACTGCATCAGTACAAGTTTTGGTACGTCTATTGTTAATTTTGCTTTTCGCAAAAGAACAAATTTTGTAGATAAATTTTTGAGAAAATTAATGCAATAATTTTGCTTTTACAGTGGGTATCGATGAGCAATGTCAATATTTATTCAAGGATCTTTTTCCTGAAAGAATCGAAAATCCACAATATTTATCTACGATTTTATCTAAAAGTCCAACCCAACTAGAATCATATAAATTAATAAAAGAAAGAAAAAGAAAGTCTCAAAATGATAATGAAATAATACAATCTAAAGAAAAAAGAAAACGTGAAAGTGATCTGATAACTAAATTAAAATTCCTTAAAGATTCATTTGGAAAGACATCAAAGGAAATCAAAGTAAATCTTAATAAGACTGCAGAAATGTCAAATAAGGTACTGCAAAATTTAACAGAGCAAAGTGGTAATAAAATAGCTAATGAAAGTGAATATACAATTTTAAGTGACGATAGTTTCCAAAACGCATTTCAAGAAGAATTTGAATGTGATGATTTTGCAGACGACAAACATGTCAACGATATCTTGGATGACATTGAAAAAGAAATAAAATCTAGAGAAAATACGAGTGACTTCACAATAAATGAAGTTGTAAAACCACGTTTCGATGAAATGCAATATGATAAAAAATATTCTAATATGACATACACTATTTCTAAAACTAAATGTGTAAACGGCAAACGGAAACTATCTAATAAACAAAATAACTACAATTTCATAGATATGTTAGAAAAAAAATTAAACCTCAATGGTGAAAGTGATATTCCTGAAGTAAGTAATAAAAATGGTTTTAACGATGCAGTTAAACTCCGAATAGAAAAATATTTAGAAAATACAACCAAGAAAAATAGTGCTAAAACAAACACACTAGATTTAAAGGAATCCGACATGAATGTTGATCATCAGGCAGAAGAAGAGGTAATGGAAAATTATAATAAACAAAATAATATCATTATAATACATGATTCAAAAGAAAACTCTAAATCTAATAAAGATTTAGAACTTTTAAAACAGAGGAGTGAATCTCATTTAAATAAAGACAAAATTGTTTTAAACAAAACTATAATAGATTTAGAAGAACCTATCATTAATTTTGATTACCAAGAAGTGAAAGAATTAAGAAAAACTTACCACAAAGATGATGATATCATTACGACAAGTCATACAACAAAAGTTATAAAACAAAAGAGTGAATTTGATTTAAATAGTGAAGAAATTATTTTCAACACAAATTGTATAGATTTAGAACCTGTCGTTAATCAACAAGTAAACATAGATGTAACGAAAACGTACAACAAAGATGTCATTACGATAAACGAAGTTCCTCGACATGACACCGAAATAGATCTCTTCAAAAAAGACGAAATTGTTTTGTGGGATCACACTTCATTTAACGAACGAGACAAAAGTAGTGGAATCATAGATTTAACAAACAATGAAAGAAACAATTTAAATCTGTTACTTCCGAAAAACAAATTTATTTTTAAAGGGAACGAAAACGAGTTGATAGAAAATACAACTGTTGAATCGTACGAAAAAAATAATGCGTATAATATTGTGGCAGAAGTTGGCAAGTTTAATGTTAATAATAGTTTCATAACTTTGCCGAAATATCAAAAAATAAATTTAAACTCATCTATAAATACTATGTCTATTGTTAACTCCAACGAACTTCAAAAATTGCAATATTTCCAACCCTTTTCAAATCTTCATAATAATAAAATTATTACACCATTACCCGGACACAGAGGCTTAATGGCATCTTGCACTAACGATAATGCTTTAGACATTAATTTTAATGACCAAATTTCTAATAAAGAAAAACCGTTAGAATACATAAAAAGACATCGTTTAAGAAAAACTAATTATTTCGATACTACAACGGAAAATACTCGTAAACAAAAAATTCAGTTAATAGGCAAATTAGAGATCAATTTAGACGTAACTGAAATAGTTCTTAATAACAGCGACAATAATGAAGTTAATTCAAAACAATGTAACACATCCAATGAAGAAAATTCCGAATGTATTTCTAATAATAATATCGATAAAAATGAATTAATTTTAAAACAATATGAAAGCGATACGGTGATACAAAATACAAATTACAATATTCATAAACAAAACGTAAAATCACATAATAATAATGAAAACGAAATCTTTAAAGATTCAGTAGATAGCGGAACTACGTTATTGAAACCGAATCCCACTGTTAATGATATTTTACAAAAATATAACCATATTGTAAAACGGTTCGTATTTATTATTTCTTTAGTTTCATAAAATTTCTGTTCACATGTACGTTTTCAATGTAAATTTCTATTCTTTGATATACATTTCCGCAAAATTTTCCATTTATCTGACCTTTAAATTTTAGTTCCAAATCATGTAAAAACTATAATTTAATATCAATGTTTTATCAATTCCTTTATCATTATATCATTTTACCCTAAATTAATAAAATACTTAAAGCATTACATAAAGTCGAAAATATTAACAACATTGATTTTAATCCTGTATTAAATTATATTTTCAGGCAGGACAATAATAATATTCAATATGAGCAAGCAAGTTTAAATGAGAAGACTAAAGAACAAAATTCTTTACGCACATATACAAAACCGAAAAAACGAAAATATAAAATAAGTGATTTAGAAAAAATACAAATTGATTTACCGGAAACATTAATAACAAAAAGTCAGGGACCCGAAACATTTACAGCTCAATATAATATAAATCAAAATTTATCTAAAAACAATAATGAAGTTGAACCAAAACCTGATGTAAAATTCCAAAGCAATATTTCTAGCATACAAAACGATATAGAAGATATTGATACTTATATATCATCCAAATTGATTTCGGAAGATTTAATACAATCTGATTTAGACTTCGATGTAAGCGAAGCCATACTTAATCCCAAAATGCTCTTACAAAGTATGAGAAATAATATGGAAGACATTATACCTCCGCCACCAGAATTCTGTGATGATCCACAGAGTACTGAATCACATGAAGATAAAATGAACATGGAATATGACATGTTAAAATCGCAAGATAATAAATTTGATAATGACCAGTTAGAAAATATATTTTTTGAAAATACGGAATTAGATTTAACTCCATCAAAAGAAATTGAAACTTGGTCATTGTCACCGGGCGTTGAACCATCTGATGTAATACTAAATCCTAATTTATCTTATACTGTGATGCATAAAAATGTTAATGAAAACAAAAGTGCTTCGCACTTCTTAAGTTCCCGTCGTGCAAAACTGTCAGAATTTAAATTTAAACGTAAAAATATATTTCGAAAATAAGATTTTTTTTATTTGTATTGATTTTTTGAAGATGTGTTAATGAAACATGAATTGTTAAAATATTTTTTATCTAAATTGTAATTAATTACTAGAATAACTTAAATTATTTGATTAAAATAGACGGTAGTTACACTTTAATAAATTTTGTCTTAAAAATCTAAAGCAGTATTTTGTAAACAAGTCTTATAAGTAAGGTTCAGGGTTTTAAATAAAATACATTTATAAGCAATACCAAACTTTATTGTAGTTAGAGCAGAAAAGACGCATAGCAAATAAATATTAATATATCTCAAATTTAAACAAGTGACTACATAACAGCTAAAGCGAAGAAAAAATTTGATTTTTACTACAGTGACAATATCTATGTTATAATTATTATTACAATTTAAAGTAAAACCAAGACTGACTAAACATAAAAGTGTAACAAGTGAGCTTCAATGCCGCGATGAACTGACATCATAATTTTATTTAGTTGGTCTTGGTTGAACAGAACTCCATTCCTTTACTCCAATTAGTCTTTTCTAATTTGAACAGTGCGATGTTGTAAAGGGGCAGGCTTCACACCATTCAATTTAAAAGAAACTCAGTGAGTGCAGAATCCTCGTAGTTACGGACAAAAGACGGTAACACGAAGATTCTGTACCAGTAGAAATAGTTACAACCTCTATACTTTGCATTAAAATAATGCCCATTTTCACAGGCAAGGGATCCTAACATCGCAACCATTAATTCCAGTGATATATTCACTCTAACACCTAGTTCTCAGCTTCCCTGCAAAGTTTTCCATCATGTTTCAAAAAGAAAACCCATACGTTCACTGGTAAAATTGAAATAAATACAATCATCAATCCTGCCTCTCCCGATTCTTTTAAGTTATCTGCAAGTACCAACCCTTGCACTTTGTAAATTTAACGGCGACTCGAGCGAATTACAAAGCAAAGGTCGGGCAGTTCGTCAACAAGACAATACCAGCTGAGAATATTTTCCGTTTAATGCTCAGCATGTTAGAAAATCCTCAACACACCGGACTAAGATAAATTAATATTTTAAATTATCGTGACGTTCAACTAAAACACCATGATCGGCTAGTCTTTTATAACGATATGATACATTAAAAGCTAATATTTTGGGTAAGTAGTAATAATGAGTTCATTTTAATATATGCAAAATTATGCCTAAATAATGCTGAATATTAAACTGGAAATTCATAGTCCACACTTTTTTTTTATTTTTAATATTTTTTAATTTTTTTTTTTTACTTTTTACTTTTATAATTATTGAGTAATTTCCACGCTGGGAAAATTACACTAATTCTATGCAAAGTATAGCTTGTATTTGTTATATGACCACTCCATACTTTGTTTCTTTATATTTACGGGCTATGCTATTTACTCTCGCATATTAGCAGTGATAGTACAAAGCAAATTTTATTGTTCTTGCTATAACAATTTAAAATACCTTGAAGTTATCAGATAAATAAATATATTTGTACAATAAAACTGATTTCGAAATATATACCCATTTTTATGAAACCTCAAAAGGATGGACTATTAAAATAAATTATTATGTGATCATTAATGTATATTATTATTATTATTATTATGAAAATGTCTTGTCATTAAAAAATTATATCCCTGTGAGGTAAGGGTATTCTTAGAAATTGATTTATTTATCTGTTTTATCAATCCAAGGGCAGAGGTTCTCAACCTTTCACGTGCCATAAACTTTAAAAAATTAATTGACATTAAGTCAAACTAATTCAAATGTTTTTTACACATAATAAAATATTACAAAAGTTAAACATGTCTTCGCTAGATAATATAAATTAATTTCAATTTTTATCAATCAATTAATTTTCTACAATTTGTTTTTTTTTTTTATTGTATAAGCATTTTTATAATGACAACTCTAAACATGCATACAAACAATTAAAGACAGGAGTGGTAGAGGGTGATATGTCGCATTTCGAATTTTTCGCTGTTTTAATATATCGATAAAAGTATTATGTGTACACAAACAATACCTTTACATTTGAGGCTATTTAAGAAAAGCACTATTTTTAGGTAAATGCATTTAATACATTTTGTATCTTAAAGCAAAACTTTCAAACTCAGTTATCTCAAAAATTAGTATTTTGCGACATATCACCTACATCCATTCTTTATAAATCTTAAATATTGATATAAGAATACGAAACTTACACTCGCTTAAATAAAATAAAAATATAAAACCTTATCCTACAATCTATAGATTGCTAGCCCCCTTTAGGATACAAGTAATTCTGTTTGAGAAACTCTGCCCTAGGATTATAATACAACATAAAAAATATATGCTCATTTGAGCAAAGCTGCATAAAAAATTACGACTTTTTAAAGTCTTCATACTTGGAATTTATTATTTAATCAATTTATATTCATTGTATGAACAGTTGTAATAGTAGTATACTGCAAATATGCCAGTTACATAGCATAGCCCGAAGTGCTACTGGCACTAAGGCATTATTGCCATATTCATATGGATTGTGGTAATAAAGATTCATACAGACTCTAAACCTGGCGACACCAACCATTTACCTTCAAGTGGCTTTCTATGCTGACTAATATATTTTTTAAATCATTAAAGTATAAACTTGTAGTGGCCATATATTTAACATTGATCATATCACATAGGTCGACACTAGGCATGAATAATTGATGTCGCAAGATGAGGAGACGTTTCACTTCTTGGTCATTATTTTCAGGTACTCGAGAGCGTTTTGTGCAGCTGAAGATTGGGCATCCTTGCTAGTTAATCCTGAACCATAACAAACAGCGACGGGCAAAGTCGACAATTGTACAAGACACTGGCTGCGGCCTGTCATAGACTTCTCCTCAATGTCAACATATGTCACCTCAAACGATTGCTCAGAGGCTATCTCTTGAAGGAACTGAACGAAGTTGAAGTCCTTGTTGTTCAGTGGAGTCACCTAGTGGAAAAGATTTGTTTTATATTGATGCAAATTTTGTAATGTATAACATTTATAGATCACAACAAAACACCGAACAAACGAACTACATGTGTACATATTTGTCATGCAATTAGTGATTTTACTGACATGGATATATAATTGTGAAGACCGTTAGTTGATAATCAATTTCACGAGACTGTTCATTGTCAATAAATTAAGACCTGTACCATACAGCCACTTTATGTTTGATATTTCTTAATTTTTTAATAATTAATTAAGGTTTAGATTACATTGATGAGTTATCAACAATTTACAATCTCGAAAGATGGATTATGAGCTAATGGTGTACACAATCACACAGTGACAGATACATCGATCATGCATATAAATTCAAATCATACCTGCAACTTGGCCAGGTTGGGGCCGACAGATTGTTTGAGGTGTTTGTGAAACTGCGACACCTTGTGGCTGTGACTGGTTGTGAGTGTTGAGATTTTACTATCTTTCAGATCGGCATATCGGGCCGCGACACCGCACTAGAAAACAACATGATTATGAATACAGAGGAACCATGATAATTCGCCCCCCCATGTGTTGCGATATAAAAAATTTACATAAAAATTTATTTTGATATATCTTCGACCGTCGTTATTTTTTTTATGAAAAATCGCTGGCTAACGAATACTTGATGTTAAGTAATCACTGCCGCTTATACACATTTGCACCACCAGAGAAACCATAAATGTGTTGCCAGCTTTAAAAAGGAATTTGAAGTAGAGTTTCCTCTCTCACCAAACGAAACGCAGCTATATTAGTTATTTTAACCTGATCTTCTGTGAGGTACTACCTCAGTAAAGCCTTCGAGTGTACGAGCTGTAGTTAATGGGCTACAACTAGGCTCTACTTCAGGCTTAATAAGTGTTTATGCAACATACATTTTGGTTGATGCATATCTAATAAATTCGATAATCCAATATCGCCTTGCGAAATGTTAGACAGATTACCGCGGTTCAACTGTACTAAGATAATTTTAAGTGACCCCTCTGTCCAATGTTCATTTCCCGTGATGGAGAATTAGTGCCGACCGAAAGATAGTAAAACACCTGGCCAAGTGCTATCAACCTTTCAGGAGAATGACACGAGAGCCACCTAACAAACACGAATGTTAGTTACCAGATATACATAGATAAATTTAAAATTTAGATTTTTCAAAGATATACAATTTATACTGATAGGATTTAAAATCTCATTATGACTTCAGATCAAATAAATACGATTAAAATATTAATGTGTATAAAATATGAGACCACAAAATAGGATTCACATAATTTAAATATTTTCATAACTCAAGTGGAGTCTAATTGAACACTAAGCACTAAGTTTTGTTATCTTGTCAGGTATGTAAATATCATAAGTGCAAAAACGAAAACGATATCTATAAATGTAAATGGAATGGGAACAAATTTATTTAAGTTTTTCTTTATAATTAAGTTGCAATATAAACTCTAGTTACCTCTTCTTCAGGCTGGAAGGTTTCCAGAGGGTTATCTTGAAGCGCTTGCCACATTTTGTATGCAGCCTGGCGCTTGGCCAACTTCTTAGATTTCCCTGTTCCCACTTCGCGACGTGTCAACAGTATACAGACAATAGTAAACTGACGTTCATGAGGCAAACCTAGGGACACAAAAAATTGTTATATCATGTTTAAAATAAAACGACAATTTTTTTTGGTTTGAAGACATGATCAGACAGCATTATAGCCTATCTATCCGTTGTAACAACTTAAGCTAAATTTATATTATAAATCTAGGGTCATGCATGATATATATAATTTCATAAAATGAAACAAATTACACAGTTATTTGTTTCGTTATTATAAATAGTGCTTACAAATGAATGGTATTATGGAGTTTGTTGCAATAAAATCTTTGTTTTGTTAATTACACTGTCACGAAAATAATGCATTGTAAAATTTGATATTTCGAGACATTATTGGTAAAATAAATTTATATCATACTGACAACTTCTTTATGTAAATCAAGTTTTAAAGTTAAATTAGAGAAATTATTTTTATATAGACAGTAGATACAAAATACTTACGCCTAGAAACATTATCATCATTCTCAGCATGGTATGAGGGTGGCGGCCAGAAGCGAGACATACAAAGCTCTTGCAACCATCCCACGGGGTTCCCCATTAATTTATCTTCAAATGACGACACAACAGTTCCACTGAAGAAAAATAAATTTTATGACTTAATCAAATATATTCCATTTAGTAAACCAATAAAAAAATATTATATAGTAAGCTAAATAAAAAATAAACAGTAAAAATAGAATTTCGAAAATAGCTCTTACTGTCTGGCTATCTGTCTATTTCATAACTATATAGAAGTGTGGAAATATTACTAACTGAACTATTTGTAAGAGGTTTTAAGAAACAATAATTGGACTTTGCAAAATTTGTAATTAGAAGTAAAGTTACATAAAATGACAAATTAGTTTAAACTACTAACGTTTCAGGTACAGTTCCATTTGTTGATTGATCAGCAGGTGTGGCACCAGTCAGCTTGTCCAAGAGAGCTTTGGCCGCTGAGTGTTTAGCTTCCTTTTTTGACCTTCCTGTACCCATTGCTGTCAAAAGATATGATTACTGTATGGTAGTTAATAATGCATACTGGCTATAAGTGTAAGAATGTTTGTAAAGCGAGAATTATACTTGTAAGTTGTACTCTGAGTTTCATAAAGATTTATATAAGTGGTTTATCATTGTTTTACACCGGAAAGAATTTACTGTCAGTGCCTTTATTTTTGACATCGCTTTTGAATATTTATTACTGATACTAAGTCACAGAGTTAGTTCATGTCAATTACAAGAGTAAAACTTTCAAATGTTATTCTTGCAATACGAAAAAATAAATATATCTAGATTTATCTCAAACATTTTCACTACTATCAGTCATCTGCTACAAATGGCAATTTAATAAACTTATGTTAGGACATTGTAAATCTATATTACCTCCTTTGTTAAGTGTTAATGTTTACATTAACACTTAATAAAGGAGGTAATATGCTATGACTCCTTTATACTGTACAGCTGATATCACCATATAGTTAAAGAAACCTGGAGCTAGGTTTTGGAAACTGAATATTTTAGACATGGATATAGTAAAAGAAAATTCTGTTTTGTAATAAAATGTTATTTTTGCCGTTGTTGAGCTCGGGGCTAAAATGCAAATGCATACTCCTAAAATTTATGAATACTTACCAATCAAATCGGCAACAGTCACTCGGTAGCGGAAAGTTGGTTCATGGATCATTCCCTCAATCTGTACCAGCTCATATTTAGGAACTGTTCCTCGTCTAGCCAAGAGTTCTTGCAGTACTGATACCGGAGTCTTCATCGGTAAGGCTTCCATTTCCTGATTATAAAAAAAGACTATAAATTTGTATTTATTTATAGAAATGACATATTTTCTTGTTAAATTGTCTTACATATTTTTAATGTTATAATTACCACTTTTATTAAATAGAATGATTATGAGGAGGTATGGATGCTTGTTACCATTACAAAAGTACTGAATGGATTTTGGGGAAAATTCTCAGTATTAAAGCTTATCATCAGAACAATACACAAGAATATAATCCCTATTTTATAAACATGTTGAGACATATATACAGAAGAAATAGCTGCTTGCTAATTATTTGTAACTATATTGGTAAGTTTTCCTTTAAAACTATACTCACCTAAAGATATCGAATGAACAAAGTATAATTTTTTTTATTTAATTACTAACAAAACTAACATTTATATTGTAGTTTTACCCTTTTAGCAGCCTCATCAAGAGGTAGACGTTCCAAGTTGTTGATTGGTTTTGGTCTATTCGGATAACGACGTCGTGGTCCATGAGGGGGATGCTCTCCGTCAGGACCAGCTCCATGTACAGGCATGCCATGTGGCACCCCTGGTACACCACCATGAACTACGCCAGGGTGGGGGTGTACTACACCACCATCCATCTGATGATAAACACATAACGAACATTAATATTGTAAATGAAATGAAACTCTTGTCTATTTGTTAATGTTTTCTTCCTAAGCTGCTAAGCTGATTTTGATAAAATTTAGTTCAGAATAGACTTTAGGGAAAGACGGACTACTTTTCAATATGAAAATTATACTTCAAAGGCATGATATATCAGATAAATGATAAAGGATGGAGAAACAGATCTCAAATAATTAAGTTACTGTTTTCATTTATATAATTTTATATTGATGAAATTTAAATTATGAATTTTGAAATATCTTTTAATCAAAATTTAAAGTGATTATCTGGTTAGCTTTAGTGAACAGTTAGATTACAGGTTACAAGTTGAATAAGGAAGAAGGTTCTCATTCCATATCTCCTAGTACCACTTCCACTACAAGAAAACTCATTTTATGGGCTTGTCTTCTGCTCACACATAGACTGAATTTTATTGCAGCAGGCAGAGGTTGTTTCCTCTCTGCAACGGATTTACAATATAGGGGTAAGACCTATCAGTACCAGATAGAATCAGGGTTAAAGGATTCAGTTCTAAATTAATTTTGAACTTAATTTAACCTAAAAATAGATTAGCATAATTTCACTTAACTTGTATATTAATGGAAACCACAATAAAAGTTTTTGTGGTACAAACAACATAATATGCTAATGGTACTGGAGGATAGGATATGAGCATCAACTCAAACCCACTACTTGTGACAAACCTACAACTTAACCGTGCGCTAAAGCCTATCCTGAGATTTTAGTATGACAAAAAATTACTTTTTTTAAGATTAAAAAGTTCAAAAAAAAAATAATTAAAAAGGTAAGAAAAAAATATGTATTTTAATTCGTTTTAATTTTGTTGAACAACATGTACTTTTCATCATAATTATTTTTATTAGTCCGGTGTCTGTTAAAAACAATATTGTTATTTTTTTGCCGGTAAGGAGTGGCCCAAACTTTATAACCTTTAAATAAAAAGCATTGTGTTTACGGAAACAAAAAATACTTATTTACTTTTCCTATTTTTAAACAAATATAATATTCAATTTATAATCATTTAAGTTAATTAGTAGCGATAATAATTTATAAAACTACCGGCTACTGTAATATGCAACGTAAGTACACAATAAGACATTGGTTATTGCCTGTGTGATGGATATAGGTAATTAAAATTGGTTGTACGGATATAATTTACACATTAGACTTTTCTTATTACTTTGAAAGGAATAAAATAAAAAAGTTTAACATGTGATTGGAGCTATGACATGGCGCACGGCCATTAAGATTACGGTATCTCAAAATGGCTACAGACATGCCGGCATCATTAGTACTAAAATGAATTATTTATAGTGAAATTATAACTTTAAGATGATTATAACCGTATTTTATCTGAAATCATTATTTCAAAAATTATAAACATAAAATGACTTTGCCGACGCCGAGTAACGTTAACTTACCATTTTGTGTAATCTATCCACAATTGCAACTTTTACAAAACTAAAGAACGTAAAATATATAAAATAGAGCTTAGCGAGATTACTTATAAAATGGAAAAAGTTTTAATTTTGACGAATTATTGCAAAACCGCTAAGACTCAGAACATGAGGATATTCTAATTTCCATCAATAGAATTGTTGATGTTGCCAACATCAAACTTGTCACCACGAACTGTCATTAAAATAATATTGTTTTGTTATTTGAAAAAGGGTAACAAATTTTTATTTAAAGACCTAACTAAAAATAATAAAATAGATTATATAGATGTATATTACATAGATGTATATTAACAATATTCAGAAAACATCTCTTATATAATAAACTATAATTCAATATTATTTGGATGTATAAGATTAAGTCTTAACTAACGTTTCCTTTTTATGACATGATGTCATAGGAGTGAGGTATAGACATAAATGAATGTAACAAGAACATCTGACGTAGTTATCGTATATTCTTTGCAGTCCTCAAAAAATGATCACTCTGTAAAAAGCGAGAAAAGAATTTTAAGACAAGGCCCGTCTTTTTTGAACAACCCTAGGATTGACAGTGCTGGCGTGATCAATCAGTATCAACAAGAGATTCTTTCCAGGTTTCTGATTGGTCTCGTCACCTTTTAAATACGTTGTCTTAGTAATCTCTTTTGTATATTTTCGACTACGGATGCATGCAGATAAAGAATAAGATTAAAAATGGGGTGTCAAGTAACCTCAGAAAGGGTACTTGTACTGTCAGCATACAATAATGTAAGCAGCACCGATTTATTTATTAATAATTATATATTTTTTTTATTTTTTCGTAATTCAATTATTATATTTATTTGTGTCTTATTTTTTTTTCTGAAAAAACATATTTTGTGCCCCAGCATTATAATAACTACTAAAAAATCAGATCTTTCCTCTTTATAATTTTAGTAAAGATATAATAAAATTGTGAGGGTAGGCGAAAAGAATTCGCCCACTCGTCGGAGGGCGCGGGTATTTAAGTTAACTCGTAACCATGACAGATGCAACTTTACAACACAAATATCTGACAATACCAATATTTTATCAATATCCGTTACTTAAAAAATGAGTTATAAATGTACACCATAAACTTGTACTAAAAACGTGGCTTATCTGAACATGGACAAATAAATTACTAACTCTTTTTAACCGACTTAAAAAAAGTAGATTTTGTATTAATCCCATATGTATACATACAAGTATTGATGTATGTACATTTGTATGTTTCTCGAAAATACTGATTATTAACCGACCTCTCCAGAGTTTGTCGTTAAGTTTGATGTTTTTTGTACATATGTTCATTGTATAGTACGATCTATAGCTAAATATTTTATTATTTAATAAAGTAGATATGTAGAAACAAAAAGTGTTTTTGAATGAATAAATAATAACATTTGAAACATAAAGAATTTTATTTATTCTGGCTTATCGAATTGCACTAAAATAATTAAGTACATCATGGCCGATGCCACCATCTGAAAATAAAATATTATTAAAAAATTATTATAAATCATTATCCACGTTTTAATTTCTA
The DNA here is from genome assembly GCA_037950945.1 of Hypolimnas misippus. NCBI lineage: Eukaryota > Metazoa > Arthropoda > Insecta > Lepidoptera > Nymphalidae > Hypolimnas > Hypolimnas misippus. The sequence continues at coordinate 10,507,075 of JBBEEQ010000006.1, forward strand.
TGGCTTCAATCTTACATTATACAGAAGTGTTGCATCCAAAGGAAAATATTGATATACCGTCATTTCTATTGTTTGGTAAGACATGAGAGAAGAAAAATGTTGAATCTGAAACATAATACATGCAAATTTATATAGGTTGTGCCGAAATGGCCTAGTGGTTAGAACACGTCGATCTTTAGCGATGATCGCGGGTTCAAACCCCGGCTAGCAACACCGATTTTTCAAGTACTAAATTTGTGTTTAAATTCATCTCGAGCTCGGCGGTGAAGGAAAACATCGTGAGGAAACCTGCATGTGTCGGGAGAAATTCTGACACATGTATATCAGCCACAGTGGAGCAGCGTGGTGGATTAAGCTCTAAGCCTTCTCTTTAATAGGAGAGGAGGCCTTAGCACAGCAGTGGGACATATACAGAATGTTACTTTAGTTTCATATGGGTTGCATGATGTTGTTTAACCACGGTTTTTAAATTTAAATAAGAACAGTTTATAATTTTAAATTTAGTTATAATCTAGACTAACATAATTTTTTTTTTGTACTTTTTTTATAAATCTACATAATGAAATACCTCCATTAACCATCGTAGATCATGTTTTTCTGTTGGTATATTGTGTAGAGATTGAGCAATTTGCAATGCCTGAAAAGTGATTAGTTAACAATTCAATGGAAAAAAATATGAATAACCTAAAATTACTTAAAAGCAACAAATTACCTTGATTTTTAATAAATTACCGGCGTAGGATAAAGAGTAGATTTTAAGTAACTGATAAGTTATCCAAGTGGAACAATTAACAGCATCATGTGTCAAAAGATTCTTCTCTACCATTAATCCGTGATAAATTATATGAGCCTCACTGACAATTGAGTGAAAACATTGTAACGCGGAGACCAGAATAGGACCTTGGAACGCTGCGTTTATGTATGTTTTAATTTCAAACACCTTAAGATAAGCTAATTCCATCTGGCGTAATGTAATCGTCGATTTTGTTTTTACTTTCACAAATTCGTTTATTACAACTTTATTTGATATTAGTAATACACAATGCTCGTTTATACTTTCAAGAATTGCAACGAGCATCATTACGAGAGAATAGAAAAAGGCCAGTGCCGTGAACTGTATAGTTTGCGGCAGATTGAATGTTAAGGCGACAAGAATAATTTTCCAGATTGTATTATCTCGGGTAAAATTAATAATACATTGTACGAATAATATTATCAGTATACTTCCTATCGCTACAACTTTTACCTGAAAACGTAGAATGGAAAGTATATTTTGACTGTTGCTATTATTCGACATGTCTAACCAAGTACTGATTATCATATTCAACATCTTGATATATTTCTCCCGATTTAGAAAAGCACACACATAGGCGACTATGCAAAATGTTAAAAGATTTATTAATTCCAACACGTAATTCATTCTAGTCATTATCGCTTCAATCATTGAAACTTTTTCTGAAGATTGCAGTACATTTTGTATGTGCAGTGATGTGAATATGAATATGGTCAACACGATGGATATTCCACATAATGAATTAATGTACACCGATTTATTAACGGTTTCAAATATATTTTTCGATTTTTTAAATTTTATGCTGTATGGAAACAATCCGAGTAGAGACGTAACAATGTATATTGGTTTGATGACTTCATCGATTTGCAACAGTCGATCTGAACGAGTTTTCAGATGACAACATTTTTTGAAAATTTTTAACATTTTTATATAGGAGAATATAATCCAGTTGCTAATTTTATGCAAACGTGCGTCTAAGCTCTTCACTCTACGAAATACATTAAACTGTTAGCTGCGCCATTAGGAAATTGCCATTTCTTATCTAACAAAAAAAAAAAACTATCGTCACAAAATAAAAAATTCATATTTCACGCGTGTCAGAAGTTATTGTGTAGTCATTAAGTTTCTATCGACATGGATTTCAGTCTGGTTGTCGATGTAACTACTGGGTATTAGGCGGATTTTGTTTCGGCTGATGGCTTTAAAACATGTTCACACACGTATTTATTCAATGATAACAATGATACTTACGAAATACATAAACAATTAATGATGCCAATTAAAAAGTATTTTGTTTTAATCGATGGAAGAAGTTGTGAACTTTTCTATAGTATGTTTTTCATAAAAAAAGGTTTACTTATGATACCAAAAATCAGAGGAATTATTCGATCAAAAATTTTGACAGAAAATCAAAATTTAGATGGACCAATTAAAAAAATAACATAAAATTACAAAATTATATAAAACAGTGAAAACTAAATAAAAATTAAAAAAAAAATGTTTACGAAATATTTGTGGAACGTGAGTAAAGAATCCCTACGAATAGCTAACGCTAGAGTTCTGCATTGTAACGTAGGGCATAAAACCGCCTTAAACTTCAAGAAACGTTACTATAGTACTTGTCCGGCTGGGATGAAGGTAACAATTTGTGGTGCTGCGGGATGTACAGGTACGAAGAGACGAATTTTATTAGGATACAAATTAGCCCTTATCAAACTCTCCCACACCCCTTACTTCTCTTCTTAAATTCCCTTTTAAACCGTGCACGTATTTTATCTCATCTAGTAGCACAGATACTCATGGGCGCTTTTGCTTATGATCGCGTAATTTTTGTCACTTGCTCGCTTAATTATTAATTTCACAAATAAAAAGTCATTAAGCAAGCGTCTGTCTAGACTATAAGTAAGTCACCTGATATAGTGAAGAATTAAGATTCTATTTACACGAAAGTTGAGCTGCTTAAAAATAGATACTAGCGAATCAATGAAACTCAGTCGTATTACACATAGCACATACACGAGCCCGTAATACATTAAAATTCATTTATGCCAGTTGTGTAAAGAAGAATTTAACTAATTATTTTTTTGCTATTTACTAGATGAATATTAATAAAATCTAGAGACATTATAGAAAAATATTTCTGTGGCATACTATATTTGAAGTTCAACAAATTTTGTTATAATTATTTTCATAAAAGTGAATCAAATTTTTGTAATATTTCCTTAATTAAATATAAGGTTTTTTCATACTTCCAGGTCAACCTTTAGCATTGCTTTTGAAGCAGTGTCCATTATTAGATGAGATAGCTTTATACGACATCTGCGCGACATGCGGCTACGGTATGGAATTAAGCCATGTCGACACCAAGTGCAAAGTGTCTTCATTTTCTGGCCGCCACATGCTCTGTGATGCTCTTAAGGTAAACCGCTTTATAAGAATATACAATACATTGTTATTTTAAATGAATTTTAAGGTAACTTTTATTATTTATTTACAGGGTGCAAAAATTGTTGTAATTGTAGCGAGAAATCAATGTGATTCTTTCGAAAACAATGCGCCTGTCGTTACAGAAATTGCTCTTCAAATTTGCAACACTTGCCCCGACGTAAGAAAAAGATTAATGTATAAACATGCTTATTTTTTTAGACGAAAGATCACCTGACAGCTTAAACCGAATTTACTTGTGTAGGGTATACATCTACATATTATGTAAGAGGCATTAGTTTATTAGAGGATTACACGTATACGTCTGCCAAGAGCTGAAGGCGCGCTCGTACTAACGCGAAAAAAAAATTCGCCATCATATTTATATATCGAAAACAGGCAAGCGTATATTGCGCAAAAAATCTCCTACACTTGTATATTGTAGTCGCCACTTTAGTTTTTTTATTAATAAAATCAAATCTTTTATTTTATTATATTTAACCACAAATTTTGATTATTTCATTAATAAAACGCTTCAGGATGATGAAGATCAGCCGATCATAGAATGCTTTGAGAGTACATACACACCTAGATACGTGTCGAAAAGCTTTTAGCATCTTAGCTACCGCGTAATTGAATAAAAAAGAGATTAAAAATCATTATTATTGATTCAATCTTCCATACACATTACAGGCTTTCACGATAGTAGCAACTGAGCCTGTAGAGAGCCTAGTTCCACTAGTTAGTGAGATCCAAAGGCTGCGCGGAATGTATAATCCACGATTGCTCCTGGGTTGCGTGGAGTTAAACTGCGTCCGAGCAAATACGGTGTTGGCGGGCTTTTTAAGAGTACCTCCGGAATCAGTACGTGTTCCCGTGATTGGCGGAGCTACGCCTAAAACTATGGTACCGGTTCTTTCCGCTGCTGTTCATCCGTGTACGCTGTCGCAAGAACAGGTAAATAAATAAAATGAACATTACCTATCTACTCAATAAAAACACTTTTTAAAAAGTTTTTTTTTTTATGTTGTTGTACTTTAACATGTCCTTGCTCTTATTGTGGTTATTAAGTATATAAATGTGGCAATAATGTGGCGAAATCAGCAACTTCCTTTTTAGGCGATAGCAGAAGATAGCCTTAGCACGCTAAGGCATGCAAAAATACGTATTACATCGTGCTCATTTAAAATATATATTATTAATACAAAATGTTGTTTACAAAAATTATGCAGTTTTTCACTCCTATAAAGTTGCTAATTTCGACTTACACGGTGTTAGAACTTGAGCGGTGAAATAAGATAGGAAATGAAATGGCAAAATATAAAATTCTACATTCAAATTACACCATTTATCAGACGGAGTGTGTAACATCATCTATAATGAGCGGGCAAGACGCCGTATGCGCAGCTAAAGGCTCTTGTACTGAAACCGCATGCCTGGCGGGCGCCTACGCCGTGGCGAGAAACACTATTAACGTCGTAAAGGGCTTGCAAGGAGGGAAAAATATCGTACAATGCGCATACGTCGACAGTCTCGGCACATGTGCACCTGATTGCCAATTTTTTGCAAGCGAGGTTAGAAAATAATTAACATTTAGCAGATATTATGATCCTAGCGATCTATTTGGCGTAGTAACTTAAATACATTTCACTAACTTCTATAGGTGTAAGCTACAAAAAGTCAACTAAATAATACGTAACAAATAGACAAACTGACAGACAGAGTTCGGTACTTTCGCAATTATAATATCATTACGACCTGTTGCCTGAGATAGTCCATAGCTTTAACATCTCCTTTTCTTCTCTTAACCTACACTCCTCTTTATCCCTTCTCATCCTTTCAAGTTATCAGAAATGCTATACATGCGTTGCCCATGCATAGCATTTCTAATGCTGCTAACATTCATAGGTAGCGATTATTACGTATCTTATCATATTTCAGGTTAATTTGGGACCTTCTGGCATAGAGAAGAATTTAGGTATTCCAGAATTATCCAAGTTCGAGAACTGCCTCCTGTGCAATTGCTTGCCGTACGTTCGTAATGAGATCGCTCGTGCTATATGGCTGGTAATAAGACGTATCTTAATTTTTTTTTAGCACAATTTTAACTTCCAACCAAAATATTTTGATTTTTGTATCTGCGTATATATGTGTCCGTCTCTGGCGTCGTAGTTCCCTACGAATGGGTTACTTTTTATGCGGTGTTTTTTGTTCGAAAGTTGATGTAATAAAGATAGATTTTAGATATAACTTAAAAAAATCTGTCGAACGATTGAAGGTTATTAGCTCTTTTCTTATTGTTGAAATGGTCTGAGAAACTTCTACTGGTCTAATCGTCTCGAAATTTATTAAACTATGAATGAATATCATAGCCGCGTAACCCTAACCTGATGCTGCAGCACCATCAGGACTTAGCTATAAACATTCTCACTAACTTACAACAGAAGTAACGTGTTAGGGCTTATAAAAATGGTCTCGATCAATGAACCGGTGTATATATAATAGTACTTTAATCTGACAAAATACTTTTGACTGATTTTGTCACTTAAAATGTTTAATAGATTTGACCGTAACATAATATTAAAAGATATATTGGTTTAATATTTAACAGGTATACACAATGTGCCACCAATGCTGCTGTTCGTCTTGTGTGACACACCCTTGTACTTGTTTCACCCCTCCCATTGTCCCCTGTGTGCCGCCCTCCACTTGGACCAGCGATTGTCCTGATTCTTGCCGAGATGAATACTTAGCTACTGTAAGTATACTTATATCAAAACTAGGCTAATTTTTCGTAATGTCCTTGAAACAAAGTTCCAGTCGTAAATATAATAAAGCTAAAAACTGTATAATTTATTAGTAAAACGCATTATTCTTTTAAAAACAATAATGTAAATCTATAGGAACAACTTTAATTTAGAATGGCCCGTTAATGCTTTCAATATACCATGTCTGCACATGATCATACTGTTTATTATTAGACTTAGAATCTGTCACGTATTTTACCTCATTAGAATAAATCAAGCTGAAAAAGGTATATTGATCAACATATTTTTGGAGGCACGGTAAAATACAGCTATAAAAATACCAAATAGTTGTTACGATATTACGCCTAAACCGCTGTACCAATTTTGATGAATTTTACTAAATTTGGTCCTAATTTGTTTGGACTTTGAAGAATAATAAAAGCTATTTTTTTATTTTATCGTGAAAATAAAACGGCGGATGATTATGATATTTAGATTAAAGTTTAGGGTGAGAATTACACTTATAAGTTTCGTTCTCAGACTTTCATAAAAATCTACATTAGTTATTTGTCATTGCTTTACATCTCAAATAATTTATTGTTTATTTTTGGCAGCCACAGCTCTCTTAAGGTGACTTTAGTCATTGGGGTACCAATGACTAAAGTCACCTTAAGAGACTACCAGGTTACAGAGTTGTTTTATATCAATTACGAGAATAAAACTTACAAGTGTAAGGACCTTGGCGGCAGTACCAGAGTTGTGGTGATCTTCCACAACACATTCTGAAACAGAGCCTTTTCCTATGTGTCTATACACAATATGCCTAATATTTTATTCTATTGTTTATTGTGAAATTATAATTTTATGCATAGTTGTTGTTTATGAACAAGTAATTCTATCTAACTCTCGCGTAACAAATTACCAAGTTCAATTCTTTAGATATGTCGTGAAATGAGCTGTAAGTGTGGTAGCACTGAGCTGTGCTGGCGGCCGCGTGAAGCGGATTATAACGCTGCCAGAGCTGCCAACTTGACACACCAAATGCCACTAAAAGGACTATCTTGCAACGTATATAACGTGCCGAGAAGTGTGCGAATAGACCAGGCTTTGAGACAAGTTAAAGATTCGTAACTAGCATTCTAGAGTATGTGACTACTCGAAAGAAGAATCGTTAAAATGTGATCAGTATTACTATGGAAAAAAGAAGTATGTGTATGATGAAAAAAGAAAATTTGTTCAAGAATTTGTTTTATATACTTATGTTTACAAATTAATAAAAAGAAAATATTTCGAAATCAATAGATTTTTTGTTCTGAAATTACATCACGAATGGAACAAACTTTTAATTTTATTTTGTACATTGCAAACTTTGTCCTTCACGGTATCGAGAAAATTTGCAAATCCAATATCACGATTTACCTGAAAAATATTAGTTAAATTAAAATCCATCTTAACCAGATGATAATTTTTATTTAGAATCTTATTGCTATTATAAATGTAAAAGATTGTCAAATTTGGTGGATATTTGGATGGATGGATGTTTGTTCCTCTTTCATGCTAAAACTACCAAACAGATTTTACCCATACCCTCTCAGATTTGTTCTCTGAAACAATTTTGTTAAGTTCAGTTGGATTGATTTCATTGGCTGTTGTCTTTGTTTTAGCTAAGCATTTCTGTAAACATGGTATAATAATAATTATAGAATCCTCTCAAACCAATTTAAATTTGGAATATAAAGTTACAAATACCCTCGATATATTGACGTTGATTCCTGATGGTTGTTTCACACACTTTAAAGATTTCTGAAAAATCAAACCAAATTTGAATTATAATACAAAAAGGTGTACTTCTATCTAGCGAAGCTTACTATTATAGGACAATGAAACCGATGGAAATTTATACAGTCTTCACTTCATAAACTGAATATTAGATTTTAAGGATTCTTCTTCTTCTTTATTTTGTTTTGTGGCTTTTAGTTGATTTTAAGGATAGATAGTACCCCCGCTAGCTCGACAAAAATTTGAGACTGGCTTTCTCCAAAACATATAATCGTGTCATAGATTTTCTGATTTGTCGACATAATTCTAAAAGTACATTGTACCTTTCATTTGGTATATGTTACCCATTATATACCATTTTATTAACGTCAACCAAAAAGTAAAGCAGAAATAATACAAACCGTTGGTAGGCATATTGCAATCCCAGAAGGCCCCGCGAATGGAGCTATGTTCTTGAAACAAGGACCGACGGAGGCTTTACGACTTAACATATATGTTTCACTCTTTTTTGTTCCTACATTCTTTAGAATGGAAAACAAGAAATGTTACATAAATAAACATAAATGAAGAATATTATAATATTGTGTAACATATAGCTACCCCGAGGATGTTTTCATTATTTTTCCAAGTTATCTCTTTCTTTTTCACTGAAGATGGATTAACTTTCTGTAAAAGTGTTGAAAACTTAAGCTGTACTTTTCGTTGATAAGCATTTGAAAAAAATTATCTTTTAAAAATAAAATGTACCAATCTGGACTTTAAAACCATACATTATATTGCATTTAATATTATAATTATTACGAATATATCATAAAAGTAAATAATGCTGTATTTTGTCTATGGTAGCTTGTTGATCAGTTGGTTATTATTATATATCGGCAGTACGCGCCCTCCCTCTCTAGGATGGATTGCTCGTCTTTACTCTCAGAAATATATATTTATAATTACAAATAAACTAGTGACTAGAACTCCGGAGATAACTTAGTAATAATAATGGAGTGTACCTAATGATTTCCACTTAAAATGTACATTACAACAATTCTTTCACTGAAATTTTGTATATAAAAAAGCTTTATTCAGTCCTGCGCTCTTAGTTAGGTTAATCGGTGTAGTAGAATACTGAACGGAACATCTGTTAATAATTTGTCTCGTATGCGGTAAGCATTATTTTGTAAAAATTCTGAGTGCCTTCCATGCAAATTCATCTACACTTACAATATTGTAACAGCATGGCAGGTTAGGCGAATCCCCTAAATATTTTTTTTAAAAGCATACGTGGCCAGTAGCCTAGAGCTGTTCTTTAGTTTATTCCAAAAACATTGCATGAATTTTAACTTAAATACTAATATTTTATTGAAAATTTATAAAATTAACATTTAATTTGTTTTGAAAAAAGTGTGTTTTATAATAAAGGGGCAGTTGCTGAGTAGTGAAAGATGGATCTCCGTCTATATTCTATATTAATAAATCGCTAATACATTTACAATTTGATATAAATTAAATAACCATAACATGATAATAATTAGGTGAGAAACAAGTTTTACACTTCTATATCTACAGCAAAAATATTAAGCGTAGGTAAACAATCTTTGTCTTGCAGTTTTGCTCATATAGAGGTAGATTTTCATGTTGTGTATGCTTTAACTTCTCCATATTAAATTTTGCGATGGATATATTTAAACGTTAAATAATTATTTTTATGTACACAGTTTAGCACACTTACAATACATTTCGTTGTGTTAAAATTGTATAAGCTGGCCATCCCTAATCATTAGCAATACCGAACAATCAGATTACCGAAAGTTCTTATCAGTAGCATTTTTATATGTTCTCATTTATAACTGTATTATGACCATATTGAAATTCTAACTGACGGAAGACATGGCCAACCAGCTAAACAATCTTGGGAAGCACTTCAAGAATGGGCAAGTATGGCATATCTAAATGCCTTGACCAAAAGCGCGATGTGTCGAAATGTTGTCTTCTGAAGGAGCCTCATAAGAAACTCCGCAACAGAAGAACTGTCGCACCATGCGAGAGACGCGCGAGGCCCGCGAGTCGCTGCGCGGCAGCCCGCCCGCCTCCTCGTCATCCGACTACAAATTAGAGAAAATAAAATTTTGAGTATTACATGAATAAACCTCCAACCAAAATGAGTGGTCTACTAATGTGGGCTGCCGCGCATCAACCTTTCTTAATGATGATGATGATGGAATATATGTTTTTGGATGTTCTTCACTATTAAAAGACTTACCCATTCGGAATGTTTTTTGGCAACTTCCGCCGTTTGTACCTCTTCAACTTCCTCTGTTATGCTGTCATCGTCGCCTCTCGTTGTCGCTTGCTTCACAGCAGCAATGAGATCAGACGTCGACTGCACATCAGGTATAGGCTGGGATAAAGGTGCGATGGCTGCTTTCTACAACTCGTACAAAATTTACATTATTTAAATATAACTATCAACTTGAAATACATAAAGCGTGTTAAAACAGAGCGACATTGTAGCTCATTTTATAGAGAGATATTAAAAATATTGACCAGAAATTGTCATGGAAAACATTGTAGCGTTTAATCACGCTAGCATTTGGCGATTTTTATCAATGTTAAAATATTCAAGATATCAGCGTACATATGTGGTATGTTTCATTAATTTATTACAGGAAAAAACGCACCAATCGCGTGACAGATTTATATTTGATAATGATTTACCTTTTTATCAACGTCTATAGATTGTAATGGGATAGATTCAGGTGAATGATCCCGCCTCTCCGTATTGGATGCTACTTTCTTGTTAACGCTCTGCTTTTGACTGTCGTAAAATGGAACTGTAGAACAATATTGAAAATGTCCTTACTCTAAACGAAGCTTTGCCGTACATCACAGTAATTCATAAATCATGTAATAAAATCAAAATATAAACTATCCATTTAAATATGATTTTTTTTTCTCAATAAGCATAATGTTATTAACCTCCTTCATATTCCTTTATTTTCTTGATCTCGTTTTCATTAGAGACTGAATCTTCAGTAATATACTTTAATTCCTCAGCAACAGCTGTAAAAAAAATTTAAATAGATTTTAATCTATTTAAATTAATGTTTGTTAAAACAAGTTGGCAATTTTAACTACCTGGCACTTTTTCTGTTTCTCTCGAAGAAAACATAGCTTTCATAATAATATGACTACTATGGTACTATATTTTCATATTTCATAGACAAAGTCAAATTACTTTAATAAATTTAACATAAATTTTAATTTGAATATTAAGATAAATCTATTTACAAGGTACGATAGATGCCCTAGGACGTTTTTGGTGAAGATCCGTATCCTGCAGCTCGTTGGGTCTGTAGGGCTGTTTGAGGTGGCCGCCAGCCTTTTCCACCATCATTACAGAGCCTTCGATGGCGCTACCGCCACTCTTTTTCTCTTGTTCTGACATCAGGAAACCTCAAGCATCCATTCGTTTGACAAAACCCAAACAATCACTTTTTAGTTAAAAAAATAGGATATCAATTTTTATAAAATTACAATTATTGCTTAAACGTCACGCTTCGTAATTTTGACAGTTAACTTTCTTGTTTTACTTTTTCTTCTAATTTTAAAATAGAACTTGTATCCCATTCATTTTTATGATAGAAACAAACACATAACATTTTCTTGTTGTTTTTAAAAATTAAGACTTACATAAATTAAGACGTCCATCATAATAATAGTTCTCTATAATGGTTCACTTTTTTCTTTGGAAAGCAAGAAACAAAAACTAGCAAAAAGGTTTACTTATTTATAATTCTTCTTTTCCTCGAAAGAAGTAGAATGATTAATGTCATTATCATGTCACAAATCAAGAAGATGGTGTAAATTTTTCTCGTCTTACCGAAAATCTAGTTTAGATTGTTGTTCGAGTTAACGAGTATAACATAACTATGTTTGGAAAAAAGAGAATAAAATGTAATGGAAAATAAAAAGACTCCATCAAATAAAAAATTAATATCTATTCAAGAAGAAAAATTAACACGTCAAATCGACTACGATTCTATTCCTGAATCTTCAAACCGTTCAACGAAAAAAATATTTTTAGGTAACAACTTTTCTTTGCTGAAAAATTCGAATCTATAATTACTCTTAACTACTTTTATTTTATAACGAGTATAATATTCGATGTTTTGTAGAAATATTTCGAAAGGGTTCATCTTCTAGGCAACCATCACAAAAAGTACTTGTGTCCATAAAACCGAAATCTCCAGCGATTAAAACTTTATTTTTAGCTGAAAAGAATCGGTTTCAGTCAAAAAAGGTATATATGAATATTATAATTAAAACATACTCTTATAAAATAGCTTTGCCGTAATTTTATCAATTTCCCTATTTTATTATGTATATCAAACAATTATTCCAGCATTCTAGTAAAGCGGGTTCTCGGCTTGCACTAGGAGATCACTCTTCGTTTACAACACGTGAGTTATCATTTTTAAAAAATGTATCACACCTTTTTAATAGATAAAATAAAATCAATTTAAATAATAATTTTTAAATTAGATTTCAGTGACAATGATTCTAACGCTCTGAATTCTGTCGAATCTGTTCATTATTTGTTCAGAAATCGCACAAAAAGTGAAATTTTACCTGAAAAGATTTCAACGAGTACAGCAAAAGAGGAAACTTCCACGGAAACTTCAAAATGCACAAATACTATATCTTCTTCTTTTAGTCCTACAGTTAATAAATACAATTCTAAGCAAAAGTTTTCCGAAAAATGTTATATTTACACTCAACCACAGTTTACCATGAACGCCCCCAAAGTATCAAAAACATGTCCAAATAATAACAGGAAATCAAATAAAGTTGATATTGGTACCCTCGTAGTAACTAATTCCTCCTCTCAAGATATATTAGCTTCTTCGGATAACATCAAAATTTTAAATAAAAGACTAGAACAATTAGAAAGAAAAGTTCAAAGGCAACAAATGGTATTCCGCTCTATTGGTCCTAAGATTTCATTATCTTCGTCAGATGAAGATTCGAAAGGTTCCATAATGAAAACTACATCTAGCCATGGGCGACCAGGGTGTAGTTACGTAGAATACAGTCAAATACCTGAAACATCAGCTTTCCAAAGATATTCTCAGCAACCGGCACCTTTATCAGCCAGTAAAGCTACAACTATTCAAAAGGAACATAATTCAGAGCAATATGGTCGTGACTTCACTCTGTATGATGGTATAACAGCAAGAGGTAGACGTCAGTGCGCATCCGTCCCTTGTAAAAGAGACGATGGTCCAAGATTAGCTACAGATAGAGTACATAAAATAAGACACAAACTAAATCCAGTAAGAGATTATAGGCTTATGGACACAGTCCATTATTTAGCTCAAGGTGAGTTTGCTCCACGTGACGATGGAATAAAATTAACGCCTTCCCGAGAAGCCGTGTTAAGCGACATAATATGGGAAGACGTATGTCGTACACACTGGCCTAACACTAGACTTGCACGTCGCATTGCTCATCCAGAAAGATATGGACCGCGATCGGAATTGCAGCGTTTAATCGACAGTTTACTTAGAGAGCGAATAGCTCATGTCGAAAGAAGAAGACGACGACATTACCGAGTTGTAAAATTGAACCATCGTCATGAAAATTGTCAACCGTTGGGTAAAACTGGAGATATAATAGTCGCTAGCCACAAGAATAGATCTTGTCATGAAGACGATGATACTATCAATGGTCCTATTTCTACTCAAACTTCTATACAAGAGGGTCGAAATTCAAAAGTTTCAAGTCCTAGAAGGATCCATAAAAGTCGAGATCCTATTATGCCTTCAGAGACAAGACCAAAGCGGCACTTTAGACAAGAAGAGTGCTCACCGGGACCAAGCCAAGCTGCTCATCATTCCACAGCAAATAGAGAAGCAACATGTTGCTATCGTAGTTCGAATCCCGAAAATCAAATGAGGAAAATTAGGCCACAAGCTACCGCAACTAGAGAAAAAACTGTGCAAGATTTTACAAGCGATAGTAGTATTAGTGCTAATAAAGTTCGCCAAAAGAATCCTCGCTTAGTAGTTAAAAAAAAATCGTCGCGAAAGAGATATAAGAATGAAGAACCTAATCTTGAACATTTCATTTTATTACCAACCTTGGTAGTTAAAACTCCATCTAATATGAAACGCCAAAAGAAATTTAATGAACTCTATCACAGAATACTTAACGTACAGATGAATAAAGGTATTTTTGTTTTAGCTTTAACTACTACTTTGCCTGGCCTGGAAATATATTATTTATGTACGATATATGTTATTTATTTAAGGACCTTAATATTATGTCATTATTTTCAGCTAAAGCTGCGGATCAAATTGGACATGAAAATTTAAAGTGTAATTCAAACAAAAAATGTTTACATATAACCGAGACAGTGTCTAATAGCGAAGAAAGTATTAATAACTAGCTAATCAAATTATTATTATTTTTTTACTTTTTTAAAAATATATGAATTATTATTATTGACTCTTTCTTTCTATGAGTAACCTTACCTTCAGTACCAGTAATCTCTTTAATATTCACTCAGTTTGCGGAATAATGCCCTAAAGAACCTTTTATTCCGTACCTCATAATATCATTGTTATGTCATATCTATACTAATTTATAGAGCTGTAGAGTTTGTTTGATTGTTTGCTTGAACGCGCTAATCTCAGGAACTACTGGTCCGATTTGAAAAATTCTTTCAGTGTTAGATAGTCCATTTATCGAGGAAGGCTATAGGCTATATATTATCACGCTAAAGCCAAAAGGAGCGGAGCACCAATGAAGAATGTTTCAAAATCGGGGGATATTTTCCTATTGAGAAAGATTACGCTGCGTGCACTGCGTAATCGGTTAAAGTTTCGCAAAAATCATGTGTGACAGAATTATTCCCCTTTAAAATTTCTAAAAAACGATAAAGTCCACGACAGCATATGTCTTTCTTTTAAGGTTAGCTCACTATAACCTTTTTTATGCTTACCAAATTTGTTCTAAAATAATGCATTATTAGCTCAAAGTTACTATTCCACGCGGACAAAGTCGCGGGCGGAAGCTAGTTCAATAATATATGTACATAATCATAAAAATTCAAAAAGTAGGAATCATTTCTCTTAATCCTTTCAATAAGTAGATAAAAATTGACAAAGTACATATAATAGAGTAAATATTGAGGATTGTAGAAAATGTATAAATTATCGTACTTGAAATGTCAGTTCTATTTTAAATTGTTATTAATTTGATTCATACAAATGATTTTACTAACCTATACTTGTTTCTCGCAATTTCACTCGCGTTTATAGTTACTGCTTTACTCTGATGCGTCGTAGCTTGACGTAATATAGCCTATAATCTTTCTAAATAATCGGGTTATACATCGTAAAAAGTTTTTTTTTTATCGGATCAGTATTTTTAGAGATTACACCTTTATACAAAATTACAAACAAATTTTACATCCGTACATTATTGGTATAGATAATGGCCTATGCAGACGAGGAGCTTTTATCCGCGGAGGACTTAATGGCCAAAAAAGAAATTATGTTCTAGGTTTCTCGAGAGACTTATGTACGTGGTACTTTTAGTCGCTTGTGTGCGTTATGCAATTCAGTTCTAAACGACCCATTTTGACGGACAAAAGAGTAGACGGAGACTTGTTCCTTATCTGCACAGGCCCCTAATTCTTTTAGGGTAGCATTCATTCGTTTCGAAAAGGCTATATTTCTGAAAGTATTACAAGTACACATGAAAGATACACCACAGATATAGCCATTGTAAAATGAAATGTATGCTATTTCTATAATAAGAAATAGTTGTGTCCCGCGGTTTTGTCCGCGTTAATTTGAGGAAAAATTATATTTATATAATGTTTGCCTTTCCTACTTGAATCGGATATTGTTCACTATTTCATTGGTTTCAATTTTGCATAATTCTCTTTTTTATTTAAATAAAAGGTGTAACTTAGGCTAAGTTACACCTTTAGCTATCTGTGAGTGAAGTTAATTACATGTATTCCTACCACGTAATATAATTTTAAAAACGCTATACAACTTAACAGAAATTATAAACAAGCGATAAAGCTTGAAAGCTGTAACCTGACTACGGAATCAAGATTTGATTAATTTGCGTATTAATAAATACGTAGAAACTTAATCTCACTTTTGCTAGTTTGTTGACAATATATTTATATACTTAGACAAAAATCTATATATTTTTTAGGGTTCCGTACCTTAAAAGGAAAAACGGAACCCTTATAGGATCACTTTGTTGTCCGTCTGTCTGTCTGTCTGTCTGTCTGTCTGTCGGGATGTCCCTTTTTTCTCAGAAATGCATAGACGTATCATGTTGAAATTAATATCATATACTCAAGTCTACGATGACATGCGGCCGTGAAAATATTAAAGTTCTAAGTCAACGCAATCAAAAGATAATGGAAAATATGTCGTATATTTTGACCATTTTAGCGTTTTCGCAAGGGAATCAAAACCTATAGGGTACTTCCCATTGACCTAGCACGATGAAATTTGGCAAGAAGTAAGATCTTATGGTACAAATATAGGAAAAAATCTGAAAACTGTAAATTTTTGTATGTATGTTTGTCTGTTTGTAAGTTTGTCTTTCAACCTTTTTCTCAGAAACGCGTGAAGGTAACAAATTTTTATCAACGTCAAGTACTCAGAGTTGTAATTACTAAGAGCTGTGAAAAAATCAAACTTCTAAGTTAACGCAATCAAAAGATACGGTCATTTATATCACATATTTTAAGTATGATAGCGTTTTTAACGTTTTCGCAAGGGAATCAAAACCTATAGGGTACTTCCCATTGACCAGGCATTATGAAATTTGGCCAGGAGCAAGGTCCTTTAGTATACATAAAGGAAAAAATCCGAAAACTGTAAATCTCTCTTCGTGTGTCTGTCAGTCTCTACGTCTGTCTTTCAACCTTTTTCTCAGGAACGCGTAAATGTATCAAGTTGTAAATTGATCAAGCGGAAAATATATTAATCTTAGAATTAAAATTATATGTACTTGTAACAAATTAACATAGAAGTTGACCATGGTCAAAAAAACAATTTTACAAACACTGAGAAGAAATTTGTATCAATACGAAAACATTAAAAAGCAGCAAACCTTTATAAACAACGCAATGCAATCTATATATCGCAGCTAACAAAATGATAGCGCGATGCAGCGTACAGCTAATGCCATCTATTACAACATTATGACATTAACTGTGATATAATTCTGCTCGATTAATAAAAATTTTTATTTTAATTATTATTTAAACGCGCTAAAAATTATAAAATAAACTTTTCATTTAAAAGTTTTATCGTCGATTTGTAACGTCATTACGTAATTAACATTCAATATAAGAGCTTCACGCGATTTGATTTAAGTACTCGTATTGACTTAGTACGAAAATTTTAAAATTAAATTCAAACAGATCGAGTTATTTAATTTACTTATTTATCTACACATATAAGTCTTCTGGTTATTAGTAATATAATTAGTTATTTATAAATAAACAATTAGTTTTGTTCGAATTAAGGACTAATTATTTTCGTCTTGGCAACACTAATATATATTTCGATATTTTGATTGATAATGTAAATCTAAATATTTTACGAACGTAGTGCAGGGGTAGTGGAGTGTAGTAGAATATAAATAAAAATAAAACGAGAATGAAATATAATATAATTATGTTGTTAATGTCAAAGTCAACAAGTTAGTTCATTGAAATTGTTAAGAGATGGCGCTAGGTGTATCCTGAATCGCGCTATAACTTTTTTTTTTAAGTATAAGGTGTATTAGTACTTAAAATAAAATTTTGTGTTTCCATGGATTGCATCCATGATCGTGTTTTAAATTAAAGCGCTCCTAAGTAGTTTCAAAATAGTTTTTGGGACGTGATCCATATTTACATAATATTTGATTATATTTAAGCGACTTCTAAAAAGGAGTGTTTTCAATTCGACTTTGTATTTAATTTTTTTTTATGTTTGTTCGCCGATTACGCCGCCATTTGGGTACCGATTTTCAAAATTTTTTTTTTGTTTGAAAAGGT
The DNA here is from genome assembly GCA_037950945.1 of Hypolimnas misippus. NCBI lineage: Eukaryota > Metazoa > Arthropoda > Insecta > Lepidoptera > Nymphalidae > Hypolimnas > Hypolimnas misippus. The sequence continues at coordinate 10,524,893 of JBBEEQ010000006.1, forward strand.
ATACTTCCAAGGTGGTCCCATTGTCTTCAGGTCAGGATCAGATGATGGGATCCTGGGGAAATTGAGGGAACTCCTCAAATATTATCGACAAGCGTATACCGATTTAGGTATTTTTGATAGTAACTTATGTTGGAACTGATGATGAAGACCACAAATGGCGTAGATGGGTTAGTCTTATATAGATTTCTATAAGTTTGTACGGAACCCTCGCTGCGCGAGTCCTACTCGCACTTGACCAGTTTTTATTTGTAATATGTTCAATCGGGTAAAAAGATCATTACCTAATAAATTTTATCCAAAAAATGACATGTATAACATTTCCCGAGACGTACATATGCGATAACAGTCGAATCAAATTACTTCCCCTCACGATGATTGCTCAGTTTGTAACATGGCCTTATTTCCAAGCGCAAACAATACATACACCCCGTAAGCCGAGTTAGGTATTAATTAGTTCCAAAGACGCATACCGCGCTCATTAATAACGCCAACTTGTATGAATCGCTAGGTTTTTATGAAATGTTGCTGTATCATGGACAACGATGCCGTTAAGTTTTTTTTATGAAAATAGCGGAAAGTTAACGTTAGGTTCGCCACTCCGGAAAATTTGCAACACCAGAGGAACCGCAATCGCGTTGCTGGCCTTATAAGGGATGAAGTGAATAGAGAGCTATAGGAGGAATAAGAAGAGGTATAAGGCTTCCAGCTTTCTCACTCTTTGTTACAAATGCAGCTATACTAGCTAATTACACTGATAATTACCTGTGAGGTTGTGGTACTACCCCGATCGAGTCAGCGTTATTGAGTACTTCGTCACTTAGACCATTTTAAACGTTGTAAGCAATTAATTTAATCACCGTGAGAAACTTAATAGAACGAGGAATTATTTTACCCAATCTCAAAAAAGAGGACGTTCCCAAACCAATGTTATAATTTTCATGAAGTCAAATAATTTTAATGTTTTTTTTTTTATTTGACACTAACTTTACTCACGACTGGTGATTAAAACAATCCGAGCTAAATATTTGCGTTTTTAATTATTAATAATAATCAAAAGCATAAATCTCTATGCATTTGTATAGTTGACTAAATTACTTAAAATTAACATTAACTACCATGTGAACAGCAAAGCATGCCTCTGACTCAATGCCTGCAACGCCAACAATTATGGATTCGATTTCTGGAATTTATACATATAAATATTTATGTATCGATCCAGTAGTTATTAAATCTGATATCTAATAACAATCATCGACATTTTGTTGGTAAGTTATTGAATACGACATATTACTGATTCGACCGTAAGAATCTCCCAAATCCGACTATCTATCCGCCGATACTTTAGTCTGGTTTTGACCCGCGGCTTCGCCCGCTCGTACTCAGGTTTGAGTGATCTAAAATCATATACGTGTTATTGCCTTTCTAATCAATCAAATTTAGGGCATATAGGTTTAAAAGTCTATAACGAACATAAATAGAAGCAACATTTGTGTTTATATACGTAGATTTAAATAGTACGAAATATCGGTTAACAGTGAAACTGGATCTGTAAGAGATGACAAACGATGTCATGACACTTAAATTATAACCCCACTTTTTTTTTTTATTAAAATATTCTACTATCATCGGTAGCGTAAACTTATTAGGATGCGTGTACCTATTGTACATACTCCCAGTAAAGTTTCCATATAGAAATTTCTCGAACGTTTTCTTTAGTATATCGGCGTTATTTCTATATCGCACACTGCTTGGAAATTTAATTAATTTGATATAATAAAAAGCGTACCATATAAATAAAACTATCCAAAATTTAAAGGAATCTACATCTGCTACAACTAAAATCTATTATTACAACTTATGCAATATATTAATGTCATAATTCATTTAATTTACGTAAAAAACCCTAATAAAAAAAATTAAACCCATTTCAAACGACTAGAACCAAAATCGACTATCGTTAAAAGTTCGTAAGAATTTTAGTTCAGAGTTAATTTTTGTTGTGACTTAGAACATTCGATGGCCCAGTAAGTGATGTCAGAAGGACGGAGTGTTGTAAATATTTGATAAGGAACATTTTCGATCGTTCGTGCCAACCGGCTATAAAATCGATTGATGTTTGCCTACATAGTTTTAAATGACCATGTTCTGTGTTAACGCTAGACACCTAATTGCCGCTTAAATTGGTTCAGAACCTGATAGTAATTGACGCTACGTTTTTATTCCTTTCTTTAATGACCTATGCTTGTGGAAATAAACAATGTTTATGTTAATGTCTTTTTTTTCTAGAAATTTCTTCGAAATGAGTAGGCTTTACATATTGTAACGATTGTAAATATTAATAGCGTTAAAACATAACTGTATCAATAATGCTAAGCTTTTGCTTACTTTCATGAGTCTCTTTAAGTATTTATTGTAATTTGTTCTATTAATTAGGTAAATCAAAATTGAAAATAATATTATTGAAAATTAGGAATTTACATTATCTTTCAAAAGTTTAGTCTCAGAAAAATCAACCTGAAGAAACACCACCAAAAACCTGAAAAGAAACCGCGAAACCCAAATAAACACAGGGAAGTTTTTTTTTCTAGAACGTAATTTTTTTTTTACAAATATACATACATATTGCTATAAGTGCCTTCTTACACATATGGCATTTATTTTTTTTAAACAAAACAAATAAATTAATGAAGAAAAGATTATGCCACATAAAAAATTTTGTAATGCAAAGTAAATTTTATGTGATTATAACGTAATGGAAAATGTGAAAAAAAGATTGCCTCAGCGAAACGAGAAGAAAAATGGACTCTTTGTACATTCCAGCCCTCCAAAACGTAAGAAATATATTAATTTGTTTCTCAATAACTATATTAAATTCGCAGATTTTTTTATATAATGATAATTGAGATTTTTTACACTTGTTTAAAAACGGTTATCTAATATTGTAAGGAGATAAAATTTGTATGTAAGTTTGTATTTATGTAATCACTGAAACTAATGATTCGATTTAAAAAAATGTTTTTGAGTATTGAGAGGCCTGTTTAATGAGCAAGGTTGTAGACAATATAATATAACGCTACAACTCACAAGAGCGAAGCAGTAACCATAAACGCCAGGGTAACCGCGAGGGGCAGCTAGTAAAATATATACCTTTATACAGCTAAGGGAAAGGACGGCTGGTATTTTATTTGTAGACTATCTATATAAATGGAAATCAATTGCCGAATGTATGTAAACGCTTTGCTGCGGAAAAGCTGCAATTATTTGGTACTTTTGTTATTTACCATTGTCAGGACATTATTTGGTACTTTTGTTGTTTAGTAAGGTATGGAAGAAAATGTTTGAAAAATCATACAGAAATAGGAAACTTTTGAGTAAAAATTTCAAGATAAAATTGAAAATATAAAAAAAGTCGCGACAATAATTTATTAATTAAGAAATTCAAACATTTCAACAGCTCTTTCTAAATTATAGCTAAGAACCATCTGGATTACATTAACTTTTAAACAAAAAAAAATTAAAATTCAAAAACAAAAAAAAATCTTTTCTTTACGGAGCTACGATGCCACAGATAGACATACAAATACGTTTTTTTGGTCGAGGGCTAAAAAATATACAAAGCTAAGTCTTAGCCTGATCAGTACACCTCAGCGAAGTCAGGGCGTGCAAAGTCATTTATTATATACATACGTTACCTTTAAGTAGTCATAATATAGTAATTATATGCATCTTATGAAAATAAACAAGTATACATAATTACCTCCTTCGTATAATATATTTATAGTTATTATTCATGTAATTATTGTTACTAGTAGTCGCTCAGTGGTCGAAATCCGACCATAATTAATTTAAATTAAGTGTAAGTTTAAACATTATTAAGGTTCCACTGATAATATATTATCAATTTGACAATAAACAAAAGAGCATTTATGAATGTGTGTGTCAAATAGGGTAGTGTGTGTAATATTGTGTTTATTGATTTAATGTATTTTTATGCATAATTAAAAAAATATATATTAACATTCTGAATTTCTATATGTAAACTGTAAGTGTGCAATTTCACACTCCTTTGTCTGCCCAATTTTCGTAAAAAGGGTAGACAAATTATGCTTCGCGTATTAAATATAGATATAATATATACATATATGACCGAGCCAAGCTGGCCTAGTCGATTGAACGTGTAGACCTAAACCGAAATTTACGGATTCAGTTCCCACTAAAATCCTATCGGGTTTTACAAGTGCTAATTATATTTAGAATTGTACCACATTTCCGAAAAATATCAGTATTAGAAGAAATCAAAGGCATGTTAATCTAAACACGCTAATCTAAATTAAAACACCCTGGTGAATTAAGATAGAGATATTTAATTTACAATTTAAAATTTAAATATTAATTTTTATTTAATCGTTCACCTTTCAATTAATAAAATTATAACCAAAAGTGATGACAAACAAGCCAGCGAGAAAGTTAAGTGTTCCGCCTGTTGGAACACGTTCGCGTGCAAAGTCGTGACACGCTGCAGCTCGGCCGCGGACACGCTGGGAGTGCTGGAATTAAATTATTATAATTAATTTGTCCATTAAAGTCGTATTAATTTAGAGTTTTTCTCATAATTAAGTCTCTTAGAATTAGTTTTTTACACGATTGAATAAGGAGTGTTATATTTTCAAGGTTGATATACGTATGCGTGTGTGTATGCTTTTTTATTATTAAATTGTGACGACACGATAGATAAAAAAAATAATTAGACTAATTTATTTAAAGGGAATAAACCTAAATATTCTTGCCAATTACTGATAAAAACAATTCATAACGAGCAAACAAATACATATATACGATACCTTTTTTTATTATAGAATTTTTCATTTCACAGACATTTCGTCTGTGCTCTTTTTACAATTTTTAACGCTCCATTTTACAAAATATTCGATGACAGCGATACTATCAACTGTCGTGTTTCCGTTGCAGCTTAAACTTGAACTTTACGTAAGTTATAATGACGTTTTCCGTTGACGATAAACGCTATTTATAGAATTACCTACAAGTATAATCTTTATATCGATAGCAATAAGGGCTATAGAATAACTAGGTGTAAATGGAAACTGTATATCTATAACCCATAACATGTTGCTGATACGACTGCTAGTGATACGGGTTCTAATGACCCGCACCTAATGATAGTGAAATATGATAGCTCACAAACAGTAGATATACTGTATTCACGAATATAAGTAAAAAAGTTTTTCATTTTCATAAATATTAAACAAATAACAATATACAAAGTAAGAAACAATTTTTAATCTATTACTTAAATAATCTAATCGTTATTTTCTTCCAAAACATACTTGACAATAAATACGTCTGAAAAATTTAATAATTATTTTTAATTAGAGTTAAACTGCCTTACTACAAAAGATTTAAACAGACGTTTAACGCGCGTCTAACACAGTTTTGAGTTAAACATGCTTTAGACATAGATTAACATACGTTTAAGTGAGTATAATAGATGCTTAAAACCTATTTTTGCTGTCAAATGTAACGTATAACATTTTATCAATAAGTTTTTTATATGAGTTTATTCGCTGTTAAGCAATTTAGATAATATTTAAGCAATGTTTAAATCTTAAACACTGTTTAGCTAGACACGTGTTCAACATGGTTTTAATTCGTCTTTTGTAGTATGACAGTTAATGTCTAAAAGTACAGTTTAGAAAAACGATGTAAAATATAAAAATATTATCAATCATTTATCGTGTTATGGCATACACCATTACATTTCATGGTCAGCTAAAATAATTAATGACGAAATTATGCATCATTTGAATCGGAACCGGAAAATATGTATGTAGACGCGACCTTAGCGTGATGTCGCGTGAAAAGCATATTGCATAAAATAAACGAGCACTTATTTAAAAAGTCCATCCAAATCGCAGGAAAACAGGCTATGTAAACTTGAGAAAATTACCGTGAAGTTTTCGCGATTTCCTTTCCATACGCGGATTGTCTTTGTTTATTATGTAAGTAAAGCGATGTTTGTATTTACCATTGTTAGGTGAGACATAAGTTTTGCTCTCTGACTTTCGTAAAGATCTCCATAAGTATTTATTATTGCTTTACACTTGAAAATATTTACAGCCACAAGTTTCGTAAAACTACTTAGCTAACTCTCGCGATTATTATTCATTGTAATAAAACTATTTTAAACGGATTTAAATCGCGTATATTAATTATTTTTATCATCTACCCGTTAGTCTACCCGTGACCACGAACGCTGCAAAGTGCTCGAAATGTCGGGATGATAAAAATAATTAATATACGCGATTTTAATCCGTTTAAAATAGTTTTATTTCAATACTTGGCTAACTGTTATTAGATTACAGAGTTGTTTTATATCAATTACGGGAATATAACTTACAAACTAATGTAATTCTCGCCTTATGAATGTGAGGGTAATTACCTACGTTTAAAAATATAATTAATAATTTCTATTTTGAATATATAAGTGATACTAATTTTATAAAAAATATTAAATTTAATTTAAAATATTTACTGAACAATTTTAAAAAATGTATTCGAAGTATTCGCAATAAAATGATTAAATAACGCTATCTACCAAATACACACATGACTAACATATCATTTAAAACAACTAAAAGCCACTCAAATATTATTTGCATTGAATTTAACAAACTTATGTAGAAACTTTACGATTTTTTTATTTCGACATTTCCCTCCGTGACTTTAAGGTGGTGAAAAAAATAATATTCATTTGTCAACCCTAATGATCATAATTGAGGCAGGTTCGATGACCATCGATTGTCCCCTCTCCATATACTACTATAAATTCTTTAAAAGCATGTATGAAAGAATATTTAACACTATTGTGTAATATTATTACATTATTTGAATCTTAAAGAGACGCAATCAGTATTATACGGAATGTTATTGCTTTTAATATGTTATGTGATTTGTAATTATATCGACAGTTTGGTAATAGTTATACGAATATAATAAAAAGAGAGGAAATTTTATACATGCGAAGTAAACTCTGGAACCTCTTTTAAAATTTATGGTACCATTTGAAAGGTACATTATTCTATATTTTATATTATAACGTCTTATTTCAACATAAAATCTACTTGAAGACGATCGAAGCCGCTAAATTTAGTCTATATTGTATAATATAAATGTAACTGGCCAAACTGTGTTCGCGCATCACATGAGAAACTATTACACTACTATTACACGTATGCGGTTTTTAGTTTTCTAGTACTAGTGTTATTTAAAATCTAATGCTTGTTTTATCACGATACGCCTGGAAGCCGAATTATCTATACATACGTAGACGAAGTCACGTTCAAAAGCTAATAATCTACATAGTAAAAAAAACTAAAAGTTAACAATAATGACCAATTTGAAACGGTTTTAAAAATAGAAGTATATTGTCAGTGAGGATAGCATATTATTTTATAGGTTAAATAGAACTTTGAATCATATTTTATTCAACTATAATTTACCGTGTTCGATATTCTATATTCTGTTCTGAAAGTAGATTTAAATTGAATCGTAACAGTTCCAATCATGTCAATCGGTTATAACCTCGATTCATAACATATTTAGGTATCAGACACGACAAAATAATACGTAGAGAGGTGGAACTTAATGATATATTTTTATGTACTTTATATTTTTTTATTCTGTACTTTCGTCATTTTGAAACGATAATAATAAAAAAGTCTCCGATGAATTCTGAACCTTTTTGAAGTAGATTAAAAATGACATTAAACGATCTCAAATTTATTTTTAATTTAAAACCATTTAAGAGTAAGGTTAATTTGATAACCTTTTAACTATTTCTGTTACTCTAATGTGGTTATTGTTCTATCTTTATTTATAGTAATTTAAAACTACTCGTACATGCAAACGAAAAACTCCATCCCTTTAAAATAACATATCATATTTATAATTTATATTATTTACTATATACAAAACAAAACGCACAATCAACATTTGCATAAAACATCAAAGGAGGTCACGTAATAATTGACGGGACACGAGTACTACGCTATAAATAATTTCGCTAGAATAAAAGAGTCGAGATTGCGAGTAGGTTATTGAATTTGCATAAAAATCCGCGCTAAACGGACGCCATTAAAGTGGTTTGACACGAACGCTACGCAATTATGAGGGCAACGTTATGCAAGTTCACTTGTAGAGGTTTAAGGTCAGGCGTACCTTCACTACCGGCTGTTAAAGAATAAATCTTGTAATCTCCTACCACGAAGTAGCCTTACAACCTTCGACAACAGGATGATTCTTATAATGATTTAAAAAATAATATGTACTTTTGTACTACAAAGTTGAAAGTCTTAATGAGAAATAATTAAATAATTTATTTAATATTCAACTGAAAAAAAGTGTAGCATAATTTCAAAATAAACATTTTTACACACATCGGTACGAGTGTATTAATATTCGCTGTACCTTTTAAAACGTTATTTAATTCCATAATTCGGTCATTTTAAGCACTTGCCAATCTTACTATTAATACATATATTTTATGTTTAAATAATTGTTAGGTAGCTTATGTAAATATTAATATTAAATATATATTAAAAAAAAACCTTATGTGCGTGAAAGAACACACCTTAAATAATCAGTTAATCTTTAGTTGAACTATCGGATAAGTCCTACGTCAGGTTTAAACTCAAGTAAAAGCTTATTCTGCTAGTACCTTTGTTACCGTCAACTTCGAAATTCTGTTACAAAAATAATATTTTCTTATACATATTTGCATATTAATTTACACAAAAGGCAACAAATTTTACGCGTTTAAAGCTAACAATATTCGCTACAATGTCTACGGCGTAGCACTGTCGTAGCAAATATATCCATACGTAAGTGTAACATACACTTTTATCATTTGATTTTTATAAATCTGTGATTCAATAATATTTTTTGTTACAGAATTAAAAAAAATTGTGTTTTAAATAACATCAGTAAAGTGAAAATAGGTCATTAAGCTTTTCAAAATTATGGTGTGGAATCCAAACTTTTTAAAATTTTGCGTTTGAATTGACATAATGTTTAACATAAAACCTATAGAAAAAATAATAATGTATGTGTCTTGTTATGTTCACCTACGTTATAAGAACATAAATTGGTTTCTGCGCAAGATTTCTAGCTGTTACCACCGAATATATATATCTAGGCGATATCTGTTAATCAGTATTCGAATTTCATTAAATAGGTAAGATAATTAATAAACCGAACAATCTCTTTCGTGTCTTCTCTATCCCGTGCGACATTGGCGAAATAATCTGTGCTCATATGGCACACCTAAAAGCCATCACAACAAAAATTGAATTAAGAATTAATAAATAAAAATCAATCTCCAGTATTCGGCATAGTGTCATCAGCTCAGCTCCGTCAATGGGCGCGTAGTGGTGCGGAGATTAAGCTGGAGCGAGCGATCTTAGCTGGTCAGGGCCACCGTCTCCTGGCGGAGGCTGAGGTCCTTCCGGTGTCAAGATACCTTACCAACTTGATTACTAAGTGCAAGGCTCTACATACAGCTGTTGAGAAGGGCTCGCTTTTAGAACTACAGGTATCCCTGGTACATATGACTTCATTAACTATTGTATATAAAATTTTCGATTTAAAATAGTCAAGTTAAATATGACAGTGTTTGTGCAGCGGTTACTGCAACTGACTGAAGCACTAATGATTGTAGGTTCGATCCCCGCTCATGGCAAACATCTATACCGACCATACGAATGTTTGTCGTGGTCTGGGTGTTTGTGTTTGTGTTGTGTGTATTTCCGAATCTCCGACACAGGATCATGAGATCCTTTATTAGTAAATACATTATATGAAGTGAATGATGTTTAACGATGTCTTAAGACATACATATCATAAAGTTGTTGTGTGATTGTCAAGATTAATTAACGTTCTGTCTTGTTTCGTTATAAAATAAGGCACTGTACAATTTCTTTGAAGGAGCTGATGGACTATGATTACAACCGACATCGATTTATAGCATGTTTAGATGAAGCCGGCGTGGGTCTCTTGCATAAGGCAGTCTTTTACAACTACATGGATATCATAGAGTGGCTGGTTAACAATTATCCACAGCTAGTGCATCAAAAAGATTCTGTAAGTATTCTCTTGATATTCATCTAAAAGACAATCTTATTTTAGAAAAGAAAATTAAAAATTCTTGGATCTCACTTTTATTATCCTAGTTACTACTAGTACATACTAGTAACTACTGTAATAACAGCCTGTAAATGTCCTGCTACTGGACAAAGGCCTCCTCTCCTATCGATAAGAAGGCTTAGAGCTGTATCCACACGCGGGTTGGCGGATATACATGTGGCAAAATGTCTCCCAGGACATGCAGGTTTCCTCATGACGTTTTTCTTCGCCGCTAAGCACGAGATGAATTTAAACACAAATTTAACACAAACTCAGCGGTGTTGGAACACATGATCACCAGTAAGGGTCACGTATTACAACCACTATCTCAGTTCAACGTTTTGATTATCCTAATAAAAGTTTGAGTCGCAATAAAAAATGACCATGTAATTTTTTTTTTTAAATTACGACTATTAACAATGTTAAGAGATGTTTTTTTTAATTGTTACAGGAAGGCCGTATACCATTGCACTATACCGCAGCTTGTCGCGACGAGGCAGCGGTGGCGGCGTTGCTGGAGCGGGCGGGCGCGGACAGGGGCGCGCGGGACGCGAGCGGCCGCACGCTCGCCCACTACCGCGCCGCGCGCACTTCACTCACGCTGCCCGACGCTGCGAACATGCCGCGACCGACAGGTGAGTACACAGCCTTAAGTACTTTCCAATTTGTTTGAATAGTTAGAAAAAGTTATAAGATTTTATACCATATACTGTCAATAGAAAAATAATATAATTAGAAAAATGTGCAAAATATTTTAAGATCCGAGATAATTAATTTCGCTCTTATCTTACCTGTGTTGTTGTCGGTAAAAAAATAATAATGGGAAAGTATCTCTATATAACGTTTTCAAGTATTATTTTATTTTGGACGAGAAATAAATTTCCATTTTAGCCATAATATATTATGTGACATCAATTATGTAAAGTACCAATAAGAAATATATGTAAGTACATTAATTTTTTTTGTATTATAATGTTTACATAAGACTTATTGCATATCTTAAATTTTATTTTTAATTAAAAAAAAACAAAAAAAAAATTTCTACGTCAATATAAAAAAGTTAAAAGTCTGAAATACTAAAACTACGCTATTCATTCAGTGTCACACAATTGTACATATAATTTATTACTATTTCAAAATAGTATGTACGAAATAACTTTTAGAATAATTGCCGAATTAATTAATTTAAAGTGAAATGTAGATGTGAATGCAGAACAAGTAAAAATTATAAGAGCTACATGTTGTACCTATTTATAATGAGTCCTTAGACTCCGCCGGAAGATTTATTTGCTCATTTAATTATTTGCTCTTATTTGCTCATATAATTACATTTAATACATTCCTATTGTGTACAACATTTTTGTATTGAAAAATATTTACTTAAACAGATATATTTTGAGTTTTTCGTCGATTTTATTAGTAAACACTTCCACAAGCAACCGGTAGTAGCTTCAGATGATACTACCGTATTTCAAAATTGCGATTTAAAACTACCACACCTACTTATGTTTGTAAAGATCTATTTATGCAAAGATTTTTTTTATTTGATGAAAGTCTTAATATTTCTTTCCCTCGAAAACAGTGCGTTTTTCTTGATTTAAGGGAAGGGTGTTTACAGCATGATAATCGGTCGAGTCAAACTCAAACTCAAACTTAAAATATACTTTATTCAAATGGGCTTTTAAAGCACTTTCGAATCGTCAAGTTACATGTCATATTTTAATTTTAGATTTTTTTTAAAACTACCACCGGTTCGGAATGTAGTTTCTACCGAGAAGAACCGGCAAGAAACTCGATAGTAACTCTTTTAAAATCGTTTATACATAATGTATTTTTATTACATTTTAATTATGTTATCCGGATAGAAAATCAACGCTTGTCAAATCCACGCCTCTTTGTCGTCAAAATATTCTTGTATGGTATAATATGCTTTATTTATTAAAGATTTTTTAATGGCAAATGTAAAACTGTTTGCGTGATTTTATTATAGATGCGAATACCAAACCTCAGTAACGTTGAACTGACTTTATGAAGAAGAAAGTTTGGTATGAAAGTTTATCTTTTCTTCTAGTGTTTACACAATGCCGGTCACTGTTCTTAGGAAAACCATCACATCTTGAAAGATGTATAAAATATTAACGTAAACGTATTGTGACGCAACCGTGAGAATATCTATCTTCTTAAATACATCGCTAAGGGAGTCCCGAGCTCCGAGACTATATATTGCCTGAATAGCTCTTTTTTGTAAGACGAATACAGTCTCAATGTCTGTGGCATTACCCCAAAGAAATATACCATAAGACATGACACTGTGAATGTAACTAAAGTATACTAAACGAGCAGTATCAATATCAGTTAAATTTTTAATTTTTCTAACAGCATAAGCTGCGAGCTGAGTCTTTCTGCAAGGGATGACGAATGGGGCTTCCACTGAAGTTTTGAATCTAAAGTAATGCCCAGGAATACCGTAGTATCAATTACATTAAGTACTTCGTTATTCAAAACAAGATTAAAATTTTGATTATTAACGTTAGGTAGTGCAAATGCGACACATTTCGTCTTTTTGGCATTTAAAACTAAATTGTTTAGAGTAAACCATTTCTGTACATGAGTAGTTGAGGCGTGCAAGCGTAACAAACAAAAATAAACAATTTCTCAGAATCAAACTTACATTCGCATTTATTATACTAAGGATATAAAATTATTTTTAAATGTGTAAATTTTGTGTTTGTAATTGGGTGTGTTTGTAACAAACTGTGATTCAATGTAAATGATGTTTCGTATAAAAGAGGCTCTAATAGATTAAAATTAATAATATGCGATCTTCTTTATTTGTGACGTTATATTTATTGGTCTCTGCGAACTCTTCTGCGTAAAACTTTTTATCCCCTATTTCACCTCCCCTTATATTTTATAAAAAAAAAAACATCCAATGTTACTCTCCAACTTCCTATTTCTATCTATATCAAAATTCGTCAAAATTGATGCAGAGGTTTAGGCAAACTAAACAAACATACAGGCAGAGAGATAGAGTTACTGACGCCTTTACAATATTACTATGGATACGTTTTGAGATATTTCAAATAATTATACTTATTTTTAATTGTAACAGTTTAAGGTGATAATATAACGGGTGGATCAATCGTTTATAGTTTTAGCTTCTACGCGTCTACATTACTGCGAATGAATCGATATTTTTCTTAGGTGTAAATTATATAAAGTAAAACCTAACAATTTAAAAGCAAATATCTCTTCCTTTAGAAGGATTTGATTGTTTCCATTTAAAAAGTTCCAAACTTCTTGATCAATTTGAAAAAATATTTTGGCGTTTGTTTATTAAGGAAGGTATAATTCATCATCTTACGGCTTATAGAGGCCAATCAGTAACCGTAAAAGCACTGAACTACTGAGGAGCAATTATTTTATAATATTTAGAATTTTAAATAAAAAATAAGATCCTTATCACTATTACATCTTTAAAGATATTTTAAAGAATTTTACTTATGTATGTACTAAATCATATTCATTATAATTTTTATTCATCAACATTTTCTTCTACTTAATAGCATATATATTCCTTTGAAATTAAAACTTAAAATTATCTTTGATTAACATCTCATACAGCTTGTTATATTCGGAAATCTTTTGTAGACTTTTTCGACACCTTATTAATATCATAACATCGTTTGGGGTTTTAGGCTATGATTAATAAAATGAACACAATAAATGTGTTGTTTTATTTAACTAAGAATACGTCGGTGTTAACAAAAACAAAACAAAATTACGTAGTAAATTAGTAATTTACATTAAGTTTTAACTTTCATATACATAGATATTGTTAATATTTATTATTATAATTAAATTAAGATTATTGTAAATTCGAAATGAATTTCGTAATTGCCATTTTTTCATACTTTTCATTATTGTAGCGTCACTTAATCGTTAAGATTAATCTCACTTAAGCAATGACTAATAGCGATGGCGTGTAAATGTTCGTGAAGGAAGCTTTTATTTTTAATATTTTAACATTTATAATGTTTAATAGAAAAGAGTTGTAAATTTTCAGGTAAGGAAATAATAAAATTGACATTTTCACTCACGATGAAAATGGTCCATAAATAAAATCGCTGAAAAAAACCTTGAATTCTTCTTTTTACTTATTCTTTTAGTCTTGTTATTTATTGGTATTTCTACCATAACAACGTTTCCGTGTTTATATGGCAAATTTTAACTGGCTACCTATTATAATATATATTAACAAAGCGAAATACAGCCTTTTAAAGATATTGCGGAGGATCAGAAGGCGTAGGTTTAGTAACAAGAACCCTTTAGCACTGCGTACGGAACCCTCAAAACTAATTTACCTTTTTATGATTTTTTACATTGACAACGTCAATCTCGGTAATTTTTAATAAATGGCAACACTTTTTGACTACATACGTAAATTGATAAAAAATGAAAAAATCGTTACAAAATATCATTTAAGTCTAACTACTTAATAAACGGTTTGGGCAGCGGATGCACATGCAGAAGCAATTCCGCAGCCTCTCCATTCTCGCGCTAAGGAAGGCAATCGAAGGAGTTATAGTGGGTATAAATCTCCACATAGCCCGGTCTTCCCTCCTGGAATCGAAGGATCTTTTCGACGACTTCCCCTGCGTGAAAAAGCTACTTAATAAAACTCTACGATAGACTTACCGCACACTGCGCTCATATGTTATTTATTTAAAATATGTACTATTTTTAAGAGTAATTATCTAGGAGAACATGTTCTTGTAGGATTACCTATCAAAATCTAGACCCAAGTTTTTAGTATGTCATGTAAAAATTATCTCGCCTTAACCTTATAAGAAATGGCAAATGTAAAATCCCACGGGCAAACCGCTTAAACTAAATAATGAATAATAATATAAAACCAAGCTTATTAAAATGTGTGATAATAATAGAAGTAATATAGTCTAAACACAAAAAACTAATTTAATATATTAGCCTTTTCACTTTAAATCTTTGTATACAAACTAATGTACAATGTACATGTACCATGGTATCTTTGTTGGTATTCCATATAAATAAATATCGATACAAACGATGATAAAACGAATACTGACTCATAGTAATACGTTTTAATTTCAACCACGTATAATAGCATAAAGATTTTTACACATCGATTACGCTTTAATCGTTATCATACCATGGCTATCATGCACTTTCTGTATTAATTAAAAATGTTCAATGTACATACTTCAGCACGTATTCGATCAGAATCAATATAAGCAAAGAGAAAACAGTACCTTTATGTCAACCAATTTTCTTTTTTCATTATTTAAGTGCAATTCAAGAACTTCTGTGTAATCAATAAATGTTTTGAAAACAATTAGTTTTTTTTAGTAGACTAGATGACGTATACCCGTAATAATTAAAAAAAAAAACATAAATTTATTCATATTTTCATTTCTTTTCATCGTAAGAACGAAAAATAATCTTCAAAAAGGCGTACTAAACTTGTTTTTATACTGCATAAAGAAAGATATTTTATACTGAGAAACAACACCTTTGAGAAATAATATATACAGATAGACAAAGATAAAATAATTAACTATTTTCATCATATTCTCTATGATATTTATGGTCAAATTCCGAACAATCGGCGAACTCTAGTTAGTATTAAATAACACGAGCCATAAAGACTACTTTGTGTAAATAAAAATAACGTTTTCTGTAGCTAACTGTACTTTTATACACTGTATATAAGTGTCCGATTATAATATCTGGCTTCAGTGGCGTGTAAAGGCTTGGCTTTTAGAGGTGGGGTTGATTGTTGCGTGGTCATGAATATTATTTTACGGTGGCCTTTTCACCGAATTGATGCCCCACCCGTTATCACACCATACTATCTAACTGTCTATTCGTTTCGGATCTAGGCTATTTATGACGCATTTTGATTTAACCAATCAAATACTAAATGTTATAATATTATATACCATTATCTTTTGAAATAACCAATTGTATACTTTTTAGGTTTTTATTTTTATTTTAGTAAAATTGTAGGCAATTGAATAAATAAACCAAGTATTTTACCATTTCATATTATTTACATTTTTAATAACTTAACAATACTTCGTCATAATGAATACAAGAAAAGTAAAAGAAATATTGTCATTAAATATTGTAGAATATTTACTCATTATGTCAATATTGTTTAGAATAACATAAAAGACAATTTATATAACGCTTTAAATAGCAATCCAATGAAGAATATTTGTACATGATTAATGTGTTTCTTTTTGTCGTAGATATAGAACATATGACAAGAAAAAATCGATATCTAATAAACTTTTAATGAGTGCGACAGATAATGAATATGTAAAAATAAAATTTAGGTAATACATTTATTTTGTAATAAAAAGAACCAATAACTAGAAGCTATATAATGAAAATGAAGCAAACTTTTAAACACACACAATACATAATATATTAAAAAATCTAATCGCTAAGACAAATACTTTATGTCGCTCTCACTAATAGATTGATATAATATAATTTTAAGTATAAACCCTTTCTTATGTCGTAAAAGACGTTTGTCCCCAATCATACTCTTATTTTAAAATAAGTAATAAATAACATTATTCTTTAAGTCTTGCAGTGTAATCTTAATGCTTATATAAATAACTAGTCACCCCTCGCGGTTTTACTCGCGCTTAACATAGGACTTTCATACAAACTTCCAACCCCCGTTTTACCCTCATCGGGATCGAATTTCGAAAAATCCCGTCTTAGTGAGCACGAACGTCCTAAAAATAACCCCCATGCTAAATTTGAAATTCCTAGCACTTGATGAGTAAGTGAGTGACATTTAGCTTTTGTATATTCTATATATAGATGTTGAAATTAACTAATAGTCGTGGGTCAGGTTTGGGCTAATACCAGTATCACCTCTGAGTTTTCAAGTGCTAAATATGCACCTACTTACCAGTGTAGGGAAACACCCTGAGGTGAGTAACACAGTACACAGAAAATCTAATCTACCAACCCGCAGAGGAGCTGCGTGGAGAATTAATTTCCTATACTTGTTCTTTATAGGAGAAGAATTGCCCAACTCTGCTAAAATAGTACTGTACTGATCTGCTTAAAGCAGTCGTTTTTTATAGAAAAATATAACTGACTTCAAATAAAACTGTTACCATAAAAAATGTCAAATTCTATCAAGTACGATCACATCGTAATCGAGAGTTTTGTCAATAGGTATTGAAGAGTTTCATCCAAAGATCTTCAGCAGACAATATGTTTGATTCAAAGTTTGGTAGGTTTACATACTTACTAAGGAATGTATAAGTCGAATGGCCTCCATATTTGAAGACGGTTAAAAAGACATTTCTTCCCAAATAAATAAATGATTTCAACATGTATAGGATAAACTATACAATAAATAACAGTAACATCAAGTGTTCGGTTAGTAGTATTAAAGTTTTTCTGTTAAATAGCGTCTGCTTGTTTCATAGTGTTTTGGGAAAGCTTCTATTATGCTAATCTCGGTAACGACTCTGGTTTCCAAACACGCGAACTTGTTGCTTCATTGAGCCGAACATTAATATGTAAGGAATAAATATACAAATTCGAATCATTTGTATGTGTTATTTGATTACAAAAAAAGAATCGTGTTTATAAAATGAATTTCGAAATGAAAAAAATATTTTGATGGTATCAGTCTTCGGGTTTGTTCCATTAACAAAAGTTTAAAATTGTGTTTACGTAATTTTATATCTTGTTTGATGGCACGGAACCTTTAGTGTGGGAGTCCTACACAGATTATTTGTTATTTTTTTATGTTCAAATAATATTTAAATTGCATTATATTTGTAATGCTATAATGAGTTACCAATTTGTAATCCGCTATATGCAAAATACATTAACTACAATATGATCCACATTTCACTATCACCATGAGGTAGCGAAATCAACGGTGATATTAATTATATTCTGACAACGATTATTGTTATTAGAGAATATCTAATAAATTATTCTAATACTACTCGTGTGCCATTATAGAATTGTCAATTCCTTAAAAACATGACAAAATTTCTAAATAACTTTATAAGAGACTCACAAAATGTCGTTCCTTATTTTATCCCTTCATTCGCCTGGAAGTACTAAATGAGTAGTATAACAAATAACTTTACTACAATAAACAAACGTCAAAATGATGAATTTCTATGAAAATTTTAACCAGAATTTAAAAAAATTAAAGTGCCCATTTTCTTACAATACTAAATAAATAATTTACTTTGGCTATGCCATAGTAAATGTTTTCTATTTGTACATAATTTTATCCTAGAACATATATCTAGAAATGAAATATTTTTATTGATTAATTTATCATGATCCATCCACTGATTCACCATAAAATCTCCAGAACTATCTCCATTTTTCTTTAATAAGAATGTGCTATCTAAAAATTTTTTTGCAAAAAATAATTTTCGCAAAAACTTTTAGGAAATTCGTCAAAGATGGATTGCAGGACCCTGAAATTTAATCTGTAGAAAGTCCGGCCTAATAGCGTGTAACTAGAACAGTGAGTTCATAAATAAATACAAATTAACCTGTAAAAAACAATTAATAATATTGTATTAATATAGACATTTACGTTTATACTAATTGTCGTTCAAAATCATTTTCATCTTTGATAAGCTCATAATGTCTTATTGACCCAAAAATACTCTCGTCATACTCCTGTCATACAAGATTACGTTGACAATAAAAATGCGTGGGCTTAGTGTATGGTGAATTTCGAACAGGATAAATAATTAATTTGTAATCATAAACTGTGTATTGACAAAATTTTAAAAGACTAACTATCGAGTTTCTTGCCGGTTCTTCTCAGTAGAATCTACGTTCCGAACCAGTGGTAGCTTCATTATTGATGTATTTTTTTTTGTTTTTTCATGTATTGACGATTCAAAAGTGCTCGTGAGAGCCTACTTGAATAAAGTACTTTTTGATTTTTTAATTTTGATTTTGACTCAGTAGCGAGCTGGTTGCTAGGTAACGTCGTCCAAAGTGAACAATATTCTGGGTGACTAAATCCATGAGCTTATAATATATCTAAAATTCCATAATATAATTGGATAAAATACATAAATAACAATATAGCTCTATGTAAGCTAATAAATGTCCAACATAATCCCCGTAGTTCCGATAGGTTAGTGCCATCGATCGACGCCGCATCATTAAACATTAACAACGTGTCTGTCTGAGCTTTGAATGTGAAGCGACCTTGGACCTTCTTTTATAATTCCTCCTTTAACATTTTATCGTATAGCTAAAGCCTCGCGATTTCGCCCGCTTTAAATTCCAATACTTGCCAACAGTATGCCAAATCATGGTTTCTCAATTACGTGCAGATCCGTGCCGTGATAGAATTAATGCATAAAGGTGATTTAAATAAAATAGTTTTATTTCAATGCATAATCGAAAAATCTAAGGAAATATGAGTGGTCACTACGCTGCTTTCATGTGTTAAAACGTACCTAATGTCGTAATAATAGACAGCGAGATGTATCTCGCAACTTCACTTACATAAAAACTTTAACGACTATATTCCTCTCCAAGGTACAGTCTATCTGTAATGTCCGCGATACGCGGAGCCGGGATGTACCGAAAATAAATAATAATATACATACGGTTGTAGGGAAGAGATTGAGTGTATCTTGGAGGCGCAGTGGAATCTTCCGGGGTACCCCAATCCTCTTCACCGCAATTTAAGTTTTCTTTATTCTGGTTGTGTGATGTATTGTTTTGTGTGCTGGCGTATATAATTCGATATATCCCAACTTAAATACTTTATCGTATCGACCGCAATTTAAACTTATTTATCACAACCATGGCGCGCACCCGCCGACCGAACCGAAACCCGAACACCAAGTGACGAGTGTCAAAATCAAAAATGACATTAGTGTAAAATGACCATAGATAAAACCGAACATACCCCCGCCCAAGCAGTCACCGCGACTGCTTCTAAAAGAACCGAAACCGAATTATACTAATCTATAGGTAGGCGCGAGAGTTTGCATACTGCCCGCTTTAAGACCGTACCTTGCGCCAACCGAACGTCCGCAACCCTGACCACACCATCTGAACCTGGATATAATTTAACAATCCGACCTCTATGCCAATTAATGGGAGGGACCGAATCCTCCTTTATAAGTACTAAATCCCCTTCTTTGGGTGGAACTGTTTCATCAGTCCACTTAAGCCGCTGTTGAAGGGTATGCAAATATTCTAAATGCCACCGATGCCAAAACCGTTGAGAGAGCTGTTGTAACAATTGAAATCTACTCAATTTATACGTCTTGACTTCTTGTAAAGGATATTCAGGTAGAGCGTTCAACGGTTGCCCGATTAAAAAATGACCAGGTGTTAATACTTCAATATCGTTCGGATCGGTTGAAAGAGGGCAGAGAGGCCTAGAATTCAAAATAGCCTCTATTTTGCAAAAGATCGTCGCTAATTCCTCAAACGTGAGTATTGTTTCCCCGATAACCCGTTTCAGATGAGTCTTAGCTGACTTGACAGCCGCTTCAAACAAACCTCCCCAAGCTGGGCAAGCTGGTGGGTCAAATATCCAATTAATACCTTTTCGAGACAGGTCTTGTCCAATAGTATCTTTATTACCTTCAAGAAAATCATAAATTTCCCGCAAATACCTATTAGCTCCCTTAAAATTTGTACCACAGTCTGACCGTAAAATAGCAGGTAGACCGCGTCGAGAAACAAACCGCGACAGGGCTGCTATGAAAGCTTCCGTGGATAGATCCGAAACAACCTCCAAATGAACAGATTTTGTGGCCAGGCAAACGAAAACACATAAATATGCTTTGGTGATTTTTGGGTTCCGAAATTTATGCGCCTTAACAAAAAATGGGCCTGCAAAGTCGGTGCCGACACCGTTGAAAGGTCTGGAGGCAACTATTCTATCCCGGGGCAAATCCCCCATAAACGGTTGTTTGGTAATTCCCTTCAATTTATAACACGATATACATTTAAACGTTATATTACGAATAACTCTTCGCGCTGATAAAATCCAAAACTCCCTTTGAATTATAGCTAGTAACGTATTAGGTCCTACATGGGCATTCTTTATATGTAAGTATGTAATCAGCATATTAACAAAATGTCCAGACTTAGGCAAAAGCAATGGATGACGAGCACCGTAACGTAAATCCGAATGTTTCAACCTACCACCAACGCGCAGTAATCCGTCCTCATCTATAAATGGGTTTAATCGCCTTAAATTCCCCTTAATGAATCCTCCGTTTCGTAAAATCCTCATCTCCTCAGAGAAATATTCTTGTTGTATAATCCGTATCCACATTAACATAGCTTTTCTACGTTCCGATGAAGTTATATATTTTTTACAAATCCGATCCTTTTTACGTTTACAATTATCCGCAAATCTCCGAATCCAAGACGTCACCGCTATAAGTTTATCGTAAGAACTGTATCGATTAAGCAAAAATTCTGCACTAAGTGGGACTTTAGAAATAACCGCCAAGCATCGTATACCGGGCATACTCGTAGGCACATGAACTGAACTCTTGGGCCACGCGGACTCTGGCTCTCGTAACCACATTGGTCCCCACCAAAGCGGATGTCGTACTAAGTGTGAAGCCGAACAACCCCTAGAAGCGCAATCCGCAGGGTTTAAATCTCCTGAGATGTGTCGCCATGTGATTGGTACCGCAGAATTTTGAATTTGTGAAACGCGATTCGCCTCAAATACCTGCAGCATGTGAGGTGAAGTGTTGATCCATGACAACGCAATGGAACTGTCAGTCCAACCAACAATCTCCTGTAATCCAACGGTCCTTTGAAAACAAAGGAACACGTGATTAAGAAGTTTCATTAACAATAAGGCTCCGCATAATTCCAGTTTAGGAATGGTAAGGCGAGACCTTATAGGAGCGACCTTACTCTTGGCTATAACTAAGTACACCGAAACCTCTCGATCCGAAATAGCCCGAAGATACACAGCAGCCGCATAACCAGACTCGGAAGCATCGCAAAACCCATGTAAGGAAAAGTACCGAGCTGTTTTCGGTATCAGACATCTAGGAATTTCAACCTCTTGTGTATTTATTAAATCCGCTTTAAACCGCAACCACTCTACCTTTAAGTCATCATTTATATCTTCATCCCAAGAAACCTCTGCTAACCATAACCGTTGAAATAGACATTTGGCCCAAAAGATAATGGGACAAATCCAACCACTGGGATCGTACATTCTAGCAATAGTAGATAATATAGTCCGCTTAGTTATCTTGTTATCCGAACCAATAGCTGTGCGGTAAGTAAAACTATCACGCACAGGATTATAGAGAACCCCGAGAACTGAAATAAAATCCTGCCCGTCCGCTTTAAGAAATAAGTGTGGCAACTGAAGGTGCTCCTCTGGTAAATCTCTTAAAAGAGCTGGACTGTTTGAAATCCATTTCCGTAACTCATATCCACCCGCACTCATAATATCTATTAATTCATTTCTTAGTTGTATTGCACTTTCTAACGTATCCGCACCCGAAAGGATATCATCAACATATATATCGTGCTGAAGAACTTCAGCGGCACGAGGAAATCGTGATTTCTCCTGTTCCGCTAATGCAAGTAGCGACCGTATAGCTATAAATGGACTTGACCGCAAACCGTACGTATTTGTGTTAAGTTCATACACAAGTAATGGTTCGTCGGGAGACTCTCGCCATAAGATCAATTGGTACCGCCTATCTGATTCTGCTATAACGGTCTGACGAAACATCATTTTGATATCAGTCACGAACACAATTTGATGACGACGAAAATTAATTATTATGTCCGTTATATCTTTATGTAATTTGGGACCCGTATGCAGGCACTGATTCAGAGAGATTCTATTAGAAGTGGCACAACTGCCATCGAAAACCACCCTGATTTTTGCCGTAGCACCTGTACCTTTTAGAACCGCATGATGAGGAATAACATAATGCTCTTGACCCGAATGAAAGTTAAATTTAGAAACCGACATATGTCCCAGAGCACAATATTCTCTCATAAATTCAACATACTTAGAATATAGTAACTCGTTTTTCTTAAACCTCCGCTCTAAATAATAAAATCGTTTTTCAGCAATAGACTTAGACTCTCCGAGAATAGGTCGCGCAAACAGAAAGGGTAATTTTGTTACGAACCTCCCGTTCCTTAACCTCGTAGTATTATCACAATAAAATTTTTCGCATTCATCATCGAGGGGCGCCGAAAAATGCGCCTTTGGCGCCTCTTCAATTTCCCAAAATTTTTGTAACAAATCCGACACCGCAACCCCGAGGAAATCTCTGTCCTCTAACACTTGTACCGAATCTTGAAATTGTACTGGACCCAATAACATATATCCGAAAACCGTTTTATACGCTGTCAAACCACCCGATTGTAGACTTATTTTGTCACCACCTACAAGAGTACCAAATATGTCAGACCCTAATAAAATATCTATAGTTCTAGGCAAATAAAACTCTGGATCCGCTAAATCTAAACCCGCAGTAAGATCTACAACCGATTTATCCAATTCCAATGTAGGTTGAATACCGACAATATTATCCATACAAAGAGCGTGAACCGTAAAGCTTTGATAATCCTTAGAAACCGAGCTTATAGTAACCGAAACCCGACCGAAAACATTTGAGGCCTCATAACCCCCAATACCTTTAACCCGATCATTACAATTTCTTAACGAGTATCCCAACCTGCTCACCAAACTTCTTGTAATTAAAGAACGTTGCGAACCTGCATCCAGTAAAGCCCGAACCGTAAACCCAGTGTTTTTATTTATATTCCTTATCTTTACTAGTGCAGTCGGTAAAAGCACGGGTGTAGACGTGGTACCCGTGTTCGCGGAGCAGGTGGGTGCCGTATCCTATAGTGGGTTACGTGATGGACTTGAAGAATTAAGTCGACCACGCCCCTTACCCCTATAATCAGTGTTTTGGCGCTGTCTCGCTTCACAACTTACTGTGGTTGGCCTAGTGCGGTAACCAATAGGACGGTGAGGAGAACCGCGACGAGAATTCCTCGGCGAGTTACTAGGGGGAGTTCTCGATTCTCCACCCACATACGGCCCATGAGAATGTCCACCGTCCCTCCGAAGAGTCCCCGCGTGTCTAGATCTATTGAAACACAACATGGGGTGATGCTTTGTGCTTCCACAATCGCAATGCTGCTCGCGACGGCAGTCCCTATAACTATGTTCCCCAAAACAATAGTAACAAAGTCTATTCCGTTCCACATAGTCCTTCCGTTCGTATGGGGTAAGTCTTTTAAACGCATCACATCTGGTAAATACCCAATGACCTTCATCTCCACAAAAGTTGCAGGATCGTGCAACAGCGGCTGCAATATAATTAGGCTTTCGCGAATGCCTAAAAGAACCGGATGACGCTTCACGTTGTGAAATATTAGAACCCGTATCTACTTTAGCACATTCAATTAGTCTACATTCAGTTTCTAAAAATTCAATGAGTTCCGAAAAGGTAGGTATGATATCCGTATCACTCCCAAATTTTTGCTCAAACCGAGATTTTAATGCGGTAGGTAACTTACTCAAACAAATATGCAATAAGAGAAAGGACCACTCAAAGACTGGTAACCCTAGTCGTTCCAAAGAATTGACCGACATTACTAAAGGATTCAAAAATTGTGACCGCAATCCATTCAGCCGAGGTGAAATTATTGGCAAGTTTAATATGTGGTCAACATGAACATCCGCCAACCTGCGGGTATTTTGATACCTTTTTATTAGTAGGTCGCGAGCCACCCTATAACCCTCGTCTGATATTTTAATATGCTGCACTAAGCCACGTGCCTCTCCTGAGAGACAGGACATCAAGTATGCCAATTTCTGAGCCGCCGATAAATCCGTGCGTGAATCTACTAAACTGTCAAATAAATTATTAAAACCAACCCACTGATCCATTTCTCCGGAGAACGAAGGCAACCTAAGTGTCGGTAACCGCGAGAGTAAAGTGTCTGAATCACGTCCCTGATCCGTCTTTACTTCAGTACTAGGATCCGTAGCAACCGATGGTTGCTCGAGCTTAACCATCATTAGCTTATCATATGCCTCTAAAGCCCGCTTATAATCCCCACGTGAACACGTCAAAATATCCGCATTAGAATCTTCTTCGGCCATCTCGAGAATCCGTAAATAAGCATCTTCCAAAAAACCGAACTCCGTATTCACCGTAAGTAGCCGAATATTCAAGCGGCCGCTCAAATCCGGACGCCCGATTAAATCGGCACTATCCAAAAGCCATTGCAACTTTAACTTAAAACTGGACAAATGTTTCCGTAAAGACATATTGAAATACCCAGAAAAAAAAATTAATAATAAAAAAAAAAAAATAACAAAATAAAATAAACTTCAAATGCCCATTAATACTTAGAATCCAAAAAAAAAAAAAAAATTAAATTTAAATTTAAAATTAAATAATAAAAAAAAGAAAAAGGAAAAAGAAACAATAATAATTAACACAACAAATATTTCCTACTTATATATATTTCGCATTTAATAAGATAAATATTTATTGAAACAACGCCCACAAATAACCCATACACTAAAAGGAATAACACGTACTAAGAAATAATTCGTACTCAATACCGATAACAATATGAATAAAAATCGTAAGTCCGAAAATCACCAATATATAAACAAAATAAAAAATAACCTAAGTTAAGAAATAGGCAAATTAATATTTTGATACTGACAACACTACGCAGACCGACAACATGCCCAACGAACAATGTCAAAGTCAAATGACACTCGTCAACTCGTCAACGTAAATTTTCATATACCGGCAAAACAAAAATAATTCAAATCATACCCGTCACTATTAACCGAAAAGATGATGCAATATTTACTTTTATTACAAAACCACGCTCTGCTACCAAAATTTATGTAATGTCCGCGATACGCGGAGCCGGGATGTACCGAAAATAAATAATAATATACATACGGTTGTAGGGAAGAGATTGAGTGTATCTTGGAGGCGCAGTGGAATCTTCCGGGGTACCCCAATCCTCTTCACCGCAATTTAAGTTTTCTTTATTCTGGTTGTGTGATGTATTGTTTTGTGTGCTGGCGTATATAATTCGATATATCCCAACTTAAATACTTTATCGTATCGACCGCAATTTAAACTTATTTATCACAACCATGGCGCGCACCCGCCGACCGAACCGAAACCCGAACACCAAGTGACGAGTGTCAAAATCAAAAATGACATTAGTGTAAAATGACCATAGATAAAACCGAACACTATCACTATGCCAAAATTCGTAAGCTTAAGCTATTTAGGTGTGAAAACGTAACAAACAGACAGATAAACATAATTCAAATGGCTTTATCTTGTATACCTATAACTTACAACGTTCCACCAAAAAAGGTTTTAGTTATAGTTCCTAAGACTAATGCTTTCAAAGTAATATATCCACAAATAAATTCATCAGCTAAAAAAATAACGCGAATACATATTCCTATCAGTACAATGCTATGAATGATATTATATCGAACATAAGCTCATTACTGGATTACACTGGAGCCAAATGGAGCAGAAGGCATTACAAGTCATACCCATTTAAATTTATTCTTATATACGAATAATCGATTTCATGTACGTAAGAGCGTACGTCAATTGTATTATACGTTTTAATATAAATAAGAACATATTAGAGTTTCGACTAATATTTCATTTAAAAGTACTAACAAAAAAAAACTTGCGGTCAAACTTAGTTTTGATTGATTTCGCCAGTTAAAATGAGGGTAATAATTTTACCCGGATAATCCTTATTTTACTTATTAGGTTGTGATTTTTTTATCAAAATCAACGGGTTCGATACTGGCTGGAAAAATGTTTTTTTTTTTTTAAACTAATGATACAGTTTTAATTTTCATCCAAAATTGGCCCCGAAGGTCCTATATGTATTTTTTGCTAGTTCCTATAGTTTTGAATTTGGCCTACCACGCGTAGTTAAAACGCCCTGTTATATTAAGGGACTTGCAATGATGCAGAATCAGCAGGAACAGGTAAAATGAAACAATTTTAAACAGATTTAATTTTAATAATATCTTTAGAAATTTTAGAGTGTAGTTATGATAATCTTAAGCTCTATCAAATATTACATACATTTTTGATAAACTGGCAATTGATATACATAAAGATATTTGTTTGTTGCTCTTTCATGCAAAAAGTAACGAAAATATTTTGATGAAGCTTTACTACATACCTTTTATATCAGAATAACACATAGGCTACTTATTTTTATCAACAAACGCGGGTGAAGCAACGGGCGGAACCTTTTGAACATACACCTATATATATATATTATGACTCGTCTAGTCCTTTAAAATGTCGCTTTAGAATAGAGTCAATAAACATCGATTTCAAAATCGAGGACAATCGACGTATACAATTAATTATGTGTCAAGCGGCACGTGGCTCGATTGACAGAAATCAATGGCGTCGGAAGACACGCATTCATTACTAAGAACTACCTCATTTACGTAATGCTTCTTGGCATTTTGCTTTCGAGTTTATCGAAAAAAGATAGAAATTATATTATATAACTAACTATTATAAAACATGTTATTGAAATTAAAAATAGGTGCGTGAATATTTAAGTTTTAATATCTTGAAAATAGTATAATGTTACTTAATTTTAAATAATGTAGCTAAAGGTTGTCTGAAAAGTAAAATAATAGGTTAACTGAAGTATTGCAGTTGTTGTAAACTTACCTTGAACTTTAAATCGATTGACGATTCTAGAAAATGATCATAAAATTTTAATCGATTGTTTTTTTATTTACCTCATATCATATTTGTACAATATCGGGGCAAAGTAACTATGCAAGTACCTACTGCAACGCCCATAATTACAAATGTACGGTTAAACACGGCAGGCAGAATTAGGTCCCCTGACTATATATTATTTTTATAGATGAAACCGTCGCCCGTTCGTCCATTATACCTTTAAAAAACTATTTCCTGGGCCATAGTAGGAGGTAAGATCCACTAAAAGGGTCGCTATTATTGGATAAAAATTTTCCAATTTTTAAACGATTTAAAAAAAAAGACCTTCTCGTTCTGTATTCATCAGGAATTTCAACGATTTGATTTTTTTTTTTGTTTGAAAGGGTCAACTTTTCAATTGAGCCCCTGTAGTCAAGGTTTCCGACGAGGGGGACCTCTCAAGTGCCCTCAGCATAGAAATTGGCATCCGCTATCAGTTATACTAGGCTATTCGTAGTGCCACCAAGACAGTCGAAGATTGTCGAGCCCCTAAAATAATATACCTGTACGGAAAAAAGACATACAAGTATTTCTATGTTGAAAATGGTGTATTTCGTATGAAAATAAATTTATTTAAAAAACTTGCGACAAGCTTCTATGTCGTAAATTATATAATGTAACAAAATGATCAGTTGGATTTCTTACAATAAGTTTTTTCTTCGTTTTAGAGAATTAAAATAAATGTTTGTTTTAAAAATGTTTTTCTTTATTATTAATTTATTTTAAAACAGTCTTGTTTTACATTTTTATTTCGTTGCTATATGTGAAGGGTTAACTCTTGAACTGACGTTAATTGATAACGAGAGGAGAACCGCTCCAGATATCGAGTAAGAAATATTATTAAAAAAATTTGGTTATTATTATTCAATTTTACTTTTCATGTTAAATAGCACTTTATATTGGTAATTAATTTCAAATATATTTTTATTCACGATATTGATGTTAAAATAAGTAGTACTTTGTAATAGAGAAAGGAAGATATTTTCGAGGTCTTTCTCCAAAAAAATCTTTAAATTTTCAACCGATTGTACCGTGTTGAAATACAGCTAACACTACTTAATTTTCCAAGAACTACTGTTTAAATTTGTCTTTTCCATCTCTCTCGATTTATGAAACATCGTACGTAAATAATTAATTATAGGTACATATATTAGATATACATAGTAAAGCAGCGTGAGAGATTATCCTTTTCCTTACTTATAGAAAACCTTGGCCCGGTAATGGAACATTTATTGGCAGTAATATACTATTTTTACAGGGTTAGTTATAAAACGTCACAATATACGAATATGGTGTC
The DNA here is from genome assembly GCA_037950945.1 of Hypolimnas misippus. Taxonomy (NCBI): domain Eukaryota; kingdom Metazoa; phylum Arthropoda; class Insecta; order Lepidoptera; family Nymphalidae; genus Hypolimnas; species Hypolimnas misippus. The sequence continues at coordinate 10,554,251 of JBBEEQ010000006.1, forward strand.
ACGAATGCGACATGGGGCGCTTACAGCGAGTCGTGTGGGAGGGTCAAGGGGCAAGACTCCTTAGCGAGGTTTCTAGCCAGCCGATTGTCAAGAAATTTTTAGAAGCTGTACCGTACATAATGGTAATATATTAAATTAAAAGTTTCTATTGGATAGTATAAGTAAGCAGAGATATTTTTGAGCATCCCCTTGGCTATTTAAGGAACCCGTGTGCATAATTTCATGCTTCGACGCCCACCAGTTATATAAGGCGGGTGTTGTGTTTTTTGTCTAGATAAAGTTTAATAAAATAGATATGTAAGTAAAAAAATTATATTGTATTCAACATATAAAATTGATTTAAATGCATGCGGTTAGTTTTTCAACTTTATAAAATTTTGCTCCTTCTTTTAAACCGACTTACACAAGTTTCTCAATTTGTTGGGGACTGCTTTTTTTTATTTATGTGTTTACTCGAGAATGATTGGACCAATTTGATTAATTCTTTTTTTTTTGTTTGAAAGGGTATAGTAAGGTAAGGGTATCTTCAATATGTTCCCATAAAATTTTCATTAGTTTGGTTTTATAATCAAAATAACTAGAATAAGTTTGTCATAACGTTTTGCTTTTCAAGTCGGTTCGCCTTTTTTAAAAAAGTCTTGTTTATTGTTTTACACATTATTATTCTTACTTTAACGTATATATTAATTTGCAGAACACGATCCGTGACATACACAACGCCGTCGTCCAGAATGACTTGGAAGGTCTGATGAAGCTCACGTCTGACCCAATACCGCCGCAGGCTCTGTCCAGCAGAGACGCAAACAACTTAACAGCCTTGCATAAAGTATGATTTTTTTTTAAAACGGAGAATCAAAACAATTTTTGATAATGACTTTTCTTATAAAAAATATGTTTCTACGCTTATTTAGAAATATATAGCAAGACTTTAAAAAATATTTGTTATTAATTAAAATACGTTTTCTAAACTTTAGTACTATCCACCTGGAATAATTATTACAAATTTCATGCAAAAAGTGCCAAATAATTTTTAAAATAAAGCTTTGGTTAATAGCTAGATACCTATATTATTTTAATTAAAAAAGATATTCATATAGCTTACCCATTAGCATAACACATAAGCTTAAGGATATTTATAAAAATATGTTGCAATTTACAAATAATAATGATGAATGACAAATAAGATGGAATAATTTTGATTCTAGCAGCTGGTTTTAGAATGAAAGGTGTAATATATGTGGATACTTAAAAATTATCCAGGCTATCCAGGTCTACATACCAGATCATCGCAAAAAATATTTCTTATGACAATTTTAAATTACAAATTCAATTTCATTTGTAAAAAAGTTTAATTTTGTTTTGACCTTGATCTATGAACTAATAATGTAATAACAAATATTTATAGAAATGCTATTTTTTCTAAGTTATTGTATCCGTACCGAACTATCAATATTACACTTAATCAATATGTGAAACACAGTGAAAAATGTTGCGCCTTTACCTGAATACCTTTACCTAAGTAAATTTAGTAGTAAAATACTCTTTAAAATTAAGACAATATTTAGTAGGGTAATAACAAATTTTAACTTAAAAGAAATATCTCAGACCCCAAATTTGCCACCCTAGGAATTTTACTGCCCTGGCCACTGGCCCCTAGTGCCCCTATAGCATATCCCATCCAATGTTTTTTTTAGGTATACTTAATTTTATAAAGAGATTGTTAATTTTGTACGTACAAAGTAAACTCTGGAACCATTGAACCTATTTTCATAATTATAGTATCCCTTGAAAGGTATACTATTACAGACAGGTTATATTTTATGTACACGACATTAACGCGAACGGGACCGCAAATATAAGTTAGTATTATACTTTACTGAGGTACTTTCATTATTTGCCTGTGCTGTTTAAATATTACATTCGTAGGCTGCAGGTCTGGGTCGCGGTAGTATACTGAAATACATTATCGAACGATATCCTCAAGGCATAAACGACACAGACAATGAAGGACGGACAGCGTTACATTACGCTGCTGTAGTCAAAGATGACCAGCATACGTATAGCACTCTTATAACTCTCGGAGCTGACGAAGGTGCAGTTGATAACGTAAGTAAGGTTTAGGAATGCTTTTAGCTTGCACAAAGAGATTTTATCCGGTAAAACCTATTAATTTTCAGCAGTCATAACAACAAATATTCGAGTTTTTACTTAGCTTATCTTAAGATAAATCTAAAGATAATATGTCAATACCTTAAGACACTCATGTTTTTTTTTATAGAAGAAATGTTTATATTCATATTTTTAGAAAAATAAAACGCCAGCCTATTATATTAATAGACCCCAGGAAATAGATAAAAACCTTTTTAAAGTATTGCCTGAAGCACCAAGAACACCTTCTAGCGCTTATCCTACTTCATGGGATTGGAAAATATTAGACACTGAGTATATAGGAGATTTTAATAAGAAGTCTCGAAAGAAAAACTTAAAAGCATCAACTGAAAATATTTCATCAAAAAACAATACGAATACTATATCGGATAGTATAGAAAATATTAATAATGCTATGAAAAATAGCAGTACGCATGAATTAATTAGTGGTTTGCCAGATTTAAATGATAACGAAAAAATTAATGCAATCAATAAGGAGTCTAACGAAGAAGACGCACAAAGTAATAAGGTTAGCATGGCATGTGACGCTGACTCAAGAGGTCATTTCAATTGATTTGCATTGCTTTTTAAAAACATCTGCATGAATCATGTTTTTATTTTTTATTTTAGGAAATGACTGAAACTCAAGATGACAAAGAAAATGACGAAAAAGAAGAAAACCCTGAAATAAATGATAATTCTAATGAAAATATTGAAGTTACAGCTACTGAAAATGTTAAGCACGAACAAATTGAAAACAACGACATTGAAAGCATAGAAACAAATAACAAAGACAACCAAAACCATGAAAATACCAATGGTACAGTTGAAGAGGCTGACATTAAAAATAATGAAACTGATAACATTAGTCAAATTGAAGAAAGAAATGAATCAGAAGATAATGTAACAGATGACGTTCACGAAAAAGATACTAAAGGTAATGGTGAAACCGTTGAAAATATCGATGAACAAAAAGATAACGAAACGGAATTAAAAGAAAAGGATAAAAATAAAGAAGAAGTAGATAATGAAGGCACTATTACAAGTAAAATTTCAGATAGTGAAGATAATGACATGAAAGTAGAAAAAAAAGAAACCGATAATTCTCACGATACCTCGGAAATAAAAACTCAAGACATTAGCAGTCAGGAAGACAATAATGAAAATATTAATGATCACGGTAACATTCAAGAAGAAACCAATGATCGTGATCATAGCGATCATTCTAATTCGGATAGAAACGAAGAAAACCTTAAGGGAGGAGATGCCTCTAAATCTACACCAAACGAAGGTAATGATAATGATTGTGATAATGTTGAAGACGATGACGATGTACAAGTACAAGGAAATTCTCACCCAGAACACAATGACATTCACACCAAAAGTGCTACATTAAGACAAAGCAATGGCAGTGCCAAAAGAGGTGATATTAACACCTCTTCTGGTTCTACACACGAAATATAATTATATCCTATTTACTTTATTATTATACGGGGTCCCTGACGAGTTCAATATTTTTGATTGTTTTGCTAATTAAGGAAACCTCAACAACGGCCGAAATATACAGGAAAGTCTTATAGAAGGTATAATTAGCAGTGAAGCCGAACAAGAAACGCAAGACGCAAGTATCACACAAAGGGATGGCCATTATCACAACGACATTCTTATTGTAGTAAGTATACGCAATTTTTCAATTCGCCATGACATAAAAGGTAACATTAAAGAAAAATTAACCCTTATTTGTGGTGTTTTTAGAGTAGAAATGACGTAGCACTCTACATACTTCACAAACACTTATTAACACCAAAAAATTAGATTAATTTGCTAGCTTCTTAGGTTATATGTTAAATTTAGCTCGCGAATGCCTAAACTTTTCTTTAACTTTTTTTGAATGCAAAAAATTTTAAAATATAAAACTATTTTTTATTATTAAACAGGATAATGAAATAGATCCAGAAGTAACTGATTTAATTAATACGGCTAATATGGAAATGTTAGCAACTTTAGTACTTAATGGAGAAGGATCTAGACTAATCGGCAGGCAGTCTAGAAATACTGAATTGCAAGCATTTTTGAACAATGTACCCGTTTACATGGTAATGTGCGTTATAATTAATATTGATGCCTAAAGATTTAAGTAATGAAACTTGTTATTAAATTTATATTTATTTCAGCAAAAAATAAATAAAGTTCACATAGCAGCAAGAGAAGGCAACTTAAAAGATTTACAAGCAGCTCTAGACCGAAGGAAATTTGCAATAGCCCGAGATCCAATTTCACCAAATGGCGCTACTCCTTTACATGTGGCAACTGTATTTGGAAAAAGTAATATAATGAAATATTTAGGTGGAAGGTAAATAAAAGAGCAATAAAAAAAATTGAAACAATTATGGACGAGCGTATAAATATTTTTCCTCTTTTGAAGGTTTCCGGAGACATTATCGGCTGTGGATTTTGAAGGAAGAACTGCCTTACATTACGCTGCTGTGTTACCGGATAACGGTCATTATTACAATGTATTACAACAGTTGGGTGGTAATTCTAAAGATTTGGATGATGTAAGATCATACATAACTATGTTTCATATATATGAACTACATAAATTAGAAAAATATTCTTTAAGAATTAACATATCTTCAGAATGGTCGATCTGCTGAAGATTACTTCAGGAATCCAACTCTGTTTCCATTTAAGCAAATGTTAACAGATTTTGGGATTAGCGACGAGACTGCTGATGCAATGTTTTCGGATAAGGGTGCGTATTACTCTTATTATATTATTATTATATTTTATTATAATTTCTTATAAATAACTTCTAAATAGTAAGTTAAACGGGATTTTTTGTATATTATTAAAACCTTAAATCTAATTTTTTTAATTATTATTTTTGGAAGTGACTACTATATGACTAAAAAATAATAAAAATATATTTAGTACCAGATGACCACGTATCATCGCGACGAGTCTTAGATGTGCCTGAAACATTGGATACTTTAGAGAGATGCTACCGACTTCTGGCATCGGCTAGGCCAGCACGAACACCGTTATCAGCATCATCGAATAATGCTACTCCGCCACATGTTTTAGGCAGATTTTTGAAGAAGCAAGTATTTGATTTAATCAAATACAGGACCACAAAACTTGATCATAATTTATTTGACGTTATTTGGCCGGCAGTTAAAAAAATACCTGATAATAAGAATATTATTCAAATTGTAGAGGAAGATTATCCGGGAGGAGTGTCAGCTCCAGATTATTACGTTTATGAAGTATTTGCGGAATTTTTATTACCCCTTATTAAGGATATTCACAATATTAATATTCACTCAGATTTACCTGAACATCCTTTGTCAGATTTTGTAAAGAACATGCCCTTATCAGAATCATCAGAACCTTTAGTTGAAATCAATATTGATCCTAATGATGAATTCGTTCTATCGGGAACTATGGAATGTTCAAGAAATTTAGACGGCTATGAATTACCACTTAATCTTAAAATTGGTAAATTAGAAAGCATTGAAAGAGTAATCACAACAATATTAATGAGGGAGGACTTTTCTAGAATAATTGGACAACTTAGTCCTGAGTCAGATCAGAAATGTGGCACCTACTATACTTTAAATGAAGTGTTAGAAAAACCTTCTGAAATATCTGCTATTTTAGCTTCGGTTGGACTGTTAATACCTCTCTGTGATAGAGATGAAATTGATGATTATAGTCGTCTTCACGGAAAGCACTGGCCATACGCTCGTGGCGTGTTCGTCAGTGATGATAAAAGTGTTGCTATTTGGATCAATGTACATGATCATTTACGCGTACTCATTTCCACGCCAGTTGATTCTCCTGGAGACATCGGTTCAACGTTTAACAAACTCTCTAATATTATGACATATTTACACAATAAGCTTGATTTTGTTTGGAACTACAAACTTGGCCACTTATCTAATCGACCAACGTTTCTAGGAGCCGGAATTCGTTTTAGTCTAATTGTGAACATTCCTGGTTTAGCGAAAGATACTGCTAATATAAAACATCTATGCGCAATGAGAGGATTGCAATATAGAGAAACTCTGAATGCAGATATCGCGAGAATCAGCAATTATCAATGTTTGGGTATAACAGAATCAAATTGTTTCAACGATTTTGTCACAGCAACATCTAACCTTTTACACTTAGAAAAAGATTTGGAAATGCAAAATTCAGCTCATATTGCAACGATGTTAAGTAATATATTTCGAAGGAAAAGAAGTAGCTTAGCTGATATCCATGAATCAGCAGATCAATTTCGTGAAAAACATTAATTTTCTAATATCATACAAATTAATACTTTAGATACAAATATTAATATTATATAGATTTAGTTTTATCGCCTTAATATTTTATAGTTATTGAAAAGACAAAAGTGCGTTGTAAGGAGTAGCATATCTACGGATTGATATTTAAACTAAAATGTACGACAAAATATTTAGGTCAGTAATTAAGCTTTTTATCTAGTGTTCCTAGAAAAAAAATTGTTCGTGTGAAATTTTTACAAGTTTTTTGAGTAGTCACTATTACATATATGTTCACGTAGATTTATTAAAATATTTAAAGCTTATGCTTTGTAGAGCACAATAAACAGCACAAGCACTTTTGTCTTTCCAATATTTTGGATTTTAACTAATAATAAAATAATTGTTGTATTAATCGCCTTTCATCGATGTTTTCACAAAAGCTTTTTATTATTATCTGATAATACTCATAATATGTTTGGCCTATTTTTACGTTTAAGTGGAATACAAAAAATAGTTATATCCATACAAAGCCATTGGACCACAATGCGTTTTATGTGATTTCTACTTTTGTTTTTTTTTTCAACCAATACGTTCGATCGATGTGTCGTACAAACACATATGTTCTTTTAAACCTCCTACCGCTATTATGTCGAAGGCCATCTTAGTGAATAATTGATTTCTTGTAGGTACGAACCACGCCACTAACGGCCACATGGACATTCCCATCTTTCACACTGAAGAAGGCAGATATCTCGCAAAGTGTAAGCTTTCTTAATACTTTTTTCAAACGTGTTAAATTATATTTTTGATTGAAAATGGATAGAAAAGGTAGTACCAGTGATTTGGACTCCGAAATTTTTACAGCACTTGGCGATCCTTTGATCAAAGGTCTAACCGAAGTGGCTAATATTAAGCCTAAAGATCCCGTAGCGTTTCTTGCAAGTTTTCTTCATAATTTTCCCGAACACGAAAAGCCTCGATTGGGAACACAGGTATGCCTTGTTATATATCTTTAACATTATGAGAATTATTAAACTTAAATGTAACTCTCTTTTTAGAATTAAACAGTCGTTTCTGTCACTAAAAAAATTATTTTATTTGAATTTTTATGGATATTGTAATATTAGATGTATCTAAAATTGTAATTTATTGCGACGAAATTGGAATCTTGACTTTTAGGCGATAGCAGAACATAGACTCAGTTAGTTCCAGTTTAGCTACGTAATATTATTGTAATTACATAGTTAAGGTACTTTTACCGATTTCCTAGGCATTTTTAAAACGATATAATACATATACATATACTAATATTTTATAATACAGTCATTTAATATTCAATAATATTATTTTTCTTTAAGCTCTTGAAACTAATAATGTATGATTGAGTATGTGTAAGTTCTTTGTTCAAAAAAATTAAAAACAAACAAACAAACCGAACTATCCTTGATTCAGTATTATTATAGTTTGTCACAATATTGATCGATAATTTCTTGCAATTACCTTTCAAAATGATAGAGTAAAATTATCTACAAACATGAAAACCCACTTATGTTTTTTCTCTATAATTAAGAGGGTAAAACTAAATCCATTGTAACGGCAGTGTTATTAGTAACAATGCGTTTTCTTTGGTTCTACTTTGTTTCTATCCCATTCATTTGTTTCCAAAATTTTATTGAATTATAGAGTACGGTTAAAAAATGCACTTTATAAACTAATTCAACTTGTCTCGATAATTGTCCGTTAAATTTAAAACCATTTTGGGTAGAATGTCAATAATGCGATCTACACTTAAAACAACTATAATTTTAGTAAATCCTACTAACTTATCTACTAAAAACGCATTACATAAACAGGAATCGAATGTATTAGTGACGAAAGAAGCAGCTGAAGTAGAGAACGAACACCCACCGATTGTTCATAAAGACGGAGACATTGTAGTCGAAGAAATAGAACAAGAATCGAAAGATCGCACGCGCACTGCTATTCGACCACATAGACCAATTGACGTCATCACCGTGGATCCTCATCTAGAAAGTAGTCCTGATGCTCCTGAAACAGCACTTACAAGTCCTAATAGGGTAAAATAATACTTGTAATTTGTTAATCTTAGACCGTGGAAAAATAACATAACGTTTCATATTTCATTCTTAGACTATCTAAAACACTGAAAAATCAGTCACCGGTTTTAAAAGTAAGGTTAAAACCTCAATAATATTTAATTACACTTTCTTAGTAAGATGAACGGAAACCCAACTAATATTAACTTTCTAGTTTAATAACGTTTTTGCTTTTAGTCTCTTTTGTTTTCAATTAGTAAATAGACTTGAAATTGTAGTATCTTATTAACATATTGTAGAAAAATAAAATATTCTTAGCTTCCTCGAGTCATCAAAGTTTGTTAAACATTGTGTAATATGAATTAATTTGCGTTATTTTTAAGGATGAACACGGACAATCAATGTTGCACTTCGCAGCTGCGCGAACTCATACAAACAACGCACTGTTCCAACTACTACAAGAATCAGATATAAGTCTCGGCTACCGAGATGAACTATATCGCACTGCACGCGATGTCTCCATACAGGCTAATGTATTAGAGAATACTGCTGAAATCGATCGATGGGTGTTGCATTTGGCTGCTAGGGGTATCGTATTTGCTTTTTTTTTTTGAATCATTTAAAGATTTTTGTAATCCATCTAGTTAATAAGAAAAAAAAATTGAGCAATTAACAGTAAATTAACATGTGAAACTTTTTTTTTTCAAAATCTACTTCTAAAGTTTGGAAAATATATCAAGAAGAGAATGCATTTCGTTTTGTTAATTTTTCAGCAATTTTATGTGACATAGTTTTTTTATTTATATCAATATTTACAGGAAAAGCAGATAAAATTATGGAGCTATTACTTCAAGGATATGACCACATATTAGATGTAGTAGATGAAGAAGGGGTGCCCATATCCGAAGTAGTGGCGCAACGCGGCGACAACGAAATGAACAATCTTTTTGCATCGATTCCTACTTTTGAAGTAATTATTTAAAAAAAAACAATTAATAAAACAGTATACCAGTGTTGCTATCACAAGTATTAAAAGTACTCTCTGTAAATTAAAACTGTTTCACGCCCTCGCCACATCTGTTTTGTGACGTTTCAGAATTGAAAAATAATCACCGCTTGCCATGAATTTTTCAAACCTGCCATTAATTACAAATTTAAAAAAGAATAAAGGGAATAAGAAGCACCATCACCTCTTGAGGTAGAGCCTAGCTGTAGCCTACTAAATACAGCTCGTACATGGGCTGCCTCGACTGGGGCAGTACTTCACTCTCACAGATCGGCATGAAGTAGCTCTTCAGCTGTTTTCTATTAAAAACAACTAACTTACGCCAATTTTCTGCGAATGTGTAGTACTTCCCCGGTCAATCTGTATCGACTTATGTCAATGGGCTACAGCTAAAAGAAACGTAGTAAAATAATACATCAACAACATTTTGTCGCAAGGAACCTTCGCCCTAATAGGAAAGAAGGCCTCTGTCCAGCAGTGGGACATTTACAGGTTATATTTTACTTTTTATTACTTTACAAGGAATCAAGAGAAGCTCTCCACGGGGCGATACGTCACGGCGAGCTTACCGTTGTCCAGGAGTTGCTGTCAGTGGAGGGCGGACGCACGCTCGCGCACGCGCAGAACGCGCTTGGCCGCAACGCGCTCCATATAGCCGTGTTGGCGCAACACGAAGACGTTGTGGAGCACTTGGCTAACACCTACCCGGAAATATTACGCCTTGGTGATAATGTTAGTTAATTATCAAGATTTTATTTTATAATTTTTTTTTTCTGAAATAAATAATGAAAAAAAAATGAATATTTCTGTGGGTAATCGCATATTTCTCTAGGGGAATATGGTAAGGTATTATATGTCTAATTATATGCAATAATAGGAAATCGAACTTTATGTTTGCCAATAAACTCCGGAAGCACTTAACTTAAAAAAAAAACCTTAAGAAAGCTGCAGTATTCTCTAGATGGTAGTAGGCTATATTATATGTATATATTATATTAAGACAAAATCCATTAGTGCGAACGAAGCCGCGACCAAAAGCTAGTATAACATAATAATATAACCACTAAAACAATATTGTGAGCAAAAAGTAAGAAATATACAGAACGTACTAACAACAACTCCTTAGATCATCTTATCATAATTTTCTATAATATAAAACATATCTAAATCTTACATTATTATAAGATTGTAGAGATTCCGATTCCGCTGTCTAATGTTTAAAAATTAATTAATTAATAATTATTCTTAATGTTTCTATAACAAATATCTATTTTGCAAAACCTCTACATTTCGATGTTTTAATAACTTGAAATGTTTACGTCACAGTTGGAACGCACGGCATTACACTACGCGATGGGTGTTGAAAAAATGGAATCCCTAAGTCGCGTGCTCATACGAGCAGGCGCTAAACGGGTCCTCAAAGACCTCAAAGGTCGACAGCCGTCATATTACTTCATGAATAAATCTGATATCTTGCGCCTCAAGGAGGAAGAAGAAGCGTATTAACTTGAAAGAAGTGTGGGAATGTTAAATCAACGCACATCAAACTTTTTAAAATGAAAATATGTTTTATGAATTATTTAATTTTTGTCTGTAATACTTGTTGAATGTTGCTTGTTTTAAAAAAAACTACAGTAACTTTTAATCACAGAAATTGATATTGATAAAAATATTTTTATTGTCAAATTAATCACAAATTTATATTTTCGTAATTTTGATAGTATAATAGTATCTGTGCTTGTAGGGACCCTTAAATTAATAAGCAATTTATCAATTTAGCAAACTTTCTTATTAATAAAACTCTCTTAGAATAAAACACTTCTTTTATTTGTACCCGAGATAACAATAAAATTAACGAATTACGTTATTAAATGTCTAAAACATTATTAAAAATAACTATTCTAAAAATTCAAAATTTCATACAAGTTCTATGTATAAAATATCTACAAACAATTGACTGTTCAGACTCATAAAAATTCATGATTATAATTAAATTGTTTCCTTTACTGTGTAAGAGGTTGCCAGGGAATAGGGTTAATATACATCTGAGACACGGAGCCACGCATACCTAGAAAATAAATTACAGTTTTTGAGCAAATGCGACTATCGGCAAAAAAGTGGTATATTTTTTACTTCAATCTATTGTTTTTTACAACAATTATTTAATAGGCGCTAAGTGAAAATGTGTATAAGTACGTAATACAAGTTGCACTGAGGTTCTAGTCTTTAGTTGACATATAATTATTAATATATTTATAAGAGCGTGGACGAGTAATTTATCCGAGAGAGAGGGAAGGTGCATACTGCCAATTTATAATAATAATCAACTAATCAACGAACTACCATAGACAAATTACAGTATATTTTTCTTTTATGAAATATTTCTAACACATACATTTTGGGGATTTTCAAGCGTCGAGTGTATAAATACCTTTCAGTCAAAGGCCGGCAACGCATCGTGATCGCGGGCGATAGTAAATACTTAACATCAGGTGATACTATTTGTACGTTTGCCCTCCTTTTTATATAAAATAATATATATGTACATATTGTAATGGTGCACTAACTGAGTTCTCCCTGGTTTAGAGGCACCGGTAAGGGTTTGTTCTTGCTGGTCCGCAGCCAGTCTCTGTACGCGCGCTCGCCCTGCACTCGACGACGCTCTTCCTCGATCGCGAGACGCGCTGCGCGACGCTCCGAACGAGTTTTCATTACTTTATGTATATTGAGAACACCTTATTATCATTTATTAACTTTTCAATTATCTATAGTAGATAATATAATACCGCAATACCACTTATTCGAATCATTGTTAAATTTATCACGAAAAATTTTAAAACTAATAAAACTTAAGGAATTTGATACCATAATAAGGACTTTATTAATTAAAGATAAAAATCTAACTTTATGTGAAACAATAAGTATGATAGCTGATTTTTTATGAATTTAATAATTATTTAGATAAAAAACGTGTAATAAAACAGGTCACAGCTTCACATACAGAATTAAATATAGGTAACATGCATACGTTTCATTTCCTCCTCTTTTTTCCTAATCCAGTCTGACAGTTTTTCCTCCTTAGTTTGGTGTCGCTTCTTCCGCTCCTGCTCAAGCTGTTCGTTCTGGTGGTATTGCCTCATGATCTCTTCGGCTTTCCGGCGCTCAGTTTGCAAACGCTTGCGCTCCAACCAACGCCGAAATGATTCCTCGCGTTGTTCTGGAGTTGTTGTAGGTACTACTTGTCTTTTCATTTTTTCAAGCCGTGCCTTATCTCGTTTCTAATAAATGATTAAATTAGTTTATATTTTACTAAAAAGCTAGTAAGCTAGCTATCAGCGGCTCAATTCGCGTAGTTAGATATTATAGTAGTTGAAATTTCTAAAACCCTTTCTTAGCGGTTAGGTACTACGTCATATAAACTGTGTGCCAAAATATACCTGTAACTACCAATGTATCAAAACTTCTATATTTTTACAAACAATTATGATAACGATGTTTTCTTAAGATTAATTATTCGTGGTGCTTGTTATTGATTATTACAAAAGTAAAAATAATCAAAACTGTGTCGTATTTAATTTATTTTTCTGTATTTATATCTACCTACGCGTATAAACGGCAGGGCATATTTTATAGCACTTGGCAAGCTTTTATTCTTCGATAACATCAAACATGTAGCTTTTTTATCGCGGTAAAAGGAAAGGGCTCCTACTTATAATCAAGAAATCAAATCTCCATATGCAATAACTACGTGAAATCAAGGGCACAGTGCCTACAAAAATATGCTTATTACTAATGTGGCTATTGAGTCTTTCTCTATCGTGTATTAGTAATAAATATACATAAAAATCAATGTTTTTATGTTTGATTAGAAACTATAGATCGGATTTAGTTTATTCGTTTAGAAATTATATCGAATTATGGTAAAACTTTGGTAGAGATTTCTGAGGACGCCTACGCGGCTTCCTGGCCCAAAGATCTTTAGGTGGCTTTGCAACGCATACTGAGTACAGTTACTAAAACAAGTGTGGATAAGTTATTTTTTAAGCATTTCTTAATTTTTATAAAACTAGATGTGTTCATCCTCTATTTCTGTGAGAATTCGTAACTCAAACTTCTAGCACTAGCTGTAGCTCCTATGGCTCGAAGATTTATATCATGAAAAAAGATTACCTGACATCCCTCCTAATGGAATTTACGGAAAGATATTTTTAATCTGACTAAACGAATGAAGTTGGCGCATACCTAAAGCAAACAGAAAACAAACTCAACGCAAAAAATGTCTTAATTTAATTTTTAAGTTTGTATATGTATACCTCTTGCTCTTTACGTTGTAACCACTGCTGAAAAGCTTCTTGTCGCTTCTTTTCAGTTCGCTCGCGTTCTTCTTTAGCGGTAGTAGTAGTTGATAATGAGGCGACAGATAAACGAAATGTGTCGGCACCATCTTCGCGGTAGGTATGATTACATCTCGGCGTCTCTTCATCGCGACCTTGTTCTTCCTGACTGATGAGTCTACATGACTTTCTCTTGACACTAGTAGAAGATGCACTAGATATACGTCCAGTCAGAAAAGGAGTGGAATTACTCCTATAGGAACTATGAGGGTGCGGTGTGACGTCATCTATGCAAGAAGAGTCTGTGTGCAGTGACGTCACCGAGTGAGTCGATTCTACTTTTTCGATGTAAATTGCTGGATTTATGTATCGAGTTTTACTCTTTCTCGATGCTAGGGACTCATTATCGCTGTGATACTGAATGTTTTCTCCAGCGCCATCGAATATATGGTGTGAATTTTTTAATTGTAACTCGTATTTAGATAGGTTCCGAGCACTATCGCCAAAGTTTCCTTGGTCGATATCGCTCGCCATAACGTCAAAAACAAAATACCATACCTACTAAAACGGGAATACTAAAATAAAAGATATGAAAGACGAGTAAAACGTACGGAAAATAAGGCCTCGAAAACATTGGCAGATGTCAAAATACTTTTTTGTCCTAAATATAAATGTCAGCAAATTTACCGTTAATGTATACAGCCAGTAATATTAGATATTTTACTGATTTTTTTTTTATTTTAAAAACGACCAATGTATAAAAATTTTAGTTTAACTTCATCTAATCAATTTGTATCAAGTTTTCTTGAGAAAATATCATTTATATCTTCACAAAAAGTGTAACTCAATAAAAATTTCAATATAATTTGGAACCTACCTATAATTATTTTGCTAGAAAACAATACCAACGACAAGCTTCTTATCTATACACTAAAATTAATCGAAAAGTAAACTTCTATGGTATGAACTTGTATAATTGTAAGAAAACGATTAAGGACTGGTTAAAAACATTAGATTACTATAAAACTGAAAAACTAATGGAAGTATTGGTATAAATATGACCAACAAAATATTGTACAACACATTCTAACACACGACATGCACTCATACACACGCACACCATACACATACACACATACACACACACACACAGACATTCAGACAATTTAACTATGTATTTAATTTAATTGTTACTGTGTAAAAATATTCACGGATGAGTGAACTCTTGAAATTATTCTAAATATTCTTCTGCCTTGATCTACCTGTCTAATGTGGAAGAGCGGGGACTCCTAGCACAAGTTAATACCATTACTTAAAAGGAGCTCCCCAGCTGAATCTGTTTGTATCTAGGTATAAGTTACAGAAATAAAGAATTTTTATTTTTTTTATTTTTATTTTTTTTATATATATTATATTAAAGTTAAATCAATGTTTCCTTTCTGGGGCAAGGTGTTGATTTTTATAACAAAATACCAAAAAAAATATTTGTAGTTCTCAATGAATAAGTTTAAATTGTATATTAAAGTCTGTAATAGCTGAAGCATATTATTCTGTACAAGATAATATAGATGATAATAAGTATGGATTTAGTATAGCTGGATTTCATACAGGATGTTTAATATACACATTTGTAATGTATGTACTTAATAACAAAATTTTAAAAGAGTACCTATCAAGTTTCTTGCCGGTTCTTCTCCGTAAAATCTACATTCCGAACCGGTGGTACCTTTTCCTTAATTTAAATAAGTTTTGTTTGTTTTGACGATTCAAAAGTGCTTTTAAAAGCTTACTTGAATAAAGTATTTTTTTTATTTTGATTTTTGAATATTGAAGTTTATAGAATTCAATTAAAACAAATATTCGTAGAAACGTATTTTATTGAATTGATTATAATTTTACTTAACATTCTGCTTTTAGCCAATCTTCAAAAACTCGGTAAGGACATGTGGTAGGTCATGAAAAAAAAGGAAATTTTTTAACATAAACTCACAATGAAAGAGAGGTACAATAAATTAAAATTAACTTATAAGTTTAAATGGATTATTTTAATAGTGTAAATACAATATTATGCACTTAAACTAATGTCTCGTAAAGAATAAAATTTGGGATCACTCGATGGTTGAACAAATGATCACATCGCAGTACTGTAGCAAGACACTTAGCAATAATTTGTATCTGTTAGACGGTCATTCTAGCGTCAGTTCTGTCAAGTTATGTCAGAATAACGTCAGACTTACATCAAATTGATTATGTATATGTGTACATTCTGACTGACTTTTAATATTTAAATATATTTCGTCAATCTATCGATCAGGCAAGTTTTATCGGAAGCAAAATGGATGGAACTGACACTAGAATGAAGTGTAACATTTCTTTTTTGTCTTTGACAGAATACCTTTTATAATGACACGTGTAAATATTCGACGAAGAAAGACAAATAAGCACCAGTATGAGCGTTGTTTGAATGCTCATACTGGTGTGATGTTAGTTTTGACGGGAATTAAAGGATTATTTTTGTGTATATTTTAATGAATATTTTCATTATTATTTAGAAGAATTTATGAACGTTGACTAATTGCAGGCGAATATATAAACGGAGTGAAAGAATTTTAGAATTATTCGATATTTTCGTCCGAATATCTAAACGTGACATACAACACAAATTAATCTTATTTCAAATAACAATAGTTATAGAAAAAATATGTGCAACTTTTATTTAGAAAAGCCCAATTTTTCAATTCATTTTATCAAATAAAGAAATTATGTTATGTTTAAGTTAACTTGCATCGAAAAATTTAAACATGACGTTGCAAATCAAATAAACTAATGTATCGCTTTCGAATAACAAATTCACTTTATACAGGATGGCGCAAAAGTAATGTCATAGTTTGAATTGAACGTTCGAAAAGATGTATAGTGAATCAATTATATATATAATAACCCATGGACCTTGCAAGACTTCAAAACTAACATTGAAGAAGAAATCGCCAATTTAGAGCCAGATGTTTTGCGAGCAACAATTCAAAATGGTATAAAACGAGCGCTATTATGCATCAATTACTGCCAACGAATGTAACCAATAATGCACTCTCAAAATTTTTTTTTGACGAAAATAGAGCTCTTCTTTTACATTTATAACAAAATAGCAACCAATTCAAACTATGACATTACTTTTGCCCAACCTTGTACAGACAAAAATATGTGAAATATATATGGTACATCAAAGTTGTTTTAAATTGTAACATTAAATGCTAATCCCTTTATGTCATATATATTGTAAATGAAAATGATCCCTATATCACTATGATATTGTCATAACCATAGAACAATGGTTCTCTAAATTTAAATTTAAAAGTACATCAAAATTCAGAAACTTCACAATTTTTGTAATGCAATGTACAGATTTTTTTAAGCCAGTCTTTGAATATGACAATATTTGATACAAAATTACTAAAAAACCTTTATTTTCAGTCTCACAATATAATACCAACAGTTCTTGCTACAGGACCGCAATGTGATATATATCTATTTTTTACTCACTAGTAATATAAAAAATTTAAAATTTTATTCTATTTATTACTTAATTAACAAAGTGTTTTGAACTGTAGAGACAAAGATAATAAGTATCGATTTATTTCGGAAAAAGTGTTTTCTATTTATACCGTTACAGGGTACAGGTTACACCTAATGGCCTATACATTACTGTCAATTAAATATATACAGAAATATCTAGTGAATAAAAAACGAGATAGATCAGTAGTTACCCTTAAAATTCACAAGGTTTCCTTGCACCTAAGATAAATTGAGATTAAAGTTAGGACTTAGTATAATGATTCTGCGTTAGACGAACGTGGCTTTTTAATTTTCTCTAAATTCTTGATAACGATATCGTGTAAGGAACAATAGCGGTTGCGAATCTCGCACATCACGAGCCAGAGAGACAGATACTCTTTCTCGTCTAGTTCCTGAAACAAAAATGTATTTTCTGTTAGTGTATGTTTTGGTATACTGGAAAATCGTCTAAATGTTATTTTCATCCGACAGAGCGACGCAAACGAGGGTAATGTGTTTATCAGCCTATGACTGTGTGTGGATTTGTACCCTTGTGGCACTATTTAGACCAAATGCATAGCCGGTTTTGATAAATGATTCAAGATTTTAAGCTTGTGGGTGGAATAATATAGGCGTGAAAGCGTAAAGTTTGTAAGTTTTTTACTTTTTTACATAGTGTAATATGAATAAATAAAGTAAATTACTTAAATTAACCGAAATTAAAAATGTACACAATGAATAGAATGCCTGAATATATGTAGCTTTCTTTTAAACTCTAAATAATATATTATTACTATAAATTTCTTAATAAACAGACTAATACAAAATATTTCTAACAATCAACAACCACTAACTAACTAACTGGACATGTAGTTCCTATGAAAAACATGTTCAAACGATAATAATAAAATCTCTATGATTCTAGGACAAAATAAAATTTTGATATGTCAAATTGTCTAGTTCATAATTTATCTGTCAAATCTGACTTGGAAAATGTTACGATTTTATCAAGAATAATGTGCTTAAATCATTAATAAATAGCAGTTTATAGTGCAATTCATATGGGATGTGTTTTTTCAATAGTTGAAAGCATTGACATAGAACCAAAATGTGTAATTGTTCGAAATATTATTTTCATTCCGGGAAGTATTTTGTTGACATAATTAGAATCCAAAAAAAAAAATTGACTATAGTTCTAGTTCATCCACGCTACTACAAATGTGAAAAATTATACATAGATGTGAATGCTTATTTAAGAAATTTTGGGTATTGCATACAAATTTGTCCTTTTCACCATAAAAAAGTAGTCCTCCTCTAAGGTCCTAAGGAATTTGTATCTGTTCCGAAGTTTATTGTCATTGTTTCAATGGTTTAAATGTAGAAATGGTTACAAAGAGACATTCATATTTATGACATTACAGGAAGATTAAATCATCATATTACTTACTCTGACAGCTCTTCTATAGTCATCAATGTGTGGATATTTCGCAACCTTAGATACTATCTTCGCTCGTGAAATGAAGTATCTTGAAATTTGGTCGAAGAAGGCAGCAGCTTCTGATTCAACAGACTGTATCTCGGCAAGGGTGTCCTCTTGTATTGATACACCAAAATTGTTACCGTCCTCTATCTTTGGGATCATAAACGAAATCCACATTTTAAGCTGAAATACAAAAAATTACATGAAGACATATCTATTTAATGACTAATTTTGTAGGAAATAAGTCTTTTCTTATCCACATAATAAATATAGAGCTATACATAAAATATGTCAAAAAATCTTTTGTTATTATATATGACTCGCTTTGCTCGCCCAAATGTTATTTCTCAATACATCATCTATCATTGATTTGCTATCGGGACTTACTTTTGTCACTCAAAGCTTATACATAGTTGCTTTTTTTTTGTACTAAACATCGTGCAATCAGTCCATTCGACTATGAGCAGATTAGTGATATGGAATATGCATAGTTACTTAGGCAATAGTTACCAGTTTAGTTTTTTTTAATATAAAATATTACAGAAAAACTTAATTAGTAATGTTGAAATTGCTTGCCACATGTTAATGTACTGAGTAACACGCTTCTCTGCCTGTTAATATGGTATACTTTTACATGATACTTGATCAAATTTTTAAAACGATATATTCTTAAATAAATGCATATTAAATACCACTTACCAAGTTGGAGTCCTCAACAAGTTCTCTTATATGTGGCTTAACAAGATGTATTAGATCACTAAGTGGCTTATTACATGGTACAGTACCATTAGGCAGCGCATACACCCTGGTACCTTCGATTGTTGTATTACTTGATACCTCAGATGACTCTACGCGCTGCCTTTTAGCATTTGGCTCATTCACAGTCTGAATGGGAGGAGGCACTGGAATGTTTAAGTCCTGTAATAAATAAATGTTTAAATAATTATTTGACCTTGATATATATAGAATTATTTCAAATACATAATATATATATTTATTTGAAAATATTTACAAAGTATTCACCATTTTACTTTAAAATAAAAGATGACACTGCAAAAGTAAACACTGTGCTGCTCTTATATATTTGACTATGTAATATCTATTTGGTAACAATGCATAATATCCTATTTTTCTAGTTGAAAACATGTTCGTTTTACTTATATTCAGTTTCTGTTGTTTATAAAATGATAATTATTTACCTGATGTACATCTGAGAGGTCTCGATTTTGAAAATTTGACGTTTCTAGAAGTTCATTCAACTTAACTATCTTTTCTGGAAATCCTTTTATAATTAAGTGCTCTGCCTTTTGTTTGAGGGAGTCTTTGTAGTCTTGGACCTGAAATTATTATTTTTATTTACATAAGATTTAAGTTCAATGATGAGCGTATATACAAGTTTCAACATGAATGCATATACATTACCGACCCCCATGGCCGCACTAACGATGAGGTTATGTTAACTTTACACGAAAGAAATTATACAAAAGTAAGATGCAGATGTATACACACGCTAATTTAAATGACTATCTTCTTTTAAACCCTTGGGCATTTTTACATAAAAGCATGTAGCATTAAAAGCACAATGGATGATACAAACATATTGTTCAGACTTTATAAATGGAAGACCACTTAGTTATATAGTATTAACTTTACCTTCTTTGCAACGTCTGTCATTTTTTATTAATACTATTATTCGTTTTAGAACTATAAATATTCTGTAATGAAAATTACACAGTTGAAACCGCACAACTTTTGACTCTTTAGTTTGACTCGTGTGCTTGAATGAATGAATAGCTGGAATAATTGGATGCGTTCACTGGTCCAATTTTAAGTTTTTTAATAAACAAAATATTAATCAATGTTAAATAAATAGGCCTACCACGTTTGGGTTTTCATAATTTAACTCCATTATTTAATCACTTTTAATTAATAATTATTAAATTGTATTTAAATGACAACGAAATGTTACATACTTTTTAATTTTTTTTTTCAAAACGAATGACTTTCCATTAGTTTGAGAATCGTTGATACTAATATTTTTTTTAATGAAATTTATTAAGTAGAGAAAATTACCACAAAATTTGTGATTTCTTATTTAAATGCGTATTCATATTTGTTTTTAAGATAAAGTTATTATTTAGTTCTTTTTAAATTAGGTTGTGTATACACTATGAAAACGCAATATTATATTTTTGTCCATATTTTTTTTGAAATTATGTCTAAATTAGTGAAGTACAAAGTAAAATAATATTCTATAGAATTTATATGTTTTTACTGAGCACATGATTGATAGAACGATTAAAAAATTTAAATCAAATATGACACATTATATACTCTTTAACGACACACAGGTGACATTTTGATAAAGTAGGCTATGTCAATAAAAACAAATTTTATTAAAATTTGAATGAATATAACTTGTATTGAATATTAGTAAATTATGACCTCTTTTAAGTTTAATTTCTCCGGTGTTTTGGACGACTCTCAAAACAAAGGTATAAATACAATATCCGGTATAGGTTAGAATTTTAATAACACCGAACCGATGTAAAATTTAACAAATTAACTATGTGTTTTAAGATGACGAAAAAATTGAATGGTTTAATAGTGAAGAAATCGTTCCAAATAATGAAATAAAGGATTTTAAAGATTTATTTGCCCACGCTAAAATGTTTATGTGCGGAGATGTTGAAATAGGACATGTGTCGGTTAGCAATATGATAACATTTATGAAAGAAAAGGGGATCAAAAACGCCCTTGAACTTGCTGAAAAAGAACACAGTGACCTGGTCACTGGTAAATATGAAGGTACATGTCCAAAATATATTTTCAACTGACTAATAATTTCAAAGTTTTTATTTTTATTACAATTGCATTTTCTTTCTTTACAGGAGGTCTTAAAATTTGGCAATGTACATATGATTTAGTTGAATATTTCGAAGAGAATCAAGAAAGTGTAAATTTTGAAGATAAAAAAGTATTAGACTTAGGTTGTGGTGCTGGCATATTGGGAATATATTCATTACTAAAAGGTGCTAATGTGACATTTCAAGATTATGTAAGTAAATAAATATGTTTACAAGATAATTATAATTATGTTTTACCACAGGAAAAACTTCCAAAGCAGTGATAAAAACAAAACTAATATAATAAATATGTTTTCAGAATAAAGAAATTCTAGAATACTCTACTATACCAAATGTTTTGTTAAACTTTGAAGATGAGGATATAGATGAAAAAACAAAAAGATGTAAATTTTATTCAGGAGATTGGGCTTCGTTTGCCAAACTTCTGGAAGAATCTGTGAAGTTTGATATTATACTTACATCAGAAACATTGTATAATCCAAACAATTATGATAAACTTATCTCATTATTTCAACATAGATTAAGTGACAATGGCATAGTATATATAGCCAGTAAAACATATTATTTTGGTGTTGGAGGTGGTACGCGACAATTTGAATCTGCCATTAAAGATACCTGCCTACAAAGTGAAGTTAAATGGAAAACGAGTAGTGGTATACAAAGAGAAATTTTAAAAATAAAAAAATCATGAGTATTTTTCGTATTTTATTTTTAATATAACATTACCAACCACAATAAAATATTTTAATAAAAAATGGAAGACATGATTTATAAGAAAAAAATGTTGCTAAATGAATGTTGATTTCCTGTATTAGGGTGATAATCTTTCAAATACCCAGCTATCTTCACCTTGGTGTAGCAGCTTTCCATCTGGAACTTCACCTTCTTTAGGCTTCCTAAACTTAATCCTATCATGGAGTCTGTCTCTTTGACCTTGCCAAAATTCAACTGATCTCGGCCGAATTATATATCCACCCCTACAAGTAAAATAAAATAAGAAAAAAATTCACACGACTTTTTAATTTTATTTAATTGTATAAAAAGTTATTGGTACAAGATATTTAAAAAAAAGTTAATCTTCAATATGCAATAAACAATCAAAAATTAGTAATAATACTACAAATAAAAAAAAAATACACAAACAAACAGCCTAAAACCTTTTATCTTTATTTACACTGTGTGGAAAAACCACACTGTATATTTGATGAGTTAGTCAACAATTATCTTATATTAGAGGGTATTTAGAATATTAAACTATTTAATACATATAGGCATTTATTGTTAGTCTTTATGTTGTTTGTAATATAAGTCTGTTAATATACCAAAATGTAGGTTTCGGAATTTCCTTTCCAGGTATCATATATTCTGCTTCTAAAACTTTTTCTCTTTCACAAAGTACATCTCTGGATTCAATTGGAGTGCTTTGATAGCTAGTGGAAGCTGCAATCTGACTTGGAACTGGCCGAGAATGAAAATATTTTATAGATTCGTCTTCAGAAAGTTTTTCAACAGTACCTTCGATTCTTACAGATCTGTTTAGTATTTCCCAATAAAATGTTGCCGCAACATTGGGGTTTTCCTCCTTACAAAATAAAGCATTTATATTATAATTATAAATTCTTACATATATTTCATGGAAAATATTTTATTATAATAACCACAATAATTACCATTTCTTTAGCTTTTCTGCTTCCATAATTAGTGAAAAATTTAAAACCATCTTTTCCATAACCCTTGCATAAAACAAATCTCGCTGAAGGTTGGCCATCCCTAAAAATATATTATATAACATACAGTAACTGATTTTGTTATAAAATAAAATAAAAATAAGGTTTAGAAATAATCTAATGTTTCTTCAAATTGCAACTTGTAACTATAAAGATATAAATGTTTCTAGTATATAATTAAAAACAAAATACTTTGTAGCAGTAGCGAGGCACATAGCATTGGGTTCCAGAATTTCCTTTCTTGCGCAAGCCTCTTCAAACCATGCTTTAAATTGATTAAATGGTTCTTTTGACACTAAATGCTTTTCTAAGAATGTTTCTTCCCTGTCCTTGTATTTAATTCTCATGCCTAAAAAACAATATAAAATTATTCATGTAAACATAAATAAATAAAAATATTGTTAGAATTTATTGGTATAATTTTTCTTTGAAAAATTCTTTGAGTATATGTAGAAACAATAATAATGGCCAATTAATTATGTACATTTGATGATATTTTCAAAACACAATTTTTAAATTCAAATTTCAAAATATTTTATAAAAGAAAAACATATTAAAGTAAATATCATATTAAAATTAAAAAAAAAACGTACCACCAATATCAATACTCATTTTGCGTATATTTGGTATTTGTCTGCTAAAGCAATGTTTTAAACACTTAGTTCCCATGCGTCCTCAACGATAATGATTACAAATGGTTAGTAATTTTCTTGAAGGTTTCTTTATACACAATATTTTTTATACACTCAATGTTAACTAATTGTTTTCTAGTCAATGACCGACGATGATAATGATGAATGACCGACTCTTATTTAACTTAAGTTACCACGCAAATAATAATAAAATGTTGTACTATTATACTAAAACTGTATACTCATATTATCTTAACTTGTATAAATTATAAATTTATTCGTTTCATTGGGAAGATAATACTTTTGTCTTCATCATTAGACCTTATCAATTAACTGAATTAAGGAATCAACTGATAAGAAAATACCAAATAAAAAAAGTATAACAGTGTTGCATATACTTAAAAAATCTTTCCTTAAAACTAGTTCTATTTTTAATGGTTTTTATTTGTGCCATATGAGCACGGATTATTTCGCCAACGCCACGTAGAATGGATTAAAACTAGTTTGAAAATTTCTAACACAAAACAGAAACCTGAACAGACTATTTAATTATCTTTTATAATGTGTAATAAATACTATGTGAATCGAAATGTAGTTTTTTTTGCTAGCTTACAATAAAACTGTTCGTTATAAATCTTAATTTTTAGTAGCACAATTTTGGTAACATTTTTCAATTTGGCTACACAGCAAAATATAGTGTTGCACTTTCAGGTCACTTGAATTTTTTAAACAGATTCAAGTAAAAAACCGTTCAATAAGATTTAATCGAGTCCGTTAGTTCTTGAGCTGTCATTCGACTGACCCAGTCGCTTTAAAGCGTATTAAGTATTTTGATTTATTCATTATATTAACTGTACAAAATTTTTGTCATTATTATATTTTTGTCATTAGTATATATGTTGCAACCGAGTACCTTAATTTAGCCGTTCAATTAACATCCAAGTCTTTTTACTATACGGCACCCGGTAAATCAAACAGCTAGGCAAAATGGACAGATGAATGAAATATATGATACGCGCAACTTAGTCTGGTCGTGAGTAAAATATTTTCCGATTTACTTGATCAAGTATCAACAACAAGTACACACTAACTTTGCCGACCGTTTTAGATGAGGCTACCTTAGCAATCGAGAGCCGAGATGGCCCAATGATTAGAACATGTGGATCTCAGCCGTTGATCACGGGTTCAAACCCCGGCTACCACTGAGTTTTCAAGTACTAAATTAACGTTTAAATTCAGCTAGTGCTCGGCGGTAAGAGGAAACATCGTGAAGAAACCTATCGGGATCGAGGTATCGGGAGTAATTCGGAAACATCTTCATTCGTCGATCCGCAGTGGAGCAGCGTGTTGGATCAAGGTCTCAGAATTTTTTTTTAATTGGTGAGGATGCCTTTGTCCAACCGTCTACTACTGACTGACTGTACCTACTAACGACTGAGTACGATAGGCGAAAGTAATTTTGCGCCAAAGATCAATTGACGGGCTTGTCAAAGTTTAAAATGCGTATAGATTTTTAAGTCAAATAGTATGAACGTGTCATATGTAAAAAAAGCTCAATGTACATGTAGTAGATATTTTAATGTTATAAATTATGTCTGCTACATCTTAACCGAGTTCATATGTGACTCGATTTGACTCAACCGCTGTAGAACCGGTTTGTCAGTCTGACCAGACATCACTAAAATTGCCAAATTACATTGTCACCATTCACCTTGTCGAAACGTCACACGTGATATGTCAACACCTAAAGTTAAATAGTGTTAAATACATAGCAATTGTATTTCACTTGAAAGAATCAAGTTTATTTAAAATAAATTAAAATTTTAATTGATATTTTAAATACAATGGAGGCTGAATCTGAAGTTATAAAAGAGAAAATTCACACCGAACCGGTGTTGAATGATCCACGGTACATAACCTTGTTAAGTTTGATCGTGCTGTTATTCACTTTCCGTAAGTTTGTCTTCATTTTTTTCCACATTAAATACAACTTTCTTTAATTTATTATAATGTATATAATTCTTAATATCCAAATAGTTTATACTTACAATTTTTGCAGTATTTTGGTGGTGTTTTTCGCGACGTCGACATTTGCGTCGTTCTGTTCTACTTACGGGATTATCCGATGCCGGTAAGACGCTTTTGTTCGTGAGGTTGATTTACTCTCAGTATAGACAAACTTTTACATCCATGAAGGAAAATATTGAGGAGTACATAACATCCAATGTAAGTTTTAATATTGATATATGCCATACATATTTATGATAAATGCCTTTTTAAAAATATTCATAATTTGCATTCTCACTTGAAAATATTTTTGGCGTTATTAATTTCAGAAAACATTGAGGATTGTAGATTTGCCCGGCCAAGAGCGCTTAAGAAATAAGTTCTTTGATCAGTACAAGAACAGCGCTAAAGCTATTGTATATGTTGTGGATTCAGTCACAATTCAGAAAGAGATCAGAGATGTTGCTGAGTAAGTATCTGAAAATGTTAAATTATTAAAGTAAAACCATAACTTAAAAGTTTATTTATAAATGTATTTTGATAAAATACCAACATTATCTAACTTATTTTTAAAAAATATTTTTTTAATATAATAATATTTATATCAATGCTGTGGTTAACCACATATTACAGTAACAAGCCTAGTCATTTTTAGTGATTTCTGAAGTATATTGATACAATTTATTATGTATATTTATTTAATACATTAATTTGACATTAATAATAGACAATTTGTAGAGTTAACTCACCATCGCTATTAAAAATTAAAATAAATGATAAAGATTTTCCATATATACAAAAAAATAACAATAATATAAATATGACTATCCATCATAAAATATTTTAAATAATAAAATAAATGCTTTGCTTTTTCAGATATTTATATACAATTTTACTGGATCCTGTTATTCAAAGTAACTGCCCTCCGCTGCTAATTTTGTGCAACAAACAAGACCAGCCAATGGCAAAGGGTAGTCAAGTCATCAAAGGCCTGCTTGAAAAAGAAATGTAAGAATAAATAAGCCTTGTACTCTCATATCCTATCGGCGACTATTTATATGTTTGTCTACCATATATGTATGCTGATAAGCAATAATGTGTCAACCCTCAAAAAGTCAAATTTTGAAATATCGATCTATTTTGGTACTCCATCACCTATATGACATTATAAAAAAAAAATGTAAGTCATCTAAACTAAATAAGTACGGAAAAATATTACTTAATTGAATGTTTCAAATTTCAAGTACCTTCCATATTTTGCAATTTACACAATAATTTCAAATACTTGAAAACATATTATTTGATAACACATTAAATAAATCAATCTAATCTTAATTCACTATACCTTTTTTTCAAAATGAGAAACGAAATATGGATATATACGTCTTCAAAAAATTGATTAAGAATATGTTTGACATCTTTAGACGCTATTTTCTCAAAATTAAGTCTGTGTGGCTTGACACAGTATTGCTTATCAGCGTCCATATATAGAACTACTGTGACAAATTTCCAGTCTTTTAAACCCATTATCAATCAGCCAAAGTTAAAATATATGCAGTAGATTATTTTGTACATATAACAAATGATTATATTTTACATAATATAATTCAGTCTTTTTTCAGTTTACTTATTTTGGTAACAGATACATAATATAATGCCATACTAACTTTTATCAATATAGCAAAATAACAAAAGCAGATGAGCAGATGACTCAACAGTAGCTAATAATTTTTTGTATATCTGTGATGTTATCCTTTGTAAAAAACATCCTTCTATAAAAATTTCCATCTCATTTGTTCCAGCAATCTTGTACGTGTTACAAAGTCCAGTCAATTGCAGTCAGTCGATCCGAACCAAACAAGTAATTCAACATATCTTGGCAAATTGGGAAAAGATTTTGAATTTTCACACCTCAGCTGCAAAGTCGATATCCTTGAATGTTCTGCTAACGTCGGAGACGATGACAATCCTACAGACATAAAAGCTTTACAAGACTGGATTTCTAAACTTTAAAAAGTTCAGAAATTATATTTTTGTATACTTTTTCTCCTATGTTCTCATTTCATATAATGCTTAAAGACTTAACATGTGTTTGACATGCGTAATTGTAAGACTTAATTGTTAAAATTCTGCATTTAAATATTTATGCATGAAGTATTTTTTAATAAAAACGTTGAAAACGATACTAATGTGTTTTTTTTAATAACTTTATTATATCATAACCTTACCTAAGTAGCAAATCAATTAAATTTTTTATATATTTTTGTTTTATTGTCCGATTAAATACGATTAGTAACCTCAGTCCAGCAACATACAAAAAAATTAGAATTGAAAAATTACGAAACTATAATAACAACTAAGAAACATCGCAATAGTGTAGTAAGATATAAAATTTGAAAGAAATAAAAAAATTATGCTGTTATGTTGAATCATGAGTGTATACTTTTTAATAGCCCCCGACTAAAATAAAGAGGGATGTTCTAAGATTGACGTGTATCACGTCTGTGACATCGTAATTCCTTAACCAATAGACCAATTTTGATTAGGTTTTTTTGTATTTGAAAGTTGACGTCAGTTTAAAAAAAAACTACTTAATGGATTACGTAATGCAGATGGATATTAGCTATAATTTACGAAAATCTGTTTAGATGTCTTAAGGTTATTAACTCATTTCTACTTGAAAGGATCTGAGCGAATTCTACTGGTCTCATCGATTCGATACTTATTTATTATGATTCCAATGATATTAAAATAATTATGATATTACATTATTATGTAAAGTAATGAATAAAAAAAGTTACATATTAATTACAAAACGCATTTTTAGTAGCCAGTTACACTATTTATCGATTACTTATGTAACTAGTCGATAGATGGCGTAACTGGTTTTCCGAAGTCGCGGGAGCGTATAGGCATAAAAGGATGCTGATAACCAATAATGTGTTAACCTACAAATAGTCAAATTTAGATATATTGGTTTATTCTGATAATGAAACACGTATTTAACATTATTCAAAAATTTTAAGTCATCTGAACTAAATAAGCAGAAAAAAAGTTTCTTAATCTAATGTTTAGAAAATTGAAGTGTGTTCCATATTTTGAATTATGCAATAATCCCTTACTATACCTCTCTTTACTATACCAATATATTTTATACATTTAATAAAAAAAAAACATATTTTTTAACAATAGGTTTGACATCTTTAAGCGCCATGTTTTGCAAAATGAATTCCGTATGGCTTGACAAAGTGTTGCTCATCAGCGTCCAATTTTGAATGATTTGACCTACGGGCAACGGAATCCTATTATTAAACCTACGTCGTCTTTCCGTTTGCTCTGACTGTCTGTCCAGCGACCTGTTCGTCCGTCCATTCTATCTTTATTGGGTTGTATCTTTGGAGCAATTATAGGTAGCAACAACACTCATGAAGTGTTATTTTTTAATATTTTCTCAACTGTAAAAATAATGTGGTTATGATAATTCAAATATAATAATAAAATACCAAGTAATAAAAATTATTATTACTTGGTATTTTATTATATTAATTAATACTCATCGTCCTTGGAAATTATAATTTTATGATACCAAAAAAAAATAAATAATATATAATATATGTACTAAATTTTTTGAGGGTGCAACATTTAGGAGAAATAATAAAAATATTTTATTAAATTTTACCGCAAGCCCAGGTGCCAAAAAAACATTGACGTCATTTCAACCCTCTTTTAACATCAGTTTTCTCACAACTTATAAAAGATGAGACTAATGACTGGTATATGAGTAAGCAAAAAAATCGAGATCAAAGCTAATATTGATTATTTTAATTGTTATGTTTGAATATTCATAAATTTTATTGACAGAAATCGATAGTCGTTTTGTTCGAAATTGCAAAAAGGGTTGTGAAGATTTATTGTTAGCGGCGATGGGCAAGGTGCAAATATGCATATTCATGACTTTGTCATTATTGTTGTTACGTTATTTACCGTGACGAGTTTTCCATTAACACTAGAAGTGCTGTCGTGCAATTTTTTAACCAACTGGCAACTTCGATCATTTGTTTATTCTGAATTTTTAACCCGCTTTAAAAATGATATTCTCTATTCTGTATGTGATATGTAGGTATATTTGGCTGAATTCATTTTAAAAAACTACCGATTTATATATGTTTACTGATTCGTCAACGCAGAGCGTAAACCGCTGGGGTTACAAACATGAAATTTTGGGTGTAGGTGCCTTTTAGGGTTTAAGCACCCACTAAAAAAGGGCTTTATAATTTTCCACCCCTAAGAGGGTTAAAAGGGGTAAAAATATATCATATTCCGTGGTTATATTAACTTAAAATTTAATACACATTATTCTGGATGATAGTAATGCAATGTGAACACAATCATTGTGTGCACGAATATCATCCCCTATTGAACTACAAGGGGGTGGTGAAATTTGTATGGACAATTTTTTTTTTGGCCGATTATCCTTAAACTTAGCATAAATATTTCTTAGGTTGAATAAATAAATATCTTTAACCCCAAATTAACAAATTATCTCTTATAGTTGTGCTTATAGTTGTGCTGGTGGTATTTAAGTATACGTGGGCAACACCGCGAGGAATTGCTAGTTATACATACATGCAATATGGATTTCAGAAACGCGGAAATAATAAGATAATGTAGCAATCGCGTACATCGTATCGGTGGATGTAATTTACGTGTATGATGATTTCCGAATCTCGTCTCATTAAATTAAATTATGATTGCATTCATGTCTTCGAGGGTAAATTAACTCTCACTGAACGTTACCGTGATTGGAGTAAGAACGGACGGAGTTATTTGAGTTATTGGAATTCATTTATAACGGAAAATGATTGATTCGTAATATTGATTGATGATTTGATTTTTCATACGTGTCTATTATATTTTGAAAATTAAAAAATAAATAAACTTAGGTATTAAAAAAAAAAAAACTCTACCAACGTACGAGTATATGTAACAAAGTTGGCTTGCAGCCTAAATTACATAGCCACGGCGTCATACCGTGGCTCGTTTCGACAACGTGAAAACTTGGTTCAATGACATGATTCCACCCATTCAAGTCCATTCGCCGTGAGTTTTTACGAAGCCCTTCGTAGATTTTCACAAGGCGCAGCCTGAACACTTCACGGCTGGCGTCTTGTTTTATGGGATTTTACGTTAGTTACTTACGTTTCTAACTTAAGTTTGTAGGGGTTTGAACCCGCGATCATAGGTTGAGAACAACGTGCTTAACACTAGGCCATCGTGGCTCTTAGTTAATGTAACATTATTCTCAATCTGAGCCGGATCAGCTAGTTAATAATAGATACATTTTACGTAAAATGCGTATTGCATAGTAAGTACTCTACTAATATAATTAGCTTATTTATTAAAAAGTTAATAACATATGTACATAAAAATTTGTTTTCACTATTCTTTATCACGTTTCAAAGTAAATAATTTACGGATTAGATCATTTTAATTTCAGGTGTACTTAACAATTAGTTCGTTATATCTTTCCCACGGTTAGAAGGCGTATAACCCTCCCACGGTCACGAAGTGGGCAACTGCTGTCATTCAATTTATTCATTGGAACCGCACAAAGGAAGGAAACCTGTGACGTCACGAAATACAATGTTCTCATACAATATATCAATTGTTGCATTGTGGGATGGAAGAGTTTATTTCATAAATGCTCATCGATATGTCTATTCAAAATCGTTCACTGGTAATAAAAAATCTGGTCTATTAGTTACTAAAAGAGTACGATAACTTCAACAGTTTCCAACCACTGAAAAATTATAAAATATAAAGTTTTTCCGTTGTATAGTAGAGATAGAAAAGCATTACCTTTCCTTTTTTATGATGCGTGTCAATTTGCTTTCATTTTATTTGCATAATACTATATATTAATTATTCTTTGTTTCACACAGAAGCCAGATTTTTTCGAAATACGATCCTAAAAAGATCGTAACGATTAAGATACTATATTTGTATGTAAAATACGTACATAATTTTTTAAAAACAGAACGATTTTAATCAAGATTTTAAGGGTATGAATATGTCTTAACTAATTAGAAACATGAGGTATTTTAGAATTTATTGGCTATTGCCAGATATATATTTATATAGATAGTTCATAATTTTCGGGTAATTGTATTACATTTAAATAATTTACGACTGTACAACATAAAGAAACAAATAAAATTACAATTATTTACAAATTTTCGTATAACCATATTTATTTCAGTGAAAAATGCCCAAAACAGAGTATTAAAAAACTGCAACCTTTTTCAACTATTGGGTTAATATTTATAATTTTCCCAAGAGTATTTTTTTTTGCAAATAGCTAAAAATTTTACCGTCCACATCAAAGACACAACTGTTAAAAGAACTTTCTGAAAAACAAAAATATGTGTGTTCGAGTTCCAGGACAGTAAAGTCAAATTCCTGGATATGGGACAAGACGCGAAATTCCGGGACAAACCCGGATTTCCCGGGCATCTGGCAACCCTGATGTGATCTGATAAGCACTTTAAATAAACTGCAAAAATATGCCGCTCCTCTACTGTGACTGTAAAACTAAGTTGAAATGTTTAGCACCATTTTTCATCGGGCCATTTACGCTACTAAAATTTATCTGCATAATTAATTTATACATTTTTATCTTCCGCAGTCTTACATTACTCCTTGCTTTGGCGCGTTTTAGTGGCAAATTAACCTTTATCAACACATCTAAAACTGATAATTATCTCAGATCTGCTGGTTATAGTCCAGACTCAGGCTTCGTGTACGTACATTTTATTCATCATAACATTTTTTATTAAACCTGTATCGCTACTGAATGACTTAACATTAGTTTATATGCTGATAAGTTCAGTGTTTATGTCGTTCCACTGAACGCATCATAACTTTTCTTGGTTAATGTAATTTAGCCCATTAAAGTTTTATTATCAACGAAATAAATTCGCATAAAATTGGTACCTACCTAACGTTTCAAATACCTAATAACGGAAACTTTTAAATATTAGTTATTCTCTGTGACCAATGTAAGTAATATATTTTTAATTGTAACATTAAAACATGCCTAATTAATGATAAATTGTATTGTTTTTTTTATTGCGAAAATGAAAACTACTAACAAAGCTTTAATTTCAACGATATTACAACGCTGCACTACAAATAAGTATCCATATGTATTCATGTTTTGTCATATTTATATATTTAAAAAATCCCAACTACATTTATGTACATGATAAATTACTATAAAGATCTTTGTTTCATATTTAATATATTTAAAATCAACAATCTCAGTGACAAATAGTGGATTATTATTTTTACACATAATTACGTGTAATCAATTTTGATGAGATGAAGCAGGGTGTCGTCACAGATGAGCAGTAAACCGTAAAAACATCGCACAGTTAGGTAGGCAGCTCAAACGCGCCGCCTCGTGTGTGGTCCAGCTCGAAAATGTATGCAAATTTCAATATTTATCGACAAATGAGAGCTTATTGCGTCCCTCAGATATTAAGCATGTAAAACGTAATATTGAATATTCATTTAGGTTTCATAAAAAGGCCGTTCGGTTTTATTGAAATGTGTTATTGTGGATAGCACTACATTAAACGATCTTCAGAGTCTCGTAAAAGTATAATTAATTCAGTTAATAACTTGCAATAATTTTACAGGCAGTAATTACTTTTGCTGATAGCAATTTAATAATTATACCTACTTAAGATAATCGAGTGTTTTGAATGATTTTAAGTTTTTTTTTCGGTGGGTGAATTTATATAAAAATATATAATAGCATCTTAGAAAACGCATGTCTCGAAACCAAATTAATTTTGTGATAGCATTTTTTAAATATTTATATTTTTTATGTATTGTTAATTTTTACATTATTAAGTAAGTTAATAATTAATTATATTGTTATGATGATTAGACATGTTTTGTTTATATTTTGTAATATATAACAAAGTTTTTATATTTCAAAATCAGGATCTGATCTAATGTCGAAAATTATATTCGTAATTTATATATGTTTTTAAACTTAAATTTACTGTAAACAGTATATGCCTATTAACTATACTGTAAAAAAGTAATCTGCTGAATATTACTTTTAAAATGAGAATTAACGATAATGGTACTATTGGTACTGATTTTTTTATTACATTACCGTTTCGTTGCAGCTGGCGAAAGAGCTATTTGCGCGTCAGAATTAAAATAATTCCCTTTCCCTTGCAAATATAAACGCATTTTTATTTAAAAAATTTTAACAGTACATAAAAATTGTTGGAAAAAGTTCAAGCAATGAGGCAATCATTTTCCACAGTCTCGTTAAGGGTGCGCAATTAACCGATTATTTTAAAATAACCGTTGCGGGCCGCGCATGCCCGGCCGAGGCGGGCCTTTGTCGGCGACCAGCCTTGTTGACATTTTGTGGAGCAAATCTTCATGCCGCGGCGGCTTTCATCTTAACTTATAATCGTTTATTTGATGGATGTTCATACGTTTATAAATTGCGTAGATTGGTATGTAAATAAGTTTAATACGAGTTCTATTTTTATAACCACAATAAAATTATAAATAGGACTCTATATAGGCTCGAGCAGTTGCAAGTACTCATTTGTAAGTAAGATTTTTACGAAGATCTGATAATGGTATTATGTTTAAAAACTTTACGGACAAATTTTAGTAATGGAACATAAGCAAGACAATTTTAATGGCGAATGTACAAATAAAATTTTGAATACTGTTTCTGCCACTCGTAAAATCAATTTTTGTTGAAACAATAAAACTTGAAGTGGAATATATATATGAAACATAAAATATATAATAATATCACTTTGAATTTAATATGGGAAATAAAAAAAATAGAGTTTTGATCACAATAAATTAAATAATAAAAATCAGTAAGACGTGATTAGACGATTGGTTTTTTTTTCTATATGCATTTTCAATTAATTTAATCAGTCAGGATCAAAGATTTAAAATAAAAAAAGCGAAGGGCGTTAACAAAAAAACACTTCCAGAATAAAAACTGATTTTTTAAATAATTTAGGTACAGATTTTTACTCTTTGGTCAACCATTAAAGCAGAAAAAGTTAAAATATTGACAAACAATTTTTATTAAAAACATGGCTAATCTAACCGCCACAAAGTACATTTGAATTATTGATATCTTTATCCGACCTTAAAATAACATACATACACTGGAATGTAAGTCATAAATAAAATAAACAATCTTTAATAAAAATATAATTAAAACGCACATTGATAAGCTTATGAAATGTCCTAGAAAGGCGAACAATTGGATCCGCCTACAACGATAGCTCACCAATCTACGACCTGATTGGACGATTTACCGAACCATTGGTTTTGTTCTACGTATTTTTTTTTTCAGGAGGCAGTACAAGAAATTCACCGGCACGTAGTATGTAGGTACTCGACATTGAATACCAGAATTCATTTTTTTTCGCATCCATAATAAATTAATGCTGCGACAAGTTCTACTTTTTGCTGGTCGTCCATCATTATTTTTATTTATTGGGCACAGATGTACAAATATTTACTAGTAATCAGAAAAAAAAATGTCCTTGTTGTTGATTTTAAAATGACAATAAAATAAATTCATTTTTTATTGTTTTTTTTTAATATACTTAATATTTAATAGACTCTGCTGAAGTTATTGAGATTTCGTCTTGTGATTACGATAATATTTGATGCATTTTAAATAAAAAATCGCAAATCCATATAAAATAATAAAAACGAAAGTAAATGCTGTTGTTTTAATATTTTATACTAATGTCAACACATAATTTAAAAGGTAACTGTATTAAGACCCGTCTTCATTTATTAAGTTTCTGTTTAAAGTCATCGCGCGTTCGTAAATAAAATGCTTATTCTTTAAGCAATCTTATTCCATTTTGTTTTATGCATACAGATGAGTTATTTGATTTTTATTAATTGAACTGCCAAGCGGGACGCAATCGTGGCAGCAAGAACAACGGGGCCGCGCATCTGCCCCATTTATTAATACCATCAGCAATAAAACATTTGAGACACGTTCTTACGAATCAATACTCGCGTTCCCGGTATGAATTATTTATATATTTTATTGTCGCTTTATCGCCTGTATCGCTCGGCAGCGGATGCCGGGCGTCTTTCCCGGCTGAAATAATAATCAGAGTATAATTTTTATTTTTGACAAATAACTGGTCAGCATTGGGTGTAGTCGGGTTCTTTCGCGACCGGCTGTGGAGATGGCCACCGGGATTCCAGTTCTCTTGTCTGAATATGCATAAGAGTTTATCGGTATGTTACCTTCTTGTAATTTATTCAACGCGACTGTCATTGTCTACGTGCACGACAGTGGCGCCACACCAAAAACGCGATATCCGACAAAATAAATATTAATAAATGTCACAGTTTGACCCAAGAATATCGCTGTGATTTTCTGAAAAATTTAACAATCCTCATCATCTACGTCGCACATGACCAATCTAAGACTAGGTATGAGATTCTCATTTCTTTAAAAATGCTCATCATGTTTCATACGTCACATACAAATGTCTTCAACTTACAGTTCAAAACAACAACATTTACGCAATCTTAATATATCCCTGATAATCTATTTGGTTCCTTAGCATAGCGTATTTCATCATATTTTCCCATCCGTTACAATGTAGAGAGTAACGACATGTCGGTAATCAACTCGAGGTGAAGAGTTAAACACCTCTGTAAAGTGCGTATACATCAGTGTCACGTCAAAAATGACTACAGTTTGTACCATAATCACAATAAAAATGTTTCCTTTTGGCTATAGCTTCATTTCCATTATTGCAACGTTTTCTGAATGAGAAACTGATATGTTGCTTCATCTTAAGTAGAGTTTGAAGCCTCCGGGAATTATAAATAATGCCACACGATCGATGGATATTGTCTGCGTTTAGTAAAAGTAGGTTTTACTCCACCTCTCTCGAGAATAAGTCTAGAAAACAATACAGTATTATGTTACAAAATTACGTTACTAAGTTATTAGGAGCCTATTTATTTATTATTACTTAGTATATTTATTTAGTTAAATTTAACTAGAACCAAATCAAAATCAAAATATTTTTATTCATAATTAGGAATTAAATTTCTCTTTTTAAAACTCAGCGGGACTTATTTTTTCCTTTGACAAAACACAAACTGAACGTAATTATAAAATGTTTAGGTAATTAATACTTTCTATTAATCTATTTCAATAATACCACCATATCGATCTAAAAAAGCGTAGATTTTTATTTTTAATCTACATACTAAATTTAAATTATAATTACTGTTAATAATATAATCTTTCACCTTATAATTACAAATCAAATATTAAAATATACCTGAAATGTTAAAACAAATATAAGTATATGTACAGTCAATAACCACTACCCTCCCGTCACAGTCCAGTAAAAATAAGACTAAATAGAATTCAAAGTACACACAGTACGTAAAAACAAAAAAGGACCAATGTGGATTTCGTCTGGCATTGACTCTGTAAAGAGACTTAATGAGAGCTTATTGTCAATCGGTTGTCAATTGCGGCCGGTATGCAAACTTGGGACCATCCACGGTCATCTGATATGCACTCGTATGCCTCCTTTCACATTTTTAACAGGCCATTGCGAAAAGTAAGTAACTTCTTTTTTAAATATCCGTAATTTACGAATAAGTACAAATGTTTCAATAATTCACCCAAATTGAGAATATTGTGTTTTGTTGTAGGAAAATTAAATTGGATACTGATAAGCAATAATGTGTCAACTGACAAAAAGTCAAATTCGGTGATATTTTCACCTATTTAACGTTATTCAAAAAAATTTCAAATAATCTAAACTAAATAAGTACGGAAAAAGTTTCTTAATTTCATGTTAAGATTTTTAAGTGCGTCCAATATTTTGCAATTTATACAAAAATCCTAAATATTTGAAAAACTTTTTATTAGATAAAACTTTAATTATATCCATCGGTATTTAATTACTTATACCTTTTATCAAAATCAAAAAGAAAAGATGGATGTATACTTAATAAAACACATTTATTAAAAATAGGTTCGACATCTTTAGGCGCCATTTTCTTAAAATGAAGTCCGTGTGGCTTGACACAGTATTGCTTATCAGCGTCCAATTAATCTTTGATTTTATTTAGATATGTCATTTAAACTAATCAAATCCTTAAGATAAATATGATTAAACATCTCTTTCATTAGGAATAAAATGTAAAATTTTAAATTGGAAAAGAAAAATGTATGTGTTGATGAGATTAAAATATACATTTTTTTATTATAGGAGGTACCTTAACCGTATATTAACGTTAAAATATCTTCATTCGACATTCAATAAATAAAATAATAAACGAAGTAACTCTTAAATTTCGATTATCCTTTAGTAAAGATTATCAATTTCGGTCATTCGTTTATCCGTTTAAATTAATTTCATAAATCTCTTCGTTATCAGTAGTTTTAATCAAAGCTTGCGTTTAACAAATGTCCTGACGAATTGCGCCATGTGTGGTGGCTGATCTTATGATCATTTAAAAAATACCACAGAGCATACATCAATTTTCATAAAAGAAAACATTTCCTTTTATTTATTCCATATTTAATTTATTTGAGCGAATTTACTTTTATTTATTAAATCAGGTTTTAGTTTTTCTTTCCGCACATATCATTGCTATTGCCATTCTTAAGTTGGATATCTTGGAAAGTAAGAAATAAAATCTTAAAGCGAAAATGTTTCATTCATAACAAAACAAATTTTACTTGCATTGACTTAAAATTTTGTACGTTTGTGATATATTGAATAATACTTACCAGTTTACCACATTGAATCTGATAAAAGCAACCGGAATTAGTAATAAGTATCCTTTCTTTAATCAACTATATACAGGCTGAATCATGAAGGACATTAAGGGGAAATCTGAAACTATTAGAGCTAGAATAATTTTTTGAAAGGAATAAAGTCACTGTTAACACACACACTTTAAAGTTAAGAAAAAATAAATTCAAATATTTACAAAATAACTCTACACGGCTCAAGAAAAGAACTTGGTAATTTCTGAATTTTTATTATTTACTTTGTTTTTATTTATTAAATAAATGAATAATGATGAATAAATTTGACATTCTAAGTGTTAAATTACAAGAAACCAAACTTCTCAACCTTGCTCTACCAGACGAAGTACAACGAAGCACTTCTTAGTACCATTTAAGGCATAGTATACAACGTCTTCTGGAAAACTTTCAATGTAAACTACGTATTATATTTATGTGGGTAATTAAAAAATCACCGAAACTACAGAATATGTGATAAAATTATTCTAAAGTCTTACCCTACACTTAAATTTGATTTTAGTAGTTAAGTCAAAGTTAATTACTATTTATTTCAACATATGTAGGTAGATATTTCACACGATCAAATATAATAAATAAGTTATTTAAAAAACTTTATTTTAACGGATATCGATAATTTATTACAAAGTATAACTAATTAATAATTTTTCATACCTGAAACACGAATCAAACTTAATCAATCTTGAATTACAATCAACCGGTAATAAAATCATTTTGCATTTATTATAATTAATTCAAGAATATAAAACTATTACACGTTGTTTATAAATAAATATATAGTCGTTGCTCGTATTCGTCAAGTAACTCTACAGGAGATCTCACATTTTTTACGATGAAAGAATTACGCGATGTTGCTTAATTTAATATTAATGATAAATTATTATTGTACAATTGAAATGCTGTTTTTTATATAATACTAGCTGCCAATCGCGATTTCACTCGCTTATATGGTTACTGCTTCGCTCCTATGAGTCGTAGCGTAGTGTAATGTATGCATACTCAATAAACGTGGTAACACAAAACTTTTTTTTCAAATCGGTTTCGTAGTCTTTCCTTTTAAAAAATTAGTGTAGTTAACTGTAGTATTAATATACTCTATTGATAATTTCTATATTTACAATTAGAAATAAAAATATTAAAAAGAAATTGATGCAAAAAGAGGGGGTGTTATAAGTTTGACTTCTATGTGAGTCTGTCTGTGGCACTATAGATCTTAAGCGGGTGGACCGGTTGTGATGCGATTTTTTTGTTTGAAAGAAGGTTTTCTATTTCATGATCATGAGCTTTTTTTTCTGCGATAGGAATCTTAAATGCATAATAAGGATTTGAGTTACTTTCAAACATATATGTGACCTACAATTTTAAACACCTGTGCATGCAACGTGAATATGCAAAATTATAGAATTCTTGGTATGATGCTGCAGTCAGAATCAATAGAATACATAACTCCTCACCAATTTACAGCAGAGGTATCGTGTTGTTGCTCGTTGAAATTGTCTCAATAAATAGATTGTTGGGGGTTTCTTTCAATGTTAAATTTTAGTAAATTATACTAACTCACTCTTTACTATACAAATCTTTAAATACATTGCTATGTCATAAATGGAATGCATTGATAATCAAATATGTCCGAAGGCACTTCCATTGTACTCTCTCAGCTGCACGTGGGCACAGGAAGACAGCGCGTGCTCTCCAAGAAATTGAACCGCCGGCTCCACGTGCATTATTCAATACAATTTTGCCAATAAATTAATGCTCACGCTGAGATCCCGCCGCACATACTAATGGCGACACGCGGCACGCCGCTTTTTGCACGGCCGCCTCCATTCAGCTCTCCATTGATACGGACCGGTAAAAAGTAACCGGGGCTCTTGTCCATCCTACTAACTAACATTACCACTTTTTATCTCAGACAAGGACGTGATCGGTTCTGTTTCGGCGAGGTGATGAGAATCCATAATTGCACTGTCAATTGCCCGGACGTGGACTGACAGGAATACTAATTTCGGGTCGCGTTTAATTTGTGCTAATAGCCGTGTCTTCGTATAGAGATATTAAACTATGCTGCTAACTCACTCTCGTTTCGCAATTAAATTAAATTACTAACTAAATGTATTAATAGCTGTTTTATAATTTGCCTTAATTGATGCCGAGTAATCGACGAGAAAGAATCGGTATGAGCAATTTTAAAAGCGCTTATTAATAGTTCAGTAGTTATCGTTGAGTATTTTAATTAAAGCAATTTAGAAAATAAATTACACTAGTAATAAATTACAGGGCTCTAAAATATATTACACACTAAATTAAAAGGACGATTGGTGCAACGTCGACTTTTATTATGCTTATGTAGTATTTGAATATTTTACGATGAGTAAAACGTGAGAGATAGTAAATATTCCGCAAACAATAATCGTTAAGTAGTCACACCTTTAGCACCGTTTTAACGCCTTATTGCGTAATAACATGGATTATTAATTAACATCGTTTAGTATGAAGGTTTTAGTTGAAACGGTTCGATGGGAGTGAACGATATTCGAGTCTGA
This sequence comes from Hypolimnas misippus, assembly GCA_037950945.1. Lineage (NCBI taxonomy): Eukaryota > Metazoa > Arthropoda > Insecta > Lepidoptera > Nymphalidae > Hypolimnas > Hypolimnas misippus. The sequence continues at coordinate 10,595,776 of JBBEEQ010000006.1, forward strand.
AGCGCCACGAACCGCTAAAACATGGTCGAAACAGGTATAAAATTAATAACGACATGAAGGGGCTCATTACAGCGAGCACTAAAGCGATGGCAGCGATAAGTGATGCTCACATTAAAAAGGTAAAATATCGCTCGAGAGTGCCACCGTCTGTGTAACGATACGAACACACGATTCAGGAAAGATACTGATTACAGCAAAAAAACGTTTTTTCTTTCTTTTTTAGTAACATCATTAAGTAGGTAGCTGTCTACATTATTGTGTAAATTTCCATTATAGGGTATAGACACACGTGATACTCGTAATATAATACGTTAATAAGTTTTTTCCACTTATTGGTAATGCAACGTTGTAAATAATATTGATACACATTATTTTACCTTTTATTATATATGTCTTAATAACTTAATCGTGTATTTTAGTTTTATAGAAAATTGCATTTAAAGTATTTTAATACGTGACCCTCAAAGCGCACAATTTGTTTAAACTTGTTATCTCAGTAATTTCTGTAAAAGTCAGGAACTGCAATTTGTATTGGACAGGTTTCTTATACAATTTACTACGAATAACGTGCCCTTTTGCATTGCAAACCAGCGGTATCATTAAAATATATGTTATCAGAGAACAATTTCAGCAGATTAATCCATTAAAATCTCTCTTAACGGTAAAGGGTCTAATTGAATCCAGCGGTAGCTGACTGGAATCGTAACAATAAGAAAGGGCAGTCGGCGGCGCCGGAGCAAATTGTACTGAGTGTTTTCCTTTTGTATTCCAATTCAGAAGACGGCTATTGGTTCATTTTAATGAGCTTCGATCAATGGGCGTAATTATTTTTTGTATCATTCTTTGTTGGCATCGAGCGCGCTGTCGACTCATATGGTAAAGCCGCGTCCCATTCGCATAGGCATTTTGCGCCAGTTTTTGCCTGCGTTTTTGGAGTATATCCGTATACAGATACAATTGCGCCCTCCAATTACCGTCTGTATGTATGGAAAGAAGCTCCATCTGGAACAATGTATAACAAGCTAACTATCCATTTACCGATTGCCGTATAAGTACCTCGTTTTCATGTCAATTTAATGAGATGCCTCTCGGATGCCTCATGTCGCCGGAGCTCGGTTTGAACGTCAAAATAGGTGTTTAATATTCTAAAGTATTGTTTCTATTCGAGTTATTTCATTCTTCTGTTGAATTAGTACTCAATGTAAATGTAATTAAAAAAAAGATTAAATCCAAGGTGTACCCTTAAATAGATATTGCTTTACCATTTTCTAAATGGAAAGATTTCTTTAATAATATTCGAGACGATGGAAGCTTTTCATTTTCATTTCATTGTAATTAAAAATAACTTTTGAAAGACTGCTTTATAAGAATATTTTGATTTCGTTTTTGTATAGTGTATGATATTCGAGGTACGATGGTTTTTATTTAATATTAAGGAAGTTTATAAATTGTGTTGTCGTTATTCGATACCCTCAACGGGGTGCTTTGTCCAACATTATTGTTAATAATTACTAAATATATATATAATTTATGCAATATTTATGTTTGTTATATCGAGATTAACTGTAAATGTATTACTATTATGGTTAAACGTAAAATAAAAAAAAAAAAAAAACGAAATAAAAAAAAAATTGTTTTAAACAAAACCATGTAACAATATTTATGTTAAATCTTTACCCGTAAATGGATGCTGATAAGCAATAATGTGTCAACCCACAAAAAGTATAATTCGGAGATATTGGTGTATTTTGATACTGCATCACCTATTTAACATTATTAAAAAGAAATTGAAGTCATATATACTAAATAAGTACGGAAAAAAGGTTCTTAATTAATTGTTTCGAATTTCAAGGGCGTTACATACATATTTTACAATTTATACAATAATCTCAAACATTTGGAAAACTTTTAATTAGATAATATATTAAATGTATCAATCTGATCTTAATTTATTTAATCTTTTATCAAAAAAGCAAAAATGGATATATACTTCTTTAAACATATGTGTTAAGAATAGGTGTGACATCTTTAGACGCCATTTTCTCAAAATGAAGTCCGTGTAACTTGACACAGTATTGCTTATCAGCGTCCAAATGTGTGTTCAATATTGCCTAGAAAAATAAGTAAATTAAATAGTTTAATCAATAATATTATAATTTACAAGATTTTGGATTTTGGCAACCAAAATGCTGACCACTTTGCGTGACGTTGTACGTCGTTACCGAGTATAACGGGCAAGAGTAATTTTGGGAATAAAAGTCAATTGACGAGCTCGTCAAATTTGAAAATGGACCAATCGACTCCAACCCGCAGTGGAGCACCGTGTTGGATTAAGCTCTAAACCTTCTCATTAATAGGAGAAGTGGTCTTTGCCCAGCTGTGGGATATGTACAGACTGTTACTTTACTTTTAACTAAGAAAGAAATATAAATTAAAAACTCATTTAACATACTCTTATCTTTAGCCGCAATAACCACGATCAATACATAAAATAACTCGTTAATATTTAATCATTTTGATAACAACGACATTTGACGTGTGCTCCGACCCAAAATGCTACCACTTATTTTGTTTCTTTGTTTCGAAGCCGCTCGCAATCAGCGCCTCAGTTCACTCATTACGTTTAATTTCTTAATCGCCTTAATTGAAATGTTAAGCTGGACTAAGATAACTCATTAATGCACGTGTCGGATAACTCTAAACTTCTTTTATTACTCCGCATTGGCACCAGCATATGCGCTTTGTGAATTAAAAATAAACAATTTATTTGTAGATCTGATATTTTGATTTTAACGAAGCTTCTTTATTCAAAATCCAATAAGAAAATAATATTTTCGATAACTGTTTTCTTTGTATATATAATATATATTTCACTCCCCTCAGAAACTAGGTAGTACATTCGTTTTTGCTGCACTTCACCAATTTTCTGAATACTAATTAGGAATAACAACTGAGTTGCAAGATTTGTTTTTTTTACACGTTATTTTTTTGACGGCATTTATATTTAACACACAATTTTTTTCCATTCACATTAATTATTACTTGTATGAAGTTTTCTTACATGACGCGTTTAATCAGTTACAAGTTTTTTAACTATTTGTATAGACATAAAGAAATATGGTGTGTCATGTTATTAAGACGTAAAAAAAACTGACTTCGAAAGCAATGTGTGCAATTTCGTCGCTTAAATGACATACAAATTCCAGATCTTTTTATTTAAGAACTACTGAACTGATTTTGATATAAAATTCTATGGCACCAAATTGCGAATAAAAAAGTAATTTCGAATTCGGCAAAGTAATAACGAAACGATGTCAAAAAAACTGTTGAAATTATAAAAAGCACATATGTCTGTATGTGTTTAAACAGATTGCAGTAATATTATGAGCTAGTAATTAATCAAGCTGTGTCATTCGTAATCAATGGTCAATTGGATATCTCAATTTATTTTAGCCCTGAATAATGATTGCGGTATCGCCGGTCGAATTATAGCCATTAATTCAATCTGCCAGACGAGTTCCAAGTTGAACTATGTATGTACAGCGAAACACTGAAACTAGTTACGCTGTCTGGGTTTACCTTGCTTAGTTAAATCTAATTGATCAGACGTTGGCCAGTGATAAACTTTTCGACACTTTGTTGAAAGAAAAAGACGAAAACAATGCGAAAAGCGGCCGCCCAGAGGTCGAAATTCAATCATATTCCATTGATTGAAATTTTAACATTATTCAATTTTACTACAGACTTTAACAATAACCAAAAGAGTATATACATATGCATGAGTGTGTGTCACATACATGGTAGTGTGTGAAATGTTTTTTTTATTGATTGAATGTATTTTTTATACATAATTAAAAAAAAGTAGCATTCTGCCCAAAAAAATAGCATCCTTCTTTATGTTAAAATAAAGGTGTGCGAAATTTCATTCTCCTCCGTATGCGCAATTTAAACACAAAAGAGGTACAAAGTTCAAAGTTCAGTTAAAATTTGTTTCACATATTAATACATAGATTTAAAATTACTTTTTAATTACAACTGCAGATTACTTTTCGTTTCGTCGAACGTATCCATTTCTTTATATTTTGAATGTAAAATATAAAGAAATGAATACGTTCGACTATTTTTAAGAGCAAAGTTTAACTATTAAAGAGAGGTTTAAAAAAAGGCAAACCGACTTCAAAAGTTGTTTCCGTTTACTTGAATGACGAACTTATTCCAGTTATTTTGATTTCAAAATCAAACTACTGAACCGATTTTGATGACAATTCTACGGAACTAATTTGAACAAAAAAGAATTAACCAAATCAGTCCAGCCGTTTTCGAGTTGATCGGTGAACATACACGAAAAAAGTCCTCGACGAATTGAGACCTCTTACTTTTCGGTAGTCGTTTAAAAACCCTTACTTTATCGCTTAAACGAACATAACTGTAAAAAGGTTTAGGTAATAAGAAAACCCTTGAATTTATTTACCCTGTGAACAATCAGCCTTAACAGAGCATCGAGTGTCGCCTACGCGAGCCAGTATCAAATCGCCCTCGCCTTTTCTGGATACAACTATTAATTAAAATCACCGAGCTTCCCACATACACTCTGTTTTAGTACAAATTGACTTCACAACACCGGCCCGCCCTGATACCTCACACGCATGCTTGAGGTTATTTGAGATGTATTATTCCTTTAAAATATGGTAATGTTAAATTAGTTTTATGTGTAAGTAATAAATAAATGCCTTATGCTCAACAACTACAACTTTAATATTTGGACGCTGGTAAGCAATACTTTGTCAAGCCACACGGACTTCATTCAGAAAAAATGGCGTCTAAAGATGTCAAACCTATTCTTAATAAATATGTTTGAAGCAGTATATATTTACCTTTTCTTTTATTTTTTGATATAAGGTATAATGAATTCAAAGCCGATTGATATCTTTAATATATTATCTAATAAAAAGTTTTTCAAATATATGAGATTATTGTATAAATTGCAAAATATGGAACGCACTTGAAATTCGAAACGATTAATTAATTATTTTTCCGTACTTATTTAGTTTATATCATTTTAAATTATTTTGAATAATGTTGATTAGGTGAGGCAGTATCAAAATACGTTATATCTCCAAATTTGACTTTTTGTGAGTTGACTCATTATTGCTTATCAGCATCCATTTATTCATTAATACGTAAAGCAAAAACGTTGTACTCCTTTTTATGAAAATAGCGCAGAAATATGAACTATCGCACACTTATATTTTATATGGAGAAGATGGGCAGAATGCTAAATACATTCAACCAATAAAAAAACATTACACACACTACCACGTATTTGACTCACATGCATCTATACTCTTTTGTTCATTTGTTAGTCTGTGGTCAAATTTAGAATAGATTATCTGTGGTAAATCTTGAAATCGGTTGAAGATTTAATAGCTACGTTCGAATTTGGACCGCTAGGCGACCACTAGTACTTTTAAATAGTCTAGAAGCGAATAATAATAGGACATTACATTCATACCCACGTCTTTATTTTCTTACTCTTGTAATAATATATCGCCAAGTTCTCTCTCTTTATATCAACAGTCCGTTGCTAGGCAATTGTACAAGTCTATTAACAACACCTTCTTGGACATCTGGGAAAACACATGATAATAATATTTGTATAGACAAACACATAGCCCACGATTAATGGAGACCTAAGCGAAGATTTGTCATTATCGAATCCGCGATTTAACCGTACCTTAACACCCAGAAGCCGATATAGTGGGTACATGGGTATTACTTTTTTTTTAAATGTAGTAAATTAAAGATTGTTTAATAACTCTTTATAGTATAGTCGCATACCAACGCCAAATGCATTTGATGTTATCCCATTTATACCATCTATAAATTATACAGTTCTTTTCATTTTAGAAATAAACTTCTAAACCATTTTTGATTTTTTTATGGGGTAAATCGAATCCTATCACACAAAGGAAGAATTTTCAAAATCGGTTTATAAATGACGGAGTTATAATGTAACAAACATGGAAAAAACATACACAGGGAATTGAAAACTTCCTTTTTTTTAGTCGGTTGATAACCCTATACCTAGCAAAACATTTTGAGCACTCTACAAGTACAACTAACAGTCTAAAAATGATATTTTATTAAAACAACAAAATTTTAGAAAACCACGTAACTACCTTATATATGTATATGCATATATATTTTTTTCTTAGTATAGGTACACTCTAAATTATTCAATACTTTGCAATGATATATGAAAACAGATCGATCCAAATCTATTTCAACTATTTTCTAAAAAAATCTAATCCCATATTGTATTAGTAACGGAAAACCTCTGTACAAAGATATAACAAATGATTCTACAACCAGCAAGATACTTAATAGCTATAGATACAACTTTCCTAATGATTTTATTGTGAAGAAGCCTTTGTTTCTAATTAGTTTTAGTACATGCATACGATCGCACGGCCGAGAGGTTCGGATGGCGCGGGAACATTTTCCGGCCTCGATGCCATTGTTCTACAGCTAATTGAATCGATGCCACTGATAGATTGTGTCCTGTTAACGTGGCTAGTGGCACAGTACACCTTAACCTATGATTAAAATGGAGATAACATTTCAAAGATTTGTTTTTAACAATTATCCGCTGAACATAGCAGTGAGTTAAGGCCAATCCAATCAAATTACTTTATTAAGTAAGCCTTACAAACACATTTGAATCATTTAACGATAATTACTTATTTAAAAGCTAGAAGTTTGGAACAGTTTAATATACGGCTATGTCTAATTTGACGAGTTTTGATTTAGGTTTTCCATTTGAAATCCATTCCATTTGAAAATCAAAGAACGGTTATATAAGTCGAAGTAAAAGAAATACGTTTTGTAAACGGCATAATACTCGTACATACATAACACATCGAGCTTTAAGAAGTGGTAATCGGTTAGCTTGGGATCGTCGGTATATTGTCATAATTCGGTATCTATTATAAGCTGTTAAACCTGCTTAGTTTGTAATAGTAATTGAATAACGTATATTTAAAACATAATTAAAAAAAAAGGATAACCTAATGAGCCGAAATGGCCTAGTGGTTTGAACATGTCGAACTCAGTCAATGATCGCGGGTTCAAACCTTGGATAGCACCGTTGTATTTACAAGTGCTAAATAAATGATTAAATTCATTTTGTGCTCGGCGGTGAAGGAAAACATCATGAGGAAACCTGCATGGGCCGGGAGAAATACTTACACATGTATATCCGCCAACTCGCAGTAAAGCAGCGTGGTGCATTAAGCTCTAAACCTTCTCCTTAATGGAAAAGCAGGTCTTTGCCCAGTAGTGGGAAATTTACAGGCTGTTACTTTACTTATTTTAGAACCTCCAAATTTTAAATTGATTTAGCTGCTTTTACTATGCGTGCCATTATATTTTTCGTGTTTCACAAAATGTATATATTTTATCTAAGTATAAAAAGTTTTATTACAATAATGTTGTTACATCAAAAGATTGGAATTATAAAGACAATTAAACATAAAGCAATGGAGCTGGGCATTACCAACAAATTGTTAGCGCTACCATATAACTTACAAATCGAATCTGTCCCGCTCGCGGCGCCCGCGCACTGACCGTATCGCGATCTAACGCACCGGCGCGATATGAACTGTGTCATAGATAAAACGACCGACATCACCTTTCCTAATTGTATATCATCTGTATTTATTATTATTAGCATTGTATTCATTTTTAGCTAAATAAACATTAAAAATTTCGTTTTAAATCAAGATCCTGAATGTAATAAGTTAAGTGTAATTCTAATGAATTATACTTAATTTATAAAACAAAATACATACTGCTGAACATAAAACCTCCTCCTTTTTTGAAGCCGTTTATTAAAAAATATAAGAACCAAAGTACAAAGTTTACATAGGTAAACAAAAATTAAGGTTTTTTTGGTTCCAGAAATTTAAAAGTTCTTCAAATTTAATTAAGTTAATTAATTAAGAAAAACAACTTAGGTTTCTTCAAGTTCCGATTAATTATAATATTACAGGCTTTCATATGTGTATAAGATCATTCTGATTAGATTTTTATTTGTAATTCTTTTTGATCAAAACTATCACATGCGTGTGTGTTTTTTCTTTTAAAATTATATGTTGAGATTATTGACTAAAGCTTTCATTAATATTCTTAATTATCACATAAATATAATTACAGAGAGAAACGAAGATTTCACATAATTAGTACATCATCAAAGCTACACTAATCATATTTCATACCATACCGTAATTACTACTTTAATTAATGCCTTTTATTCATTGGCTGAAGCTCTTAACATGCTACGACTCGACTAAATTAACTTAGCCGTTATGTCGTTACGTGAACCTCGATAAATATTTCAACATTAAATATTACCAATAAGTATGCATTATTATTTAAAGGTTTTAACTTTAATATTATCTTGTTTATAATTATAAAAAAAAGTAAAATATTCTAAATCTGTGCCAAAATTGTTTATAGTACCTACGTGTTATTTACTTATACCGACTACAAAATGTTGTAGAATATGTTACTTTTTTTTAGTCTACTTTCGTTTTTGAAGTCTGTTCTTTTTATTAAAAAAATATTCTCATTGTATTGTTAGTCATTTATTAGCGTTATATTCAAAACATTGAAAGGAGTCAAACAATAGTTCTGTTTGAAAACGTTTATATATTGTTGTAGTGTTTTAACTATTAAATACTTAAAATGAAACGATGTAAAACATATATTTTACATGGTTTGGATGTGTATATCCACACGTTTACTTCGGCACAAAACAACTGACAGTTAAGAGCGCGCGTTTTCCCGCCTTTTCTATTTACCACAGATACAACCTTTTTTTTACGAAAATAATAAATTATTTTTAACGTTGGTGTTCAATAGAATTCGGAATGAAGTTAACTTAAATCTTAGATTAACATTTATTAGTAAAACCGTTGGGTTATTACATAGCAAATTTAATAATGAGAGTGTAATAAATATAATTAGCGCTAACAGTCACGGGGTGGATACCCACTCATGACAAATTTTTATATTAGCCATAGGGATGTCTCTCGTGGTCTGGGTGTTTGTGTTTGTGTGATCCAGGACCCTCGACACAATATCATAAGATCCTAATAGGAGTCGTTGAGTGTGATGCGTTTAGAAAAAAATAGGAATACCTTTAACCAACTCGTGTTCATCACACGTAAAACCTATTTAATGGATCAAGATTAAAGTTTTACTGTAGGATTTCGTCGAATCGTGAAAAAACGAAGTTAGGTAGACGTGTTTTTGTTTTATAAAGAAGCTTCGTTTTAATGCGCTACATCCGGTCGGTATTTCGGATGATTTAATCTCAGTTTTTTTTTTAAGTAAGGTTATATGTTTTTTAGTTATCCAATTTACGTTCATTTGATGCACTGTATCGTTTAAGATACTTTAATATTTCTTCGATGAGAGTATAAAATACACCTATATTAAAATATTTATATGAACTGTACGTTAAAACAACTCAGTCGAAAGAATTAATATAGATGCTTAGAAGGTAATATTCATTTTCGAATATATTATGATAATTAACATGATAATTATGCATAGATAAAGAAAATAAGGTTTTCGTATGAGACGATCGATGATGGTTAATTTTTTTAAATTTCTTTATAAAGACAATTAAAAAAATGCCAATGCAAAAGAATAAATAAAGCCTTTCATAGCCGCTGCACACGTCTGCATAATCCTTATACACTTACGTCTGGGTTTTATTGAAATACACTGACAGGATGAAGACCACCGCGGCACAACCTTGACGATCGTGAGATTTACACTGACAGCTCAATGTGTCTTTGTGCAGGCTCTTGTTGCACTAAACGCTTGTAAAGTTAAGCTGGGAACCTAAGTAGTCGAACTCGTGTCACCCCGCCTTTATTATTACCATTCGCACTTGGATGTTGATAATGTGTCAACCTACAAAAAGTTAAATTCGGAAACATTGATGCATTGTGACAGTGCGTCACGTATTTAACATTTAAAAAAAAATTCTTTAAGTCATCTAAATGAAATGAGTATGGAAAAAGTTTCTTAATTTATTATTTAGAATATTGAAGTGTGATCAATATTTTGCAATATACAATAACATCATATCGCCGGTGATACTGCAAAACCGCGTATCTAACTTTTCCTATAAAGTCTAAATTTGAATTCAATGTTTAAATAACATTGTTAATAAAGCCTTATTAGTATTTGCCATGACGCCGTGAATTGTATTTGTGGTTTAACGATGTCATATCAAAATTTATTTATGATAAATATTAATTTTACAAATATCGATTATATAATTTTTAGCTAACTTGTTTTCTTATCTATAATGAAATTTAACATTTGATTCAAAGATGGACCTTATAGCAAAAGGTAGTTACGCGGTTTTGCACTATCCCCGACGATATATTAGAAAGAAATAATTTAACAATTACTTTTATTATACCAATCTGCTTTTAATTCAATATATTTTATATCTAATTAGAAAAGGAAAGATGGATATATACTTCTTTAAACAAATTTATTAATAATAGGTTTGACATTTTAGACGCCATTTTCTGAAAATGAAGTCCGTGTGGCTTATCGGCGTCCACTTATAAATGACATTAATTTTTACTGACTTCAAAAAAATTTCAAAATCCTTATAAAAATATATTCATTACATTTGTAAAGTAATATTTCTCTGTACTTCCATTAGCACTATGTTATCTGTTAGTTGTTTATTTTATCACTCACATCCATAGGTTGACTGGAAGGGATTTTTTTTAGATATAAGTCCAACTTTGTCTAAATATTTACTTTGTAATTTTATAATATATAAATCAATTGCCGAATCACTTTAGAATGGCTGAACCTATTAAGCTGTATGAAAAATCGTAATCAAAAATGCAATATATGTATGCGTTAAAAATCTCCATATAAAAATGAGTAGGTAAGTATTAATAAGTACACCCATGTAAAGCCAGGGCGGGCAGCTAGCAATAATTTTTTTTAATACGTTTTGTCTCTATAAAGGTCTAATTTGTATAAGATCTGATGGAGATCCGAGTTACAGCATGAAATTCTTCAACGAACCAATATAGACTGAAGTAGTATGAGACTGAAATAATAGCCTTGGTTATATATTTCTAGGAAATCATAATTATGTAAGATTTTTTAAATATTATTATTATTAAAATTCAGTAGTAAAACAAGAAGTACATTCAGTAGTTAGTCAGACTTATTATAATATTGTTCTTCAGTCTCAACAACTCTACAGTTCCTTTAATCAATAAACAATAACAAAAAAAAAAGATTACTTAAAAAAATACGATATTTTGTTAATAGATACAATACTATAAACCATATACCTCGCTTCCAAACCGTTTCAATAAAATCACCAACTAGTAACAAATCATAAAAATCAACTTACCCAAAAAAGGGTTCGAGTCAATTAGAATTACAAATAAATAATAATCGCAGCGGCACATCTCAAACAGACGCCGTAAAAAGTCACCTACCGCTTCGCCGGCGTTCATTTTTTTTTCTATTTTTCAAACATCGAAATTCTAACAATAACAACGACAAACTAACCAATCATATAACTTGTTCAAGGCTCCACACGATTAGACACGGTCGAGTCGAGGCAAAGGTGTGAATCGACATTTAATAAAATAATTTATCGGCACTGATGTGTTTTTAATGACCGCGAGGCAGCCGGTCAACGTTCGCCTTTTTGTCATGCGACAATTGCATCGTAATAGTCGCGAAACAGTTACTTTGCATGGAAATGAGGAGTAAAATATGTAATGGGTACTCGATGTTGAAGTTAATAATGAGGTGGTTAATGTTGTTGTATTTTGTTGTATAACATTTTTTTTAATTTAAAACAAAACAAATATAGGTATCTTGCAAACTTTCATTATTTTCGTATGTTTTCTTAACCAACAAAAAAGAGGAGTATTATAAGTTTGACATGTGTATCTGTGTTGCTAACGAAGTGACGAAAGTTTTACGCTTAATGTAATCGACATAGTTCTTAGCTTTAATTTGTGAAGAAATTTTAAACATTTGAAAGTTATCAGCTCGTTTCCACTTGTTGTAAGGATCTGCACAATTTCTAGTGGTCTTATCGATATGAAATTTACTATACTACGAATAATATTAAGAAACATTGCGTTACCTTGACCTAATATCGAATCATCTGAAACCAGCAGGAAACCCAACTTTTCGTCAACTTACAACAATAGTATCGTGTTGACGCTCGTTGAAATGGTCTCAATGATAAATTTGTCGGTGTTATTTTTAAAGTATTATTTATTGCCTACTGAACAATTGAATGCAGTTATATTTTCACCTTTATAAAAAATATTTAAAATCATTATATTAAAATTTTGACATTTTAATCAAATATCAAAATAAAAGCTCAAGGTATTTAAAGACGATTAATTATTCTTAAAATTTTTAACTGCGATGCACGCGTGTCGATATTGTCTCGGCATCGGAGGACATCGATTAAAATGCCTTCGCAATTCAATTATTGATTTCATAATTAAAGCTCATCGAATATGTTTGTGAGTTGTATTGTAAATTTTGAATGATGATTTAACATTAATTTAGCGATGATGTCATTAAACAGGATGTTCCTCTTAATATGTCAATAGACTTTATATTATTTGCAGAATAGTAATTTTAGAGAGGTACCTTAAATTTATAAGAAACAATATTTAAATTATTTGAATCCTAATCTCATATGTGAATTTATTAATGATTTCTATTGCGAAGATTTTAAATTTAGTATTGTCATCAATTACACAAAATAATGTAATCGTATAATCCTATTTTTAGGGGGCGTTCAAGTGTAATGCATGTAACGCAATTTTTGAAGATTATAACGCGCTGTAACGTTTTTCAGTTCTCTCCCTCCCGCCTCTTAGACTATACGTATTTAATTGATCATTTTTACCTAGTCACAATAATGTTACACAAATTACCAGATTGTCAATAAAATATCTTTGTTTTTAGGGTTCCGTACCTTAAAAGGAAAAACGGAACCCTTATAGGATCACTTTGTTGTCCGTCTGTCTGTCTGTCTGTCTGTCTGTCTGTCTGTCTGTCGGGATGTCAACCCTTTTTTCTCAGAAATGCATAGACGTATCATGTTGAAATTAATATCATATACTCAAGTCTACGATGACATGGGGCCGTGAAAATATTAAAGTTCTAAGTCAACGCAATCAAAAGATAATGGAACATATGTCGTATATTTTGACCATTTTAGCGTTTTCGCAAGGGAATCAAAACCTATAGGGTACTTCCCATTGACCAAGCATTATGAAATTTGGCCAGGAGCAAGGTCCTTTAGTATACATAAAGGAAAAAATCCGAAAACTGTAAATTTCTGTTCGCGTGTCTGTCAGTCTGTACGTCTGTCTTTCAACCTTTTTCTCAGGAACGCGTAAATGTATCAAGTTGTAAATTGATCAAGCGGAAAATATATTAATCTTAGAATTAAAATTATATGTACTTGTAACAAATTAACATAGAAGTTGACCATGGTTAAAAAAACAATTATACAAACACTGAGAAGAAATTTGTATCAATACGAAAACATTAAAAAGCAGCAAACCTTTATAAACAACGCAATGCAATCTATATATCGCAGCTAACAAAATGATAGCGCGATGCAGCGTACAGCTAATGCCATCTATTACAACATTATGACATTAACTGTGATATAATTCTGCTCGATTAATAAAATTTTTTATTTTAATTATTATTTAAAAGCGCTAAAAATTATAAAATAAACTTTTCATTTAAAAGTTTTATCGTCGATTTATAACGTCATTACGTAATTAACATTCAATATAAGAGCTTCACGCGATTTGATTTAAGTACTCGTATTGACTTAGTACGAATATTTTAAAATTAAATTCAAACAGATCGAGTTATTTAATTTACTTATTTATCTACACATATAAGTCTTCTGGTTATTAGTAATATAATTAGTTATTTATAAATAAACAATTAGTTTTATTCGAATTAAGGACTAATTATTTTCGTCTTGGCAACACTAATATATATTTCGATATTTTGATTGATAATGTAAATCTAAATATTTTACGAACGTAGTGCAGGGGTAGTGGAGTGTAGTATAATATAAATAAAAATAAAACGAGAATAAAATATAATATAATTATGTTGTTAATGTCAAAGTCAACAAGTTAGTTCATTGAAATTGTCAAGAGATGGCGCTAGGTGTATCCTTAATCGCGCTATAACTTTTTTTTTTGCAAGTATAAGGTGTATTAGTACTTAAAATAAAATTTTGTGTTTCCATGGATTGCATCCATGATCGTTTTTTAAATTAAAGTGCTCCTAAGTAGTTTCAAAATAGTTTTTGGGACGTGATCCATATTTACATAATATTTGATAATATTTGATTATATTTAAGCGACTTCTAAAAAGGAGTGTTTTCAATTCGACCTTGTATTTAATTTTTTTTTATGTTTGTTCGCCGATTACGCCGCCATTTGGGTACCGATTTTCAAATTTTTTTTTTGTTTGAAAAGGTATACTTCCAAGGTCCCATTGTCTTCAGGTCAGGATCAGATGATGGGATCCTGGAGAAATTGAGGGAACTCCTCAAATATTATAGGCAAGCGTATACCGATTTAGGTATTTTTGATAGTAACTTATGTTGGAACTGATGATGAAGACCACAAATGGCGTAGATGGGTTAGTCTTATATAGATTTCTATAAGTTTGTACGGAACCCTCGGTGCGCGAGTCCTACTCGCACTTGACCAGTTATTTTTTTTAATTCCACCACTGTAGCGCATCGTAAACTTTTACAAGTTTTACTTTTTTTTTTCCTCTCCTCCAAATTGAATTACGTAATTAATACTTGCTACTACCTTATTAATCCATCTAAATATTTACTTGTAGCAAAATGAGAATCCTTAAATTCTATTTCGCTTTTTAATTTTATTATAAACATTGGCTTTATATAATGGATATTATATACTATATATATATACTATTATTGTTTTACTGAACAGATTATTACTTTATTCCAGGTTTAATGAGTTTATTAGTAGTATTTACATAATGTGTATACATAAGATGTATTATTATTTACCAATTGCTTTTTATACTCCTGTAGGTATATTTTTGCATCTTTAAGCAAAAATAAAATAAGTATGGCAATTGTAATTTTCTTACGCCCTCAACAAGTAGGCTTTAGGTATAAAAAAGTGGACGTAAGTACAACGGACACCATAATTCATACGATTAACAAAAACGTAAAAATCGAATCGATTCCAATTTATTTTTATCAGGCCAAAACTCGCAATTAATCATATATTTAATGCGGAATTATTCGCAGCCATAATTTTACGGTACGCCGACGCCGTACGGCATTGTAGTAAGAAAATATATCCGCATGTTATATGTCAGTTGACAGTTCATATGAATGGAAATAATTATGGCGTTATAGTGTACAATGGGAGGTAACCGAGCTAATGTAATTATTCACCGTCAGATTGCTTTACGACTTCGTATGCTAACATTTTAAGTTAAAGCGTTACCCGGCCAAGTACCGATCGCACAAAAACGTGCCTCTTCAATCATGTCTACCTTAATCGATTTTCGAAAATGCACTCGGGGCGATTATTTTTTCACCTCTCATTCGAATGCGACCGCGGTGCATTAAATAACATCGATAGCGAACGAGTAAATTGCGCTGTATTATCGTGTACATGATACAAGTATTGTTATTTTGTTTAATGGGCGCTTTTCTGTGTTATTAATATTGAATATAAATAGTTAAGTGTAATTTCGTATCGTGCTTATTTATTTTAATTTTTCTACAAAAAAAAATTGTAATAAATTTATCTTTATATAATATAAAACAAAGAAGCATACTGTTGTCTGAACGCTATGATCTTTTAAACTACGCTGCTGATTTTAATGTAGTTTCTTTTAATATACATAGATCATACATGTATATCAGATATAATACATGTATATTAAAGTAGAGAAACGCCGAGAATTTAAAAGATTTGGAATGTGATGTCTTAAAAAACCTATATTGTACTCGTGAGAAGCTGGAGCGGGTCCCTAGTTTAAAATAACTAAAAAGTATGGTAGATGGTACACCTACTGCCTACTAAAGCATTTGTAAAAAATTGCATTGCTCTTCCCCAATTAATACTTTATATTTTTTACAATACAGTAAATAATGAAATTAAAACTAGAAAGTTAGTTAAAGTTTAGTGCATAAAAATTATAGTGCTAACAATAATTTCGTCCCCCTAAAGTAGGAAAAACCACTCACGTCAAACGTGGTTTCTATATTAAAATAACAAGTAAGTTTACAACTGAGGCACATACTTTTAATTGTTTCCACATAAACATATGGATAATTTAAGATTTTCTTTATTGTTATCCACATTAGTATGCGCAGCGTGCCTCAACGCCGACACTCATTCACCCGCAGACAATCAAAAACAAATTGCTGCAACCAAACGCAGGTTTGAAATGGACTGAGACGGCATTTTTTCGGTTCGAATAATATTGTGTCCATTTCAATTAAGCCTCTTTCGCCGCGTCGGAATATTTTACTATAGATACTTCACCTTTATTTTGAAGCATGTACAGTAGAAGTTCACCGAGTTATCTCAAGCGCAAATTGAATTAGCATCTCCTTTGCATAAACGCTGTGAGCCACTGCGCGCGCAAGTGTTGCGATCACGAGTTATTATCAATTAAATATAAAAATTCGATCGCAGCCAATAAGCCGCCAACGCCGTAATTGGCCAGACCATCCCGATGATTGCTTTATTGGTCACACGCATACATTAGCACGGCATCGTATTGTATAATGCTCGCATGATATGCGAAGGCATTTTAATTTCAATTCTCGGGCGCCATAATGATACTGATTTTTAAAAAAAGTCGCGATTGAGTCGGCGGTTCGGTGACTCGTTCGGCACACGTAGGCGTAGCGTCCTGGCGACCACCAAATTTAAATAACTTGTTCTGGCTACCGACCGCTTTTGACATAACCCTTAGTTTAGGAAGAAAAGAATTTTTTCTCTTTCTTTTTTTCATTAGGTGAAGTATATAGGTCTATCTCGTTCGCGGGTGAGGTTCTGTTTCGTCATTTTTGTTAGAAGGCCACAAAGTGTGTCCTAACAATAAAAACCCGAGGGAAGGTGGGCTCAGGTAGCTCGTTTTCGCGGAGTTATCTCGTTTTATTTGAACTCATGTTGTTTTGTTTATGTTTTAGCCCAGCACGAGCCGTGCGCAGTATGCAAAACAGATAATGTCGGCTAACTAAGATATCAGCATTTATTTAAATAGAAATTAATCTAAGAACTGTGCCTCGGTTATTGTTTGCATCTTTAAGCTTAAAATACATAATGTACATAACCTTACCGACTTCGTTTCAAGTATTTTTATTTTACCAATGCTATATGTACATTCAGAATAATTATTTCAAGCATTGTTATCATCCGTCCTTTTCTGTATATTTTCGCCTATGAGGTGCAGTATTATAAGATGTATTATTTTTAAAAAAATATTAATTGACATAAGTTTTTTTTTCGATAGTATATGTTTTTCGTAAGAAGGGTCTGTCAATGGTCTGTTCTTTGCACCCCTACCAGAGGCTATGTGTATGTATATTGTTGAGACTAACCTTTTGTTAATTATAATACATTTAAGATAATTTTTATGATTGTTAGTAAACACCATTATTGCAATCAATAGAAAAAACATATTCGCTTATCGATAGCCATAGAAAGTATTTATGTAGATACACATGTATTACTTTTTTGTATTATATTACTATTCAAATATACAAATATACATTAGTGTCCAGAGATAATATCCAGATTATTCAAAGTTACATATGTTTTAAAAGCTAAAATAAATATTCTCTTTGACATATGCTTCTTTGTTCGAATTTACAATACAACATCATATAAAAATATTTATTTGGCATTCAATATTTTTCTTTATCACTAACATATATTCTAAAAACTATGTAAGTATATATATATTGATTTTTTTCATGTAAAACGTTTTTCTTTGTTATCGCAAATAAACGAAGAATTAAACACAATAAAACAGTGAAAGTGAGCCGTAAGTTTAACACGAACGGAATGCAAGGGAATCGGAATATAGTTACCAAAGCAGATATACATTGTGGCGGTACTTTATGTTATAATCATAAGGCTCGTGAGGCGCGTCGTAAAGCAACAGATTGCATCTCAGTGTGTCGCATAGATCCTGAGCTCTTTACCGGCAAAACATACCGCAATGCACACATACATACTGAATGTATCGAGGTTATTGAATTTTACATTTTAATTTTTGACCACTGTTGTCGAATCAGAAGGTTGATTGTGTAGAAATGAACTGACAGTTGATTTCTGATTTTTGACAGTTAAAGGTCGTTTTCATACAAGAATCGGATATTAAATTTCAAAATATAGTACGATTTGATAGCGATAGTTGTACATTATTAGCCTAATATTGTTTTGATAGTTACAGGTGCTTTTTCTACTAAAATTATAAAAAATATGGGGCAATATGTGACATCGGATGTTTTCGACAATTAGCCTACGGGAGCTGTATGTAGAGTTTTAGAGAAAATTATATAGTGATGTACGAATTTATTTTCTAGGAAACTCAAAATATGTGGTAATGTATAATGAGTTAGACATAAGATGAATACGAGACTACAAATTTATCGAATACACCTTTCTGAAATTATACTATGGAAAAAGAAATACCAATTTGCAAGAGTCTATTTAAACTTTTAACGTTATATATTATTTTAAAATTATTTAAAGCAGCAAATTAAAACCGAAAAATCGAAATGACTAAGTACAAGGAAAACATGAAGTTCTGTGTTCAGATAGGAAATCACGTCGCCTGCGTGTGCGCACCTTCGGCCAGATAAGTCTTGTGGCACGATGTGACTGGATTATTGTTCAGCAATTATATCGTGACAACAGCACGCTCTCTTTCATATCCTCCTCCTTGGTTGCTATTATGTATTGTCAGAAACTTACTAAGTATACTTTTTTGTTATGGAGGTCAAGAAAATTCAGGAAGTTTCGTACGAAAACTCTAATAATACGCTATACAATATGAACTTTGGTTTATTTACAAGCGTAAATAGTTTGGTCTTAAAAATTAAATAATTTTATTTTAACTACCTAATGATATAGATCCTGTAAATACCTAATCATTTCCTAAGCCTAATTGCGGAAAACCTGTGTAGAGATAATGTTATGAGCAAACAACTTTTCTTTATAAAAGATAGAGAAAGGAACTGATAATTTTTCTCAACAACCAGCATGTAAACAGCCTTTCTAAAACATAAACTACACTATCACCATCCGACTAATCCAAGCTAATTGAGGCGGAATTCAGCGAGTCTATAAATCACAGTCGGTTGCTTAGAGGTGAGAGCGCGGCGCGGGGGAGGGGCGGGTCAGACGGGCCGTGAGAACGCGCGCGCGCCGCCGGTTCCCAGGCACGCGCCGCCCGCGCCCATGCGCCCGCGCACAACGATAGTACAGGCTACACTCTACAGTGTTGTGACTTATGACTTGATTCAAATTCCGATGCATTACCATTTATTTTCTTTTATAAGTATAAATAAAATTATTAAGTGTTTTCAATTACAAATACTTACTTAATGAAAAATAATAGTGTATTATTCCTTTTTTGCCTGTATTTTGCTCGTTCTATAATTGGAAATCTAGTTTCGATCTGAGTTTAATTTAAAATTGTGCTATTTCTGTTTGTTATTGTAGGTACTGTTCGTTTAGCATACATTTTTTTTTAGTTTTTTTTTTTTTGTTTTAATTTTATTATTTTCCAAGCTTCAACATTTACCTCCTGTGTACACTACACAGAAGAGACGCGCAGTCGTCGAGGTCGATGCGGTCGTGCGCCGCTTCCAATCGTGGGACGATACTAATGTTAAGGCCGGCACACACATTAGTCAAGACAATCTTGACGTTTGTCTCGACTACGTAAATATCGAACGATGGAAACGTCCTCTACACATTTATTCAAAGATTATCTGTAAGTGATTTATAATTTGTTCTTTAATAGAAATGGTTCTTTCGTACCAGTAAAAAGATATCGATTAATATCTGCGCGGCTCTTAATGTACGTTGCCTACAAGCACGTCCTACGCGTTCTTTTGATATTATTTTGTCTTGTTACAATGAATTTGCTTTGTTAGTGTGATTATTTCTTGCCTATTATAAGTTAATGTACTGACTTGCACGAGTGGACACGAGATTCTCAAAATATTCTTAAAAATGTTCGTTGTATTGAATCCACTAAAAAAAATTTAATTAAGTTTTTCCAAGTAGTCATCCTAATTTCGCCAGAATTATTTTTTTTATTATAAAATTACATAAGATAATTGATAAGAGTAAGTTCTTGAGAGGCAGTGAGTTTCTTTGTTCATTATAATTTCAAACTTCAACTAATCAAACGTCAAATTTCAAACTTCAACAAATCATTAAATTTTGCATGACACTTTGTCATGGGTACAGAAAAAATAACATAAGGTACCTTTTACATCGAATACTGTTCTCGAGGTATAGAAAAATGACTAACAAAATCTACATCTACAAATAGAATCGCGGACAGAAGCCAGTTATGTGTGGAAGTAGGTGCGTTTGTACGTTATCTTCACTTTCACGCTACATCTATCCCCTATCAAGATACGATATACACACAAGATACGATATACTACATGGAGAAAAACAAACTGAACTTTATCTCAGCCAACAAGAATTTCTCCCGTGACATTTAAACACAACGGTATAGTACAAACTACACGCGAGTTAAGTCGTTACAAAATCTAATTTATTATTATATTCAATCTGAAATTCTTTTAACATACACTAATTTGGTATGCATTGTTTGCAAGGTAAGAGAAATTTTATTTTAAGAAAAGCTTTTTAGACAGAATACAGTTTTATATTCCATACTTAAATACTCAATTTGAATAGTGAAAGTCACTCTGTATACACGTCTGTCTGTTTGCTACGTTTTCACGCCTAAACTACTAAACCAATTTCGATTAATTTTGGAATAGATTACATTTTATTGCGATGATAAAAGTTAAAGTTAGTGGTAGGGTTTGTATGAAAAACCTATTTTTATATGAATCAAAATTCAAAGAAAAAGGCTATTGAAATTAATTATTCTACGCTGACGAAGTCTCGGGAACCAACTAGTTGTAAATATAATTAGTAACTATCGTACCTTTGATACCGACACCAAAATCCAGATCCGTCCTTCGCTAGCGCATTCGATTTCGTCGTATTTTTTCACGTTTCGCAATCCTGTTTCGGAGCGTGAGGTAATTTATGCGGAGTCGTGTGCGCCTCGCCTACCGCGGCGCGCGCGCAGATGAGTCGTGACGCGCCCGCTCAGCCGGGAATTAGATGCCGCCTTTACACCGACTCGGCCGATTTACAATGAACTGGATGCATATCTACATCTATAAGTCATGTTGTTGGTACCAGATATGCGTAATAGTGTTGAGGTTTCAAGGTTTATTTTTGTGGAGTTTCTTTTGAGATTTATTTGCCGAGTTAATAGTTTTTTATTTTATAATTTGTTAATGTCTTATTATTAAGATATCTATAATCTATCTCATATACTATTTCTTAGAGAAAGTTTTTGTCTGTCTAAAATATATCCCTTAATACTGCATCTAAAATAATGTTTGATATTTTGTTTTCATTTCATTTTTTTTTTGTTGACTACTTCACGCCAATTTTCTCGCCCGATCGAGCCAGCTTGTATACGAGCTGAACTAATAGACTATTGCTAGGCTCTACCGCACTTGAAATGTGGCATTTTTACAGTAATTTTTGCTCTGATTACATTTTATTCTTATAGGCAATAAAAAATAATAAGTAGGTAGTAAACATACATTCCACATAATATTAATTGTAATTAATAAACGAACCATTTTCTTAATATTATAATAAGGCTTCGAATAAATAACACGGGATTTCGATAATTATAATAAAATATTGGTTTTAAGATGTTGAAAGGAGTCAAGTCATCGATGTCATTTTTTTTCTTCAAACCACATAAGTCTCTTTGGAGACGGCAGCGGCATTGTGGGCGACTACACAAGCTAAGAGCGAAACCAATGAAGCGTCTAAACGCTGTGTGTGGTGACCCCTTAAATTTTCCAAGAGACAGCTCACTATACCGTGGATACTTTAAAAGTTAAAGGCCGTAACAACCAAAGTACGGTTGGACAATAGAGACAAAAAATCTTATTTTTTGTTTCCTTTTTTTAGCTATAAATAGTGGTCTTTAAATTGAAGAATTTTTAATTATTCGATGCATAATAAGGATTTGATAGTAATAATAATTAAAGAATTTTATGTTAATAAATAACATTTTCGTGTAGTTAGCCATCTGTAAAGTCAAAGATGTACAAGATGTATTATTGACTTGGAAATGGAGTTATTTCATAAATAATCATATATCTGGCTTCATAATAAAAATACATATATAATAAATCAGCGAATACACAATTTTAATAACTTCAAGTTTCTTTTGCAATCAAAATAAGTGTTCGAAACAGATTTAAGTCGCGTTTTTTATTAGATATATTACATAATTTAAACCAATTAAGAATAGTTTTTGTTGGAGTATGACAATGTGACTACTTTATATTTACTATGGCATTTTTTAATCTGTACCGTTTTGCATGACAAAAATGAAGTGATTATACAGAAATAAAACTTTTTTTTTTAAATTAATTCTATCAGATTGATTTCAATGTATGTAATAGGGAAAATCGACCAAATTACAATTTTCGGCTATTTGGCGGTTACGTGGTTCTCTATATGAAAGTCAAGAGCATCGCACGTGTGGTTTGGTGAAGAGTTCAGTCACGCATCGAACAAACAAACTAGAAGCATTTCGACTGTAAATATGACGTGAAAGACGCTAGCGTGATTGATATGTTTGTGTAAACTTCATCGGATAAGTAAAGACGAGTCAATTTTAACACATTTCATTAAATCGAAATACAGTGAATTTATTATAACGTACCTCAATATAACGACTTTCTAGATTTAATAAATTCTTTGTAATCCCCATGAATTGTCCATAAGAATCAATATAAAATATACCTTTACAATGCGAACATTTTTTGCTCTTTATAACGAATTTTCAATTATCAAGAATAAGTATTCATACTGAATTACGAATTTTGTCAACCCAAAACCTGAATATAAAGCTCCCACTAATATAAACTCTTAATCTTATAGTATGTGAGTCATGTCGCGACATGTTTCCTCTTTATAACGAATTTTAGACCAACCTAACCTCAACATAACAAACTTCAGTGCAACGAATTACTTGATATAACAAATATTTTCTTGATCCCATCTGATTTGTTAAATCGAGGTTGCCCTGTATTCGGTATTTTTTATAGAAACTTAATAAGTATTAGGATATTTTTAAGCCAGCGAAACTGAGTTAAATCTTTATTAACCGTGTAAATATGGGGTTTTCCTTCTTAAACTAAACGCTGGAAATATAGGGATTTTTCTTATATTTCCAACGTATTTCGTAATTTTAGAGAGTTTTGCTTAGTTTCAGGTGTTCTCAAAAATATAAATTACTTTTGAGTATAAATAATTTATGAGTTCGCGATACTAACGTAGAGTTTACGTAAAGTTATTTAGTAGCAATTAAAGACATAAATTTCTTCGTCGGCTGAATCAAGCTGACCAATCAATAACAATATGAATGACGTCATTTAATTTTACCATAATGTGCGTTTTAGTGTTTTTCGAGAACTTTAAATATTGGTTCCATATTTTTTTTCTATTTAATTAATTCTACATTGTGCTGTAATATCTTCTCTCTAATAAAAAAGAAGATTAAGTGCAAAAATTCCACGTTATTTGTACTTCCATAATTAAATTCTTACAATGTTAAAGACGTAAATAAGTTGAATGTTAAAAAAAAAATAACTTTTTATTACTTCAATGAAATTTTATCGAAATTATGATTGTAAAAAATAAATTGTTTGCAATTTTCAGGCTTTATTTTAAGACATAAAAACTTTCTACCTGACAGTCATCTTGCTGTAATTATCTTGTAATGGCGTAGGCCCTTGTTACATTTGGTGACTTGCGATTTGTATGGATGCATTTTTGTTAAGAGTTCCGTATAGAAAAAAAAAATAAGTTTACTTATTTTTACACATTCGCTATGTACAGTTTTTACATTAATACAAACGAAGATTACTATTTTTTTACATTAATTTTTAAAAGTAATAAATTATGAGTATGAAATATGTTCTTTAAATGCTAGAACATTATTTGCAGATAAAATAATCTTATAATTGTATAAATGAAAAAGTAACGAAAATCTTTCGTATTCCATTCATATGCATACCTCATATTTTTTTAAACATAATTAATATATTTTTTGTGCAAATATCAAGAAAAACAAGAGAATTCGTTTTCCTACATAACAAAATTAATTTGCCTCGGCAAGGCGAAACAAGACACGCGTGTCCAATGAGAACGACGTTTGCGTACTCCGTCACGCTCACTGCGAGTGCCACGCTTGTCTTCACGCTGCATCGAGTCGATTGCGAGTACCTTCCGAGCGATGAAGCTCTACCGTCAAATACAGCCATTCACAGAACAATGTAAATTGAAGGTGCCATATTAATATTCCTCACAACCTATTCTATAAATTTCTGCAATAAGAAGTATTTTTAGCAATATCTTAAGCCCCGTGGAATTTTTCTGTAAAATGAAGTTCTTAACTTCGAAATCGTTGAAATGGATTTTTTTAAGAAATTTCTCTAGCTCGCGTAGTTTCAGATTTCCCTCTACATATTAAAGTTCTTAAATCATATATACTTAGGATAGTAACGCCTACACTAAGGCTTTAGGGGTTGGAAATAGCTGACAAATAGAATCAATTCAAGCGAATCTGTTGATAATTCGAATACCTTTAAAATGTTCGGAAACGACTTATATAATAACTTATAATAAAAGATACATTTTAATTTCAAAATGTATCAAATACTACCTACTATTTATTTATTCGGTACGGCATTACAACTATTTCGAATAATTCGCTCAGGCGGTGTAATAATACCAAGTAAAGCTTACATAATTTATGTTATGGTGTCTGCTATATAAAATAATTTTATTATTAAAGTTATAATCACTTAACGAGCTTATTCTATGTAAAAGTCGTAGCATATGTTCACAATCAGTACTACCAATCATTACTACCGATTCGGTAGTAATTTTCCCGGGGATTAGTTGCTGAAAACTATCGCTATTATAAAATGGAACATTCTGACAGCTTGAATCGTATATTATCTCTCAAATGTTAAAATTCTGACTTCCTAGAAGCAGTGTTCTATTTCAGTCATAATAATTAATTTGTTTATTTATATTTTATTTCTATAACAAATAAAATAAATTGTTTTATAACATTACATAATATTTTATTTATTGCGATAGATTCCTATACATTTTAAGCCTGGCGCTTAACTTTCAATATAGATTAACGTAATTTACTCCAGGTCATAATAAAGGAGAATAAAAAAAAAACAACCATAAACTAAAGATGTAAACTATGAAACGTCAGAACTGCTACGATAGCTATTTTCGCTCGCGGCCCTGATTATAATTATTTACAGAAACATTTTATCTGACATTAGTAGTTGCAGGTTAATATGATAGGTAATTGGTACATACGACGCCGAACAATGGTCGAGAGCTACTTACCCTTAAGGTGAAATGGAGTGGGTAAAAAAGGTATTCGTTTCTCGAACCTGTTATTCTATAATTCGTGTGGGCCTCGGGCGTGTAATAACTGTAATAAAGTACGTGTACGGCGCCCATAAGTCACATATTGCCGATCTACGTTCCCATTACAACAAAAGTACTGAACAATTTCTTAAGATATTTTTGGAATTCAGTTTCAAAAATGATTACACGGTACTTTCATGTAGTGAAACTCTTCTATCTTCACATGAGCGTGTTGTATTTTTTTATCTTTTAACTAAAAAAATATCTTAGTATTTAATTCAAAAATCGTATGTACTTCGTATTTATTTTTTTAAAGAAACCATTAAATTGAAATTATCATTTTTAATTTATATAAATTATTAAAAAAATGCGGCTAATTCCAAACTTTCATAATTATTAATTTTTAATTATATAAAAAATTAACATACGTAAGAAAATTTGAACAAAGACATTTTTAAATCAATATGTCTGTGACGAAAGAGCTATAAAGTCATTTGAGATTTTTTTTGCGATTACAAAAAACGAAACCGACGCTGAATCATGTACCCGCTGCATACAAACACACGAGTAATATGATCGAATGACTGACAGAACAACAGCAGAAGCGAGCGTCACGTTTCTGTCCGATATTACAGACTCTCCCACAAAACTAGTCACGAACTTATACTTCACTTAATTAACGTAAATAAGACAGTTTCGCGAATAAAAAAACAACAGAGGTCGACGATTCGTCGGAACCGGATTCAGATTGAAGTGTCTTCGGCAAGCGTCTTAGTGCACACTTTATGCCACATTTATTTTTAATGAGGGTTTTTATCATGACGTTAATAATCGTTAAGAATACGCTGCAATTGTAAGGATGGCGGAAACATCAAACATTTTTCATTTTTTCTTTATAATCCGCTGACCTGTTCCTGGTAGTGGTGCATTATCATAAATCTGTACTGACACTTTGTGAAGAAATGTGTGGCAGTAGTACTGTACTGTACTGTTAATAGACATTATATATTTTTTTCATATTGTAATATTTTTAATTTAGTTTTAGCTAGTATGCTTATCTTGATAGATATAATTGGATAAATATTTATATAATGCGTCAAATTTATTGTTATATTATCATGGGGTTCTAGTCTCTAGTTTAGTATGTAATTATGAATATATTTATAAGAGCAACGACAACTAATCTATTCTAGAGAGAGGGATTCGTACTAACGTTATATATTAGTAACTAACTAATCAACTCGGTGCCACAGACAAAATACAGTATTCTTTACTTTCATCATTCTTATAACACAAAAAAAAAATTATATATATATTTTTGTGAATAAGATTCACAACTCAGTAACTTCAGTCATATCATTATTATTTTAAGATATTTGCAACAAATTTTTGGTTCAGGTTCCATTGTAAGTAATTAAAATAATTTTTATCTTTTGTCATGAATATTATGATCAATGGATTTCATTATAATATATCAGTGTCATTATGCTACAGTAATCTTAAGTATTATTTATTGTTTAATTCCTAAGCTATTTAGTTATATTGCTGTAAAGTTTTCAAGAACTGTTTTAAAAACACTAAAGCTTACGTCTATAGAGAAAGAATTAAGAATAAAAAGTGTGCAAAAAAAAACATTAAATGATCAAACGGTATATTGTCCCAATTTATACTTTTTTCTAACAAATTATAAAGGCGTTTAAATTAAAATATATCGAATGAATACGAAATGCAAAATATGAAATGCAAGTCACCATACATTATTGCACTCAGGATGCGGTTACCGTCGCCAGCCGACCGTGAATGAATTCTCATGACAGTGACGAAATACACGCATCGAGCCTCGTGAAAAGCTTTTCCTGTAGCTAATAAATCTGCTTATTGTTTATCATCGCACTTTAAATATTTGCACATTACAATATATTGACAGACGCGTTGGCGCAATGGTCACTGCAACTGACTAAAGCGCTAACGGTCGCGGGTTCGATCCCCGCTCACGGCAAACGCGTGTATTGGCCATACAGATGTTTGTCGTGGTCTGGGTGTTTGTGTTAGTGTTGTAAGTGTTTCCGAACCCCCGACACAAGGTCATGAGATCTTAATGGGGGCCGTTGAGTGTGATGCGTTATTTAATATTCTCATAATATGTTTTTTTTTTCAAGTAGTTTTTCTTTCGCAATAATTAATTTTTTTCTGCACCGTATTCTATCACTTTGTGAATGTCTTACTGCTGGGGAAAGATTTACTCTCCTAATAAAAAGAAGGGTTCAATCTACTATGCAGTTCCAATTCGGATTGGCTGATATACATACATTTGTCAGAATTTCTTCTGAAATGTCCGCCGAGCACGAGTTAAATTTAAAAACATTTTTTTTTCTAAAATTTAACAAAATTATGATATTCTAAACATTGATATATCAGTATACACTTAACGAGATCTGATGGTGTTGATCAATAAATTAATTATGTTACTGGGTTAGAAAGGAATTGATAAAATTTCTTACGTCTGCACATTATCCATACCGTAGATATATATACCAATAAACAGTAATTCGTGTCCTTAATGCTTTACGGAGCCGAGATCTACTTAGATACCGAAACTAGACTACGGTAAATCCAGAGGTTTTTAGTCGCTTTACCAGAAATTAGTTAAGTTTGAAATTTCTTGGAAGGTTATAAATCCAAAATAGGATTATGCATATACAATCCTACTTTTACACTAAGTTTTGCGGTCAGACTTTCAGAAAGATGTACATAAACTCTTTTTAATGACTTTACATCTGAAAGTGTTTACTATACTTTATTTTTGACAAACATAGCTTTCGTAATTACCTATGACATATCTGTTACTAGGTTACGGAATTGTTTTATATTCGTTATAAGAGTAAAATCAAGAAATATAATCCTCACTTACGAGTAATGTTTCCACCATTCAGTATACTACGACGAATGTCTCTAACATTACTCTTAGTATACTGAAGTAATAGGAATCTAGTTATGTCTGTGAAACCACGGCCGCTAAAAGTAGAGGTTTCGAGGGATGACCCTAATACGTAGGACCAGGTCGCGCCTCGCCAAACAAATAGAAAATTAAGTACTGGTAAAGGAGTGCCAACAGGTTCCTAAAATTAAACCTAAGTCGCGTCGTCCGTTCGTTCATCCATCCGTCCGTCCTGCCTTTAAAAAGCTGTATCCTTTGAACCGTAGTAGGTGTCTTGTTGAAATTTTTATTGATGTATGTACTATTATAGCGGATTTCCTAAGGTGAGAATTACATTTGTAAGTTTTACTCTCGTGAGCAATATAAAACAATTCTACAACTTAGATATAGATACGTCATAAGTAGTTACGCATATGAATACGAATTTACTGTCAAAAATATGGCATTGACAGTAAATTCTTTCTGTGGTAAAACAATGAGTAATGACTTATGTAAATCTTTATGAAAGTCTGAGAGCAAAACTTATAAGCGTAATTCTCGCCTAACACTTCATTAAAACCGGCCAAGAGTCTGTTCTATGATTTAAAACTCTACTCTATACGCGAGTTTGACTCGTTATAAATATTTTTATTATGAAGTGTGAAACGGTATAAAAACGATATTTAAGTTTGTTTCTAAAGTTAGCGCTGTACCTGTGCAAAGAATTAATAATGCTATGGGTATCTTTGCTTTTAGATGACTTACTAGATGGCTTTTAGGCTTTCTCAATCAGTCCAAAATGAAATAAATATACAACATCCTTTTAAACGTATTCTGTAGTCTAATTTAAAAGTTAAATGTAAATAATTATAAACATTAAGAGCAACGCTTTAAAAGCTTTTGCTTGTATTATTTTCTTATTGTTAGGCAAATTATGTTGTATCATTAAAATGCTTTCTGGCGGGTTGGTAGAAGATAAGGCTCAGGCATTTATAGGGTCTTGTGGAATTATGATTTCATGTAGAACAATAGTGTACGAGTGGAATGATGGTAGCTCGTTAGGGCTGCGTACGTGTGCCATATTGCCGTGGACCGGTCGCGAGCACCTGCCCCGGGCACACGCCACGCAGGCTGCGCGCACACTGAGACGGCAATATTCTTTTCGATTAAATCTATATTAATGTTATAAATCTGAAGAGTTTGTTTGTTTGATTGAACGCGTTAATCTCAGGAACTACTGGTTCTGATTGAAAAAATATTTTTGTGTTCGTAGTTTTATTTATTGAGGAAGGCTATAGGCTATATTACATCAAGCTACGACACACAGGAGCAAAGCAGTAACCATAAACGCGAGTGAAACCGCAATGAATAGCTAGTCAAATTATATATTTGGAATCAATTTTATTTCTGTAAAACGTTATGTTCATAAATAATGTCGTATGGTATTTGATTTTTTTTCTTATTTTTGACGTAATCGATTTCTTTATACTCTATTAACAGATTAAATTGAATTATGACGTTTTTTTTAACTATTTGCGTTTTACTTAAATTAAAGAAAAATATGGAAAGGATAAATAACTTTAACATAGAAAACTACACTTAAATTATATTAAAAATTCTATGAACAGACCTTACATAAAGGCTTAATGTATCTACATAATCTAGCCCTTTACAAAAACAATATAAAAAAAAAACAGGTTGCACTGCACGTGCGCCCTACCCTGTCCTCGCTATGCGCAAGCGCAAGATAAGCCTGGACGTGTGCATTTTATTTATTTTAACATTTTTAAAGCGGCGTGGGCGTTTTATTTCTTATTGCGAGCGGTAAGTCACGAAGTCGGTGCCTGGAGAGCTAAATAGCACCTACGATACCTCGCTATCTGAATCTTGGCGGTTTTTTTTATCAATAGACCATGTTCATCTTTTAAAAAGTGTAAGTGAATTTTACGCACATGTTATCTTTCAGATTAATTGCGCGTACTAGAACTGATTTGATATATTTTATAGTCAATCGATATTTTAATTAACTTTAGAAATAAGTAAATTTAAATTTTAAATGCAAATGAACTTACTTTCTTATCGGCGTACGGTATTTTAAATCATTTTTTTTTAATTGAAGAGAAAGTGTAAAATGAATTCAATTGAATTTTTCAGTGTCGGTGACACATAGTGGATGATTCCGTTTATCCATCCTAAAGTATTCAAAAGGGGATAATTGGTATTACGTGTCCGTTTACACCCTGGCCGTGGTGGATATATGGAATTCGTATATCAACTTTATTCTGGTTCACGACTATGTCAATACACAATACAGTCAAAACTCAATACAGGATTCATTTAACTTTATTTAAATTTGTTTAATATGATTATTATTTAAAAAGAGCACCCCGGCCAGAATGAATATGGGGACACGTGATTTGGGTTATCTCCTTTAGGATTAATATTTTACTGGTGGATGAACGGAATCATCCTAAAAAGTAGCAGTCAGGACCGGATTTACCCTAAGTGCCGCAATTGGGTACAGTGTTAAATGACGCCACTTTACTTAAATCAAATCCTATGTGAATTTGGTCATAAAATAAGCAATCTTAAAAAAATAAAAAATTAAGGTTTAGTAGAGTTAGATAATTTTTAATTAAAAATCTAAAAAAAAATCTCTCATATCTCAAATTTTGCCGCCCTGGCCACTGGCCCTTAGTGCCCCTATAGTATATCCAGCGCTGGTCGCAGTCGAATAAAACTGGAATTAGTAGTGCAGTAATCTTCTTCGCACAGATGGTTTCATATACCATAATAATAAAAAGCTAAAATTTTGTTAAAAAATATATAAATACGAAGAAACCCCTTTTATTTTATCTGGTTACGATAATACAAACGAATAGAAACCACAATGAAAGCCGCGGGCAAAAACTAATTCAAATATAATATCTATTATAACACTATTTACACACAGCAATAAGCAAAATACTAAATCGATACAAGAACCAATTGTGGCGCTGCGGAGCTTCGCCTATTATTATTTCAGTCGTTTGTTTCGTGACGGACCCGTCCTCCGACCGCACGCGCAGTTCCGCACGCGAAAACATTAAGGCCTCTTGTAAACTTGTAATCTATGTTTGTTTTAATCAACCGATTTCAAAGAATGAGGAGGTTGTTAATTCGTACTGTACGCTTTTTTGTTTGATACTTTATAAATACGTCATTTATGTATTGATTTTGAAAATTGGTTTTTATTTGTAAGAATATCGTTTAGGTCTCATAGAATACTCATCAAATCTGTTTAGTGCTTTTTGAAATAAAAATAATTGATATAAGCGTATCATCCAAATTAAAAAATACGTGTTTTACTTTTGATTTCGGTAATAATATAATATCGACTATATTATATTCAAAGGATTGAACACATCGATCTCAAGAGACAATTTCGTGTTCAAATTCAGGCCAGCACCTTCAAAGTGAGAGAACGTGCCTCACATGTTTTTCCGTCCTATGGGGATGTTTGTATAACATATAGTAAGTTTCAAAAATCTATTCAGTAGTCATTGCGTGAAAAAGGAACAAACATGAAAACGTCCAGCCACCTATCCATTCTCACGAAATTATTACTATTTACTTATTTTAAAATGTGTTTTTTTTTTATTATTGGAAAAATAACAACCCTAAAGACTTGATTAATGCAAGTACCAATCGTAAAACTAGGTAGAAACTGCTTATAATCATTAAAAAATCCGCTTCGTGACGAGATCGTCCTTTCGACCAACGCATGAGAACATACGACTTTAAGGTCAATTGAAAATTTCTTGGAGGCTGTAACAAATTCAAGATTGAGTCGTCCGTCCTCATAGTTTGGTTTAGCCATCAATAACTTCTGTTATTGTCCGTCGATCCTACAAAATGTTTTCGGTTGATAAGGCATTGAAATTATTTCACACCAGAACAAAAAAATATATTCTGATATGGATGTCATATTACGTCTTTTATTTCCTTGTATTGTACAATCATGTATACTAATATTATAAAGCTGAAGAGTTTGTTTATTTATTTGAACGCGCTAATCGCAGGAACTACTGGTTCTAATTGAAAAAAAAATTTTATGTTAGATTATTTATCGAGGAAGGCTTTCACGCTACGACTCAAAGGAGCGAAGTAGTAACCAAAAACGCGACTGAAACCGCAAGGCACAACTAGCTGATTTAATAGCATCTTCATTTGTAAATATGTTTATAAGTCACTTATAAATATTGTTAGATACTTATATCATTTTTTCTGCCTCACAAAAAAAAATAGGTAAATGTGAAACAAGCTGACATTTAGCAAATAAAATAACTATTTATGGTCTAGTAAATACTTAAATGTCCTCGTAATTTTATTGCTGATAAATATTGCAATTAATATTCCGTCGATGTTACAAAGTAAAGGCTAATATCGGTGTGTTTTCGAAATGCTTACACAAATAACTTACATTAATGACGTAGAATATCTACGCATGCGTATAAACATAACCACTACAAAGTAACAATAATGTATGTAATATGTAAAATTGATATAAATACTTTAGCGAAAATCACGAGGATCATTGTTACCTTTTAACGCAAAAAAACGCTAAAACTATTTTAATGAATTTTAGAGCAGAAATAGATTGTACGTTGGAGAAGGACATGAGATGTATTTTCTTACAATTATCAATAAGAATCAATCATAACTTATGTGTGAAATAACTCTTTCAATAAAAAAAATATTAAGATATAATAAATATACAGTTTAATGAACTTAATGTCTTATATATTCTTTTCACATACATAAACGGAGTCCAAAAAAGTTTAAAGGAATGCGATTATTATTTTACACAGCTCTAATTCTTATATCTATTAATTTTAACTGAAATTTCTTTGAAGTATTGAATTTAAAAGTATATATCGTCGCTCTATATGTGATAACTCGTAACTAACAATTTTGGTAAAATCGGATATTCTCAGTGAAAAGGTATTCATACAATTTACTTTTCTAAGAATATTTCTTACAATATCTTAAGTCTAAGTCATTTAAAAATATAAATATATTTGTTACAGTTAGCTATAAGAGAAGTTTTTTGTCTCTCCTGTTAAATGCGGAAGTTTGCATGTACGAGACATTTTTTAGAACGACGATATGTAAAATGTTTTCAAAGTACTTATTTGAATAATGTGTATAAGTGCAAGTTATATAAGAAATACTCCCTTTAAATTATGAATTAACTAGATGGTACCCACGACTTCGTCTGCGCAGTATAAATTAACCCTTTTTATTATTATTTTATCAATATTTCAACCCCTTACTTCCCTTTTTGCAATTAAAAGAAGCAAATGGCCTTTCTCAGTCTTTAGACTATATCTGTACAAAATTTCATTTCAATCGATTCAGTAGTTTCTGCGTGCTTGCGTAACACACACACAAAGTTATAAGTGAGGATATAGAGACAATCTTCATACAACGAAGAATACTGACAGTTATTACAATGTGGCAACGAAAATTACGTTTGTAATGAATTTCGTAAATTACACCACGTTCACCTTTGCCCATTCGATGGGTAAAGTCGTCTATCTTCTGAGAATCTATCTATCGGGTTTAGCCGTCTACTCTTTGTTACGGACGTTATAGTCACTTCAATACTAATACTATAAAAAGTATAATATATAAGTTTGAATTTAGAGCCTAATCTCTGAAACTACAGATCCGATTTGAAGTCATAGGAACGAAGCAGAATAAGTAGCAGGACGACCGCTTTGTTGTAGTGCTAAACGCTGTCGGTTGCGGGTTCGATCCCTCTCGGAGGAGATATTATATTTGTATTAATATTTGTTCCTACGTGTGGGTGTTTGTCCTTGTGGGTCTCCTCACTGTGCCTCGGAGAGCACGTACAGATGTCGGTTTCGGTTGTTATCACAATCACCTGATTATGATCGTTACTCTTAGTGGGTAGATTGTTCTAGTCTAAATGGTTACGTGCTTGGTCTCAGGGGTTGCGGAGGTCAGATGGCAATCGCTTTGTGTGAAAATCAGTAACTTGTCAATATCTGGACTAGAATAGAAAGCAGACCCTGGTATAACCGGGAAAAATGCTAGGTAGGAGTGAAGCAGTATCCATAAAAAAGCTTAATAAAGATCTAAAAAAAATTACGTGTAACAAGACGATCCAAAAGTGCTTTAAATAGCAAATTTGAATAAAGTATATTTTGAGTTCGAGTTTGAGTTAAACGCGAGTGAAACCTCGAAGTCAACGGTAAATTGTATTGAATAATGTAGTATTTGTAATTTAGAATGGACGATTATACCTAGTGTTGCCCAAATGCAAGAACAAGACGAGACTTAGCCAGTCTTGGTCTTGGTCTTGCGCCCATACACCTGGTCTTGGTCTTGGTCTTGGTCTTGCGCTCCCGGTCTTGGTCTTGGTCTTGGTCTTGCAGCAAGAGTCTTGCAAGTCTTGCAATTACCTATTAGTCTATTACTATTTATTAAAGTTTACTTTAAATGTTAGAAAAACGTATTAGAATTGGAACTTGGAACATTGTGAGCTTGAATTAACATAGCCATAGTAAAGATCAAGCAGATTAATAAATAACTGAAGATTTGATAAGAAATTCGAAAAATCAACTGACCTATATGTCGTTTTCATGGAAGTAACTGTTTCTTAATAAACATTTATGATTTATAAGCTTACATTTGCTACAACATGTAAAAAAAAAAAATTAATTACAATAACTTGACTGTATTTTAAAGAACAATACTTATCTGTCTAGAAAGAGATTGAACCCTCAACTTATAAGAAATTTAATAAAAGAGTTTTACGATTTATCATTTATTTGAATAAAAAATAAAATACAACACAAATCAACAGCTTTATCATTAGGTTATGATACTTTATATCAATTTTTTTGACCAAGAATTAATACAAAGTAACCATCTGGCTGACTCATCACTTAACCTATTTCTATGTTTTCTAATTACTAATGATGCGTTAGAAAATAATCTCTCAGCAGGTACTGAAGTTGCCGGTATTGAGAGAAAATCACGAGCCATTTTCGATAAAATCGGATACTCTGTCTCATGCGTCCTCCACCAATCTAAAATGTCTTCCGAGCTGGCAGTTCTTGGTTTTCTCAGGTACTCCTCCAACTCGTCTATCACTAAGCCTTGAAGACAAGATCCAGATGACGTCGAGGGACATTCATAGAGTTTATCAAAGTCTATTACGTCTTCATCTTCATCACATACTTTATTTTCTTTTTCTGGTAATTCCAGAGATTTGTTCAGTGAGTGTAGACTTTTATATTCTTTATAAAGTTCATTGAACTTGCGCAGACTTTCTGTTTTAAGTTGCTTCCCCCACATTGTCAGGTCAAAAGTCTGAGCCTTATGCCTTGGGTCTAAAATTAAAGAAGTACAATAAATCCAGTTGCTCTTCTTGTAATGTTTAAGCATTTTGTCTCGAGCTGCTTGGAAAGCTAGAATGAGCCTTTCATCCACTTCAGATCGATTAGGTTTCTCATCTAACTGTTTTACCATGGATTCAATTTTATCTAGCAAGAGATTGAATGATACAATGACTAGCGGTAATGTAACATATTTGTCTCCACCAAGTTTTGTACTTAAAAGTTTAAAATTTATTAGAAATTTATGTAATTTTTCGAGTACCTGCCATTCATTAGCTGTGATTTGAAAATCATTTAATTCGGTGACAGAACTGCACAATATGTCAATGCCCGCTCTCACTTTTAAACCAAATCCAATCATATCATGTGTGGAATTCCATCTCGTTGGACAGTCAAGAATGGCATTTAGATTTGATGGCACGCCAGCTGCTTCACAAGCAGACTGAAACTTCTTCTTCACTATCTCACTTCTTTTTATTTTACTGGAAATGCTGCGTAACTTTGTTACAGATGTACGCGAGTCAGCAATATTTGGTGCAGATTCTTCATCTTCCTCATCCTCAGTTTCGTCTGCATAGTCTTCGTACTGCTGATCTTGCGCGTTAGTGTCAGACTCACAGTGTAATGCTAAGGTCTTTAATAAATCTTGTACACCAAGGTTTAAAATGTGAGCAAAGCACCGGAAATGTTGATTGTCTGAATCAAAGTGTTGCGGCAGCAGTTTGCTCAGTTCATACATAAATTTGGTATTTGCAGTTGCGTTGTCGACCGTGATACCTTGTATTTTATCAATTATGCCATATTCCAATAAACATTCATGGAAAATCGTTGCAATATCTTCCCCAGTATGTCGACCGCGTGATGGTATAAAATCAAGAACTACAGATTGATACTTCCATTCGTTGTCTATATAATGAATAGTAACCCCGTAGTAACTCCTACCAGCAATTGACGTCCACCCATCAATGGTAAAAGACATTTTAGATGATAATTGTTGAAGTCGTTCCTTGAGATTCAATTGGAGCTCTTCAAATCGCTCTTTGACTTTCCTTCTAAGTGTAGACCTTTTAGGAAACACCATATTAGGGCAAATACGTCGAAAATATACTTGTGTAGCTTCGTCATCGAAAAATGAGAAGGGAAGATATTTTTTCACCACCCAATCAACTGTAGCTGTCGTGATGTTGTCACTGCTGTTTTCCGACTGAAACAAAACAAGAAATCTTGTGTTATTATTTAAAACATACTAGGTTTGAGCGTATAAGAGGAGGAGGTTTGTTGTTGTTAAATCGAGAAAATCGTTAAATTGATATTTGTTATATTAAGGTTGCACTGTACTGTAATTTACCAAAATAAAGTACTTAGTTGTTACTGGCCGATTCAATGAAAATATGGGTGTTAGTGGTGTTTTCATCTAGAAACTTCATCTTTCATCGTTGCGACATATTAAGTATGTAATTATCGTCTAAAAAATATTTTAGACGATAATTACATACTTAATATGTCGCACCCCTAGATGAAAACACCACTAACTCAAAAATACTTACGTAAGTTAATGGCGTTTTTGAAAGTATCGCATGAATAGCTACGCGGAGTTAAAATTCTTTTAACTGTTAAAAAAATATTCTTACCTGTCCACTTCTTCCAGCGGTTACTAAAAAGCTTGTGATATCTCCACTTAATTTTGGTTTAACAGGAAGAAATATTTCTGATTCCTTTTTGTGGAAAGATATTAGATGTTTCCTTAAGCCTGAAGTGTTTCTGTTTTTCATTTTTATTTCAATCTTTTTATGTTGGCACAATTTACAGAAGGCAGTTTGGGATGCATGAATTATTTCGAAAAACTCTTCAAATTTGCTTTTGGGTCTTTTAGATCTGTGACTCAAACTCTCGTTACTCGGACTAGAATAATTTGAATCTTCGTCACTCATATTAAATTGTACACGTGATACGTTTTTAGAAAACAACGAGAATTAGTAAAAACAATTATTAAGTTAGACTCGAAGCACAGCTCAATTGGAAATGACTGGAATTAAAATAATTCCTTTATTTATAGTACGTTTCCTTGCTTTCTACCGCGCCGCCTCGCCACGTGCCGGCTCTATGAAAAGGATGCCGCCGCAAATGAAACAATGCCGCGTGCGGCGTACAAACACACACTAAATATTACCTACTTGTACAGACGCGACGCGTGAATAAAATATATGTAAAGAATTAGTGCCAATCACTATTCTTTACATATAAGTGAATGTTTTGGCGTACATCTATACTAATATTATAAAGCTAAAGAGTTCGTTTGTATGTTTGATGACAGAAGTTTTAAAATAAATAAATAAGTTCTGAACGTCACTATACCTCCAAAGTTACTATTCCTCGTGGACGAAGTCGCGGGCACAGCTAGTAAATACTTACTCTCATCATCTCTCTCAGAGATATTCGGGCTGATAAGTAATACAAAACTCTTATCGCAGGCTTTTTATTTTATTAGTAGATAAGTACCTACGCTTTTTATATTATTTTATTAGTTTTGTAGAATTTTTTTACACGTTTCAAGTATATTTAAAAGCGGCTACAATATTTATTAAACGGGTGATATTTGAACACTTTTTTGCTATTTTTTCTTTTAAAAACTTAAGAAATATAATGACTAAATGTACAATAATAGTACCTAAGTAATTAGTTTAAAACCATATAAGTAATCAATATTATAATATATACTTACTAGAATGAATTAATATGACATCTACTACCTATCCTTACCATTTTATCCTAATCATAATACTACTTGCGTGATCAGTATAATGTATTCATTTTCATTCTAAGCACTCTGAAACTTATTTATTCTTTGGAACACCTGTAGGTACTCTTAAAATTCGAAATTATTTTGCATGAGTATACCTACGCCCTATGGCGGCAATCAAATAGTGTCAAATGTTATGATTTCGGCGTGGCGGCAACGATTGCTTTAGATTTCAAAAGAAGCCGCCGGCGCGTGTATCATAACCATGTACTTCCGAAAAGCGGCAAATTTCTTTGAGAAGTAAGTACAAAACCTTTGATGCCGCATTATCAAAGTGCCGATGGTTAAAACATAACTATGCATGCACTCAGTTTGATTTTAATAGATATTTTAATAGATATGTTTATGGTATTAGTCGTAATGCGCATAGGTCCAGTTTTTCATATTTTTTGATACAGTTTTTTGCGTCTCATAGAATTCCTAAGCGTACCTACCTATACACCGAACTGTTACACCTAACTACTCAGTGAAATAGCGCTAAGTCCTAGCTGCAAGACGCAAGAGTCTTGCAGGCTATGTCTTGTTCTCGCTCAAGTCTTGCACGGTCAGTCTTGGTCTTGGTCTTGCTAAAAATACGCGGTCTTGTTCTTGGTCTTGGTCTTGCAAAAACGCAAGAACAAGACCAAGACTGCAAGACCAAGACTGAATTTGGGCAACACTAATTATACCCGACCGACAGAATTAGGCCCCCTGACTATGAATCGTTTGAATCTTTTACTTGTGGATATATTAGACGCCATATGGGAATCCATCAAGATAAATAGATTCAAGTCCTAATAGATATTAGTTTCATAATTTTGGATACTTGGAATGTATATTCGGGTAGTATGGATGCTAAATGCTGTTTTTCCCATAAAATCTTATACTTACGTGGTAAATGCCATCTACACGGCCCATGGATAAAATAATTCATGTTTCATATAATGTATTAGAATATAGAAAATTAATAATGGCCATGTAAACAAAATAACTTATTATATTTCATACGTATGTCCCTTCAAACCTTCTCCATGTACCTACTACGCGATAAAATAACAAAAACATACATAAAAATATTTTTCTTAATACATCATACATTCTTGGCAGCCATGATTATTTTGATATAAAATATTATTTAAGAATTTTTCGAATAATTTAAATTTCATTCGAATTTTAATCACCGCATTCCAGCCACAATTCCGAGCCGAACGGTTGGAAAAATTAAATTAGGTAAAAAAATAATGACGAGTAGTTTAAGAGGCAGCGTGGTGGCGAACCTTGTCGAGGAGTCACCGCCGCTCGATAAAATTCCGTCTGGCCATTTTATTTTAAGGCGCGCATTAACAGCCCGGTAATTAAGCATCGAAATGTCGCTGCCATTCTGTACGGAGGCGTCGCCCTAAGTAATGGCCTCTACACAGGCTACATTAACGCGATCACACCGATAACTCTGAAATGTAAAAATACGAAATTCACTGAACGACATCTTACCGCAAAATCACGAAAAAACGTGTATTAAAAGTACTGTAAAAAGCGCTGTGAGCTTTCCGAATAATCATTTAAAAGCTCCGGTAACAGTAGCGATATCGATGCGAGTCAATATATCTCGCAATGTCTCATAAAAACGCGAATAGAAATCGAGTTGCGTTCAATTCAATTGGTTAATCAATTCAATTAATTTGAAGGGATAGTTTACCTTCCGCCGCGGAACGCAACTGTAATTGGCACGATTAATGCACGCTCTAAAGGATCGATTCTTTCTTTGTATCGACAGCGGACATATTGAAGGCATGTTTGGAATGAATCGGACTCGAACTTAACTGCCTACGCTTTGCAGAATAGAGATAAAATCGTTAATGAATCTTCGCGAGGAACGAATAACTCGCATATTAGTTTTAATGGAATTTTGTCGTAAAAAGGTAATATAAATTACTGGTAAAAATGTTCTAATTGGTCTGTACTCGTACAGTTGTAAGTTAAAGTTAATTTGCATTTATTATCTCGCGTGAGTTCGGATATTTTAGGATGTTCTTGCACGTATGGTGATAAAAAATCAGTGTAAGACCGAGAAACCCGAGATGAGGCACGTCAAAGCCGCACGTGCGGCTCAGACAGTGCCGCCGTGGGTGGTGAGTCGTCTGTTTTCTTTACTTTTTTCTTTTCTAAGTTGACACGTGATCTCCATGTAAACAACCTTGGCGGCACAGTATATTCAGTTTGATGGTACAACACTAATAAAATGTATGGGACAATTTTTTCATGAATAATACGTAACCTCTGATGGTCTTTAAGATACTGAATTAACTTTTACATTCGAATAATTCATTCGTTATGGATTGCTGTTTTTCTTAAATTTGTAAGTTCTGTAACGGTACGAGATTAAAACTACGATGTAATGATGTACTTATACATATATATATATATATATATATATATATATATATATGAATCTTTTCCAAAAAAATTATGAAGATATTAAATAATTTTTAAGAAACATAATACAAAAACTAAGTTTTATAATATTAATTATAATTGAACTTTTATTTATTTAAACATTTACAAAAATATAATAACAAACAAGTAATTTTTACACCAAATGTATGTTATGTATGTACGTATATTACATTTAAATGCCTACTGAAAAATCGATATGAATAAAAATCGCTATCGTCAGTAAAGTTCTAAAACGGAGTATGACAAATTAAGGAAAGCGAAAAACTGCATTATTTTTCGTAGACAACATTTTGAATCAATAATATTTTATTTTCAAATATTTCCTGTTTTTAATAGTTTATGTTTTATTGATTAAATAGTGTCGCTTTGTTCGCTCTCCTTTAAAGCTGCTACTTGTGTCTTACTATTTAGAACTTCATTGACGATATAAAGAAAAATGTCTTTAAACTGCGAAAAATTCATCTCAGGTGGTCGAGCGATAAAGTTTGATGGTCAACCACAACGACCACCAGGAGTGCGTGTTTCTAACATTTTGCAAGGAGGTCTAGAACAAAAACCTTAAAAGAAATTCGGACCACCGCTATGAGTCTTAGACGCTACGTAACATACAAACGTCTACATTATTCCTGGCATACACATTAAGGGGACGATGAAAGTAGAATTTATATGGATTCCTTTAATTGTACTTTACTTGTTATTAAAGGGAGCATTTTAAACATAATAAACAATTTTATTTATTTCGTAAAGAAGTATACTGCAGGCTGATTGTCGAATACGTTCGCTCGCACATTTGTTTTTTGTTTTTGCTTAAATTTTTTAAACGAGATAACGCCCCCAGCCGTCAAAAGTTTCACATTTTGATAACGACTGTATTCAACAATTAGCCCGTTGTCCGACAAAACACGGTTGCAATTAACAACTATGAAAGGTAATGTCATTACGGACAGTTCGTACTCCCTGCATGAAAGCCAAATCCGAGCGTTCATTACGTCTTGTCACGCGTCATAACACTGATTAATTGGCCTCCATCACCGATACGAACAAGAGAGAAAAAAGAATGACATCGGCCAAGCAACGACCTTTCCGTAACGAGGAGCCGTCAGTCAAAGCCGCATGAGGGCCGCCGATTCGCTTGACAACTTCAATTTATATGCAACTCGATGCCTACACGCATTCCCGGTTTGAATGATAGGTAATAAAGTCATGGTACCGACCGATTACTTTCCAAATGATTTCTGACTAACACAAAATGTTTTATCCATGCCTCGATCGCAGTATCAACTGAGAAGCGATCAACTACGTCAGATATTTCGAACAATTAATATCTTCAAATTATATACCATTATACCGAATTACGAATTTTAAAATTGCTCGCAAAAACGGTAGACTTTGGTGCCTTTAGCGTCCACTTGGGTGGTTCGACAGATGTTCAAAAAAGCTATAAAAATTATGATTCAATTATGACACTGATCGTTAGAGAGCGATTCTGTATTCATTACATGTCTTATGAATTTTAATGGACACGTAATATCTGTGTAATTATCCGGAGCCGTATGCTAAACAAATATATTCGTTGTGACTTTTTATTTATTCTTAATTCACCAATTATTTTTGTAAATAAAGATATATTCAAGGCACGTTTTATTTTTGATAAATCATCTTACAGTCTTCTGAGAACGAGTTCTATGTTTTATGTATTATGAAAATTAATAAATGTTTATAAAATAATAACTAAATTCCTATAAGTTTAATTTATCAGAAATCCATTGTACATGAAAACGTTTTAATCCATACATCGTTGGAGACACTAAATTAAGTTGAATTATGATTTTTAAAAATATAAATACATCCTTTATTTTATTACTTTAATATAATCCTCTCTAAACTATAAAGAAATCTCACAACATATTCTAGTTTTATACGTTAAACTAATAGAATTAAAGCACCTGCGCGCTCTCCGAATAGACTCTACATCTGAATTATCTATTACTACCCCTAATTAGATACAGTCAGGTAGACGGTCTAATCATTTTATCATTCCGGATAATTTTCGTGTCCAAATAAAGGTTTTAAAGCTATTAATTTGGAATGCTACCTGTGTGGTATGTTTGCATGAAAATAATAACGCGACCCGGGCTGTGGTTGTGGTAAATTGCTGCTCCCGCAATAATTCCTCGATAACCTGCTATTAGCGTCGGGACAGTGCAAACAAACAGATATAATCAAACATTTCTTGGCGAATTAGTCCGGCCACCATACCCGCATTGGCTTCCTTTGGTATTTTTTTTTATTTTGCGGACAAAATATGTTATTATAAGTTTACGTGTATGACTTTAAAATCAATTGCTATAGTTCAAAAATGAGTCAATCTCGACGATTATCAATGATTTTTAAGAAATTATTTACTTTCATAAATACCTCGTCATAGACGATCCTACCGCTATGAATAGATGCCACAATAGCCCAAGGGATTTAGGTGAACTTAAGAATTTTAGTTTTTAAAATAATAAAGTAGTTATTATAATGGGCGAAAGAGTAGAGATTAAGCTTGAGCCTTTATATCTACTTAGACGGCGCCTAGTCGAAAAGGCGCCGGGCTTATCCTTAAAATTTTTAATATTTCCATTGGATTTCATATTTAAAACTTTGCGGAGAAGACTTGTTGATTGGACTAAACCATTTTTTACTAATATCGCCACTACAAAAAAGGCGCATATAAGACAGTTGCACGACGGCGCCGATTAGGATTGGCGCGGGCCTGCCGACAATACATAGGTATCATTCGTTCCCGCGTCACAACCGAACGCGACCACGCTAATTGTAAAAAAAAATATAAGTGGTGAAACACATTACATGTTGAATTGTTTATGTCGTCACTAAAAACATTTGGTTATATAAATATATATCTTTTTGACGTGAAATTT
Source organism: Hypolimnas misippus (assembly GCA_037950945.1). Taxonomy (NCBI): domain Eukaryota; kingdom Metazoa; phylum Arthropoda; class Insecta; order Lepidoptera; family Nymphalidae; genus Hypolimnas; species Hypolimnas misippus. The sequence goes on from JBBEEQ010000006.1 coordinate 10,640,157, forward strand.
TAGTAATACATAAAAAGTGACCCTTTACTGCCCCTAAAATGCTCTACTCTAGGCTTCAGGGGTCTCAGCCTGCTGGTATATCCGCCTCTTACACGTACGAATACGAACATTGTAGACCAAAATTAGCGGTCTATAAAGACATTTTGCCGTCGGCATATGTAATTGGAGCCGTCAACACTTACACGACAGGGCTATAGCATGCTGCGTACAGTGGCGACTCCAGGGAAATTATCGCTTCAGGCGAGTTACCGTAATGACGTCTCTTAAAAATATTTAAAAAATATAAATTTATTATACTCATAATAAACACATTTAATATAAATGTTACTCTTCCCATTATTTTGTGCGAATTATGAAAATATTCTTTGTCTTTTTTAATTTATAATTAACAAAATAATTAGAACGTAAAAAAAAGACAATATAATTGTTTTAATATTTATTTGTACATAAAATGGCATATGTCTTTTAGGTATTATCTTAAGTTTAAATAATATCACTTTATTTTAAACATTTGTGTATATAACTCGGTTTTACACGTTAATTTTATTTACACTTATAATTTAAGTTTTATTAATTTTATAGTAAAATATATTCCTAGCATTAAACAGATATTTGTATATATACATATTTGCAAGTAGCAATTTCGAGATTTAAATTAAGAAAACATTATCCCTTATTATTATTTTGAACTTAAATATAATATTAATTAAATTGGTGTACATTTTATTACTGTCCGCGAATCGGTAACTTAAAATGGAAGACATTGTTAAAAGTTTGGTAACGAATAATTTATTTATTTAATCAACTACAATAAAAAAATGTTATTTTATTTTGTTCAATTACTTGTACGATAATAATTAAGTTCATTTGTTATTATGTAACATACACATATACATATAATTTGCACGCTTAATATTATTTGGAAGACTATCCGATTTTGCTGTATAAGGCACAAAGAATTCTATTATATTATCCTATAAAATTTAATTAAATTATTTAATTATCATTTAAACACAAAACACTTTAAAAACAAAGCGATTTATTTTACAAATCTAGTAAATAAAAGTTAAGAAAGTTAGCCAAACCTGACATTAAAAACAACTTAAATTTTGATGAAAAGAATAATCTAGTGTCATCCAATACAACAGTGATTATTTATTTAAATGGCACTAAGTGCTAAAATGAAAATATAAAATATATTAACTTCTGTTAATAATAATAATGGACGATCGTCCCTTTCGTGAAATACTGCCTTAGATGTCATTCAAAAATTTACAATTTTACTAAATCTAGCTTAATTTACAAGGAAGACTAAAACTAGAATACGTGTTAAATGGCTTATTAATTTAAACACAGCTTAAAAAAACCTAGTGTTATAACACAGAACAAGTACTGACCAAGCGAACAATCTAAAACTAAATATAATATCTACGATATATTTAGAGGAACTTTTATAATCTATCACTCAAACATAATCTGTATCATACAATTACAAGCAAATATCACAGATTATAAATAAAACGGGAATGGAGTGTCACCACGGTCGCCAGGGCTTTTCCTCTTGAGGTTGTCGTCTAGTGACCAAAGCGAGGGGTGCGGGTTCCTCTGAGGGGGGAGGGGGAGTTCCCCAACCAGAACTGGCTGGGGAGAAACACCTGGGTTCTGATGACGATGAAGATGCGTCTCGAGGGGAAAGTGGTACAAGTGTTGGAACCGCACCGAGCGTACTCGCACTGACACCAGCTGGCAAAACGAGGGCGATGTCTCCGTTTGATAGCCTTGTCGGCACAAGGCGCACTCCAGAACCGGGCCCAGCTGTAAAGGAGACATTTATGAAATTCATATTCATCATTCATATAATAATTGTCTAAAATTGATAATTTAAGAAAACCCCCAATAATCTATTAATTAAGACCATTTCAACGAGCACCAACACGACACCTCTACTGTAAGTTGGTAAGGAGTTATCTATACTGCTGATTCCAGACGATGTTGCAGCACAGGTCATGATTACATAGCCATGTTATATTAGTATCATTGTACGTCGGGGTTTTAAATTAATACGAATTCATGACCATTGGTAATATTTTATAATTCGTTCGATTGCAGAATGGTTTTAATAAAAACTACTTACCAGAAATAAAAATTGTAGAATGTTGTGGAGGTACAACAGCGTCCTCCGTATCAGACGGTGGAGTCGGCGCCGCGAACGGTCTGGCTCCGGGAGTAGTAACACAACCTTCAAGATGTCGAACAAGACGTTTCTTCAGTCCCGAATCTAAACCAGGAAACTTGGCGACTTCAGATAGACAGTGTCTGTATCCAGCTTTAAATCTATCAGGTGAAGCAGCACCTTCAGACCGAAGGCCTTCCAAATGTTTTACTGTCATTTCAAGAATGTCCGCCTTTTCCAGTTTCGAATGGCGAGCCGGCTGAAACAATGATATATTTTGTAATGGACGTCATGGTGTGTTACTTAGTACGTAGTTAGTAATTACACACACATATAGCAATATTTTCTGATATTAGAAACTTAACTCCTGTGCGTAGCGTGATAAAATAACGAGCTATCTAATTTCTCAAATTGGATCAGTAGTTTCAGAATTTACTCCTTACATATAAACTTACAAACAAATTTAGCCTCTTTTATTATATAGATAAATTTCATCAAACTATTCAGGTAGGTTTTTAAGATGTAGTTCTGCGTAATCTAGAAACCTTCTTGTATAATATACTTACATCTTTTTTCATCGCGTCTAGTATAAGAGCCTTGAGCTCGTTCAAGCAGTTGTTGATGCGCGCTCGACGTCTTTTCTCCATTATTGGTTTGTTACTCTGAAACAAGAAGTATAAATTAGTATATACTGTGACTATAAAACGACTCATTTTTAAGGTCCTTTACTTTTTCCTTAAAAATTTTCCTGCGTGCTTTATAAATAAACATATACAGCCAAGCACATCTCATATTTTATTGCTAGTTGTTATTTACTTAGTTTATCTACTTCATTCATATTTCCCAGCAATAAGTATTAGGTTATAAATACGTTTTAAAAATAATAATAAATAGAATAAGTTTATCCAAATAAAAGGAATTACGTGTTTTGCTTTTAAGTCTTTTTTATAAGTCTTTATTATTGCCATTGACTACTATCAGTAAACCTCAGTAGTAGTCAAAGAAAAACGCGTGACAAAAGCGTACAGCCGTCCATTAATCTACGACAACAAGCGCGTGCGCCGCTCAAGGTGAAGGCCGCGATCGGCGCGGACGTGACAACGCGTCACGCGACACGTGACTCATGTTTGACTTCGCATTCGGTGTGCACAAGGCTTTGATCTCCCACCTGTCATCTGCGTACTTTATGATGACGAGTGATAATCCCTTAAATCTGAGTGTATTAGACAGTCGTGTAGTTCACATATACTTAAATAGTAATTTTTGTATTATATCATCCAGATAATATTATAATACTAATACAAAAATTAAAATGTTACTATTATTCGTTATTGCGTTTGCAAAAGAAAATATGCAAAAACTTCTTAATAAAAATTAATAACCTTTTTCATATTCGTGTAGAGATTAAGTAGTCCTTAACACTCATATCAATTACAACAATTGACGTTTTATAAGGAGACTGCAGATAACAGCAGCCGACCTCCGACGGACGGGCGATCACGTTTTATTAATGTCAAGTCTGTTATCAGTTGATACTTCAAGTCTAAATGAAATGTACGTTTATCTTAATATTGCTAAAGAATACTTATTCGTAATTATTTAACGTTCTTGCGTCATAATGCGTTCAAAAAGATTTTAAACGCGGCACAAAATGATGATACAATTAACTTGCAATATGCAACAAATATTGAAGTTTAAACCTTCTCAAACCTCGTCTACACTGGAGACGAGAAATAATTATGACTCAAAGGGTAAATGTTAACATTCTTGTCACCATTCCATGCGGACATGATTTGTAATTATCCGTAAATACAATTAAGAGTTAAGATAAAAAATTAAAAACAGTTGAATTGAGTAAAGATAATATTAGTTAGTAGTTTGCGCCCGATTCGAGAAAAATTAGCAAACATATTTTAGCAGAATGTAGGACGTATGTAGGTATATTGGCATCTATTTTCAGATAGAGCAAATTTGACGTTGCTATCACTTAGAACAAGCTCTTCTTATCTTTATGTCAGGTTTGTATATGGAGTTGACAGGACAATGCGATTTTGAATACAATAAGGATTAGCAAAACAGAGCGCCTTGTTCTAACTGGTGTTCTCGAAGAACAAATAAAGGAACAATATGATGGACAGTTCTTTAGAACTATCGCGATAGTGTTTGTTACTTCATTTAAATACATTGTTGTATATGCAATTTATACATTAACTATAACATTAAACCTTAGGTAATTTTTGAATTATTTTATGTAATTAAATATAATAGAGTTATTTCTACTACGTCATTTAATGGCAGTGATCAAAGTGCGATATTGTAAGTGATAAGTTAATATCATTCAAGGAAAACATTAGCTGCTTATGGTAACGCTTCGTCGTTGAAGATATGTGTGTGGAGGAAAATAAAGTTAGCATTTCGTCTCATTCAAATATAAAACGGACACAATATATTGTGTAAGCATGTCATTTGTCAGTGTTTTGTGTTGTTGTTAATTTAATATTATCTAACTTTAGTGTTGACGAAAATGAATTGTATTGTATCATTTGCAAATTTATTCATATCTGATGTTTACTGGCTTTAATATGGGTATGTTTCGAAATATAATCCAATATTCTGGTCATACTCAATGACGCATTGAAGCCGAAACGCACAAGTATACGTTATCGTTAGACGTTTAAAAAATTTCGCAATGTCATTAACTCTAGCCAGTATGTTAAATTGTACTACATTTCGGAACACATCCTATTTTAAGTAGGTGTGTTCATTGATTGACATGTACCAGCCCTGTTATGAAGGACGCGGAGGCGGCACGTGGCGCCCGCGTCAGTCGCCCGATACGGCAAGAAACACGCCCGCACTATCAAATATCTCCTTTGTTATCAACTTCCTTGCACGTTTTCGCGTAGGCGTGACGTTCTTGTTTATGTGAATAAATAAATGGAAAACAAAGACAGATCGTGTGCGTATCTTAAAATTTTTCCGTATCCTTTAAGAAAATAATCACATCGCGATATTGGTGTAAATATTTTTTTATATTATAATTTGTAGTTTTATAATGAATGAATTTATATAGATTTGTTTTTACAGTTTGAAAATATCGTAGATTTGTCAAAAATATTATGTTGTTGGGATGTAAAGAGATCGCGGGCCCAGACCAGACCGTCAGACAATGTGAGGTTTACGTAACGCGCCAGGCACGAATTTAGTCCGAGGCGCCGCCGCGTCACCCGCCGCTGACACACGTGCGTCTGGCGCGTGCGCTCCTATGACGCTGTGACACATTTCCCGTTCACAAATGTATTTGATATTTACATTTTTCTTAAACTATTTTATATAAATATCTGTGGTTAGTAGTTAAATACAATAGTGAATATTTGAGCGCGTGTTGATATATTTCTAAAGTTACTAAAGATAACTTAAATAGAATACACAATTTTTTGATAAAAGGTAAATGTTGTTATTTAGAGTATATCAAAATTTGTCTCCACATTTATATAAAAGTAACTTTTCGAATCATCAACAGCAATGCATTTCTCGTTCCAAATAGCCCGAGCTAATCCCCAATCCACATTGCACTAATAAACGTCTAAGGACCGAAATATCGTCGGAACGCAATATCGGCGCATTAGTTGGCAGGACGGCCGGTGAGTCGGCTGGCACGCGGCCGCGCGTCGCGTGCCAAGGCGTGGGAGCGGACGCCGCTTCCGGCACGCGCTTGCTATGCTACACATGGATGCGACGATAAATCTATTGGCGTTTGAAAATTTTAATGCCATCATTAAGGTACTATGTAGAAGTATTTATGATGGGGTATTATACTACACACCTCCTTGATTGACATGAACTGCGTACTTTAAAAACGTAGCGATTTAAAAATTGTAAGCCTGTTAGTATATAAAGATGATATTTGTTTATTTGAACGCTCTAATCCTAGGTATTGCCATTGAATTGTTAACAAAAATGAAATAAAAAATGAATTGGTTAAACAATTCTAATTATAAATAAAAAAATATATTGCGAAGCTATAGGAGCGTCGCAATAACTAAAATATCATGAAATAGAAGCATCCACATTAAACGCGACAAAAACCGCAAATAGATAATTAAAAAAGATGATTTCACTACATTTATTAGACGTATAACACGAAGCGAACGCACGCATTTTGAGTGATAACGTTTAATTTAATCTGTGTCCATTTGCCCGCTGTAGGCGGCGCAGGAGAGTGGCGCGTAGGCGTCGCGGCCGCATCGCCCGCCGTCTAATCTCGCGGAGATGATATTTATCGCACGATGATAGATCGTTCGCCTACTCTAATAGCTTCCTACACGCGTCTTGTTTACGACCCTCCGCCGTCCGATTGTTATAGCACCGTATATTATACAGGTATTGTTCTTGATGGAGCGTTTTTGATTTATTCCTGGTGTACCGCCGTGTAATTGCGTTTCTAATGTGTGGTATAATAAGCAGTTGAGATTAAGCGTAAGCGGCAGGTTATTGGGAATTAGTTTGAAGCAAATGTAATCATAATTGTGTACAGTACTTTATTATAATAAAGTATTAATTATAATATCTACTAGCTTTTGTTCGCAGGTTCGCGAGTAATGTAGATTTTGTTATGTATGTGAGCCGGTACGACATGCTTGTTACCTATAAATTGTAAGTGAATTGTACTATACCTATACCTTTCTCGAAAATACAAACAATAGGTTTACAAAGTTTTAGCGCACTTTTTAGGTAGTGCATACAACAAACAATCAATCGAACAAACATTATTTTTATATATTAAATTATTATTAACGTGCAATAAAAATTTTACCCAAACTCAACACTATCTTAGTTTAATTCAAATAAAATTTGGAAATACCAAGTTAAGAAATAATAATTAAATTATAAAATAATATAATACAAGGCATAAAAGAATCTTAATAGACTATGTTTACAGACACAATATTATCATACAAAAATATTTGGACTTTGATGATGTCGACGTGCATCATCGCGTGCGTGGGGCGCGTTCCCACGACAATTAGCCCACGGATGCCCACGCCGCCCACGCGCCTTGACTCATAGCGCCCGCGTAAAGTGCCTCTCACTACTCTGACTTCTATCGTGACACAATTAGTGCGTCACTTTTAACGTCTTCGGTAAACGCTACTTTACTTCCAGTTAAATATTTCTACATGGTTTTATTTAAAAGAATAATTAATAAAAGATGCGTTTGAAATATAAATAATTTCTACTTTTATTTTTAAAATAGCGTATGGTTTTTGAATTATTTGAATTAATTTACCTCAATGACGATTTGGGCATGATAAACATGAGGCTTCGCCTTGAATTATTCCTTAGTCTTCTTAGAACCGAATGGACAAGAAATCATAATATTTTAATACAAAAAAAAAAAATAGCAGGACTCTAGACAGTCCTGTTAATTTATTGTTTTTTTTTTTGAGATCCTTAGGTTACTTCAAATCATTATAGAGACTTTATCGATTTACATCTAGATCATTTGTATCTATTATGACGTTTAGAAGTCATGGTGGAGTATAGAAACTCATCTATATTTAATGAACTCTAAAAACATATCCCTTCTTCGTCGGTCGTGTTAAAGTCTTTATGTATTTCACTTGAGCAGCTCAAATATGTTTTTTAAACAAGAAACACGGAGGTTCCAAGGAGTCGTGGAATAATTCTTAGATAAACGTGACGCTTCGCTTTGCGCAGTTTACATCGACTTGCTAAACAGAAAACCGGAGCCAGCGACATTGTCATACAATAAATAATGATGTGATGAAAACGCACACGTCAAAATAATGCAAACAAATGTTTCCCACTTTTCTGGATATGGTATTTAGAATAATAAAATAAATTTAAAATAGAAAAACTCAATCTCGGTATGTGGTAGAGTCATCATTAATTTTATACGAAATATCAAAAAATATTGTAACTACAACATTTTTATCTCTTACATATGTCAAAATTAAATATATAAAGAAGTATCAACTGAATATTTTAAATATTTTATAATAAAATTAAAAATAATAAAACACTCTCTGTTTGTAATTAAATTGTTATTGTAATTACGCGTTAAAGTCTTTCATATAGCCTCAAATGAAAACACGAAAAACCCTAAAGGATCTATTTATAAATAAATAAGTAAAAACTTGAATCCGTTTATTAAAATTATATCAGTTTATTTTATTTATTAAAACGGTTCAGAAATTAACTCGTTTTCTATTACAAATTACTCAAATCAAAATTTCACAAACAATAAACATCGAAAGTATAATTATGAATAATAAAATAAGTAAACAAAAAAGAAAAACTTACTCGTCTATTATCACCGGTTTTCTTCTGCTCCTGCATCCCTGTAGGACTCATAGCTACATTGGACACCCCTTGCTGGGGGCTGCCGATGCCCGTCACCATCACGAACAATCACAGAACACGCGTACCGTGTGAAACGTCACAGCATATCGTTGACACGTGCGTCGCTCACGCTAGTCGTCGCACGACTGGCACGCCGCCGACTGGCGCGAGTCGCCGGCTATCGGAGGGCACGCGTACGACCTGCGTGTTGCCGCGGTGCGGTCGCGTGCCCGGTTAGGTCGCCTGGACGCGACGCGTGTCGTTATTGTTTTAAAGGTGATTAGAAATGGCTTGATGCTATTATTATATTTTTATTGTATTATCATGAAGCGATATCACTTATTTGACTACTATTTTGAATCAATATTTAAAATATGGTATGGGATAACTTGCTTCGCGAATTTAATTGTTTTATATTTTAAGTGACATTTGCCGTTATTGCATCTTCTACTGTCAGATTACTAATGCAAATTAAATTTACAAATTGCACTGATTTGTTACTAAACGTTAAAATAATTAATTAAACTCATTAGCTTTACATATTATTAATTGCACTTCGCGGTTACATTCGCGTTTACAGTTACTATTTCGCTCCTATGATGCAATATAGACTATAATCTTTCCCCAATAAATGGTCTACGCAAAAAGAAATTCATAAATTGGATAAGCAGTTTCAGAGATAAGCTCCTATAAACAAACTTAATACTACTACTCTTTATAACATTGGTACAGAAATAAAGATTATCTTACAAAAAATTGTATTTTACTTAGCAATACAATGATTAATTTCGGCTACGTCTTGTGTGCAAGCTGCCTAATTCAAATAGCCTTAAACGCTGACATCACTCGACGCCACCGCAGCCTCTAACGTCTCTCGTATAGCCTACAGTTTGCCCCTTGTCCGCGCGGCGAACATCAAAGCAGCTCTAGAGACAAAGACTTTGAATATGCAAAGTTGTTCAGACAGACATTATATTCCACGCCTGCGATTTTTATTAAAATTTGCCGTAAATCTCAGAATTCGAATACTATGTGTAATGTAAAAGGAATGGAAATCCATGTAGTTTCCAAAAATACACATAGCAATTACATGTAGCGCAGTGCGAATGAAATAATACATTTTTTTCGGATGAGGAAAAAAATTCAGTAATTGAATACAGGCGCTACAGAATAGATACAGCAATCAGCACTTATATTTGTCAACTACAATATGTAACCGTTACAAATATTAAAGCTGTAACGATATTGTAGGGCCCGCAATTGCTAGTAGACATTTAAATCTAAGAGATAAAACTAGGCTCCCTTAAAAGGAAAGCAAAGTAACAACCAGTTAATGCAGCGGCTAGACCAAGGCATCCATTCCTATCAAGGAGAAGAGCTAATCCACAACTCTGCTCCACTGCAAGTTGGCAGATATACAAATTTCAGAATGTCTAACGGCACATGTAAGTTTCCTCACGATGTTTTCCTTCACTACTGAGCACGAGATGAAATTAAAACACACAAACTTAGCACCTCAAAACTCAACGGTGTTAACCGGAGTTTGAACCTGTGATTTAAGGTTGAGATCGGCGTGTTCTAACCACTAGCGTATCTCGTGCCCGCCCCCTGATTATATTTTTAATAAAAAATATGTATTAGGTGATAGACTTGTAAAATATACTTTATGGGAATACTAACAATATAATTATAATAAGTTGTTAGGGATGAGTTAAAAATCATTAATTAACAGGGCATACCTACTAAATAATGATTTTTCTACAAAATACATTCATTCACAAATATTATTATTGCAACAGATGTATGTAATCATAAACATCTACGGTCTACAATAAATATTAAATATTACATGATATAAAATGAAATTTTAAAGCTAACTAAGTCATAATATTAGGTATACTCTAAAATTTCACCTACATATTAGGTATATCTAAAAATGTCACCAACTTGATATAACCACCATAGTATATTAATATTTTTCGTTTTAACTTTTAACCGATAATTTGGACTACGTTTTTCTATGTTCTTAAGTCACATTAAAACATACGCCTAAACAGTTATTAAAAAAAAATTAAATGAACCACTGTTATTGTATAACAAAAACACAACGTTACAATTTAACGGACTAAATGGTAGCTTTTTTCACTTTTACTGTTGTTTTTTATTGTAACTTATTTTTTCAATACCACTGCTCTATTTTAAATGTTTTTATGGCTAGGCACAGAATGGTTGTATCCTATGAACAGTTATATATTTGCGTTGCATTTCAATCTACGTCAGGAATTCCCAAACTTTTAAATATATTTTTTTAATTCATCTCTATTCGGGATAGACAAAGGTCTAAAACCATACAGCATGTCTTTGTTTCATTACTTTTTAGTTTTTATATCACGTTTCGCTTATCAGATGTACAAAGTAGTTGTTCTCCAAGTCCTAAAAAAACGTAAAAAACAAAAAACAAGCATTATCAGTTAAATACGTACGTACATATTTAAGTCTATTAAGTAATAATAATATTGTTTTACCATTATTTATTAAATAACAACTTTTCAAATTTTCATTTCGATGCTAATTATTATGCATAATATTGATCTTGTTGTGCACTCAAATTGTTGCTAATTTTATTTTTTTATGAAATGTCACAAATTAATACAAAATATTAAGAATATCTAACTGATTAAAATATTATTTCGCGCTTTTTATTTAAATTCTCACTCGCTATAGTGTCTCTGTAGCTCTAGTTTCTTTTGTGTATTTATAGAATTCAACTTCGTAAAAATAAACATTTTCAATTGACTTCAATAAAACAGGAAGTTTTCAACTCTGTTATTTCTTAACCAATTAAGAAAATTCTTTATATTAACCCTACATAATTTTCATTAAAATCGGTTTATGTGATTTTTTTTAAATAACTGAAATAAGTATGTCGTCTAAGTAAACGAAATTGGGTATTTTGCTTCTGAAAAAGATTATTTTTTATTGTATTTAAATGTAATAAAATTTCACGAATATGTTTTACCGACAAGAGTAAAATCAAGAACAGGTAGTCGTTAAGTTTGTACGCAATTTGTCTTTAATTATATTTACATATATGAATCACCTTTACATATCATAAAATTATGTTTACACACACAATAATTTCGAGATAAGTTATTCAATTACAGATACATTGTATACACATTGTAATGTCAATGTTACTTGTAAAGATAAAAAACAAATATTAACTTTTTTTGTAAGTATATGGCTTAACGGTTCACTTTTTTTCGGATACGTCTACTGTCCGAATGAACAGTGAATTGGTCTATTTTAAAACAGTACAATTTAAATTAGAACAGTTACTGTCAAAAATGTATTGAAGAGCCGTTGTAACTTAATTTTACACAGTCCCTTTAAATGATGTATAATATTTCATGTAGCAACTATGTTACACGATAATAATCATATTATTTACAAGTTAGATGTTCGATTTAAAGTTTATGCAAAATTTGGGTGCAATAAAAGGCTGCATTAATTATATAGCTGTCTTTTACATCTAAAGCAACTTCGTAAGTTTTGGCTCTGGGTTTTTGTGTGTTCAACTATACATATTGTTCTTTGAATATTTTGTTAATAGTATGGAATTGACAATAAAAAAATAAACGCACGTTATATTCACTATTTGTTTCTAGTGACAACGAAACAGTAAAATTCTACATTAAGTGTAGAGACTGGAGTATTCTACTATTTTTTCACATAGTTGATTGAATCCTGCTTAACCACAGTTGTAATAAGATTTTATTTATATTAAAAATAAAAAAACATTGCCGCTTCCTTTAAAAATATTTATTAAAATTACTGAATACTTAAACAACAATGTAACTTTAAAAGATACCCGTAGCATAACATCCGTAACTAATGTGATAAGTTATTTTGTGGGCTTCGTGGGTTCGTTGTTATTAAATCTCAAAAGAGTTGCCTCTTTTAGCAATTGTTAATAACGAAACCTTTGGAAACGTCAAATGATTATATGGTTCTCGGTGGCAATAAAAGTTGCCGAGAGACAAAAGGGTTTATTTTAAAATTCTTTGAAATACCACACAACTGCCGTAACAGAATATATTTAAGATAAATAAACAGTCGATGTGCGGTAGTGTTACCATGTTACCAACCGAAGCGAACCGCTTGTCGCGAACACAATGTAACGAAGACAGTCATTAGCTCCAGACCTGACGCCGAGTCGTGGAAAAAATACTTTTAAAACACCGCAACGACAATTGTACTGAATAAATTACATTAAAACGGGAATGCTGTGAAACAGATACGTTTATAGTAAAGCCGATAATGGTAATGTAACGAGAAAAAGATGAAAGATTTTTTTAGCATTGTAAACCGTTAATAGCATACGTACGTTTAATATCTGTTTCATTAAAACAGCGCCGAGTTTTTATTTATTTTTAATCAAATTTTTTAATTATGTTTAAGTATATAAAATGTACACGCAAATCATGAATTTAGAGTTAGTAGTATATAATTAGGCAATTTTAAAAAGGTTTTTTTATAGAATTAAGTGCATATGTTTAATGCATCTCCAAATGGAATAAAATTTTTGACAAGAGAAATAATATTTTTGAAATTTTCCATAATAAATTAAAAACACGATGTTCTGTCAAAGTTCTAGCAACGTTCGCCTAAAATTATATATACGACTGCACAACATATAAAAATACCACATATAACTTTTGAAAATAATATATCGAATAGTTATTTCGAATATTTCATAAGACATATGTAGGTATATAGTACTTTTATGTTATACTAAGCTTAATAAGTTATAAATCGTGAATCGGATTATTACTTTTTGCATGACTCCAGAAAAAGTTAAACAAAATTCAGAGTAATATTAGCACAGATTGCATAATAGTTCTTAAAAAACATTTAAAAATTGTAACGAATGTTCAAAAGAGCAAAAGATTTTTTTCTAACTGCTCTACTTCAAATGGTCAAAACATTTAAAATAGAGCAACTTTTATTGTTTAGACCAGCAAATAGCGGTAAGCAACGAACGTTTAAAAAAATTGGACCGTTATATTTCATTGTCTCCATCTATTGCATATTCTCTTACAACAACACAATGCGGTGTAAAGAAAGTAAAAAATATAACAAATACTTATTTATAAATCATATTATTTACCAAAAATTCACACACCTAATTAAATTTGAATAACATTTAAATTTGTTTAAATTGTGTTGTCTCAAATTTCTATCAACATTGATACAATAATTTGATTCTTATATGAAACTACCTCGATCGACGAAACTACCTATATCCAAATTGTTTACGTAAAAAATACTTAACAGTACCTAAATAGAATCCCCATAGTACATCGGGGAGTAATACTATAGATCTCCTATAATTAACACGAACAGTAACTTTATTATGGTTTTAGGTTATTAAGTTATCTTCGGGGTTCTAGTCACTAGTTTACTTGTAATTATGTATGTATATATATGTTTATTTATTTATGAGAGTGAAGACAAGCGATCTATCCTAGTGAGAGGGAGGGTGCATACTAAAAATACATAGTTACTAACTGATCAAGAAGTTTTCATAGACAAAATACGGTCTATATTTATCATGATATATTCCTAGCATATGTAATCTTAAGCATTCAATAAAAGTATTACTTCAACTCGTCATCTTCAAGGTTGAATATTAACTTTATTTACATTGTTAATGACTAAGTTTCCTATGAAGGTGAAGAAAAAACAAATATAAATTTGCATTGCAACCAATAAAACGTTACAAAGTGTATGCCGACAGACCAGTAATAAAGAGTTTCTATGGAGACTAAACAATCATTGTTTCTTGACCAGACTATAACCGTTATTTTTTTATATAGAACAATAGCTAAAGGACGCAACGGACGTACATATTGTAAGATGCTGTTAAATATAGCCATAAACAGCCCGATCGTTAAGCTTTGTTAGTAGCCTTTGGTGGGTCATAAACTTTTTCCCGACATTAAAATTTCAACTCTAAATTTTGCAGTAAATTTGACGGGTTGAAAACATATCGACAAAAGGACAATTCGCCTCAAAATATTTGCCAACACGCGTCGAAGCCAGCGAAGTGTATTGTTAACGGTGAAATGCAAGGGTTCGTCAATAACAGTTTTGTTAAGTTTTTTAGTGAACACTTTTACAACGTAACATAAAGGTTTAAAATATTCAAATGAAATTTTAAAACGTTTCGCACAAAATAAAATTTTTATGTTAAGAAAATGTTATGCAATAAATATTTATGTAGGTACATTGTGCTGCGTTCAATTTATCCTGCAATATGACTGGACTCGTATACACCACGCGGTGCAATTAACGACCGTCGAGCGCTGTGACCTACGTCATTCCAGTTCATCGAATAGCTAATGATACAAAATTATAAATGGCTTACAACGTTGTCTATATTAATGCTTCGTGACAATCATCGCGTTGAGAAATTATATTTATTTATTAGTTGTATCTGGTTTGCGTTGCAATGCCATCTAAAGTAGGTATATAGATTTTTTTGACCAGCTAATCTCCTGGGTACCCCCAAGAAACAAAGTTTTATAACAATCTGATCACTATTTTGGAAATACAGAGCATAAATATACAAACATTAATTTTTATTTATAATATAATATTGAACCAAAAAATTGTGATACCGAGATTCGAAACCTTACGTCGACTAATGTGCATTTTATTATGTTAAAGACCTTAAGAAATTGATGAGCTTTTTCATTTTTTTTTCGATTAAAAAATTTCATTATAAACTAAGTCTTTGTAAGTGCAACTTTACATATCAATTAACCGTTCTAATACGTAATGCATACATTCTACCGTCCCAAATTGTACTTTATTTTTATCTCAGTACATATTTTTAAAAGTTACCACGGACAATACTTAACTTTTTTCATCCAACGATAATAAGGGAACTTAATATCTATTTATCGCCCCATCTTAGTGACACCTGCAGTTTTAGCGGGCGTCACTTGAAAATCACAACCGGGCATAATTATAGAGTCCCTCGTTACGTGATGAATGTTGCAAGCGAGAAAAAACGTTTATTCGGGGTTGAAAACAAATATTAGTATCTTTGCGATCGTTCACACTCAGCAATCGAGCAAGAGCCGCGGGCGACGCGACGGCGATAGTGTAAAGATTGGTTCAAAATTCGTTCAAACCCTTATTTTAAACACGCGATCTATAATTTGCTCAAAGACGAGATGTTAGGAGCCACAAAAAGCTAACACGCCGTAATTGAACACCACTGGCGTCTCAAAACCAATTTATTATTTATCTGTGCACACAAGCGTCAGGTGAAAATAAAATTACAATCATTTTCTTGGTTATTTATTTTCGAATCGATTCTACAAAAATACATAACTTATAATTAAATTTAATTTTGTTTATATTTTATTGATACAAATTTTAAAATATTATTTACAATTTCTTTTATTTTTCAAAAAATTTTGTTATACATACTTATTTTCATTTAAATGTAATCACAGCAGTTTAATACAAATAAAGAAAAATATTATGTATACATTACACAAAAGCTGAAGAGATTCGGAAAAATTACTCTAATATAATATTTTTGTATTATTATTCATACTTTCAGCCCGGCCGCACATTGTAAGGAATTATTGTACAACATTTTGATAATACATTTTGTACTAAACACCGCTCACTGTCAAAAATCTCCAGATCGTTTATCCGCATCTTGTTGGTCGGATTGCGAGGGTAAAACTATGTACGAATTGACTTTCATCACGCAGTCTTTGACAAGCTTGCATGAAATGCGACGAAACTAAATGTGAGGCGTTCGGATTGAGGTTGCAGGTATCGACGAATCATTGCAGTTAACGCGTACCGACATACGCATAGTCCGTACATAGCTTATGGGTTTTCTATAAGTAATTCCTTACAATATGCGTTCGATCTAAAACATTATCCTATTATCTATTGTGTATGCAAATGGAGGTTATCGTAATTGACATTATTTGCGTACTATAAAAATGCAAATGTTGCAAGTAAAATTAAATTATTTTAAAATAAAACATTTGTATTAAATAGAACAATATATTAATCATATATGTATGATACTCCATCACATATGAATACTGTTTCCTTCATTTCACTATTACATTATAAGTATATTAATTAATGGAATGATAACACATACAATAAGAAATCCTTTAAGTTAGATTGATTTAGGCTTATTAAAGATAGTTTTTAAGAAACAAAATTAAATATAATAATTTATTTCACTTTTATTTATATGCAAGATAATTTAAATTCGTATATTTAAAAAATAATAATGGTTTGTATATAATGTTATTTTACTTCAAAATTAATATTTCTATTAAACACTTGTTAACATATTATGTTCATTTCTTAGATACTCGTATTTTAAGACTTTGGTTTTTACGTATAATTATTGTTGTGATATTAAGATTCCTCTGGATAAATAAAATTTGTAATTAATACACAAAAAAAATCTGTGCGTTATTGAATATATTAAAATAAACATTACCCATATATAATTTTAATTAGTTAAAAAAAAAATCAAAAGAAATTTGTCATCCGGCTCTCGTAATTAAGTTGATTTAAAGTTATTGTTTGTGATCACAGACTACTTTTATAAATAAAAAAAATAAAATAAATTTAACTTTAAAAGAATAATAGGAATAAAAATTATGAGAGAATGTCATATCACTGGTTTGGTACTTTAAGAAACTTATAATACACACGCCTATGACTTGCACAAAACAATGCCATGAACATGACATACAAGTGGCAAAAAGATTGCACAATTGATTTTGTCATGCAACAAGTGGCAACGGTGACGGCATGACAAAAAGCATGTCTGAATGTACATAATAGCATTAGGCATGCCATACACTGGTATGTTAGTTACTTGCCAGCAAGCTTTTGAACCTTTTCGAAGACATATTGTTTATTTTCGTGCCCTACGATCAGTTCCAATAACTGATCTATTTGTGGTTTTTTAGGGTTCCGTACCTTAAAAGGAAAAACGGAACCCTTATAGGATCACTTTGTTGACCGTTTAATTTTATCATGCCATTGCCATTAATAAGTATTTAACGAAAAGTGGCAAAAAGTTAGCACAATTAACTTTGGCATGTCATAAGAGGTATCGATGATGAAATAACAAAAATGCATGTTTGGACGTACATAATAGCATCAAGCATGCGATACACTGGTATGTTAGTTACTTGCAAGCACGCTATTGAGCCATTTCAACGATATGTTTATTTTCGCGCGGTCATACCCAAAAACTGATCTATTTGTGGCTTTTTTAATTTTATCATGCCATTGCCATTAATAAGTACCAGACGAATATGTTTTAAATCATTATAAAACATATTTGTACTAAAATATGCTAACTTAAAACATAAATTTTAATTCAAACTTCTATAAAGCCGATAATAAAAATTGTCTATGAATTGTCTATAATAACTGTGAATAATAAAAACATAACATTTGCAAATGAGGTTTATATTTTCTAATTATAAGCTAATAAGTTTATTTATTGACTGATTATAAAAAGGAAAAAATAATATATATGAAATGTATGTAAAATTATATTAAAATAGAACTTTTACGTCCTAATGTTATTTTCAGATTCCTAAAATATATATTTCATAATCGGAAATAGGTGTACATGCGTTTTTGTGTTAAATAATAGCAGAATATAGCAAAACTTTGAGCTTATTAATTGAGAAAATATTTATTGAAATGACGTTAACAATATATATATTTTGGTTTATAGAGTTACTATCTCCTATTTTTTTAATTACCAAACTAAAATGAGAAAATAAACGGTAACTTTAGCTTGATTTATATAATTAAATTAATGAAGAAGATAAAATATAATTTGCATAAGTAGTAATTGTTTTTTAGCATTTTAAAAGATGTTTAGTTCTACTTTTTCAAAAAGAAAATATTAATAAAGTGGTGCGTTTATTTTAGGCCAAATACGACCAAAGATCGCTTGATTCTAGATAACGTATTAAAATATTATTGTATTACTATAATTCATAAAGTTAATACTTTTATATTAATTAATATTTTTGGCCGTTTACAATGTCCCTGCACCAGAGATCTAAAAGCACCTTTATATTATACCGAAAGTATTTCCCAAAATATTTTCGAAGATTGGGTTATATATCCGAATAAAAAGATAATTGAAGATAAGTACTTCATTTTCTTTTTGTTCTATCAATATGATATGACCAAGACTTTTGAAAAAAAAATGAAAGTTGTTATTTAGTTATATGTGTCTAGTCCACAAAAAGCGATTACTTTGAATTATTATGTATGTGACGAAACGAACCTGGTAAAGGGCTCGGTAACGTCACTCTGGGTCAGAACACGAATAAGAAATGGAAATTGTTCTGTCGATATAAAAACGATGTTTGAGGTTCAAGACTTTAATTATACGCGATGGTCTGGTCAATAACAAGCACGTACCTGTAGTATCTTGGGACACCAGACCGGGCACCTGGCTAAACTCTGGATGCCTTATCTCCGTTGTGGGTAGCCAGCACGTGGTGGCCTAATACAGCTGGATGCGAAAGAATCACACCCAATTTTGAATTGTTCTAGATGTCCGTGTACACTGACTTGATTTAAAACACTTTGGAGTGTCGAAGGGTTCCTTGTGGACGCACAATGTTAATAATTTGGTTTTACAACTTTGAATATGAAACCAGCAACGGTCTCGATCACGAATCCTTTTTTTTCTTCTAATGAAGTTATTCTTCCAGCCGCGCGCTCGCTTCGTGTATCGGTCACCCGGTCCGAACCAATTGGATGCGATACCACGGTATGCTCTTTAAGAGCCATGCTATTGGCCAGACCAAAATGGCGCGCGATTTTAAATCGAATAGAACGGATACCGTTGAATAACGAATTACCGAGTTAAATACGAATTGAGAAACGAATTTAAACAAAAGATTTAAATATCTGAACGACGAGTGAACATACTCCCCACCAAAATACAGCTGGTATTTTCCGGGTAATAAGTTAGTTAAAATTGAATGTTTAGTATCTAAGTTAAAACTACGTATAAATGAATAAAAATGGAATTAGAAAAGATAATTAAAATTAGTAATACTAAACTAACGATCAACAGTCTATGGGAAGAGGGCATAGCTTTACCAACGGTCGTTTAATAAGGCTATCCTTGGTTTTGATTGTTGCCACTCGGACAATTCCGTCAGGGCTCGCGTGTAATTCGGATACTCTCCCCATCGACCACTGCAGCGGTGTACGATTGTCATCTTTTATAACTACGATAGAATTTAGTTGTAACGGTTTGGACATCTTTGTCCATTTCGAACGTTGCATTAACGAATTTAAGTATTCATGGTTCCAACGAACCCAAAAGTTCTGAAGGAACGATTGGATCAGTTGCCAACGGTTCAAACGATTTAATTTAACGTTATAAAGATCTGTGTCTGGGACGGTTGTGAGGGGTTCTTGGGTCAAAAAATGACCTGGAGTTAACACGTTTAGATCATTAGGATCTGTGCTTAAGGCACACAGTGGTCTCGAATTAAGAACCGCTTCGATCTGGACAAACAAAGTGGTAAGTTCCTCGAACGTTAACACTTGATTGCCAACAATACGATAAAGATGAGACTTTGCAGCTTTGATTTGAATTTCCCACACACCACCAAAATGGGGTGCGGAAGGAGGATTGAATTCGAATTTTATGCTCTCAGCTTGCGAGGCCTGATCTAACAACGATAGATAATTGTTGGCACCGATAAAGTTTGTTCCACAATCCGCATGGATTACGCTACACCGCCCACGACGCCCTACGAATCGACGTAATGCGGCTAGGAAACCATCTGTTGAGAGTGACGACACCACTTCGAGATGAACTGCTTTTGTGGCCAAGCACACGAATAAACATAGATAAGCCTTGTCTATCTTGGCTCCGCGATGTGTTCCGAGTTTAATTCGAAATGGTCCACCAAAGTCAACACCCACTATGGAAAAGGGTTTGACTTGGTTTATCCGATAAGACGGTAAGTCACTCATAAATGGTTCCAATGGTTTTGGATTGGTTTTAAAGCAACGAATGCATTTAGAGAGACAACGACGAATAACTCGTTTGGCAGACAAAATCCAGAAACGTTGCAAAATTAAGTATTGGGTCGTGTTATGCCCCGTGTGACAATGTTTTCGATGAATTGATTCGATTATTTTGTAAGATAAAGGATGATCACTGGGTAGGAGTGCGGGATGTCGCTGCTCAAATTCTAGTCCAGCACGCGATATGCGACCGCCTACCCTTAGGATACCTTCTTCGTCTAAAAACGGATTAAGTTTTCGAAGGGGCTTCGATAAAGGCTGATTCAATCGTAATCGTTTAATTTCATCACCAAAGGATGAAGTTTGAACGTGTTTAACGATAAAAAGTAACGAAGTATTATTTTCGACCTCCATCAATATGGACTCGGATTTACGCTGGCGTAAATTTTTTATATTAAATATGAAACGTCGGATGTATGACACAATACGAATAATTTTATCGAGTGTAGAAAATCGTTTCAATAGATAATCGATAGGCGTCTCAACCTGACCACCGTCATTAGCGATCAAGACGACTGATCGACGCTCTTCAGAATGCACAAGATCGTCCTCGTTGGTTGATGGAAAGGGAAATTTTGGGGAATTTGGCCAGTGACTAGACGTTTTAGATAACCAAGATGGTCCTGACCACCATAGTGTGTTTTTAATAAGATCGCATGGTAGCTGGCCACGCGAGCAAACATCTGCAGGATTGTCAGATGAGGCTACATGATGCCACATCTCGGCAGAAAAATGATCTTGGATATGACTCACGCGATTAGCCACGAATGTAGTCCAACGAGATGAGTGCGATTGAAGCCACGATAAGACGACAGTCGAGTCAGACCATAAATGAATGGCGTGTATGTCGAATTTCGAACGATATGTGTCAAGCACGAATTTAGCAAGATCTGTCAATAAAACAGCAGCACATAACTCCAAGCGAGGCAAAGACAGTTTTTTGATAGGAGCTACTCGAGTTTTAGCGCATAGCAAACGATTATGTATTGAACCGTCAGCGTATAACGAACGCAAATAAATAATTGCGCCGTAAGCTCGTTCTGAACTGTCACAAAATCCGTGCAGTTCATACGCCGTTGCATTAACAGAAGTAAAACGACGTGGTATACGAAAGTCCTGAAGAACCGGTAACTGATCGCAGTAAGCCTTCCATTCGGCTGTTATTTCTTCAGACGGATTTTCATCCCATGAGACACCGAGGATCCAAAGTCTTTGCATTAAGCACTTCACTTTAATGGTGAGAGGTGATAAAAAACCTAACGGATCAAAGATTTTGGCTATCTCACTTAGAATAATTCTCTTAGTGCAACTTCTATTTGATGGCTTAACATCGAATGAAAACGTATCAGAACTAGGATCCCATTTGAGACCTAGTACCTTGACCGTCGATGATTGATCATCGGAAAATGATTTAGGATCAAGAAGACATTCTTCTTGAGAAAGATCTGAAAGCAAAGCGCCAACGTTACTTGCCCATTTTCTTAAGGTAAAATGACCCAAGGAAAATAGTTTTAAGATTTGTGATTTAGCCTTCAGAGCATTTTCCAGAGTATCACAACCGGTGACGACATCATCGATATAGATGTCCGAATTTAAAATTTGCTTAGCAAGAGGAAATTGAGCACCTTCATCCTCGGACAGCTGTTTTAATGTTCTACAAGCGAGGAAGGGAGCAGATGAAACACCATACGTCACAGTGTTTAAACGATACTCTTGCACGAGTTGATTTGGAGAAGGTCTCCATAAAATTCGTTGATAATCTCTATGATCATCAGAAACTAGAATTTGTCTATACATCTGACGTATGTCAGCCATAAAGACAACCGCATGTACACGGAAATGAAGTAAGACTTCCATGATATTAGATTGAAGCTTAGGCCCTATCAGCAAAGCGTCATTCAACGATTTACCATTCGCGTCTTTCGTTGAAGCGTCGAAAACGACACGCAACTTGGTTGTGGCACTGTCAGGTTTGATAACGCAGTGATGCGGAATATAATATTTACCTTGATTCAATTCCCTTGGATCGACTAGTGACATATGGCCTGACACTTCATAGTCCTCCATAAACTCCGAATACAATTTCTGTAAAATAGGATCGCGAGCTAGGCGCCGTTCAACTGCATAGAATCGCCGTAACGCGATATCACGTGAACCTTTAAATACCGGCTCCACATTGTCTTTGAATGGCAATCGAATCCCATATCGACCCGACGCATCGCGAAAATGTTCGGTAACAAAGGAATGTTCACATGCATGTTCTTCCGGAGTGAGAGATGATGACTGAGGAACGTTGTCGATCTCCCAGAAACGTTCGATGACCGAAGTCAACTCTTTCGATGTCGGAGAAAATTGTAATAAGGTTGACGTTACGAGTGGCGTTCGACCTAACAAGAGCCAACCGAATTTCGAATTAATAGCAAGAGGTTGATTGGCATTACCTTGAATGCGTTCGGTTAAAATCGATTCGGCGAAAATATCAGCACCGAATAGAATATCGATCGGACCCGGGATATCGAACCCAGGATCCGCCAACGGTAACGAATGAATGTGAGACCAACCGACGGTATCTAGTTTGGCTATTGGTTGCTCACCACAAATATTTGAAATTACGTATAAATCGATATCAAATAATTGGTTGTTGTTAGAAGCAATAGAACAGTGAATTGAATCGGTTATATCGGCGGCTACGCCTCCCAAGCCACTGATATTTGGATCGCAAGGATACGGTTTTAAATTCAAACATTGAACGGCATTACGAGTTACGAAATTATTCTGACTTCCGGTGTCAAATAATGCACGGAAGGAATGATATTGCCCGTCAGCGCCAAGCACCTGGACAATAGCCGTCGCGAGAAGCACGGTTGTATTTTTCACAAATTTAGAACCAAAGTTGCTATTTGAACCTTTAGCGATTAGTGACGCGGAAAATGCATCGACGCCTTTTGAAGGGTTTTCTTTAGTATCACAATCTTTATGAAGCAACGAATGGTGTTTGTGTTTACACTTTAAGCAGCGGAAAATTGACGTACAGTTCCTTAATTGATGTGATTGCTTAAGACAATTAAAACACCATTTTCGCTCATTTGCAATAGACATGCGTTCTTCTATAGACTTAGATAGAAAGGCCTGACAACGACTTATCGAATGAGAATCTGAACAGAATGAACATTTACGACCTTCCTTTGATTGCATATTATTGATAGTCTTAGAAGGCGGAAGAGATTCATGAGAAGTATTCGTTACTAACGTATGAGACACAGCTGAACGCTTAGTATAATTTGCAGAAGGCTTAAAAGTCTCTTTAGAAGTGTGAACACCTCTCGCGGATTCATTAAAATGACTATCGCGAATAAGAGCCTCACATTTTGAGTGTAAAAAATCTTTTAATTGGTTATACTGCGGAAATTCGGAATTACAACACTTCTCCTCAAAGTCACGACGAAGTTTTGGTTCTAATTTAGATAAAACGAAATAAACGATTATGAAATCCCATTGCTCAACAGGAAGTTTTAATTTTTTCAAGATACTTAAATTTTCATCCATACAATCCAAAGTACGACGAAAATCATTAGCGTTTTGAATTTTAAAATTAATATTCAAAATATCCTTCCAACAAGTAAAAGCAAGTTCTCTTTTGTTTTGATAACGCGCCACCAAGGTCGCGTACGCATCCGAATAGTATTCCTTCGTAACAGGGAATACACGAATAAGAAACAACGGATCACCGCTCAGCGAAGAGATTAAATAGTGGAACTTTTCAACGTCGGTAAGCGATTGACAATCATGAATAAGAGCATTAAATGTATCATAAAATTCAGGCCATTTTTTAATATTACCTGAAAAGGTAGGCAATTGAATTTTGGGTAACCGAACTCGAGACAATGATGACTTACTCGGGTTAAAATCGCTATTAATGCTATCGGATGAGTTTAAGTCATTCTTCTTTAAACTACGGTGTAATGACATTACTTGAAAATAAATATCGTCAAAACGCGCTTGTATGTTATCATCATAATCAGCGTCATCCGCTTCCAACAGTCCCAGAATAGAGAAATGTGCGTCTTCAAAATCAAACACAATTTTCTCCACGCGATCACAATACGAAAAAAATAGATCGAATTGACTACCATCATGTTTAGCTTGGCTACCGATTTCTAAGGCCTTTGACATACGATTTAAAGCAATCGTACGTTTACGCCGTAAAGATGGTAAATCTTGAACCGTATATGTATCCGATTCCCTATACTTCGCTTTAGATTTACCTGCCGTGCTAAGTTTACGAACTGAACGTTTAGTATTAAATGACATGTTAAAATAAAACTAAAAAGCAAGCAACACAAAAAAAAATATTAACGTATATTAATTTCTATAAAGAAATAAACAACAAACGAAACGAATGTAAGCGATGACGCATAAAACGTATGGTTATAGATATGTATAAGCGTTCAGATTGTAAACAACAGGGCACTGCGCCGGCCGCCGCGAAGTGAATAGAAAAGATCGCTAATTACCGACCCGTCGAATTATGCGACAACTAGCAAAATAAGATTCACGTAATCTTATTTATGTGTAAGAAATAGAAACGAATTTAATAATAATACCTAATATTTAGTTATTATTTCGAAAAACGAATTCAGCTCTTTTATTTCAAAAGACTTATAAACGTATATAATTAAGTTACAATCGATTTCGATTATAATTCAAATACTATACTAACACCGATGAACAATGAGATTGTTAATATAATAACTTGAACGAATAGTTTTGTAACTTAACGAAACGAAAAAAAAAAAAAATTAATATATAGAACTGTCACAGCCGAATAGATACATATAAACACCGACAAAAGATAATTAGATTGTTTATATGTGATCCGTAACAATTAATATATTATTTCGAATAAGAATTTACGAGTAAATAAGTTGTAAACCGATAATTTATTATTAACAAAACGAATAATGTAATTAAAGCTTTTAGTCAGTATTGTTTACGATCATTGTCATTCTGTACGATAAATATGAAAAGAATGAATGAATATAGATAATCTAATAATTATTATGATTAGCGTTTAGTGTTGAATGACAAGAACGAAGGAAACGAATGAAACGAATATTCTCGAATGGGTAACGATATGTAAAACAGATTTGTATGAATTGAATAAATATGGCCGAATATGAACTTTATAATTTACGTATTAACGAAATCATGAAAATTACGAATGTTTAATTACGGATGAATACTTTAAATTATTAAAATCTATATTGTTTATATTTTACGTTTAATTACGACCAATTTACACAAAAATACCAGCTATATTAAATTGAATTTAAATAAGACTCCCGATAAGTTTAACAGATACCTATTCCCGGGTTTCGGCACCAAAAAGATGTGACGAAACGAACCTGGTAAAGGGCTCGGTAACGTCACTCTGGGTCAGAACACGAATAAGAAATGGAAATTGTTCTGTCGATATAAAAACGATGTTTGAGGTTCAAGACTTTAATTATACGCGATGGTCTGGTCAATAACAAGCACGTACCTGTAGTATCTTGGGACACCAGACCGGGCACCTGGCTAAACTCTGGATGCCTTATCTCCGTTGTGGGTAGCCAGCACGTGGTGGCCTAATACAGCTGGATGCGAAAGAATCACACCCAATTTTGAATTGTTCTAGATGTCCGTGTACACTGACTTGATTTAAAACACTTTGGAGTGTCGAAGGGTTCCTTGTGGACGCACAATGTTAATAATTTGGTTTTACAACTTTGAATATGAAACCAGCAACGGTCTCGATCACGAATCCTTTTTTTTCTTCTAATGAAGTTATTCTTCCAGCCGCGCGCTCGCTTCGTGTATCGGTCACCCGGTCCGAACCAATTGGATGCGATACCACGGTATGCTCTTTAAGAGCCATGCTATTGGCCAGACCAAAATGGCGCGCGATTTTAAATCGAATAGAACGGATACCGTTGAATAACGAATTACCGAGTTAAATACGAATTGAGAAACGAATTTAAACAAAAGATTTAAATATCTGAACGACGAGTGAACAATGTATTTCTCTTGAAAATTTAATACAAATGTATTATATGCCGCGAAAACATCGTGAGCAAAATGGCGTCGTACTGATCTGTGACGTCACAAGGAACGTAAAAAATGGCAACGAATGACAGAAATATTTATTAAGATGTTTTATAAATTCACCCAATCCAAAAAGGACGTCAACGAATGTGTGATAAAAATGTTTTTTTTTTTTTTTTATTTTACAAATGACCTATTCATTTTTAATAAAATTCACTTTTAAAATTTATAAATTATAATCTATGCGGGCATAGATGAAATAATGAAAACATTATTTTTCACTTTCGAATTAACATCGAAACATTATATTACAAGTGAGGGAACAAATTTTTATTTTAATTAAATGCACTTAGTAGTATGAATAAAAACCGTTGATTACGATTACACGTGTTCTGAAATTACCTAAATATTTTAAATATACACCCATTAATGGTCTAATTTGCTTATTCGTAAAAAAAATTATTTTATTATACAAAATGAAGAAAAATATTTAGAGATGACAACATTTACAAATACATTTTTATACTTTTATGTTATAATTTTATGAATTAACTAATTTTAATCATTAGAGATGCGCCGATTACTAAAATATTATAAATTTTATCGACGTAATATGAAATTGCTTCTTTTTCATATCAAAACACTTTTTTCATACCAAAAAGTACACAAGTTGACTTATTATAAATCTTTTCTCATAGTGCCATACCCTGAATTCATTCATATTATCTATCTGCTATGAAATTGTCCTCAAAATCTTTTTCTTTACTCACCATCTTATACTGATAAGTTACGAAATATTTAAAAACAAATTTTCTTTATGCAAATTTTTAATTTATTTAAATAATTGTATAAATTTAATTCATGATTTCAATACATTTTTATTAAGTTTTAATGTTTATTGTATTCATTTCATGATCATAGCTGATTGGTTACTTAACCATATTTTATTTGAAATAATAAGGCTAGTTTTACACGTAACTAAAACACGCTAGACCAATGATATTACATAACTATATACCTGTTATAAGCTTATGGATTTTGTCATCCATAATGCTGACCACTTTGGATGACGTTGCCTAGCAACCAGCTAGCAACTTAGTATGAAAGGCGACAGTATCTTTACACCAACAAGACAATTGACGAGCTTATCAAAGTTGAAAATGGGCACAGATTAATGTCTAATAGTATGCACGTAACACATCTATAATTGTATAACATCATTGAATGCAGCACACTATCTATTCTTATTGACTTATCAACACTGAATCACACTAGTTGACGTTTCGTTAGACGTAGAAAAATGTCAAATCGAGATGTCACTCGCACTGGCCAATATGTTTGATGTTATTTCAGAAGACATCCTAATTTTTACAATAAAAATCAAACCATTATTTTATCCTTCGAATTATTCTCACAGCCTTACGACGATATAATACAGCAGGTGGCTCGCGTGTGTCGTGTCGTGGTGTCGTGGTGTCGTGGCGTCGTGTCGTGCCGTGTGATGCGCTTACAGCGCGGTGTCGGGCTACGTGTCGGACTGCATCAAACTCTCGACAGGTGCTGACGCCGACATGTCGTCTATTTCCGGACGCGACCAATCCTGTGAGAAAACATAATTATTATAGAAAAATTAAATGAAAGATATATTAATTTACATATAATATGTCTTATTAACCGACTTGAGAAGATTCTCAATTCGTCAGGGACTTTTTTATGTATGTAAACTAACACAAATTGTTACCTTTACAATTTGCCACATTAACGGTCAATTATTCCGATATTATCTAAGTAGCCTAAGTTGTCATATGTCGTATTGTTTTAGTTTATTACTGCCTAATAAAATAAATTATAAAAATATGCCTGAAAAAATCAATAAAGAATAAAATAAATAAAATTAAATAATTAATCAACATTAATCGATTTTTTTATCTTGATGTTGAATTTTTCAGATTTCAATCTTTTCATTTAAACAGATAACATTGTAACGGAATTGTGTTATCCCAAAATATATATTTAATAAATATATATCATTTCGTGATTTAATTCTTTTCACTTTCAAAGAACGTAATTCTTTCATATGTCAGAATGTCTCATATTTTACTCACTTTTCGACAATTACTCTTTACATTTTCTAAAAACAAACTAAAAATATAACTTCACATTTACCTGTTCCTCTGCGCTCGCGAAGAAAAGATAGAAGAGATTGGCTCCAAGATCGATGGCAGCCGCTAGGTAGAACACTTCACGCCATTGTCCAAGGGTTTGCTGTAATTAATATAAAACATTTCAACTTATTAACAATATACTCTTTAAGAGCTTATTAATCATAGTAACATAAGACCATAGGAATGCAATATTTCTTCAGTGACGTTCTAACAGTGCGTAAATTTTAAATAGTAGCTTTAAAGGGGAGCAAAAAAATAAAAAATAATTGCATAATTTTCTTGGACATCATCATAAAATGGAATTTATTATTATATTTTGACTATTTTGGGAAATTTTTAATCTTGAGCTACCTCTAATTCTTTTTCTAAGCTGACTTATGAAAAGTTATCGATGTTATCGTCTATAATAATAGTAATAATAAGTATTATCGTTTATATTCCATAATTTCTAACCTGTGTATCGCTAATAATGAGTCCTATGACATATGGCGCCATAAAACCACAAATGTTGCTGGCGGCGTTTGTGATGCCGTACATAGTGCCCGCGAACTGCGGCGACAGATCGATGTGGTTCATTTGATTACCTGGAAATATACAGAATGATATTTAGGATTCCGAAATCCGTAATTAAGCTCTATTTATATAATTGAAAATGCACCCTGTATTGATTGATTTCAAAAAAGTACCTATCGAGTTTCTTGACGGTTCTTTTCAGTAGAATCTACATTCCGAAGGTAGTTTATATCTAAAAAAAATATTAAAACAAACACCGCAAGCAGGGATCGAACTTGCGACCGTTAGCGATTCAGTCAGTTGCAGAGCATAGGGGGCATGGCACATACAAAATCAAAATATACTTTACCAGCTATCCCTTGCGGTTTCACTCGCGTTTATGTTTACTGATTCGTCCCTATGAGTCGCACCGTGATGTAAAATAGCCTATAGCCTTCCTCAATAAATAAACTATCTAACACAAAAAAAATCTATTCAAACCAATAGTTCCTGAGATAAACGCGTTCAAAAAACAAACAAACACTAAAATAGTTTCAAGTAGGATCTCACGAGCACTTTTGAATCGTCAATACACACAAAAAATCTATATTATTACATTGTTAAGAATTACCAGCATAGGTGGCGCCACCGAAGGCGGAGGTGATGCTGAGCAGCAGCATGACGGCCACGCTGTCGCAGCCCGCCCACGCGATGCCCAGCAGGCCCAGCGCCGGCACGAACGACGCTGAAGCAAACACACTCACTTATTACACTACACTTATTATTACACTTATTATTAGGTAAAACTTTCACTATACCAAACTGCTTTTAATTCATTATACCTATTTTATTATGGCTTTAAAATAAAACGAAATAGTTCACATCCACGATATTGTTTTATTACTTAAGACACTAGGAAATATACGAGAGATGTTAGACATTTTTCTAAGCATGACAACTGCGAAGCGCGCCAAAGTATAAACATTACACAGATAAAATATCAACATAGTGAATTATTCTCATTCACAACTTATTTGATGAAGATTATTTTTTGTATATCAATGTTATAATTTCAACAATACCTTTCATTAAAATAGAAAAGTAAAGACGGATATACGTTTTCAAGCCACACGAACTTCATTTTGAGAAAATGGCGTTTAAACATGTCTAATCTATTCTTAACAAATTGTTTTGAAGAAGTTTATGTCCATCTTTTCTTTTCTATTTCAATAAAAGACAGAGTGAATTAAAAACAGATTGGTATAATAAAAAACTTTCATCTAATAAAAACTTTTTTAAATATATGATATTATTGTACAAATTGCAAAACAAAGAATGCACTTGAAAATCGACACATTATTTTAAGAAAAAATTTTTCATACTTATTCAGTTTAGATGACTTTAATTTTTTTTAAATAATATTAAATAGTTAACACATTATTAAAATACATCAATATCTTCGAATTTGATTTTTTTTGTAGGTTGACACATTATTGCTTATTAGCATCCAATTATGAAAATCAATATATCATACCAACGGTGTTCCATAGTTTCATGCTGTTAAGTCTCGAAATCCATCCCTTAGCTAGCAGCCAGTCCGCGAATATACTTATCAAAATACCCGCCACCCAGGCTGTCAAATATGGCAATGCGGATAACCTCGCATTCTAAAAAAAAAAATAAATAAAAATATTTTTGTTACTGTCATTATTAGGCGAGGATTACATGTAAGTTTTACTCTGGTAACTGATAAAAAGACAACTCTGTAACCTGGTAACAGATACGTCGTAAGTAGTTACGACAGCTGTAAATGTCAAAAATAAGGCACTGACAGTAAAGTCTTTTAAGTGTAAAGTCATTTATTTATTTAGTACTTAGGAAACAAACAGTAATATAATTAATATAACATCAAAGAATATAACAACAATTTATGTAGGTAAATCTTTATTAAACTCTGAGAGGAAAACTTATAAATGTGATTCTCGTTAAATCGAAACTCTCGTTAAAATTCTAAAGGGTTCCGGACACAAAAGATGCTACGGAACCCTATAACTTAACAATTAACATCCATTGTCTGTGTGTCAGTCAGTCAGCAGATTGTATCTCATGAAAAGTAAGAACTACAATTGTTATATTCCCAGTGTGTATTTTTTGCCGCTTTAACAAATAATAAAAAAAAAACAAAATGGAGAATGTCAAAATTGACGTAAGGCAAATTAAAAAAAATATTATTGGTATTGGTTAACACGAAAATAAATTTTCAAAGAAATGAAAAAGATGAAAATTTGTATTAAGAAACTATCATTACTCAAAGAAATAGGTTATTGTCTATCCATAAACATTATTCTATGGAAAAAAAATTACAGGAAATAGCAAGTGACAAATAAATACAATACAAACTTACAGAAACAATATCGAAGTGCAGTATATTATTCATATAGGTGGGCAGCTCGGTGAGCTGTGTGTAGAAAAGCCATGATTGACCACATTGGGCTATGAGAATGGCCCACAACGGCAGGCATGTTAGGAACTTGCCCCATGGTATCGCTTTTGGTTGCTCTTCGTCCTGCAAGATATCATAATATTATATCAGCATCAGGTCAAGGTTAAGCAACTATGTTATTTTAATTAATGTAATTTATACTAAATTTCGAGTCAATTAGACTAGTAGAAGTCGCTCTGGCCCGTCCGAAAACTATAAAAAAGTTAATAACCTAAAAACGCCTGCACAGATTTACATAAATCACAGCTAAGAACAATCTCAATCATATCAGCTTTCAAACAAAAAAATCCATATCAAAATTGGTAGCATACGGTTGGGAACTGGTCTAAACTGCTAAATAACATTATTATATTTTTATGGCAATCAAAATTATATGAATAAGGTATAACAACTGAAATCAATCGACGTGTCAAAATTAAAAAAAAAATTGTTAAATGAGAAGAATCATAACATAACAAAAAGTTTCAACCATCTGCAATGTTTATAAATATTAATTTTTAAAGTACTCGCGAATTAACGTGAATCATATCGTCCCACATTAATGATAATGCACAACTCCATATCACATTACGTACGTAACATTGCGTTTGTTATAACAGAGAATACATTAACTTGTCGTGACGTTATAGCACTGATTCCTATACAAGACTCATCTCCTGAGTTTACACTGTTATTTATTTTACTTAAATTTAATTTGTTATGATATTTTTTAATTGTTTAATTACTTAAATGTTGCGTAATTTGTGATAATTATTTTTATTAAAACAAAAATTAAAGGTTAATTTGACATAATATTTTTTATAACGAAAATAACATCAGACAAACGTGAGATGATTTAATTTTTTTTGATAGCTTATACCTTTAGAATGGCCATATATAAATTTGAAATTCCAATGAAAATCTTCTATACTAGGAAAGGTACCACTCACTAAACAAGGTCAACTGGGCATGTGTTGGATATTTTATCAGTGTTAGCAGAATTGATATTTAGAATTAAAAATACTGAAGTATAACTGAAAAATGTTAAATTATTTTTCATAAATGCTAAGCCTGTACATATACAGAGCCTACAAGATCCAACGTTTCCTCAGAAAAACTTTGTATATGTTATCATTGTAAAGAGTATAGAAAATTAACAATAACCAATTATTAATCAATTAAATTATATATTTTTTATAAAAACATAATTTTTAATTATATTTACCTGGGCTCCTATAGACTGTGATATAAATTCAATTTCCTTGGGACATATTCTTGGATGTGTTTGAGGCGAGTCATATACTAGAAACATCCATGCAACGAACCAAACAACTCCAAGACCACCAAATAAGTAAAAGCATAACGGCCATCCACCAGCAAAATCTAGAGTACATAACCACCCAGATATAGGCAATGAAATAACGGTGCCTATATTGGAGCCTGAAAAAAAAAGATAAAAAAGTTATATTACAAGAATGATTGGAAAAATAGTGTCATTGTTATAGTCTATATAATTCACTGGAATAGGCAAGGAAACAAAAATTAATTCTTTGATAATTTATATGAAAAACTGTAATTGAAATGTGGATCATCTTAGATATAAGGTAAGGAGCTCAGATTTTCAGATTTTTATAATTTAGAAATCATTTGAGGCCCTGGGAGCACCAAAATTCGAAAACACCCTTCTTAAAGACTACCGTGATGTACATATACCAAACAAAACAAAAATCCTATCTTGTTACAATGTTTGTCTGTCTGTATGTCAATTTGTTCCATTTAATCTCCAAAATTGCTGATACTTTAACTAACAGATGAGTCTTTTTCCATACATTTTTTTTATTATTATACCCATATAATTGTGTTGTTGTCAAATCAGTTGATGAAGTCGTGGTTAGCAGCTAGTGGTAAAATTAAATCAAATTTAATTAAAAAGTAATAATGACCAAGCAGTATTATAAATTTAAATATATAATTAATAGTTATAGTTAGTGTATATAACTGTATACATATATTATTATTTTCCTTAAGGGTAATTTATTCTTTTAAACCTATCAAGAAGTGTCTTTTTGACAATTCAAGTTGCATGAAAAATGCAATTACATAAAAAAAAAGAAAAGTCATATTAAATCATTATTAAATAACAAATGTATAATACATTATAATGAAATAAATTGTTCTTATCATAATTTACTGTACTTGTCGCGTAATGGGCGTCTTTTATAATTTTATTGAATAATTTTATTAATGAAGCCAAGGCTGTACTTAAGTTACTTGTAAAAAACGCTGAAAATTTAAATTTGGAGGATAAACGAACTCCAAAAGATAAAAAGGCACACAAAATTTCGAAAACAGTTGATATGCGCGACTTTGACAATAATTATTTTGAATAGTATATAATTTTTTTTTTCTCATCTATATTTATACTTAACAAATTTTTATCACAATCTTTCAAATATTCTTCATCATTTTCCTAACTAACTTTAGAAAAGATTATCCCTATAAATTTTAATCCTCAATTTCACCTCTTTAGAGTTTTATTTTTGTGACAAAAGGGAGGTTAAGGTTTTTGTCAAGGAGATGATCCATCTTTATATCAAAATTCATCAAAATTAATTCCAGGGTTTAGTCATGAAAACTTTAAAAACAAACAGACAAAGTTTCTCTCGCATTATAACATTAGTATTGATAATAAATTATAAAGTAACTTACCAGCATATACATATGCAGCAAATTTAGACCTCTCCATAGGTGGAATCCATTTTGCCAACATAGCATGCATAGCAGGATATGTTACACCTTCCCCTAGGCCTTCCAACACTCGCACAGCAATGAAAAACTTAAAATCTACAAATGCAGCTATTGGACTCAATAATGTGAAGATTGCCGTTAGCAACACTCCAACTCCGTAAACAAGTTTGCCGCCAAATAACTCGGCAATTCTTCCCCCAGGTATCTAGAAGCAATAGGACTTATTATAAAAGAAATAATGCAAAAGTATAATAAAAACTATTGATCACAAAACAATTAATAATATTTTTTTATCTCATAATTTTTTTTTTTTGTTAAAACGTAATGTTTATATCTTATCTTTACCTGGGTTAAAACATATCCATAAAAGAAAGATCCTAATATAATACTCTGTTGTTCGGCTGTCCAGTTAAAATCCCCTGGTTTCTGAAATAAAAAAAATTGTAATTTGAAATCATAGATCCAGAAAAACAAGTATTTAATATGTTATATAAGAATATATCTTTAATTAAAATGATCAATTTATTGAAATGAATATATATTTTATATAGTATAATTAAGTTCAACCTTCATAGACTTATCTAAAATTGTATAAAGATTGTTAATAAAAAGTAGAAGGTGTTATTTCTTTCAAAAAAAGACCTAAAATATTAACTAACAGAAGACAACTAAGAGTGATTCTAAATATTATGCAGAAGAAATGCTAATATACACACTAAAAGTACTAAGGATGATTGAATATTTATAGCCTAATAGAATTAAATATTTAAAATAATTTTGTATGGTAACAAGAAATGTCTGTTGGGAAATCCCATATTGTTGTTAAATCTTAATAATGACTACAGAACTTACAGGTGGTATAGTGCTATTGCTGATTGGAGGCGATGGACATACATCCAATGAGTCATTGGACGACATTGGTGCAGTTGAGTTGATCATGGCCACAATCGCAACAGATAGGTTAACCCTCATCGCGTAGACGTTGGCAAAACCAAGAAAACCCATAATACCGAGAACTGTTCGACTCTTTATCCATCCTGTTGTTTCCTCAACTTAACAAAGACAAACATTTGTTAATTATCACAGTTTGGTAATAAAACCATTTGAACATTCAATTTTGTGTGGTAATAACTAAGGGATTGCACTAACACTTTTTTTTAGTATTTTCAGGCCTTTTTAGTATGTATGTTACTAATTGAATAAAATTGCTATTTAGATAATATCTCAAGGTTTTAGTGAGCAGTTTTTAACATCTTGAGTTTAAATAAAGATGAGTTTAAAATATGCATATTAGTTTAAATACTGATTTTTTTTTTAATTAAAAACCTTTTTTATTTACGATAATATAAACCTTTTAAAAGTATGTCATTGTAAAATCATTTTTAACAGCGACAGTGAATGATAATATTAGATAATATCGATATATTGTATTTTATTATTGTACAATAGAAATAGTATATTTATTATGTTCTCTCTACCTGTTGCATTATCAACTAGATTCCTGTGACTACTCGTGACATCATTTTCTATGTCAGCATTTAATATTGAGCTCTCATCCACTGGCAATGACATGATTAATACACCATTCCCCGTTTTTTACACAACGATAACACTAATCGTTATTTAACTAACAATGTATGTCTTTAAACTGACTTATTTACTATTCAAAAAGAGATCATACGAGTGACTCATAAAATATACGACTTTTAGCGAAATCTATACGTAAACAAAGAAAACATAGTTTTCAAATTGTCAAATAATCCACAACAGTACAATTGCGAAATATCAATGTCAATGGCACGTCAAAATCATCAGAAAGACGTCAAATATATTAACAGATACTAGATAGATTTTTCCAATATATTTTATTAAATAATATAATCTTAATTTAAAAAAAAACATTATTTTGTACATGTCATAATATTTCTTATAAAATGTGTAAATTAAAAACCACAACATATTTTTTGTTCTCTGAGACCGTAGAACTAAACATGATGGGTTTTAAATCTTACACCAACCTAATTAAAAAATAAAATTTAGGTAACTTGATACAAAATCATTTTAATATACCATTATATAATAATTATCAATAAGAATTAACTAGTACCCTATACTAATTAGCCTTTTAACCGCTTGATACATGTGATAATTATCTTGTTTATTAACCTTCACTTATCTTGTTCACTACTAGCAAGTCGGTAATCTTTAAATAGTTTCATTAAAAAAAGGTTACATTAGGATGCGCTTACACTAACTCAATAAAACGTTAATATCGATTTGCTGCAATCGACTAAGCTTGACAAATAACGGTATAGACATTTGCACCGGTCGACCTAACAGGTTCCTTTAGCTAGGTAGAGGTATATGTTGAGCAGTCAATGTATGTATCATGAGTCTATAATCTCTCTAGTATCTTTTTAACAGATAGTCGAATTATTTCGAAAAAATAATTATTTTTTCCACAATATAATTTCATCGAAGACTACAATTACGACTATGCGCCGATTATTTTGGCAGAAGCAGTCACAGGTTGCAGTCACTACTGACACTGGTCAGATAACCTAGTGTAAACGCGTCCTCACGATGATATCAATGAAATAAAAGTAAAGTTTAATTTTTATTTTATTATAAGTACTTAAAAACTCTTAAACAAGTTACAAAAATAGAACTTTTTAATAGCTATGAAAATCATAGGTACATTTAATTTTGTATAACACAAACAATATAAATTAAATTAAGTAAATATAAAAGTCAATATTTCCATAAAAACTATAAATTTTTAACTATAGTAGGCATTAATAATCCTATTATTATAGTCGAAAGCAGGTTTACACTGTGATTGTCCAATATGTTTCTTCCACTAATATGTTTTACTGTTAAACTTGAATGTGAAACGATTTTTCCATCACTATCTAAACCTGAAATCAAGAATATGTAAATGTAATCATTTTACTAAAAAATATAAAAAATTGTTAAAAAAATATTAACTAAAATAAATAATATGCGTTGACATATAATATTTATGTAGGATATCTCTAATATTATTGACTGTTTTTAGATTTTGCATTTTTATTATTTGATAGTACTTTTACTATTTAATAAAATAGTACTACAAAATTTATTTACCAGAATATTGTAGTGTTGCACCCAGGATGGAATCTATAAAGCTACCTAGAAAGCCTGCCAAGCCACCATAAAATATAATAGGCCATTGAGGGGGTGCATACATGAATGAGGTCCTGTCAGCAAAGTACCATATAGTTAAATAATGAGACAATCCAATCAAAAGGCCTCCGAGTGTACTAAATATTGTTCCAATGAGAGTTATTCCTCCATTTGTTCCTTTAGGCACTTTCTTCCATGATGTTACAAGAACTGGATCTGATTTGCTTAATACAGGCCCTAGTTCTGAGGCCCATGTGTCTCCGTTACAGCAGGCAAAAGCACCTAAACAAAAAAAAAAAATTAAAATGTTGTATTTTAGTTATTTTAAATAATTATTAAAATATTATTATTTTATAAATTTACCCAGCACTCCAATACTGAGCCATGAGGCTCTGTAATTATTTATAAAATCAATAGGTCTTTCGGTTGCTCCAACGTCTAATAAATACAGTAATGCTAATTGAGTTGCCATACCACCATTGCAAAGGACTTGAATCCAATTTCTTTGACCACCTAGATATAACAATTATATATTTTAATACACATTTTAATAATAAGAAATCAGCTATTGATATAATAAAATTGTGCACCTTCTTTAAAATCTTCTTCAATCTTTCGTTTTAAATGTGGTCGAAACCGTGTTGCTTTGGATGATGAGAGAAAAAATACTATTAAGTCCACCAAAAAGCAATAGTTAGATAATGTCAACACAAACGCTACTACTAATCCTAAGAGTGCTCCACTCATATTCACACTTTTCTTTCTGTAACCTGACACAGCTATAGGGATGGGTATTAAGCAAGAAGCCAACCATCTTGCTGGTGATATTACTACTGGTTCTGAAAAATAATTTTAAATTAAAAGTATTCATTTTATTGAAAAAATTTACCTAGTTATAAAAATAATAATACTTACCATCCAGTTCTTCAGGATTTAATATTAATTTAGAATAAAGTAGATTTATAATCCACATCGACATTGATAATGGTATGGCAAAGGTAATAAGAAGGACGGTTAAGATGTGATTATTTTTTAGACCTATTTTTTCTTTTATGACTGGTATTTCGTCGGTTTTATCAGACATTTTGTCAAGTTCCATTTTTACTGCCGAGATAAATAAATTTTATGAATAAATATATAATATAACTATAAAAGGAAGCAGCCGCAGTAAAAACGGTCCGCACATTAATTTGCATTGACCGTAACTGTAAATATTTCAATTCTCACTATTAACATAAAATGTATTCTTAAAATTATCTGATATATACTTAAATATAATTGAACGTTTACGAAATTTTAATACAATTACATTTATAGTATTTAACAATACCTTTATCATAAATAATTTAATTCTCCACACGAACAATTTTATATGCCTGACAAGTTTTTAAATGTAATCAAAGTGAATGTTGGTGTCAATGTGTAAAGTTGACAATTGATGACCAAAACAAAATGACAATGACTATTGACAGCTAATACACGTCATGTCAACCATTAAAAAGCATCTAAAATTTAAATTTTATCTGCAATCTCTTTCTACGATACACTGTTTTATTTACTTTTAAGAATATTGGGCAATTTGTGATGCTCTACGGTCGGCGATAATTGATTGTATACTGTCGTGCGATACTAGCAATAATATCGATAACACTAAATTCGCAATACTATTGATATACTTATTCGATTTAATCTTAGCTTATTTTAAGACTGTCAAGTATGTCGATATGCAAACGATGATATGATATACAAAAATGTTAATACATATATAGTATATTCTCTGTTTTTTAGGATTAGTTTCATTTTGTGAAACTCTGTCAAAATTTGTTACATCTTGTGTTACATCTTGCATTCGTTATAAAATGTATGTGACATTATTATATTTTAGTATATTAGAACATCAAAATGTATGTGTCTCTCATTTATCAAGTTTAAACAAGAATATTTTGACTACTCGTTAGAAGGACTCATGAGGACATGTTAATCTGTTTAAAACCTTTTTTGCGGGATACGAAATAACATAGATGTTAAAATATTTTAATAATGTTAATTGATAAAAATCGAATTGTTAATCGATCAAACATCCTTAATAAAAAATTACAACTAATAATTTTAGTCTGTGGAGATGTGTCATTTTGTGTTATTAATTTTAATCACAACCCGTTTTTTTCGTCTGTGGTTCAGTATAGTTTTGTTCATGTTAGATTTCTCGGGTTTTTTATTATCAGTTAGATTAACAGTGTACTGTGTAGACAATGAATATTTGTGTTTTTGTCATACAGAACGTTTGTTAAAACTTGAAATATGAAGCCTCTAATAGATTTTGACGAATGCCTCCGAGACTCCCCAAAATTTAGGTAAGATAATGAAAGTTTTGTATTGATAGAAAGTGAAATTTCGTACGTGTTATATTTATTAATTGATAAATCGATGCTAATAACGCATGACTGTAGGGAACAGCTGGAAACTGAAGAGGCGAGTATCGAGGCTTTGGAACAAAAGCTCGATAAAGTTCTGAAGATCTGTTCTGTTATGATCGAGACGGGCAAAACATACATGAGTCATAGGAGGTAAGCTTTTTTGATAACCGTGCTTATTATTCGCTAACTTCATAACAAAAAATATATATAAAAAACTTAAAAACATATTTTGCATGATAATGTATTCAGAACTAGATGTGTAAAATAAATATTTTATTACTCATTATAATTGTTGTTTTACATTGCTTGAAGTAGCAAGAAATAAATCTTAATTTAATTTTATAAACAATAGAAAATATAATATATGATATTTTAATAGTTTCTTATATAAAACCTTTGTTATTTCAATGACAATTTGAGAACAGTTACAAAGTACTTACTATATATTATTAAATAGTATTAATTCTTTATAGTTCATTTACAAATGCATTATGGGACCTTACAAGTACTTTCTCTGAGGATGCAACAGTGCAAGCAGCCCTCAATCGTATTATACATGCACTACAGGAAATGACTAAGTTCCACTCCATACTATTGGATCAAGCTTCTAGAACCATACTTAAGAATCTCACAGCTTTCATCAAAGTGTATGTATATTATTTATTTGATCTTTTTTTTTGTAAGAACACTATAAATAAGATAATTTGCTTAGAAAGGATAAGTATAAACTAATAATTAAATTAAACACATACATTGTTTCTCAGATGTTTTTTGTTGGTTATTTTTTTTCCTTTAATACTGTACCAAAGTTAATATATTTTTTTTTAATTGTATAGTTCATATTAGTGTTACTTATTATTACTGGTGCAAAGTTTCAGTCGCCTAATTAAGTCCTTACTTATAGGGTTTCAATTTGTTTTGTTGTTTTGTCAATATCTTACTCTGACTCCTATAATAATATAAAATACAAATTGATTTTAAAATCTAATCTATAGTTTAAAACATGAAGTTTCTTCATTTTTTTTTATAGTGGTGTGTGATAAACAAGAATTTACAGTTCTTATTATCACCAGAGGATGAAGTATATATTTAGATTGTAACGCCAGAAGTTTCTTGTTTATGTAAAAGTTCATTCACTAAGTAATAAACCTGAACAGTATCAACAAAAAACATGCCAACCTATTTTATTATTTCGTTCAGAAACCAGTTTTATTTATAGATTTTATATTAATCTTATTAGATTTTGATGTACAAAAAATACTTAACAGATTATTCTTCAAGGTTTAAAATGAAGAA
The DNA here is from genome assembly GCA_037950945.1 of Hypolimnas misippus. NCBI lineage: Eukaryota > Metazoa > Arthropoda > Insecta > Lepidoptera > Nymphalidae > Hypolimnas > Hypolimnas misippus. The sequence goes on from JBBEEQ010000006.1 coordinate 10,681,692, forward strand.
AAATATTGTTACCAAATAAGTTCTATGGCTATAATTTTGAAATACATTATTTACTTTTAAATCGTGAATTGTTAATTAGTCTAAGATCTGCCTTGACATTGTACTGGTTTAATGTAGGTTATATCGGTTTTTAAATGCAAATATTAAATTAAAAAATATTTTCATCCATAATTATATTAATTGTATTAATAATTTTGTAATTAAATATTACTTAAGAGATCTTAATAGTGATTATTATTTTTATATTCAAATTAATTTAATTTAATAAATTAGCTTATATAATATTTTATGTTTTATTATTGAACATAATGATATAAAAATAAATTCAGAACGGTCAATCACTCTCTAGATAATAATGACCTATTTTACTCCACTGTGGCACATGTAATGCTTTTTTCCTTTTCAGTGATATAAAGGGTGTTAAGGAAAGCAAACATCATTTTGATAAAATCTCAAATGATCTGGACTTAGCTTTAAATAGAAATTCTCAGGTAATTTTTTTTTTCTGTAAAGTAAATCTATGTATATGATTAAATTTTGTATGGAACTAACAAAAAAAAATTCAAAATCCCTGAAATATTTGTTTGGTAACTTTTATACTACTTTAAAAAATTATTTATAGTTTCAGAAAGTATAAAAGTAGTTAAAGTATACCTTTGTTGTCACATAGCATTATATTAAGCAGTTGTCCTTTTTCGGTGTTTTTAGTAAAAATAATTTATAAACAGATCTTTATTAAAGATAGAATTTGTCTGATTTATTTAAAACGATATTATTTGCAAAAAATACCTATATTAATAAGAATATCAGACAATGACCAGTAAATTTTAAACAGGTTGTTCCCATTTTATCATCCTGCAACTATGTAATTATGGTTGCGAGCTTCTAGGGTTGTTATGCAGTGTTATTAATAAAACATGTTCTTAAATCAAACAGGCATCCTGTTTGATACTTTATTCATATAATTGCATTATAGTAAAGTATAGTAATTAAATACCTTTTCACTTATTATGGATGATGACATGGAGCTTAATCTGCCACACTGCTCAACATTTGTTGCCATACTACAAAAGACGCATTAAAACTATGTTGAACGCGTGTCTAGCTAAACAGTGTTTCAACATTAAACATTGCTTAAAATATTATATAAATTGCTTAACAGCGAATAAACTCATAAAAAAACTTATTGATACAATTTTATATGTAACATTTCACAGCTGAAATAGGTTTTAGGCATCTATTAAACTCAGTTAAACTTAGGTTAATCTATATCTAAAGCATGTTTAACTCAAACTGTGCTTAGACGCGGATTTGTAGTACGGATTTTTATAAACATGTGTTTAACGTCTATTCAAATCTTTTGTAGTAAGGCAGTTGATATTCAGATGCTAGTTTTGATTTAAATCGATGACCATCAGTCAATATTGATGTGTTTTACATTTACATTTTATACATATTGTACACTTATTATGTACTTTTTATACATTTATTGAGAATAAGTCCATTATACATTACATTATATAAGTATATTTATGATAAACTATTTATCCAATTATGAATAAATTGTAAATAAGTGTATAATACTTATACATGTATTGTCCACCTCAACAGGTATCTCGTCACAAACCAAGCGATGTGGAGGAGGTAGTGAATCTCTTACTAGCGACTCGTTCCTGCTTCCGACACACGGCTCTAGATCATGTGCAGAAGATTACCATGCTGCAGGCTAGGAAGAGGCATGAGATACTTGCCACTGTGAGTATTGAAATATTTTAATGAAAATATGTACCTGACTAAGTACATATATACTGTGTTCTGGCCCTCACAACTTTATCTGCTTAGAAACTTTCATCTCATATTTCAGGACTGTCAAGTTTTTTTTTCACTCCCATGTCCCTTGCCAAAGGTCTAATATATCTCTTATACTAAAGTAATCAAAATTGCTTCAGCAGTTTAAGAGTGAAAGTGCAACAAACAATCAGATAGACAAGAGTTACTTTTGCATAGATAATATAAATGTAGAAGTATGGATAATGCATATTTAGCGCAAAAATAATTTTTCAAAGTGAATGGGTGGTTAAGCTGTAGGTATAACTTAGTGCAAATCAGTTAATAAAAATATAATTTTCTAATAGTTTCAGTGTACTTAGAAATGAATGTTTGTTTTTAAATCGACTTCAAAAAAGGAGGTTTTCAATTCGTAACGTATTATTTATATTTGTTGCCTCAGAACTCCGACATTTCTTAACCGATTTTAATTTTTTTTTAAAGGGTATATTTACTGATTATCCCAAAAGATTTTTTTATAAAAATTGGTTGAGTAGTTTGGTTTTTAAATCATAATAAAGTTTTTTTAAGTCGCTTTATTTTTACTTAAAAGTCCTAATCATTTTACATATTTTTCCTTTGTTTAGTAATTGTGATTTTATTTTTCTCGCCGATTAAATCAGACATTGCATGTGTTGTGTGGGTAAATGATACTCGATAAGGCAAAGCAATTAAATTTTTATGCAGTGAATGTTCACCGTGAATACTTAGAATTTACTTTTGTAAACATTTATAATTTTAATATTTTTTATGATAAGTGATGTGTCAAAAAATTACTATAGGCAACGATTATTTGCCCCGTCTTTCAAAATTTCATTTTGGGTGTCAAAACTGACCCCTGACCCGAGCGAGCCTCCGCCTAAAAGAAGTTTATTAATAGAACTCTTATTAAAAATGATTTTTTATTTCATTATAAATATGTATAAACCTATGCTTTTGAAAATAAAATGATATTTAACTAAAATGCACACAATATTATTAATACTTTTGGGTAACTACTTAAGTGGTTCATTAAAATTAAGTTATAACGTGACGATTTTTACTGGGATGCCTCATCCAATGAATTTGCCACGGGCCCCAGATGGTATAGTTACGCCTCTGATTGTCACTACCCTTTACTTTATATATGTATGATAGTAAACTATACATGATTCATCAAGATTACTAATTTACGAGAATTATGAACTATTAGAGATACATGGAGTTCAAAATAATCATTTCATCAATTTTTAAAGTTAGAAAAATAACAATACTCGCTAAGAGAACCTATCTTGATGAGTCACTCTGTATATCTCATCATTGGACCTATTTTAAAACGAGAAGAATATTGGAGCATTGTTGATTTTTTATCGTTTCTTATTCGTTTCCTTTTTTCTATTATGTATTTTTATCATTATTTTAAACTAGTGAGCTCCGACGATGCCCCGACGATATCGTCTGCGTAGAATGTCGATAAAAAATTTCATCCCGTATTTTACCTTTATTATCGCGACAAAATGTACATGTATTCTTCTTAAGATCCCATCTTTATCTATACAAATATTTTTCATTATCGACTCAGGGTCCTAGGCGTGAAAACGTAATAATCAAAGAGACCAACAAGTAGAGTTACTTTCGCATTTATAATATATGTATTGATAGTAATATATATATGTTTAGTCATGTTAAATGTAAAATCTATTTATCTTTTATTGGCGACAATTAACAATCGATGTATTGCGAATTTAAGTGTTAATTTTCCGATGTTTCATAATCGAATAAACTAACTCGATTAACATTAGTGCTAATAACGTATTATCGTAACTTGAGCCGTTTAATATATAAACTTAATTAACTTTATTCAATAGTCATTTTTATTGTATGTTTTATTAGCTATGTTCCATGGATTAACTTGCCAAAATAAAAATATAAGTAGTAGTCTACACATCGCACGTTTAGTATTCAAGTAGCCGAATTCAAAATATGTGTGACACGAGTTAACTAAGTTAGTAATTAAAACTTAGTTTCATAATTTTTTTGGTTTATAGTCTATGATTTTGTCAACAATATGTATCAATTCACTCGCGCTTGGCCGTCTTTATTATTTGTAAAGATATTTACATAATGAGTATCACGTATTCTGTGAAAATTTCCTACTATGGTTCAAAAGATATAGCACTGTAAAAGTCAAATGGACGCAAACTTAGTAATAAGGTCTCGTTGGCCTATTTGGATATAGAGCTCTGAGACGCTCATAAATTGTTTGCAAACATTAATTTTTTGGTTACTAGCTGCCTCTCGCGGTTTCACATGCGTTTAATATCGCCTAATTGCATATAGCAAAAATATTTTTTAATCAGAGATTATCTACATAGTAACATACAAATTTAACTTCTATATAATATTAGTATAGATTTAATTTCAAATGTTATTACAAAAACATCATTAAAACAAAACAAGATCTATAATAATCGTACCGTTGTACTAAACACGAGGAAAAAAAAATATTTTTAAATTTTTATATTTTATAAGGAAAAAATGATGTTCATAAATATATGGTACAGGTGTAGGTTACGTAAATCAGAGCTGTGTAATGTAGACGGAAGCGCGTGACTCAGTCGCACAACAATGAGTGTAATTGGCTACGCAACTATCTCGGTAAATAACTTACTCGTACCTTCTTATCGTTACTTTTTACTCGGACTTATGAAACAGGTTTCAATCGAAAAATTATCAAAATTGTCCGGTTGCACATTTTTTTCTCAAACTTTCCTCTTTGCATTAAAGTCATACGTTTTGATCATAGAGTGTCATAAAGATTTACATCAATTCAATTCTTTGGTTAATGGCTTTATGTTACATAAATTGTTTGTCATTGCTTTACACCTGAAAGAATCTACTGTTAGTGTCTTATTTTTGACAACCCTAAGTTTTCGTGAGGTTACCCAGATTATTGAATACCTCTTACGAAAGTAGAACTTACAAACGTAATTCTCGCCTTTTATATATCAGTAATAGTTTTATAATGCGACTTATGAACATCTTTAGGGATCATTCTTAATGCTTGGATCGCTTAGAAAAGTCTTGACATAAACAAACAGACAGACGAATTGTTAACAAAGTTTTTTAATAGTACTTCCTTCTTCCCTTTTGAGGTACGTAAAGCTAAACAAAACTTTACAGCTTCGTTAATATATTAAACTAGCTACCACTCAAAGTTTTGTTTATTGCTTCACTTACGAGTGAATGTAATATAGCCTATAATCTTCCGTCATAAACAGGAAGGATATCCAAGACAAAAATATTTTCAAATCGTATATGCAGATTCAGAGATTACCCCCGATATCAGAGAGATATGGGAGAGATGAAATACATATAAACTTACAAACAATTTTTAACTCTTTAATATATTAGTTTAGATTAAATAGAAGACCTTACAAATAAAAATGTTTGTTTACTCGTACTTGTATAGCATATTTTGTCCTCGTCATAACAAAGATACATCACGTTTCAAAGATAGAGACAAAGTACAAAATATTCTTTATATTTTTTCTACTTTATGTTTTATTAAAGAACTGTTCTAACTTTATTCATTTTATGGTTACTGCTTCGCTCCTATGAGTCGTAGCGCGATGTAATATAGCCTATAACCTTTATCAGTAATCTATCTAACGCAAAAATAAACAAATTATTTCAGAGATTACCCCCTACATACCCCCATTTTATAATAAAACTAGCAGTTGCTCGCGGCTACGCCCGCGTATATTTTGGAATTTCAGCTAAATAAATCTACCAGCGAAATTGTGACCGTTCCAGGATTTTACCCCTTAGCGTCATTTGTTGAAATTCTGGAAAATTATACATATATTTAATTATTCTCTCTAAGTAATGTTTGTGCTGAATTTAAGGATAATCAGCCAAAAAATATGTTTTCTCCATACAAAATTTACTACCCCCTTGCACCCCAGTGTGGAATAATAGTACCCCGTTTTCTATTTTATATTTCATTACTACTACCCAGAGGTATGTGTATTAAGTTTTAAGTTAATACGACCACGGAATAAGATTTTGCATACAATCGTTTTTATCCCTTTTCACCCTCTTAGGGGTGAATAATCAAAAAACCCTTTCTTAGTGGATGCCTGCAACCTAAAAGCCACATACTGCCAAAATTTCAAGTTCGTAGCCCCAGCGGTTTAGGCTCTGCGTTGATGAATCAGTTAGGACAAGTGATTTTATATATATAGATCATAGATCAATCGTTTATTGAAATACTTTAAATATAGCATCCATAAAATATTTATAAATATTTTCAAAAATAAATAAATTGAAAGTCAAAATGAACTACTTATCCGTTATTACTTATTAGTAACGGTCACAAAAAGTTAACTTAAAATTAATTAATAGTTTTTAGATCCTTGTAATATGGTATTTTATTCACCCGTAAATATTGTTTTATATCGCAAGCACTGTAGTTATTAAAATCCGTTATGAATTTAATATTTTATTTCTCCATAATAACAGGTTACGAAGCTTGAACGACATTAGCACGATATTTAACACTAGCTTCCCCTCGCGGATTCATTTGCGTTTATAGTTACATTTTTGCTCCTGTGAGTCGTAGCGTTATACAATATAGCTTATAACTTTCCTGAATTATCGGACTATTCAATGCAAATAGAAGTTTTTAAATCGGATTTGCTTTCAGAGATTACTCCCTACATAGAAACAAATTTTACCTCTTTATAATATAGTAGATCTAATTTAATTTGAAACTGGCGCCCCTCCGCGGCTTCATTCGCGCTTAACATCGGAATTTCATACAAACTTCCAACCCCCGTGTTACTCCCTCAGGGGTCGAATTTTGCAAAATCCTGTCTAAGTGAACACTTCGTCTTTAAATTTGTACTTGTAGTTTCTGGGATTTCGTGATGAGAGAGCTTTCGTTTTTTATATTTTGTATATAGATTAATCCGCAAACATTTTAAATGAATCCTGAACAGTAAGTACATACAGTAATACCGCGGTATTAAGATACATCGACTAACGTGATTCTTCGATCTTGAAACTTTTTTATCATAATGTTTTATTGCCCTTTCGTTTTTATATATTGTATATAGATTAATCGGCAAAAAATTTAATATGAAACCTGGACAGTAACTACATACAGTAATATCGCGGTATAAGTTACTTCGACTAACGTGATTCTTCGATCTTGACACCTGTTAATCATAATGTTATTTTTGAATTGAAAATATCTTTAGGCGCTTTGAGCGATTTTTGGTAGAGAAAAACTCGGGTTCGCGTCACTGTCAGTGTTTTTAGTTCAATGTTATATTTAAAGATTAAATATATATATATATATATATATATATATATATATATATATATATATATATTTTGCTTTGATAGAACTTCGTAAAATTTTTGTTGGGTGTGTTTAATAATAGAAAGTGTCCGGGAGTAAGGATTTATATTAATTAAATAAATATATCGTTTGATTAAGCGTTATCGCGTGGGCTTAATTTCAATTAAGTACACGTAGGTACTCTTAGATTACTTTTATCAAGTTAAACTAACAATAAATATAATCAATAAATAAAAGATAAATCGAAGGCGTATTGTAACTGTATTCGTTCGTTCTTATTACAAATTTTACCTTTTTTTTGACATAATTATTTTTTTTTATGTAGGATAATTAATATTATTCATATCTTAAAATGTCACGTGTGGCATTGAACTAATTATATTATATAAAGAACTTGTGTCAAATCACACGTAGGCTAGTTACAGTTGTAATTTTTGCTCACAGATTTTCATTAGGCGAAAATTAAATTTGTAAATTTAGTCTCGTAATTTATATAAAACAATATATCAAAAATAAGGCACTGACAGGAAAATATTTCAGGTGTAAATCAATTACAAACAATTTATGTAAAGATTATGAAAGGCAAATTTATACGAGTGATTCTCGACAGATTTTCATTGATTATTTGCTTTTGGGTTTTTCTATGAAATGCGAGTAGCAAGGTTGACCTAATAATTGAAATTAATGTGCAGTTATAGGTACTTTGAATTTATTCGATAAGTAGACTCGAGCGTTAACGCTTTAATCGTATTTTACGCGAATTTAGTCGAAGTACAATTATTATGCATATAAATAAGTACTCATAAATTATGCTTACGCAGAACCAGAGATGGATAATAATGTAATAAATAATATCATAATAAAAATATAATACAAGTTAAAATTCTTGCAATTTTTTCGATTCGTCTAAAGTATAATTGCAATAAAAACTTAAAACGTAATCGTTATTTATTCGATAAAGGATACCTTATCGAATAATCTTCAATTAGTCACTGATAGTCTTACAGCGAATCACTGTTTAATAGATTTCGTCGGTCGCAACTCGCAAGGTTGTACCAAAGTGAGTAATACAGCGCGCAATCATATTACGGCAACTTGTGGCGACAGTTTATATTTATTTTATTATATTAATATAATTGTGTAAATAAATAAATATTTTTTCTGTGTTAATTTAAAAGAAAGTCTGTGAATTGTTAACGTTCCAGCGAAGTTTTTGTATACCAAGTGATATGTAATCCAAAATAATAGGTGCGTCATTGGTTTTTTCTATTATATATTTATACATTTTATATATGACCCAGCGTGGTAAATAATAAATACGATACGAAGCAATATAAGTATTTTTTTTAGTTTTCTAATTAATTATTTATAGTTAATTACCACCATGTTCGAGTTTTACCAGATATTTTTACATTAAATTACTTGTAATTGTCTTATGGGGAATTTATAATTTGTAATCTGTCAATTGTTTTCTTACATAATTGAACTAACAGCAATGAAGTTAGTTGCTTATGTAGGTAAAGTTATATTATTAATAAATAACACAAATTAGTTATTAAGCGTTTTCCTTTCATAATAAAAAACTATTTTATTAATATAACAATATCAAATCATAAGTAAACGTCTCGTTTCGTGAGTAGTTAACCGTGCGTTTCACAAGTGATACGCAGATAAATAAATAATGATTTCATTGCACATTACGATGAATGTAGCGGATAATGTGACGTTGTTTCAGTTCCTGTCGTATTTGCAAGCGTGCTGCACCTACCATCATCAAGGAGCAGATCTGTCGGAGGACTTGGAACCGTTCCTTAAGTCTACAGCTGACGAGGTAAGAATTTCGACTTTTAGACTATAATTCATTTTTCTTTACTAGTCTTATTTAGCAGACAAATGTGGCGTAAGTACTTCTAACTGCAAATAGAGTAAGAGATGAGAAATTATAAACCGAATGAATGAAGTGAATCAATAAAAAATTAATATTCAAAATTTCGTGATTTTCGTTCCGCGTATTGTTACCAAGTAAGTCAAGTGAAGAAAAATAGGATATACTCATATATTTTTTGATCGATGTCTGAAAGTATTCATTTGCTAGGTTTCGGTGTTTTTGTGGGAAAACCGATTGTTAATAATCGAATTTTATATTTCTTTTTTTTTTCAGAGTATGTTGTGTCATTATATTTGTTATATTTTTTAAAGATTTGGTAATCTGCAATAGTTTAAGGGTCTGTTTAACTGATGACCATAAATAACTTGTTATTAACACAATCGTTAAAAATAAAATGAAAAAAAAAAGTAAAAAGATTATTGTAATACGATATGTTGAATCTCTAAACAGTTACAAATTGGTACACGTTTCTGAACTTCGATAAGGCTTCTAAGTTAACGGATTTGTATGTACTTTTCGCTAGGATAATTTGTTGCAAAAATTTTAATGAATAATTAAAAATTATATCGAAATTTTCTTAAGACTTAAAAATAAGGACTTTAGATGGAAGTGCCCAATTATTTTTTTTTTATTAAAAAAAAGTCACTTTGTAAATAGCAATCGAACTAAACTTTGACGAGTTGTTAGTTGTAACTTAACATTTTATTGAGGGTTAATAATATACGTCTCGGAATATAAATACTTTTTAAATTAAAATATTATACTTAAAAAAATAACATGTCATTACGGAAGTGTAATAAAATAACGTAACAGACAAAATTTTATCTAGCTTTATTATCGGAGATAGCTTAAGGATTCTATTGATAAATTGGTTAAAGCATTTACAAATTATAGTTAAACAAAGCTACTTATCTACATACATATGTATGGACGCTGATAAGCAATACTGTGTCAAGCCACACGGACACTAAACGGTCTAAAGATGTCAAACCTATTTTTGATAAATTATTGGAAGAAGTACATACTCTTTTTTAATAATAATAAAAGGTATAACGTATTAAAAGCGGATTGATATAATAAAACGTTTTGTCTAATAACAAGTTTTTTTTTTAAATACATGAGATTATTTTATATAGACAAAATATAGACCACATTTCGATATTCGAAACATGAACTAAGGGAACTTTTTTTTCGTATTTATTTAGTGTAAATTACTTCAAAAATTTTGAATAATGTAAACTATATGTCGCATTAATAGAATACATCAATATCTCCGAATTTGACTTTTATGAAAATATCACTCCTTTTTGGGCCCTGCAAAACAATAGTCACTAGCGAAAGTGAAAATAGTGTTACTTAATATTATAATTCAGTCTTTAATACGTAATATGGGTCATAAAAAGACACGCAAAAACGTGATGGCCGTATACAGCGTGACAGCGTGTGACAAGCAAGGGAATTAGGGCTATTATGGTAATGTCACGCAAGCATCATAGACAAAAGTTTTAATTCACTAAGTGCTTAGTTTTCTTTTTTTAATTTGGGGAACAATGACACTTCAGTTTGGTTTTAGACAATCATGTTTACCTTTCAAAACTTTGTTTATTACGAATCGAAAAGATTGTTTAGTAGTTAATTTTATATGATCATGTCTTAGTGTACACTGTTAATATTTGTAAAACTAAATTTCGAAGCGATAGCGGTTTTATAATATAAATTTTAAATGTGTACATTTGTAGTTAACTGTGTTTAAATTAGTTTTTTTTGTTTCATTCATCTTTTGGTTCTTCTGATTATTGTGGGTCTAATTTAAAAAAAAAGTAGTAAAAAACGTAGATTTCAATGAATTGGGAATACAAAAAGATAAAAAATATTTAGTGTATTCAATAAATTTGACATGTGTTAAACTTGATTTGTTGGCTGTGTGACGTAAGAAACTGTTTCGTAAAATACCAAATAATGTTAATGTAATTGTATAAAGACTTATACAGACGTTTAGAAAGTAACATTACATAGTAAAAGATGACTAATTGCATAAGCTTAGCCAGTTAATATTAGTCGAAATATTTGTAAAAGTTCTATTACAAACACGAAAAGATCATTGAGCTACAATTGCATGATACGGACAAATACCTAATTAAAATAACACAAAAATTACAAATCCAAATTAACATATCATAGAACGATCAAGAAAGTATTAATAGGTAGCAATTTAATGCCAGCTATTGACTAATTGGTGCATTTCAGGTTGCAACAATGCGTAACGATACAAAAATACTCGACAAGGAGATGGAGAATAGACATACGATAGTTAATAGCAAAGACACCGTTCTACCGAGTTGCAAGTCAGTGCCGACAGAGGGCGATAGCAAGGATGGACTTTTGAGTACGCCCTGTCTGAAGAATTTACCCAGAATGCAGGGTTATTTGTTTAAAAGGACGTCGAATGCGTTTAAGACATGGAATCGTAGATGGTTCTATTTGTACGATAATCGCCTCGTGTATAGGTGAGTGTTTACGGTTCGTCGCGCTACAGCTTGAAGGCTAGTTAAGTGGGACGTGAACGATGGTCAGGGTCTTTAAAAATTATCATAATATGCGCTGTATTCGTTTGTTATGAAATAATTGTATGCAATTATTGTTTTTTTAGATGATTAATTGTTGTACGTATGAGATGGTTTCATAATTTTGAATTTTAACTCCATATTATGTTTGTGTATTTTAGTATTTTACGTGTAGCATAATCATGATGTCATTTCTATCTTTCATAAGTATTATTGTAATACAAATACGAAAAACCCCTATCAATGTTAGGATTGCTGTTTTTTTTTAAATCTGTTAACATTACAATTTATGCTTGATTTTTCAGGAAGAGAACAGGTGAACTCAATGTTACCGTGATGGAAGAGGATCTGAGATTATGTACGGTGAAGCCGGTACATGATGGAGAGAGGCGATTCTGTTTCGAAGTGTTATCACCTTCTAAGTAAGCAGATTATTAGTTTTAAAACAAAATCTAATACAGATTGAGGGATCTCACTATAAAAGAAAGTCGACCATATGTTCAATTTTGCTGAATTTTGTACGTAAATTGAGATAGTTCTAAGTCCTATTTCTTCATTCCTTTTCTTATTTTATTTTGACCTTTATCGCTTATTCCTTCGCGAGTCAGCTTCCTATTTATAGCTCATCTGAATAAATTAATAATAATAAAAAATCAAGTAATCCGCGATCGATACTCAGCCTGCTAATTTTCCCGCTATAGTCATTAATATGCACATTATTCACTTATTGGAATAGTAACACTATCGAATTATCACTAAAACATTTATCTAAGCTAGATGAATACCATAAACCATTACAGCTGGTAATCATGGCAAATGTTCCAGGAGTCACATGCTTCAGGCGGATTCAGAGGAAATGTTGAGCTCGTGGGTATCAGCTCTCCAGAACGGCATCCGCTCCGCCATCCAGCAGGGCCAGAGCCGCGACAACCCGGACTCGCAGCTAGTGCTGGTGCCAGACACGCGCGGCCGCGCCGACACGCCTGCGATGAAGAAGATCAGGTATATCATGATACGACTAAGTCCCACGGTCTGGACTGTGCTTTACGTTGCGGAGAACACTAAATTAGGTATCGGGACAGTCGATTAGGTATTTGTATAATTTTAATTATTAAAAATTTTGTGTATGTTAAATTAAAAGAGTTTAAATAAAACTTAAATTATTTTTTTTAACATCCAATTTCAAATTATTATTTTTTTTTAATCTTAGGACAACAAAAGTATGTAGATATTATTACGAACTGTACATATGTTATAAGATTTGAAGTTGAAAATATTTAATAAGTTTATTGTTTATAGTTATAAATGTAAACATTTTATACATTAAATGTTTTAAGTCTTGTTTACTCGACTGTACCGTGCGCGTGTTAGGAATCTGGAAATCATTTAGATTTACGTGAATCTATCTCTTATTGTTAAACGATCTAGACCTATTATTATAAACACCAACTTGGGTTTTTGTTATCATTAAAATATTTTCTTATATTATTAAAAGTTTCTAATTTAATTCTCATTTTTGCCTTTTTCAGGATATGGGAACAATTACTCAGCATACCCGGTAATAATTACTGCTGCGACTGCGGTAGTCCCAACCCGCGCTGGGCCAGCATTAACCTCGGAATTACGTTATGTATAGGTTTGTTTTTTTTAATAGTATTTCTACTAATGATACTAACTATCCGCTCTTGCCAAATAGCCAAAAGAATCTGTTAATCTGATTCACATTTTATGGAGTCCACAACGTACATACATACATACCAACGTTGTACTATTATCTATTTTAATATACAGGAGTTTTTTAACTGGGCGTTGTAGGCCAAATCCGAAACTATAAGCAATAGCGAAAAATACTTAAAGGACGTCGGGGGATTTTAATAAAAACTAAAAATGTTGATACATTAGTTTTTCGAAAAATTCACTTATGAGGATCAATTTCTGGAAAGTAATAATATATGGCAAACTAAAGGATAAGGCTTTATATATATTTCTATCACTTACAACTAAAGGAAAAAACAGAAGGGACATAGATATATACAGGATATAGATTACTGATGTCTCTTCTGTTTCATCCATCGAAACGTAATATTTATTTATTTCTGTTAGAAATTTCACTCATATTATAAGTTATTGATAGAGACTATATTATCTGTAATTTGTGATTATATCTAGCGATTTTTATAATTATTATTTGTGTTTTTTTTTTTTTTATATTTTAGAATGCTCAGGCATCCATCGCTCTCTTGGCGTGCATGTCAGTAAAGTAAGGTCACTCACTCTAGACGACTGGGAACCCGATATTATTAAGGTCAGTTCACTTTTTTTTCATTCATTAAATATACAGGGCATGTGTTAGACATTATACTAGCGTTACCAATGTGAAAACAATTATAGACAATTTTTTAAATCTTATGAGCAACCTTATGATCTTATGAGCCTAAGGAATATAAAATAAATGATATAAATTTAATATTTTTGTTACAGGTAATGGCAGAGCTAGGTAACAAATTAGTAAATTTAATATACGAAGCGAATACAGAAGGGACGACCATTACTAGAGCTACACCAGATTGTGAGACGTAAGATTTTATTATAAATTAAAACTTTTATTTACTCTGCGATGTAAACTTATAAATTATAATATATCTTTGGGGATAGTACAAAACAGCGTATATATTTTTTGCAATAATAAGGTAGGTCTATATTTGAATCAAATGTAAAATTTCATTATTGATAAAAAAATAAGCTAGCTAAAAATTATATAATCTATATTTGTAAAATTAATACTTCACATTAATCTAATTTTTTATTTGTCTTATTTTTCAAACTAATATGACGTATTTCTAACGATACATGGACGCTGATAAGCAATAATGTGTCAACCCACACGGACTTCATTTTGAGAAAATGGCGCCCAAAGATGTCAAACCTATTCTTACTTAATTTGTTTCATGAAGTTTGTATCCATTTTTCCTTTCCTTTTTTGTAAAAGGTATAATTAATTAAAAGTAGATTGATATATTTAATATATTATCGGATATAAAGTTTTTCAAATATTTCAGATTATTCTATAAATTGCAAAATATGGAACGCACTTGAAATACGAAACAATTATTAAGACAGTTTTTTCCGTATTTATTCAGTTTATATTGCTTGATTTTTTTTAATAATGTTAAATAGGTAATGCAGTATCGAAATACATCAATATCTCCGAATTTTACTTTTTGTGGGTTAACACATTATTGCTTATCAGCATCCACATATGAATTAGAATTGATCAATAATTTGATCGAATGATTGTATTGAATCTTTTTTTATAATGAAAAATTATAATGACAAATCATGTTCGAAAATTCATGATTGTCGTCCTAAGTATTGTTACCAAATGAGACAAGGTAAGAAAAATTGACTATATATCTTGACATAACGTTAAATGGACATATGGTCATATTTTTATCAGTAATGTGATTCGATAGGGTTCTTATTGCAAAGTCTTTGGCACTATCCCCGACGATATATTTATGATATTAATATCTAAATAAAATAAAATAAAATAAGCCTTTATTCTACCATATTATTACAATTTTCTTCATTTCACATTAATTTATTTATAATTCATTTTGCTTCTCAAAAACATAACAATGAATAAAGTATACAATTTTCATAAGTCATGCATTTCATTTAATAAACATTTTTTTTAAAATTTTTATAATCCAAGTTTTAATTCATATGATATAACTTAACTACAATTATATAATTTCTATAATATATATTATACCAATACACAGTCTTTTACTAAATTCTTCTAATAATTTGAATATATTTATTTCTTTACAACAAAATATAATAAGAATTTTTCACTACTGTATTATTTTATTAATGTATACATTTAATTTACTATATTTATTTATTTTTTCTTTACAATATAATATTTAATTTATTTCGTGTTTCTAATTTATGGTAGTCGCCTCCGTCGCGAAGGCCTCCCCCATTTCTCTCCACAATTTCTTTTCTTTTGCCTTCCTCATCCAATCAAATCCTATGTTTTGGAAAAATATGTCTTCCCATCTTTTTTACGTTTTCCTCTTCGTCTCATACTGTCCCGTGGATACCATTCGATGACTTTCTTTGTCCATCTTTCGTTTTCCATCCTGGCTATGTGGCCTGCCCAGTTCCACTTCAAAAAAATTAATATCTATTTAATAGTATATATTCCTATAATTATAACCATATATAAGTAAATGTTTCATATTTCCAGTTCGGTAAGAGAAGCGTGGATTCGAGCGAAGTACGTGAAGCTGGAGTTCGTAAAGAACATAGTGAACACCATTATGACGGATTCCATTCAAGAGTCGCCTCTGAGGAACGGCAGGAGGTGGTCCGTGCGGAGAGCGCGGCGGAGGTGAGCTCTTATACAGGATGATAGCACTTGTGAGAGTAAAACTTACAAATGTAATTTTCGCCTAATACTAGTTACGATTACTTGAAGTGGCAAAATGCTATACAGGGTGTCAACTGGCCATGTGTTGGATATTTTACCAGCATTACCAGATTGATATAAAAAAACTAAGTGTTTTTAAATTCTGTTTCATTAATTATGCCTATGTGATCTGCACGAGCCTACAAGATACAACATTTAAAAAAAAAGTTTTTTTTTTATTAAAAAGTTTAAGTAGGTAATTTATTCTACTTTTAAATATTGATTATCCAACTCATTGCCAGTTGACATCCTGTAAAGATATTTTGCGACTTCAAGTCATCGTAACTAATATTAGGCGAGAATTATATTTGAATGTTTATAAGTAGTATGAAAGCTGTGTATATTATAAATAAGAGCCTGACAATAAATTCATTCGGTGTAAAGCAATGACAAAAACCTTATGTAAATCTTTATGAATGTCTGAGAGTAAAATTATAATGGTAATTCTCGCCTCATAAATGGGAATGGGAGTTTATGTATTTGTAACGCTTTAACATCACAAGTACTCAATTGGTCAAAATTTTTCATTATTAATGCGAGCGAAGTCGCGGACAAAAGTTTGTTACCTATAAACGTGTATTAAAATTTTTATAGGGTACGCAATGCGCCTGTCGTGCCGGAAACTATCAAAGATGAGAAAAGTGACGTTAACAGCAACTCCAGTGGTAAATAGTTTAATATAAAGTATTAAATAAGTAATCTTTTGTCCTTGAATTATAAGATTATTGGGATCAGTACAGAGAAGTCTAAAACTATAAGAGATTGATAAATATATTGCAAGCAATGTTATTGATTTTGTATTTAAGAAATACTGCAGACGCTTACAATGCGGCTCGGAAATCGAATCTTTTTTTAAACCTGTTTTAAATAAGAAATATTTTTTTTCCCGTTTAGTTATTTATTGCATAAATTAATAGAGTAGATCGTGAGAAATAAATATTTGTATGGCATCTTCAGTGTAGTGTTCCTTTCAACAAAGTCTTGCCCTAATAGTTTCAAATTGCTTCTTACTAACCTACCTTAATGAATCATATTGTTTATAATAGAACAAGAGTATTTTTATAAGGATGCCGATAAGCAATACTGTGTTAGGCCACAAGGTTTGCATTTGATAAAATGGCACCTGAAGATGTCAAATCTATTCATAATTCATTTGTTTAAGAAGTTTATCTTATATTTTTTATTTTGATAAAAGGTACAATGAAATAAAAAATAGATGGGTATAATAAAACGTTTTATCTCATAATAAAATTTTCAAATATGTAATATTATGTACATATAAAATTAATTATTTTAAATTGAGAAACTTTATTCCATACTTATTTAGGTAAAATGATTTGAATAATCTTAAATACGTAACGCAATAGTACACCAATAAATATCTCCGAATTTGACGTTTCGTGAGTTTACACATTATTGCTTATCAGCAACCATATAATAAGAGCAATTTTTCATTCCAGCTTCTGAGAGTTCTACCAGTGAGGCCACAGGCAGTCCCGTGCTCCTGGTGGGAAGAGAATTGGCTCCCGAACGTCTGGCGCTCGCGTTACCTTCCGACCACGACTCCACTGAGGGCGAGGACGATGATATCGGTATTTTATTTTTTATTATTACTTTTTTTGTTGTACTTTTAGCTGTGTACGAGTCAAGGAGAACAGGAGAGGTAGAAAATGGAGATTTTGAGGAAGTTTTTATTTATATCTAAGGATATAAAGTAGAGAAATGCTGATAAGCAATAATGTGTCAGAATTTTTCCCGACACATGCAGGTTTCCTCATGTTTCTTCATTTTTCTTATCCACCGCAGTGCTAGCCGGGGTTTGAACTCGCGACCATTGGTTGCGATCTATGTGTTCTAAGCACTAGGCCATCTTGGTTATTGCTATATATTTTAAACTTTCGCGATTTATTAAATAACTAGTCAACTCATGACAATGGATGCAACTTCGTCGATACGTCGGGCAATAAAAAAGGTATTTGTTACGATTAGTTATCGCGATAAGGTAAAATGTATAACTCATTTCAAGTAAGTGTGTCGGTCACAACTGTGGGCATTATGTTGCGCGGAACACAAAATTATGGACCAGGACAGTCGTTTAGACATTTCCTTTATTTTAATTATTAAATGCTTCTTATATAATTATATATGTCAAATGAATGTGTTTTAATTATTCATTAATAAAAAATTATATCGGATGTATTTCTCAAATAGTTGAAAATATGAATGTAATTACAACAAGTGTTATTATTCGAAAATTGTGGTTTCATTCTGGGGGGATGTCTAAATGAGTCGAGTAAGCGTATAATAGATTATACACGTCTTTTAACGGCTGAGAATATTTAATAAGTTTATAATAATAACATATACATTAAATATTTATGTCTTGTTTACTTGACTGTACCATGCGCAAGTTAGGACTCGCCCCGTGACTAACGCACTTACGTGAAACGAGGTATACTATGGCCGCCGAATGAAGGTCACTGAACATTGGCTCTCCGAATTTTTGCGCATGTACATATATAATGAGAGATGGGCAAAGCCATGTTGCGATACAATAAAACGATGATTTTTTATTCAATCGATTATTTATTCTAATCAAAGAAAAATATAATTTTTTGATATTTATTTATATTTGTACGATGCGTGAGGTCGGACTCGCCTCGTGTTTACGTGAGCCGACGTGTAGCAGCGAGTGTGCGCAGGCGCGGAGGAGATGTCGCGGCTGTCGGCGGACGCGGTGCTGGCGCGCGCGGCGCGCGCGCACAACGTGTGCGTCATGCGCGCCGCGCTCGCCGCCGGCGCCGACCCCGCCGCGCCCGCCGCGCGCCTCCGCACGCCGCTGCACGCCGCCGTGCTCAGCGTGAGTACACGCACAAATACGAACACGCACACACGCACATGTACACGCACATGCACACACACAATTATTGTTAGAAAGACAAAATTGTTATCAAACAACACCTGGTGTTAGGGGCGTTGATTAGACGTACATTTAGAAATTTTGATCCTCCTCCATGTAAGGCGCCGTACCGCTCCCACTCCCTCATCGTTATCCAACACTTAACTGATCATTTTTACGTAATAATCACAATACTGTTCCTCAAAGGGCCTAAAATTCACTACATAATGTAAAATTACCTCTTTTGGTGTAATCCTGCCAAGTAAATTGCGTTACGTAATACGTGAACGCTCCTTTAAGCGATCACTGTCCATGGACATTTACAGCACTGGAGAGACCACAAATGCGTTGTTAGCTTATAAAGAAAAAGGGATAAACGAAAATAGGAAGAAAGGAAAGTAATAGGGAAGGGAGTTAAATTATGTTAGTAGTGTTAATTTTCGCATTTGCATATGCTAAAGATTCGCACCATTTTAAATATTCTCATCTATATACCCGTTAGCAACAGATTAATGCGAATGGATCCATTCAGGATATGATAAGTATCTCAGCAGTCAGCACTCTTGACAGTGTATCAAGTGAATTTAGTGTATGGGTTCTTTTATTCGAGTCACTACGCCTATTATAATACTTATTATAATTTGCTTCATACTAATACAATTTTAGATTTCGTTTAATAGTCATTTAATTTTTTGTGCGTTAACTTACTATTCGCATTCGCGTTAGTATTCCCAAAGATATTCGTCTCCGCATCCGCATGCACCTTCGCGAATGTGTAATACATGCTATTTGTAACACTCCTACATCAAATCACGTCAAATGGGAGAAAGAAACCTATCGTAATATGTATTTCGAACAATATATGATTTATATACTTCTTAATCCAGGGTTCCGTGATGGCGTGTTCCTTCTTACTCCTGAACGGAAGCAAACTCAATGCTCAAGATGAAGACGGCATGACTCCCCTACATCTTGCAACCGAGGCTGGTCACACCGGGCAGGTATATTCCTATTAAATTATATATCTTTGTCCTAATAAATAATGAGAGTATTTTTTCTTAGCAAATAGTTCCAATTTTAAAAAAGACTGAGCTATCAATTAAAGACAGTTACATTTCTAATCAAAAGCAAATGTGTTAATTAGTAATACTTGTGCCCAAATTCTCTATAACACAAATTGCAACTATAGTGTTATGCTTTTCTTGACAGAAGTATATAGAATATAGCCAGACAGACACACACGTCAAACTTATAACACGCCCCTTTTTAGGTCGGGTTTTAAAAATAAATTGATACGAGTGCTAATAACTGAATGCTGATAAGCAATAATATATCAACCCACAAAAAGTCGAATTCGGAGATAATGATGCATTCTGATAATGCCTATATAATAAATTATTCAAATTTTTTTCAAGTTATCTAAATAGATAGATAGAAACTGAAATATTTCTTAATTTAATGTTTCGAACATTGAAGTGTGTTCCATATTTGGCAATATTCAATAATCTCGTATATTTGAAAAACTTAGTATTAGTTAAAGTCTTTATTATACCAATCTGCTTTAAGTTAATTATACCTTTTATCGATATAAAAAAAGAATATTTGAAAAAATGGCGTCTAAAGTTTGACATCTTTAGACGCCATTTTCTCAAAATCCACGTGGCTTGACATAATATAGCTTGTGAGCGTACATCTAATGACTGAACAATTTCTCGCAGGTGTGTCTGCTGCTGCGCTACCGTGCGGACCAGTCGCTCACGGACGGCGCGGGTCGAACTCCGCTCGATATTGCCGTGGCCAACGCCAACGCGGATATCGTCACGTTGTACGTATTAACGATAAGCTAGTGATGCGACTCGAGTCGTGTTTAATTGAGTAATTCGATTGATTTTACAAAACTTATACTCGAATGAAATGTCTGGAATCTACGTAACATATGTATGTATTTTGAAAAATATTTCTTTTGTTTGTAAACTCTAGTAGTTATTTCTTTATTTTTTTTTATTAAAACTTGTATATAGTTGGCGCTCTCGTGGTGTTTCCGATAGGCAATCACAGGCAATCACAGGCAACAGATATACTAGTTGTAATATAAATAATTACTTAATACCAACAGGTTGAGGTTAACGAAGCTGAACGAGGAGATGCGGGAGAGTGAGATGTCGTCCAACGACGACACGTACAACGAGGTGTTCCGCGACTACACGCAGCTGGCGCACTCGCACCCCGAGCGCCTCGTGCGCGCCCGCCACAACAACAACGAGGGTAGGTCACTGCTATATGTGTGGCTGTTGACAGGCAAGGCTGTTGAGTGCGGTGTAGTGAGTGCGTTGTGGTGAGTGTGGCGCGGTGAGTCCGCTGCGTTGCGGTGAGTGTCGTGAGATGAGTGCGGTGTGGTGCAGCGAGTGCCGTATGGTGAGCGTGGTGCTATGAGTGCGCTGTACAGCAGTGAGTAGAGTGTGGTATGGTGCTGTGAGTGAGGTGCGATGTGATGCGTCGAGTCTGGTGCGTTGAGCCCGGTGAGTGCGCTGCGCTACGATGAGTGCGGTGTGGTGCTGTAAGTGCGGTGCGATGTGGTGTGTTGAGTGTATTGTGGTGAGCGCGATGAGTGCGCTATGGTGCGATGAATGTGGTGTGTGGAGTGCGGTGTGATGCAGTGAGTGCGTTGCGCTGCGGTGATTGAGGTAGAGTGCGGTAAATGCCCTGTGTTGCGATGAGATAAGTGCAAGGCAGTGCAGTGAGTGTGGTACAGTATTAAGAAAATAAAAATGGATTTTGATTATTTTTAATCTGAAATTATCCCCCATTTTTTATTAATTTTTTGAGACGGTTCTTTAAAAAAAACTAACATATTTTTAAACGCGATTCGAAAATATTCGTTAAACTATAGTTTTTTTGCAGGCGAACAAGCAAGCGAATGACGAATAGAGAAGCGGTTCCGGCGACTGCAGCTGTGGTGGCGAGACGAGTGAACCCGATGCAACATGAACGATTATTACAGCCTAAGTGCTTGTTTACCTTTTATTTCCCGTGTTTAAAGGCAAAACAGACCGATTTCGTATATTTCTACACTACATTAGCTGCCCCTCGCGGTTTCACTCTCTTTTATGGTTACTGCTTCGCTCTTATTAGTTGTAGCGTGATGTAATATAGCTTCCGCAGTAAACGGTCTTTCCAACGGGAAAGGCATTAAATCGGCTCAGTAGTTTCAGAGATACAAACAAATTTTACCTCTTCATAATGTTAGTATAGATTTTCGTAATTGGCTATGTGCGAAATTAGTGATGGTGCCGTGAAATCTTTTTTGGTCAATTGTTACATGCTATGACAGAATTTTCTAACTAGATTATTTATTTTGAAATTCGCTAATAGTTTCAATGTCCTATACATCTGTGACGTATTTGTGATAGTTTTTACGTAATTTCTATACAAATTATGTCAAAATCGTTTTGCTAGTACCAAAAATTGGGATGTATAGATTGTTGGAATTGGTCATATGCTATATAAAAAAAGTTGTGTTAAATTGTCAATAATACCACGACTCCATTTGTCGCCATTGTCGCACAACGCATAGCCAATGAATTTACTTAAATATTTATGTGATATAACATATTTTCTTTTTTGTTATAATGATATACGAATATGAAATTTTGTATCATCTGTGGGTCAAATCTTAATCGCTATTTAATTTTAAGTGGTTACTAAAAATTAAGTAGCCTTTCAGAAATTGACCGTGTATCTATTGAAGTGTGAATGAATATCTTAATAACGAATTAGTCTTAAATCTTGTATAATAGTTATAAGACAAAAAAAAACTGTATTTGATATTAAAATTCTCATTAATATACTAAAAGTATATATAAAATTAAAAATTATTTCAGTTAGAAACGGAATTGATCTCCCGAGAAAAAAATTGAGGCTTTAAATTGACATCGTTGAAATAAATAATGGCTGCCAAATTCCTAATATAAAGACTTATTCACCATATCTTCCGAAATAAAATAAAAACTTATTAACTTTAATAATAATTATATTTATTGCCATATAAATGGTTATGTGATGTGCTTTTTGTATATTAAACCAAAGATTTGTTTATATGGATACGGTCTTAGCATAAGAAAGCTCTGGGGTTAGCCAATGTTATTTCATTACTATAGATATGTTATAAATGCATGAATATCGACACCCAAAATATCTTCCAATTTTGGCAGATCGGGCAATAAGTCTTTGCCTAGCTATCAGCGAAAAATTTATTTTGTCAATAGTTGGAAATGGATACAGAATTTTAAAGTTAAATAGTATGAAAGTAACTTATCTATAGTCATAGAATATCATTGGGGTTTAGGAGATATTTTAACTTCAATATTAAAATAACACATAATTATATCACAAAAAAGGATAAACATGTAAAAAAAACCTCAATATTCCGTTTTTATAATAATTTTTTTTTTATTAAAAAGTACAATAAATTGTTTTAAATATTTCAGCGAATAAAATACCTTTTGATTTTATAATAGCTGAAGGAAAATAAACAATAAAAATCATTATATGATAATTATTTGTAACAACTTAAAAAGGACATTGGTTCGATGCGTTTGTCTTTATTTCTCGTTTTTATAATGCATTTGTTTATAGTAAAAAAAATATTTGTACAATCACAATAATGCATTCCAAGAAAAGCAATTATATTGCTATCAATAAAAATTATTAACAATCTAAATGTTGGTAAACAGTAACTCAACTTACCCCTTTTCCCAAAGAATTGTAATTCAATTTTTATTAATACATTCCTCGTGATTTCCGTTAAGCGATCCTAAATCCATTCCAATATAATTAACAACGAAAAAAATTAACCATTTTGAATCTCATTGTTTCGTAGCGAGTTGTTTTTTTTTAATGTATTTTTAATCGATTTTTTGTAAATAAAAGTTTTCTACACTTGCCAATAAAAATGCCTATTTTAATAGATATTCAAATATCGATTCTATTTTATAAATGGTTCCAGTACATGTTTAGTCTTTTGTCAGTGTTGCCACAATCTATTGTTATCATATACTTCAAATATAAGTATATAACTCTGGATGTCTCTTTTATTGTTACGTTTTAACGTTTAAACTGCTAAATCAATTTTAATGAATTTTGGTGTAGATATATGTTAATTAGACTTTGCAGAAGTATAGAGAATTTTTTCGAGAGTTACTTTCGTGCTATAAGGGTCGAAATTAAGGACCCATCTCTAAGCTATTAGAATATGTAAACTAATTATTGCATGAATACAAAGTAATGCGTGCACTCATGAGTAAACCTTTAATTTATATTTTTAGTATAATGTTTGTTACCTCATATCTTTTTCATCAGATTTAATAAAAATCAGAATATTCTATTAGATATGTCTCCAAAAATTTTAAATGGAAAAAATCTCAGTACTTATGTAACGAATTATCGTGCATTTCTACGGATTCTCTTAAGTCTTTTTCTCGATTTTAATCGTTTTTACATACAATAGTACTGTGTAACTGACAAAAAATTATCATGTACTAACTAATTATAATTAAATATATGCAATGATAATTGAACAGTACTTTTGATGAATTTACTATTTAGATATTAACGATATTATGTGATGTTTTGTTGTTATGAATTATTGTATATTTTCGTGTTTAATGTTATAAGTTTTATATAATCTTATGTATTGTGTATTGAAACAATTTTTGTTTCAATATCGATATTGATTCAACTTTGACAGTAAATTTTAGAAGTTAGAAGGAAAGTTTTAGTTCTTTCTAGAATAAGATTGGCAAAAGCCGCATATATAAATATATATATATATATATATATACATATTTAAATTTTTTTCGAATTTCTTATTCCATGTGCATTGGAAAGAAACGTTTGACGTTTTAAAATATTCGACATTTTAAACAATACAAGTGTCACCTAAAATTCTAATTTGAATAATGTTAAGAGCATATGACAAAACTATACAAGCTTTACTATTCTTTACATGATAGATTTGTTTTGTTAATAGAAAACAGTTAAAAAATAGTAATATTTGTAGAATTTCTAATATCTAATATTTTTGAATTGAAATAATATAAAGGCTAAATTTTTTAACTGCGTGGTTGGCCAAATTCGAAACTATGAGGAATAGTGAACAATACTAATAGTAATCTTAGACCTGATTTTAATGAAAATTATTACAGCATCATTAGGTTTTTGAAAAAATAATTTTTCCAGCCAAGAATCGAGTATGCTGATTTTGAAAAAAGAAACAAACACCCTGTGTTATTGTACCATCTCATAGACATACGGCAAACATTAAAAGGCTCATTTTTAACTGATTGCAATAACATTAATAAGCAGTAATACTGATTTTTTTAATTAGACGGTTCAATTACTGGAAAGGAAAATAAATGTTTTAAAAACTAATGATGAGTTTGAGTTTTCATTCAAATCGACCTCTTTAAGCATTTTTTGCTATTTCTTATAGTTTCAGATTTGGCCATTGACGCCGTTAAAAATTCACTCTGTATATGGAGAAAATGATAAATCTAAATTGATCAAAATTTAGTTTTTCAGATTACGATGAGCCATCCTTTAGCGGCCGATTTATAGTTTCGAATGTGAAATATTTAGACGTATGAGCGATATACTTTGTGTCGTTATATTTCAGATAGCGTTCTTTGACACCGTAAAGTTCTGTATTATATCCGTCATATTGCGTCTGCTATGTGACGGCCCACCTATCTAGAGAATTAAAACATTACAAAAGTAAACAGACTTTTAGAGCAAATACTTTCGATGAATTGAGAATTTAAGTGCCATTACAGGATTTTTAAAGGTACTGAAATATTATAGACTTAATTTTCGAATGATGTATCTCAGTGACCGAGTTTAATAAGTTGAATGAAATAATTTCAGCTGGTCTTAAAATGTAATAATTTTTATAAGTCATAATTAGGGCCTACTACTTGAAATTACATAAAAGTTAAAAGATAAGAAAATATGAAAAACAAAATTTGTAGATCCCGTCTCACACTTGACCGGTTTGTTATACTTAAGCGGTAATAGTTATAGATACTTCTTAAAGTTTCAATTTTATCTATTATAGTTTATGAGATACAGCTGATAGAAAGACGGACAATAGAGACGGAACCTCAAAATTATTGATGTTCAAAAACCGGTGAATTGAGATACATTTCGAAATTTAAAAGGATATTTTTAAGTAGAATAATAGCGTGTGTAAACTTATATTACTGTTATGTATAATATTATCATAATAATCGTGTCTATCGCAAAATATTGAATACTCTGTTACGCTGTTGATGTATTAATCATTATTACTTATTGTTAGTTGTATTTTAATTAAAGTATTTAAACTTGGTAATGTCTTTTATTATTTATCTTCGTGGGTTATGTGAAATCGTCTACTGAGTTAACTTTACGAAAGTGACTTCTGATAAAAATAAAGGCACTGACAGTAAATTTATTCAGGTCTAAAGTAATGACAAACAAATTTAAATCTTCGAAGTGTAATTTTCGTCATAAAAACTGATATTTTTATATTCAGATTCAATTTAAATTCAGAATGTACTTTATTTTCTATATGCTTTTTCAACTTCTTTCAAATCAAATTTCAAGTCAAAGTCATTTAGAATGTAGTCTTTACTAAGAAGAGAAACCTCGTTAGTTTCTTCTTTACTCATTCAGCAGATAATTAATATATGTATAGTAGAGGTTATATCGCGGTATAAGAGTCAGATGAACGTATTGACGTTTTCAAAATTTTACTTTTTCCTAATTTAGCGGTACTCATAATACGGTTTCTTGGTTCTATAAAACTGGTTCTAATACAAAGTATATAGTTTTTTTTGGAATTAGTGAAATGTTTTATCACGTTGTTTTGCCATTTCTTAGAGGACATTGTCACAAATTTTCTCTAGAACGTTTGCGTAGGCGGGCCAACCGTCGGAGCGCCACTAGCATGCGTATGCGATCCCGTGGCGCTCCACGGAGACGATGAGGGCACCGCTAGGTTTTAGTGGGTAGTCTGGAGCACTCGCCTTTACCATCAGGAGTCCCATTTGAATTACCGGGCGGGATGCATAAACGCATTCGAACGCAAGCGAGAGAAAATAATCAGTTTTCGTAAAAAAGATTTTTGATTTTTTTGTAGATACGTTCATCTGGTAAAGTATTGAATGTAAGTATGTATGGTTCATTTCTTAAATCTATTCAATGATTTTTTTTTGTGTTAGTTACACTATAACACGAGAACGGCTGAACCAATTTTTGATCTTCAATCTGTTAATAGTCTCTGTCCCGATTAACAGAATAACTTTAAGAATACCAGAAAATTCATGAAGAAAGTTTGTTTCCTTATACATTTTGTATGGAACTGCTAATAAGTTGACGCAACATTTATTAATTCTGCGGCAGTACGAAGCTTAGCCGGTCAGTTAGTAAATAAATAAATAGATTGAAACTTACTAACCGTGAGTATCTTACAGAAAAAAAAATGGAAAACAAAAACAGGTGTACAAGTAGGTACATAGAGAAATACATTGAGTTATGTACATAGCGTAAAGCCGGTTTTTACCCATACCCATAATCATATGAATGCTGATACGCAATAATGTGTCAACTTCAAATTTAGAGATATTGATATATTCTGACAATGCGTCACGTATTTAACATTATTAAAAAATCACGTTATCTAAACTAAATAAGTATGAAAAAAAGTTTCTCATTTAATGTTTCGATTCCATATTTTGCAACTTATACAATAATCTCAAATATTTAAAAAGCTTATTTTTAGGTTTTACCTTTTATTATGCCATTCTTTTAATGCACTAAGTATACCTTTTAGTAAAATAGAAAAGAAAAGAGAGATAAATACTTCTTCAAAAAAATTTATTATTCTTAATATCTTGGAGTTATATCGATGCTGATAAGCAATAATGTGTCAACCCACAAAATGTAAAATTCGGAGATATTGATGTATTATGATTATGCATCATCTATTTAACATTAAAAAAAAAACAAGTTATATAAAGTAAATGAGTACGGAAGAAAAGTCTTTTAATTAATTGTTTCGATTTGTAAGTGCCTCCCATATTTTGCAATTTATACAATAATCTCAAATATTTGAAAAAAAAATAGATAATATATTAAATAAGTATATCACCATATACCTGTTCGCAACTAATTATACTTTTTGTCAAAAAAAAGAAAAGATGGCTATATACTTCTTCAAACATATTTGTTAAGAATAGGTTTGACATCTTTAGACGCCATTTTCTCAAAATGAAGTCCGTGTGGTTTGATACGGTATTGCTTATCAGCGTCCATATATTGATCCAATTACTTGAAAACGGCTTGATCGATTTGGTTAATTATGTGTTTGAAAGAGTAAAGGTAATCTTCCATTGATTCCAAAGAATTTTCATCAAAATCGATTTACTGATTTGGTTTCAAAATCGAAATATTTACAATAATTATATTCAAGTAAACGAAATTATCTATTTTCCTTTTGAAAATGCCTTTGATATGCGTTTTCTATCAAACAATATTTTTAATTAATTACCATTTCTAATTACCCTTTTGTCTTGTGTGATCACGTGTAACAAAGTAGCATAAGATTTAATAATACCTTAAAAATATAAGGTAACGTTTGTTAATTTACCGATCATTTAATAATAATAAAAAAAAATGTGTTTGTTTTAAAGTGTTAATTCAACGCAGTGTTTAGAGACATTAACTATGCGGTATAAAAGTAAAAATTTATAGAACTTAACTTTAGCTGATAAACTACAAACTCATATAGGCCGAGTCAATCGTGGAAGCACCACACTTTCATAGAAAACGGCGCAAAATATCTAGTAGAGCTGTTTTTCGTACGCTTAGTGAGAAAGCTGGAATCATTTTAATCGTTTATTCCGTTTTAAGCCAACGAAACTCGCTATTCTCATTTAAAAAAGAACTCAAATAATATATCTCCATAGTCGCACTATAAATAAAAAAAAATAAAAGTTTTTTTATAGTGCATATTATTATCACCCAGAGGTACGAGTCTACAAACAAGACGTCGAAGGTACAAGTCAATATTACATACACAAAAGTACCATTTATTTGAATTACCGAAGTTATATGTAAATAAGTTGATAAATAGTTATCTTAATAAGCGATTACGACAACTAATTCATTTTTCTACGAAAACGGTTTGTGATAAAAATATTTAGGTCTATAAATAAAATATTTCTAGGAATACCTTCACAGCAACTTTATCAAATGCCATATTTACCTTTGTATCTTTATGAAGTAAGGATGTATAATAATTTAGAAATAGTTTATTTCTATACAAAAAAATTAAATTGAAGTGTCTGTTTGTAGTTTCAAATTAGATTTTGATTCAATCGAAGTACCGTGCATCAAAAACATCATTTTTGAAATTTTTATCTGTCTGTCTGTTTTACACTCAGATAGCTAATATTACATATAAGGTGTAACTTGGGCTACGTTTATTAAAAAATATATTAATAAATAAAAAACGTTACGCGAAAACAAAATTGAAACCAATATAAAAGTGAACACCCCTATTCAAGTAGGGATGGTAAACATTACATAAATATAATTTTTCCTTAAATTCACGCGGGCGTAACCGCGGGGCAAATAATCTCACGCGCTGATAGTTAACTGTAGGTATTAGCCATACCAAAAGGGGGAATGCCGCCAGTGTTTATGGCACTTTGCCTCACTGCAATGACATCGACAGATTTTTATGTACATAGTTTTATAAATTACTTATAAGTTTCATTTAAGTGAATAAGTATGTAATATTCTTTATGAAACTATAAAGAGACTAAATTAGGTAGGTACTTTGTGTAACTATGTAGAAATAAAAGAAAAAGAAAAGATCGAGTGAGGCCAGTCCGTGCGCGTGACGGGGGTCTGTGTAAAGACACAGACCCCCGTCACGCGTTGACACGACGTCATGCTTGTCCATTGATCCGCAGCCACAAGTAGCAACACGCTCCTGGGTATATTCGCTGTCAATTAGGAGGTAATTCACAAAAATGGTTATATGTATTCCTTTATTATGGAAACATAAGTTTGTTGACCCTTTTAGATTGCACATCGGCTTTTCTATTGAGTTTGTTCCTCTTGACTTGATGAAACTTGACTATCCTTCCCAATGGCAAAACAGAGGGGCTTGCGAGAAGTCCTTCACCAAATCGTGCACCATTAATTGGCCGTCATTTATACCATTTAATTATCCACACAGCATCACTGCCAGAATTGCTGCCGACAATACAGAACAATAAAAATTGTATTATATAATGTTCCTTATAGTCTATTTTTCTTGTCTCATTTAATAACAATACTTAGAGCGATAATCACGAATTTTCGAACATTATTTGTCATTGTAATTTCATATTGTACAAAATGATTTAGTTCAATCATTCGATCGAAAATTTCTGAACTATACAGATAACTCTTAAGTGTGGCTAGAATTTGTCGTATTTGTTTAAAATTTGGACGCTGATAAGCAATACTGTGTCAAGCCACACGGACTTTTTTTTTGAGAAAATGGCGTCTAAAGATGTCAAACCTATTCTTAATAAATTAGTTTGAAGACGTATATATTCATCTTTTTTTTTCTATTTTGATAAAATGTATATTGAATCAAAAGCATATAGTTTTCTTTAATATGTAATAAAATAATAAGTTTTTAAATATTTGAGATTATTTTATAAATTGCAAAATATGGAACGCACCTGAAATAAGAAACATTGAGTTAAGAAACTTTTTTCCATACTTATTTCGTTTAGATGACTTGAAATTTCTTTGGATAATGTTAAATAGGTGACGTAGTATCAAAATACATCAATATCTTAAAATTTGACTTTTTGTGGGTTGACACATTATTGCTTATCAGCATCCATTTAAGACAAGTAAATAAAATAGACTATACATTATATTGTTCGGTAATTAACGCTAACTGTTTTAAATGTATGATGAGTGTACCATACGACTTTGTTAAAAGAAAACTTGATAATTGAATAAATAAAAGTATACGAATACCTATAACATGGTATAAAAAATTACGAAATTATATGTTTCATTAAAAGGTTACACACAGCCACAGTATTGTAGGGCCGTAGGCGGTGTTTAGTTAGATACATGAGATTAAAAAAAAGAAACCGCCTTCAAAAATGGATTTTATACAATTAAATATAAACCAAAAAATAAATATTTTCTACAGCATTAATCCGTGTTAAATAAACATTCGAAGTGTTACCACTGATTATGTGAGTCAGTTAGAATCGCATTTGAAGAATTCGAAAAAAAAAAAAACTGGAATGCGCGTGTTAATTTCCTCAAAATTATCGAATTGGGTTTAGCCACTCACGCACACTTGAAAACTTATATGAGGTGTTTTAGATTTATATCTAAAAAATCTATAATGTTTAAATTTACCTGTTAGTTAACATTTGTTATATTCAATTATTATTTTTCACCTTATTGGAACTATACATAATTTATTGAAAATATAATATAAACAAAACTTAAATATTTACAAATTATAATAGTTTGAAATAAAGTAGTAATAATGTTAGCATACATATATATTTACATACAATGTTAATATTTGAAATCGTATAAAAAATATTGGAGTATTTAAAAATAATTAATATAATAAAATTAAATTCAAAATTAAAGAAAACCCCGACAATCTATTCACCGAGATCCTGTCTACGAGCCTCAATATGATACTTCTGCTGTAAATTGGTGAGGAGAGTATATCCTACTGATTCCAGATGATGCTGTAACATCAGATCAAGGTTAAGCAACTATGTTATATTAATCTCATTCACAGTACAGTTTTCGCATCGATTAAACCACTAGAAGCTGCTCAGATCCTTTCAACAATCAAAAAAGACGACGACTGTATAGATCTTCATAAATTATAGCTAAGAACTGTCTCGATTACATCAGTTTTTAACTAAAAAACATCAAAATTGGTTCTTTTGTTACGAAGCTACTGTACTACATATACATCAAACACACCTCGTAGAAGAGAAAGAGGAGTGCTCTTTTTCAATGGTGGGTAAAAAAAGACAAACATTAAAACTTAATTAAGACTCCTACAAACATTTCTCAAAGCAGGTTAAGTTAATTTTACGACCCACTTCCCCGTGTTCTGTGGAGAAAACAACCACCTGCAATGGTAAAAACTACAGGAACTCGAACGTTTTTCGCGTATAACTCATTGAATTTATGACGAGATATTTTATATTATTTTAAACATTTAACTGAGGGAGAGCCTAGCCTACTGACTACGGTGCGTATTCGGGTTGACTCGACCTGGGCAGTACCTCACTCTTACACAAGATCGACGTGAAGTAGTTAATATAGTTGAATTTTCTACTATGGGTGAGAGTGTCGGAACCCTAACCCTTCGCCCCCGTTTCTCCCCTTCTCTTTCATTTCTTATTTTTTTCTCAGTTGGCGACGCATTTGTAGCTTTGCTGATGCTTCAAATGTCCATTGAGTGTGTGGGCGACTGTTTATTTAACATCAGGTGTCC
The DNA here is from genome assembly GCA_037950945.1 of Hypolimnas misippus. NCBI lineage: Eukaryota > Metazoa > Arthropoda > Insecta > Lepidoptera > Nymphalidae > Hypolimnas > Hypolimnas misippus. The sequence continues at coordinate 10,714,285 of JBBEEQ010000006.1, forward strand.
CGCCTGCTCCTTTGCCAGTTGCTTTTTATATATAAAAAAAATCGAAATTATGATATGACTAGCGCTTACCCGTAGCTTCGCCCACGTATATTTTGGAATTTGGTACACGCGATTTAGAAATATTTCTACTACAATTGTAACCGGATTTCTAAAAAAATATTAAAATTTATTATATGAGTATCAAAATTTAAAATTATTTAGGATTATAAATACTACAGTAACTCTGTTTGTTTGTCTATTATATTTTCACCCATATACCCCTGAATAAATTTTGATTAATTTCGCTACAGAAATAGGTTGGATGAAAGTACATACATATATACGCAGACGAAGTTGTAGGATCATCTCGTTTTTAATAAGTACTTACTCGAAAAAACTCATTTAAATTGTAAAAAAAATAACTCATTATTTTTTATCCCTATCAAGATGAAGAACATGTTAAAAGCATGATATTTCACGTATTGACGCTACTTTTATACAATTTTACAACAAATGTATTTCAAAAGCTTCTATAAAACTCGGTACACGTAAACTACACGAACGTCTAAAGACGTCTATTTTAAATCGTGTATTGACTGAACGAATTATATTGAACCAGCAACAATTTTTTTATATACTTTGTATAAATAAAATGTGAAATGTAGAGCAAATAGTAATACATCAGGTTTGTTTGCTACGGGCCAGTCGAGCTACGGAAGCCGCCTGGGCCGCCCGCCCAGCGTCAAACCCAACTCGGCATTTGATCCGTACGGACCTTTCGCGCCGGGAATGAACGCGAAAACGTAGCCCGCGCTAATCACATACGGTGTTTATTTACATATTCAATCACACGACATGTGCGATCACATTTTCAGTGATCGTTCACGTAAACAATCGTAGATAGTTATTAGATAGAACATCGAATTAAGTGCCCCGTTTGAGTGTTGTTTGTTGTGAAAAATATTTGTGTTGTGTTGTGTTGTGCTGTGCAAGCGGTCTTCTTGTTACCTAAGATTTATGTTACATTGTAAATATAGCGAGTGTAAATCATTCGTTAATAATAGGCATCTGGTAATGATTGAACATATTTTACGATCTTTGGCGATTTGGCTTTAAGATAAAGTATGTATTAGACATGTTATCTTTAAAATAAAGTCAGTGTATAAGTGCAGTAATATTCTAAATCTACGAGTGTAGTTAATACTTACGAACCATATCTTACACACTCATATCCGTGTGTAATAAATAAATAAATCAGTAAAGATTTATTGTACACAGTGTATTACGGTAATTTATATCATAGACTAAACGGTTTTTCAGGAATCTAGAGATTCTAAAAGTTTTTAAGCGCTCCAAACTCAGTCAATGCTTTATAGCTAAGTTCTTTTATAAAATAATTATTAAACGACTAAAGTATATAGAGGCGAGTTTCTATAATTTAGACGAATTTACGTTCCCTAAGTAGTGTATGATAAATTATTTTCATTAAGTGAAATTCAGTAATTGTGTAACTAAAATAATATCGTTGTGAAATCAACAGTTCCAGAGTTCATGGTGCGTTATTAACATCGAATCTTTATTTTATATTACAATACAAAATTCTTTTACAACACTAGATTCGTGTTGCGTTTACATTGTGAAATACGTATTATGGAAGTTGATTAGTTAAGAAAAAGAAACTATTCCATTATAATTAAATTAATATACAAAACTCTATGTTCTCACGTAAAACTATAGGTGAAATAAACGCCATGAAAAAAAGTAACTAATTTCGTAATGTAAATTAAGCATAGCACTAATGCTATGCCTATAATTTACTACTAGCTGTCCCTTGCAGTTTCACTCGTGTTTATGGTTACTGCTTTGCTTCTATTAGTCGTAGCGTGATGTAATATAGCCTATAGCCTTCCTCAATAAATTAACTATCTAATACAAAAATATTTTTTCAATTCGAACAAGTAGTTCCTGAGATTAGCGCGTTCAAACAAACAAACTCTTCAGCTTTGTAACATTAGTATAGATTAACAAAAAAATATTTCATATAATATATAACTATATTAGGTACATATAAAAAACGTGTTAGTATTTTATATATGATGTCTCGTGGGATTTCTCTCATTAATAATTGTCTGGGTATAATATCGTTGTTAAGGTCCCTAAGGCCTAGTAATACACATGAAAGAAATGTGTCCGTTTCATTCTCGGCTCGTTAATTCCGATACACCAGTATATACACATTATACCCGTGTTATTTCTCAAAAGTGCTGAGTCGGCATGAAATATTTCCCTTGGTACTTCGTTAAAGTGATGTTTTATACGCCATTTTATTCATGTTTTGCTTCTATTACGAAAATGAAATATATATGGACGCTGATAAGCAATACTGTGTCAAGCTACACGGACTTCGTTTTGTGAAAATGGCGCCTAAAGATGTCAAACCTATTCTTAATAAATTTGTTAGAAGACTATATTCGTCTTTTCTTTTCTATTTTGATAAAATATATAATTAATCAAAAGCAGATAGATTTATTTAATGTGTTATCTAATAATAAGTTTTTAAATATTTGAGATTATTTTATAAATTACAAAATATGGAACGCACCTGAAATTCGAAACATTGTGTTAAGAAACTTTTTTGCATACTTATTTAGTTTAGATGACTTGAATCTTTTTTTAATAATGGTAAATAGGTGACGTAGTATCAAAATATATTAATATCTCAAATTTTGACTTTTTGTGGGTTGACACATTATTGCTTATCAGCATCCATATCTCAAAATCAATGTTTTCTTAAAAATAATACACTGTCTTTGCATGCTCTCTGTGTATTTTATTTTGTTGTTTATATTTTTTATTTGTGTGCAATAAAGTTTAAATAAATAAATAAAAAATATTAAAGCGAAGCTACAGTACTTCTTGTGCATATTGTAGCTAGTAAAATAAAGTTACATATTGGAATTAGGAAAAAAATCTTTAAAATACGATCTTTTGTTATATTAAGTATTATTTCCCGTAAAATATTTCAAAATACGATCTAAATAGCATCTATACCCGCTTAGTAGATATAAGTGATAACACAGCAGCAAATGCCGAAATATGTATGTATTTTTTTATTTATGAATTAAATACTTATTTAGAAATACGTTCAAAAGGTGATTCTTAAAAGCATCTTCTGTCCGCTGACCTTAGATGTGCAAGATGATCTTAGACATATATACTTCAATGAGTTAATATATACCTCAATTGAACACAATGAAGGTACTCTATAAATTACTTGTAAAAATCATTTTTTTTTAAGTCACTTTGTTTCCTCTAACACAGTAGTTACTATGGGTTGAAAGTAATTGAACATCAAAGACGAAACATGCTTTGATGTTGATAAACAATAATGTGTCAACCCACAAACAGTTTAATTCGGAGATATTGATGTATTCTGATAATGCGTTTCGTATTTTAAAATATATAAAAAATTCAAGTCATTTAAACTAAATAATTACTATTTTTTTTTTTTACTTAATGTTTCCAATATTGAAGAGTGGTTCGTAATTTTTAACATAAAATAATCTCGTGTATTAGAAAAGCCTATTATTAGATAAATCATTTCATTATTCCAATCTGCTTTTAATTCATTATACCTTTTATCAAATATAAAAGAAGAGCCTATATACTTCTTCAAATAAATCGATTTAGAATAGGTTTAACATCTTAGGTGCCATTTTCTAAAAATAAAATGACACAGTATTGCTTATCAGCCTCCAATCAGTGTAACCGGTAAAATTATTGTTGAACAAAAATTAAATAAATAAACACTTTACCCATAAGAATGGCTGGTTAGTTTATTTCTTACAGGCTTTTGTTCACGACTTCTTTCGCGTTAACATTGACGTTGTTATGCGAAATAAATTCTAAAACGTCTAAAAGTCATTCTTTTTTTGATAACTTAAGAGCAGATTCGTATAAAAAAAATTAAACCAATAATAAGTTTACCAATACTATGAGAATATTATATAATACTGCAAAATATGGAACACACTTTATTATTCGAAACATTTTTGAAAAATGTGAAATACCTGACGGACTATCAGAATACATAAATATCTCCGAATTGACTTTTTGTGGATTGGTACATTATTGCTTATAAGCATCCAATTGTACTATGTATCTATATTATAAACCTTAAGAATTTGGCTGATCGCTAAGGAATGGCATAATACTAAAAAAATAAAAATATTTTTTACATTATAGTATCGATTTCGGCCTTGTGGTAAGTTACGTACCAACATAGGCCCTAAACTTTGTGGATTCGTACATTATTGCTTACATGCACCTAATTGTACTATGTATGTATAATAATAACTTTAAAAAGTTTGGTGAACGGTATGGAAGGGCAAAAATACAAAAAAAATAAATATTTATTTTTATTTATAAAATTATAGTATCTATTTCGGTCTTCTGGTAAGTTACGTACCGTAATATGCCCTTAAAGCCAACGACATTAGTAGGTATTTTTACAAATTTCTTCTTCTTGCTTGTGGGTCTTCCTATTATATTGTTAAAACATGTCAATTAAGTACAACCCGTTTCAAATTAAAAACACCTGACAATGATTAATGATCGCTGCTCTTAATTGGGTAATCATTTTAGTCTGTGTGATTATTATCACGTTAAGCGTTAGGAAGGAATTACTCTCAATTAAAATAATTATGTGAAATGTTCAGTTTACACTATCCAAATTGATTAGTCGGCAAGTACTCAGTACTTGATAAGTAAGTTAAGTTATTTAGTTGGTAAATAATGCTTCGAAATGGTAATTATAGAAAGTCAAAATATAATTCTAAGTTGTATCGTCAAGTTGAATTTATTCAACGACTATTATATCGTCAATTCTTAATAAATTAAGTTGACTTTATTTATACATATGCTAACTTAGGCCTATACCATCTCCATCTCAATCTACGCTTCTATCGACAATGTAGAAAATATAATATAAATATAAATTTATTTATGTACTTTTGTAGTATTCAATAATAAATATCTCTAAATGAATTGAATCTATAAAGAAGAGTATAAGTTCTAAAAGCAAACAGACTCGATATCGCCGGATTGAAAAAATATATGAAAATCTTTTATATTGAGAATCATTTATATTAAGTGAAGGCCCGTGACCGTATGGAAAGTCCTAAAAAGGATGTTTTTGCCTCATTAGATGAAAATTTCTATTGACTTTCAAAGACATGACCCGCGGCCTTGTACTGAATGGTCCTTAATATACTTTGACCTCATTATATTAAAATTTAAGGAAAATTGCGATTAAATTCCAAGCACTCTAATACATATATCATGTAAATAATATAAAATTTACGAACAACGTTTTCAACGAAAGAAAAATTCTTAAATATTATAGAGTGTTTTTCTTAGCACGAAGTTGGGTTCAACTTAAAATCAATATGGAATCCCACTCGTTTCTGGATCAAAGTCAAAGTCCATTTGTGCGTGATGAGGTTTAGGATAAACGAAGTGAAAATGTTATTTTTCTTATGAAAGTTGTTTAAATGTATTTCGTTATACGTTTTATACATAGACTCGCTGACTATCGTCCTATTAATAATAACAAAAGCCTTAAATATTAATAATTGCACATATTCAACATAAGATAAAAACAATAAATATGTATATATATACAACAGAAATAGTAGTTTGTTGCGGCTTTACCCGCGTATGTTTTTAAATTTGAGAAGCGATTCAGAAAACTGCTTCCTTCCGACCTTCCGTGCCCTATTTCTATCGCTCCAGCGCTCCGAACGCACTGGAAGGGAATTTAATACTCCATGGCACATCTATAAGGGTTGATTTTGGAATTTTAGTATACACGTATTTAGTTATTCACAATGTATAACAAACTTTAGCACTCCCTTGCAATTCAAGAGGGAATTATTATATTCGTACGTTTTATATTTTACATTTTATTACTATCGAGAAGTATGTGTCAAATTTTAAGTTCATGCGACCACGGAATAAGATTTTCTATACAAACGATTTTTCCTCGTAAAACCATTTCTTAGTGTATGCTTACAATAAAGCTCCTTTTTTAAAAATTTCAAGTTTGTAGCCCCAGCCGTTTAGGCTCTTCGTTGAGGAATCAGTCAGTCAGTCAGGATTTTATATGTAGATATAGATAAATTAAATTTTTAAGTCGGCGTAGACGGCTAAATCCGAAGTTATAAGGAATAGCGAAAAATATTTAAATAAGTTTCTGGTCCGAGTTTGAAGACTAAAACTGCATCATTGGTTTTTTGAAAAATAGATTTTCTTAGCCAGGAATCAAATTCGGTTTAGAAAAAGTACATTCCCTATATAATTACACCAGTTGATAGTGTTACTTATAAGGATCAACTTCTGGGAAGTTATAGTATACGGCAAACTTAAAGAAAAGGCCTATATTTTACAAAATGCTATTTATTGATTAAATTGTGATGTAACTTTGGTAGGGAATTCTGGGGACGACCACGAGGGTTCCTTGTTCAAAAATCTATGTACTTTAGATGACATTTGCAACCCACACCAGGTAAAGCAAAAGTACATACAATTTGTACAGCTAATAGTATCTACAATCAAAGATGCATTGCTGTTATTATTATGATAATTTATTTATCTATTACTACTTGCCCCTCGCGGTTTCACTCGCGTTTATTATCACTGCTTCGCTTCTGTGAGTCGTGGCGTGATGTAATATAGCCTATAACCTTCCTCAAAAAACGGGCGATTGAACGCAAAAAGAATATTTCACATCGGATCAGTAGTATCAAAGATCATCCTCTTTATAATATTAATATATGTAAATTAGTTTAGCTTTTGCTCGCGCGTCGCTTGCGTTAATGTAAAACTTTGTCTGAAAATTACTTTTTTATCTGGCCCGTACTTTAAGTTAATTGTAATAATCTTCTCGAAAATGCAAACAATGAGCTGACAATGTTTTATCGCTATCGGGTGAACGGTGTGGCAGCGTAACGAACAAGCTAACATTAATATTAGATTATCCATTCATTTAATGCTTGAACGACATCACAGATTAATGTTTGATGAATTTATGAATAGTCCGTGAAGGAATTCGTAGACATACGTACGTATCATGGGTTTAGTAGGATAAACAAATAAAAAAAAGTAAAGTACAAGCCTACAAATGTCCCACAGCTGGGCAAAATCCTTATCTTCTATTACGGAGAAGGTTTTAGAGCTTTTTGATAAAAAAAATTAAAAAGTAAATGTTTCCTTTCTGGGGCAAGGTATTCGTTTGTATAATAAAATCCGCGGAAATATTTGCTGTTTTCAGTGAATACATTTAAATAATATGTTAAAAAGTCCCTAATGACTAAAGCATTTAGTATACGCTGATTTTCATACAGGATGTTAAAAATTAGTTGATAAAAAAATATATTAACACAATTTTAAACGAGTAACTATCGAGGTTCCTCTCGGTAGAATCTTCATTCTCTGGTGGTAGCTTCTTTATTAATGTAATAATAATATTTTCTTTATATTGACGATTCACAAGCGTTCGTGAGAGCCTGCTCGAATAAAGTATATTTTGATTTTGGTCCGAGAGCCAGTAACAGATATATATGACCAAGTTCCTCCCAAGTGATAATTAGTAAAGCGCAGCAGAAAATCGAACTATAAAGCCTCGTATTTTCAACATTGTTTTTTGGCATATTTAGGTTTCAGTTTTCTACTTTTTCTTATATTTCTTTCTAAGAAAAGAAATAGGAGACACATTAAAATTGTAATACCTAAAACTATTTTTTAATAGCCCAATTTTCAGAAACAATTTAAGTGTTGTTTTGTTTGAATTTGTTTGCACAATCAGAGTTACATTTCTTTGATTGCAGTCGCTTCCATTGATCATACCGTGCGTTGGTGTGTTTTATTGCTAAACTCAAACATGTTAATTTAAATTAAAATTGGACGCTGGTAAGCAATACGAACTTCATTTTGAGAAAATGGCTTCTAAAGATGTCAAATCTATTCTTGATAAATTTGTTTGAATAAGTATTTATCCATTTTTTCTTTTCTTTTTAAAAATATATAATGAATTAAAAGCAGGTTGATATATTTAATATATTATCTAATAATTTTTTTTATGTATGAGATTATTATATAAATTACAAAATATGGAACGATCTTGAAATTCGAAATTAAGAATTAATTTATATGACTTTATTTTTTATTGAATAATGTTAAATAGGCGATGCAGTATCAAAATACATCAATATCTCCGAATTTCACTTTTTGTGGGTTGACACATTATTGCATATCAGCATCCAATTCTACTATAGAGAAGGTATTCATACCTTATTTTTATGTAAGTTTTTTAAACACCTTAAAATATCAATTGAGCATTTTTCATTGAAATACGGTTACAAGTCACAAATGTTTAAATTAATAAAATTATATTACCAATATTTAACACAATTAAAATATTTCTAATAAAAATTTTACTGTATAACTGTTTTATAGATTTTTTATTGTACCAGGGCGATTGACATCTGATCTGTACAACCCTCGAGGGTATATAGGAGGCCCTTAAAAGTAGAACAATTTCCTATCCAAGAGAGACGATTTTTATCAGACATAACAATTATTAACCGCGGACCTGTAAAGACTGGGAGACTCAAAAAGATTGTACCTGAAAACATATCCATATCCAGAATAATGTACAAAATTGTAATGTCTGTTTGTAATTACAAATTAACAGTTTTTATCTAAATGCATATAAAAGTACTTACATCAAAAAATCAATTTATAAAATTTTTGTCTGTATGTGTGTTAATCTTTGAAACAGCTGAATCGATTTTGTCGGGACTTTCACTAGCAAATAGCTAATGTTATGAGGAGGTTTCTTTTATTAAAAATAAATTTATTAAAATTTTCGCAGACGAATTTGATTTGAATGTATTAGTCTCAGGAAATATCAATCTTTGAAAAGTATTAGAATACCTTGAATTTTCTGTAATTCTTTGGAATTTGAATTGTTAAAATTCTTTTTGCATTTGATAATTAAATAGTATTTAGGGTCATTATAGGTTTACTTTTTACAATTATTTTTCTCTTATTAATCCTTTCGCGTATATACTTAAACCGTCGACTTTGACCGAATATACGAAAATTTCATATCAATAATTACGAAATGACAGAGCACCTAGCACGGAATGCAGGAAGGTGCGGTTTCAGTTCCCGCTGTGTCACAATTTTGATTTGCTGCTTAAAGTTTAATACTTAAACCAATTTCGAACTAAGAATTTAGTTATTAAACCAACTAGAATTTAGTATAAATCGTTACCCGAATCAAACTAGGCTATACACATATAAAACAGTTCTCTTCATTTAATATTTATCGAAAAGTAAATTCATCACTTAACCCATTAAGCGCTAATATGACACTAGCAGCATTTTAAACCCAAATTCTTTATTTTTAAAATTATTAATGACATATTTAAATACAAGAAAAAAAATATGTTTTCTTATTATGAATAGTCTTTGAAGGGCGTACTCGCACGAGTACAGCTGTCACAAGCTTACTGAATCGTTCGTATGTAAAAGTTAAGTTACAAAAACTTACTGTATTAAACGAGTATGGCGGCGCTAAATGGGTTAATAGGATTCATTGATTTATATTAAAGAAAGGTTTTTCCTAACATTTTATAGTAAAACTTGCTTAATTGATACTTGGATAAAAAGTCTAATTGGCAAAGTTATTGCTAAGTCCAGCAGAGTTACTATGACGTAATGGTTTACAAGACAATTTATTGATTTATTAGCGGTAATTATATTAAGCTATTAGAATCTTCTAAGTGAGAAAGTGAATCGAATAGATAAGGACAAATGACGTTCATTTCAAAATGTTGAAAAATGTGATGAAAATGGTGATGCGTTTGATGATCTGCCGCTCATAGCATGGTGATACCACGATGAAATGGCAATCGACATTGTGCTGTTTTGTATTTCTAATGTGGCCGAGAAACAGTTCACCAGAGTCCTCCTTCACGGGGATCAACACTTTACTCCGAGGATACATTATTAAGACGAGTACTTTGAAAAGCATAGATACCACAGTATTGATACAGGATGATACATCGCCCATACCAGACGAGACGTCTAGAAAGTTCTCTGAAACTCCAGATGTAGATAATGAATCTTTAAATAAGATGCAGTCTACGTCTCTCTTCCAAAATCCAGATGTTGTAACGGTGAGTGAATTTTTTATAATATTTTGTTTGAAAAGATCTGTCTTTTCATTTAATATTAATGGGTATTTTATCAAGTGGAAATTTGAGATGGTGTAACAAAGGTAATTTAATTGTCAATCTTGTTAAACCATCGAGTTAGATTTGCACACGAATGGTTCCATACAATCGCACTAGATTTAATATTATGTACTTTTTAAATACTTTTGTAAAATAAACAAGAGAGTTGCTTTGGCAATATTAAAAAAAATTAAAGTCCGAGTCTCTGTGAGACTCACAGACAGATAGACAAACTCGTTGTTACCTTTCGCGTGCGGTATCAAAACAGAAATCGTTTTTGCTATAATCTATGTGTTTATTAATCATTAAATTATTTTTAGCACATTTTTCCGATTATTGCGTCATATTTTATGGTTAATTTAAGCTTTGGTTTCTTAGGATAACGGTCGTCAAAAACTATTTAACTTAACGGTGCTGCAAAAGGTTTGTACTATAAAACGATAAGTCATTGTCGCTATAAATCGATTGCTAAATGACGTTGCTATTTTAGGAAACTGGAGCCTTTCTAATAAAGGAAATTTGTCTTTTTTTATAAATTCGGTAGTCTTACGATCTTCAAGAGAAATGGGGTTGATTAGCGTGAATGTTATTTTTCCTTGGTACAATAAGAATAAAATATCTGAACGTTTTTTAAGAACAGACCATTAAGATCGGATCTAAAAAATTTCGAAACCTGATCTCAAATTTCTATCGGTCGTAAAAATTATTCCTTAATTTCTTAATAGTTGTAATTATCTGTTAAAATGTCGAAACTATGCATTAAATTTGTATATAAATTATACTTTCAATAATCGTTAAAAATGAATCGAAATTTTGTCATAACGTTTTAAACTGTTCTTGTTAAATCATTTTCGCTGTAATGAATCACATTCGACCCTGCGGTCTGCCGTAACATTCGCGTAAAACATCCGACATTTCCTCCATAAAGTTTATCTTGGCATCGGTTAATGGAATCCATTGTTTTTCAACAAATAAAACGCACATTACAAGTAGAAATGTTCGTAATGCGATTATCTAAATTCTAATCTGTAAGCGTATCGATATAACGTCAGCCGATCTCGAGTGTTAAGCGTGTATTATCGATACTATATCGAAAATTGATAACCGATAGCTGAATGTTGGCGGGGACAAACTCGTTTTAAATGTTCCAGTGACGAATTCGTGTCGTGTGGCTTATGTTATTTGTTTAAACGCGAAATTGGTTATATGATAAACTAGTAAATGGAAAATAAAAAAAGTACATTACGAAATGTTTGTTAAATAAACGTGATAATTTACGCACGCTACGTGCACGAAAATGATTTTTTTTAATTCGATTTTGAAATGACGGACGATTTCTTAGATAATACTAGAATACATTTTTTAAAATTCGTCAAAAAAACTTAATTTCAGATAAGCGTTCAACGTCCATCTCTGTCTGCGATCCGCGTCAAAATGTGACCATACCTTAATCCACTAATAATTCTTAATCAATAAAAATTTTCGATATATTTTTGTACACCCTCACATGTTTCTGAAATTTAATCAGTTTAATACGGACTCGCTGTTTGCTTTTAGTTTTGTTTACGTGTTTTTACGTCGGAAATAGACAATTCATATCCGTTGATTCATGTCATATATCGGTAGTTATCTATGAAATTATTTGTGTTCAGTTGTTAGGATATGATGCATGTCCGTGAAACATGTGTAAATGTGTCTATGCCGGTGTGTTTTTATCAACAACATTGTTGTGCAGTTTTTTGTGTTTGTGCCTTGGAAACGTAGTTGATGACGACATTGAATCTCGTATGCAACAGCCCAATAATGATGTGAGTTTGTAATTTGAATATTATTATGTAAAATTATTTGTTTAAAAATTTATATTATTGTGACTCATTCAATTCAGTTTATCTTTCGATGATAGCAAGAAGCAAGGGCCATTTGTTTCTTATTATTAGATTACAATTGTACTTTAATTGATTGATATATCTAATAATTACTATTATTTATTTGATAGAGAGGTTTCATAAGAACACACCTCTTTTAAATTTATTTATTTCGGACTAAAAATACCTTTTAAAAAATTTCATTCAAAATTTAAGAAAAATAATGAACAATTTACAGATAAATTTATCAATATGATAATTACAACACAAGGAAATAAAGCTTAAATTCATATGAGCATGACTTATAAAAAGGTTATTCTGATACAAATAAACTTATCATGTTTGATTCAAACCGAAGAATTGAAAGTCATTCATTGATTTTTTTTCATGATAGCACTCGATACATGAGTAGGCAGGTCGAGTAACGGTGGATGATCACTTAAAATCAGGTAATGTTAAGTGATCACCGTTGCTTATAAACATCTTCAGCAACAGAAGAGGCAGAGGGATATGAATAAATAGAGAGGTCTGTAGGTCTAGGTCTTTCTTACTCAATATAACTAGGCTATGTTGAATACATTTTTTTTTAATAAAAGATAACATCCATGGGCTCAAAGTTGTCCATGCCTTTTTTAATATGGTAGATATAATTGGTAAATTTTTCGTACAGGTACTATACATAGTACCATTCCTAGAATCAACAAATACTTAGGACTAAAAGACTTAGAGCTGTCTTACAGTCTCTAAGGACATATGTAGTTATACATATATTATATACATTTTTCAATTTCTTTCCATTTAGGACGCATGGTTTTTTAGTTTGTTTGTTTTTTTTTATGTTAAATAAATTACGTTAACTTTCTGCGAGACTGTGGTACTGTCTCAATCAAGCCAGTCCAGTTTCGAGCTATAGTCTGTATAAAACTATACATTAAAAAAAAAGTATTTGTACCATTTGTACCACGGGGTTTTCCAAGTGCTTATATGAAAGCACCGAACCAGCTCTTTGTTTCTATTAATAAATAAATAAACGCGTGATACTCAAAGGCACCCATTAGGATCTTGTGATCTTGTGTCGGGGGTCCGGAAACACACAACCCAAACACAAAACACCCAGACAACGACAAACATCCATATGACCAATACAGACGTTTGCCGTGAGCGGAGACCGAACCTGCAATGTTAGCGCTTCATGCAGTTGCAGTGACCATTTTGCAAACGTTTCTGTCAATTTCTATTTAATCGCTCTATTATCCTTCGCTCCATTTTTCGAGCTATGACCTTTTTCCTTTTTATGCTGGTAATGGACTTGAGTCTAGCCTGGTGTTGTAAATGTCCATGAGCGGCGATCTCATAACGTTAGATAACGTGCTTGCTTGTTTTCTTATTATAAAAAAGTGTGGAAGCCCTTTAAGGATGACAGTGAATCGCTCGTAATAATCGCAATCAGTATATACCCACATGCCTATCTAATATTATTCAAAATACAATTTTTTTAACAACTTTCTCGTTGGTGGTGTTTGGTTTGGTCCTCATTGGTGTAGAATGGTTATTTTTAATAGTTTTACTCTTTGAGGAAGCTACATTATCCCTTTTAAGTTTTTTATTGCGCGCCTAAAAATAACCCATGTCCCTTAGACAGGGTCCTATCTATAAATCTGTACCAAAAATCATCAAAGACTAACTGCCATCAACAAAAGATTAAAACATATGTTGAACGCGTGTTTAAAAAAATCCGTACTACAAATGCCTGTCTAAGGACAGTTTTGAGTTGGACGTGCTTTAGACGTAGCTTAACATACGCTTAACAGATGTCCAAAGCCTATATTAACCGTCAAATGTAACGCGTGACAATATATTAATAAGTTTTTCATGATTTATCTATATGTTAAGCAATTTTTAAACACTGTTTAGCTGGACACGTGATGAACATGGTTTTATAATTCTTTTGTAGTATGGTAGTATGTTTCTACGTTACAAACAAACAGACAGACACACAAACTTCCACGTTTAATATTAATATAGATTCATACGGATTGTTCAGAAAACTTCATCAGAATTACCATTTGAGTTATCGTTTCAATGTCTTGAGGCATATATTATGGAATACGAAATAATGTTGATATTCATATTTAAAGTAAACATTTCGTAACATACAACAGTGTTGTTTTAGGACTTTCGTAGGTACATAAAACAACGTATTATCTTCTTTGTTATAATTTTGCTCTGGTTGTTCATTGTTTATTTGTGTTTGTTGTTTAATTAATTCACTATGATTGTTATGGACTAAATTTGTGTTGTTTTTTATATTATTTAATCATTATTTCATAATTAGAATATTGTTTTATTATTTTATAATTTAATTATATTATCTTACGTACAAGAAAACATTACGCGAGATAACTTATAGGTTGTGCTGTCGGGCTTTCATAAAGATTTACTAAAGTTTTTTTATCATTCCTTTGCACTTGAAAGAATTTACTGTTAGTGTCTTTATTTTTGGTAACTGTTACCAGGCTACAGAGTTGTTTTACGTCAATTACAAAAGTAAAACTTACAATTGGTGCCTCAGAAATGCATATGTCATTATCTCTGTCTCTTTGTTTCTCGTCTGAAAATTTTTTGATGAATTTTAGAATATGACATAGAAGACTTTTGGAAGGGTTTAGGTTTATATATATATATATATATATATATATATATATATATATATATATATATATAGGTAATAGGTATAAATAATCTAAAAAGCAAAAAATAGATATTTTCTACAACATTTTGAAGTCGGTGCCACGTAAAACATCCGAAGTCGGTGGCAAGTAAAAACTTTAATGTATTATTTAAAAAGAAATTATTTTACACTTTCAAGTTATGAACATGCTAGGTGAGGCGGTACTTAGTGTCTAAGTTACAATAGCCTAATGTCAACTACTTATAGTTATTAACAAAATGTATGTATGATGCAGAGCTGTTAATTGTTGAATTCTCCTGGTGTTGCACCATCAGCTTCACTATATCATATGCATTGTGACTATCAAATACAACTAAATTAATGTAGGTGTGCCTATAATACTTGAAGAATTTTTTCGATTTCTCCAGGATTCCATCATAAGATTCTGACCTGACAACCTGTTGGTTCAAAATGAATGAAGCCTAACCTTAAAATAAAAAAAAAAAAATCAAAAATTAAAGTAGCCTTAACTATTTTTTGGTGAAAATCCCGTCAAAATCGGACAAGCCATTTCATACATTAGCCGGGACAGATAGATAGACATAAATTATGTAACGTTTATATTTTAATATGCATTTAGTGAAAAGCTGTTTATTTGAAATTACAAACAGACTCAAACAAATGTTTGATGTGACTCTGTAAATTGGCATAATTTTCTATTTATGGACTGATTGACATGAAACAAACACTAAATGTTAAGTAAATCTTATCACAATATGTATGGGAAAACCGCGTCTAAATCAGCCGTTTCTCAGATAAGCTGTTTCTGAGATAAGCGTGCACAAACGCACAGATAAACAGACAAAAAGTCTAACAATTGGTTCTGTTGCGTTAAAGGCCCCCAATATATATATTTTTATTATATCTTCCAAGTTCAGACAGCGAACCGTTAGAATTTTATTATATATATATAGATTAGCTGTCCCTTGCAGTCACTCGCGTTTATGGTTACTGCTTCGCTCCTATGAGTCGTAGCGTGATGTAATATAGCCTATAGCCTTCCTCAATAAATAAACTATCTAACACAAAAAGAATTTTTCAACGTGAATCAGTAACTACTGGTAACTGAGATTAGCGCGTTAAAACAAACGAACAAACTCTTCAGCTTTATGATATCAGTATAGATTAGTGTAAAACTTACAAATGTAATTCTCGCCTAATGAATTAAAATATTTTTGTGTTTTAAAGTCATGGTCTATATTACTACTATTAATTAAGAGTAGGTATCAATAAAATGTTTTGTTATACATTTCAGAATCATGTCAAACCATACATAATTATGATAAATTTAATTAATTATTTAATTATTTTGCACGAAGAATAAGAATTGTGATTCAAAGGCAAAATGTTATTAGCATTCTTGCCACCATTCCGCGCGTAATTGTATCGTATTATAATATTATTTTCATTTCATGTATACATGGTGAATTTTTTAAATGAGAGAACGAAATTCGATATTATAAAAATTAGAAAAATACTTAAACGATTCTCGGGGCCGGTTTTGATGAAAACTAAAATTGCATCGTTAGTTTTTTGAAAAATTATTTATCCTGGCCAGGAATCGAACGAAAAATATACATGCTATATTATTTCACCACCGGATTAATAGTGGTTGACAAACGCAAATTATATAAAAACTAAATATGATTCCAAGCTTTATTATCATCATTAGCTAAAAATAATATTCATTTGTTTCAGCAGTCAACAGAAGTTAGCACTAAACGCTACAGACTACAACACGCGGCTCTACCTAGGGGTGTCCAAGTGACCCCGCTGCCCCTCGTAGGCTCTGACCACGAGCTGATGTTCAATGTGACATGGAACCCTCCTATTGGTACGTAGCAAATATAAAATTTAAATATTTCCTTATATATGTTTATATAGAAAAACTTTCTAAACTGAATATTAAGATCATCGTGAAGTAGCCAATATCGCTTCGTTTTTTACGGCGAGTGAGAGAGCCTAACTCCCTCCCTCATTGCTTCCCTTACATCCCCTTTCATCTCTTATTAAACGCATTTGTAGCTTCTCTGATGCTGCAAATGTCTAAGGACGGCGGTGATCACTTAACATCAGGTGCGCCTGCTCGTTTGCCAGCTATTTTTATAAATTGAAGTGATTAAATAAGGACTATACCAATATTTATGCAGCGCGGCTAGACCCGTTTCTTAAAATAAAAATCAATTAACGTACGTGTGTCAGACTATACGTATATGGTTGCAATCATTATCTAATAATTTAAATATATTTTTGGCTTAGCCTTTTATGTTTACCGAATAAAAAAACGTTAATGCTAAGCGGATGAAAGATACATTTCGAGCTTCATAAATCTACTTTCTGTTCAGTTTACGTTAAATCTTTATACAGCAACTTGTCTAATTAATCATAAGTAAGCGGAAATTGCCTGAGTTTTTAGATTAATACTAATAAAATAAATATTTTTGAATTATGCGAGATTACATTAAATATTAATTATTAATATACGTATAAATGAAACGTTAAAAAAAATTGGATTTAGAGCCATCTCTAAACAATCTCTACAAAAGTAATCTCTCTCCCTCTCTGTATAAAAATATGAAAACTGAAGT
Organism: Hypolimnas misippus; assembly: GCA_037950945.1. Taxonomy (NCBI): domain Eukaryota; kingdom Metazoa; phylum Arthropoda; class Insecta; order Lepidoptera; family Nymphalidae; genus Hypolimnas; species Hypolimnas misippus. The sequence goes on from JBBEEQ010000006.1 coordinate 10,731,749, forward strand.
TTTTTAACTGTGGTATAGCCTGGTTGTAGCCCACGGATTACACTCCGTATGTCACTAGCTCAAACGGACGTTAAGTAGATAATATGGCTCACGTTTCGTGAGAGTGAGAGAGCCGCACTCCTGACTCACTCCGCCGTTCCTTTCCTTACTTATTCTCATTCATCGCTCATCAAAGCATTTGTGGCTCCTCTGGTGTTGCAAATGTTCATAAGCGGCGATGATCGCTTACCATCAGGTGACTCGCTATTTTTATTTAAACCTGAATGACCCGGTAAACTTTGTATCACCTATATGTATATATAGGTAGTATTTGTTTTACAAATACTACATTATTTTTTTTATTTGTAATACAAATGTTTTATCTACAATAACTGCAACACGCTTTTTTATTTCTGAAACTGAATTATTTTGTATTTCAACAAAACAGAGCACAGAGATCAGGTCATATACTACAGCTATGAAACAGACTAATTTCTGAACACACTTATAAATACATATTTGACAACCAAGTGACAAAATAGTTTATATTACAAAAATGAAATTGCCGTTTTTAGTATTTTTCTTTACTTATTTAAATCTTTTTTGACATTACGCAAATATTTCAAGATCAAAATTAGCCAAATCGATCGAGCCATGCCCGAGTTTTAGCGAGGCAAACGAATAGCATTTAATTTTTATACATATAGAGAAACTGCTATTATATAAATGGATGTTGATAAGCAATAATGTGTCAACCCACAAAAAGTCGTATTTGGAGATATTGATGTTTTTTGATACTGCATTACCTATTTAACATTATTCAAAAAAGTTTAAGTCATATAAACTAATGAAGTACTGAAAAATGTTTCTTAATTAATTGTTTCTTAATTTAAATTTGAATTTCAAGAGCGTTCTATATTTTGCAATTTATACAATAATCTTAAATATTTGAAAAACTTTTTATTTTATCATCATATCAATATATCAGTCTGCTTTTAATTCATTATACCTTTTATCAAAAAATAGAAGAAAATATGGATATATACTTCTACAAACATATTTGTTAAGAATAAATTCGACATCTTTAGACGCCATTTTCTTAAAATTAAGTCCGTGTGGCTTGACACAGTATTGCTTATCAGCGTCCAAATTAACTCCGTACAAAGAAGTTAATATAGAAGACTTTCATAGAATATTTCAACGAGGATAACTATTTTGACCATCTTAATCCACTTATAGCGAAAGCAGTATCAATTTTTTCTGCCAGTACTGATTTATATTAAAAAATCAATATTTAAAATCGAATTCAATAGATATATATATCTCTATTAAGTATCCAAATTCGTGGATAGTATAGGGTTTAGCTTGCATGATCAAAATGTTAAAGATAAGTATGATCCTATTTAATCCCGAGTTTTTACGAAAATTGTGATGAGATCATCGTTTGTTCGCGCAAATAGTGGCCAATTAGAACGGTGCTTTTTTCATCGACTTTTACAGTATACTTAATTTGATTAATGAGTATTTGCATTCTTTTGAAGATGATTTGATATATTTAGACACGTCGGCGCAGGGTCACTGCAAATGACTAAAGCCCTGAACAAATGACGATAGCGAGTTCGATCTCCGCTCACGGCAAATGTCTGTATTGGCTCTGCGGAAACCCTAATGGGGGACGTTAGGTATGATGCGTTTATTTACTTTTTTATATCCTAATTCCTACTAGTATTAAAACGCGAATTTGGGAGGTTGGTTATTGTTCTTTCACACTACGAATACTCAACAAATCTTGGTGAAACTTAACACTAATATAGCTTATACATCAGATTACCATTTTGGTTTAATATTAATTACTTGAAAGGCGTACTCACATGTAGCAACTGTATAAAACATTCACTGCTAAGATTCACATCAGTGACTTACCCAAATGCAGAAGACAGTCGCCATCGCAGAAATCGGCTTGGAAGTCATCATAAGGTTTACAATTTATAGTCATATTATGTGATTTAGCCGTGAGCGATATAACCTAGTAACAGATACGTCGTAAATATTAGAAAAACGACATCAACACCGGAGAATAAATAAATAGTCAGACTCTTTAATACAACAATTGTGTATATTTTCCATTAACTTCTCTTACATTCGTTATGACTTTTACAATTTTCCTTTACTCACACCTAAATTGTCACATTTTTCAAAACCGTCCTCTTTTTTTTCTATCTGTCATGTTTCTATGAATTCCTCTTTTTCATAAAAAGTGCCAGTGCCTGTATTGTTTTTACAAATCTATATATAAAAATAGTTTTTGACGTAATATTAAATTTTCTTTTAACAAATATTTACGCAACCTTACATAAGTAGATACGAAAGCTGTGAATGTTAAAAATATGACACGAACAGTAAATTATTTCAGGTGTAGAGCAATGAGAGATTAAAAATGTAAATCTTTATGAAAATCTGAGAGTAAAACTTATTACTGTAATTCTCGCCAAAGCCAAGAATTTCACTTATAAGCTGTATAATATCGCTAAATCTAATTCTCGCCTGAAGTTTTGTAATCAGTATTTCGGAAAAAGTCCTGTCCAAAGTATCCGTGGGTGGCTGTTAGTCTTAAAATAAAACGTAGTCAGAAAAAAATTGGATTATATTTTTACACCTTTAATGAATAGTAATTATTCATAATCTTATGACAGAAATATAAAAATATATCAACAAATTTCGTTTACATTTTTATAGCTTTTGGTTTTCATATACACTAGCTTCTGCCCACTGCTTCACCCACGTGGCGGTTTTTTTATCTTTATTGGTGGAACGTAATAGTTTTAAACTGACCTTATTTTGGCCGTGAGCAGATCGCCAGGTCGCATACACACAATCCCCTACGCTACATTTTTTTTATAATACTTTTAATGCGAAAGATCAGACGTCTGAGTGTCTTTTATATACATACTATATTCGGCAGTTTTACACTATTATTTGTATTATAGTAAGTAAAGTAAAGTAACACCCTGTAAATATGTCACTGCTGAGCAAAGGCCTCCTCTCCTATTAAGGAGAAGGATTAGAGTTTAATCCACAACACTGCTCCACTGCGAGTTGGCGGATATACATGTGTCAGAATTTCTCCCGGCACATGCAGGTTTCCTCACGATGTTTTCCTTCACTGCTAAACTCTAAAATTTAAACACAAATTTAGCCCTTGAAAAATTAGCGGTGCTAGCCGGGGTTTGAACCCGCGATCATCGGTAAAGATCTAACCCCTAGGCCATCTCGGCTCATATTTGTATTATAATTGTCATATAATTTTAGTTCATGGGCGATGCGTTCTTTTTTTCTTATTGACAACAATCTTCTGCTTTTTTTTCTTTTTTTTTTTACTAACGCTCCATAGTTGAAGTTGAGTGTTTAAAAAGTTTGTATATATTTGTAGTATAAAGAGTTTGTGTGTATTTTAATAAATATAAAATTATTGATATATGTACTATATATTTACTATATATATATTTACAAGTGGCGTCAACAATTGGTATATCTCCGGCTCCCGTCAACGAAGCGAGATAAAATATACACCAGTTATAAACTGTGATCATAAGCTTTCAACACAAATAGTTTTACCGATATTGGCCAGTATTAACATGAAACCTGTATTTTTAAGTCCAACTCAAAAAAGGCGTGCTATAAATTTGGTCTGTATGCTTATATATTTGTCTATCTGTGGCATCGTATTTTCCTAACAAATGGACCAATTTTGATGCGGTTTTTGATGACCTTTGAAGGACCTGATCTGATGGATTCTACTCTGACATCGCTGATTTAAATTAACGTAGGTTCGGAAAATTGAGCTGATGCTGAAGAATAATTTTGAACAGTCTATTTAATTGAGAAATGACGGGTTCTCTATTTAAAATTTCATAAATTCTACCCTTCCTTTAGATTTATTTTTGGGACACAAAATGTCCTGTTTCTTTACCAAGGTATTTTCTATATCTGTACCAAAATTCATCAAAATTAGCTTATCGACTTAGGCGTGAAAACCAAAAAAAACAGGCAGAATTACTTTCACATTTATAATATTAGTGTGGACTATTATTGATAGATATATATAAAATGTGAACCTTTGTCCTCAGGCCCACAAGTCCGCGAGTATTCTCTAGAGATCCACAGCATGACTGACACAGTTGACTGCAGGTCCAACTTGTGTTACGAATCCAACATTCCAGGGGTAAGGAATTTAGTAAATAATTGTAGATTGAGGTAGAGCCTACTTATAACCTACTGGCTCCAGCTTTTATACTGGTTCGACAGGACTGGTTCCTCACTCTTACAGAAAGTCGGCATGAAGTAGCTAATGTGCCTTTCTTACGGTGAAGGTGAGAGCCGGAAACTTAACACTCTCTTTTATTCTTCTCTATACTCCCTATTCTCTTTCATTTTCCCGCTTGCTAGTTTGTCAGCTATTTTAAAAAAAGACGTTACCAATAGAACTATGTTAAGTTTAGTTTGTAGATGTGGTACAGAAATTTATATTCACTCTAAGTCACTCTACATGTCAAACGGACGTCGTAGTCTATGGTATCGGTATGACGAAACAAAGTTTTATCACAATCGAATCAACAGTATACCAGCGCGTACGACACAACAAATAAATATTAATTTTATTTACTGTATGTTCATTGGACTGCCCCGAATTTAATTCGTACGAAATCGGGGACAGTCTATACTAATATTATAAAGGGGCTTTTTATATGTAGGGGATAATCTCTGAAACTACTGATCCTAAAAAAACTCTTTGTTTTAATTTTTCGGAAACTTAATAATAATGAAAAAAAAAATCTTATGATATATAAAGATAGTAAATACATTTTCCGCATTAATTTCGTGGTAATTGGATAATGATTTCGATGTTTTCAGAAACTCACTATATGTGATTACGTATTGGTACCACTACGGAATAAGATTGTGAATTGAATAAGTTAGAAGTCGGGTCCAAATCTTTCGTTCAAGTTTTATTTATATATAAGGAAAAAGAAAAGAGATTACCTGAACTCTCAGGTCATTTAGGTATGGAGATTTGAGCATCTTCCTGGCATCGTTACCTATAAAACTTGGTAAACTTGTGTCTTTTGCGGTTTTACTCGTTACCGTGAAGTGGTTTTACATAATCCTTCTCAATAAAAGAATTATTTACACAAAAAATAACTTTTAAAATTGAAGAAGATCTTGAGATTAGCCTATTCAACGAATTTTTATATTATATTAGTAGACTAGGTTTCCTTCGCGTTTTCACGCTCGTTTATGGTTACTTCTTCGCTCCTATGGTTCGTAGCGTGATGTAGTATAGTCTATAACCTCAATGAACGAGCTATCTATCACAAGAATACTTTCTTTTAGTCGGATCAACAGTTACTAAGATTACCCTTTACATAGAAAGTTCGACCAATTTTACCTCTTTATAATATTAATATAGATGTGTTTGGTCACAACCGAAACACAAACACACATTCCGCGCAAAAATGACTATGATTTCTAAATACTTAAGTTTTTCTTTATTGTCCATATATGTATGGTATTGTTATATTCTTAATGTACGTATTATTAATACATATATACGAATATATGTAAAAGTATAACAAAGTAAATTATATCAAATATTTTATTTGATAGATATGTGATTTGTGGTGGCTTTACTTGTTAATCCATGACGTGAAATAGCGCAGTCACCTCGGCGTCTATCCGTCTGTTAGTCATAGGAGTTATTCCTCTACGTCTTACTTACAAAATGAATTAAAAAAAAGTTAAGTGAATCAAATAGTATTTCAATAAATCAAGTCGATATCAATCATCGAATAGTAAGCGTATCCGCGATTAAAAATAGAACAACGAATTTATACCGCGCTAAACTGAAAACATTACGTATATCCACGAGTAAGTGTACGCGAAAAAATTGAAAGCATTAACATACGAAAAGTTTTATAATGTTCGTACAATTGCGTCGTACGAACAGTGATGAAACACGAGCAAACGCAGATATTAGGTCAATACCGCGTCACTAGTTTTTTCTATAAGGTTTAATTTTGAATATGCTTTAATATTTGGTTTAAGCAATACGCTGATAAGCAATACTGTGTAAATTGCAAGTACTTTTTATTATTTTGCGATTATACAATACTACCAAATATTTGAAAAAGTTTTTAGTACATATATAATCAATCTGCTTTTAATTCTTCTTATATACTTCTTCAAACAAATGTATTAAGAATAGGTTTGACATTGACTTAAGACGCCATTTTCTCAAAATGAAGTCCGTGTGGCTTGACACAGTATTGCTTATCAGCGCCACATATAATAAGATGATCCTTTAATTAAGACTTGTATAACCGATTTCTAAATAGGGGGAGAAATTTAATTCGTCTGGGATTTTTTATGTTATTCGATTACTCGAAAATGGCTGGATCGATTTGATTAATTCTTTTTTTTTTGTTTAAAGGGGTATGAATCGGTTCAATAGCTTGATTAAATTCAAATTCAAATTCAAAATATACTATATATACATATATAGATGGTGTCTTCTAGGTTTTTCGGTCTAGATGGTTTCTTCGTATGGGCGTTATTATTTGCCTCAATTTATTATTAATATTTTACTCCTATTTCAACTCCTTACAGCCCTATTTTCGCAAAAGTAGCCTACATCCTTTCTCAGGCTCTCGATTACCTCTCTACAAAATTCGGTTAAGTAGTTAAAGCGTGATTGCGTAACACAGGCAGAGTTACTTTCGAATTTATAACATAAGTAAGGATTTTCAACTTTCGTCATTTTTTATATCGGCAACCTGCTGCTAGGTAACTCCTGACGTCAGTATGCCTAGACTTCCTCAATAACTTTCGCTAATTTACGTGTTCAGAGGTCGATAGAGTAAGGGAGTGTCACGAACAAATTTGCTGGCCTATAAATCATATTAAATATGTATACTGATTAACCTAAAGGATCTCCCTTTTTACAATAAGTTGAAAATTGTATTCCTGTGTTACTTTAGTAAGGGTACGACAGCCATTATTACAAGCCGGTAAATATTTAGATGCTAAGACATGCAAACCAAATCTTTTGTTTAATAAAAATAACTAGCGAACGAGAAAGAGAAGCAACATGATGTTAAGTGATCATCGCTGCTTTTCGTCATTTGCAACACCAGAGGAGACAAAAATGTGTTGCCAGCTTAAAAAGGAATATATATAATATGAGGGATATAAGGATAGGAATGGGAGAGGTCTTCCTGTTCTCTCACTTATGGTACCAACCAAAATATTAGCTACTTCATGTCGAAGTTGCCCCGATCAAACCAGTTTTTATACGAGCTGTAGTCAGTAGGCTACAGCCAGGCCCGTCTTACCCACTGGGCCCTCTGGGCACTTGCCCAGGGCCCCGCAATCGATGGAGCCCCAGAGTTTTGGAGAAGTGATTAATGATATTGCCTTTCTTGAAATTCGAAGGATATCTGTTTCATCAATATAGATTTTCTGTAAATATTATACGTCTATGCATTGAATGTGACAGTAAAATATATAACAAATAAATTCAAAAACTTTGTCTCTTTTTGAAAGTCAAAGGGGCCCCATTTCCCTAATGTGCCCAGGGCCTTTAATAGGTTAAAGACGCTCCTGTCTACAGCTCGGCTCCACTTCACTTAAATTCCATGTATTTCCATCATACATAATTGTCTTTTAAGAAATACGTTTCGATAAATTCACCATATTGCCAAACACTAATAGAAGTAACTCTTTAACGATAACAAAAATGTATAGAATTTTGCTTTACAGTAAACCATTCATAACCTATAATATTTTGTTAATCAGGAATCGCTCTGGAGTGTGATTCCAGCGTATGCCAGTCCTGTGCCAGATGGATGCGCTGTTAGACCAGGTTGTGCATACTTAGTGAAGTTAATAGCGCATCCATGGGATGGCCATACGGTTGCCAATATTAATGTGGAGCTCGATGGTAAGTACCAATTCCATTAAACTTCATTTTTTTATATAAACACACTTGTGACAAGAATATATAGACTATTTTTGATTCTGTTTGTGATTAATATGAAACGATGCGTTTTAAACTTATAGTATCAAGTAATTAATTTAAAAAATCAAAAACCCGACTTCGTAACAGTACCATCTGCAGTCAGCAATACCGTAAAAGTTATAAGTTTTGTTTAAAAACAGTATATAAGTTAGAATTACCAACCATTAGACGTTAACAACTTACTTTAAATCACTAATATTTAAATCGAAATAAATAAAATAAACTAAAAATGATTTTTAAATACCTATTCAACAATACTAGATTATTTATAAGTAGATTTTAATACGAAATTGGCCATTTTGATTTTTCCTATTTGCTATTTTATTTATGCTTTCAATGACATTTGCACCATCATGACGAATCAAATGACGAGTCAATTATCAAAATAATCCCACGCGTTTGTCTAAATAGTACCCCAAAGGTACAATTCCACATACACACATACATAGGCTGATAAACACATTACCCTCCTTTGCTTAGCGGTCATCAAAAATATAAATGATCTTTTTATAAAGAAATACTCAAAAGTCAGTCGCCATCTTCAAACGAAGGTTCTTGTAATATCTAAATTATTTTATAATACTAAAATAGTTTTCTTGTTGGCATGAATACGTTAATCTCAGGATCTCCGCGAAGATAGCTCATTAATTGAGGAAATTTTGAGGTTAAAACAACAAGCTACGACTCAGAGCAGCTCAGTTATCGTAACCGTATACTAATCTGGTAAAAAACCGAAATAGACGCGATGTATTGTAGCTAGTAAAATTACATAATACAATAATAAATACACATGTTTGCCATCTGTATGGCATACGAGTGTCAAGTAGATTACATGAGATTTAATTTTGCTTGCCACAGGCGGCAGTGAGGGTTGTAATGGCATGCTAAACTGCATGTCTGATAGCACGCGAAAGTTACATTTTTCGTGCCATTTATACGATTTTATTATATATATTTGTATACAAGCTACTGGCACGTTTTGATTTTATGTAAATTGTGTGTTATGTTACAAGTATTGAAAAAAAGCGGTATTTGAGCGTAAATATAGGTATTTTTAAAAATAAGATTTACTTTTTTGCTTATTTTGTAGTATCATATAATTTATATACGTTAGGCTATTTTGGAATTTTGTTATTGACGGTTTGAAATTAATATAGTTTAGTATGCGGTAATCAATCATATTTATCAATAAAATAATACGTGAAACTTCGTGCCCCTTTTTACGAAAATATTGTGAAAATATAGTGAAAATAATATATAAAGAAAATAAAATACATTCTGCACTTCTAGTCTATATATGCTATAAGTGTGCGAAATTCAAACTTCTCCGTCCGTGCAATTTCTTAAAAAGGGGTACCAAAATTTAAAAAAAAAACGTTTCGTCTTTTTACTTTTAAATATCGATTCTACTAACGTCGATTAAATGTCCAACACATGCTCAGTTGACACTCTGTATAATATCATTGGTAATATAACAAAAATTATTGCAAAAAATAATTACATTTTTAAACATAAAAAGTAAAATCAGTAGCTTCAAAATAAAAAAAATCTCACAATATAAACCTGCAGCCGGTTTTCTAAGCATTTTCCAACCATGCAGAAATAGCACAACTGGAGTATGTAACAGTTACATCTAAATTTATTTACTCCGTAACACCTCTAATACTTTCTACAACGTTTGCACTGCGATATCGTTCGCTTCATAAAATTCGTAGTTTTATAGTTTACACTACGTCAGAGTCAGTGAATCCACTTTAACCTCATCTTAGTAGTCGAGCCGTTTGTCTATTTAGTCTAAGTAATCTAATATTTTGAAATTATTTAATTAGTACACATAACTTAAACGCACCATGTACCATTTATGGTGTCTTACCTGCTAGTTTGCAAGCTATTTCAAAGAAATCCACTACTTATTACCAAGATGAACCATCAGGTCCTGATGATTAATTGTAGTGAATTGGAATGAAAACAAACCAAATGAGCTTAAATCAATTAACTCTTCAATGGCATCTAGTAAAGTCCTAGGTGAAAAGTTTGACCATCTACATTCTGCTTTAATCATCAGATCAGCTCGAGGGAACCAATCATTGTGGTCTCATCGGTATTACATATATGTATTTGCAAAGTTTCAAATCGTTACAACAATTTAAAGTTGGTTGAAGACTTCCAAGATTACACAGAATAATATAAGGCGAGATTTAACATTTACAAGTTTTGATCTCAGTCTTTCCTAAGGATTTACATAAGTGGTTTATTATTGCTTTTGCACCTGAAAGAATTTAGTGTCAGTGCCTTTATTTTTTGGTAACTATTACCAGGCTACAGAGTTATTTTATGTCAATGACCAAAGTAAAACTTATAATGGGCGTCTCAGAAATGCATATGTCATTATGTCTGTCTCTTTGTTTGTTATGTTTTCACGTCTAAAAAATGTTTGATGAATTTTAGAATATGACATAGAAGACTTTTGGAAGGAAAGAAATCTTCTATGCAGATGATTTCGCGGGGAAACACTAGTATTAAATATTCAAATACAAATAACTTTATACTCGTATCTATGTGAACGTGCAGCTTGTGTTTGGTGTAAACTCAAGTATCAAATAACACCATCTATACACGATAAGGCACTATGAAATAATAACAGTGAACTACAGCTGAGGTTACACACACTAATTAATACTATTAACTAGATAACATATTATGCCAACGTGGTTCAATTAGTTTAATGTTGTATAAACATTGTAATTAAAAACAAACATATTTAGTGTACGCGGGCGCGTCGTAATTATGCCAAAGAAAACAGATCATAAACTATGTGCATATGTATACCAGATACTCATGATTGAATTAATTTTGTGTATTTTAATACAATTCGTAATGAAGATGCTCATATATTTGAGAAAAAATTTACTATATAAATATTTTGTCTGGTTTTCTAAGGCTATCTCTGTGTCTGGCTTCATATCTGTCTTCATCTCGATATGTTTTCATCGTCATCTGATATTTGCCATTTATGCCAGATTGTAATATGATTAGAATTTCCTTCGTGCCTTTACGTTCTACGTCACATTGACAAAATAATCTGTGCTCGTATGGCCCAGCGAAAAGCCCTAAAAACACAAATTCATTTGAATTAAAATTACCAACTTAGAACTTAGAAGTAGTATCTCAAATAAAATTCGAACGAACTACCGTCGATGTCGCGACATAATCGCTTCAAATCTAAAAATTCTCTGACAGCAAGCGTAAATAACTAACCTTTGTGACCACCTGACAAACACAGGAAAACAATCTATCAACATCTAACACGACTTTACTACAAAATCTATAAATGGCTATCATGTAGACATTTTAATCGCCAGTCACCATCGATTTAAGTCGTTACGCGTATTCCTCGCAATAGGTTAGATCATCTTCGTTCTAATGAAAACATATTTGACATGAAGATAGGATCACACACTGGTTTTTGTAAATAAATTCTATTTTGCGTATTCAGTTGGCCTGCTTAATTTACTATCCTTAATCTTCTAGAATGTTGTCAGACTTAGGCAAATGTTACAATTATATACATACCTACATATGTATTATGTCTCAAAGTTAACTGATATTTATAATTTATTATTATTTATATTATTGACACGAGAGTAACGTATGGTATTAGGTATTATATATTGAAGTTAAATGATAAGTGAATGTTACCGAATGATGCACAGAAGTTTCACAAAATTAATTTGTAAATACTTTCCTTGTAATGTAAACTGTTCGCAAAGTTTATGGTCATCACGTTCAACTCATAATATGACGTTGAATTTGGCTAACATCCCTAATTCAACCGTTTTGTTTTAGACAAAGCAATTTATATAAATGTAAACATAACCACAGAAAATGTTGAAAACATTACCACATTAATCCGTCATCGCAGTCAATAATTGGCGTTTCTAGAAGTTTTCTTTTAAGAATTTTGAGGAAAAATTTGCAAATGCTTTTGGTATTAACCGTACCATACTATTTTCTTACATTTTTCCGCTAATTATTGATTTCTTAAATAGCAGTCGAACAAGGAAATATTAGCTCTTAAGTAAACACCGCTGCCCTTGAACATTTACAATTTTATTATTTCAGGGGGTTAGGCAACTAGCTCATATATTATAATAATTTGATTCTAAAAATTATGTCAAAGAGACGATAATGAATCTCTCTGAAAATAATGTTAACATATTATGAAGATTTTCCTCAGAAAAGAAAAATAAGCGACATCTCATCTAAAATTTACTTTTCACTTTTCGATCGCTCTGCACGTCGCGTTCTTTGAATCATACAATCAAGGTTACATTTACATATTACTGTTAAAGTTGTTTAAATAAGACCACGTTACCAGAGTTCTTTTGTATGAGACGGTCATTGCAACCGTCGAGTCGTGAATTGTCTGTATTTTCATGTGGCGAGGTTATTGATTATTGTATTTTTTTTATACAATGAGTAGGTATTCATGCTTTAATTTTTCTTTGGATTAATTTTTTTCGCTCATAAAAATTGAACACCGGATAAAGGAAATAAGGAAAGGAATACTTACTTATATATATATATATATATATATATATACTTATATACTTCTGTGAGAGTGAGGTACTGCCTCCGTCTGTTAGTCTGTATACGAGCTGCTCTCATTGGGCTATAGTTACTGGTTTTACCTTGGTAAAAAAGTGAATAAGCCTTCTAGGATTAGGAAAGAGATCAGATATGAGATAAAGAGGACTAGTAAAGGAAAGGCCAAGAGCTGGGAGACTTTTGATTTTCTGAGAGATTGTGGGACTTCGCCGATAAAACCATCTCGTATACCAGACATAGCGAGTGCACCGCAGCTACTCTCTACCTTACCTTACCTTTTTTTATATTACTTTTGTCTATATAATAGCTTCTTGTTTTATTAAGTATTTTCCTATGTTTATGGTTTTAGAGGGAAAATTACGTTGAAGTCAAATAAAATCTTTAAATATCTCAAAAAGAGTCGGCATATACATATGTCCCAAGTGATTAACTCACGACGAGGAATCCTTCCCTGTGCTTTCGAAGTTAATTAACTTCAGATTCATCGGAACGAATGGAGGCTTGAGACCCTTGACTTGATACTGATCAAAACGCAAATCTCGTTTAAAAAAAAATGTATTCTTGATATTTTTAACATATATAGATATTGGCTGAGAGTTAAATTTTTGATACGTCCAAGAAGGCCTTGCTAATATAATTACTTACCTCATTGTTAGGAAAGAAAAAAGTTAAGAAAAAGTTTCTTGAACAAGACAGATTTATAAATTTATAATTAATTTATTAAGATTATAAAATTAATAATAGTAAATATATATAAAAGTAAATATACAATGCTTTACCGTGTCTAAGAAAAAGCGTTCTTGACAGATGTACATCATTGATTTATTTTTTGACAATATCGGGCAAGCGAGGAGGTGATGTAGGTGCACAAAAACTGTCACCAGGCGCACGATGTAAAGCCGCCGCCCATAGACGTGCTACCCGACAAGGCATAACTGTGTTGCGAGCCTAAAAAAGTATAAGGCAAGAGAAGGATGGGCCGTAAGGTAACAATGATGGTAGGGATGCGGAAGTCAGGCTTTTCACTTTCCTGAAATGTTCAGATAAGGTTCCTGGTTTAAAAGTATGGAAATTTAAAATTAATTTAGTTATTTATTTTTTTTTAATTATTGATTTTGGAACAAAAACGTCGAGCACTTCAGACGACAATGCCTAGCAACCAGCTAGCGATTGAGTATAAGAGGTGGTAGTATCACGTCCACTAGGGCCAAGAATCAATTGATGAGTTTGGCCATTCAAAAAGGCAATGCCACCAATGTTTTGGGCACTTTGCCTCACTGCAGTGACATCGACCGATTTGTAGGTTTTATATAGTTTAATTTTTCTTTGTTTAATTTTTTTCTTTTAATATTTTTATTATATTTTTTTTATTGATGACATACATAATTATGGAAATATTATCTGCCCCTGCGTGGTGTAATGGCCTATAACTTTCATCAATAAACGAACTATTAATGTGCTTGTCAAAGTTTGAAATGGGTAAAAAAATTTTAATATCAAATAGTTTGAGCGTCACATTTTTATAGTTATATAACGTCTTTGCTTTCGTAGCTATGAATAAAAAGTGATGACAGAACATCAAATACGATAATTATCTGTAGCGCAGACAGCAGTGATATTTGTCCGGAAATTGCTATTTTATTGACAATATTATATTACAGTAGATTTCGTTCGCGAGTTCTCTTTTACCAAATTTGATTTTCAATACAAACTTTAAAGACCCATTTCACCCCTTTAGGAGTAACATTTTTAAAGTCTGTTCTTAGCGGATGAATGCTTAAGTCATAACACTTATGTGTCAACTTAATTCGTTTTAAGGTTTGAGCTGTGCGTTAATAGACCAGACAGTTATCCTCAGTTTTCTTTTTTGTATCTATATTGTACCTGTATTACAAATTACGTTAGGTTTATAAGGTCAGCTGATAACTTTTTAGGCGAGAATTACACTTATAAGTTTTGTTCTAAGAATCTTAAAGAGATTTACATACGTTTTTCGTTATTGCTTTATACTTGAAAGAATTTACTGTCAGTGCTTTTATATTTGGCACTAACAGCTTACCTTAGCTTACTTAGGTAACTGTTACCAAATTTCAGAGCTGTTTTATGCCAATTATGAGAGTAAAACAAATGTAATTCTCAACTTATATTAAGCTATACAAATAATATAATAGTAAGTAAGCCACATATATAGATATATCTAACTATGTATTTTAAACTTTCGCGATTTATACTATTTATATTTACCTTTCGTCAGTCGCGGTCAGCTCGTGACCACGACGGATGCAAGTGCGACGAAACGGCGGCCATTAAAAAGGTATTACTACCATTAGTTATCGCGATAAGACCCGTTATATTAAATATGAATATCTAACTATAACACTTTAAACCACTATACCAATGTTGATGAATTTTGGTATAAGTAAAAGAAAAAATTATGGAGAAAGACCTACATTTTACCGGGAAAATAAAGCTTGATGCAAGTGAAATAGATGTTTATATGAAGAATCTATCATTACATGAAGTAATAGGATATTCAAATTATTCTGCGGAAATGAAGTTGCGGGAACTTGTCGCTCTTAATATGCGATGAACTGTAATAGATATTTAAAATTCTCACTGCATTTGGTTATTTATTATTTGTATCAAAGGGTATCTCTCCAACTGGTCTCATATATGGATGCTGATAAGCAATAATGTGTCAACCCACAAAAAGTCAAATTTTGAAATATTGATGTATTTGAATACCACGTAACCTATTTAATACTATTCAAAAAGTGTCAAGTCATCTAAACTAAATAAGTATGGAAAAAAGTTTCTTAACTCAATGTTTCGAATTTCAGGTACGTTCCATATTTTGCAATTTATAAAAGAATCTCAAACATTTAAAAACTTATTATTAGATTACATAATAAATAAATCTATCTGCTATTGATTCATTATACATTTTATCAAAATATAAAAGAAAAGATGAATATATACGTCTTCAAACAAATTCATTAAGTATACATAGGTTTGACATGTTTAGACGCCATTTTCTCAAAATGAAGTCCGTGTGGCTTGACACAGTATTACTTATCAGCGTCCATATAGCTTCAGTTTTTTAGTTTTAATATCAAAACACCTAAAATAAGTTAGTCAAATAAACGAAATGATGAACGAAATGCATTGGAAGTCGCCCCACTTTTTTTTAAGTCTTTTGGTGCCTCAAATGGCGGCTGCGATCACTTAACATGAGGTGACCCGCCTGCTCGTTTGTGCGCTATTTTTATACAACAAAAACCCTCTTTGATTTAATTTTTAGTGTAATCTATGAAAATGCAGATGTGTATCAAAGATAAATAAATCAATAAAGAGTTCCTAATCTAAGCGGGTTTCTTTTGAAGCTAAGTTTTCCTTTAAAAAATTATGGACTATTATTTTTATATGAATTGTGATATATTAGACATAAATTAGCTATCTTTGAAAATGCATTTTAACTTCAAACACTTTAATATTTGAAATTGTTGTAACAAAAATAAGGCAACGTTTACATGCCTGGTGTTTTTGACGTATATAAGGGCGTTTACAAATCGGGCGTGTTTTCGTAGCGTTTGACGTTCGTTTTATACGAATACGCTGTACAAGTTTTCGTACGCTCGATGTCGAGTTTAGTTTTAAAATCAAAATAGGTGGAATAAATACGTCATATAAGTAAATTCCAATACGTATTTGCTTTTGAAGTCGATTCTCCCTTTTTAAATATTCTTCTTCGTTTAGTAATTGTTTAGTAGTATTTAACAGACATGTGTGATAGTTGTTTCTCACACGGTATCTCACATGTTAGCACTGATAAGCAATAATATGTTAAGCTACACGGAGTTCATTTTGAGAAAATGTCATCTAAAGATTGGTTTGGCAACCTATTTTTATTGTTTGAAGAGGCATATATCCAAATTTTTTTTCTTTTTTGATAAAAGGTAAATTTAATAAAATTCAGCTTGGTTTAATAAACATTTTTATCTAATAATAAGTTTTTAAAATATATGAAATTATTGTATATTGCAAAATATGGAACACATTATAATATTTCAGACATTAAATTAAGAAACGTTTTTTTTTTTTAATAATGTTAAATACGTGACGCATTATTAGAACACGCCCAAATCTCCGAATTTCACTTTATGTGGGTTAACACATATTGCTTACTAGCTTTTGCCTGCGACTTCGTCCGTGTTTTCGTCGTTTTTCGTAAAAAAGTAGAGTATGTCCTTCTTTAGGGTTCAGTGGTTTTGTCAGATCGTATTTTGGTAGGGAAATATAATATGTCAGTCCACAATACTTGATTTCTATGATTTTTTTTATTGAATAGGTAATAATGTTAACTTTTTTTTTAATTAGGAATGAGTGAGATTATTATAAACGTAAGAATAAACAAATATAATCAGAATGCTCCGAACTGCTAAGCTATCAGGAATTACATGTGTTATTGTGAGTCAACCATAAAATATAGACTTATACTGTTACGGGATATTTTTTAGAAAATGTTATCTAAAATATTTCTGTCATACATGATTTCAATGTAACTTTAACCATTAAGGCTGCATACGTGACGGAAGCTTAAAAATTGGAGTAACGTCTCCCGTTTTTCCAAAGTTTCCCTTCACTACTCTGCTCCTATTGATTGTAACGTCATAAAAAGTATACTATAACCTGCCCAGGAGTATGAAGAATAATTGTACTAAGTTTCGTTAAAATCCATTGAGTAGTTTTTGTTTCTATAAGGAACATACATACTGACAGACAGACAGACAGACAAAAATTTTACTGATTGCATTTTTGGCATAAGTATCGATCACTAATCACCCCCTGATAGTTATTTTAAAAATATATTTCATGTACAGAATTGACCTCTCTGCAGATTTATTATAAGTATAGATATAGATAGATGAGCATACATTTGACGATGAGCTTACAGGGCTATTAGGCTACGAAATAATCCGGATTAAATGGTCGGCCCTTTCATACGCTTGTTTTAAAGCGTTAATCCTTCTTTTAATTACTCTAGTAAGTGACATATTATGAAACTGTATGAGGAACCCTGATTGTCCCTTAATCTCTTCTCTTGTGTAATAAATCTGTTGTGAAAACCACATTGCCAAGAGGCAACGTGGTTTATTAAAGATAAAGATTTATTAAAGATAAAGATTATCATCATGTCTATCAAAAATGCATGGCCGAAATTGAAGGCTTGGAGGTGGTGGCGCAGCAAATAAAAGGAGAAGTCTCCTTCCATTTGCTGCACCAGTTATTTATATACTAGGTACGTTTGTACAGGTATTAGGGCTAAAAGATATTGTGAAAAAATGGAAAAGTTGTCTGATGATATTTGGGATTTTTTTTTACGAAATCTTTATTATAGGTAGTAGGATTATCTTCTTCTGTAGAGCTCCAGAGTACCCTAGATAACCATTCCATCCTCTCAGCCTTGCAAAAATGGTGGAAATTCATATTCAACAGAAAAATCGAGTAATATGATTAAGTTTTCGAATCATTAAATTGAACATTTGCGTTATATTAACAACTAAATGAAAAATAGGTTTCTAATTTCAGAGCATTTATACAAGCTTTTTAGTTTTAAAGATTAGATTTTTGAGATGAAGCAGAAAACTATCTTTACCGCTACGTTGCAAGAAAAGATTCTTAGGGCGTTTTAATTCATGGACAATATCTATATTAATATTATAAAAGAGTTTGTTTGTTTGTTGGAACGCGCTAATATCAGAAACTGCTGGTTCGAATTGAAAAATTATTTTTGTGATGGATAGTCAATTTATCGAAGAAGGCTATTGCTATAACATCGCGCTTTGATCAATAGGAGCGGAGCATTGATGAAAAATGTTTCAAGTATGGAATAAATTTTAATTTTATATAACTAGATTTTTTCCTCAAATTAACCCCAGGGCACAGCTAGTATGTTATATTTTGAATTTCATTCACAGATTTCCAAAAAAATGTACAGTTAGCAAAAACGCAATTTACACGAAAACTTTTATGGTACCAAATGAAAATATTTCTGTTAAGTTTTAAAAGCCGACTTCGTTTAGAATACTTACTGAAAATGTAAAAGTTGAAAAATGTTTTTCCCATTTCATATGTAAAGAAGCTTTTACTTTAATAATTTATTTTGACTTTTATTCAGTACAGATTACATATACGGGCGTCAGGCAGATACAGGCGTCTAAAAAAATACTTGTTGCTTATAGAAAAAAGTATTTTTTTTTAATAAAAATAACTGGCGTAATTTAAAGTACATACTAAAAAATCCTTAGTAGCTAAAGCATATCACCCAGGCAGGATTTAGTATAAGCTGGATTCACACAGGGTGTTTAATATATTTGTAACTCATAAATTTATGTACCCATCGTAAAACTTTTAAAAAGAGTAACTATCGAGTTTCTTGCCGGTTCTCATCGGTAGAATCTACATTCCGAACCGGTGGTAAATTAATTAATTAATTAGTGTTTTGTTTTCTTTTGTTTCTGTATTGACGATTAAAAAGTGCTTGTAAAAGCCTACTTGAATAAAGCATATTTTGATTTGATTTTATGTGGCAAACGAGCTGGCGGGACAATTTTCGTCCATGGATATTTACACAACGAAAATAGCCATAAATGTGTTACCAAAATTCTACCAAGGCAATCTTACGAAATCTGAGTTGATGTCAAATAAATTAAAATTAAAAATTTAAAAAACCTCCGATATTCATTTCAACAAACCCCCACGCAATATTTCTGGTGTACGTTGGCGGAGAGTTATGTTATCCTGCTGATTCTATATGATGCTGCAACATCGTGTCGAGGTTACGGAACTATGTTAATTTAATGATATAGTATAGTAAATTTCAATTCGTTTAAACCTAAACTAGAAAACAGCTGAAGACCTTTAAACGTCTCAATGATTTCATAAATTATAGCTAAGAACCATCTCAATAACATCAATTTTCAACAAAAACCGCATCAAAGTGGTCTAATTTTTAGGTACTATGATACCACAGACAGACACACAGATACTCACGTCAAACTTACAACACCCCTTTTTTGGGTCGGAAGTTAATAAGACATTAACAGTAGATTGTTGAATTAAATAGGAAACCGTGACTGAATGATTGATTGAACGCACAACTCAAACCATTGAACGGATTGGGTTGAAATTTGGCGGCCAAATATTTATAATAACGTCGGCATCCGCTAAGTCCGAATTTTCGAAAATTCAAATTCCAAAGAATTAAAATGAAGTTTCTATATATGTATGGAGAGACCTTTAAATCGCAAAGTCGCAGACAAAAGATAGTTCGACTGTATTAGAAGAAAACTTAATACAAGAAAACGACAATATTCAGCGAATAGTTTTGTTTCAGAATGCGTGGCCGGTGTCTGTTCCTGCGCGCACGCAGCGAGACTCCCAGTACCGAAAGTATCGGCCAAAACCGTATCGCTACATGGCGACCTGTTCGTCAACATCACATGGACCCTGCCGAAACCGAGAGAACCCCGGCGATTGCCGCCGAGATTAAAGAAACAGTTCTATTTCGTCAGGTAAGGTATAAGCAAAAGTGAATACTTGTGGATGTGGTTTTTTAACTACATAACATTACAATTCAAATTCTCGGTTTTTCGCTATTATAATGCATGCATGTATCATACTTACATATAAACCTTCTTCTTGAATCATTCCGTTTACTGATGCAAATCGCAATCAAATCTGTTGCTTAGTTTAAATGGTCTAAGCGTTCAGACGGCGGGAAGCGATTTTGTTTTGTAGACACAATAAAGATCAAAATATTAAAGAAACGTCTACTACAAGCCCTACTACTAATATAAATGCGAAAGTTTGTGATGGTGGGTTTGTTACTCCCTTTCGATGAAATTTGACAGCAATCTATGTAAAAAACAAAGTCGAGTTAGTTATTTATAACTCAAAATGAATTTTTATGATCTTTGATTTGTTAGTTTAGTCTCCGCTCCGAATAGCAGAATAACTAATTAAAACATCGGAAAAATTCGCAATAAGGAAAATTCATTTTGTTAAGAACGGCTAAAAAGATAACGCAATTTGATTTTGAGATACGAAGATAGCCGATTTAACTAGTACTATAAAAATGTTTCATACGGATTGGCTAATGGGAAGAAATCTGAAACTATAAGAGCTTGAAAAATTTGTTAAAAGAAACCAAGTGACTGATTTTGAAGTTATAAAAATTGCATTCAAAGATTTGCAAAAAAAATCTACGGAATCGAACCTGGTACTTAAAATATATATTATTTTTTCACTTTTGATTGTGGATATAAATAGTCGTATGTCGTGTTACTACGACAAAATAACATAGGTTTCTTTTTATCAACATACCACTCTGGCGAAGACGCAAGAGTAAAAAACTAAAATTTTATACCAATTATTAGGACATACCGACGTAAAAGAAATCTTAGTATTTAAAAAAAATACAAACCACTTAAAAACTCTTAAGATGATATATCTAGGGCGTATCGCATCACCTAAGTTTCACTTTTAAATATCTAAACTTGAGACGTGAAATGCTCTTAAATTCCATTTCTTATTAAACTGAAGTGTCTGTATTTCTTGTGATTTCAGTGAAAACTTATTAAGAAGGACCGCCTGGCTTACTGAAGATACAAAGGCGGTTTATGTCTTGTATTTTCGGGGTGTAGAAGTATTTTATGCTCCCTTTCTTTTCTATGCCTTTTTATCTGTTTTAATTCTCTGGAGCGGTCGATTTACTCTTATATTGCTTTACCTTGACGTAAAGGACTTTTAACGCGCTGATAAAATGCCAGGTGTGTATACGCACTAAAATCAAATACCGCTCAAGTTTCTTGCGCGGTTGACGAGCAAGCTGGATGGCATTCTGTAACATGGCTACAAAGTCTTATTATGCGCGTGTACACGTGAACAATACGAGTACCAAAATACGTCCTTTTACTTGCTGATGAAACGCCGGGGATGTGCACGTACTAAAGTTAAAAATCGTTCAAGTTTCCAGCATGCTTGACGAGTATGCTGGATGGTATTTCGCAACATGTCTATAAACTATTATTATGCGCGTGTACACGGGAACAATACGAGCACCAAAATACGTCCTTTTACGCGCTGATGAAACGCCGGGGATGTACACGTACTAAAATTAAAAATCGCTCAGACATCAAGTGTGCTGGAAAATTAAATTGCAAATGAATCTTACGTCATCAAAACGTTTTTACTCCATTCGCATTCGGGCCATTAGATGTTTCACATCAAAAGCAAAAGTTAAATTCGATATAAATCTTAAAAAGAAAACATAAACACTCCAGCTTATTCAAAATAACCGAAGTTACTAGAAGTTATTCAAATGTTTTGCTTGTTAATAAAACTTTTTCAATTTGCTGATTGCTGCTGATTGTTTTAAATGTAATCAAATTATGGAGTTTTTTTTTAATTAATTACTATTCGAGGTCTGATTTTATTTAATAGTCATTAATCAAATTGTTGCCTATAATTAATTCACTGCTGGGCAAAGGTCCTCCTCTTAAAGAGAAGGTTAGTTAATAAGGATTATGCAGAACGAATCAAAGCTGCTTAGACATTTAGGGAAAATCAAAGTAACAAATATGACAAAATTTTAAGGATGTATGGAATTCTAAAAAGTAAACTCTAGAAAGTTGACAAATGTTTTATTACCATCAGGATGGACGGATCGTTGCGACGCTAAGATCATCTCACTGACAAAGGTTAAAAGATATTTCTTGTTAAACGTAGATCATAATTATGTACAATTGTACTTATTTATAACTTTCCTTCATATAGAGATGTCGCCCCATTTTTTCCCTCACTTGATATTCCTCTAAATCATTCAGGTCATTTTAAGCTGACTTTGCATTAGTGGCCTCTGGTATTGCAAATGTTTATGGGCAGTGGCGATCACTTAACATTAATTGACCCGCTTATTTATTCGTTATCTTCATTAAAATATAAAGTATAAGTTGTCGTCGTGTGAGTTTCGTGTTAATCGAATCCGGCAATAAAATAAACAGGCAAAACCTAGGTCCTTATAGTACTTACTTAAGCTGTCCCTTGAGCAAAACCGGAACGAGGTAATCGAGTAAAATACCAATAATTTATTAATGAAAATATGAGATTATATACGTTCCGATACGAATGTCTTTACTCGATTTGAAATATAACGTATTCATCCGTAATGTAATAAAAAAATTCAATTTCACACTCTCGATTTATATATGTCTTTAGAATTCAAGAGTCGCGTGACATGGTTTCAGGAAAATGAGCAACGTTATCACATTTCTATATTCCCTTTATTCGTTTCGTTGCTATGTTAGGTATGGTAACAAAATATGTAATAGATGGTAAATAAGAAATCATATCTATTGAGGTCTTAGCCAACTAGCCTGTTTTAACATCAGAGATGTGCGACTGAATCGGTGCTGCGTTTGGTCATTTCTTCTTATAAAAATATAAATACGGAGAAATGACCTATCCTCCTGTGTTCTTCTTGACATTTGTGACAGCAGAGGAGCCTTTACAGTATAAAAAGGAATGAGGGATGAAAGGGTTTAAGAAGTAAGAAAAGGAATGGCAAAGAGTGAGAGAGAAGGAAGCCTAACGTCCACTGCGTTACGCTATCTTCTCTCTCACTCTCTGTATGAAGTAGTTATTACTTCAAGTTGATTTTCTGTACTTGTGTGGACTGCTCCAGTCATGTCAAGAAGCGAACTATAGTTCATATACGGACTGGCGTAATGGCATACAATTAGGATTTACCACAGATAAAACATTATCAGCTTTTTATGAAATTGCTTATTAGAAAGATTTTTAATGTTTTGTCAACTATGTTTCAATCAATTTTTAGCTTTGACATTTGATAATCATTTTTACCACTAACTTTCCACGATAACAAGGTTTTTTGAAACTAGAAGTTACTATCATGCACATAACCAGCAGTTGTGCGTAGTAGGAGTTGGGCACTGCGACTAGAATTTTTATGTGCGCCGATAGTAATATTTACACACTAAGAAAAAGCGACAAAACTGCCCATACTTAAAGTAGTACTACAGCACTAAGAAAATTACAAAACTCTTTTTTTTCATTGTGCACTACAGATGTCATACTAAGATCTTTTCCTCATAATTTACTTTTTTGATTTATGCAATAAGACGAAAATTTTTTCGTAAATACCAAGTACGATTCTCGGGCCGTGTAGAGTTTTTCTGCAAATCTATGAATGCAGTTTTTCTAAACTTCATAATCGGTAACGAGAATCCCTTGAACAATGTTTTCTAGCTCTCATAGTCTCTGATTTTTCTCCCAACTGATGCATCTTCATGACTCATTCTGTATAATATTCATTATTCTTAAACCAAGTTTAAACCATTTCAGTTGCACAATATAACATTTCAATAAATTATCGTCAATTTAAGGGAATTAATGTACACATATAAAACACTTAAAAATAAATGAAATCAATGAGTTGACCAAAATTCAAATATGTATTCTAAATTAATTGTCCACAGCATTGGAAAACAAATGGTTTCTGACGTCCACCCAGCACCGTGGTTCGCATACACGATAACTCGTAGAGTCGACTCCATAGGGTTCGTCGACGAAGAAGAGGGTCGCCAGTGGCAGCTGCTACCAGTGTCGGACCGGAGCATCGAGCGTAGCGATGCGCGGAGCGGACGTAACATCGTGCTGGATGTCAAACTATTGGCAAGAGTCAGTTTGGTCGATGAACGTGGATGCGTCGGACCCGCGGGGAATGCGACCGCGTATGGTTGGTTTTATTTAATAGCTTAACGACTCATCTACATTAATATTATATAGAGGTAAAATTTGTTTGTATGTGGGGGGTAATCTCCGAAACTACTGATCCGATTCGAATTATATTATATAGTTAGATAGCCTGTTTATTGAGGAAGGCTATATTACAATACGCTAAAACTCATAGGCGCGAAGTACCACAAACTCGAGTGAAAACGATGTTTTTTGTTTTCCAAATTAGGTTGCTATTTATCTCAATAAAGGATTTATTTTAAGCGTAATCGTAAAATTATAAAGTATATAACTACTATCTTAGTTCATATTCCATAAGTTTTTATATCGCTTATCCGATTGAGATACAATTTTGTCAGCTTCTTGTTTGTTCTGGTGCAAAGGTTATAGACTTAAATTATTCATCAGAATTGACCCCAAGGGTCCTTTAATTATTTTTCGCTAGTCCTTATAGTTTCGGATCTATTCTACAACGCTCAGTAAAAAACCCTGTATATATTAAATGGATAAGTTAAGACTTTGGTTGAAGTATAATTTATTCTTTTTTCTGTCTAAAAAGTTTATTCGACATTTTTTTATTATTTTATAGATCCGACGGTTGTCCCGAGGTCTCCTGTAGGAGCATTTGTAAGTATATAATTTAACTTGTACAAGTTTAAACTAGGTCATTCTGTCTACTCTGATTTCTCTAGGCTTTTGAAATTACACGAAAAAACTTTATTTGTATAGTTACATAATTTGTATTTTACGATACAACTACATGTAAAGGTAACAAAAATAATTTATTTTCGTTCAAAGTTTTTAACGTCATCTAGGTAACCTTATATAAGTTGTGATTGTCAATAAATATGTTACAGACAATAAAGTTTTTCAGATTTAATCGCAATGAGCAAAACTTACAAGTACAGTTCTCACCTTAAATAGCATAATAATGTAATTGTTTGTATTAGAACACAATATCAAACCTAAACTCATTCTAACTCTAAGTATTAACAAAGTTTTATTTGACTGGCTTTATTAGTATGGGACAAATCTTGTAAAAAAATTACAACCATTTCTTTTTATCTAATGGAGTTTTAGGTTTTTTAAGTTGGTGAAATATCTTGTTCTGTTTATTGCCTTTAACGCAGATATGAGAGTTATAGCCTATTTAAAATTAAGTAGCATTTGAGAATTTGTTCGTTATTCGCTTTGTTTTGTTTAAAGGCACTGTGGGCAGCATTCGGCGGAGCCTGTGTGTTAGCGATGGTCGCAGTATTAGCGGTCAGTGCGCGAGCGGTTAAGCGAGTATTGAATAAATTCCGGCCCGCTTCCGCCTCCTCTCCGCTCCAACCTTTAGGTCATCGGCCGCTTTGGTTTCCGCTGGACACGTGAGTACAGATTTTTTAATTAGCGAGTTTGTCGCTATATATTGTACATATACAATTGTACATGTACAATTGTACATGTTAATTTATAAGTGCTTGTCTATAAGAAGATTTTATTTCACATGAGATAAAGTAACTTCGATAAAATTATATCTAATAAATGAACCATTTTATCGAACATTAAAATCGCCAAAAATATTAATTGGAATACATTTATAACTTAATTCGGTTCCTCTTATACATTTAGACCTCGCTTTTCCCGCGAGGTACTGTAATGGCTATCAAAATGATACGTCATTGTTTAAATAGTCGAAAAAAAATTAATGGAAAATGGAAAAGAAAATTGTATCGTATTCGTGATATAACCGATCACTAATATCCGTAGGGACACAAAAAGCCGTAATTTGTTAAGAAAGCAGTTCAGAAATAAATTTTGAGAAATCTTAACCACGAGACTTAATGTCAAACATAATCAATCACCATCGCGTACAAATTGAAGGCAATCCTAATTGAGAGAGTATAACAATGAAATCGTAAACAATTTACTACGTTTTAAATCAACAATCAGCTTTAAATGTAAGATGAAATGCTCTTGTCTTTGTGAGTGTGTTCTAGAATTAGTTATTGGGTATAGCTAATGAATGCAAGAATAAATATGAGCATTGAGTTTCGAATATTTATAGTAGACTAAAGTAATGAATGTATGAATGTTTGAATTGGACGATTAAAAGTGAATTATTCGGTAGTCCCCTCTATTTGGGTATTTTTGTGCAGTACCGGTTTCAGGGTGGGGCGACCCGGGCGGTCGCTAGGGGCGGCAGATCCTAAAATGGCCCCGAGCGCTATTTCGGCGCTTTGACTCACGAATTAATCAATAAAAAATGAACAACTTTACTAGAAAATAAGCGGATAATAAGAGAAATATTATGGCTCTAGCGATCTTATGTTAAAATAACTACTATTATTTTATTATGCACGTTTTTATAAATATTACACCCAGCCAGCCGGCTGATAATATTTTCCTATCTGATAACAAAAATATATAAGAGCTTACACATAAAACCTGAGAGTGGAGCATTCTACGTACATTTCTACTGAAAATCTTGAATAATAATTTAAAACATTTGTAAATAACGTTTCAATTTTTATTTTTATATATTACAAATGTCATTTCCTATACAGTTACAGTCACTTATTTGTTTTTTATATCAGTAAGCTTAATCTTTAATATCCGTAATATTTTAATTATATTTTTGTAAATGTCCTACTGCTGGGCGAAGGCCTTTTCTCTTATTAGGGAGAAGGTTTAGAGTTTAATTCACCACGCTGCTCCACTGCGGGTTGTCGGATATAGATGTGTCAAAATTTCTCACGGCACATTTTCGGCAGGTTTCGTCACGATGTTTTCCTTCACCGCCGAGCTCAAGATGAATTGAAATACAAATTTACCACTATAAAACTCAGAGATGCTAGCCGGGGTTTGAACACGCGATCATCGGTTGAGATCGATGTGTTTTAACTACTAGTCCATCTTGACTCTAAAAAAAATAATCCATTTTTTTTAAAACATCGATTCTGGTAACGCTGGCAAAATGTCCTACACCTGCCCAGTTGACACCTGTATAACCTTTCATACAATTAATATTTTAATTCACATATCTGTCAATTTGCCTTGAATAACTCAGTAGGCGTTCTGGTAATTATGTGACAGTAATTTACGAGAATATTATGATCGTAAATGAATTTCTCTTAGAATATTTTATTATTGATACTTAATTACTTTCTACATACGTATTCTACATAGCA
Source organism: Hypolimnas misippus (assembly GCA_037950945.1). Classification (NCBI taxonomy): domain Eukaryota; kingdom Metazoa; phylum Arthropoda; class Insecta; order Lepidoptera; family Nymphalidae; genus Hypolimnas; species Hypolimnas misippus. The sequence continues at coordinate 10,759,400 of JBBEEQ010000006.1, forward strand.
TTTTCCCGGTTCTACCAATGTCTTATCATTCTAGCGTAGGTTTTGACAAATTATTAATTTTTAATAATTTGTCAAAACCTACGCTAGAATGCCGTTATCGGAGCCGTTATCGTCCGAGCTTCGTAACTCAAGAGGGCAAGTCGCTTACCATTAAAACTATAAAAACTCCTTAACAAAAGGAACAATCATTATCTGGTGATTACAATAATCTGGACCGACAGCTTTACGAACTCTCTAAGAGTTAGCGCAGAGAGAGAGAGAGAGAGAGAGAGAGCGCAATAAAAATACCCACATAGAGATACACAGCATTTAAACTTAGGAATACATATTTGTATAAATAGAAATATCAGCTGTTATCATGACAGTAATTACTCGCAACGCTCGGCGCACTCGGAGGCAGAGCTGGATTTACTCTAAGTGGTGCCCTGGAGCCGAAAAATGCCGCCCCTTTACCTAAATCTTTACCTATAGTCTAATATTCTTTATTTTTCTTATTTAGCAGACAAATTCGACGTATTTCTAGCCACATATAAAAGTTAGACAAGAAATTATCGATTGAATAATTGAACTGAATCGTTTTTATAATGAAAAAGTATAATGATAAATAATTGTTCGAAAATTCGTGATTTTCGTTGGGGGTATTGTTGCCAAATATAGACGTAAGAAAAGTAAACGTAACTTTTGTAATAGAAAAAGTTCACTTTAATAATTAAAAATATTAAAAATAACTCACACTTCAAATTTTGTCGCCCTAGAAATTTTGCTGCTCTGGCTACAGGCCCCTAGTGCCCCTATAGCAAAGCAAGCACTGCTCAGAGGTGTATTCTAACAGTTTACTCTTAGAACGAACATCTAGGTTGTCTCCTATAGTGCTCTTCCACGTTTATAGTTCAGTAATAAAAAAAAAAACATTATATACGATGTTACGTCGTTACTTGTTTTTTTAGGCGTGAATTGCACTTGTTAGTTTTGTTCAGAAACTTCCACAAGATTCACTTAAGTTGTTTATCAATTATTTTATGCCTGAAAGAATTCATTGACAGACTGAAGCTGTGACAAGCTTACGTATATTATGTACTTAAATAGTAGTTAGTTACCCAGGCGACTGTAATCAGGTGTTAGAATTGTTTTATAGTATACGAGAATAAGGGGAGAATTACATTCATAAGTTTTACTTATCCAATTGATATACAGCTCTGTAACCTGGTAACAGTTACCTAGGTTCCATTACGCATTGAGGCGCGTATCACATGACATTTTCGCTCAGTAAATCTTATAACGAAATGAAAATCTAAGGCTTTTCAAAAAATTACTCAGGACTCGCTCTTCAACAATATCAAAATCGTTTTCATAGTGTACGGAACTCCGTAAAAAATGCCAATCGTATGTGCCAGTTAGTCATTGCAAGAATAGGCCAAACACACCTAATCTTCAAGAAGAGGGTGTTACTGGTTGTAAATAAAAAAAAATTATATCTTTGTCTGTCTATTCGTTTGCTTGTTCCTGCTAATATTTGATATGTTTGGACTGATTTTGACAAGACTTTCACTCAAAGATAACTTATAATATATAAAGAGTAACTTAGGTTAACTTACTTTTATAGTAAAAATATTCATTTTAATTAATTAATAAAATAGGGTTATGCGAAAACAAAATGAAATAGTGAACAATATCCAATTCAAGTAGAGAAGGTAAAAATTTTATCTCAAATTAACTGTCCCTTGCGGCTTCACTCGCATTTATGGCTACTGCTTCACTCCTATGAGTCTACAGCCTACAGCCTTCATCAATAAATAAACTATCTAACACAAAAATATTTTTTAATTCGAACCAGTTATTCTTGAGATTAGCGCGTTTAAACAAATAAACTCTTCAACTTTATAATATCAGTATAGATTAATGGGGGTAAAACCGGGGAACATGGCTAGTATGGTATATGAAACTTTATATTTACTGAAGAATTGTTAAGAAATATATATAAACATTACAAACGCATGATAAATTTTATAATCTATATAGCATAATTTAATTTTTTAATCGCAAATTATCTTTGCAATTGCATAAGCAGATAACATCACGATGGATCGGTAAGGAAGCCATCGGTCCATTGTCTTAAGTTCGACTCCGAGCGATGCTATCGCGATATTTCAAACACATATGTATTCACTTTCACGTGATCTTTCTCACGCACTGTTTGTTTTACATCACAGTTATGAGAACGAATTAATACAATTTTTGGGTAGTAAATAAATTGAACAGGATTATTAATGTCGATGACTGGACGCTCTTAAGGTTTATTGCTTTTCATTAAATTAAAATACTTGCAATTATAACTTTAATTTGCTTTAGTGAATGTTTTCCATTAAAAATGGACTGTTTTTTTGATGAGCTGGCAAACGAGCAGGCGGGGATACCCACGTTAAGTGATCACAGCCGCCATGTTATAGTACCAGAGGGTTCCTTAAAAATGAATGAGAGATTGAAGGGAACATGACATAAGAAAACGCAGTTATGTTAGCTACTTCATGCCAATTTTCTGTAAGAGTGAGGTGCTGCCCCGGTCGAGCCAGCCAATATACGCGTGTACTCTGTACTCTACAGTTAGCCTTTACCACAGTTCGCTTGTTTGCAAGAATATCGTAGTAACTCGAAATTCTAACAAATAGAACTAAGTATGTCCAAAGACCACAAATCTTTGATGTTTTATCATGAAGAGAGTTGCGATGATAAATTTCCTTTAAATCAATAAAGTTATAACATCAAGGGGTCGTTTAAATTTTGCAGTTACGCCAACACATTAATAAAGAAATTTAAAAATACCATTCCCTAAAATTCATATGTTTTAGTTGCATCGATATTCTTGAAAAACAGCGAGTTGTGAGCGAGTCTCGGTAAACGGCCTATTTGCGAAGAGTTTCGACCAGCATCTTAAGAAACTCTCTCTGAGCTGCTGGGTCAAGAGCAGGATACAAAAGGCAGTGTTGCTTGAGACGGCACGCATAGTGAGGAGGTTCCTCAACCTGGAACCCTAGCTACTGGACGAGGTCATCTCCGCGTTCAATAGATATATCTATTTTATATATTTTTAAATGTTTTTATATTTATATTTTTGTAAATATATTTAAAAATGTACAAAATAAGTAAAAAGAATAAATAAGAGAAAGACACGAGAATCATATTTCAGGTCTTTTTTTCGAACTTCTATAATAATATATCGCCTTTCTCTCTTGACACCAACAACCCATTGCTAGGCAACTCTTCAAGTCACATATACAGAACATCATTTAAAAAATATTAGAACCTACAAAATATACTTTTTAATCTATAACATACCTAGATAAAACATCATAAAAGGCTATGTTTTATTTGAGATTTCATAAAAAAAACTGTTAAATATATGAATATTTAATACGATAATATATATTAATTATAATCGTACGGAGCACAATAAAATACGTTCACTCAATTTAACGTTTAATCGATGACAAAAACATATCGGAGTACCTTATTATACATTATAATAAATCTACCCCCCCATACATATATCACAAAAACAATTCACCAAAAAAAAAAAAAAAATACAAAACTATTTTAATACAAATGTAGCAGTCACGTTCTAAAATGTAAAACAAATAGTTTTTCGCAACTAGCGAATGTACGAAAATTCCTCATTTGCTACAATGATAAATTATGCAAGGCTAACAGCGGCCATCAAACGGTCGACTGGCGTAGCGAATAAGGTGAGTAATGATTATAACTTAATACAAACACTATTTAGGATCGTTTCTTATGCTCGCAAATGACGTTATCCAATTCCATCATTATGCGGAAATGACCGTTCTAATATTAGTTGTTATATAAATCTGTTTAATGTATTATGCCTATATAAAAGGGGCTTATCAAAAGTGAAATGCGTTAGTTCGTTTATTTGGATAATATACTTTTTAGTTATTTTGATTTTAATGCCAAATTACTGAACCGCTTATAATGAAAACATTATGGGACTAATTTGGAAATATCATTTTATCAAAATCGTTCCAGAAGAATTTTTTGGAATTTGTATTGAAATGGGAATTACGCGGAAATATCGATATCCAATAACTTATCCGCATTCAAAACTTCTTTCATATTGGAAATTTACGTAATAGATGTGTATATAATAATATAACAATAATAAAGAAGAAATACAAAATATTTGGAACATGAATAAAGTATAAATAGTGCTTCTGGTGCTCTCCAGCCGGTGTTAACCCTAAACATCTTCTGCAAGACGTACAATGGATCTATACCATAATTCTTACATCCTTATGTAAAAAGCTGGCATCTTAAACTCATACCGTATTGTCCGAAGGTTTTTGCAGTGCTGTTAATGGGAGTTTTTTTTAAAAGAAATACCGAAAAATTAATTTTTCGAGGAAAAAGGGTTTCAAAGTAATAAATTAATAATTAATGCGTAATATTTGTAACATTTTTTAGTCAGTTGAGTGTATTATTGTTTACATTACTTAAGTTTTGTTTTATATTTTGTTAGCTGACATATTTGTTTTTTTTTTAAACACAATTACAAAACGCTTGTTTCGTGGTTGCATGATTTTAAAAATTTAAGCTTAAGCTATTGTTCCGCTGATGTCAGCTGAATCTAGATTTAGACTGATTAATGTTCTAGATAAGGTGATTGTGTTATATTCAATCTTTTATGATCAATTACGGAACTGCAATTTAAAGATTAGACGGACTAATGTAAAAAAATAATGTCATGCTTTCGCACAATCGTGGGTTACAATGTAACATGAAATTCTAAGTATTTGTTTTTGTACCTAAGCGTATCTGATTTATAAACAAAAGTGGTAGGTTCAGCGCCAATTATATTGCGCTAAACGAATTAATTATTTAACAATAAAATTGCCCAGATTTACCTATCCTACATTTAACCCGGCAAAATCTAAAGACTTCAGCGAAACCACGCACACATCTGTTAAGGAATTTATATTGGAATAAAAAAAGAACACATATTATGTTCATTCATTAAATTATTGATTAAATGCTTAAATTAAGAATTTTCTTTCCATACTTATTTAGTTTAGATTATTTGAAAAAAAAAATTGACTTTTGTAAAATACATATCGCATTATCAGAATACTACAATATCTCAAAATTAGACTTTTTGTGGGTTGAGACATTATTGCTTATCACAATCCAGATAATATCATATAAAATACTGCCGGAAAAAACCCCTTCCATTCACTTTCGTATAAGAATATAAAATTTTACCAAAAAATGCCAGATCGTACGTTCCTGCGCGTTAACACTAGTTAGTGTAAACATTTGTAGCATATCTACTGTATATTGTCTAGTATTAGTTCAGATCTCAAGAGTGTAAATTTATCCTAAATTGTTTACACGATGTCTGCGGTTACCACCTGTAACGCATGAGTCAATAGGTTGGATTAGGTTCAGTAAATTATTCAAAACACACAGAACACTGCAACGCAATACGTAAAGGTTAAACATAGATTTCAGAAAATAAAGATATAAAAAAAAACTTTAACGGCTGTTTCGCTCAAAGGTCATTGCAATTGGCCGATCCGTTAGTAGGATCAATTAATATTATGAACTTTTTTTTATAAAAAATTTGCTGGCAAATAGGTAGACTGAAATACCTGATCAGTAATTACCGCTGTCCATTTGCTCCTATGGTACGGAGCCACAAATTGCCAGCTTATAAAGGAGTAAGGAAGCAGTAGTAGGAATAATTAAAGACAAATAATATAAAGCTGTAGAATATGTTGTATTTTGTTATAATACAGGTGATTTTTTAAGTATATTTTTTAATTTGCCGTATGTCCTTACTTCCCAGGATTTGATCCTTATTAGTAACACTATCAGATGGTGTGGTGTTATAAATAATGGCTCATTAACTAGCAGGCGGAACACCCGATGTAGAGTGATGACCGCCGCTCATGGCCATGTGTAGTACAAGAGGAGCGTTGCCAGCTTAAAAAGGAATTAAGGCTGAAGGGAATAAGAAGGAAAGTAAACAAAGGGTTAGTGTGCATCCAGATGCTTGATCCCAGGATCAATGTCGCTATTCGTAACATATTTCGAAAATGATATTTATAAGCAATGAAATTCCCGCAACTTCGTTTGTGTTAATACTTTTATGACTTATTTCATATCATTCATGTTTCATCCTTCACGACACAAAGCTTATGTCCTTCTTCAAACATCAATCTTTATTTATATCAAAATTCTTCAAAATTAGTTCTCTGGTTTAGACGTCAAAATGTAGCAGATAGACAGATGGGTTAAAGCGATATGAAGCTACATCTCTGTGAATTACTGACCTCATATAGTTAATCAAAGAGAGAGGACGCATCGATTCATTGCATCGCAGTAATCAAATGTTAAACTAAATCATGATCGAATTTCTAAACTAGTTACAATAAATATTCATTAAGCCAATGAAAATTTCCTAGGCTGGTCGCTCGTTATATAGCGAATGCCGATACATATACTCGTAGCGAGCAGAAGTTAAGAAACTTTACGAGATAAAAAATACACTCTAGGTAATCACGCTAAATTCTTTGAAACATAGCGATTATTAATAGTGTCATTCAACGCCAACAAGCGATCGATAATTAATAAGCACGTCTTTCCACGAAACTAAATCTTAATCGACCCAAGTCTTATTTTTCAAATATATATTTAGAAAGAGAGAAGGAACCATCGTTTAATAAGATTATTATAATTCTATTAAATGTTTATGTAATAATATTTTATATGTTCACATGTCTGCGTCCTGGTCACTTCTCCAGTGGTATTTACGTATGTAGGAAATGTGTTATCGGCTATGGCAAGTTCTCCTTTTATTACATACACCAACCACCAACACCAAGTTCAATAGTTGATACATTTTTCAAATATAATATTTAAAAAAGAATGAAAGATGATAAACAGGAAGTAAGGAAAGAAATGGGCGAGGGAGTTAGGCTTTCTGCTCTCTCTCTATTAGCTATTTCACGCAAATATTATTTCATTAATTTTATACAATATAATTATATTATATAATTTTAAATTGATGTTTGAGTGAAAATATTCTTTTTTATAATAAAAAAAAAGTTATTTTCACTCAATCATCAATTTTCTTACAGATTATCTGTAAGAAAAATAAATAATTAAAAAGTCTTATCTAAGATATAACCTTTCCTTGAAATATTTCAACAGAAAAACTTTACAATCCATCAACCTTGAGTCACTGTATTTGAACTTAATTGACATTAGCTTTCAAAATAAATATAAATTAAAGTTTATTAATTGTTTTTATAGTTAAAATTTAGTGAAAGCAATTAAAGTTTAGTGGGAAAAAGAAATTAAAAGCAGCGTGATTTATTTTGAAGTATTTCTCATCGAAGTTTTAATTAAAACGACATTTAATGAGGGTAAATAGAAATGTCGATTATTAAAATTCTTAACACTTTAGTCAAAAGTGAAAGTTGAAAATGGGCACAGATTTTTACCGTTAAATAGTGTGGACATAACATATATACGTTACAAAGTGTCACCATATAAAGATACAACCCTATTAATGGCTTTTAGTTATTTTTATACTAAAACTTTAATTGCTTTAACTGTCAAAATATTACATATTTTTCAAGAATTATCTCCCACATCATACAGCACACAACATTAGTAAAGAGTAAAGAAATTAAAATTTGTCTAAATATTTGGTGTAACGTAATTAACGTTGATATGTAGTTACTATTTTGACGTAAACTTATTCCATTCAATTCTTAAGATAATGGACGTAAACCCGACATCTGAGTTTTAGCATGTCGGACTGTCAGGGAGACTGACGCCTTTGACTGACATACTTAAATATGGTATGCCTTTATATTCATTTTGCTTGTAATTAACAGTGATTTGATTTCGTTGTACTTTCTTAAGATATTGGATTTTTTTTTAATACTAGATGAGACGTGAGAATACTTAACAGCATTACGTAATAATTGAAAATTAATAAAATCAATTATTTTAAGATATTGATCTAATTTCCGTTATGAGAGTGAAAAATTATCTTCAAAATGACTCACCGAACATTAATTTTAATTCAGTTTTAAGGGAAATGTTTCACGTCAAAAACACCTACACGAATACACTTTTATTTATTGTTAATGTCTGTGGTCAAATAAAGACTAGATTATTTGTGGTCAATCTTGAAATTGGTTAAAAATTTAATAAACTACGGTCCGCTATGCGAACACTACTAGTTATTAAAACGTAGAAAATATTAGGAAAAAAAATTAAAGAAAATATTTTTTTATGGGATAGTAAATGAATTCACATAACATTTATTGATTCTATGGCGGTACAAAGTTCGCCAGGTCAGCTACTCTATACTAATATTATAAAGAGGAAAGATTTATTCGTAAGTTTGTATGTAGGTGGTAATCTCGTAACCTACTGAACAGATTTTAAAAAATCATTTCGCGTTAGATAAGCCGTTTATTGAGGAAGGTTATAGGCTATATTACATCACACTACGGTAAACAGGAGTGAAACAGTAACCATAAACGCGAGTGAAACGGCGAGGGCAACTCCGGAATAATAGAACGTATTTTAAAAATTATACCATCTGGATATATTATTGTAGATGGTTATAGGTTATATTTGATGCATGTGTGCGTGTAATTTAATAACAAAATTATATTAAAGCGAGCTACATTGATATACCTATAAATTTAAATCGTATATAGTAAGAAAAACTTAAAAAGACAAAACGAATTTAATATAATTAAATTAAAAAGGAAAATATTATAATTTCCCACAACATTTTGAGATTGCAAAGTAAAACTTTTTACGTGGTATTTACTAGATCAATTAGAAACTAAATATACCCTTTCAAAGAAAAAGAATTTTTTGAAAATCGGTCTACAATCGGCGGAGAAATTGATTCATAAACATAAAAAATACCACACAAAGCCAAACATAGAACCTCCTTTTTCGAAGTCGGATAATAATTACTCGACACATGTCTTGATATTGACTTTACACATCAAAAAGTGTAATAAATATGAGGTTAATATTTGAGAATATTCAGAAGGTACTTGTTGCCTCAATAATTAAATTAATCGACCCTTTTAGGCAAGCATGAACATTGACATAACGTTTTCCCTGAGCCTAATGGGACCCGTTTCGCGATCTAATAATAAATAGAATAATAATAAATAGAAAATGTTTTATATAAAAATATTCTTAATCTTAAGATAAGAATGATAATACTTAAATAACTGGTCAAGTGCGAGTAGGACTCGCGCACCGAGGGTTCCGTACAAACTTATAGAAATCTATATAAGACTAACCCATCTACGCCATTTGTGGTCTTCATCATCAGTTCCAACATAAGTTACTATTAAAAATACCTAAATCGGTATACGCTTGCCTATAATATTTGAGGAGTTCCCTCAATTTCTCCAGGATCCCATCATCTGATCCTGACCTGAAGACAATGGGACCACCTTGAAAGTATATCTTTTCAAACAAAAAAAAATTGAAAATCGGTACACAAATGGCGGCGTAATCGGCGAATAAACATAAAAAAAAATTAAGGTCGAATTGAAAACACTCCTTTTTTAGAAGTCGCTTAAATATAATCAAATATTATGTAAATATGGATCACGTCCCAAAATCTATTTTGAAACTACTTAAGAGCACTTAAATTTAAAACACAATCATGGATGCAATCCATGGAAACACAAAATTTTATTTTAAGTACTAATACACCTTATACTTTCAAAAAAGCAAAGTTATAGCGCGATTCAGGATACACCCAGCGCCATCTCTTGACAATTTCAATGAACTAACTTGTTGACTTTGACATTAACAACATAATTATATTATATTTTATTCTCGTTTTATTTTTATTTATATTCTACTACCCCTGCACTACGTTCGTAAAATATTTAGATTTACATTATCAATCAAAATATCAAAATATATATTAGTGTTGCCAAGACGAAAATAATTAGTCCTTAATTCGAACAAAACTAATTGTTTATTTATAAATAACTAATTATATTACTAATAACCAGAAGACTTATATGTGTAGATAAAGAAGTAAATTAAATAACTCGATCTGTTTGAATTTAATTTTAAATTTTTCGTACTAAGTCAATACGAGTACTTAAATCAAATCTCTTATATTGAATGTTAATTACGTAATGACGTTATAAATCGACGATAAAACTTTTAAATGAAAAGTTTATTTCATTATTTTTAGCGCGTTTAAATAATAATTAAAATAAAAAAAATTATTAATCGAGCAGAATTATATCACAGTTAATGTCATAATGTTGTAATAGATGGCATTAGCTGTGCGCTACATCGCGCTATCATTTTGTTAGCTGCGATATATAGATTGCATTGCGTTGTTTATAAAGGTTTGCTGCTTTTTAATGTTTTCGTATTGATACAAATTTCTTCTCAGTGTTTGTAAAATTGTTATTTTGACCATGGTCAACTATTATGTTAATTTGTTACAAGTACATATAATTTTAATTCTAAGATTAATATATTTTCCGCTTGATCAATTTACAACTTGATACATTTACGCGTTCCTGAGAAAAAGGTTGAAAGACAGACGTACAGACTGACAGACACACGAACAGAAATTTACAGTTTTCGGATTTTTTCCTTTATGTATACTAAAGGACCTTGCTCCTGGCCAAATTTCATAATGCTTGGTCAATGGGAAGTACCCTATAGGTTTTGATTCCCTTGCGAATACGTTAAAAACGCTATCATACTTAAAATATGTGATATAAATGATTTTGATTGCGTTAACTTAGAAGTTTGATTTTTTCACACCTCTTAGTAATTACAATTCTGAGTACTTGACATTGATAAAAATTTGTTACCTTCACGCGTTTCTGAGAAAAAGGTTGAAAGACAAACTTACACACAAACAAACATACATACAAAAATTTACAGTTTTCAGATTTTTTCCTTTATTTGTACCATAAGATCTTACTTCTTGCCAAATTTCATCGTGCTAGGTTAATGGGAAGTACCCTATAGGTTTTAATTCCCTTGCGAAAACGCTAACTAAAATGGTCAAAATATACGACATATTTTCCATTATCTTTTGATTGCGTTGACTTAGAACTTTAATATTTTCACGGCCGCATGTCATCGTAGACTTGAGTATATGATATTAATTTCAACATGATACGTCCATGCATTTCTGAGAAAAAAGGGTTGACATCCCGACAGACAGACAGACAGACAGACAGACGGACAACAAAGTGATCCTATAAGGGTTCCGTTTTTCCTTTTAAGGTACGGAACCCTAAATAAGAGTGTTTGGTAATCTATGATACTAAGTGCCTGCACCGGCTTTGCCCGCGGTACATATGGATGCTGATAAGCAATAATGTGTTAACCCACAAAAAATCAAATTCGGAGATATTGATGTATTTTGATACTGCATTACCTATTCAACATTATTAAAAAAAATCAATAGTAATATAAACTAAATAAGTACGGAAATGTGTCTTAATATTTGTTTCGTATTTCAAGTGCGTTCCATATTTTGCAATTTATAGAATAATCTGAAATATTTGAAAAACTTTTTATTCGATAATATATTAAATATATCAATCTACTTTTAATTCATTATACCTTTAAAAAAGATATAAAGTTCATTAAACAAATTAGGTAGGAATAGGTTTGACATCTTTAGACGCCATTTTCTAAAAATGAAGTCCATATGGGTTCACATATCGTTGTCGTAAAATAGTTTCATTTCCATATGGGTTGACACATTATTATCAGCGTCCATATAGATTTAAAACCACATTACCCTCCAGAGGGTAAAATTTTTGTATCTTAACATAAGTAGTGTTTTTACTTTGAAAATGTCGTACTTTCATAAAACCGTTCATCCCTTATTTTCCATCGAAGTGAAATTTCTAAAAATTCTTTCTTAGTGGATGCTTACAACATAAAAAGTATCAAATGCCAAAATTTTAAGTTTGTCGCCTAAGCGGTTTAGGCTGTCTATTGATGCATCTATCAGTCAGTCAGGACAAGTAATTGATTATGGATGCTGATAAACAATAATGTGTCAACCCACATGGACTTCATTTTGAAATATATAAATGTTTAATATCGAGGTATTGATGTTTTCTGATAATGCGTTATGTATTTAACATTATTCGAAAAATTTTCAAGTCATTTAAACAAAATAAGTACGGAAAAAAGTTTCACGTACAGATCTCATGAAGATCTTCACAGATGGACAATAAAACTCTTTAATAACTAATGGTAAAAAAAACCCTTTATATAAAAGAAAAGTTCTGTTTTACGTCAATTTCATTTTCATACGAAAACAAAATAACTAAAGTGTCTATATTGTGCGTTTCGTCATTTCATAACTATTTCATAACTCGCGGTCAGACATAAGTCATCCATAAAAAATCCTTGAAATACTCTAAAAGTACGTTTAAAAACATTAAGCAAGCAATTAATTTTCATCTTATCTAACCTTCGTCTTACATTTCTTAATCTATACCATACTAATATTGTAAAGAGGAAAATTTGTTTGTAAGTTCGTAAAGGGATCTCCGTTGATCACGTGATGTTTTAGCTACTTTTTAGATCCTCTTCGCCCCTGGTGATATGTGGTGATGTTTACCTCCCTTCCACTTACGATCACGTATATTTTCTGTACCTACCTTAGTAGGAATATTTAAAAAAATGCTTAATTTTAACAGGTTTAATCGCATTTAATTATGAAAAATTATGCATATATATAGCTTATAAAAGTGTCGAAAATAAATAAACTTGATATGTTAGAAAATCCCCTTACCTCCCTTGTGATATTTGGTGATCTTTTCCCAGATCCTCCCTCCGGCCTTTGGGCATCACGTGATTAATGGACAGCCCCTAAGTTTATATGTTGGGTGTAATCTCTGAAACTGCTGACCCGATTTGAAAAGTGTATTTTGCGTTACCTGTTTAATGAGGAAGGTTAAAGACTACTATATCACGCCACGACTCAGGAGCGAAGCAGTAACCATAAACACGAGGGACGACACGAAAGACAGCTAGTGTATAATAATAATGTTTGACGGTCGTTTGCACACAAAAATGTCATACATATGAATTGTATGATGGAGCTTGGATGAAGGTTCGAAGGTCGCTGTGAAAGGCGATACTTACTCGTCTATCCATTCTATTATTTATTTAAAAACAAAATTATCATATTTGAATGTTTGGACTAATAATATGTCAACCCACAAATAGTCAAATACGGAGATAATGATGTATTTCGATAGATCGTTACCAATTTAACATGATCCCTACTAATATTATAAATGCGAAAGTAACTCTGTCTGTCTGTCGGTTACACTTTTCCGCTTAAACCTTTCAACCGATTTTGATGAAATTTGGCACAGACAATCTTTAGAGCCTGAGAAAGGACATAGGCTACCTTTTATTGCGAAAAGTGAAAAAAGCAATAAATAGGTCATTCATTCATTCATCACGAAATCTTAAAAACTACATATGCTAGGAGTCTCAAATTTTGCATGAGGATTCTTTTTAGAACGTAACAATGCAAATAGGGGTTAGAAGTTAGTATGAAAGTCCTATGTTAAGCGCGAGTGAAACCTCTGGCAGGTTTCAAGGGAGTTAAAAAAAAATCAAATCATATAAAGTAAATAAGTACGGAAAAAGTTCTTAATTTAATGTTTGCAATTTATACAATAATCTCGTATATTTGAAAACTTATTATTAGATAAAAGTTTTTTTGTACCAATCTGTTTTTAATTCACTCTACCTTTTACCAAAATAGTAAAGAAAAGATTAATATATACTTCTTCCAACAAATTCATTAAGAATATGTTTGACATCTTTAGTCGCCATTTTGTCAAAATGACATGTGTGGCTTGACATAGTTTTGCTTATCAACGTTATTTTTCCAAATATGCTGTCGATGATAATTATGTCAAATGTCAAATATTATGTCAAATGTCAAACCTATTCATAATTTAGTTTGAAGAATTATATATCCATCCTTTCTTTTCTAATTGGATAAAAGGTACAATGAATTATAAGATTATTATAATAAAAAATTAAATCTAGTAATAAGTTTTTCAAATATGTGAGATGACTGTATATTTCAAAATATGCAAGACACTTAAATATTCAAAACATTTATTTTAGACGAAATTTCCGCACCTACTTATTTAGTTTAGATGACTTGAAAAATATTAAATATCTCATGCGTTATCAGAATACACCAATATGTTACGCTTATCAGCATGCATTTATTTTCGAAAATATCAAGTCCATTGATCGGATGTTGGTAAACACTATTACTGCCATATATATCACTGCTTTTCAAGAATATCGATGCAACTAAAACATATGAATTTTAGGGAATGGGGCTTTTAAATTTCTTTATTAATGTGTTGGTGCATAGCTGCAAAATTTAAACGATCCCTTGATGTTATAACTTTATTGATTTAAAGAAAATTCATCATCGCAACTCTTTTCATGACAAAACATTAAAGGTTTATGGTATTTTGACATGCTCAGCTCCATTTGTTAGAATTTTGAATTACTACGATATTCTTGCAAACTAGAAATATACCAGAGGACTAGCTGTCCCTTGTTCATCGCGTTTATGCGTACTGCTTCACTCCAATGAGTTGTAGCGTAATGTAATATAGCCTTCCTTAATAAATAAACTATAAACAAACACAAAAAGAATTTTTCAATTCGAACCAGTAGTAGAGATTATCGCGAACAAACAAACAAACTCTTAAGCTTTACAATATTAGTATAGATAAATTCTACATTAATTCATGTGACTTTTTAATTTTTTAAAGTAACATGTTTTGTTTACAAGTGTCGCAATAAACAAATGTATGTATGCAAGATTTAACTAACGCAATCGGTTAAAATGGCGGTAGCATGCGAAATTGAATAGAGATTGTCTAATCTTTAGAAAAATCTCATGGTTTTGGATTCGCCCTTGTGTAACTTCTCCAGCGTTACACCCATACATTATGGGTCGTGTCATGATAAGAATCTTAGTAGCCAATTCTTAAGGCATTCAACTGCGCAACTCAAAAAAAAAAACAGTTATCCTTTTATAAACTCATACAATTTTTATTCGAAAATCAAAAGTAAATATTTAGTTCGATTAAGCTTTTCAAATACTTGAATTGCGAAAACAAGAATTATGTTAATGAAGAGCTACTGAAAGTAGACAGAATTTCACAAGAATTAGTATTTCGCTTCAGAATTATTCGTATTACAAATAAATTTTATACCTTAAATTGTTTTATTATTTGTATTCTCTGTTTAAAATCTTCAACAAATAATATTAAACATATTTAAATGGAAAGTTTAATTAGATGTACGTTAAGTATTATGTTTATTAAATGACAATTTTTTAGTAATATCAAAAAATAATTGAAAAAAAAAATTAGAAGGAATAAAAAGACACAGAACAATATTTACTAAAAATATTAACACATCCGTAATACAGAGACACTCAGATTCACATAATTAAATAAATAAATAGCATTTAATGCATCATACTCAACGACCTCCATTAAGAATAAATACTGCATCTGGTAACACTAACTTATAGATTATGACAAATATGTAATTGTATACCGCAAAAAAAACGGTATAACCTTCGGCCATTAGCGTAGAATACGTCATATTTATTTTGCCTTGAATTTGATAAAAATCATCTTCTAAACTTAAGTAAAGTAAGATGGTCAGTTACAATATTTAAAATGATACATTATCCTATTATAACGATTACATATAACATTTTCATAACAGTACTTCAAAATGAAGTCATTTGCCTGAGAACGAGCTATAACAACCTTAAGGCTCGCAATACACGGAAGCAACAGACCAACCCAGATCTGACATTAGTTACCAAGTCATGACCGATTTGATCACATCGTTACGTAATAGTGATTAGTACAGATGAATCACGTATACGTTGTTTACTTTTCAGTTTTATTGTTTTAGAACTATTGTAGAAGAATTGCAAATAATTGTTTTCGTTTATCCGCCCGCGCCAGTGCAAGCAATACATATATGGTCTTTTTATTTCTTTACTTGTATTATTTAGCAGCGAATATGGCATACTTCAAACCATACATAAGAGTTGGAGATGAAAAACTATTGATCGAATAATTAAATTGAATATTTTTTTATAAAGAAAAATAATGTTCGGGAATTCGTGATTAACGTTTCGGGTATTGTTACCAAGGACAAGTAAAGAAAAATGGACTATACAAACGTAACAACGTTTGACTTTGGTAGACGGTCTACCCGTGACCATCATGTTTAAGTTTTATTTTAATGTAGTAAACGCGAAAATCTAAGAAAATACTCGAGAATATATTTATTTTTAAAATCAACGCTTTCGATTCGTGGCTATGAAAATTAAATAAAAGAAAATGCAGTTTTAGTTTTCATCAAAATCGGACCGAGAGTACTGAAATACTCAATATTTTTCGCCATACTTTCAGATACATTTTAAGCATTCATAAACAATCTTGTCATTTATTAAATCATTTAGTATCTCTACAAAATTATTCTACCGTTCAAAGATCGTTTTATATAAGGTATATCTCTCGTATCTCTGTCCTAAAACAATATTGTCTTTTTAAGTTATTGTATATTATTATTTTAATTTCTTGACGGTTTACCTTGATGTGGGTTGGTAAATCAATTTTAAATATTTACTTGAATGACTTTAACGGTATCATGAAAAGCTTGTTTCAATAAGGTTTACCAACCATTCTGTTATCCATGGATAAGTCCTTGCTTTTAAGGATGAAATTTCATGGTTTTCAAGAATGGTTCCGGCTAATTTTTACAAATTTTCGTTACTTTTACAATGTATCCATCAATCGTTACACTTAGTACTATTAGTTAACACTCTATAGTAAAACAAAACATTGTATATAAAAATACCACTTCGCGCTTTGTTTTATGTTATCTGTGCAAGATTTTTAGGTTAATATATTATTGTATCTGTGCTTGATTGAAAGCTGTAATTACTAACTTATTTATTATATTTTAGTACAGAGAGGCAATTCAAAAATAATTATGAGAGAACAGGATTTCAAATAATTAAAATATTGAGTGAACTCATCATAATATATAGGGTCTAGATTATTGGTAATAGAAAGTGGCATTGGACAGTATTGTATTCACTAAGCAGTTGATAGCTAATAAATGTATATAAAAGAAGCAATTTGCAGATTCTGTAGGTTTATTGTTGAGTACATTCACTATCAGAAACTGCGACATATTTTTTTTTTTTATTAACATTTTTGTACAAGGTTAATATTTTATTAAAATATGTAAGTTAAAATAAATGTTAATTTCGACACGGATTAAGCTCTCAACCTTCTCCTTAATAGGAGAGGAGGCCTTTGCCCAGCAGTGGGACATTTATAGGCATTTAGTGTGGTAGTGCCTTCTGCGTGGAACCGAAACGTTATTCAAGATGCTAACTAATTTTTATAATACTTCAAATAGACAAATGTCACCTTAGTCTACCCGTGACCACGAACGCTGTAAAGTGCTCGAAACGTCGGGATGATAAAAATAGTTAATATGCGCAATTTAAATTCGTTTAAAATAGTTTTATTTCATTTATAGGCTAATTTAATTACTAATACTAATTTAATTTTAGACAAAAAAATCTGATTAAGTTCCCCTAATTTCCATTCATCCTGATTCAGATCTCTTCGAAATGGCCAACCTAGTCCAAACATAAAATTATGTCTAAACAGACCCTTGTTAAATACGAAGCGATGTCAGTTTCAGTAATTTAATTATTTAATTAACGAACAAATCCGAAAAATTAAACGATTTTAACTGTGATCTAATTAAACTTATTACAATTTCAAGTACACGGGTACACGTAAGAATTAATTTGTATTTACGTATTAGAGATCCATCCACGTTAAGTCCGGTGATAACTAAGGCGAGAATTACGTTTGTAAGTTTTACTGTCGTTATTGATATGAAACAACTCTGTAATCTGTTACCAGTTGCCTTACCATAGCTGTGGCTTTCAAAAATAAAGGCTGACAGTAAATTTTTTAGGTGTAAAACAAGGAGAAGTAACTTATGTAAATTACGCCCTATTTTTATGGCCCCGTACTTTAAAATAAAACTTTAATACCTATAAATGGCCCTTTTAAGATCAAATTGCTTGTTAGATGACAATTATATTTCGATGCTGATAAGCAATAATGTGTCAACCCACAAAAAGTCCAATTTGGAGATATTTATGTATTTTGATACTGCGTCATCTATTTAACATTATTAAAAGAAATTCAAGTGATATAAACTAAATATGTACGGAAAAAAGTTTCTTAATTTAATGTTTCGAATTTCAGGTGCGTTCCATATTTTTCAATTTATAAAATAATCTCAAATATTTAAAAACTTATTATTAGACAGCATATTAAATAAATCTATCTGCTTTAGATTCAGTATACATTTTATCAAAAAAGAAAAGGAAGGATGAATACATACGTCTTCAAACAAATTAATTAAGAATAGGTTTGACATCTTTAGACGCCATTTTCTCAAAACGAATTCCGTGTGGCTTGACACAGTATTGCTTATCAGCGTCCTTGTAAGTTTACTGTTGTTATTGATATCAAATTTAAATAACATAATCAATTTGGGTGAAATCACGTTGGGGCTTGTTAAAATGGTGTCAAAGAGTAGATTGCCGCCGGTTTCTTTTAATTTCCAATTTTATCTTATTTAGGTATGTATAGCAACACTGACTATCGTTATATTGCACTAGTTGACGTTAACACACGTGGAAAAATGCCAATTATTGACGTTATTATCTCTGTCCAGTACGCTGGATTCGATTTAGAAATTAGCTTTTTATCATTTAACGTAAAAGGAAAACGCCACAGGCACATAACTTTTTGTTTAATTAATCATACCGAAACATTTCGGCTTAAAAATTGTATAGCCATTTTCGTAAATATAATAATTATATAGAAATACTAAATAATTTCTAATACTGTGATCAGACCGTCCTAGAAGTTATGTTATCTAAATTTCAATATCTCGTACAAAAGTTATTCAGGCGTTAAGCTCATTAAACCACAACTGCTTAATAATTTGACCCCGAAATGAACTAGAGAGTACATATATGGACGCTGATAAGTAATACTGTGTCAAGCCACACGGACTTTGTTTCGAGAAAATGGCGTCTAAAGATGTTAAACCTTTTCTTAATAAATTTGTTTGAAGACGTATATATTCATCTTTTCTTTTCTATTTTGATAAAATGTATATTGAATCAAAAGCAGATAGATTTGTTTAATATGTTATCTAATAATAAGTTTTTAAATTTTTTAGATTATTTTATAAACTGCAAAATATGGAACGAATCTGAAATTCGAAACATTGAGTTAAGAAACTTTTTTCCACACTTATTTAGCTCAGATGACTAGAATTTTTTATTGAATAATGTTAATTAGGTGACGAAGTATCAAAAGACGAGTACATCAATAGCTCCAAATTTAACTTTTTGTGGGTTGACACATTATTGCTTATCAGCATCCATATAATATGTTGTAATTTACATGCTACCCGTCATTGGTCAGATTATCCTAATCCTTTTTTATTCCATTGAATTTATTAGGCATTCATTTGTAAAAAGATATATAGAGTACAAATTCGAAAGTCCCGTTAACCGAACTAAATGTTGTCGTAAGTCATTCGGATAACCGAAAATGCGGGTAATTGAAAAGTTCTTGAAGAATTACGTATGTCACTCGCGTTTGGTTATGTTATATGTATGATTTTGAATGATTATTTATTTATATACTCTTAATTGTAAACACAAAGGAAAAGATTACACGACAATTTCAAAATTACAGAGCAAAAAATATGTACAATATGTAAATTTTAAATCATTAATTCGGGCTTTAAAATAATTTAGTGATTTTCCTGTATAATGGTTTGTCCATTAAATTGGTAAAGAGTTCCATACACGTGCAGCTTCAATTGTGGATGACTTCCCATAAAAAGTAGTTGAGTGAACGGGGATTTTTAAAATAACTTTAAATTTAGATTTAGTGAAACTCAAATCTTTCTCTAAGATATTGTGGAACAACTGGATGATTTTTCCTTTTTATTAATTAAATATTTGTTTTGAAATAAAATTACAAAATAGTATTCACATACAGAGTAACTTTAATATTTACGAATCATTAATTAAATAAATCTTAGCGAAATAAATTTACCAGAGGGTCTATGTGTAATTTTGTATGTATCTTCTATAAATAATTTATTATGTGACCTTTTTGGGTTGATACCTAATGGTAGGTATTTATTAAAAAAAAACAAGACTGAATTACAAATCCGTGTATCTAAGGTCTGAGCAATCGAGTAAAAATAAATTGACATACTTTACTGCTGGGTAAGTTCTTAGCGTATTTTTAAAATATTATATTTATATATGCCATTTCTTAACTGATGAAGACGTTTTTAATTAAAAAGGTTTCAATTTGGTTCTATATATGTTTTATTAAATATCAGTTTTGTAGTTTGGTTAAGATCAAATAACTACAATGTCTGTCATTCGATTAAACGATATTTCATATGTTGTTTGAAGTTGGTTGCCTTTTTTTAAGATTTTTCTTCATGGTAACATTTATTTAGTGTTGCGTGATTGACAGATTCATTTTTAACCTTCAATGAAGCTTTATTTGTGAAGTATTCGACTCTAAATAACAATCTTTGAGATGTTTTAAACCTTTTCTAAAGACGTCACCTTGAAACCATTAGTTATTTTAAGTGAAATAATTTACGCTATTTATTTACAAGTGGCGTAATAAACGTATACTTAATGACGTTCATTCATGCATTATTTGGTTACATTTTTAAAACCATTGCAAAATATAATGTTTCATTTTAAACACATTTTAACAAAATTATTAGACTTAAGTTATACGCAGAAACTCTCAAGAATTTCTAATAAAATGATTTCGTTTCAAGATTTGGAAGGTTTTATTTTTTTCTTTTATTGTATATCTATAAAGAAGGAGTGCTGTGTTTTTAATATGTACCTAGTTTCGTATGTGAGTGAGTTTCATTATTACACGATAACTTCAAAGTTTTTCAATAGATTTAGACAGACGGTAGAGCCAGTATCAATGGTAGTTCTTCTTAGGCGAATTACACTTATAAATATTGTTCTTAGACTTTCATGAAGATTTACATAAGTTGTTTATCATTGGAACCTGGAATAACTTACCGTGAGTGTCTCAGTTTTGACAGCATTCCTAAGGTAACATTCAATCAAAATCAAAATTAAAAAAATAATTTATTCAAGTAGGCTTTTGAATCGTCAATGCATGAAAAAACAAAAAAAAAATTACATCACTAATGAAGCTACTACCGGTTCAGAACGTAGATTCTACCGAGAAGAAACTCGATAGTTTCTTTTTTAAAATTTTGTCAATACAACACAGTTTGTGATTACAAATTGATTATTTATCCCGTAGGAAATTCAGCATATACTAAGCCCACACATCTTTATCGTCAACGTAATCTTGTATAGCTATTGGTAATTATTACCAGGTATACATAGTTGTTTTATATCAATAACGAGAGTAAAACTTACAAACGTATTTCACAATTTACATTATGAAGTTAGTGGTATATTAACTTCATAACATTAGTTCCACCAACAATTTTAACATGTAGGTAATAGTGTTGTAGAAAGGCTTTCAAGATTCAAGATTTTGTAAAATTATAATCCAAAAGAGTTCGGACAAATATGACTTGGTACAATTTTAATAATGGTCTGGGTGTCCATGCTAGTGTTGTGTGTGTTTCCGGCCAGGATTAAAAGAGCCTCATAGGGGCCGTTGAGTGCTATGTGTTTATAATATTAAATTCCTACTAAATAATCGTTTATTTAGAAACATTATACAGGTAGCTGTAAACTTGCCAAAGATTTTCGGTAATTCCACTGGGAAAGAAACGAAATGAGATATCGAAGTTTGTTTGAAAACTCATTTAACTGGAGAGCGAAACTAAAGGCTACTGATAGTGGAAATATTTGTATCGAATTTACATAAACAAGTTGGATTAATGTTATTTTGCAACTAGATTTGTTTCCCTGTTTTACACGCATTGACAAGATTTTTTTTAAGTTACATACATACATCCATCGCGAATACTTCGACGACGTACAATTCCAGTTATTTTGATTTAAAAACGAAACAGTTTAGTCGATATGAATTAAAGTTCTCTGAAACTAATAAGAGAGGATACTCTTTCAACAAAAAAATAAATAAATAAATAATTAGTGTAATCGGTTTTCGGAAGTCGATTAACAATTGGTTAATGTTTAGGCTCTGCACAAACGAAGCTTCCAGATGCGTTCGATGTATGAACTTTTTGATCAGTAATCCGTTCATGTCAAGTGGAAGCTACTGGACCGTATAGTGCATCTGTGCAGTGAGTGATTTAAGAACCATATTTTTTCATAAAATTAGGAGACAAATCAGCAAGTGGGTCACCTGATGTTGAATGATCTCCATGGCCAATGGACCATGGTATGGATGGATGGATTGGTCACAAATCACAAATGCGATGCTAGCTTAAGAAAGAACCATTTATAAAGGGGAGTAAAAACTGAGCAAATAAATAGAGGATTTTCAAAGTAAACGTTACTGTTCGTTTCGTAAAAATCTAACCTAATAGTTGGGTTCAGATGTGGTCGTTTTTTTTTTGAGAAATAGGAAATAAGGAAATAAATGGGGAAGGAGTTTAGGTTTCTAACTTTTTCACTTCACGTACAAAAATCTACATTAGCTACTTCACGCTGATCCTCTGTGGGAGTGAGGTACTGCCCCAATCGAGCTAGCCCAACTTGCAGTCAGTAGGTAACAGCTAGGCTGTACCACATTTTCATATTCATTATATGAAAATAACTTATTGACTAGAGTCGTGAGTTAGACACATAGTCTAACTCACGACACATAAGTGTCTGAGTTTGCACAACGCCTTAATGCTTTTATGAGAAGTGTGATGTTTTATAGTTTACTAGCTGCCCCTCGCGGCTTCACTCTTATTAATGGTTACTGCTTCGCTCCTGTAAGTTGTAGCGTGATGTAATATAGCCTATAACCTTCCTCAATAAAAAGGCTATCTAGCACATACATATTTTTTTCAAATCGGGTCAATAGTTTTTGAGATTGTCCCTTAGATACAAACTAACAAACACAAACAAACTTTACCTCTATAATATAAGTATAGATAATGTCCTTCAACAAACGGACTATTGAATCCGAAATACTATTTTAAATCGGACTAACAGTTTCCGAGATAAACGCATTCATACAAACTATTCATTTTCACCTATTAGTGTAGATCGCAGTTATTTTATGTTTCTACACACTATACTAACACTTGATAAATATGAAGTCATTATGCTTAACGAAAGTAATGTACGTATGTAAATTATAGAGTCTGAGTTATAAGCGATTTTTTTTAAATTTTTGTTTTATTTTGTACCAGCTGTACCCGACGTTTGCAGTGCCACCTGAAGTATATGAAAATGAGTTCAGCAAGGGTTGTCATTTTTTGCGCAGAATTTGAATGATTATTCTAAAATAAAAGTACCTTAAGTTACTCTTCCACGACTGTCCTCGATGTGCTATCATTTCGGAGATTATCATGAGCAAACAGATAAAATTAATAGAGTAAATTAAGAATTTATTGATTTACTTTATTGCACAACTTTATAAAGTACTTTGAGCAAAAGGCGAGCTTATATGGACGCTGATAAGCATTACTATGTCAGGCCTCACAAATTCTATTTTGAGATGATGGCGTCTAAAGATGTCAAACCGATTCTTAATCAATTTGTTTCAAAACTTATATCTATCTTTTCTTTTTTATTTTGATAAAAGGTATAATGAATTAAAAACAGATTGATATTTTTAATTAATAAAGATTTGTTTAATATTTTATGTAATAAAAAGTTTTTCAAATATTTGAGATAATTGTATAAATTGTAAAATATGGAACGCCCTTGAAATTCGTAACATTAAATGAAGATACTTTTTTCCGTACATATTTAGTTTATATCACTTGATTTTTTAATAATGTTCAATAGATGACGCAATATCAAAATACATCAATTTTTCTGAATTTGAGTTTTTGTGGGTTGACACATTATTGCTTTTCAGCGTATAGCCTTACCTCCCAACTAACCCTAGGGCGTGTAAGAAAGAGCATTGAGTATATGCATAAATATATTTCCCTATATATACACATACTAAAATACATACATTTACAGCTACCTAAAAAATGAAGTAACAATCTATAAATGTTCCACTGCTGGACAAAGGCCTCCTCTCCTATTAAGAAGAAGCTTACACTACACTGCTCCATTGTGGAATGGCGGATATACATGTGTCAGAATTTTTCCTGGTACATGCAGGTTTCCTCACGATGTATTCCTTCACCACCGAGCTCGAGGTGAATTTAAAAACAAATTTAACACAAGAAAACTTAGCTGTGCTAGCCGGAGTTTGAACCGGCGATCATCGGTTGAGATGTTCTAACGACTAGACTATTACGGCTCTTCCGAGATACCTATATTGAAGCTGATAAGCATATGTCTATGTCAGGCCACACGGACTTATTCTTAAGCAATTTCTTTAAAAAGTGTACCCATTTTTCTTTTTTTATTTTGATAGAAAGTATTATAAATTAAAAGCACATTGGTATAATGAAAAGTTTTATCTAATAAAAAGTTTCCTAAATATATGAGATTATTGTTTGTTTTAAAATATAGAACACATTTTAATATTCTAAACATTAACTTAAGACACTTTTTCCGCACTTATTTACTTTAGATGACTTAAATTTTCTTAATAATATTTTGTACTCGTACGTGACGCGTTATCAGAATACATCAATATCTCCGAATTTTACTTTTTCTGGGTTGGCACGTTATTGCTTATCAGCATCCATATATTAACTAATTGAACAAATAGAAAACATACTTATGTACAGTAATAACACAAAATATAATAGAATAATAATATACAATTTAATGAAAAATTTAAACAAGTTATAGATCTTAAATCCACTCTCCTCTAATTATCACACTAAACCGTCTCAGGGACCTCCTCTCTATTTTATTTCCTCTCAATTTAAAGTGAGCAAAGATCAAGACAGATTGCAGAAAAAAAAATTAACTCGCTCTTACTTCATAACTTAGATGATTCAAATTAAATCATAAATATATCATGTCCGCGAGACTGAAATGAATGTTTTAGAAGACGTTAAAGGCGACCATTCGCGTTAAGACTGTCGCATTGATATTTACAAAGCAAACTTTATGTGGTAGACCACAGCTGTAATCGATCGACTAAAGAACGTATAATGACAGGTTCTACAACCCTAGTGTCACATTTCTACGGAATCATAACTACTAAATGTGCGTTTTGTACGGTGAATGACAAAATCAGAATTCTAAGATGGGGATGTTCCTCTCCCCCGTATCTCCTTTTCTTGTATCTTAATTTTATTTTATTTCTTTATATACTAGCAAACCGTTTGTAGCTTCTTTAGTTATGCGGATATATTCACGGCGATGTTTTTTTTATATTACGATAAATTATATTATTACACAGAGGTAAAACGACACAATTAGCCACCATTTACTACTTACCTATATAATATTGTCATAATACAAAAAGTGCATATTATTATTATACACTGAATTTTATATATATTATGTTTTTATACTTAAAATGTGCATACATACTTATTTAACTTTCTGTAATACGACCACATTTCGTAAGACACACAACGACAGTCGTGACGCGAATGGCCGCTGTTAAGAAATATAACAATGCAACTCTTAATGCATTAACGCATTACGATTTAGATGGTAAGATATGAATTTATGCAACAACCACTAGTTTGTATTGAGAAATTCTTTATTCTCGTGGAGATTTTTTTTTCATATATTTTTTTTTATGTTACGGAATATTTAATGATAGATTTCTTTCGCGTTACTGATGATGTTTAATTTTCATTACAATGTAAAGATGGTTCATTGGAAACGAGAATACGTTAATTTTAATTAAAAGTCGTGAGCTGTCTAATTAAAACTTTGTATTCTTTTCGAGTGTTTGATCTGTATTTCCCATTCAACTGTGTATAAGGAATACATTGTAGGCAAAGAAACCTCGTGTTTCAGGAAATGTTGAGACAAATACGATCGACCAGTTTCACGGAGGATTCAATGACTCTTGACAGTAGAGAAAACTGGGAATCGAAAGTGCTACATTCTTTTCAATAAAGAGAACAATAGTGATGTGATTGGATATAACATGTCAAAGTTTTAGCAAAATTATTGCACGGAAATTATATACATTAATATTTTCACATAGGATTTGCTTATTCTAACCGATATTGATAGTTGATAAGTAAGACTTTTTTTATAAAAAGAGGAATCTAATTTAAAAATAAAATACGTAATATCGTTTACTGGAATGGACATACTTATTCCAGTTATTTTGATTTTAAAGCCAAACTACTGAAGCGATTTTCATAAAAATTCTATAAGACCAATGGGAGAGTATACTTCTTTCAACAATATTGAATCCGAATCGATTAAGACGTTTTCATGTAATCGGTGAGAATTAGTTTTAAAAAATCATCGACGAATTGAGCTTCCTTTTTTGGAAGTCGGTTAAAATAACCTGCACGTGTCACGAGAAAATCTGACACATTTACGAGTATATTCGTTAATTCGTAGTGAGGATTAAATGATCTAATCTCCTATTCTCGTCCTTAATATAAAAATAAATAGAGGCATTTGCAAAGGAAAAAGATATTGCTATACATTTAGTAATAGTTAGTCTTCGCCTGCAGTTTTGTCTGCGTGGAATATTGATGAAAGGTAGCCCATCTGTTTTTCTGAAGTGTAAGCTATATCATTGTAAAGTTTCATCAAAATCTGTTTAATAGTTTTCGCATGAAAGAATGAAACATGTATAACAGTACTAAGATTTAATTAATACATTATATAAAACATCAACCGAAGTTACAACAAAGAACATTAAATTAAAAAAGAATAATACAAAACCAGAAAACTCTTTTTATTAGGTTATAATTATAATGATAATAGCTCATTAACAGACAATGCGATGTTTTGCGGTTAATTTCATTCGGCCGTGATGTTATTAATGTTTTAGGGAAGTCTGATTTCACTTCAAAAAGGGAAGAATCGTATCTAAGCAACGGGACTGTATTGATTAAAACTTTGTCATAATATAAGTTCAACCTACCGTGTAATAAGGAAAAACTGGTGTAAGTTTTATCGCTGGAGGCAACACTGTTGCTTTTAGACATTGTTATTTTAATTAATTGATTATAAACAAATTAAATAATATTATTATTTTTATTTGTGCACAAAAGACGCAAGATATCTATCATTAATTTTGTAATTGATGCACAGACTTCACAAAAATGCTTAGAAAACGATTTAAATAGAACCATTTACAATTAGCAATCGTCAAAAACAACGGAGTCAACGTCAAGTTCCTTAACATTCATTAATTATTAACTCAACATTTAATCGCTGAATTATGAAAGAAGCATTAACGCAAAGAATTATCACACCAACATACGAAGTAAATTGAAATCTATATCAACAGAAATTGAGTTCAGTTTACCTTACCATATCTGTTGTAATAAGACTTTTCGTAAATAGCAATAAAAGTACAGTTGTGAGAGAAACTAAGGAACTTAATTAAGAAAACTATTACTTGTAATTACTTAAGGGATCAAATAAGCAAGCAAGTGAAGCAACTGCGATAAATAAAGTTACTAGTTATGTTCACGTTAGTGACGTTACATAGTGTTACGGGGTTTACTGTGGTCGTGCCGATCTGTAGACTCCTGACTTCAGCTCGTATATGGGCTGACTCGACCGGGCACATCCACACTATCACTGAAAGACTGCGTAAAGAAAATATTAGGAAAATATCATAAGAATAAATAGAGAACATATTATTATTGATATGCATTGCCTTCTCTCTAGGATAGATTACTTATATCTAGGATTATTACTCTTATAAATAAATGTATAAAAAATTATCGCTTTTTTCCAAAGAAAGAAGCGATATTTTTTATATATTGAAAAAGTCGTATTAAAGTAGTAGTAAAGTCGCACTAAAGTTATAGCGTGACCTCAGTCCTGGTTGGTTGGTGGTTTACCGATTTCATTAATTTTTTCAACCTCAACTGAAATCCACTAATCAAAGAATTAAATCAAAGAAGGTTGTGGGCGCAGCCACCCGAAATTTAGACAAGTGCAAGTCGGAGTATGAACTCGCTTAAATTAATTATTCAAGACGTAAATATGTATGTATGTATATCTATTAAAAATTTCAATCTGTATATTACAATATAATTATACTCAGGATCAACGGTTGAAAATATCAATAAATTATTGCCGAAGCTAGGTTTGAATGAATGCGTGAGTTACTCAAGATATATTTTTTTTATTATGTGTTCGTCACAAGTCCATTAGGGTTGTGGGCATGCTCATCGTAGCCACATCGGTGGATCCGCCCTTGGATCGTATAAACTGAACTGAAATAAACAAAAACGTTTTTAATCTTTGTCAATTTTAAATTCCTGCCATTCCTGCGCAGACAAAGTCGCGAGCACCTGCTAGCTAAACTAAAAACTTGAAAAATACCTACTTCAAAAACTAAGACGCTCAGGGCCTTATATACTCCCTATGACAACGCCTTATATACTCCCTACGAAAACGCGCGACTTAATAACACAGTAACGAAACACCCCCTTCGTTTTTTAGCTAATAGAGGCATATAGAAAACACGAAACTCATGAAATGAAACATGAACCTCATATACAGTTTCACTCAAATAATTTAAATAAACTCGTTACAATCTGTTTTACCTGATAATTATCATAGAAAAACAGGACCCAGACATAGTGTATAGTCTATTTTTCTTTACTAGTCCTTATTTGGTAACAATACCCCGTAATGAATATCACGAATTTTCGAATAATTTTGTTTAATTACAATTTAACATTATAAATAATGATTTAATTCAATTATTCAGTCAATCATTTATTATCTAATTCTTATATGTGGCTAGAAATACGCCATATTTATCTGCTAAATAAGACAAGTGAAGAAAACAAGACTATAGTTACAGATATTCTAGAAGTATCAATATAATGAAGAGCACACACTGATTCATAGATGTTATGAAATATCGATATCCTAAAATACGTTAGAGGCCAACTATATATTGCGCGAATATCGATTATTAAATAAACACGTCACACTCGACGATCACCAGTTTAATGTGTCATATCAGGGGTCAAATAACGCGACACAAACACTAACACCCAGACGGCGACAAGCATCTGTATGGCCTTTACAAATATTTGTGATGCGGGCACATACCTACTTAATACTATGCTAGTCTCTAACGTTATTTGGACGCTGATAAGCAGTAATGTGTCAAGCCACACGAACTTCATTTCGAGAAAATGGTGTCTAAAGTTGTCAAACCTATTCGTAATAAGTTTGTTTGAATAAGTATTTATCCATATTTTCTTTTCTTTTTTGATAAAAGGTATTATGAATTCAAAGCAGGTTTATATTTTTAATATATTATCTAATACAAGGTTTTTAAATGTATGAGATTATTGTATAAATTACAAAATAAATAACGCCTTTGAAATTCGAAACAATTAATTAAGAAACTTTTTTCCGTACTTATTTAGTTTATATGACTTTATTGTTAATTGAATAATGTTAAAAAGGTGATGCAGTATCAAAATACAACAATATCTCCGAATTTTACTTTTTGTGGGTTCACATATTATTGCTTATCAGCATCCATTTCAGCATCACTGATTTAGATATATCCGGTATTAATAAACGGTACCTTAATACCTTCAGTGACGGGGGAGCCCTTCAACAAAATCTGGCATTCTGTTACAATATTCTTGTTAACTGTTGTATCCAAGTTGTATATATAGTTTCGCAAGTACGCTAAAGTGTATTAAAACCTTATATCCATAGTATTATAGGAAATGTGGTTTGTGGGTAACGTTTTTTTGGTGAAGATATAGATAGTACGTTGAAAGACATAAGTTTGGAAAGAGGTGACGAATTATCTTTGTCGGACGATACGGGACTTATATCTTATCCTAAGGAACATTCGAATATAGTGACCAGATCTAAGATGAAAATTACATTTGTAACTTTTACTTTCCTGACCCCAGTTATCTAGGTAACCTTACGAAAGCTCCTGCTATCAAAGATAAAGGCACTGACGGAGAATTCTTTTTGATGTAAAACAATAACAAAAAATTTACTTAAATTTTTATGATTGATTGCACTGTATAGTCTATTTTTCTTTATTGTATTATTTGGTAACTTTATCCGAAACGAAAAAATCACAAAATTTCCAATATTATTTTTCATTAAAATGTTTCATTATAAAAAATGATTCAGTTTTAGCTTGGTTAGAAAAAACGCCATGTTTATATTCTTAATGGGACAAGTTAAGAAATATAGATAATCTATATCGGAATGTACCCCCTACCCCACTGCACTGGCATGGTAGACGGAGCGCACTGCAGAACATCGACTTTATGTCGCTATTGTATCACTAAATTGAAAAGTATGTCTGTAATCTATGGTTACATCCAAACATATACCTAATATGCTATGTTACATAAGGTAACACTCGCTCGTGACGTCACAGCAACTTTCTGCAGACTCCTATGGGGCATCGCCCACTCAAACACTATACACGATACGTTCAAATAAGTAAACAGATGAAGAGAAAGTACATTTAAAAGTTTTAAAAATGTCAAAACCGCCAAGAATTTCTGTTCTCTCGATTTAAAGTGATTATGAATATCATAGTGATTTAATGATTTTCATTGACTTTGACTTGTTTCAAATGAAGTTTCAAATGACGTTGCTTGTTGTTATTATTTTTTATAGTTACTAGCTATCTCTTGCAGTTTCATTCGTGTTTATGGTTACTGTGTCATTTCTACGAGTCGTAGCGTGATGTTATATAGCCCTTACTACATGGGCTATTCAAATCAAAATAAAAATACTGATTTTTTTTTATAAATATAATCTGTTACATTTGTGAACCCTCCCATTTGAAGGACCTTAATTTAAAATCGAACGTCCTGTAATTTAAAATTTAAAAGTCATCGGTACATTCGGCAATTTTAAAGTAATTGAATTGAAGGTCAATTCAATTGGTATATTGAATTAAAAGTAAATGTGACTTTCAATATTCAATTTAAATCGAGATGTAACAACCCAAAGTTGCGTGATGCTTTTATCTAATTATAGTAAAGTAAGGTAATTATTTTGTCTTTACTGATACTGATAAATGTATAGAACAAAACTGAAGAGATTATATTGACAATTAATTTCTGGTTTTTGTGAGTAAACATGTTCTTCAAGTGTCAAAAGTCTACAATCAAGTGTCAGGTGATTTCTACATAATTAGCACCCAAATTAGTAGGTTTTACGTAAAAAATATTCCTCTTTACATTATTTGAATATACAAAAGAATGACGTCTGATAGACGAGAGTGGAAGAGAAGGACATGTTGTGCCGACCCCACATAAAGTGGGAACAGGTCAGGAAGAAGAAGAAGATACAAAAAAATGAAATATAAATACTTTATTGTATTGTACGGTAGTATCATTCTTTATACAAACTGATTCATAAGAAGGAGTGAGATAAAAAAAAAACAGAATTTCTTTTCTTCCCGATATATTCCCGAGCCGTGTACTAATTTTTTTGAAAATCTTTCAATGCAGTTTTTCTTAACTTCAGAATCATGGTTTCTTCGCACTATTTTCTTTAGCTCTCCACTGACTCATTTCTCTCGCTTTGTATAAGCGCAATAATTCATATTTAACATAACGGGTCTTATCGCGATAGCTAATAGTCGTAATACCTTTTTTATTGCTCGACGTTTCGACGAAGTTGCATCCGTCGTGGTCACGAGCTGACAGACGTTTGCAACTACGTCAAACGTCGGGTAGTAAAAAAGGTATTACTACCATTAGTTATCGCGATAAGACCCGTTATGTTAAATATGAATGGTATAAATCGCGAAAGTTTAAAATATGTAAGCTCAATAATGTTTTAACAATGAAACTTTATAATAAGCGCAAAATTATATGAATATTTATTCCGAGTCCAGATCATTTCAT
Source organism: Hypolimnas misippus (assembly GCA_037950945.1). Classification (NCBI taxonomy): domain Eukaryota; kingdom Metazoa; phylum Arthropoda; class Insecta; order Lepidoptera; family Nymphalidae; genus Hypolimnas; species Hypolimnas misippus. The sequence goes on from JBBEEQ010000006.1 coordinate 10,791,764, forward strand.
TAAATCACACAGGTATATAATTTACTATCTAGTAAAATGGTTTAGTTAGTTGAAGTGTAATTTTCATTGCAATAAAAAAATTATGAGCAAAGAAGAAGTCGTTTTATGTAAAGTAGACCGTTATATGATTAAGAAAGATTAGTGTTCGCTTATAGTTCGTCTGTAGTGTCTATTCAAAATTTAGTTTTTTTTTCAATTCACTATTTTAATTTTAATTTTTTTTACTTATAACAAAACCAGATTTAAGTTTTTAATTTGAATTTTGAAACGTAAACTTACGTGATAGAAAATAAAAAACCGGTCAAGAGCGAGTCGAGTTTGCGTATGAGGGATTCCGTACCATCGTACAACATACATATAACACGATTATATTTTTAAATATACATAAATTTAAATTATTTTGTAAAAGAAACTTAAGAGGCGATATACTGCATATTAAATAGTAATTGTAAACATTCGTAAATTCCGATTCAGACTTGACAATTTTTTACATATTTATATAAATAATTCGCAATAGACATGCAAAATTTCAACGCTCTACCTATTATTACAGTTTGTAAGATAAAACGCTCTGACAGACAGACAGACGGATTGATGAGAAGCGAATGGTTAATAAAGGGGTCAAGTTAACAGCCTTCGGGTATGGAACTTTAAAAATAATAAATCTATGAATTATTAATATACATATCTAAGATGTGCATTCATACGTATAAATAAAACTTAACTGTCTGTTTGTAATTTAAAATGAAGAGATTTTACGTTAATGCATATGAAAGTGTAGACGGTACTTACATCATAATCACAATTTTTAAACAGTTCGTCTGTCTGTCCGTCTGTTTGTTCCGGCTAATCTCAGAAAAGGCTGGACCGATTTTGACGAGACTTTTACGAGAAGATAGCTAATATCACAAGGAAGCTAAGTTAGCTAATTTTTTTTTTTTGAAATTTTTACTAATTTTAATTTGTCGCAGTCGAAGTCGCCAGCTAGTAATGTATGTACCTAGATGTCTAAAATTAAATCATTTAAGATTTAAAATTCTCTTACAACTTATCTGTTATATGTATACTTACTTCAATTAAATTACTTAATATTAATTATAATTTCAAATAAAGATTTACATATTCATTAGAATTAATTTAAATTAATTATACAATGTGTGATTAATTGTAGTTTTTTTACATTGCAATACATTTATAAAATTATGTATTAAAATTTTGCATAATATTACAAATTTGGAAATATATTAAATGTAACATGAACTGGCTCGTTTATCGTTGATGGCTGGAATTAATTTTATCACAAAAAATAAATGTATGATATGCATTTTATTTGTTGATAAAAAGTTTCAGATAAGAAATAAGGTACTGAACTCAAATGCGCCATTAAGTTAAACGAAGGCGAGGCAGGATGGATCAAGTAATTTTTTCTGAGGTAGGGCCTAGCAATAGCCTACTGACAGCTCTTGGCTGGCTCGAAATCAATCAAAATTAAGAATTAGAAATACTTTATCTTCTAGAATGTTAACCAAATGAATGTACTACAGTTTCGAGAAATTTTTTTTCTTTGTTAAAGTTAAGTAACTTCTCACTCTCACACATACATAAACTTTTTTTCTCACTTTTTTTCTCGACCTGAGTCTCATAGAAGATCGGCAGCGTAAAGTAGCTAATCTATACTAAGATTATACAGAGGTAAAGTTTGTTTGTATGATTGTAAGTTTGTATGTAGAGGGTTATCTCTGAAACTACTAATGTGATTTGAAAAAATATTCTTGTATTAGATTGCCTGTTTAATGAGTGAGGTTATATTACATCACGCCACGACTCATAAGATGGAAGCAGTAACCATAAGCCTAAACCCGTAAACCCTTTCGTTACTTTGTAATCCTTTTCACCCATATTTCTGTTTTAAGCTGGAAACACATTTATGGCTATTCTGGTGCTAATTTCATAGGTGCATATAATCATGTAACATCAGGTGTCCCGCCTGCTTTTTTATGATCCAATATTTTATAACACCACACCATCTTATAGTGTTACCAATAAGGATCAAATCCTTTAAAAAATCACCTATATACATAAAAAATAAAACATACTCTTCAGCTTTGTAATATTAGTCTATCGTTGATATCGTAAAACAAACGAAGACAAATTCAAATGATTATATCCTAAAACGCTCAAATATCATTTATTATAAAGCAGGTGTCGTTTCTTAGAAATCTGCCAAGAATTCTGCGTAGATATTGTGAATTCTAAGTACTTTATGAACAGTTTAGTATTGTGACTGAAAATGGATCTTTTGGCTTTTGAATAATTTTGTGTAACATTTTGTTTGAAATCTACCTTTTTAATCGACCTCCAAAATAAGGATGAGGTTCTCAATTCGTCAGGGAGCGTTTTTTTTTGTTTTTTTTTTTTTTTTGTTTTATTTTGTAGGCAAATATAGTGCATGGCGTTAAAATATAGAGTTCACTTTTAATTAAACGTATTCCGTTTATTTCTGTTGAAAAAATTTTGGTGTAGTTTTAAATATTGACCGTCCATAACCAACTTCAGAAAAGGAAGAGGTCACTGACCAAATCGAATGAGTCATCCTGTACAAGAATAATAATAATCATTTTTCCGTCCAAATGTACTCATATGCTATGGATATTAATGACTCTAAAAGTATTATGCGCCTGACGTTTGAATATTCCATTGTGTTTAATAGCTGACAGTCGTGAGATTACGAAACGACATATAAAAGGCGCTTATTAATAGTCTTGACATGTTAATTGATTTCGCGCTTCTATTAACGATTTTTTAAATGTAAGCTAGCTTTTGTTTGCGCCTTTGCTCGGGCTTTACAAATTTGTCTAATCAGAAAGAAAAACTGAAGGCTTTCAAAAAAACGAATAGTATGATTACAATTTACGTATATTACGTATATTTACGTATAATCTGTATACAATTTACGCATTTCTTTAATCTTCTAAAAACCTTAGTATATTTACATCTTCGGCGAGAATTACATTTTTAAGTTTTTTTCCCATAAATGATATATGACAACTTTGTAACCTGGTTACAAAAGCCGTTTTAAAGAATTTATGAAAAACTTCTCGAATGTTTTCGAGCAAAACCTTTAGGCATAATTCTTGCCTAAAGATTAAATTACCGTAAACGACTGGTCAAAGCAAAATTACCCCAAAAAAATTGTCCTACAGTCGCTACTTACCATACATATACCTGTAGTTTCTTAAAACAAATTTTCATTCCCAACTTTTCCCAACTTTTGAGTACATCTTTGGGATAAAAAGTTGCCTATATTATTCTTTAAGATCCAATCTATGACCAAAGTTCATAAAATTTGGTTAAATGGTTTAGGCGTAAAAACGTAACAAATCAACAAACAGATAGACAGATTTACTGCCACGTTTATAATATTAATACGGACGGAGTTTTAATCGCTTCGATTGCTCAGTGTATAGATTATACCAGAATCCGATCGAAAAAAATCGTTGCAAAAAATGTGTTAAATGGCTTAAATAATTTCGCCCTTGACCGGACGCTTTTGCAATTGTTTCATAACTAAACCCGATGAGTTCAGAAAAGTTCAATCGTTATTAATGTTTCAGTGCAATTTTGTCGTTAATAGGTTTTAGTTGTGCTAATTTATATAAAACATTTGCTTCGTTGTTTCATCTGTATTTCGGTATTCATTTATTGGTTTAATATCCATGGTTGCTGCTCCATTCTCCTTGATCCCAGTGCAAGATTAAGCCTATTTATAATTCTTTACTGATATTCACATCAAAAGCCTGACAAAGTCAGTAAAAATCATTTTGGACTGGTAAAGAGTTTTGACATATATACGAAATTTTTATATCAAGCAATCTTTAAGTAAACCCAGCAGATGATTTTATTGCATTTAGAATGTTTAGAATTTTTTTATTGCTTTGTGACGAAGCCAAGTTCGCCAGTTCTAAAAGAAAAAAAAAATGAAAAGTTTGATAACTTATCTATCGCGATAAATTATAGACTATATAATGATTGATGTACATAATATTTGATAAATACCCTGGACATATCTTTAATCCAAACGAAGTCGAGACGTAAACAGTAATAAATAAAACAGAACGTTAAATTCAACACAATTTAATCGTCTAAAAAATTCAACAGGATTTCGTATTACCAAAATCAAGCGAGAGAAATACGATCTTAAAACCGTCTCGAGAGATTTGTTTTACAAGTGGATCTTCGAAATCTGTTTAAAACTTATCTTTTGTCCGTTTAGAAAGTATACATTCTAAGTGAGATGCGGATGGCATCGCAGATTCAGAGGTGAGCGGCCAACTTCCTTGATTTACCGTCGACGACCGATCGGTCAAATACGGCATAACTATGCGTTAGGTATTACTTTCTTTATCTGTGGTAAAAAAAATCTAAAGTCATTGGAACATTAGGAACGATGTTTTTTGCGTGCGTGCAGATAAATAAAATAATACATGAGTGCGGTGAAAATAATTTACCTTTGAACTGCATTAAAAAAAGTTAAATTTGATTTTGAATTTCGATGTCGTTCTTTTTATAAAAATGTATATATCATGGGTGATAGCTCATATATGCAAACTGCCGAACCTAGTAGGAGAGACAAATAACTTCTTTTAAAACTGTTATAAATATTTACATTTTTAAATGATTTAGACTTTTTTTTGTCGCTTTATGCATTCCACCCAGGGAAATGATTTAGACTTTAGATATTGTAATAGTATTGCATATAAATCGACGATATTATTTATCTGTGATGCTTTGAAAATAATTTTAAATGGAACATGTATTAGGGAATTAATTAAAATAATGCCGGGCAGTCGCCACAAATGAGGTTTATAAACATGAACTAAAAAATATTAAAGCTTAGTAGATTAGGATTATGTTTCAAAATACAATTTGCACTAATTGCACTAATTAATGTCTCGTTTCCGTTAGGCGAGAAATATACTTGTAAGTTTTGGTTATAGATTTTCATAAGACGTAGAAAAAAATAAAATGTACCTGGAAAAGTTATATATTGCCTTTACCCATGAAAGAATTTTCTGTCAGCGCCTTATATTTGACACTTATAGTTTTCGAAAGGTTACTTAGGTATTAAGTTATTTGTTTTATATAACTTTTTAGTTACGATAATAAAACTTACAAGTGTAATTCTCCCCTTAGATGTAGTAAAATCGTAATTCAAGATTTTTTTACCTCAAAAATACATCCTAAAAATACTTTTTTGTGGGTAGTCTTTTTGAACACAATTTTAACATATTTACATAATAATAAAATGAAAATCGATCGATAAAACTCATAATTTCTTCGGCTTTTGTAATAACAGTTAGAAATTACGAACCATTAATGGTAATTATAAAAATGAAATTAAGTAATCATATAGAAAAGATTAATATTTAGGATTCCGTTCCCAAAACAACTATATGGTCAAACTGTTTATCCAATTTCTAAACCGAAATGACTTTAAGAAACCGGTAAATATTTTAAATATTTTTGTAAAAGAAATAAATAAAAAGATACGATATAATTATATGTAAACATTTCGTAAGTAGACTCGCACTTCGAATTTGACTTAAAAAAAGTAGGTTCTGTATTCGACACGTATATGTGTATGTACATTTGTATGGCCGTGACATTCTGTTCCACTACTAATCCGTTTAAAGGGGGTTTTGGCAAATTATTTCTGTATTTTTTTAAATGAAGGTTTTAATGTATAATCTGATGAATATCATCGGAGGTAAAAGTGGAATTATTCAATTACTAACAGCAAATGCTGTGATAATTTGCCTAAGTGTTTGTACAGCAACTGTTCTGTTAAAGTCGGATATATTTTTCTACGAAAATGATTATTTGTTACAGTGTCAATAGAAAAATACATTCTATAAAGATTTCAACTTTTTATTGCGGTTCAAGAGTACAGTCTTACATAGAAGGCTTAGTAATACCGTTGGCAGCAGTAGGTACGGGACTAAAAAGGGTGAAATTTATGTTCTGTGTATTTTAAGCCGCAATCACAACAAAGGTACCCCTTGCCTGTTGAGAGCTGAATTTAATTATTCTTTTTTATTAAATAGGTTCTATATAGCTCGAGGTTGGTCTCATTTTTTAAGAAAGCCTAAATAATTAGAATTGCTTTTTATTTATTTAAACGTGATATTATTAGCTATACAAGGATTCATTCAGATAGGTAGGGTAAAACCTGAAACTAAGAGAGCTAGAGAAATTTGTTGAAAGGATCCATATCATTGATTTCTGAAGTTAAGAATAATATTATTTAATGGTTTAGTGAAAAACTCTTCACGGCTTGGGAATGAACCAGCATTTTTTTTCTTATTTTAATATAGCTTATTACGTAATTTAATTGAGTTGTCTGTGAGGAATAAATGTTATTAATGCACCTTTAGTGCAGAATAACAAAAGACAAATATCGGCTGCATAAGAGAAGCTCAAAATGGGATGAGAGATAAAGGGGAACAGGAAGTAAAGAAAGGAAAATATTAGGCTTCCAGCTATCTCACTCACCGTAGGAAATGTAGCTATAGTAGCTACTTCATGCCAATCTTCTGTAATAGTATTGTATTATCCAGCCAGTATACCACCAATACTGAGTGGCCTACAATTGACTCTACCACACAAAAATATCAAGTGATCTCAGAAAATTTCTAAATATAAAGTTACGTTACACGTTATACGCTGCGGACTTCATAGTGTGCCACAGCCAGACGGAATCGCAAATGTATTAATCTACCAGGTATAAAAACATCGGCGCCTACACAGATTGCATTGTAACATGTCAAACGACTTTTACTACGCCATAAGTCACTGAGCACTTGACAATTGATACGTTAACGTCTTTTCTATTCTGCTTTGGTCGCGTTTACTTGCACTCATTTAGAGTTTTTTTTTTCAAACATAGGATAATAACACTTTATATGGTTAGTTTTAAGCTGATAAGCAATAATGTGTCAATCCACAAAAGTCAAATTTGGAGATAGTGATGTATTCTGATGACGTCAACTATTTAAGATTATACAAAAAAATCAAGTCATTTAAACAAAACAAATACGAATAAAACGTTTCTTAATTTAATGTTTCCACTTTCAAGTGCGTTTTATATTTTGCAATTTATAAAATCATTTCAAATATTTAACTAACTTATTATTGTATAACACATTAAATATATCAATCTGCTCTTAATTAATTACCTTTATTTAAAATACAAAAAGAAAAATGAAACTTATAATTCTTCAAACAAATTTATTAAGAATAGGTTTGGCATGTAGACGCCATTTTCTCAAAATGAAGTCCGTGTGGCTTGACACAGTATTATATATCAGCGACCAGTTATCACTACACTGAATCGTTTTTCTCTAAATACATTTCTACTCGAATTTAGTTACACAATAAAATAAAGTGTATTTTCTAAAACTGATAATATTTTGGACAAAAAATAACAGCAAAGTGAAAATATTATTATAATAGGAAGGGTCTGACAAACCAAGGGAAGCGGAAATGACCGTAAAGGTCCATCCACACCCGCAATAAATACTAAACAACGACGTATTTCAGTTATTTCAGGTGTGGTTGTGGCTTTACAGTTGATTTAGAATTTCGGCTACCTTTACAAAACAAGACTTAGATAATAAAAATAATAAAAAATCAGACTGCCTAATAACAACATTTCGCACTTTAGAATAAGTTTAGTTCAGGCTACAAGACGTGACAACGGTGCACCAGATTTGACAGTTTACGTCCGCCATGTTCATTTTTCACTAACGTCATCTAGCCTATGACACTCTGTGGAAAAATACGAATATAAAAACATCACACTTCAAAATCCGTCATGGCGTTTGGGCTACAGGTCACAATGCATCGAACATATATACATGTACATGTCAGTCTGTTCCATACGTACATACATGCACTTGAGAAATAATACATTCCTCGGAGTCAGACGAACAAAATATACAAATAAAAAAAATTACAAACTTTAAATAAAAGTAGAATCAATCTCTTTGTTGTAATTGTTTTTTTTTTGGACCATAAAAATGAAACCAAAAGCAATCCTATTTGTAACCTACGCGGAATAATTAAAAATTATTCATAGGTTGCAAATATTATTTTTTTTATTTTATTGTCGCAATTAATCCCTTCAGTGTATAATATGACTATAAAACGTGTCTTAACAGCAGTAAAAGTAACAGCCTGTAAATATCCCACTGCTGGACAAAGGTCTCCTATTAAGGAGAAGGTTTTAGATCTTAATCCACCACGCTGCTCCAATGTGGGTTGGCGGATATAAACGTGTCAGAATTTCTCCCGGCACATGCAGGTTTTCTCACGATGTTTTCCGTCACCGCCGAGCTCGAACTGAATTTAAACACAAATTTAGCACTTGAAAAATCAGCGGTACTAGCCGGGGCGATCCGCCGAATTCATCGGTTGAGATCGATGTGCTCTAACCATCTAGGCCATCTCTGCTCTTTTAAATTTAAATTACAATAATAAGCCAGTAATCATTTTAACCAAAACGATCAGGGAAGACCAAAATGAATACAACCGAAATCTATTGGAATTTGAAATTCGAAAATTTTTTCTTTATAAAAAACACTCAAATAATATAACAAAGGTTATTTATTTTGTTTGAAATGTGAAGCATTTTGAAATGCTACTCAACCACTGTCGAGGCGCCCCTCGAGGCTGGTTTTCAGTGAAGTTGACAGAATGTGCCAAATATATTTAAGGGGTCTTTGACACAGTGTCAAGATCGTCTCTTTTATGAAAATAATAATTAGCCTCATTATTAGTTTTTTAAGACCGACTTATGTATTTTACGGACTCATGCTTGGCTGTCTTTAACCTTCTAACAAAAAAATGGGAGTGGAAGACGTGTGTATCTGTCTATCTATGGCATCGTAGCTTCGAACGAATTGACCAATTTTAGTGCGGTTTTCTTGTTTAAAACCGAATGTAGTACAGATGATTCTTAGCTATAATTTATGAAGATGACGTAAGGTGACGATAATAGATTATGAGCTCTACACTCCTCTGTAGTTGTTGAAAAGATCTGAGCATGTTGCGCACTACTTGATTCATTAACTCGAAATTTATTATACCATGACTGATATGAAAATACTGTAGTTACGTAACATTGATCTGATGCTGCTTCATCATCTGGAATCAGCAGGATACACAACTCCTCACCAATTTACAGCAAAAGTATCGTGTTGAGACTCGTTGAAATCGTCCCAATGAGTAGATTGTCGGGGATTTTTTTTATTTTCAATTTTTTTTTTCCCTGATTCGTTAAAATAACCTGGCAACGTATTAGTGGTTCTGATTCTGCAAATATTCATGAGCGATTGTGATCATTTTACATCAGGTGACCCGCCTGCTCGCTTGCCAGCTCTTTCCGAAAAAAATTATCATGTCCTTATAGACTAGATAGATATACTAACAAATGAGTCACAGTTACTTGAATAAAAAAGTTATTATTATTATTATAGAGCAAAATTTCAACTCTTAATAAAAATAATGATTAAACATCAAACGTCATAAATGTTACGTTATTCGCCCTTTCCCACTATCTTGCCACATTTGAGTGTGTCACTTTTACATTGTTATGAATATTTAAATGTGACGCCACAATGATTATGTCCACCCTTACCTTGGCCCATGACAATTAATTCTTAATTAATATGAAATATAATGTAATTATGTCAATTTAATGCAAAGGACCGTAGTCCAATTTACGTGGCGATTGGCAAATTCTTTTGTCGGCAAATCAAAATGTATGTAAATTATTTAGGTATTCGATTAAGCGTGACGTTATAATTGTAAGACATTTCCATAAGTTTCGACTAATTATCAAATGAATTCAACGCCACCTGTCGATTGCTTTGTCCATTCTAGGAGTATCTGGCTCCACAGATTAAGACTCAGACCTCGAGTACTCAAGTATTATTTATGGAAAAAATTTGAACGATTTTCGACACCGTAAAGTCAAATTCTCTTTTTACGTGCGTCCATCGTTTTTTTTTTAACTAGATGGCAAACAAGCAGACGGGATACATGATGTCAATTGATTAATGCCGTCTATAGATATTTGCACACCAGAGGAGCCACAAAAATATTTATAGCTTAAAAGGAAAGAGGTATGAAAAGGAATAGGACGTAAGGAGTATGGAGAAGGGAGTTAGGCTTCCGGCTCACTCACTCACCGTACGAAACGCAGCTATGTTATCTACTTAATGCTGATCTTCTATAAGAGAGAGGTACAGCCTAGGAAGACTTAGCTTAACATAATACGAAGTTAGTCAAAACGAACACTTATTGGCTTGTATCAGTGTGCTATATTTTGTAAGAACTCGCAATATATAACACACGCCACGCCTTATCTATTACCACCACTATTTTCTTAGCAAATGTATAATTCGTTACTGTGCATGTCGAATCAGACTCTTAATAAAATTACACGTAAAGATCACGTCTAACAACGTCATTTCGTCGTACATAAAATAGGTTATTTCTAACGATTTTAAACTTGAATGTTCGAAAAGTATACATACATATATTAATCACTACATGCCCCTCGCGGTTTTGCTCGCGTTTATAGTTACTGCTTCCTTATTCTGAGTCACAGCTTGATGTAATATAGCCTAGAAACTTCCTGATTGAGCAGGCTATCCAACGCAAAAAGATTTTATAAATCGGATCAGGGATCAGTAGTACAATATTCTTATATTATATGTGACTTTTTTATGATACGAACAAAGCAAGCTCAAGAATTTTTATACAATATAATCGCTATTTAGTATGCGACAAATGTTGGTTCTTGAAATGAAGTAGCAATTTACTTATACAATAGCACTGCCTCTGACGCATTTGGTAAGTTATTTGCGTATACAATTAGCTCTTTCTTTAGCGACGTTTTCCTTCAAAGAGAAATTCTACGGTTCGACTAACGATAGTATAATGTTGTGATTGTTTCAATAGTTTTGACGTGTATATGTTATGAATAGCCGAGCTTGCGTTAACTAAATATTTTTTTAGGTAATCTATACTAAGTACTAAAATAATCTTTAAAACTACTGATCAGATTTGAAAACAATTTTTGGGTTGAATAGCCTGTTTATTGGAACAAAAGAATATTTCTGTTGATTACTACCAAACTTCGACAATGGGGAGGCCATTGGCCTAATTTAATGATTGCTTAAAAAATTCATCAAAATAGTTTCAATCACTTTATGGGTCCAAAGATAATAAATATAAATACGTACGCACATACATATCTATATACGTATATATATATATTTCAAAATTCATTTCTTTACATACCGAAACGCGGTTAAAACCGCGAGAAAAGTTGTGAACAATATAACATATGAAGACATTACAGATTCAAAAATAAAACAATACAACCCAAAACAAACACCGATAAGCCAATTGTATTCCATGTGTAATAACTTCCTCGTTACATAACGTAAGACGTAATTGAGATAAAATAACGAGCTCAAGTAATCACCACCTCGAGATGTTCAAATAAAGCCATGTTCCGACTGTGCGTTCTCAAGTACGCGTTCACTGAATTCCTCTGACAGTCTTGTGTGAGTTTGCAAAATGAATACTGTGTTTTGTATATTATAAACTATCGCGTTTATATTAAATACATTAATTTATCAAAAACTTCTTTAAAATATACAAACAGCTTTTGAATATGATAAAATGCAATGTGAACACAAGTTCGTAAAAGGGAATGACTTCAGTTTATGGCTGCTTTTCAGTAAAAACACTGCTAACACAAACGGTTTCATTTAATTTGCTGATATTCGAAGTTAGGCTAATTTATAAAGAATTACATAAAAAAAATTCTTGATATCGTTTAAAAACAAGCAGTGTCGTTTTCAAATAAAACAATATTTTTTGTAAAATTTAGATATGTCACAATTTAAAATATTATGTTAAAAATACATTTTTTATTATATTATTTTTACTTTCATTAACGGAGCTTTCCACGTTTTCATTGTATTCGTGACCACGATAAATGCAATTCTGTCCAAATTTCGTGTTCAAATTATAAAAAGCACAAGTGAAGAACTTATGCCTATACAATACATAGGAGTTAAATATAGAACTGTATGCCTTGCGTTCAGTCTGGTAACAGTCCATTAAAGCTCTTCAAATGTTGTACGCGTGTTTAACGTGACAGATTACGAATACCCAAGAAAGAGCAATCCGTAAATATCCTTACAACAGCATGTAGCCCTAGGCTCATAACCAAAGCTACTCATGAGGCAGTATTAAACCTCATAGGTCATAATTTTATTTTACGAGGGAACTCACAGACAATAAATCGACATTGACGCTGGAAATTAAAAACTCTTAAGTGACAAAAATCACTAAAAAAAGTTATTTAACTACATATGTCTAGTTTCACAGAAGAGCCAATTAAACTTGAAACAATATACTTTGGTTTGTAAAAAAAACGTCTGAACGTCTATCAAATAAAGCAGAAATAATTCTTATACGATAAATATCAGATTTCATACATTTTTATTATGATTTAGATTTGTGTCGCAGTTTTATCTGTGATGATCGATACTAATTGCCAGATTAGTTTTTGGTTACCGTTTTACTCCCATGAATAATAATGTAATGTTTTCCACCTGTTACCTTAATTAGTACAAATTACAATAACATATACAATGACAATCTTCATTCTAAACTAGCGGTCCCGACTTCACATAAGTGTACTAATTAAGACTCACTTTGGGTACGATTTTTCTATTTTTTTTTGTTATACCAATCTTGTCCTATCAATAAAAAAAAAACAACAAAAAAAGAATTAGCCAAAGGAATAAAACCAAAAGCTTTATATAATGAATAAAATATCGGAATAAAGAATATAAGCAATTTAAAAACTTAGAAATTCGTCCAATACAAAAAGTAAAACGTTTTATTTTTTCTATTATTTAGCATATAAAATTACTTTCGATAAAAACATCCATACGTCACTTAGGAGACTTTTCCTCTCGAGCGTCGATATCGAATTCAAGCAGAGAGAGTAACATGAATTCGTTGAACTGTGAACTTACGCAAGTGTATCAAGCCCACGCGATACCAGGCCTTATTATTGTGCAATAAATATTATATTGGCGTCTATTGTTTTGATACGGTCAAGCTTTTGCAAGAGAACGTGTTTACTGATCTACATGCGGTCGAACAGAGAGCGTTTTTGACATAATGATGCGTCAAGACTACATATATAAAAAGACGTATTTTTAGACAAAGTTATTTTACATGTTTTATTAATGTTGATCTGAATAAATTTGAATTTTTATAATTTTTAAAATAGTGTTATACACAATAATGTTGATGTAAATAAATTTTATCGATAAGAAAGTGAAAAAAAAAACTTTTTTTCTTTTATTTAATTTTCGATTTGTCTAAGCAAAATAATTTCACTTTTTGAATTTGAATAGTGTTATATGAACAAAAAATAAATTCGTAACAATCACACTATAATCTGGTTAAGTTTGTAGAAATTAACAATAATAATTAATAATTTATCAATGCAATAATATTTTATTTTTAAATTGCTATTTGTTTGACGTCACCTTTATATCGAAACATATGATCGAACATGCTTTTAAATCATAGATTTTTTTTTACATACCTAGATGCATGTATGAATGTTTAAGGTACTCGTAGTTATTATGTCTTAGTCAACCACTAAAAACGGTTTTTTGTAAATTAAAGGCGTTAAAATTGATTCCAAAATTTTATATGCATAAATCATAAAAGATTGATGTAAGTTCATAAACACGACCGAATCCGCAGGCTAAAGCTAGTTTTTATAGCTTTTATTTAACTTGTTAAATCAAGATTCTATTTCACAGAAAAATAAAAATAATAAAATACACGCATCGAAAATTTTCGTTTTTCTAAAAACATATTAATAAGAAAACCTTACAAAAACTTTTAGTATGATTTATTCGAGTGATTATAATTACACCCGCGGCCTGACCTTTTCCATACCTTTCACATTATGTAAAGGCTCAGTTTCAAACGTACGATAATATGCTCGGGTCAATTTATCTTTATGTATAATAAAACTGTTCTGTCTGTACGTGGTAAGCGTGTGTAATCTAAGTACATATAAAAGGTCACTCACTCACTCATCTCTAAATCTCAGAAACAATTTTGTAGTTTCAAATTTTGTTTGGGCGTTCCTTTTAGGACGTAGGTGCTCACTAAGCCAACTTATCAAGTTTGCCAACTTACACATGTTCCTTACATTGATCGTCATACGTGAAACCAATAAATGACCCAATAATACAGAATGTGTAATTTTTTTTTCAAAATAAGTGGGTCAAAAATTAATTTTTCGAAATTTATGATGCAGTTTTAGTTTTCATCAAAATCGGCCCCGAAACTCCTTTAAGTATTTTTTCCTATTCCTTATACTTTCGGATGTGTTTTTGAGTTAAAATGTTCACCCTGTATATAATTACGTAAAGACGAGCAAAGCCGCGATCGCTACATATGTTGCGTGTAATCGGATCAACTTTTGTATATGCTTATTTATTTAATAGAAGGAATATAAGGTTGAATTATTATCGATAATACCATTGTAAGCTTGTTGTGAAAACATGGATTGATCGCGAAAACATATCTATTTGTGAATCTATGTATTACATAAATACGAATGCTGTATTATTATTTATAAATTAGACTAATAAAAAAACCAACCGACTTCTATAGCAAAAAACGCAATTTTATTTTTCGAAAACCGAAATTACGGCTTGCGTTAAATTTCTATTCAACAATCAATCTGAAAATATAAAGTTTGTAACAAAAAAAAAAGTATTTTCAAAATCGGTAGAAAATACGAAGTAAAAACGTTAAGGCGTCACGCTAGCGTGCATAAGCGATCCCGTGACGCCCAATCAAGATGAGCATCGCTGGATCTTACTACTGGGAAGTCCGCACTGGTGAGGGGTGCGGGGAGGGCAAGCATACCATACTCTACCCTTCTGAGACGAGCTCTACCAGCCAAGAATAAAGGAACGCATGGGAGAGTCAGCGAATGCGCAAGCGATCCCGCGACCTCTCTATTTCCGTGTCGAGGAAGGACATCGCAGGGGTTTTAGTGGGTATAAACCGATGGGAGGTAGCCCCAGGAATCGAGTATCTTTTCGAAGATTTCCCCTGCGCAAACAAAATGAAAGGAGTCTCACATACTTGCCTGAATTTCACCGGCGGGATATATGCATAAATTTATTAGCGTAAAAAAAAAGGAAACACACACACACACACACACTAAAAAGATACACTTCGAATTCCAAACATTTTCTATTACTAAAGTCAAAGTACAAGAAAACAAAACTGAATATTAATAAACGAAAACAAAAAGTCAGTAATGTTATAATAAAGATCCACATTTTGGTTAATTGCGTGTAAATAATAAATAATATTGTTTCATACTTACGATAATTAATTAACTAATGACAATTATCACATTTATACCTTTATATGTGGCTTTTGTTCACAGCTTCACCGAGAAACACAAAACCATGTTACTAAACGGATTACGTTTCAATTTTTATGGGATCAATCTGAAAGTATATCCTTAAGAAACGGTTAAATGACAACAGAGCTCTGAAAAAAAAATATTAAAAAAAAAACGCAACGAATTGAGAACCTCCTTTTTTTAGTCGGTTAATAGTATTAATATGGATTTGTATAGAAATACAATTCGTTTTAAATCCGAATACAACCATCACAAACAGACAACACACGAATTATTATGAGATAATAAATTTACAATGCGTTTAAAGTCATCAGCGCGATCAGTTGCATCATGCCGGAACACGTGGACGCGAAGAAATGATACATTTTATGTTTCCTTGTTGGGTATCCTTTCTACTGTTACAGAATAACCACAAAACTGACGTGAAAGTAGCCACAGACAATGCTATTTAAAAACCTGAACGTCTAGAAATGATGCGCTGTCTATGAACGTAACATGTTGATGTTTTTTTTTTAATTAACATTCTAAATCTAAACTTTTTTGAACCGGTTTTAAGCGGCAAAGGAGATAAAGATATTGTATGAGAGTTTTACTAAACGAGATGTCAATAGAGACGAGTGCCCCAACTGCTTAAACCTCTTTGTAAGAATTAAACGTCTTGTTTGATGTACTAGGATTGTTACATGGACGCTGATAAGCAATACTATGTCAGCAACACGAACTTCATTTTGAGAAAATTGCATTTAAAGATGTCAAACCTATATTTAATAAATTTGTTTGAAGAGGTATATATTCACCTTTTCGTTCCTATTTTGATGAAAGGTATAATGAATTAAAAGCATATATATTTTCATAAAGGGCAAAGTGAATGAAAACAATAATATTATTAAATAAAACTTAATAGAAGAGAAATAAATGAGATTTATACAATAATCTCATTTTTGTTTCAAATACATGGGTATATCCGTGCATCACACAGGAAGATGGTATGATTTGAAATGCCAATCTCGGTTACTTAAAAATTTTGTAATTAAACCATTGCCAATGCCACTCATAAATGTACAAAGTAAATATACTAGGGGCGGGGAACCCCCCGGATAACCATCCGGGCGGCTAAAATAGTGTGAATTTATCCCGTATCTGTCATTCGGGCAAATTGTCTAACGAATGACAATTATGTCAAACGCGCTAAAATAAGATTAGAAAAGTTTATATAATCGTTGATTTTTTTTTTTAATTTTTCAAATTTACTACGCAACTTTCTAAACTTTTTTTTCCTTAAGAATCTTTTACGCAAACTTTAGATCGTTAAAGGCATTCTAAAGATCTGGCGTGACTAAGGGATATAGGGTTTTATACTTACTTCCTTATTTATATTACAAATGCGAAACTCTGTTTATGTGTTACGCAATCACGCCTAAATTAACCAATGTAAATGATATTTAGTACAGAGATAATCTAGATCCTGAGAAAGGACATATGCTACTTTATAATACGAAAAAGGTAAAATCATAATAATAATAAAAATATAAGTAAAGAATCCTGCCAAGAGGAAATCGCAGCCATTATTATTTGCAGGCAGGATTATACATAGATTTGTAGCCACTTATTAATGTGCTCAGGTGTCAAATTTTTAAAAATTCCGATTTTTTTAACTTGTATACTATGTATTATTATATTTCAAATACTATTTCTTATTTACTTGTTTCATTAAAAAAATGATTTATTTCATTCATTCGATCGATTATTTGTCATCTCTAACTTTTCAGTGTGCTTTGAATTATTAAAATATTTCTCATAAATAAGACAAGTGAAGAAAAATAGACTATGCATGTGCATTTATTTCTAGGACAAACCATATTAAATATCGTGTTTATTACTTTGAAAATAACGGGCTTTTACACAATCGTTCACTCATTATTTTACCTTCTTAACAGTTCATTTTCCGAAAATCCTTTCTTAGTTAATCCTTACAACCCAAAAGGTATCAACTACCAAAATTTTAAGTTTGTAGCCATAGCTGTTCGGGCTCTTCATTAATGGATTAGTCAATTAGTCAGGACAAGCTATTATATATGTATAAATTGTACGCTTATCGTAGATTATAACATCGCGTCGTGGCGTCGTTACGTGAGCCTTATTTATTTTAGTATTTACTAGCTATTTGGATGCTGATAAGTAATACCGTGTCAACCCACAAACAGTCAAATTCTAAGATATTGATGTATTTTGATGCTGCATCACCTATTTAACACTTTTCAAAAAAAATTAAGGTCATATAAACTAAAAAAGTACGAAAAAGAGTTTCCTAATTAATTGTTTCGAATTTCAAGTGCGTTCCATATTTTCCAATTTATACAATAATCTTATATATTTGAAAAACATTTTATTAGATAATATATTAAATATATCAATCTTCTTTTAATTCCTCAATTCATTTATCAAAAAATAAAAAAAAGATGCCTATATACTTCTTCAAACATTTGTTAAGAATAGGTTTGACATCTTTAGACGCCATTTTCTCAAAATTGTCATGTAGCTTTACAATAGTATTGCTTATTAGCATATTAGAATTTAGAATAATGTACCTTTCAAATGATACCATAATTTTTAAAATAGATTCAGGTCTAAGGAGTTGTCTTTGTTATATGCATAGCTCTTTGATTTTGACACTCATTCCGTGTGACTTAACACAGTATTGCATATCAGCGTCCATTTATACCAAAGTAACATCATCTTTAAATAACGGACAGGTGTATATTTTTTTAACGCATCACACTCAACGGCCCTCATTAAGATCTTACGATCTTGTGTCGGGGGTCCGGAAACACACACAACACTAACACAAACACCCAGACCACGACAAACATCCGTATGGCCAACACACACGTTTGCCGTGAGCGGAGATCGAACCCGCGAACGTTAGCGCTTTAGTCAGTTGCAGTGACCATTGCGCCAACGCGTCTGTCTGCATGCCTGTAATGTCAATGTCTGTATGCATAACTCTTTGATTCTGACACTCATTCCGTGTGACTTAACACAGTATTGCATATCAGCGTCCATTTATACCAAAGTAACATCATCTTACGCAAAGGAAAAAGCGATAACACAATTCAATGCGTGCGTTTAAGGTAATAGAAAGTAACCTATTTAGTAACGGTGACTCACAGCTTAACAGAGTCTAAAAGGGCGCCATGTTGTTGAGAATTCACAATTACTTAATTAGAATTGCAGTAATCGCTTCTGTAAACGGATCTTAAGACGTTTCTTGTTAGTATAAATAATTAGTGGTACAAATACATTTGAAACATCTTTCGTCATTGTTTAAAATCGAATCAGTGTTCGACTCTGAACAAATTCTGGTAACATAGAGCATCTCTATATCCATAGAATTTGAGAAATGAACTTTAATGGCAACTGTATTTTCCATATTACATTAATTGTCAAAGTTACGAGTTTCATTAAAATTTACTTAGCGTTTACTTAAGAATATTTTCATAGATATTCCGATAATTGAACTTTTACAAAAGAATAAATCGGTTTTAATATTATGTTATACGATATGGCTTTGTATTTTTTTTTTCACCATATAAATACTTTCTTTTATTTAATTTTCACAACTGGAAAACACTCTGCCCACTCATGCGCTAAATTAAGAATGCGTGCAAAATAAAAACATATTTAGCACACTCATTTATATTCGTTTGAACTCTAACCTCTCTCCAACGTTGATTGTATTATAATAAACTACAGAATAAAAGTTTTGTATATTCATAACAATGTTTTGACAAGATAATTACGAATGATCTATAAACTAGCTGCACCTTGAAGCGCGTTTATGGATACTGCTTTTCTCTTATGAGTCGTAACGTGATGTGATTTAGCCTATAGCCTTCCTCAATAAATAATCTAACACAAAATTATTTTTTCAATTCGAACCAGTAGTTCCTGAGATTAGCGCGTTCAAACAAACAAACTCTTCAGCTTTATAATATTAGTGTAGATATAACCTTAACACCTTATATCTTTTGCAGATATGTCGTAACATGAGATACAACAAAAAATCGATGAAAGAAAACAATCTAACGCAATCGATACTCAACTAGAAGGCTATTGCAATCATATTCATCGGTAAATTGTATATGCCATGTACATATATGATAGGTTACTCGATTATTATTAGACTTAACAATCAATTATTCGAATGAAAATATAACGAAAAATTACAGTCGCTAATATCTACATACTAAAATTTAATAAAAAAGCAGCGATAATTTTTAATAGAAAATGTATACTTTTATCGGTATAAGGAAGAATCTTTTATTTATGGAACGTTTTAGAATTATTATTCCATTTGTATAAGAAGATTTAATATTGAATTATGGATCATCCATAAAATATACTTACCTACTGGTGAGGACAAGATTCAGCGAGACGAAATGTGATCATTGATTTGATATATGTAACTCAACTCAAACTCGAACTCAAAATATCCTTATTCAAATACGCTTTAATAAGCTATTTCGAATATAACTAAAGGCTTGTACAGAGGAGATAATTCTCAGGGTACTTTTTAATCAGCCCTAAGCAACGGTTTTATTTTGTGACGCTTTGGGGACTTAAGCCATTTACCAGCGCAGATGAGGCAGTTTACAATATAAAGTCCTTTGAGTGTGATATGCGATACAATTCTATATGTTCTTTGTCCGTTGAAATCAACGGACAAAAAAGTACCCGAAACATTGTTCCTCGCTAGTGCGGACATTAAATGTGACGAAATGAGGAGGAACAATTTAATAAGAAAGATGGGTGATAAAATATAATAACAATAAACAATTAACCATTGTAATGATTGAGATAACGATGAGTTATCAGGTCAACAGACTAATTGTCAAAATTACAATTATAAAATGTAAGTAGTAATTCAGGTATGAGTTAGCGTTATATTTAAAGAGAATACGGGCTGTATTTTCTTTTAAAATTACTTATAGTTATTATAGTGTATGAAATGCCTATTTATCTATACATATTTATAGTTTATATAAAGTATTACATATGTTCATTGATTGTTGAATGCTTTTTTGTTTGAAAAAAATTTAAGTGGTTTGAAGTTTTGTAGGATTTGAAATTTAAAAGGACAGAGCCCTTAGTCTAATAGTATTTTCTTCAAAAACGATTAATTAGTTAAAACCAATTGGTTTTAAAATAAAAATATCTGAAATTAGTGTGTTATTAAAGTAAACGAAATTAGTCTTTTGAAGTCTCTCTTTTTAAAAAAGTCGTGTGCATGTTAGATTGCTTTTAGAACTCCAACTAAAGGCACTAGTTTCGTACTAAATTTTGTCTTAAATGTTACTACCAGAGACACTTATTTCACACACGGACATTCGGTGTATACACTAAGTGGGTGATGAAATCTAAAACTTATCTTAAATACAAAACTTATCTTAAAGTTTATACATACATATATACATATGTATAGGAGGCTAGACCGATAGAACATACCAAAGAAATCAATTTACCGTCAATCAAATGAACATAAAAATTAAAATCTACTTAGATTTAGAAAGTCGAATTTGATAGATAATATCCTTTTCAAATTAAGTTAATCTATGTACGCATATAAAAATTCATGACTGAATATTTTATTTTAAACATATAGTATACAGTTAAAAAATTATAATACAGCTGTGGGATTTGTATGTTTGAATGTGCTTATTTAAGAAACAAGCTTTTGCTCGCAGCTTCGTTCGTTATGTCAGATTGCTCTATAAAACTTTGGACCCCCATTTTATCCCCTGAGGGATTTTGGAACATTCTTTCTTAGCTGATGTTTACGTCATATTAACTATTTGCGTGCCTTTTAGCGCAATCCGTTCAACAGTATGAGCTGGGTCTGTGAGATCATTTGGTCAGTAACGGTTGCCTTTTACACATAGGTTCCAGATTGAGCCGAGTTGGCTTAGTGGATATAACGCAGCTAGCACCGCTAAGTCTGAAGACCTAGTACTAAATTTGTTTTTAAACAATAAAAAATATATTTTAGATTCAATTTCCCGGTTTATTCTAATAGCTTAAACAATATTTTTTTATAATATTTCAATTAAAATATAAAAAGTAGAGCCCTCTACCTACAACGCGTATACGAATTGGCTCGATGAGGGCAGTACCTTACTGTCACAGAAGATCGCCGTGAAGAAGCTAATATAGCTGGGTTTAGCAGTAAGTGTAAGAACCGGAAGCCTAACCCCCTCCCCCACTCCTTTCCTTGCTTCCTATTCCATGTCTTTTTTTTTTTAGCTAACAACGCATTTGTGGCTCTTCTGGTGTTGTAAATGTCTATGGACGGCGTTAATCACTTAACAACACATTCTTTGCCAATGTTTATAAAAAAAAAATAGTAACTCTAATGTAATATTCATTTAACTTATACGAAGTAGGAGCATGACTCATAGTTTCTTAATAAAGTAAAAGGATACAGATTTGTATGGTATTAATGTGATGCGCAAGAGTCGATATTTCGCCGTTCTAAATTTAGACAGAGCTTTATTGCACATAATTATATATTTGTCAATCTGTATGTTACATTTTATTACGTTTTTTATGATTATTTCATTTTAAGCTCTAAATGTTAATTGTTATCGAATGTTGGTTTCAAGACAGGAAAAGTATGTTTTTTAATTATTTTAAAAACTACATCAATTAGAATTTGATTTTTCTATATCAAAATTTATGTCAAATACAAACTCCTTTTTTAGTGTAAGCTAAAACAAAATAAATTCATCGAATTTATACTCTTTCTAGAAAGTAAATTAAACTATTTTAGTACAACCGACAAACTAATCCCTTATTTATTTCTAAAAAAATGAACTTAAAGTAATTTACAACATAAAATACTAAACTTACTTATATTAATAATTGAAGACTCGATTATTATTATCAAAGTTGGTATACAACAAAAATTTTTTAGCTTCTAAAAAGGCTTTCATTTTACATCACAAACGCTTAAAAATTAATTATTCACTTATGACGTAATTTCCTCCACAGACGAAGATGATAGTGACTGCCAATTTATATTTTTTACACAACAACTTTTGAATATTCAATTCGCATTCCGTAAATTAGGTACGACAACAAAAACATTAAATTTACATAATCCGTTTATAGTAAACCGATGAGTACGAGTAGGTAAAAAGTTCTCGTTTGTTTAATAACGTTACGCTAAAGGCCTGCGCTTGATAGGTGGAGTTCTCTTGGTGCTGAATGTGATTCGTGCTATACTCATCAGCGAGATGTTCCAGTTGGCCATGGTTCTCCTTCAGTGAGTCTGTCATGTCACTTAAGGAAGAGAGGCGGAAGCTTTCGCTGATCCATACAGAAGAAAACCTGAGAGAAGGAGACGGCACTCTGCGCTTCTTCTCACTCCCACTTATGCAGGAGAGTTATCTCTGTGGTCACGAGCGATGTCTAGTTAAAAGAAATTGGCAAATGAGGCCAAACGTCTGAACGTCATGGTAGTATGCGAAAGCGATCCCATGCCTACCAATTATGATGCTGAACCTTCAACTGCTGTTGGATTTTAGAGGGTAGTCTGGTGTTTTTCATTCCAGTAGTTCAAAGTTTCAACTGTCCAAATGTATTGCGTTGCCTTAAAGGTAGCTCACCGTAATTTGCCTACTGCACGCGAAATGTTTATATTTTATAATTTATTTTACAATAGCGTCGGTTTAATAGTTAAAACCAACTGGTTTAAAAATCAAAATAACTAGAATAAGTATTGTCATTTAAGTGAACAAAATTACGTATTTTGAATTTCAAGTCGGTTAACCTTATAAAAAAAAAACTCTTGTTGTTATTAAGCTCAATTCGATACAATATTAAAAAAAAATAGTCGTCACAAAATCGAATAAAAAAAAGTTTCTATTCCACATATTTAAGAAAATAAATCAAACAAAAACATTAGTATACGTAACAAGATCTTTTCCCCCAGCCTATCGATATCATAACATGTGATTTGAATATCTAGCGTGCGACGCTGCGCCTGCGCATTTGAAATCGGAATAGGCAGTTATACAACTCCTATTACGGTAGCATCTCATTTGCAACGCATTGACGGACAATGGATTGTATTTATTAATATACAAAGCGGAATTGTTCGTTTGTTTGAGCTGTTCTCGGGAAACAGTCCGATTAAAAAAAATATTTAAAAAAAACTTAACCGACTTCAAAAACAAAATGCGCATTTTCTTGTACTTGAATGACATACTACGCGTAAGTTTTAATTTAGTAATCTAAAATTGAAAGTTTTTAAAATTCATCGCAATGATTGAGACTATTTTAACGAGCACCAACACGAAACTTCTACTATATGTTGATGAAAGTCATAGTCTACATATATGTTTGTAATTTGTAATTTACAGCTAGCTAAATTAATAGGAAAGTATACATGGTACTTACATCAATAACACATTTTTTTAAAATTTTTGTACCTGTGTATAAATTATATAGATTTATTTATTCACTCTAAGAAATATTTATGCTAAGTTTAAGGATAATCGGCCAAAAAAAGATTATTTTCTTCATACAAACTTCACCACGCCCTTGCAGTTTAATAAGTAAATATAATCCAGAAGTATGTGTATTAAATTTTATGTTAATATGACCACGGAATAAGATTTTCCATACAAATGTTTTTACCACTTATAACCCTTTTAGGGGTAAATCAAAAAACCCTTTCTTAGTGGATGCTTACAGCCTAAAAGACACCTACAGCCAAAATTTCAAATTTGTAAGTCCAGCGGTTTAGGCTCGGCTTTGATGAATCAGTCAGGACAAGTGATTTTATATGTATAGATAGATATAAAAAAGTTGGGTTATTGAAATAAAACTATTTTAAACGGATTTAAATCGCGTATATTAATTATTTTTATCATCCCGACGTTTCGAGCACTTTGCAGCGTTCGTGGTCACGGGTAGACTCTACCGATATATATACGCGATTTAAATCCGTTTAAAATAGTTTTATTTCAATGAATAATAATCGCGAAAATCTAAGACAACGATAAAGTTGGGTTAGTTACACTATTTATAACTTAAAAAAGGTTTAGCGATTTTTATGATCTTTTATTTATTGGATTTGTCTTCATTCCGAATGGCAGAATGACCAATTAAAACATCGGAAAAATTCACAAAAAAAAAATGAAGAGAATCCATTTTGTATGTAACGGCTAATTAACACAACATTTTTTGAATCTTAAGCGGTACGAAGTTAGCCAGGTCAGTTAGTTCATAATATTAGTACGTATATATGTGACATAATGTGTTGTGAAAAAGAGAACGTATTTGATTCTGATTACGATTAGTACTGTCATTGTTTTTAGCTCGTTAATGGCCGGTATCGCGGTGAGCTGGATCGCTATTAATGTCAAAGGTTAGTTTGAATCCCCGTTGCGATGAACGAACGCTTTGAAAGTAGAAATAAATGTTGCAATTATAATAATTTGTCGATATGTAAGATTTTAATACCAATAAAATGAGATATTGCAATGGAATGAGTGTCAAAATCAAAGATCTATGCATATAACAAAGACGACTCCTGACCGCTGAATCTATTTTAAAAATTATA
Organism: Hypolimnas misippus; assembly: GCA_037950945.1. Taxonomy (NCBI): domain Eukaryota; kingdom Metazoa; phylum Arthropoda; class Insecta; order Lepidoptera; family Nymphalidae; genus Hypolimnas; species Hypolimnas misippus. The sequence continues at coordinate 10,816,951 of JBBEEQ010000006.1, forward strand.
GTATCATTTGAAAGGTGCATTATTCTAATTGCTCGTATGCTATATGGACGCTAATAAGCAATACTATTGTAAAGCTACACGACAATTTTGAGAAAATGGTGTCTAACGATGTCAAACATATTTTTGATAATTTTTTTTGAAGAAGTATATACCCATCATTTCTTTTCTATTTTGATAAAAATAATGTATTAAAAGCAGATTGGTATAATAAAAAGTTTCTAAAAATAAGTTTTTTTAATACGTGATATTATTTTACAATTCAAATTAAGAAACTTTTTTCCGTACTTATTTAGTTTAGATGACTTAAAAATGTTGTGAATAATGTTAAGCACGTGACGCATTAACGGAATATATACATCAATATCTTCGAATTTGATTTTTTGTGGGTTGACACATTATTGCTTATCATTCCATATAAACTAATAGCTCGACCTGGGCAATATTTCATACTAACAGAAGATCGACTTGTACCTATTCCAGAAGAGAGAACCAGAAGTCTAACCCCCTCCATACTTCCCTTTTCATCCCTTATTGCTTTTTAAGTTGGCAACGCATTTATGGCTCCTTTGGTCCTGCAAATGGCGGCGGTGATCACTTAATATTAGAGTATGCGAAAGTATAGGCAAAGAAATATGCTTATAGTCAATTTTTCATTACTTGTCTTTAGTTGGTAACTTACAATACCCCAAATGATAATCAGGAATTTTCGAAAAATTCGTTATAATTTTTCATTATAACAAATGATTCAGTTCAGTCATTCGATCGATAATTTCTCATCTAACTCTTATGGCTACAAATCCGCCATATTTGTCTGCTGAAAAAAAATGGAGTGTAATTTAAAAAAAGTATATTAAACATACAAACACATCCTTAAACCAGTTTAAACATTAATATACACTATTACCACGTAGGTATATGGATATGCTTATTTAAAAAAACAATCTCACAGAAACGCATCCTTGATCCAGTTCAATTATATACTTATACACGTTAAGTAAATCGAATAAGTGACAAAATATTGAAAATGTCAAGTGAGTGTCTTACGATATTAGGAAAGAAAGGCCTTATTACATGTGTTGCAGAGGTCGTAAAGTTTAGCAATAGTAATTACTATCGTTAGTGTGAAGTGTGAACATAATCTTAATTTGAACGAGCTTATTGTCGTGGTTTCTCTTGTTAAATATTATTTTGCGATCATCTAGAATATTCTCATTTTGTTATATGAATAATTTAAAATAGTAGTAATATGGTCTTTGTAATATGTCGTATTATTTATAAGTTATACGTGAACTTATAACATAATTTTTTTTAACCGACTTCGAAAAAGAAAGAGGTTCTGTGTTCGGCTGTATGTATTTTTTTATGATTGTTCACCGATTTTTTCGCCAATTCTGGACCGATTTTGTTTTTTTTTTTATAAATAAAAAGTCAATGAAAGTCATTAAAAGTTTTGGTACACTATTTTCATATCCACGGCTTTATTTCACGTATAAAAGTCCTATCAGAAGTTTCGTTTCTTATTTTTATAGTATTTTAACTTCGACTTATAAATTGTCAACACTTAACATTTTTCTAAGTGCTCAGCGACCCTATTTAAATTGTTAATTGTGCAAAATTGTATGCTACTAGACCTTACACTGTGCATTGTCTACCAATCAAATTTAGAGTTTTATTAAAAGAATCTTTTTTCGAACACTATAATTTAACGCTATTAAAATTATTCAAATACTCAAAATCGTTCACCTCTTGTTTAGAGAAAGTTTGATGCTTTTTTTCCGTTCGTAATGATGTGTATTTGCGGTTCGCTTCTCTTGACTGTGATAATAAGTATATTGATTGCACAGATTTTAAATGTTTTTTTTTTATTGCAAAGCCATGTAACGATCTAATCTTAAAATAGAAACACGGAGTTTGAGGAAATGTAGTTAAGAGGTTTACTACGCTCCTACGTTTTTAGAATTTAAACGTCAATTTATTATGTAATACATGTTCGACTCTTTTACGAATAATATCTAAATATATATAACTCAAAGGTGACTGACTGACATAGTGATCTATCAACGCACGGCCCAAACAACTGGACGAATCGGCCCGAAATTTGGCATGCAGATAGATGTTATGACATAGGCATCCGCTAAGAAAGAATTTTGATTTATTCTACCCCCAAGGAGAGAGATAAAAAACGGGGTGAAAGTTTACATGAAATTTTATGAATTTTAAACCAATCGGGCTGAGACTTTGCATGCATAAAGCTACTATGAGGCAGACACAGACTTCGCAGACGAAGTCGCAAGCACTAGCTAGTTTAAAAATAAGCAAAATAATCCGACTCAGAAATGACCTTGGGAACCTGCCGAGGAAGCCATGTTAGTCTTATTAGTGTTTTTTTTGTTTTTAAGAAAACTCTTAAGAAAACTCTTCTTCTTCTTAGAAGCATGCACAAAATTTGTATAAATCGATATTTAATAACAACGCTGATAGCACAGACACGCCATCGTGAAGCGACAGTGTGATGTTGTCTACTCGACATCTGTATTAATAAAAAAAGGAGAGCGAATTTCGTATGTGTGGATTAAACTCCGGAACCGCTTACCTATTTATAACATTATGGTACCAGTGAAAGGTACATTATTCTAGATGTTCGTAGGCTATACTTTAAACTTACATTAATACGAGTGAAGCCACAAGCAAAAGCTAGACGTTGATAAAGTTGCACCTTTCACATTAGGGTTGTAAATTACCACTTTTATTTCCTTTATGACTAAAACTCTGTTCTTGTTATAAATAAAAAAATAAATATTTGATAAGATTACATGTGAAATATATAATTATGTATATCGAGAGAAAGTGCTCATGACATTATTTAACTTTAAAATTTTATGGCATGGATTTTTTTTTTAACAACCTTTACTTTTAAAGCTTGCAACTTGATTTTTTAATCAAAATTTTAAATCAACAGGATATGTTGTTACACAATTTGTATAGTAATTATTATTAACATTAATTAATCCGTCCAAATTTATGTAGATACTTATGTCATAATACACAAAACATCCTGCAACTTTTATTTTGAATAAAAAAAACGTATATATATATATATATATATTTATATTATATATATATATATATATATATATATATATATATATATATATATATATATATATAATATAAATATATAAGTGTATCTTTAAGTATACGGCTTCATGATTACAGATTTATATGCTTAAAAATAAAAATAAAAATTATCCAAAAATCTATTTATTGATACCATATCAACGAGCCCCAAATACGATACTTCTGCTGTAACGTGGTGAGGAATTGAGTATCCTTCTGATTCCAGGTGCTGCAACATCAGGTCACGATTACGAAACTATGTTATTTGAATCTATATATACCTGTATTAAAATTTGATTTTCATGAAAGTTGTATAGGACCAATCGGAAAGCAAACGCTTTCAAATAAAAAAAAAAGCAAATCGGTCAATCCGTTTTCGAATAATCGGTGACATATTAAAAAAGTCTCTGACGATTTAATTACCTTTTCCTTTTTGGAAGGTTAAAAACACCATTAATTTCAAAGTGTCTAGCAAGACTCATTTTATTAACATGTTCGCATTAACTTGACCTGAATCCGTATGTCTACTACATAATTATGTATGAATCTAATGGAATCTTGCAACTCAATTTTCACACACCTCCCTCTCGTTTCCATGGGTGAGAATTTTATAACTTGTATGTATTAAAAACCAAAGACAATACTGCAATACTTTATAATATATATATATATATATATAATTTGTTGGTATTTGGTTGAAATCATTCTTTGAATCGGTTGAAATATTCACACTAGTTGGACGCCACTAAAACTCAAAATCGGAGATATTGATGTATTCTGACAATGCGTCACGAATTTAACATTTAAAAAAAATAAGTTATCTAACTTAAATGAGCATGGGAAAAAGTATAAAAGTGTTTAGAATATTTAAGTGTGTTCCATATTTATCAATATGCAATAATTTCATATATTTGAAAAACTTATTTATAAGATAAAATTCTTTATTATACCAATATGCTTTTAATTAATTATACCTTTTATCAAAATATAAAAGAAAATATTAAACATAAACGTCTTCAAACGAATTTATAAAGAATAGGTTTGACATGTTTAGACGCCATTTTATCAAAATGAAGTTCGTGTTACTTGACATAGTATTGCTTATCAGCGTACAGTTATTTATTACTATAGTTTTACGTACTACTTGCATTAATTTAATACCTATTTTAATCAATTCATATTATTAAAAAGTATTTGCATAATATATGTGTGGCGTAGCCCTTACAAAGTTGATAATGACATTGGAACCATATTTGTACTTAAACCTTCATTCAAGACGCAATGTATGCCCTTTGAGTAAATTATAACGGACTAGCTTTTGGTTGCGGCTTCGTTCGCGTTAGTATGGATTTTTTTTAAATACAGCCTATGACTCGAACGAAGTACACACCTTTTAGGTACTATGATTTTTAAAAAAGGTTCGATGTTTCCGATGTAAGGCATATAGAAAATTCGTTCTTAATTATATTAATTAATTGCCTCTTGCGACTTCACTTGCGTTTATGGTTACTGCTTTAGGGGCAAAGCATGTGTCGTAAGTAATATAACCTTCCTCAATAAATGGGCTATGCAACTATTTCCACAGGTTACATACATACAAACAAATTTTACCTTTTTAAAATATTATAGGTAATAGCAAAGGTATTATGTAGTATTATAGGTAATAGTATAGGTATTATAGATACTTGTAATTTATGAATTACCTTATTAAAAAGGTCTTTTAGAAAAGAAACCATTTTAAGTTTTTTTTTTAATATTTAAAAGTATAGTTGTATACATTTTTAATATAACGGGTCATTCGTCGAAACGTCTGGCAATAAAAAGGAACTACTACCATTAGTTATCGCGATAAGACCCGTTATATTAAATATTAATAGTATAAATCGCGAAAGTTTAAAATATATAACTGTAAAGTTACATTATTGTTTATACATAAAATAAAACTTGTCTAGATTTGTTAATTATTTAATAAACTCATTATATAAGTCCATATTATCAAACATATTTTTAGAAAATACTAGAAAGATTTTGATGAAATTGTATTCTCTGCTTTTACTCTATTTTTAATTTATAGGATACCTATTATAAAATAAAATATGCGAAAATATAATTAGAACGTCTGCGGACATGTTACGCATCATTATATTTAATATTTTGCATAACCTATATTGCTCAGGTAATGTGGAGTGTGTAATTTAAGTCCACCTACACATATAAATGCACTGAGATATTTATAAGTTATTAATTGCGATGGAGTAACTTATTTGTACTTAGCCCCAGTTCCCGGGGCAGAATAAATAGGCCGCGCTCTCGGCCGTGGGTGCGTGAGATGGGAGTCCCACGCATCCGTTTTCAGTCGGGGTGGCCTCGAACTGCCGTACGCACCAGCGAGGGGTGCGGGAATGGCAAGACCAGACTTTGCCCTCCTGAGACGAGCTCCACTAGCCACGAGCGAAGCGTCGCACGGGAGGGGCGGCGGATGCGCATGCGCAAGCGATCCCGAGGCCTCTCCATTTCCGTGATGAGAAAGGCCATCGCAGAGGTTTTACTGGGTATAAATCGCCACATAACCCGATCTCCCCCCCAGTAAGCGGGAATTTTTTGCGAAGATTTCCCCTGCGTGAACAAAAAAAAAAAACTGTAGAGCCTTGCAAGTCCCACTGACTACAGCTTGTATACGGACGTGCTCCATCGTGGCAGTACCTCATTCTTACAGAAAATCGACGTGAATTAGCTAGTACAGTAGCGTTTCGTACGGTGAAGGAGACCTGGAAACTGTAAACGTATTCTTTTAATAATTTCTATTCCTCGTCTATCCTTATTTCCTTTAAAGCCGGCAACCCATTTGCGGTTTCTCTGCTACATATGTATGTTCATGGGCGGTGTGATCAGTTAATATCAGGTTACTCGCTGTTTAACAATACAGGAACAGTATTTTTTTTCATCAAAAAAATATAATGGACTTCAAACACAACTGTAGCTGAATATATATGTAGATAACATCAATCGCGAGTCACTGTTAGTTATTAAATTTGCCACTTTTTAAATTTAAAGTTTACATAAAAAAATAATTAATAGAAAAAGCATACTATTCAGTATATGACTACATTAATGATAAAGCTGCGTGGAATAATAGAGCGTTGACATTCTCGCAGAATAACTGTAGCTTATTGTATCAAACAATATTGTACAAAAAATATTTTTGAAAGAGTAACTACTGAGTTTCTCGCCGGCTCTTCTCATTAGAGTCCGCATTCCGAGCAGGTGGTAGCTTCACGTGGAACTGACATCACAAATTTGTAAATTGACAATACGAAAGAGCTTGTAAAGGCCCATTTGAATAAAGTATATTTTGGGTTTGAGTTTAAAGAGTGTCCCTGTTTATCTCCTAAGATCTTTATCGGATGCCAATACCTATATACATAAAAATCAAAACTCACTGGCTGACATATTCACTGATTGATCGATCAATGGAAAGTTAGAAAGATCATAGTTTGCACAAATGTTTCTTAAATGTCACAAGTGAGCACTAAGAAAGGATTTTTGAAAATGTAAGTGGAAATATTAGTATTATATATTAAAATCTTCCCTGACCAATATGCATTTAAATAGTATCAGTAAAGTGAGAAAATCGCGACTATACAATTTTACATACAATTAAATTCTTAGGTTTAACGGCTTTAAGTTGTGCCATATTTATTTCGCCAATGTCACGTAGGATGGAGAAGATATGAAGGAAATTGTTAGGTACGGTTGTGATTACAAACTCATAAACGAAAACTGGTGAAATAGTAAGAATTTCATTGTTAATCAATTATCTATAACAACACAAACATAAACAATGTTATGTATATGTACATATGTATGTACAATGTTAGTAAAATACACTTAACTTACATTGACACTATTTTCAGTTTATTTTCATATTTTACATATCTAGATACACACAAACATAAGGGTGGAATACAGTACATTCCTTCTTTTAAGTCCGTTAAAAATAATACCATAGCATCGCAAATCGATATACATCTACACGGATAACAGTTCGTTATCAAATATGTAAATTCCAACGCGTTTCACTATCACACGCTTATTCATTTACATAATATTCCGTTCCTTCAGAAATTGGCAGGTTACGATATTTTCCTTAAAGCGATAGCGCCAAGATAATATTTAATTTTATAGAAATCGAAAGCGATGCGCACGCGTCACGAATCGCTCAATTTCTGATATAAACCTCTCATGGATTATTATTTATTACCAGCAATGCAAGTGTCAAGTTATGTCAGAGGGCAACAATATGTCGATGCAACAAAATGTCAGTACAATAATTTGTTAGCTTCTTATGACGAGTTTATTAAACTAATGGTCTCCTTGCGGTCGGAATTCGACCGTAATTCATTGAATTTTCGACAAAACGAAACAAAACAATATATGGAAGCTGATAAGCAACACTATGTCAAGCCACACGAACTTCATTTTGAGAAAATGGCGTCTAAAGATATCAAACCTATTCTTAATACATTTGTTTGAATAAGTATTTATCGATATTTTCTTTTCTTTTTTGATAAACAGTATAATGTAATAAAAGCAGGTTGATATATTTAATATATTAACTTATAAAAGTTTTTTAAATATATGAGATTATTGTATAAATTACAAAATATGGAACGACCTTGAAATTCGAAACAATGAATTAAGAATCTTTCTTCCGTACTTATTTCGTTTATATGACTTTATTTTTTATTGAATAATGTTAAATAGGTGATATCTCCGAATTTGACTTTTGATGGGTGACACATTCTTGCTTTTCAGCATCCATATAGGGCGGTGTGTGTAATGTTTTTTACTAATTAAATTTAATGTATGGACAATTAAATAAAAATAAAGGCATTCCTCTCTCCTTCTTTATGTAAACTACATTTAAGTGTGCAAAATTTCAACGTCATAAAAAAAGTGTACAAAGTTTACATAAATGTATAATATAAAATTATATATGAATAATGAGACTTACACTAATCTATACTTTATTCAAATAGTCTTTCACAGGCTCTTTTAAATCGATAAATTCTCGAATCCGTCATGTCCGTTCCACGTGAAGGTACAGTTAATTCGGAATGTGGACTCTTTTATTATACCGGAAATAAGTTTCAGTACAATATTGTGGTTTATAATTCGCTACATATCCTGCGAGAAAGTCAACGTACATTAATTTCATGTTATTCTTTAATAAAAAATAAATTAACATGCAGACTGTAGTAACTTAATTCATTATTTTCAAACAATTGTAAAGTTTTATATAATTTTAACGTTTTGTTAATATATATATGTTTGGTACCCACGACACAGGAATACCTAGTGTGGGTACCACCGGACATTTCATTGTATAATGTTGTTTTTTTTTAATAAACATTTTTTCATTTTTTCATTTTCATTTTCATATTATATACTTATACGAATATTTGTCTTGAACGAGCATCGTACCCGTGTCTGTTAGCGTCGATAACGCACTTATATCTCTTTCATATTATTTTACTTATAAACATAATGGAAAGCTTTGAAAACGATTGCCAACACGATGTCGTTTAAGAATAATATGTTGTGATATAAAAGCATTGCTTCAAGCTTTCGTTTTTTTTTGTGAAGCGTTTAATATTTGGGCCCTAATGAAATCCTTAGGGCATACATAGACATAAAGCTAGTTACGAATTAATTTACACTAGTGTTCCTGTTCGATCATAATTTTAGTGGAAAATATTAAGCTACATACAAATATTTTTTGTTTCCATTTCAAAAGGATATCGGTTAACAAAGTGTGTTGTCTTTGTCTGTTTTTTTTTATATTTAGATAGTATATAGGTCCGTTCCTTTGATTTGTAGGATTTTTCTCCGCTCCGTATAAAGTTATTGAGAAAATTCATTTTGTATAGAACGGCTAATAAACATTGATTCTGAAGCGGTACGAAATTAGCCTGGTCAGCTACTACACAAAAACTCTTTTAACACGAAATATTAAGATTCTTTTAAGTCGAATACATATTATAAAATTAAATAATTAACTATAAACTTGAATTTGTATAACCTACATTTCTTATTAAGCATTCTCATTTTTTTATTATAATATTTAAACAATGTTTGTAGATGTCATACAAAGTAATTTATTGTAATTAAATTCATGTAATATGTTTGGGTAACTTTTAATTTATTCCTAAACCTAATTACTTATGTAATGAAAATTTGTTTTTATTTCTTTGAAACTTGGAGTTATTATGATTCACTGTTAAATTATTTTGTTGCAGCAATTGTGTTATTGGAGAATCTGACCTATTTATTTTTTCGAAAAAATAAAATGCTCTTATAAAAAAGATGATTCTTATTTTTCATCTCTGCGTTTAATAATACTTGTCAAACAAACCTAAATAGTATTTAGGTAAAATAATAACACATAATAATACAAATGTAATTAAATTTACATTAAGTCAATATTCTAATATCATGTTTTGTCAATTGAAACTCGAATGAATCTAAAGGTTAAGCGCCACAAGAAATATAGTGCAATATATCGCAAACCGAGACTTAATAATATCTAAGAATTATAGTATTAATACTCGTTTTATGACAACACAAAAAGCTTAAAACTGAATAAGGAAGAAATTACCTTATTTCTGATCGCGATTACGATGGAACCGCATATTTACATGTGTAATTGTGAAAACATTTGCGTATTGTAATTATGTTATTGTAATCGCTCACGCGTACAGAGATGTCTAATATGTATGTGTAATTTGTGAAAAATGATTTTGTAAACATGATGAAATTTTATTTAATCGACTCATCTGTGTGCGTTTTCGCGGCTTAGTGTTATTAAGATGTGTTTTTCTTTTTTTTATATTATTGTGTGGTTATTTGAATAAATTTTTTTTTTTTTGAATTATTAAACGTATTTAAACTGTTTAATGATTAAAAACTGAGTTTTATCGCGGAATAATATAATTGGCAGTTGTTTTTTACAAGATTAATAACTCGGCAAGAGCAATTGTCACAACAATAGACAATTAAATGTGTGAAGTGCGTCGATGTATCAATAAGTTAACTACGCGAAAGTGTCCAACGATGTCCGAAGATCCACATTGTTTTCACCGAAGGCGAATTCGGACGGGTGTCATTAAAATCATAATTCTCGTGTAGCCCGAAGGCCGAATCTTAGGAAGAGTCAGGGAGAGAGGCGTCGACGATCCGTCCGTATAAAAGCCACTAGAATGAGGTACAGAGCATCACACAACCACGAGACCTCCTCGAGTCAACATGAAAGCGTTCTTGGTAGGTATTCGTGTGCAGTGAAAGTGATGTGAACTGTGTGTGACCCGCTCAGGAGTCGTGCTTCCTTATGGGATTGTGACTCAGTGCTTGCGATACTATCACACGATACTATCTTCGATGGGAATCGATCTTACACTTCAGGAAGTTTCAGTGATAATCGAGCGGGTTAACGCATATATCGAATTCTAAATTTACTTTCTGATCGATATCTCAATGTATTTGTGCAATCGATTCGAAATCAAATAAATTCCATTTTGGATCGCGATTGACTTGATCGAAACATTTGTGAATTTTTATTTTTGTGTCATAGGTATTAGCAGCCGTTGCGGCGATCGGCTCGGCGAGACCCGAGGCGGGATACTCCTACAACGCGCCCGGCGGTGGCGGGCTCGGTGGCCATGGAGGCATCGGCGGCGGCATCGGCGGCGGCGGCATTGGCGGCGGTATCGGCGGTGGTCACGGTGGATTCTCCTCCGGCGGTCTGAGCTCCAGCAGCTTCGGCATCGGTGGCGGACTCGGCGGAGGCATCGGCGGCGGTATCGGCGGTGGATTCGGATCCGGTGGTGGATTCTCATCTGGCGGTGGATTCGGATCCGGCGGCGGATTCGGCGGCGGCGGTGCCGGTTTCGGCGGCGGTTTCGGTGGAGCTCCCATTGTCCAGAAACACATCTACGTCCATGTCCCACCCCCAGAACCTGAAGAACAACGTCCCCAAGTGATCTCCGGTGGAGCCGTGCCCCAGAAGCACTACAAGATCATCTTCATCAAGGCCCCAGCACCTCCCGCGCCCGTCGCGCCCATCATCCCCGCCCAAGCCCAAAACGAAGAGAAGACCCTCGTATACGTCCTGGTCAAGAAACCCGACGAACAACCCGACATCACCATCCCCACCGCCGCTCCCACTCAACCCTCCAAACCCGAAGTTTACTTCATCAAGTACAAGACCCAGAAGGAAGGTGGTTCCATCGGTGGTGGAGCTATTGGAGGTGGCATCGGAGGTGGTATTATTGGCGGTGGTATCGGCGGTGGTCTCGGCGGTGCTGGCATCGGTGGCGGTATCTCTGGCGGTAGCATCTCTGGCGGCAGCATCTCTGGCGGCAGCATCGGCGGTGGCAGCATCGGTGGTGGTCACGGCATCGGCTCCGGCATCGGCTCCGGCATTGGTGGTGGCATCGTGTCTGGCGGCCACGGCTCCTCGGGCTCCGTGAGCTCCTCGTACGGACCCCCCGGTCACTCCGGCGGCCCATACTAAACCGCACTCCGTGCGCTAACTTGTGATACCTGCTCAGCCGGCGACAAACTTAGTTTTAAGTAGAGAAAAAATTACGGTGTCTAAATGTATTTATGTAAATAGTAATTTTAATGTATAATTTTAGTTGTATTATAAAATCTTTTTGCATAAAAAACTCGATAAACCAACGAACTTTACTCTTTTCATTTCATCAAATCCTCCATTTGTTTCTACTATTCATAACATATCATAAAAGCATAAATTCGCAGAACAAATAAATTCATAATAGTCAACACAAACAAAGAAAAGACAAATATCATATTTCTTACATACACGTGTTGCGCAACTACAAAATTCCAAGGTCTTTTATCGTGTCCTCAAGATCCATTAGCGTTCGGACTACACCTGTCGGAGATGCGGTAGAAAGTTAATGTTTTCTCCGACGGGTTGCGTAACACAGGGACTGCATGACCCCACTTGCATAACAGAAAGAAGCACCTTACAAAACACTACTGAATATAGTAACTCGCTAAATAATTATTACGTAAAAACAACCATTCTAGAAAATTTTGTTGCGTAAACCTTGACATTTTGAAATTTTCTCTTTATTGTAAATTTACAGAATACTAAGTATATTAATTAAATTGAAATACTTTATAATAATTAAAATAAATAACAATGATTTTTAACCTTTTTTAAAAAGCGTTGTTCATAATAATAATTTCAATCATCTAGACATAAGTTTGTTCTCTTATATAAATCAATAAAAAGAAATTTATTTGTAAACGAAATTATTGCGAATAAAAATAAATTGAAAAACAAATTAAATCGAAGTAGCTACACCTTTGTTTTGATATATCATAAAAGATTGTAATAAAATAGACTAAAAAAAATTATATAAACCATTTATTATCTCCACAAATTACACAATATTTTATTTAGAGTTCAGTTAATCTGATGTAAACTTAATACTCTACATTTATGATGCAGTGTATCTGGACTACATCTAAAACTACACAACTAGACTAGTATAAATACTAGTCTACATTCTAGATAGTTTCAAAATGTAAAGCGAGTAAAAGCTAAAGTGATGAATTCAAAAGCTCTGACCGGTGTTGTTACGAGGTCATCGGACGCCCGCACGCGACTTATTATTACATAACTTTGACAAAGACAAGATTTTCGTATACATTATAATAGCATCGTTATGAGTATGTTATAAGCAAACAAGTTCTTACTTGAGGTTTCACTCGCGTCTATGTTTACTTTGCTCCTATGAGTTATAGCGTGATATAATATAGCCTATAAATATAATAATAGAAGGCTATCCGACATCCTAATTACTTATATTAATATGGGTTATGTTCAAATAAAAAAAAAAGATACAAAAACCTTTAAAAGTAGAGAAAAGACCTCATGATCTTGAAATGGCTAGATCGATTTTAATCTAAAACTATCTCTAGATAACCCTCTTTCGAATAAAAAATCTGCATCTTAATCAGTTCATTCGTATAGGAGCTACGGTGCCACAGACAGACACAGACACACATAGCGGTCAAAGTTATAACACCCATCTTTTTGCGTCGAGGGTGAGACAGCGCAAAGACTACCAGCTACGATAAAACATAGATACTAATTAAGGAATCAATAATGAAATGTCTGATTGTTTCTTAAAACGTAAGAAGACTTTAATCGTATTCATCTTACTTAGAGTCACTTGTTTTAAAAAGTAAAGCATCCGGTTCTTTTCGGGCTAAAAACTAGCCTATGCGCAATCATTTCCATATTCAACGTACACGCGAATCAAACAGCGTATTGCAATCACAAACATCAAATAGAGTAGAGAGAAAAAAATGTAGAGCATATCCACTTCACGTTTGAAACACATTTAAAATGTTAATGGCATTTAAAAAAAAGGATTACACGATTTATTTCAAAGTGACTTTGTTTGATTCGAATATAATTATTTTGAATAGTCTATTTCTTTGTGAAACGTTTTCGTCCCCTGTATCTTTCTTCATGGTCCGATCTATGTCTATACCAAAAGACAAAAAAATCGGTTCAGCGATATAAGCGTAAAAAAGTAACCAACAGACAGAGTTATTCTCGCATTTATTATATTAATACAAATATAAACACTAACGTTACAAAATTCAATCAACGCTAGAACATCATCAGAATCAATCGTAGATACCTAATACAGCAATAGGAATGATTTCAAAACGATTCCGATAATGATCTTATTAACCTTTCTCGTATGCGCCCGCGCTTCCATTAATCAAAGTGAGTGGACCGATTGTGGAGGCATTATGTTTTATGCCGTAAGTCGCACTAGCGTCATTATTTCATGTCTATTTTTATGTCCAATAATAATTGGACGCTGATATAGTTATAGTATTGCTAATACTATGTAACACACGGACTTCATTTTGAGAAAATGGCGTCTCAAAATGTCAAATTTATATACTTATCATCTTTTCTTTTCTATTTTGTTAAAAAGTATAGTGAATTAAAAGCAAATTGGTATCATTAAAAGAATTATCTAATAATAAGTTTTTCAAATTAATCGCATTATTGTTTAATTGCAAAATATGGAACATACTTGAAATACGAAACATTAAGTTGAGAAACATTTTTCGGTACTTATTTAATTAAGAAGACTTGACAATTTTTTGAATAATGTTAAATACATGACGCATTTTTAGAATACATCAATATCTCCGAATTTGACTTTTTGTGGGTTGACACATTATTGCTTATCAGCATCCAATTATGGTTTTATGATTCTTATTATTTTTTTTACATTAATTCTTTCTTTTCATTCCGCTATTCAGTGACACTAATGAGGTCAAAACGTAAGTCAAACCAACATAGCGCCATCATTATACCTATAATACGCATCGTATACGAAAATCACGCGTGCATTAAATAACGCAATCTAAAATAAACCTTATTTATATACATTTATGGTTGAAATTCCAACCAATACGTCTCGTCCAGCGAAAGCACTACCACTCTCACTCTCATCACCGCCATGACAAAACTTGTTCACAGTTTACTTTAAATTTAAACATGCGATATTGACCTTTAAAGTTAATAGAATAAAGTATAATTTTATAAAATAAAAATTAAACATATATTACGTAAGAGGAACGGGTTCTTTAATGTGTTTGATTATGGTGTTATTAATGTCTCAATTTACATATTAGCTCGGTATAATCGTAATGCATGTTTAAAACGCTTAATTTTTTTTGTGTTAGGATAATTGAATACTGATAACCAATGTGTCAAATCACAAAAAGTCAAATTCTAATATATTTATGTATTCTGATGACGCGTCACGTATTATTCAAAAATATTTCAAGCCATCGAAACTAAGCAAAGAAGTATATATAGTACGTAAATTAAAAAATCCTATTTAAAAAGTCACAAACGGAAATTGTTCTCCAAAAAAATCTTACATTCTCGATTGATTTTTAAATTGATGAAATAAATGATAAAATCTGACATTCGAAAAGTAAAAGTTTTCTCGATTCAATTGATTATTATTTTGAGCACTATTTAAATAAAACATGACCGCAAACATTTACTTAAATATAAAGTAACACAAGCGACTAAATAAGCCAGTTTACAATAAAACAGATCTTTATAGTTTACCAATAATCATATAATATTAACGATTTTTCGATAAATACTAGACAAGGCCGCTGTACGTCTGAACGACATCAATTGCAAGCTTTATGACTTTTTAGCTTAATGTTCATTCAGAGAACGGACAATAATAGTGCCTCCTACAGCGTAACCTAATAAAACTTTACTAAAACTTTTTCGCAATGACAAAATAATACCTTTTCCTCAAGGTTACCAATATGAAATTAAAAGACATATTTGGATGCTGATGAGCAATAATGTGTCAACCCACAAAAAGTCAAATACCGGAGATATTGATGGATTTTGATACTGCATCACCTATTTAACATTATTAAAAATAATTGAAGTCATATAAACTAATTAATTACGAAAAAAAGTCTCGTTATTAATTGTTTCGATTTCCAAGTGCGTTTCGTATTTTGCAATTTATACAATAGTCTTAAATATTTGAAAAACTTTTTACTAGATAATATATTAAATATTAATCTGCTTTTAATTCATTATACCTTTTTAAAAAAATAAAAAAAGGATAAATACTTTTTCAAATATATTTGTAAAGAACGGGTTTGACACTTTTAGTCACCATTTTCTCAAAATGAAGTCCGTGTGGCTTGACACAGTATTGCTTATCAGCGTCCAATTATACTCGTATATGATTAACGTACAGCTGTGACTGCGTATGCATATGACCACCGATTCCCAGTTATTTTTTGATAAAAGGTAATAATGTATGCGACTTTTTTCCGTACTTATATAGTTTATATGACTTGAATTTTTTTAATAGTGTTAAATAGGTGATGTATCAATATACATCAATATCTCCGAATTTGACATTTTGTGGGTTGACACATTATTTCTTATCAGCATCCAATTATGAAGTTATTTGGCGTTAAAAATCTGTATCCATCTTTGACAATATCGTGAATTATTTTGCTGAGCCGAAGATCTCGCCTGTCATACTCATATGCCAACGAACTGCTAAGCAACGTTGTCCATGGCATTCTAGGTGCCAAAATCAATTTAAAACTTTAACTTTTATAGTTATATAGTATCATCAAAGCTTACTTAAACGTATATATAATGTATTATGATTAAGTAATTATGCGAACTAAACTCAATTCTCCGGAAAGAGCTCGTGTGCATTGTTGCAAGTTTCACTCGGTGTCTGATGAGTTTTTAGGCGGTGTCAATGCCCTCCCCCACGCCGAGCATTCTTAAAACAGGAACTGATCTATCGTATGAAGAATGTACTCTCAATGTGACATTTTGTGAGATTATTATAGGAGAATTTAGATCATGCGTTACACACTATGGTATGGTGTTTGCGTGGGTTTCGAACACAGAGTTATATTTTTGAATATCGCCAGCTGTGAATTATGTAATTAGTAGTATGAGATTTTTTTTTAATAAAAATAGTTGTTAAACGAGCAGTCGGGACACCTGATGTTAAGCGATCAGCGAGCATTGCAGCACCAGACGAGCTAAAATACGATACCAGCTTAAAAAGGAATAAGGGACAAACGGAGGTAAGGAAAAGAATAAAATAGTAAGCTTTATTATTAGTTCTATTCCATTATTTTTTTATATATTCATATCAGAATACATGAATATCTCCATATGTGACTTATTGTGGGTTGACACATTATTGTTTATCTGCATCCATATATGAAAGTCTAATTAGTAAAATAATTAACGGATATTAGCGGAGAACGAAAAGTGTGAACAATAGTGATGCGCGTGCGATCTATCGCGCGCTGTTGTTATACGCAATTTAACGCTCATTATCTCATAACGTACTATGATTTAACATTTATAATTAGTATTACAATTGTATATAATTAATGAGATTTAGTCGCATTCCAAGAGTTTATTTATCTATACGTGATACGTTGGTGTAGTGGTAACTACAAAAGACTGAAGCGCTATCGGTCGTGGGTTTAATCCTAGCTCACTACAAACGTCTGTATTGGCCATACGAATGTTTGTCGTGGTCTGGGCGTTGAGTTTGTGATGTGTGTGTTTCCGTACCCCTGACTCAGGATCATGGGATACTAATGGAAGCCGTTCAGTGTGGTTTTTATACTAATATAATCCCTCGAGGTTTTACTTGTGTTTATGGTTACTGCTTCGCTTCTATGAGTCGACCTTCCGGAGCCCATTCAATGCGAACAAACAAACAATCAAATCTTTCCTCTATATAATATAACTCTAAATGTATATACACCAATATTATAAAGAAACAGAGCGAATTTCGTTTGTGCGAAGTAAACTCCGTTCCTCCGTTCATTAAAACTATTTAAAAAAATTATGATAACATTTGAAAGGTACATTTGTAAAGGTACGTTTGTTTATAAAAACGCTAATATTGCTAAAATACGTTAATATTGGTTCAGATAAATCTATACGTAATAAGTTCATACCTATGTTCATATATCATCGTGTCTCATCAATATGAACGGGTACCATCTCACCTTATTGGAGTTGTCAACCTAGGCTTATTAGGAATCTAGATTGTACATAGAATGTAACGCATTTACCTTGATCTGTTAATACTGATGCGTTGCAATTACGAGAACATTTTACGCAATTACATACGGAATTTGTGTGTTTATAAATAAATAAAGTTATATACTTACTCTTGCATCCTTTAAGGACTTAGTAAAAGAACAATATCTGTATGTATACATGTATATATATTATGTATATATGTATTGAGTTTATCTATAGTGTACACCCCTACTGTCCTATTTCTCTCCTCTACCTAAGGTTGGAAGAGATCGCTGTTTTAGCGATAAAGCCATCAATTGTACTTTTTATTTTTTGTATAATTCCTTTTGTATATTTTTGTTGGTGTACAATAAGGAATATTCTATTCTATTCTATTCTACTTAGTCTTCAGTATACATTGTTGATATATAATAAAAAGTAATATAACAAATATCACACAAATGTTAATATCTATAAAACCGGTTATAGACATAATGCTCAGTATTTAAACATATACATACATATATATGTATATAAAATACTAATGTTTAAAAAATTATCTGTCTTGTGGAATCATTTTAATTTGGTTAAGTGATTAGTGATTATTAATAACTATTAAGAATTTTTCTTTATAGATAAATAAATAGATTCAAATTATTTTACACAAAAGAACAACTCCAACAATATAATAAAACCATAAAAGTTGTAGACAGTTCGGCGCCTTATTGACCTTATCGGTTAAAATGTACCAAAATGTGGATATGGAATTCAATATTACCAACCATTAATTAATTAAATTACACAATTTGTATTAAACACAGATAAAAAAATCGAGTATAAATTGTATCACACGTGTAGGTGCATATAATAAAGAGAGAGTGAATTTTGTATTTGCGAAATGAACTGCGGACTGCAAAATGAACCACTAAACTTATTTACCCGATTGCGTGACGCAAGGTGAGGGTAATGTGCCTATCAGTCTTAGTATGTATGTATATGGGTCTTTGTGGCACTATTTAAACCAAACAGTTGGACCGATTTTGATAAATACAGATACACATCGTTTGACTCGTCATAAGGTTGCGAATGACATAGGAAGTATGAAAATTCATTTTTAGGTTTCTTATATCATTTTACAATCAGAATTACTATTAAGAATCTATAATGACTTAGAGTTGGTTAGTAACGATTCTTTATGGTCCTGTTACGCAGTCAGGTTTTTGTATATGTGTATTATTTCAAACAAAACCTACATTAATATGTATGAAGCCTCGAGCAAAAGTAAGTAAGAAATCAAAAATTTTAAACGATTTGAATTATTTTATTGGAATATATAAATATGCCCGTTATATTTGTGTAATTAATAAAAAAAAAAAACAATTTTCATCCTTAATTAATGTCGGATCATATTGTTTACGTAAATAAAAGATATTATTTTAACGTAGTTGTGAGTTAATTGACAATAAAATCCCACGCGGAGTTCACACTTTCGGTCGGTCCATTACACGGATTATTCAATTAATTGCCTGCTAGTTCGGAGAATTAGAGAATCGTTGAGTAGTGTGCCCTTGGAAGTGCGCTTTTAAAACAAACTGACCAATAGTTAACCGATAATTAAGATAAATGGCAATGCTAACAGAAAATTCCTAGTCTGCTGAAGCTTTATGTTATTGCTCTTTTTTGTACACACAAAATACTATAAAAACAAATTAATATAAGAATAAAAATATTTTACGTAAAATGTATAGTGTCAGACTTATTCCAATTGGGAATATCTTCCAGTCAATCTCGTAATTAAATAAAAGGACTAAACGAAAGGAGGAATGACTTATACATAACACTGAGCCGGAGCGTAAAAGAAACTTAAGTACTTATGAATATTATACTTATGTGTAATAATGGCTTTTATATCACACAAAAACTCTTAACATCATAAAGTACAACTAATTAATGCCATTAACAATCGAATGACAACAACAATTAGAATGTGCTATTGAAAAAAGCCCGCTTCAATTCGGAACAATATTCGACAGAATATTTTATAACAGGTCTTATTGCGATAACTAATCGTAATAATACCTTTTTGGTGTCGTCTTTTCGTCTGTATTATTATTTTCACTTGATATTTTCACTCATTTTTTTGTAATATACTTGTAATTTTTTTAATTAAAATGTATTCGCTTGGTCACATTTAAATTAGCAAGCTGTGGTTTCCTTTGAAGGAGCACACATTCTGTTATACTTGGCATTATTATAACTTATAATTGGATGCTAATAAACAATACTGTGTCAACCCAGAAAACGTCAAATTCTGAGATATTGATGCATTCTTATAATGCGTACCGTATTTAACATTGTTCAAAATTAAGACATCTAACTTTTTTCGTACTTATTGAGTAATAAGTACGAAAAAAGTGTCTTAATCAAATGTTTAGAATATTGAAGTGTTTTCTTTATTTTGTAAGATGCAATGATCTCATATCGTCGGGGATATTTCAAAACCGCATATCTAACTTTTCCTATAAAGTTAAATTTTGAATCAAATACTTAATTACATTATTGATAAAAATAAGGCTTATGGGCATTTTCCATTGCGCAAAAATCGACCTTATTGTGCTAAAGCTAGTTACGCGGTTTTACACTATCCCCGACGATATATTTGAAAAAGTTATTAATTATGTTAAAAAAGTTAGTTATGTTAAAAAAATCATTATACCAATCATTAAACCTTTATAATTCATTATACCTTTTATCAAAATAGAAAAGAAAATAGGTCGTCTAATATATACGCCTTCGAACAAATAATTAAGAAAAAGTTTGACATATTTAAATGCCATTTTCTCAAAATGAAGCTCGTGTGGCTTGACAAATCATTGCTTATCAGCGTCCAGTTGTAAAGTATGTATCTGTTTTTGGAGATCCTTAAAAAATATTACACGACGTTTCAACGAAGTTGCATCCGTCGTGGTTAAAATATAAATCGACAGAATATAAATCAGAAAGTGAAATTTAAATCGAAAATAACAGGAAACAGGATAACTGGGTTACGTAACTTGTCCACATTGTTTTACCGTCGAACGTTAAACTTCAATAGCGATTACGTAAACATGACTCACACAGAAAGTGGTCAGTCATGACACGTAAGGACTTACTGTCATACTACAAAAGACGCATTAAAACCGTGTTCAACACGTGTCTAGCTAAACAGTGTTTAAAAATTAAACATTGCTAAAAATATTATCTATATAGCGAATAAACTCATAAAAAAACTTATTGATAAAATGTTATACGTTACATTTGACAGCTGAAATAGGTTTTGGACATCTATTAAACTCACTTAAACGTATATTAATATATATCTAAAGCATGTTTAACTCAAAACTGTCTTTAGACGCGGATTTGTAGTATGGATTTTTTTAAACACGCGTTTAACGTCTGTTTAAATCTTTTGTAGTAAGGCAGTTAATGTTTTATGCCAAAAACGTGCGTGCTGTATCAAAACGTTTTAACCTAAAACAACGCGCGAAGCTAACTACGAATGTTGCCTAACTATAGTGTTACACAATACATCATATGGACGCTGATAAGCAATACTGTGTTAAGCCACACAGAAAATGGCGTCTAAAGATGTAAAACCTATTCTTAACCAATATGTTAGAAGTGTATATCCGTCTTTTCTTTTCTTTTTTTGATAAAAGGTATAATTAATTAAAAGCAGATTGATTTATTGTATTATCTAATAAAAAAGGTCTTCATATATTTAAGATTATTGTATATATTGCAAACCATGGAACGCACTTGAAAATTGAGGCAAGTAATTAAGAAACTTTTTTCCGTACTAATTTAGTTCAGTGTCAAAATACATCAATATCTCCGAATTTGACTTTTTGTGGGTTGACACATTATTGCTTATCAGCATCCATATAACTAACTGAGGATTATAACGAAGGAGGTTTATTTTGCTAATTTGTATGTAAATTAGTAATTACTTTCAAATCTTGATTAATATGGTTTTGAAATAGCCATCACGGCATGTCATACGTGTTTCTATATATGATGCTGATAAGCAATAATGTGTCAACTTACAAAAAGTCAAATTCGTAGATATTCATGAATTTCGATTGTGCGTCATCTATTTAACATTACTAAAAACATTTCAAATTAAAATAAACTAAATAAGTACGAAAAAAAGTTTTTTTTATATTATATGCATGTTTCGAATTCCAAGTCCGTTCCATATTTTGCAATTTATACAATAATAGCAAATATTTGAAAAACTTTTTATTAGATAATACATTAAATATATCAATATGCTTTTAATTTATTAAGCCTTTAAACGAAATAGAGAAGAAAAGATACGATATACATACTTCTCAAAACAAATTTATTGAGAATAGGTTTGACATCTTTAGACGCCATTTTCTCAAAATAAAATCCGTGTGGCTTGACACAGTATTGCTTTTCTCCGTCCATACAGTATGTTCGACATTTTACTCGTTAAAGTCTATTATGTATCTCATTACCGGTTTGACGGTAATTGACGGTTCCTATCCTATCATGGTTAACCGAACATATAGCTTTAAGTATTAATGGAATTTTTTTTTATTAAAAAAAAATCAATTACCAAATGTATGTGAACAATTTGGTTAATTCCTTTTTTATATTTTAATTATTAGGATAAGGTAATAATAATAATCTTAAAGAAAATTTATTTAAAATCTTACGGAAATATGCAAAATTTATCTCGAAAATTTTCTATATAAAATACTAGCTTAGCTGCCCTTCGCGTTCTCATGGCTATGGTTACTTGTTCGCTTCTTTGAGTCGTACCGTGACGTAATATAGCCTCAAACCTTCCTTCATAAAAGGGCTATCCATCACAAAAAGCCTTTTTAAAATCGGATCTGTAGTTTCAGAGATGGGGTAATCTCAACATCTACATAAAAAAAATTTTTGCTCTTTATAATATTTGTATAGATTTGTTTAGCATCCGATTAAAATGTCGTATCGGATAATAAATGCCGATATGAATATATGGTTAAATAAAAGGTACATCAAGGTGTCACCGGATTATGATAACACGTAAGGTTAAGGATGAAATAAATATTGGTCAGGACGCGAAACCGGTATCAGTTAACCGTTCAATGGCGCGGAAATGTGGTTCAGATGTAAGAACTCTTGTATAATGCTGTATATTCTGTGGCTGTATTATATGGTAATTAAAGGGTGGGAATTAACGAAGTTCTCATAGTGAAAGTGTCTTACGTCATTTTGACTAATACGCCGAGAGCTAATTTGAATTAAAATTTGCATTGCGTCCGTTTTTATAAAGTCGAAATGCATAATATCGTGGGAAATGTTTTCTAATACGTTGCGTCTTCGGTGTTGATTCTGTTTTTATTAGTTTATTTTATTTCATCTGTGTAAAATTATTGACGTTTTAATGGTTTTAGTCTGTTGGCTTTTATATAACTATCACGAAAACAATAAAAATATTAATTTTCAACTTGTACATAAAAACATAATATGTAATATGTTATACGAGTCATCTTCTTTGTATCATTTTATTACATTTTTTTGCAAGGCATGTATATTATTCTGGTATGGGACTGATAGGTACTGGTTTTTACATAGAGCGATTTCTATGTGACCTCCTAAATAGGAGAGGAGGCCTTTGCCCAGCAGTGGAACATTTGATGATACTTTACTTTTGAACGTAACGTGCTCTCGTGTTAAAGAATAGTGTATAAACAGAAAGACAGATAGACATAAGAATAATTTATTTATTTAATAAGAACATTATATCATTAACTGCCTTTGAATATGAATGGATACTGCAAAACGCGTTAAAGAGACTTTACCGTGACGTTAAATTGACATATCGTCGTTTAAGTCGTAACATCACATAAGTCAAAATTAGAAAAGCTTATGAGAGATCGTAAAAAATGTATCGTAAAACATAATTTTATAGTGACAGTATTTTAAGTTAATAAATAACTAATCTAATATAAATAGCCGAGGTAACAAATGTTTATTTCAAAAATATTCTTTTGAAATTGTGTACGGCTGTGTGCGTTTTTGTCGCTCTCGTGTAGAGTCGCTAATTACATAGTTTTAGAACTTAAGCGACGACGTCTCATCATTTCACAAATTACTGAACGAAAGAAACTTTATATTACGTCAGAACTCTTTCACTTTAAGATGACTCTACAATACATTGTGGTAATTTCAAGTAACTACTTCAAATTCTCAGCAAGTATGTATTAATATGTACAATCACAGACTCCTTCAGATAAGTCTCGTTAATGTAAAGGGGATTCTGACTCATTCGCGTCCGGAAAGTACTAAATGAAAGTCTTCAAAAGATACGCGTTTAAACTGACTGCGATGAAGCAAAGAGGTTAATATACTTGATTACTTGTCAATCACTCGAAATCTTAATCGCTTAAATTAAAAAGTATCGTAAGTGACATATCAGTAACGTGAATGACTTTTTTATTTTAATCAATCTATACTAATATAAGTAGCTGAAGAGTTTATTTGTTTGAACGCGCTAATCTCAGAAACTACTGGTTCTAATTGAAAAAATTATATTTGTGTTAGATAGTTTATTTATTGAGGAAGGCTGTGGGCTATATGACATCACGCTACGACTCATAGGAGCGAAGCAGCGACCATAAACGCGAGTGAATCCGCAAAACACAGCTAGAATGATACATATATAATTAAGAATATTTTAACGTTTGTTAAGTATGGATGAGTGGAAATTGTGCAAATGCAATTTAACTATTGTTTTAATAAAGAAGTAATGATTTATGTTACATAGTAATAAAGTTTATTGAAGTTTAAAAGGAGAATGTAAGTAATTCTAAATACGAATAAAAATATTTTTATTATTATTCGTTATCCAGACTAAAATTGTAACGAACGTAAATATTGTATTAAAATTAGAAATCTCGAAGTAACACACTTTGTGAATGAAACAATGGCATTAAATTCTCAATTGATTTTATCTTTTAAAGTATTATTCTCCAAAACAATTCGAGTCGCCGACTATAATTCAATTATTACCTTTTTACATTTACTTTTGAGTTCATTAACTTTTTCTTTCGCATTTTAAATATCACTTAACCGGTAATTACAGAGACATTATTCAAAATAGTGAGAGGATTGAATGCGCACGCGCAAGACACAATTTCACCGTTTAAAAACCTAATATGTAAAGTAAACATAACAGTTTTAATACTTAATTTTTTTAAACAAATTTACACTCGGTTATTTTATTAATAATACTAAACAATTGCTTTTGCTTTTAATTGTCGGATTAAATTTTTTGCTTAAAATTAATATATTACTCCTTGAATATATATGCTCATGTTTGCATATTTATAACTTTAATATCATGACGAGTTTCATTAATAATGTTAAAAATAATTAAAATAACTAAAATAAATAAAAAGGAACTAACTTCGCAAGCACTAAATACCAGTCATTGCAAGTTTTAAATCAACGAATTTTTCTAATCGATTTTCAAAATATACTCGTACACCACGAATTGAGAACCTCCTCCTTTTTTAAGTCGGTACACAAATAGCCTTTTTATATAAATATTTATGAATTAGCAATATAAATACGTTACAGTTTTATTATACCTACATTTAAATTAAAATTGAAATTTCCATTAACTTCGCATTTTCATATAATTAACTATATCAAATACACTTAACGTAAACTGCGCTTTAGATATTTAACGTATCATTACGAAACAGTAGCGCCATCTATGAGCCCTTTAGTGTGGGATCGAGGTCAGTTCGCGAGATACGTGCACAGCGGTGCGCAGACGCATCGTGTCCGAGAATGCCAGTGCGATGCGTTGCACTGTCGCTTAGATTATGGTACAATTTAAAAGATACTGGCTGTTATGATTAATAAGTTTTGAACGGTATTCATTGTTTTATGTTTATAAGAAACAAAATATTTTTGATTTTAAATGTATAAATTTAATTTATTAAAAAAAAAGTTATCGGTATACCTGTCCAAAACTTTAAATTACATATAAACTAGAAGAAAATATTGATTTTGCTTTATATAGTAATATATATCAGAAGGAGCAGGCAGGTTACAAATGCGTTGCCAGCTTAGCATAGAAATGAGGGATAAAGAGGAATTTAAAGTACGGAAAGGAATGGAGGAGATGTTAGTGGCTCTCTTACTTTCACACTTATCGTACGAAACGTTATATTACCAATAACCTACTTCATGCTGATTTTTGTGAGAGAGTGGTACTGCCCGGTCAAACCAGCAGCTATACAAGCTGTAATCAGTGGGCTACAGCCAGGCCTTACCAAAGTATAATATATACGCATGGTTTAACCACCACACTATGTATATTACTGAAATTAATTACTCCGTAGAAACTACGTGCAAAACTGAAAGGTAATGAAATAATAAATCGCATATTGACTCATAAAACACATTACTCCAGTTAAGTATATGTAATTTTATATTATCATTGTGTGCCTGTTGGTAGCGAGAGTCATGATATTATTGACACCTGAATGTTAATTGTTTTATATGGCTTAGCCAATGTCAAAGTAAGAATGGCATAGCAAGTTCATACTAATATTATAAATATGACTTTCCCTATGTGTGTGTTTGTTATATTAATATACCTAAACTCTTAATTAAATTTTGATGAATTCTTGTAGATATATGTATTTGGTAAATCGGAAAGAACATGAAAATAAATTTTTTCAGGGTTCTATGAATGGATAAAATGTTATGTGTTATGTTTATTGTATTACGCTAATAATTATTATATATTTTATTATAGTATAGCTAATAATGGACGCTGATAAGCAATACTGTGTCAAGCCACACGAAGTTTTTTTAAGAAAATGACGTCTAAAGATGTCAAAACGATTCTTAATATTTTTTTTGAAGAGGTATATATTCATCTTTTCATGAAAGATATAATTAATTAAAAGCAGATCAATATAATCGAAAGTTTTGTCTAATAATAAATGTTTCAAATATATGAGATTATTATATACATAAATTCCAAAATATAGACGCACTTGAAATTCGAAACAATAAATGAAGAAACCTTTTTTCGTGCTTATTTAGTTAAGATGACTTGAAAACATTTGAATAATGCTTAATAGATGGCGCATTAACAAAATACAGAAACATCTCAGATTTTGACTTCTGGGTGGGTTAACACATTATTGCTTATCAACATCCATTATTATATTCCATCACACCTCTTGTAACTTGGACCAGTAGCCGAGATGAATTGCAGTAAATAAAGTCAAAGGGCAAGTGAACGGTGAAGATCTAGATAAATTTTATATCGTATTTGGCAATTTCGCAGACTAACAATATTATCACACTCCTGTGAACTGACTCATCATCGCCTTTTACATAAGTAGGTTATGTGTTAAGGTGATTTAAACTGGCATAGAATTAGCATTACGTTAACAGCATCCTGTGACTGAGTGATAAAAAGTTATTAATAGACGTCACGTGGTCAATGCAATGATTAATCTTCGAATGTCATCAACTTTGATGAAACTTACCACGCTGTTTATACTAAAGTTGTGACTACAGTCTTAACTAATATAATTTTATAAAGAGGTAAAATTTGTTTCTAAGTTTAAAGGTTTGCAAGTTTACCCCCTAAACTACTAAATTGATTTGAAAAATTAATTTTGCCTTGGATATTCCGTATATTAAAGAAGTTTATAGGCTGCATTATATCACACTAGGAATCACAGGTGCGAAGCAGTAACCATTAACGCGAGTGAAACCGCGAGGGGCAGCTAGTTTTATATAAAACGAACTTAATAAACGGATTATCCAACACAAAAGGATTTTCTCAAATAGAGTCTGTAGTTTCAGAGATTTTGTAATGTAGGGGTACATACAAAATTAAAAACATAAAAGCTTTAAAATTAATTTACCTTTTTCTAATATTAGTATAGATTATGTTGGGTAATTTTTTCATTATTTACTTATAAAACGTATATAATATAAGTAAGTCTTTTTATAGTCCATTTTATTACGTTCCAATGTTTCAACATCTAGAAATCATGTTAAACAAATATTTTTATTGTAATAGTAAAAATTTTAGTAGAATTTTTATTTTATATATTTTTTTTATTTAAAACTATTTTGCATATCTTTCTGCGTCGCTGTATTTTCGATTAAATCAAAATCGCTTTTTTTGTAATATTGTCCGACGAAGTTCTTACGGGATTACCATTTTTAATTACTTTGTGAAAGTGAAAAAAAAAAAATTACAGTTGAACACTTTGCGATCCCTTATCGTAGAATTCATAAACTTCTACCAACTTCATAAAATTCTACCAACTCATGTACCACGAGAGAGAGAGAGAGAATTACTCATTTAAATTAAATGCCTTAAAACTTACTTAAAATTCCTAAGTGTCCAGAAAAACATTTTTGAAAATCCATCCCCTAATTTAAAAGAAGGGTTGAGAGTTTTCTATGTTAAATTCCTAAGGCCAAGCTGCGGGGAACTGCTAGTTTTGATATAAATACCAAATGACTAAATCAATTATGATATTTTCAAATTCAAATAAAACATTTTTAGAATCGGTTAAGAAATAACAAAGTAATAACAAAAAATCCGCTACGAGTTGAGAATCTCCTATTCTTTAGAAGTCGGTTGACAATAATGTAAATCATGTTTGGTTTAACGTATTACTTCCTGCATATACAGGTGCTCTATGCCTTTCATGCTTGTGATAACAGCGGGACTAAACAAGTTCTTTGCATATATTTTTCACTATACGAATGTGTTTGTCTCATGAATTATTTCACAGTAACATTAGTCATAACACCTTTCGAAATATTGGAGAGTTTTGAAGTGATAGTTTTGTTTTGATCTCGGTTTAGGTCGTTCTTGAATAGAGTGAGGTATAATATTAGAATTTTATTTTATTTTTGGCTGATAAACAATGCTGTGTCCAGCCACATGGACTTAATTTCGAGATAATGGCGTCTAAAGATGTCAAACCTATTCTTAATAAATTAGTTTAAAGACGTATATATCCGTCTTCTCATTTATATTTTAATAAAAGGTATAATGAATTTAAAGACTGAATATTGCAAAATATTGAATACATTTCAATATTCGAAACATTAAATCAAGAAACTTTTTTCCATACTTATTTAGTTTAGATGACTTGAACATTTTTTAAGTAATTTTAAATAGATATACATATTTTTGACACGAATTATCAGAATACATCAATATCTCTCAATTTGACTTTTTGTGGGTTGACACATTATTGCATATCAGCATTCTTTTATCACTATAACATAAACGGGTCAAATATTTCTAAATTGAAAACAGAGTTCGTGCTTTTTTCCAAATTGACTATTGAGACGAAATCTATTTGAATCGTAAGGCTGATATTTGAACCTGTCCCTTCCTAAGCAAATTACGTATAATTAAATCTTGATCCCCTGTGACAAGACATAAACGAACGTGCAACACCCTCGTTTGTGTTATCCACTTAAAACGATCATTTGTCCTACAAAAGTATGCCTTTGTCAAATGGAAAATTGTAGAATGTCGTTTAGAACTCATCCGTAGCTTGTAATTACATCGCATGTATATTTCGCTCGTTACGATGATTTACGTATCTTTCTGTCTAATTCCTTAATTGGACGCTGATAAGCAATACTGTGTCAAGCCACACGGAATTCATTTTGAGAAAATGCCGTCTAAAGATGTCAAACCTATTCTTAATAAATATGTTTGAAGAAGTATATATCCAACTTTACTTTAATTTTTTGATAAAAGGTATATTGGATTAAAAGCAGACTGATATATTTAATATATTATCTAATAAAAATTTCTTTAAATATTTGAGATTATTGTATAAATAGCAAAATATGGATTAATAAATAATTTTTTTTCCGTACTTTTTTAGTTTATATGACTTGAATACTGTTAAATAGGTTATGCAGTATCAAAATACATCAACATCTCCGAATTTTACCTTTTGTGGGTTGACACATTATTGCTTATCAGCATCCAATTAAAGTATCTTAAATATATAGTGAATCAAGAATTCAAGACCCATGTTCAAATTTGACACATGTAAGATGCCATTTAGCATGTACGCCCATTTGTTATACAGCTTTCGAGATGGTAGCTTTCTATAAAGAAATCAATAATGACGGTATCCATAATGGCTTCTCAGATAAAATTACAAGGAAAAGTACTCTAATGCAATAAGTCAGATGTAGGAAGGTGATTGGATAAATTATGCTTATGTTAACATCGACTGTAGAAATTACAAGTTAATTATACATCTCGAAACATTTTCTTAGACTCTACGTTATTGTATTAGAGCATATAATCGCTTAGGATGTTGATTTTAGAATGCAAAAATGAAGTTTTATGAAACAAGATGATTTATAATATACATAATAATTTCAGTCATATGTTAGTGTAGAAAGGTTGAAAATTGTTTGCACTATGGATGATTTTAAGTCAGTCCTGATTTGTTTATGCGTGTGAACGGACGGTGAGCAAATTATTACGTAAAAGTTACGTCACTACCGTGCAAGTTGACCTATGACACGCGCGTAGGGGGGGATAAATATATCGATATATTTTGGCTAAGTTAGAAATATTCAAAAGTATATTATATTGAAGACATTGCTTTACGTATTTTGGCTTTCATTACATTGAATACTGAGATAACTCTGAGAAATTTAATATATTTCTGAGGAATTTAATAAGATCTATTATTTTATATTTAAGCGTTAATATAGTTTAATTACATGTTATAAAATTAATGTAAGATATTATAATTATTTTTGCCAGATTAATGGAAGTTGTCTCCCGTAATTTATTCATATTCTTGATCTATAAATTTTATTGACGTCTCCGATAATATACGATCGTGTACCAGCCCACACTATTTTGCGTCAGCGTGATGACGTAACTATGCCTCATTGATATCGATATTATCAACAATATCGGTAAAATGTATTATATATTATACTAAGAATAACAGCAATTCGATAAGCAATTTGGATTCTATTAAATTGTAATCGATATAATTCTATCGACGCCTACACATCACTAAACTATCAATTGCGTATGGCGCTGGCTAGTGACGGGATGCCCTCAATGTAGCAACAATTCTAATCCTTTCGTGTTGTGATTTTTTTTACGATACAGCTATAAACTGTCCATCATCATATTTTTATTACTTAACGTAATTGTGAAAATTGTGTTTAATGTCATCGATAATTTAATCATTTAAAAACATAATAGTATTTACATATGTACCTATATTACCGAGATTAAAAAATACTGCGTTTCTTAAACTATTCTGGCTTTTTGAGATTTTGCATAAGGCACTGCGCAAATGAAGACTTACTTTTGTGCCATGTGTCGAATACAAGAAACCTGTCAATATATTAATTTCATATAATAAATATGAAATCAATCACTCCCTGCGCTGACGTAGCCACTATTTGTTTCCGGTTGCTTCCGCTTGACACAAACGGATTGCCGTTCGAGTGTCCTGTCTAGGCAACTGGCAACAAAGACTATTTATGGTCTATTTTTCTTTACTCGACTTATTTGGTATCCAGATCACTAAATTTCGAACATTATTTTTCATCATAGAAAATGATTCAGTTCAATCATTCGGTCGATAATTCCTCATCTCTAACTCTTATCTGTGGTTAGAAGTACGCCATTTTGTCTGCTAAATACGACAAGTAAAGAAAAATATTATGTAGCGCCTATACGTTATTTTTTTTAAATATCGAAATCACATTCGATATAAGGAAATGTCTACGATATTTCCAGAAAATATATCTCTTAAATGTATTTGAACGAATCTTTTTATAATAAAAGTATCTTTTATCTACAGAGACAGCGAGATTCCATGTCGAGGTCGAATGGAGGAAAGCCCGCTCTATGTTCACAAGGAGTTTGAGGTAACTTTTTAAAAATAATATTGATATCCCCATATAGTGTAATACATATATGTTTACATAGTATAAAACAAAGTCGTTTCCCGCCGTCTGGACGCTTATCATTTAAACTACGCAATGGATTTTAATGCGGTTTTAATCAATACACTGAGTGATTCAAGAGGATAGTATATGCAAAGAAAATTTAAGAATTTTAAAGATTGTAATGTGATCTCGTATAAAACTAAATTGAACTCGTGCGAAGTCACGTCGCTAGTTTATAATATATTGTAATAATATTTTTTTATATTTATTGAAAAGAAAAAAAATGGATTAAAAAGACTTAGGTCACTAAAAGACTTGAGAATGTTTTAGGTTTTTATTTTTGCTTTATTATATAACCATTCATATAAAGATGGTTAAAATAAATAAAAAAGATAATTTTATGTCTTTAAAATCTGGTCTCCAATTGGACGTACCAAAATACACATTGCAAAACAATATGAAACATATGCATGACACTAGAATAAAGTGTATTTAGAACATAAATAACCGTCAACGTATTTAATTAAATATTAAATAAAAATTAAGAGAATAAACCAAAAACAATAAATTGGTATACGAATGTTTCTTAAATGGTATTTTCATTTTTTCAGTCTTATGTCCTTTATCTGAAAGAGTTTTTTCTTAGGCTTTTTTTTCTTTTATCATCTATATATATACAATAAAGCATTTTTGTATTGTATTGTTTCTCAAATATATTCCTATTTTTAATAACATTCGCAGACTGCAGACTACAGACTTTTATCGAGTCGGCTGACTTAAAAATTCAAACGTGCGCGAGTGAAAGAGTAGCTTTTTTAATTAGCTTGATATTGTACCAGCTGCCTCTGAGTATGAGTCGTAGTGTGATATAATATAGCCTATTATAGCCGATATAATATAGCCTATAATATATACCTTTATAATTAGACAGGCCATCCAACGCTAAAATAATTTTTCAAATCGGATCAGTCGTGTCGTATAAAAAAAAAACTTTTATCTATTGATAATATTAGTATAGATTAATATATATGAGTTATATTTATGTTATATATGAACTATGTTTATTTATAAACCTATTTTCAAACATCAATATTTTAGGACGAGTACACACTCGAGCGTTAGCGTAAGCGTTTTCATAGACTTGTATACTCGTTTGAGTACGCTTACAAAGCGCTTTTTTTATTACGCTTAGAAAGTGCTAATTGTCCATATATACGTTTTCGTATGAGCACTCTAAACACAATTGATAGGTGCATAGTGTACAATAGTAGTTAAATTACGAACTTATTTGATTCAGGTATGTAAATTAACTTATTTTGAAGGCATATGAATAACACTTTGTTGTAGTACAGTATATATTGTAATGCGGTAAAGTCCAATGATTATTTTTCGTAAACGCTGACACGACTAGGAAACTATAATGCACACTTATTCCTTTTTAAGGTGACAATGCATTTTTGACTCCGCTAGTAATGAAAACGTTCATGGACGGGCTAGGTAACTCGCTTATATTATCACAAAAATGTTCGCAAAGTGTGTATCATTACACACATTAAGATCCCGACAAAATTGTCGGCCGATACAAAGTCCATAGTCTGCGGGAGCCTTTATACTTCATTCAATAGTCATATATACCAGACAACCTCTGTATCTTATTTCCTCGTGAAAAAAACTCTAATAATAACTCATTTTCATCAATACCACTCAGTCTCGCGACGAAATTGGATAAGTTTTGTTCGTATTGATCGTAAAATTGGATGTCGGAACTGTCAGAAACATTCACATTATATTAATTTAATTTCGATTGATTTTGTACAAAACAGAAATGGAAAAGTGGGAAAATAGGTACGACTCAAATGCTACCTTAAATTCTTCGTTAAACAAGTATTGAATTGAATTTTCTTTGAAGTATTTTGTATTTATTGCTTTTGATTTTGTTTAACCTGTATTACTAAGGCTGAGATCATTTTATATAAAGAAGTACATAGCTAGCAAACAAGCAGGTGGAACACGTGATTAAATAATCACCACCGATCATGGACCATGGGCTCGAAATGGAATTGTAAGGAAAGCAACGGGTGAGATGGTTAAGCTTCCGAATCTCCCACTCACCGTACTGTCCCGTATGTTTCTTAACCATACACATAAAAATCGAAGCATATAAGAAATATTATGCTCGAATAAACTCAACTAATAAGCACACAACTTTAACTAATCCTCAAAATAAAATTGTTGCAGGCGTATTAATTGTAACTTAATATTTCAGTTCATAAAAAAATTTAAAGTTTCTCTAATAAATTCAGATAACAATTTTCGATGAATATATTTTAAAGGCTAATGTTACTATTTTTTTGTTAGTTTAAAATTAATAATTAACAAAAACTCTTTATAATTTTAACACGATAATTATCTGTGGCTTCTTAATTATGTTTGGAATATACATATACCTAATCGAACTAGCTCCTTCTTGCGTTTTCACTCGCGTCTATCGTTACCGCTTCGCTCCTATGAGTCGCAGCGTAAAAGCTTTGAACCTTCTTAAATAAACGAGCAGTCAGCCCAAAAAAAAACTTCTAGTCGGATGTGTAGTTCCAGAGAATACCTCCGACATACTTAAAAACAAATTTTACTTATTTTTATCTTTAAATAAATAAATAAATAAATAACGCATCACACTCAACGGCCCCCATTAAGATCTCATGACCTTGTGACGGGGGTCCGGAAACACTCAGAACACTAACACAAACACCCAGACCACAACATCTGTATGGCCAATACACACGTTTGCCGTGAGCGGGGATCGAACCGGCGATCGTTAGCGCTTTAGTCAGTTGCAGTGACCATTGCGCCAACGCGTCTGTCAAATCTTTATTATTACTAAATGTAAAATAGTTTATTTTTTTTGCATCGCAATCGGTCAAGAGTTCCGTTAAGTATTAGTACAACTGCATGCCGATACGCAATATTCGAAACATTCAATTAAGAAACTTTTTACGTACTTATTAAGTATAGATAATTCGACGTATTTTTAAATTAAAAAAAAAATGTAGACGAAGACACGAGGTGAAGGAGCAGTCGTTTACCTTTCATCGAACCGAGTGGACATACTACCACAGCTATTCAAAAACAATAATATTTGTTTGATTTACTACCCTTTATACGAGTGACAAGCGGATGTCACAAATAATGTTAAATAGGTGACGCATTATTAAAATACATGAATATATACGAACACGACTTTTTGTGGGTTGACATATTATTGCTTATCAGTATCCAATTATTCTTGAAGTCGGTTTCTATGAAAACAATTATACTTTGAACATCTTATATGATGATAGAGTAAACGAAGGGAGTACTACATGGTTAAATCTCTATGATGTAACAATTAATTATAATTGTATCTATATCAATACATACAGACATATTATATAATTAAATTGAACGCGAACTAAACCGCAGGTAATTTCAAGCGAGTCCTTACAATCTACCCTTTATATAAAGACGTTTTATAACATAAACGGAAACCTTTAATGTTCTATTGAATAATACTCGCAGACTATTCAAGATAAAACCTTATAAATAAATCACTTCAAAAAATAATAAGACTTTTTTAAAAAATACCGACTCCGAAAATGAAATACGTAATTTAGTCACGCTGTTTAATATCGATTTTAAAAATCAATTACTAAGCCGATTTTGTTGGAATTTTATTTTTCGCAACATTCTGAAAGCATTAAAATTTACAATAAATGAAACGTTAAAAATATTTTCACAATCGGTTCGGTTAGATCGTTCCAAAAAAAAAAAATTAATAAAAAATAAATCTAATTTTGTAAATGTTACTTCTTATTGTGGGCTGTGTACCTGTTGTCATTATTAAATTTGAAAACAATCCTTTTTTCTTTTACAATAAAAGCCTCTGTTGTCCAACTTTGACGTCTTTCCCATGTACCTACAAACTCTAATAATTTTGCTACTACGAAATACATTAAATGTATACCCTAAAGGTTAGACGTCTATAAAATGACAAAGGTTTTTAGTTATGAGTTTAAAAGATAGCTAGAGAACAATCGAAGACAAATTAATTTTATTGTAAAAAAATGTAGATATAGCTCTCGATAGATAAAAATTGATATTATAATTTAAATAATATAATAGTAATTTTAATAATATATTAGGGACAGGTTGGTTGTGTTCACTGCAATGACTGAAGCGCTAACAGTCGCGGGTTCGATCCCCGGTCATAACAAACTTTTACAGGCTATATACAAATACAAATATGCTTTATTGTACACCAATATACAGAGTTAATTACACAAAAAAATGGTGAAGAGAAAATAATGCACAAAAGGCGGTCTTATCGCAAAAATAGAGATCTCTTCCTGACAACCTTTGGGTACAGGACATGAAATTAAATAAAGCGGCTTGGAGGTGTACAGATATTATAAAATAAATATATATAAATAAATTTACTTATACTTATATATGTACATATATAACAAGTGATATATAATATAAATTAAGTATATATAAATATTTATCGTAGTCTGTTTATGTTTTTCCGAACTCCCGTTACACGATCATGGGATCTTAATACGGGCGATTGTGTGAAATGTTATTCATTTATACAGATGTCAACTGGGCATGTGTTGGATATTTTACCAGCGTTAGCAGAATCGATATTTAAAAGTAAAAAATCTGAAATAAACAATTTTTTAAATAAGCCTACAAGATCGTACGTATAAATTTAAAAAAGTATTTTTTTTTCTTAAATAATAAGTTTTTATTCTAATTCGAAATTGAAGGCTCTTATAGATCTATATATAAAAAATTAAAAGTTTTT
Source organism: Hypolimnas misippus (assembly GCA_037950945.1). Lineage (NCBI taxonomy): Eukaryota > Metazoa > Arthropoda > Insecta > Lepidoptera > Nymphalidae > Hypolimnas > Hypolimnas misippus. The sequence goes on from JBBEEQ010000006.1 coordinate 10,853,616, forward strand.
TTTTTAATATCCAACACGTGCTCAGGTGAAGTGTCACTTTATATAATAAAAGACTATTACAGACAGACGACAGTGGCTTTGATCAATGGGAAGTGAGCCGCTCTCGAGTCCACCTGGGGGCTCTGATAGGCAGCGGGGCTTTCGGCCGCGTCCACGCCGCCCAGCTCGACATGGCCGGCGGGGAGACCATCATTGTCGCCGCTAAAATGCTATCCGGTAACGATTTAGTTATTTTATCATTGATCTCTTCGAAATGGTTTTTAGCGTTCTGTACAGCGTAAGATGAAGAGTAATATTATAAATCCGAGTGGTTTGTAACAACAACAAAACCACAAAATCGTCAAGCCGTTGTCTTAGATTTTCGCGATTACTATTCATTGAAATAAAATTTAAAATATTAAACGGATTTAAATCGCGTATATTAATTATTTTTATCATCCCGACATTTCGAGCACTTTGTAGCGTTCGTGGTCACCGGTAGACTAAGGTGATATTTGTCTATTTGAGATTTTTAGAAAATATTATTGACAACTACCGCCTTTCATCTAAGAAACCGTTGGCGTTTTATTTCATCGTCAAGGCGTTTACGTTACAGGTCACAATGAAACGGACTCACTCACACATACGTACATATTACACATATACTTAAACACGTAAATACTGAAAACTGCATATTTTAAACTTTCGCGATTAATACCATTCATATTTAATATAACGGGTCTTATCGCTATAGCTAATGGTAGTAATACCTTTTTATTGCCCGATGTTTCGACGAAGTTTCATTCGTCGTGGTCACGAGCTGACTGGTGTACCGCGCGCCCTCCGGCGGCGAGTGCGCGAGTTTTCTTCAAAGAAACTTCGTCAAAACGTCGGGCAATAAAAAGGTATTGCTACCGTTAGTTATCGCGATAAGACCCGTTATATTAAATATGAATACTGAAAACTTATGGAATGAGTTGACTGTCTGTCTGCCAATCTATTATGAAAAAACCAAGCAAGAGAGCAGGTGGGCCACCTGAAATCAAGTGACCACTACTGCCTTGCTGTATTGTAGTTTTAATCCCAATTTGAACCCACGAACATCAGTTGAGCTATTTCATCTATCTTCTTCTATACTTATAATAAATCTGTAAAGAGGTCAATTCTGTACATGAAATATATTTTCAAAATAACTATCAGGGGGTGATTAGTGATCAATACTGATGCCAAAAATGCAATCAGTTAAATTTTTGTCTGTCTGTCTGTGTGTATGTTTCTTATAGAAACAAAAACTACTCGACGGATTTTAACGAAACTTAGTAAAATTATACTCCTGGGCAGGTTATAGTATACTTTTCATCACATTACAATCAATAGGAGCTGAGTGAAGGAGTGAGTGAAGGGAAACTTTGGGAAAACGGGAGACGTTACTCCAATTTTTAAGCTTCCGTCGCGTATGCAGCCTTAATCGTTAAAGTTACATAGAAATTATGTATGACAGAAAAATTCTACATAAAAATTTCTAAAAAATATCCCGTAACAGCATATGTCTATCATTTATGGTTGACTCACAATAACACGTGTAACTCCTGATAGCTTAGCAGTTCGAAGCATTCTGAATATATTTGTTTACTTTTACGTTTATAAGAGACTCTCACTCATCCCTAATTTTAAAAAGTTAACATTATTACCTTTTCAATAAAAAAATCATAGAAATCAAGTATTGTGGATTGACATATTATATTTCCCTACCAAAATACGATCTGTCTGTCACATCAAAACCACTGAACGAAATGACGAAAACGCGGACGAAGTCGCAGGCAAAAGCTAGTTTTAAATGTTCCTTATTAATATTAATATAAAAAACCCAGGGCCAAAATTTAAAGCATAATTAAATTCCTATTAATCAAAATATAATTAATCTTAAAGTATCTGTTACACAAATGAAATACCTAAATTAAACATAAAATAAAAAACTAAAAAAATCTTATACGTACGGTAATTAAAATTGAATAGCTTTTATAGTTCAAATTACTAATTATACTAACAGAAATTTACATAAAGAAACAGAAGATACTCGTCTCTTCGGAGCACATGCTTAATGAATTTCGCTAGTACAATTAGCGTTACATAATGATGTCTGAATGAAATGAAGGAAATGAAAGTCGGGTACTAATAATACCCGGGTATTCTGGTCGCGTTGGACCGGTTAACACGTCTGGTTCCGCTTTTTACGTTTATTTTTATAATTATAATTCTATTGTTTATTGTTATGAAATGCTGATAACTCTACGGCGGCTGAATGTTGTAGCGATTTTTAAACGATAATGAGGTCGTTAATACGGATATTTATATATTTTTATGTATGTTCGGGCGTAAATCCTTGATGTATAGACTATTTTTTATGACTTGTCTTATTTAGTAGACAAATAGTTTTTATAGCCATACATAAGAGTTAGATAAGAAGTTATCGATTGAATGATTAAACTGAAGCGTTTTTTTTATAATGGAAAATTATAATAAATAAAACTTGTTCGGAAATTCGTGATTTTCGTTGGGGGTATTATTACCAAAAAGAGGTAAGTAAAGAAAAATAGACTATATAGATAAGAAAGTAAAGAGTACTTTCAGATTGGTCCAAAAAAAAATTTATCAAAATCAAAAAGTTAAATATATCCGAATAAACGAAATCACTATTTTGTTGTTGAAATCGATTGTTTTTTTAAGTATTAATCATTACGCTACAAATGTGAGCCGTGCTTAGAAATCTGATCCTTAGAATTTCTTAAAGAAATAATAGAATTATCATCATCAGTTTGTGAGATTACGCTAAAATAATTGTATCAATATTTGGAGCTATTCATTATTTGATAAGTCAAAATTTAGTAATGATGATGTTCAGCATTACACGCATTTCACAATTTTGTAATATATAACGTCTTAACTAGGGCAGTTGTGTTTTATTTGTATTAACATAAATTACATTTTTTTCGAGTGTAGTAAATTATATATATTTTCGAACATTATTTGATTATAGAAAACGATTTATTACATTCATTCGATTGATAATTTCTCATGTCTAACTCTTATGTGTATGTAGAAGTATTAAAAAGCCACATTTGTCTGCTAAATAAGATAAAGAAAAATAAAATATAGTGCCTAAGACATCGCCCGTCATACGCAGTCGAGCCAACGATTCGATTAGAATAATAAATTCTTTGTCTGAATTTGTTAAATAGTTATACGATTATGTTGCACAATGTCTGATGGATAGAGATTATATGGACGCTGATAAGCCATAATGTGTCAACCCACACGGACTTCATTTTGAGAAAATGGCCTCTAAAGATGTCAAACCTATTCTTACTTAATTTGTTTAAAGAAGTTTATATCCATCTTTGCTTTTCTTTTTGTTTAAAAAGTATAACGAATTAAAAGTAGATTGATATATTTAATATATTATCGGATAAAAAGTTTTTCAAATATTTCAGATTATTCTATAAATTGGAAATTATGGAACGCACTTGAAATACGAAACAATTATTAAGACACTTATTTCCGAACTTATTTAGTTTATATTACTTGATTTTTTTTGAATAATGTTGAATAGTTGATGCAGTATCAAAATACATCAATATCTCCAAATTTGGCTTTTTGTGGGTTAACACATTATTGCTTATCAGCATCCATATATACTCTGTATATAGCCTACACCATACTTAAGTTTCAATAAGTGATAATATAATAATTAATAATCTAAAAAACTAATTTGTAACTAGACGATTCGAAAGTGCTTAAAAAGTTAACGTGAATTAAGTATATTTCGATTTTGAATCAAGGACTCTAATGTACTTAGGTAGAGCTATAGCCCACTGAGAGCTCGTATACCTTAGCTGACTAGGCAGTACCTCACTCTCGGAGGAAATCGGCATGAAATAGCTAGTACAGATGCGTTTTGTACAATGAGTGACAGCCGGAAGCCTAACCCCATTTCTTTCTTTCCTATTCATTTTCATCTCTCGCACCTTTGGTACTGTAAATGTCCATGGACGACGGTGATCACTTAACATTAGTGTCCCACCAGCTCCGTTGCCATTTTAATATAAAAACCAAATCCACAAAAATAACACAAATCTTCCGTTATTATTACTATTGCATTAACTTAATTTATATCAAATTTACACTAATATCACACGTTATATAATAATGAAATAATGAATATACTATTTAATTAAGTATCTACAATTTAAACACTAAATTAAAATACATAAAAGATTACCTAAAAATATGTAATATTCTCTCTTCATCACTAAATTATAATTAAAATTATTAATTAAGAAATAATTCTCATTACAGAGGATAATTAATGTGTGTTTAATTATAAATTGTAAGGATACTTTTATTTTCAACTTTAATGATTTATACAGGCCTTTGGGATTAGTGGTTGTCAGGTTACGACATGAAAGTCAAAGATTCTATTCTTAATGCTGTCGTTTTTTATTTTACCACGAAATTCGCAAATGTTATACTAATTTATTAAAATACTGTTTATATTTAGAATTAAATAACATGTTTTGTATGTAGAGGCACTTACATTAGGGTCGCCATTGAACTTAAAATTTAAAAAATCTTTCTGTGTTAATTACATATGAAAATGTATTTATTCTTAATGTAACTTTCCCATCATTTAATAAACGTGCCATGCCATGCTAGTAAATAAATAAAGATGAATTAGTATAAAGATAATAAATTACATTCTATATGTACAATTTTATGTGACGTAAAAGCTTGTCGCGAGAATATAACATAACAAGATGGACAAAAGTAATGATAAGTAGAAATTGGTGTATTCATGATTAAAGAAATTCATACAAAAATAACTCGCGTCAAGCTTGATATAAAGCTATATATGATATTCAAATAATATAGTCGTATAACCTTGACCTGATGTTGCAGTATCATCTGTACAGTCCGTGAAATAGTCTCAATGAAAAGATTGTTGAGGGTTTTAAGATTTTTGAAATAAATTAAATAGGTTTTAATTAATATACCGATTTACATAATCGCTATTTTTCAAAGTGCAGCATATATTCTTACATATTTACTTGAAATATACTTTAAAAAATGAGAAGATTCTCAATTCGTCGGGGACTTTTTATATATATATTTTTATTATGTTCGCCGATTACTCACAAACGGCTTGGCCTATTAAGTTACTTTTTATTTGGTTCCATACAATTTTCTTCAAAATCGGTTCAGTTATTTGACCTTAAAATTAAAATAACCAGTATAAATATGTCGTTAAAATAAACGAAATTGCGGCACTATTCAGCTTTTGAAGTCGGTTTCTTTTTTTAAATTCTTATAATATTAAACTAAATTATTATAATATAATTATTATGACAGACACGTTAGCGCAGTGGTCACTGCAACTGACTGAAGCGCTTACGGTCGCGGGTTCGATCCCTGCTCACGGCAAAAACACCTGCATTGGCCATACGGATGTTTGTCGTGGTCTAGGTGTCTGTGTCAGTGTTGTGTGTGTTTCCGGACTCCCGACACAAGACCATGAGATCTTAATGGGAGCCGTTGAGTGTGATGCGTTTTACTTAGTTTATTATTCTTACAGACAATGCTTCAGAAGAAGAGATACAAGACTTTCTTCGCGAGATAGACATGTTGAAGCACGTCGGTTCTCACAAACACGTCATAAGACTGATAGCGTGCTGCACGCGGCGGACGCCGCTGATAGCTTTACTAGAACACGCTCCACGAGGTGACCTGCTCACTCTACTCCGAAGCGCTAGAGGCAGGCGAAACATTGAAGATCAGAAGACGAGTTCAACGATTTCGGAACGCGGCATTCACGGCCGACCGTCTGAAGCGGACAGTATGTATCATATAAACTCTGAGTATATCGATGCTAATAATCAATAATGTGTCAACCCACAAAAAGTCGAATTCGGAGATATTGGTGTATTTGGTAAAGCGCAATATATTTAACATTATTCAAAAATTTTCAAGTAATCTAAACAATACTTGCATATATTGTAATATGCAATATATTAAAAAAACTTATTATTAGATAAAACTTTTCATTATACCAATCTGATTTTAATTCATTATACATTTTATCATAATAGAAAGGAGAAGATGGATATATACATCTTCGATAAAAATGTTAAGAATAGGCTTGACATTTTTGGACGCCATTTTCTCAAAATGAAGTCCATGTGGCTTGACATAGTACTGCTTATTAGCGCCCATATAATGAGGTGAAGCCTAGGTGCAGCCTTTAACTACTACTCATATACGGACTGGGGCAGTACCACACAGTAACAGGAAATTAACACGAAGTATTGAATACAGCTGCGTTTTGTACAACAACTGAGGGGGCCAGTAACCTAATTTCTCATATTTTTTAGTATTAGAATTATGATGACCTTAGAATAAAACATAAAATTATAAGTTATGACAAATAACAGATGATATCATCTTCCATTTTTTACGTGCAATGGTTGTTTTACGTGATTATGTGCTAATAATTAAAGTCAGGCGCCTTACCCATTTCTTTATTTACATTCATACTTCACAGTGATATAAATACGAATACAGCACTATTGTACTTTTGATCGAAGTTGTATGTTATATTTGTTTTAATTACTTTTAAATTTTTTACCCCAAATAAATTACCATTAATTGGTTTTAGACGTAAAATAAATTAAAATTTTCGAATTCAAAGGTTAATTTTAATATTAAATAAATTAAATTCATTATTATTTTATCAACAAATATTAAATAACTAAGGCGTAGAGAAATATGTAACAAAACAATATGACGATTCAAAAATTGCTTGTACCAGACAAACAAGACCTTTGAATAAAACAAAAAAAAATTAAGCAAACTCCCATTTTATAAATATTATATTATAGCTATTTTATTTCCAGCGGAGTACACTAACTTGGACGACTCCGATCCTCCTATATACGGCAATTCAGACGGCAAGCTATATATTGATGCCAGTCAGCCTAAGACCAAGGACCATTATGTAGCTGAGCCAGCATTACAGCTCGACAGCTCAACAATGCGTGACTACGCCCTACAAGTCGCGTTAGGCATGCAGCATTTAGAAGAACGTGGTATAACTCACAGGTAAATGTTTAAATACTACTAAAAAATTATACACGTTAAGCTATGTCTTACAAGATGTTTTTGATATTAAGGAATTTGTTATAAAATATGCATTATGTATTCATATTAATATGTATTATCAATTATGGAGGTTATACAGTAACAGCCTGTAAATGTCCCACAGCTGGACAAAGGCCTCTTCTCCTATTAAGAAGGTTTAGAGCTTAAACCACCACGCTGCTCAACTGCGTGGCGGATATACATGTGTCAGTAAATTGTTGTAGTTCACAGTGTATTTATTGTCTGTTTTTGCTCTCCTCTGAATTATTTATGTATGCAGTGATGAATTTATCAGCAGGCTAAGTAGGCTGAATCCTAGATCGGCGGATTTAAGGAGCGGAAAATTTAGGTTTCGTTTGTCATACAACAATTCTCACTCCTATAAGATTCATATTTATATTATCGAATGGTATTAGATCCACTTAAACAAATCAATGTATAATGTGATTCGCGTAGTCATATTTGGTTGCGATGTGAGAACGAATGATTAGTATTATCGACATATGTATGATTATGAACTAGAGTATGGGTGGTAAATTTTGAATAACCTACTGGGAGAAAATGTCTACATGTTTGTTGTACTTATATAATTTAAGTAAAAATAAATAATAGGGTCCAAATTAAATTTATTTTGCAAGTATAAATTGTTATTGACGCGCCAAAATTGTTTTTCGTAATTAGCATAATATTACGTTTATTTTGAGTCTAATATAATTATTTATAGAATAAAAATTAAATTTGATATAAAACATTAAGAAATTAATGAAATAAATATTAATATTCAGTTACATTTTTAATCTTTATAATTAATCAAAATCAAAATATACTTTATTCAAGTAGGCTTTTAAACATACTTTTGAATCGTCAAAACCAATAAAAAGTGCTTAAATTAAGGAAAAGCTATCACCGTTTCGATTGTAGGCTCTACCGAGAAGAACCGGCAAGAGACTCGATAGATACTCTTTTAAAATTGTATTAATAATTAGATACATTTAAAAATTACAAATGTATATATTAAACATCCTGTATGAAATCCAGCTATACTAAAAGTAAAGTATCCAACTGCTGGCCAAAGGCCTTCTCTCCTATTAAGGAGAAGGTTTAGAGCTTAATCCACCACGCTGCTCCACTGCGGGTTGGCGCATTTACATGTGTCAGAATTTCTCCTGGCACATGCAGGTTTCCTCAAGACGTATTCCTTCACCGCCGAGCTCGAGATGAATTTTAAACACTAAATTAGAGTTTGAAAATTTATGGTGCTAGCCGGGGTTTAAACCCGCGATTATCGATTGAGATCGACGTGTTCTAACCACTAGGCAATCTCGGCTCGCTATACTAGCTAGCTATACTAAATCCATGCGTTGTTATCATTTATATAATCTTGTACAGAATAATATGCTTTAACTATTAAAGACTTCTTAATATATAATTTAGCCTTGTTCATTATCAAAGGTATTAAAATAAAACATTTAACCATTGAATTTAGAATTCTAATTCAATACAAAATCATCAAGAATAATATTATTGAAGTAATAAACTGACTTATGAGTACATTAACAACTCTTCAACGATATTGCCTTGGGGGTAAAAGCCGGAGAATTCCGCCATGTTTTCTTAGAAATCTGAGGGGTTTATGATCCCGGTTTTCCTGGAGTAAATATTTAATTTTGCGTTAAGCACAATCATGTTACCCAAACGAATGGAAAATTTCGAATTTCAACTTCCTGTTACAATTAAAAATTTTATAAAACACTAGATTTTGGGTTTATAGTTATTGTAGATTTTGTTTCATGTTAAAAATCCGTACCCATTTCCAACTATGACCAGCTCGTCAATCGTCTTGTTGGCCCGAAGATACTCTCCATAGTGATCGGCATTCTAGGTGCTAAAATCCATTAGGTTATAACAAATCTAGAGTTATATAATATCACATACTGATACTTATTTTAAAAATAGAATTACAAAATAGTATCAAAAAAACAGAGAAACTTAAATATTTAAAAGCAAAAAAGTAAAGTAACAGCCTATAAATGTCCCACTGCTGGGCAAAGGCCTCCTCTCCCTATTAAGAAGAAGGTTTAGAGCTAAATCCACCACGCTGCTCCACTGCGGGTTAGCGGATATGCATGTGTAAGAATTTCTCCCGGCACATGTAGGTTTCACGATGTTATCCTTCACCGCCGAGCTCGAGATGAATTTAAATATAACTTTATCACTTGAAAACTCAGCGGTAGCTTGAACCCGCGATCATCGGTTGAGATCGAACCACTAAGCCATTTCGGCTTCATCCTTAAACATTAATCATAACAGTAATAAACTTAAATATTTATAAGGCAGTAATTTCTATACATATCATGTCCGCGCGGAACGGTGACAAACATGCTAGCAATATTTCCCTCTTGAATCGCAAATTCATTGGGAAAAAATGAGCCAGCCTTTAATGAAAGCAATAATTATTCATCATTTTATAATAATAATCTTATAATTATATTTAAATTTGTAACAAATAAAAGATACAGTAATGTACTCCAAATATCTTCGTCACTAACACGCCTCTTGAAATATTCAAGCAAACTGAATATCCGAACAAACATATTCAGTTTCACATATTATATCGCGTCTGCTTTATAAATATCATATAATACGCACTTAACATTAATGTATTTATTATCTCACGTTGATAAAAGGGAGAAAAATCTTAAAAAACACTCATCTAAAAAGCTCTCGAGCTATTTAGCTTGTTACACGTCGCTAAGCGACGGTTGCTGGGCATCGAATTTAGAAATTCACAAACCTCAGTAAGAACCTTCGAAGGATTTCAGAAAATAACCCTTATTTTATCGTATCAAGACTTAAAATTGTATGGGGCTTGTTGATATAATTGGTAGATGAAATTTTGCGGCCGCGATGTTTAACTTAAATAATGTGATATAATGGAACATTGATTTGATGTTCACGTTTAATATTAAATCGGTTTTATATAGAAATAGTAATATTATATAGCAATGAGAAATTATTGAAATGTTATTAACGACGATACACGTATAGAATAATAATTTTATTCTAATACTAATTTCTTTCGTTTTTTTTTCAACTAAATGGTTGTTATATGGGATTTGATAAGCAATAATGTATCAAACCACAAAAAGTCAAATCCGGATATATTGATGTATTTTGAAAATGCGTTGAAAAAAAAAATATGTCATCTATATTCATTAAGTATGGAAAAAAAGTGTCTTAATTTAATGTTTCGAATATTGAAGTGGCCTCAATATTTTTCAATACACAATAATCTAAAATATTTGAAAAAAAAAACAAATTATTAGATAAAACTTTTCGTTATACTAATCTGCTTCAAGTGATTTTATTAATTATACCTGTTATTATAATAGGAAAGAGAAGATGGATATACGTCTTCAAACTAATTTGATTGACATCTTTAGACGCCATTTTCTCAAAATGGAGTCCGTGTGGCTTGACGTAATATTGCTTTTCAGCGTCCATGTATCGTATAATTGGGGCTCGTATAAACTACAGACATTCTATCGACCGATATTTTAGTTGGGCTGTTAACTAATATAAATACGTATTAGTTACCAGCCCATACTTTATATATAATTAACTTTTAATAAGTCAACATAGATAACCGATATGCGTCATCGCATCGTCATTTTATACGATGTACTTTATTCGTAGATTTTTACGATGTGACGTTGTAACGTTTCTCGTCGTCGCATAGTTCCAATGTGTCTCATTACGATCAAAATCGTAATTTTTATTGGCCAATTGATATGACATAGTAGCGCAAAAGCAGACGAAACCGTGATGTATGCCTATTATTACTAATAAATCATCATCTACTAGCATTTTTCTCGGTTATACTATGGACGGCTTATTACTCGAGTCAAGTTATTGGCAAGTTACTGATTTTTGCACAAAGCAATTGCCATCTGATCTCCGTAGCCCTGAGGTCAAGCCATTTAGGCTTAAATAATCTAGCTACTAAGAGTAACAAGCATTATCGGGTGATTGTGATAACAACCGGGACCGACAGGTTAAAGTGCTCAACGAGGCATGGTGGGGAGACCCACAAGACCAAATACACCGACCTAGGAATAAATCTATATATAAATATAAGTGAAAGGTCACTCACTTATCACGAAATCTTTCTGAGATTACAAATGCTAGGATTTTAAAATTTTGCCAGGGAATTCTTTTTAGGACGTAGGTGCTCACTAAGATGAGATTTTGCAAAATTCGACCCCTAATACATATCTGCCCCGAACGAGGATCGAACCCGCAACCGTCCGCATTAGAAGTACTTTTTGTAGACCAGAACGGTAGATGACCACTAATAATTAATCCCTAATTAATAAACAACATTATGACTATATCAAAAATACAATCTAGCATGCTGAACAATTCTAACGACATCTTGAAAGAATGCGCTAGGTAACGTGTTGCTGACAGAAAGTAAGGGAAATTTATGAGTTCATTATCTCTACCTAATTTGCTGGATTATATTTGGAAACACACGCTGTGGAAAACAATTCTTATTTGCCAAAATTTTTCTACATTTCAGGGATCTTGCAGCCCGAAACATCTTAGTGGACGGTGCTGGTGTGCTAAAGGTTGCTGATTTCGGTTTATCAAGGTCAGGGGTGTACGTCCACACGAGGGCTCGGCCTGTTCCCTTGAGGTGGTTGGCTCCAGAAGCGATTTACACCGCAAAGTACTGCAGTGCGAGCGATGTCTGGGCTTTCGCTGTTTTGCTTTGGGAGATCGCTACTTTGGGTATGTTGACTTAATAAGTAAACTAATAGTTTTATATTATTATTATCTTTAATATTAGTTTAGTTAGAATAGACAGAAAGATGTCTTAAAATATTTATCTTCTTTTTTGAATACCAAATTTTACTTAATTCATTTCACCATTAAACCAAACGAAAATCCTTAGAGAATTTTATTTTTCGTCAATTTGAAAATCCAATTAATTTCAATTTCAAAATAAACTTTATTCTAATTGAATTTTACAAACTCTTTCCAATAGATAAATAATATTAATTCTAATAAAATATTCTCTCTTCATTCCAGGTGGCTTTCCTTACGCCGAATTAACTAACTTAGAAGTTCCTCAATACCTGACAGGAGGAGGTCGTCTTCCGAAGCCAGCTCGCGCCTCATCACGACTGTACCAACTCATGACCGAATGTTGGTCCGAAAACCCCCAAGATAGGCCAACGTTTGCCCAAATTGTCGACAAACTGACTGTCCAACAGCAATTATACGTGGACCTCGACTGCGTATTCCCTCCCATAGAGGACACCTGCACAATTCTTAGCGATTATGACTTCACAAACGACGCCCTACACGTCGATCGGTGACCTACTTAAAGACTGAATATTTTTATTGTTGTTATTATTCCCATTGTTTTACATAATAAATGTACGTAAATTGTATATTTGTTTTAATTTTTGCTTATCACTCATATTAGTAAAAAAATTAAATAAATTCATCTTAGTAAAGTATTTTAATAACATTTTTTATGTTTTGTCCGCCTAGAGTGGTTTTGGAAAAAAGAAAATACTAAAGGATCAGTAAAAATATAATTTATAGTAAGATATAAAACCATACTAAGAGGCAAATAAACGCATCTCTTAGTATCATTGAAAGCATATGTATGTAATATGTACTAGTATTTTTTGTTTATAATATTTACATTAATTCGAAAAATTAAAATACTTACACGATTATACATGTGCTGCCATCTATTGTTTAATCGGGTACTATGTTAAGAAAAAATATTTCATTTTGTAATATTTTGCTTAGGCGGCACGAAAAAACAACGTTTGTTATTACGTGATTTTGTTATATAAGTACCTATACAGTTTTCATATTGGGGACTTGAAATTATTAAAGAATGAATTCCAAAAAGTTTTATCAATGTTCATCAAAATTGTTAAATTAGTTATGCCTAATAAAACTAAAGGTTTAGATAAATGTAGAATCGAGATGGTCTAATCACTAGATCATCTTAGCTCTACTATTTCTCTGTTATAACCACTAGATTCTACTCTTACTCTGGGATAAACATGTTTAACTATAGATATAGTGATGTAGACTAAGTATAAGCCTTCTGAAATTAAACTCTCTGTAGAAAAACGTGAAACGAATTGTGTAACAATATTTGTCTCTTTATTCTGTACGCCTAGTCCTAATCTCATGTTTTCTCATGTAATCTATATAAAACATCTCTGTAACAGAAAAAAGTTAGGTAGTAACTAGTTACGGAGGCTGTAAATGTCAGGCATATAATATAAGGCACACACAGTAAAACTTTTAAGGTGTAAAACAATGAGAAATTACTTATTTAAACCTTTATGAAATTCTAAGAGCAAAACTTATAAGTGTCATTCTTGCTTAACAACTAAGGTCAAGCGGTTGTAACTATACACAGCGTTATCAGTGTCAGGAAAAATTCTGTATTCATATACGCAAAGCCTTAAAATTAAATTTATATGAATGATTTTTTATTCCGAGTGTAATAGTTAAGTAAAATTACATTTATAATTTAATGACTAGCAACATAAAAAGTAACGGTTAATTTCACATTCCACGAATCAAAGAAAAAATAATTTAGTTATAAACGAAATGTTTTACATTACATCCAGTGTTTCAACACCATGATGTATAACTTGAACATATTGACGGCTATCAGATTAAAAATAAAAAAGTAGGTAAGTTTCGTGTGCTAACACCAGAAAATATCACTAGAATTGAAAAATTAATCTTGGCGAATTGACGTACTAGTAAATTTATAATAGGTTGGTTAATTTAATTTCCAGAAATTCATTAATCTGATAACAAAAAGTGGCTGACATGTATAATGTATGTTTGGGGACCCTCTCAATATTTATTTGCACATTTGGCCTACTGGAATCGAAATGGTCAAATCGCGAGAAGGACTCATTGGTCTTTATTGCCAATCCTGTAGAAGCAGATATGCCAGGACATTGGATACCATTAAGTATTGTAAAAGTTATTTTAGGAGGAACTACTAAATCAGATATTAAAAAATTAGCGCACGTTATATCAATAACAACCACAACAGCACCGAAAACAACCACAACAAAAGCAACAACCACAACAGAAGCAACAACAACAACAGAAGCAACAACCACAACAAAAGCAACAACTACAACAAAAGCGACAACCACAACAGAAGCAGCAACAACGACTACAACCACAACAGAGGCAACAACAACGCCGGCTACTACTACAACAGAGAGTGAAGTGCCTTCTACAACTACATCGACAACGACGACTACTACAACTACAACAACCCCACCTCCTCCACCACCGCCGCCTTTAAATACTGATACAACTCCAACAACAACACCGACAACAACCACAACGATGACACCCACAACGACTACTGAAACATCGACTACAACTACGACCCCAACAACAACAACGACGACAACAACGCCGACAACAACAACAACCCCGACTACAACGACCCCAACAACTACAACGACGACTACAACAACAACTACTACAACTACGACAACGACGCCATCGACGACAACAAGAAGAGGCCCGAAACGAGGGAAGCCAGCTACAGACGCTCACGAAAATATGAATAACTAGATATTAAATCTAATTTAGTTTCTTTATAAATAAAATTCTATTATATATACATTATCACTTACGTAGTTACGTAATTCCTATAGACTTAATTTAAATAATATTTTATTTAAAAAAAAATAGTACAAAAATATTATATTCACGAATTTGATTATAATGAAAACATTTTCTACCGACTTCAAAAAAGGAGGAGGTCCTCCATCCGTATCGTGTGTTTTTTTGTTTGTTACCTCAGAACTCTGTCATTTCTTAACCAAACATAGAAATTCAAAAGGGTACTTTTATATTGGCCACATAGAATTTTTAGCGAAATTGGTTTAGTATTTTGGTTTTTAAATCAAATAAACTGGAATTCGTATGTCATCCGAGATTAAAAAGAAATAAGACTCCGTAGTAACGCCTATATAAAATTCATGAGCAAATGTTTAATTACTGGAAAAATACAATAAAATATTCAGGTGTTACAGTACAAAGACAACCAGTTAACTCAGGCCGGAACTGGGCAAAAATTTATTCTTTTTACTAAACCACAAGAATATGAAGTTTTAACTGCCAAGCTTAGCCCGACTGAGACAGTACCAGACTCTCACACAAAAAGGCCAAAAGTAGTTTTATAAATGCTTTCCACGCGGTAGATCCAAAACGGTAATTCTGATTGAAAAATGGTATTAGAACCTAAAAATGATTTTAGATGCCTATTCAACGATACCCCACTTACTTTCGACATAGTTTGTTGATTTCAAATTTTTTTCTTCCATTGTGATTTTTCCAAATCATTATGCTTTCTACGACATTCGCGCCATCATGTCGAATCAAACAACGTTTCATTTATCAAAATCGGCTAACGTGTTTGGTCTAAATAGTGCCATAAAAATAAGTAATACATTACCTTTTAAATTTATAATTAAATAGGGTTAAATTTTATATCGTTGCTCTATGTGATACCTCGTAACTAACAGATTTGGTAAAACTGGTCAAGTGCGAGTAGGACTCGCGCACCGAGGGTTCCGTACAAACTTATAGAAATCTATATAAGACTAACCCATCCACGCCATTTGTGGTCTTCATCATCAGTTCCAACATAAGTTACTATCAAAAATACCTAAATCGGTATACGCTTGCCTATATATTTGAGGAGTTCCCTCAATTTCTCCAGGATCCCATCATCTGATCCTGACCTGAAGACAATGGGACCACCTTGGAAGTATACCTTTTCAAAAAAAAAAAATTTTGAAAATCGATACCCAAATGGCGGCGTAATCGGCGAACAAACATAAAAAGAAATTAAATACAAGGTCGAATTGAAAACACTCCTTTTTAGAAGTCGCTTAAATATAATCAAATATTATGTAAATATGGATCACGTCCCAAAAACTATTTTGAAACTACTTAGGAGCACTTTAATTTAAAACACGATCATAGATGCAATCCATGGAAACACAAAATTTTATTTTAAGTACTAATACACCTTATACTTTAAAAAAAAAGTTATAGCGCGATTCAGGATACACCTAGCGCCATCTCTTGACAATTTTAATGAACTAACTTGTTGACTTTATTTAACAACATAATTATATTATATTTTATTCTCGTTTTATTTTTATTTATATTCTACTACACTCCACTACCCCTGCACTACGTTCGTAAAACATTTAGATTTACATTATCAATCAAAATATCGAAATATATATTAGTGTTGCCAAGACGAAAATAATTAGTCCTTAATTCGAACAAAACTAATTGTTTATTTATAAATAACTAATTATATTACTAATAACCAGAAGACTTATATGTGTAGATAAATAAGTAAATTAAATAACTCGATCTGTTTGAATTTAATTCTAAAATTTTCGTACTAAGTCAATACGAGTACTTAAATCAAATCGCGTGAAGCTCTTATATTGAATGTTAATTACGTAATGACGTTATAAATCGACGATAAAACTTTTAAATGAAAAGTTTATTTTATAATTTTTAGCGCGTTTAAATAATAATTAAAAATTTTTATTAATCGAGCAGAATTATATCACAGTTAATGTCATAATGTTGTAATAGATGGCATTAACTGTACGCTGCATCGCGCTATCATTTTGTTAGCTGCGATATATAGATTGCATTGCGTTGTTTATAAAGGTTTGCTGCTTTTTAATGTTTTCGTATTGATACAAATTTCTTCTCAGTGTTTGTAAAATTGTTTTTTTGACCATGGTCAACTTCTATGTTAATTTGTTACAAGTACATATAATTTTAATTCTAAGATTAATATATTTTCCGCTTGATCAATTTACAACTTGATACATTTACGCGTTCCTGAGAAAAGGTTGAAAGACAGACGTACAGACTGACAGACACACGAACAGAAATTTACAGTTTTCGGATTTTTTCCTTTATGTATACTAAAGGACCTTGCTCCTGGCCAAATTTCATAATGCTTGGTCAATGGGAAGTACCCTATAGGTTTTGATTCCCTTGCGAAAACGTTAAAAACGCTATCATACTTAAAATATGTGATGTAAATGACCGTATCTTTTGATTGCGTTAACTTAGAAGTTTGATTTTTTCACAGCTATTAGTAATTACAATTCTGAGTACTTGACGTTGATAAAAATTTGTTACCTTCACGCGTTTCTGAGAAAAAGGTTGAAAGACAAACTTACAAACAGACAAACATACATACAAAAATTTACAGTTTTCAGATTTTTTCCTTTATTTGTACCATAAGATCTTACTTCTTGCCAAATTTCATCGAGCTAGGTCAATGGGAAGTACCCTATAGGTTTTGATTCCCTTGCGAAAACGCTAAAATGGTCAAAATATACGACATATTTTCCATTATCTTTTGATTGCGTTGACTTAGAACTTTAATATTTTCACGGCCGCATGTCATCGTAGACTTGAGTATATGATATTAATTTCAACATGATACGTCTATGCATTTCTGAGAAAAAAGGGTTGACATCCCGACAGACAGACAGACAGACAGACAGACAGACAGACAGACAGACAGACAGACAGACAGACAGACGGACAACAAAGTGATCTTATAAGGGTTCCGTTTTTCCTTTTAAGGTACGGAACCCTAAAAATGGATTTTCTCAGTCCAACGGTATTCAAATAATAAACTTTAATAATAATAATAATATTCTTACTATATCTTAAGCCAAAATCATTTTAAAATATAAACGTATTTATTATAGTAAGCTTTAAAAGAAGTTTTTTGTCTCTTCTGTGAAGTTCGGCAGTTTGCATATACTACCTACCACATCTCGACCGAGAATATTATTTAAGTTATGAACATACCTCTTAAAATAAGTCATTGCATATTATTGACAGATTATTAAGATTTTCTCTATCATACCATAAAAATTATTTTTGAAACATAAAAAACCGCCATCGAAACACAAGCCTGTAATTAGGCGCAGCTCAGACTTTTGTAATTTAGTTTCGGTAGGGTTTCCATCTTATTTTATTTCGATTTTTTGCACATTACTTTTTGTTAAGGCTTAATTATCTCAATCTTCGATCAAATAATACCCAAATATAAAGCAAAGTGAATTATACGCCAATCTATACTTAATATATGAATATAAAATCACTTTTTTGTTTGTTCGGTTGAAACCGCTAATAGTACTGATGTGATTTAAAATTTTGTTTATTCGTTAGCTATAAAACTCAATCAAGCTACGCCCTATAGTGGCCTATAATGTATTTAATCTATATCTGTACTAATAATAATATAAATAAGTAAATTTTGATCGTAAGTTTATAAGTATGTATGTAAGGGATCTCTGCAAACTACTGCTTCGATTCAAAAATTTATTTTTGTGTTGGGTAGCCCGTTTATTAAAGATAATCATTATACGCTATAATACATCACGCTTTAACTCATAGCAATAACCATAAGCACAAGGAAAACCACGAGAGATAGCTAGTAGAAATATAAAGCTGAAGAATTTTTTTATCTGTTCGTCTTAAAACATTTTTGTTAAGAACTATCGGTCCAAGACAAAAACTATATATTTTGTCTTAGCAATGAAGGTACGGACTATAAAACATTACGCTACATTCCATATGGACGCTGATAAGCGATACTGTGTCAAGTCACGCGGACTTCATCGTGTAAAAATGGCGTCAAAAGATGTGAAACTAATTCTTAACAAATTTATTTGAAAGTATAATTAATTAAACGCAGATTGGTACAATAAAAGGTTTAATCTTATTATAAGTTTTTCAAATATATTCGATTATTGTGTATTGCAAAATATTGAGCATATTTCAATATTTGAAACATTAAATTAAGAAAATTTTATCCGTACTGTTTAAGCTTAGATGACTTGAAAAATTTGTGAATAATATAAAGTACATGACGCATTTTCAAAGTACACCAATATCTCCAAATTCGACCTTTTGTGTGTTGACACATTATTGTTTATTGGCATCCATATATATAATCCGGCAAATATCGGAATTTAATACAGTTGAAACCACGGCCCACAGGTAGTATTATTATAATCACCGTCAGTCCTAGAGAGAGAATCTTTCCTTTTGTTTTTTCATTCCGCTTTTGGCGCCAGGTAAAATTTGCCACAAAAATTGGCGCACTTTTTATTTTTTAGGTCCATTTCTATTGTTTTTTTTAACTTATAAAATTTGTTCGAAATTTAAGTTTTTTTTCTTTATACCCAATTGTGCGACCCAGCGGAGGGTTATTTGTTTAACAGTCTATGTATGTATATATATGGGTTTGTACATTTGTAGCACTATTTAGACACGCGTGGATTTGGTTTTGATAAATGATAAATCGTTTGATTCGTCAGGACGGCAAAAATGTCATAGAAGACATAAATATATGAAAAAATCAAAATGACTGATTTTCGACGCCATAGTGTAAAAAAGAAAATAATGAAAATAGACGAACTATATCAAGTGATCCCACCCCACCGCCATCGTTGAATAGGTATTAAAAATCATCTTTAGGCTTCTCATATCGTTTCTTTCCAAAATTACCGTTTACCGTTACCGTTCGAACGGTAACGTAACGGTAACGGTAAACTTAGTAACGATTCTCTATTATTATAAATTTTACCAATAATTGTTATGATCGAATTAACTCATTTATGTACACAACCAGAATACAATAAAAAAATACAATAAAAATGATATTCTTAAAACAATTTAGCTAGATTATATTCCTAAATATGTTCCTAACATCATAACAATAGTCTAGGTACTATTTTACAGAATTAAAAAAAAAAACAACCAAAAGGCGAATAAAATTAAGTTTAATTCCAGGTAGAATTAAAGAACGCCGAACTGAATTGCTCCACCTTGATAAAGGGCTAGGGTCCGGCGCTCTGCGTGTTCCGCTATCGGGGAAAGGCCTTATAAATTAACTTCGTGCCGACCGCTTGGCAGTTTGTTTTTACTCATCAAGGATTTGTTTGTTTTATCCAATGGGTTCTTGGGAAAAAAATATGTGTAGTCAGGATCTTATTCCATCTGTTGGGTTTAACAATCTACTCGCAATTAGGCGCCACAGTATATAGATACATATATATAATATTTCAAAAATATAGATTTAAGAGTTATCTTTATATATGAATTTCTTTATCTTGACTGACTGATGGATCTTTACCTACAGCCTAATGAGCTGATGGTAGAGATTTGAAAATAGGAGAACATATTCTTTATATGATATAGGTCTCTGATAAAAGAAATTTATCAAAATTCATCTTCTAAAGGGGTAGAAAGGTTTGTATGAAAAATCTTATTCCATCGTCATATTTACTTAAAATTTAATATAATAAATACTTCTAGGTGCTAATAATGTAACGTGAAGCATATAATGACTTCAAAAAAAAATTGTAAATACAGCTAAAATAAACTGAATTCGGTTTAAATTTAATTAAACTTTCGTATTTCCAACAAAAGCATCACTACCGAACGTTAAAAGCTTCCATATAAAACTTTATTAGTCACCAGAACGCTCAACAAGTCTAGACGTGCACTTAAAACAATACTCAGTTATCAATTGTTAACAATGGCCCTTCAAACCGGACAGCGCCACCCATAAAACATAATAGTAAATCCCGATGTATTGTTTACTCTGCGGCCATTTCTACCCTTATCTGATCCGTGATAAGAAACCTGTTGAGTCAGACCCGTGTTGGGATGGGCCACGAAAATGGTCATAATACTATATGGTTTAAAACGCTTTTGAATTTAATTTTACTTGAAAAACAAAAAACAATGTATAAAGTTACAACGGGTCTGGACTGGGATTGGGAGTCAGCTCGTGACCACGACGAATGCAACTTCGTCGAAACGTCGGGCAATAAAAAGGTATTACTATCATTAGTTATCGCGATAAGAATCGTTATATTCAATATGAATGTTTAAAGTGTTTTATAAGAAAAATATGTATAATTTCATAAATGGACATAATTTTATACATAACATTAATTTTTATAAGGATAAAAAAATTCAAGACAAGACGTCATAATTGGTTAAGGAATTGAATGAAACGTGTGACGTAAGTAACAAAATTATCTTACATTTAAAATATAAATCTTTAGAAAGGACTAGAAATTTATAATAAATCTCTATCAAAGACATTATTTAATTAGTAGTGTTATTTCAAAATATACATTAACTATTTAATAAGAGTACCTATAATGTTCTAAAATATATAGTTTAGGTATATTAATTTCTTGCATATTTCGTGGCCGCACACATAAAGATTTCTCAGAACGATCTTTCTTGTAATTAGGCTTTAAAATCGACTTTTAAAATAAGCCATTGTTTTTATTTAGTCACAAAATTGTTACAAAAGACAATCTTAAGTTCTTTATTATTATCAGTTTAAACATTACTTATAAAACAATAAAAACTATCGTTACGATCTACAAGATTTTTTGAAAAATGTCTAACGGAATATTTAATAAAAGGAACCGAACGTAATCTTTTTAGTAGTCTATTTTTGTTTGAATATGCATAGTATGAAACTAAATTAGTTATTATTTGGACGCCAAATTTGTTGCAATTTTTTAACGCAAATATTTTGGCGCCATAGTTCCCATAAACATTAGGAGCCACAACGTAAAAATAGGTCAATTACAACTATAAAAATAAAATAAAGGTTTTTTATTGGTATGTAGTAATTTATTGAAAAGTTACAGTTTTTCTATCTGTACAGTAAAAAATACCCGATTATACGTATACATTTGTACATATATGTATGTCTAATAAAACAACTCGTTTTTAAAAGCAGAACAGAAAAGAACAGAAGTATTTATTTAAAGAAAAAAAGTTACTACCAAGCCATCGCAGATAGCAGCACATATATCATTTACAGATAACATAACATTTTAGATATTTGCTATGGACTCTATAACTTTTCTACACCCCCACTATATCTAACAATGTTATACTTATAAACATTTATATAAAAATAAAAAAAAAATAACTGTAAAATATAACTTTAAAATATTAACTTAAACATCAATATGCTGAACCCCCAACTTATCCAATAAATAATAATGCTTATTAAAGCATAAGCTCTTTGTGAGTAAGTCAGCTGGCATCTCAGCTGATGGCAAATATTTAACATTTACAATATTATTAGTTACACAGTCTCTACAAAAATGATAACGGATATCTATGTGTTTGGTTCTTTTATGAAAAATTGGATTTATAGTTAACTTTAATGCACTCTGGTTATCATTATATAATTTAATAGTGTACTTTTTGTTAGTAATTTCAAATTGTAAGTTTCTTAAATAGACTGATTCTTTACAGGCTTCGGTTAATGCCATGTATTCAGCCTCACTGCTTGACAATGCCACAGTTTTCTGTTTCTTTGTCTCCCAAGAAATTACACAACCTGACAAAGTGAAACAGAAACCCGTGTAAGATCTCCTGTCAACAGTGTTCCCACCCCAATCAGCATCCACAAATCCTTCAATGAGCGAGTTACCATCTCCAGTAAATTTTAAGCCATGATGTTTGGTCAATTTTAAATATCGCAATATGCGCTTAACATATAAACAATGCTGTTTGGTATAGGAATTGTTAAATTGACTTAAGAAGCCCACTGCAAATGCTATATCAGGTCTGGTAAGAACTGCTAAATACATTAAAGAACCTATGATTTGCTGATAAGGAAACAATTTATCTACATTATTCTCATCTTTAGATGCATGTAACTTAGTCTCCATTGGAGTTTGAACAGTTTTACATTGACTCATATTAAATTTAAGTAACAGCTGATCAATATAATCTTCCTGACTTATCGATATTGTTTTCTCAGATTTATTTACTTTAACATTTACTCCAAGACACTTCTTGATTTCGCCTAAATCTTTAATTTTGAAATTATTAGATAAAACATCTTTTAAGTGCTTGGTTTCTTTACTATCATTCGAAAAAATAAAGAAATCATCTACATAAAGGGTAACAATCGTTTTTAACTTATACTGTGTTTTCAAAAACATACATGGTTCTATCTTAGATTTAACATAGCCAATTTTTAAAAGACACTCTTCTACCCTCTTGTACCAGACTCTTGAAGACTGTTTTAAGCCATACATAGATTTTTTTAATTTAAGAACTTGACCTTTCTGTATTGTCTCAGTGAAACCTTCAGGTATTTGTATATAAATATCTTCTTCAAGAATTCCGTACAAGAAAGCAGTTGTCACATCGAGATGTGTTATATCAAAATTAAGTTGAACAGATAGAGCGAATAAAAGCCGCAATGTGGTATGCCTAACTACAGGAGAAAAAGTGTCAGTATAGTCTACACCTTGCACTTGTGAAAAACCTTTTGCCACTAAACGCGCACGAAACCTTATATTGTTATCACTATCATATTTTTTACGTAACACCCACTTGCACTGCACAACTCTACCATCTTCAGGAGGATTGCTCAACTCCCAAGCATCATTCTCTTTGAAACACTGTAACTCTTCAGCCATGGCAATTTGCCATTGTTCCTTTTCAGGTCCAGCTAAAGCATCCCGAAGAGACAAACCTGTCACATCATCGTATGTACTTTCACCTGCACAAAAATTTGAAAAATGAAACCTGTCTGGTTGCTTCCTTACCCGTGCAGGTCTTTGAGATTTGGTCTCTGGGATATCTTCAGTTTCAGAATCACTAGGTTTATATGTGTAATCATTCACATCCAGAAATGTGTCCTCTGAGATATCTGTGTTGTCAGATTCCGAGTTTGCTTCGTCCATCTTAATTTCTTGGTCCCCCACTGAATCAAAAACCTGAGATGGAACTTCTATCTGACATTCAGATTTTGATTCCGGCTCAACTATAACCACATCTCTACTAGTCAATATTGTCTTTGTTTGTGGGTTATACAGTCTGTATCCCTTTATGTTTTCCGGATAACCAATGAGAATACATTTTTCCGACTTCTTGTCCCACTTCTTGCGCTTCTCTTTAGCTACATGGACCATTGCCGTACTACCGAAGATTCTGATATGGCTTATGTCAGGTCTACAGCCAGTCCATATTTCATATGGAGTTCTATTTCCTAATGCTGCAGCCACGCTTCGATTCTGTAGATACACTGCAGTGTTGGTAGCCTCAGCCCAGAATTCCTTCCCTAGGTTAGCATCAAAGAGTAGGCATCTTGCCTTTTCAACAATTGTGCGATTAAATCGCTCGCACAAACCATTTTGTTGTGGTGTGTATGGATTGGTTTTTTGATGTATCACACCAGCACCTTTTAAGAAGTTGTCAAACTCTTTATTGCAGTACTCTAGCCCGTTGTCACTCCTCAATACTTTGATTGTCTTCTTAGTTTGATTTTCCATTTCGGCTTTGAATTCTTTAAAACACTTCAGAGCCTCATTCTTGTGTTTCAGAAAATAAACAAACGCCATTCGGCTACAATCGTCGACAAACAACAAGAAATATTTGGACCCCCCTATGGATACATTTTCCATGGGTCCACAGATATCTGTATGGACTATGTCTAGTAGGTTACTGCTTCTCTGGCTAGTACACTTGAAAGGTAAACGACACTGTTTGCCTTCACAACATGTGGCACATGAAGACTTGCCAATATCCACTTTGTCATCAAAAGACATACCCTGTACCGCAGTCTTCATCTGGTTAAGATAGTCTTTATTAATGTGACCTAACCTACGATGCCATGTAACACTTGATACAACTGATGCAGCCAAATGTTCCTGGTTTAGCAAGTTTACTTTGTACACTCCATTTTCTAATAATGCTGTAGCCACTAACTCATTTTGTTTGTTATATATTGAGCAACTATTATCAGAAAAAGACACTTTGTTTCCTTTGCTTATGAGTTGGCTGACTGATAGCAAATTAGTCGCTAAACTTGGAACACAATAAACATCTTCAACCGTAATGTCGTAATCAAGATCACCAGTTGTAGTCGTAATTTTCACATTACCAGAACACAAAACTGACAATTTTTCACTATTCGCAACGATAATTTCCTTTTTCTGTTCATAAGACGCATTCATAACCCAACTTTCATTTGCCGTAAGGTGTACACTAGCTCCAGAGTCAATATACCATGCATTTTTGTTGAAATTCCCACTCAGGAACACTGCACTGAACGCATTAGACTGCATTCGGGGTTTTTCTTTGAAGTTTGACGCGTTATTTTCGTTATTTGTACATTGATTTCGATAATGTCCTTTTTGTTTACACCGGTAACATGTCACTGTCTTGACGTTCGACTTTGATGGATCGCTAGTGTTACCAACATTGACATTTTTTCTTGGCGCCATTTTATTTTTTTTACCGCCAATGAACTTCGAACGAACTGCAAATGCGCCGCTAACTTCATCGTGTTCTTCCGTTTTTGATTCCATGTCTAACAATTTTGACTTGATAGAATCGGCCGTTATGCTAATGCCTGAATGCTCTATTGCCATGATCATTGGTGAAAACCGCTCTGGCAGTCCTGCTAATAACAATGAGCCTGTCCACTGGTCATTTATTTCGAAACCCGTGCCACTTAATTTCTGAGCCGTGTCAATAATTTGCGTTACGTAGGACGTCATTGAACTGCAGTTTTCCAGTCTTATCGAAATTAGATTCCGTAACAGATTAATCCTTCTTGAAAATCCGTTGTCATCGAATAACTGTTGTAGTTTATCCCAGAGTTCTCTCGCTGTTCTTACACTTTTAACATGTACGTATAAAGACGGGTCTATTGTCATAATCAATTTTGCCCGGGTTCTCTCGTCATCTGCAGCTCCTACGATCACTCCTTCTTCCGGCTTTACACACTGTTTCATGCCTTCAAGGATTAGGAAATTCTCTGCCGCGAAGCACCACTCGCTGTAATTTTCCCGCCCGCGTAACTTTGGTACATTTACCAAGTAGTTTGCCGCCATTGTAATTCGGAATAAAATACTTTTATTTTACGAATGTTCAAACAATCTTCACTACACAGTGAAAACGCGTACAGAAAAAGTCTTTTAACACTCGTACCGTTACGAAATTCTTATTAAAAATTACTTTTTACTAATTCTCTGGGCCCATAACCTCTAATAAAACAACTCGTTTTTAAAAGCAGAACAGAAAAGAACAGAAGTATTTATTTAAAGAAAAAAAGTTACTACCAAGCCATCGCAGATAGCAGCACATATATCATTTACAGATAACATAACATTTTAGATATTTGCTATGGACTCTATAACTTTTCTACAGTATGTACTATTAATTTTTACCCTTCCACGGCAAATCCAAAGAAAGATTTTGATTAAAGGTATTTCTTTTCATAAAATTTGTACGACTTCAATAAATAAATTTTGTATCAGACTTTCATAAAGATTTAGGTGCATAAGTTATTTCTTATTCGACTTGTATACGACCTGGGCAATACCTAACTAATACGGACTAATATAACGTCTAGCCTCCTCCCCATTCTTTTCCTTACTTCCTTTTTAGTTTTCATCCCTTTTGAACATGGCAACGCACTTGTGACTCCTCTGGTGCTGCACTTGAAGGCGGAAATCCCTTAACATCAGATGTCCCGCTTGCTCATTTAAGATATTTTCATAAAAATACATACCTACTTTTCTTCAATTTATTGGAATTTCTATCAAACAATGTAAACAATTTAAGGGCTAAACAAGAAATTGTTCAAATAACTCAATCACTCGTTACAAAAAACAATTCGTTAGCAATTAACAAAAAGCTAAATCGTTTTAAAAGAATGCAATCAATCGATGCGTTTACGTATTCTGGATGAGTCGGTAACCGAGAAGGAGTCATTAAACGTCATTATATGCAGACGATAGGCTGTCCATGATTCTCATACAAAAATCTGACGCTGTTTCTACTAATAACATAATAGCGAATGTTTCTGAGGGCAAACTCATGTATGGATTGATAATTGTTCCTCCTTCACGCGAAAATTACTAAGCCGATTTTAATGTAACTTTACAATAATATAACTTATATGTCAAAATATATATGTGCTACAGTTAAATAGACTTGCCTAAATTATTTATTTATAACCTGCTGGTACGAAAATATTAAATTAGGGCCACAATTTAAAAATTATTTCGTGTCAATTAGATTCAATATGATTTTCTCTCCTGTATAGTTGCTATTTTGTTTTACTTTGTTTCAGAACGTAAGCGATGATTTAGCATTTCGTCAGTCACCTTTAGTTAGTTAAAACGTATACAGTTTTCTGACGGTCTAGTGTGAATTTATAAATTGTATACTGTACCGTTTACTTTTTAAGATTTAGTATGTACAAAATACAGCGCCATCTATCGCAAAACTGTTGGCGCTGTGGTTTGCCCATACAAGCGCGGATCCAGGGGGAGCAAAAGGTGCAATCCTCCAAAACCCCTCCGTGGCTCATAACCGAAAAAAACTCACCGTAGTATCTACAAACCCCCTCCCAGCGACACGTTCTGGTAATTATTTTTTAAGTAATTTTCAGATATATTACATATCCTAAATTCCACAAAAATTGCACTTCCATGAACAAAATCCTAGATGCGCCCTGTGTCCATACGAAGTATTAAAGCGCAAACGTTGCGGTATAGTTCGCTAACTCCCATTAACCCTAGTCACCCTATTCCCCGCACGGCTATGGTTGGCCGCAGGGCGCATTCTTCTAACAAAGGCTTCGTGATACGGATACCTTTGTTTTTTACGCGCTCTCTTCGTACGCTCAACTCCAGTTTCGAATTCGAATTTCGAATGATATGTTCGATTCTTAAATTTAGCATTTTTATAGCCTTTCTTTATTTTGCGCCAGTGTTGTAATTTTAATTAAATTTATGTTTTTCTAAATATATCTTAATATAAAATTCTAAAGTTCAAAAGGAAAATACTTCATTTGGACACAGCTACACCTGTTATTTTGATTTTAATTACTGAACCCATCGCGATGATATTTACAGCGATTAATCTGAAAGCATATCCTTTCAAATAAAAAATCTGTTAAGAAGTTTATATATATAATTTTGAGAAATTTATTCTATATATATAGCTTCCCGCAACTTCGTCTGCATGAAAAGAGATTCAGTATTCCGACTGATTGTTATGATTTGGCTAAAACTTACAATACCCTTATACACCACGGTTATATAAGCTATGTTAAATAATTAATTAATTAAATAATTTATGCATAAATTCATCAAAATCTGCTCTGTAGTTTTGGGTGAAAGAGGATCAAACATCTGCTCACCCATCCTCACAAACGTTCGCATTTATAATATTATGTAGCATTAGCATTAGTTATAAAATTGGTAATAATAATAAGACGACGCCCATAGAACTGTTTTATAGACAAAGTCATTGTATAGAAAGTAGCAACAAAAACAACAGAATGCAAGCCGCGTGGCGCACAAAATGCCTGGCGCTTCACCAATTCTTAATTCCACTCAAAATTTTCATACAGACTAAATATGACCTTATCAGCTTGAAATAAGGTTCAAAGTATTTCACATATGATGTTATAACCTTGCATCTCTTATATAAATATAGTGCTGTAACTAGTTCATGTCGATGAGCTTTTAACATCTTATTAATTTGTAATAATAATGAATGTTTTTGCATTTATTGAGCATTTAAAGTAGTTTTTTTAAATAAAATTTTTACATTTAAATAAATTTTTACAATATAAATAATAAATTATTTGTAATTTAATTTGTTTAATGTCTCATATATTAGCACCCGTTTATTAAATTATAATTAACTCTACAACAATTATTTGTTAATAATTTACAAATAATATATTTATTTCATTGTATTACTTTTATTAAACAATACATTGAAATGAAATAATAATGAATTATTTTTATCGATAATCGATATTTTGTTATTTGTTGTGTTACTAGTCTGCTGTGCAATTCTCTTGCTCACTCTTCACGCTTGTTTCTTTCACACACGCATGACGCACCCGGCACCCGCCGCATGGCGCACGCCGGCCATTAGTTGAGTTTTGACCGTGTCAAAGAGTGCATGTGTCGCTCAATTTGCAAATACCATGAACGCGTGTTTACATTTCGCATAAAAATATATGTCAAATTATTAAGACAATTAGACGATACGGCGTGTAATACAAACAATTTAGTTGATAAGTGTTAGATTAAACTGTGTTTATACAAAGTACATTTCTAGTGATATAAATTTCGTGATGACTGATGAGGAACAGAAAAAATCTTAGTGATTCGAAACATCGGTTATGGTGATTTTAATGCGTTTTTGTTTGTGGCAATAGATATTAATTGACAAAGCAATGGCCGTGGTTAATTTTAGCGTGTGTTTGGTGCTCATTCTGTATCAACTCTCGACGGCGCTTAGTGACGAGTCTTCTTCGGAATCATCAGATCTTGGCTTAAATGGTGAGTGAATTTTACACTTAAAACTATAATAAACTATAATATACCATTAAAATTAACGTAAAAAAAACCCTTCGTTACTTAAAATAAACTAAATTTAATCTTAATCTCCGTCTAGCTCATTAGAACTAAAATTTTGACGTCACGTAGTCAACTTGTTACTTTCTACTATGTAGTTACTTAAATAATATGTACATATCTACTCTTTTAGTAGAAGAATTCGACTTTTACATAAAGAAATATACCAACCTAATTCATAACAATTGTGTTAATTAGTGATTAAAAGCGTCTACTAATTAACTAATGACAGACGTGATGACACTAGGGTATTGAAAGCATAATTTAGAATATAAACAAAATTGTGTGTATTATTAAAACTTATTAGTACTCAGTAGTCTAGGAATTCATATTTATTAGATATGTTATCTAAAACCGTCTACAATTGAAAAGCTTATTTCAACGCGCTAATTTCAGGAGCTACCTCGCCTATTTGAAAGATACTATATGCATTAAATAACATATTTATTGGGGTAGATGATTAGGCTATATTGTATCACACGATCTATGGAAGCAAAACATTAACTAGAGGTGGTTTAGCTAGTTTCTTTTATATACCTAATCGATTTTTTTACCGACGGCGATCGAACTTATGTTTTTTATTATTTTAATAAAATTCTATTGTGACAATCGTGAGGTATGAATTAGAATATTTTATTGTTTTACGCAGCAGTTAAGGTCAATAGTCATGTGAATATATTAAAAAGAGACAAAACTTGTAAGATTTTTCATTATTTTGATTCATTTCTATGTTACAAACTGTTTAAGAGTATAAATTAGGCAAAGTATTCTGTTTAGTTTGATTGCGTAATATATAAAATACGATAAAACACTTTTGTTTAAGTTTTCGTATTTTTGCTAGTAATAAATATCAGTGCAGATATTGGTTAGGAAAATATTTTTTAAAGTATTCTGGAAACTAAAGAAGAACAATATGTAACATTATTACATTACTAATGTTCTGTGTACTTCGTAGACGCACTTTTTAAAATTTAGATAAAAAATTAAAATATTCATTTCTTCATAATTCAAAACACAAAATTAGAAGTAAATAATAATCACTCTATTACAAAATTAAAATTAAATAATACTGACGCATAAATTACGATAAACCTCAAACTAAGTGTTAAAAAGATACTAGGGTCGCATATTATCAGCAGAGGTCACACGAATCTTGTCTTGACTACCAAATCATCGTCACTAATGGCTTTATTTTCGGTACAATGTGGAATTGTTTATATTAATCGATAATAACTGACGGGTTCGAATTAAGGGATATATATTTATCGATATCGATGCAAAAAGACATTTTAAAATATATTTTTTTATGAATTGTATCAATTTTAATAGGTCTTTGTATGATAAAAGTTTTATTATACCCGATTTGATATATTGTGAGATTTTTTTTTGAAACTTGTGCGAATATGAATCATAGCCAAAATACACAACAAACGAAATCTAATACATCTTGAGAGAAAGAGTTTTAACAAGAATTTTTCATAAGTTAAGATTTTTTGATTGATAGCTTTATTAATTGTATACATTCTATCGATATGTCGACACATTTTGTTTCCAGTTGATTACACCGAACACTTTTCGATCGGCAATCCATTTGTGTCAAGTGGAAGCAACTGGACTGAAAAAGTGGCTAACGTCTGCGCACGGTGTGGTCGATTTCATATTGATTATATTAAAATAAAATATTGAATTGTTGTTTTGTGTCCGACATAGGAAACAAAAGTATCACCATTTGCGCAGCACCTAAGAGGTTCTACCTAGGGAAATTCAGACTACATTAGTTCTTCTTTTCCCCTTACACGCATTATTAATCACTTATAGTAAAGTGTGAAAGTTATTTTTAACCCTGTACACAAGTATCGACATGTTTTCGGATACGGATATTGATCGAGTGACGTCACGGAACCGATAATGTATCGTAGCGATCTGATAAGCGCCAGACTTGGCGCCGTGGCGTTTTCGAGTAACACCTTTTGCTATTCTTAAACTTTGCAAGGAATTATCGACAATAACAACAAGTGATTGGGATTATTTCAGCTTGAACGATAACGCCAATTGGTCTACCGTATCAGTGAAATTGGCATTCCAACGCTTATCAGATGAAATTTATTATCTAAGTATTAAGTTGTGAAAATCTATCACCTATAGATTTTGATCGCACTAAAATTACAGCCTTTCGAATGTATTCTTAATTAAAGTTATTTATAAAGGAAGAAATTGTAGATAACATAGCTTGTGTCAAGTGGAAGCAACTGGACACATAGTTCATATTAATTATCTATATAAATAAAAATCAATATTTGTATGTTGGTCCTCCATGCTTTCTGAAACCATTTATCGTATTATAATGAAATGTTGGAAGGCTGTTCTAGGGATGTCTACGAAGATAACTGGATCAAATAATTTATATATTTTATATCGCATTGCAATACATCTAATGTATAGACTGGTGTCTTGTATCCGACATGCGACAAAAAAGTATCTCCATTTGTGCAGGGCCTAAATATGAATAATATAATTTTTTAATTATTCATCTTGTATATTGTTTTGGTAATGACATTGTCGTTATTATAGAAATCGATAAGATTAATTCTAAATGTCATTTACCTTACGGTTGACAAAATTGGGTGTAATATTAATAAACAATACATATTTATCGAAAAACAATGTCAATGCATTATTATGTATTTTATTTATGATCAGAAAACAATGTACAGACGATAAACAAAAGCGATATAAATACTTACTTCTTTTGACTATTATAATTTAATGTAACCTCTCAAAGAGGCTTTTGGAGTCAACTGGGGACCCAAGAGCTGGCAGCTACCTCGGTCATGGATCAGCTTGGCCATTCAACGGGGTAATGCTGCCAGTATTTTGGGAACTTTACCCAGATGCAGTGGCTTAGATGAGGTCTACAATGTTTTGTAAAATATAATCCTTTTTTTTGTATTAATTAAGATGTAAATAGTTTAACTATATTTAATGTTTAAGTCTCTTTGTAAATTAATAGAAAGTGTTTAATTATATATTCCATTTTTAAACAAATTTAAAGCAAATTATTATAAGTGTGTTATAATTCATTCGATATTTATTATAAATGTATCAATTTAGATTTAATAATAAAAATGTTGGCGCGAATAATATTAGTTATGGGACTTAACCAAATCAAGTCAATGTACAGGACATTGACTTAATTCGGTTGACATTTTTTGTTTTGGTATTTATCTTAAAAAGATTTATTTGATATCATATATACCTATTTATTAAGAAAAAATCCCTATCTACCTCACATTACCTTATAAAAAAAAGGATTTTAGTTTTACTATAATAGTACATTTTTACCTGTTAAAGTTAAACTTGAAACATGTAGCGCTTCTCATATTTCCTACACGTTTTAACTTAAAACGTGTTGTCAATGATTTAAAAAAAGAAAAAAACAATTTAACATAAAACAGTCATCCAAAATCTCCGAATCTATTACCATCGAATAAGACATGAATATAACCACAAAATAAACATAAGACAAATGCCAAATGGTTCGCCATAAAGTATATAAATGCGCATGTACATTAAATTAACATGTGGGTGAAAACCTGGAGACGGGCGCCAGTGACGTAATGGGGTTCCTCCAACGATTCCCCATTCCTGTGACCATAAAATGTATTCCCAGCTGTAAAATAAACAGCTAACGAGGATATGAAGTTGACATAAAATGAATTGTACAAGTACGCCATAAATTGTTTCGAGATTTCTGATCGCTAATTTATGATTTACGTAAAAGTAGTTTAAAACTTTAGAAAAATAGTGTTTATAACTATACTAATATTATAAAGTGATAAAATTTGTTTGTTAGTCATTTCACGTGTACATTATGTGTACTGTTATTATTCATAAATATTTGTTTTTGTTAAGTATATGTTAATATATATTTTTTAATTTTATTATTTTTTTATACATATTTAAATTTAATTAAAACTATAATTAACTTAAACATTAAACTACTACATTTGATTAATAATTTTTAATGTCTCTTGATTGTAATAAAAAACGTTAATACATTCATATATTATGTGTGTATGTACGAGTATTGTATGTATATATATTGAGTACATAATTTATCTTCTTGAATTATAACATATCATTGAAATCTAGGTAAGATGTTTGAAATTCTCAATTTAACGTTAAAACACACGTAATGTATGAAAATTATCTGTAAACTGGGTTTAATAAATCATTTTACGACGAACATGCGCCCGCGCACATATACGCATTCACGCAAATTAAGCCGTTCATGATTTACTGGCGAGTAAGGAACTCGCAAACGCGGTTTATAATTAATTGTTATGTATATATTTAAATAGCCATCTTGTGTGTTTAAATAAATAAATTTAATTTCTTTGAAATAATTTTGTTGTCTTATTTACTTTAAAGAATAATAGTTTCGGTCTGTTGGTATTACACGTTATGTCAATATTTTTAACATGTATTTAGTTATTAAAAATTAATTAAATTGGTTATATTTTAAAACATGAACAATGAGTTTACGGAAAATATAAATTGAGTTTAGAAAACAAAATGGTTGTAATACTTTATGAAAATTAAATAATTTTTGTTGATACTAATACATACAATACATCTTACAGATTAGCTGTCCTGTGACTAGCTGTGTAGTATGGTGATGAATTTAACGTAACGTGATTTAATAAGTATTGTTAACCAGTATTTTATTTCAATGTACAAGTCCGTGATATCTTTTTCTCATATAAATAATAAAATGAGCGGAATTTAATACTCCATTGTAAAGTGAAAGGAGACTCCGTTAAATCTTAAAACGAGTGCTTCGAAGACATCGCATTAAATTACATATATAGATGTTTGTGTAATTGTACATATATGTATTTGATTGTATGCGATGGTATGTACACGGGATACACTTTGCCAAGTGTTACCCCTTTTTGTAGGAGTTAATTACTCTGTGGAATTGTGCATTGTATCTGTAATGTTTGGCTACTCTGTGTTCTCTATCTCTCTGCTTGTTGCTCGCTAATGTTAACATGAGTATATGTACTGCTTAAAATTAAAAAGTATTAATTAATACAAGAACTATCATTTCACCTCCCACTTTAAAACATTTATACTAATATTAGCTGTCTTCTTGCCGTTTCACTCGCGTTTATGGTTACTGCTTCTATCGCCTTCCTTAATAAATATATAATACAGAAAAAAAGTTTTAATGCGAACCAGTTGTTCCTGAGATTAGAACGTTCAAACAAAAGCAAAACCAATAACCGGGAAAACGCTAGATGGATGATGATGATGAAACAACAGAACAAACTTCTCACCTTTATAACATTAATTTGACATTGGTATTCCGCTGGCAACCTTCGGGTGCAACTCTATAATCGGGTGTGGAACTCTTAAACCAGTAAATACTCTTTATTGAAATTAACAAAGAAATTACAAGAATAAAAACTCTTTGCTAAACGTTTTGAATTAATACAATTAATGTCTAATAAAAATGTTGATAAATACCAGTTGAGTATGTATGTATATTGAGTACATAATTTATATTCTTGAATTATAACATATCATTGAAATCTAGGTAAGATGTTTGAAATTCTCAATTTAACGTTAAAACACACGTAATGTATGAAAATTATCTGTAAACTGGGTTTAATAAATCATTTTACGACGAACATGCGCCCGCGCACATATACGCATTCACGCAAATTAAGCCGTTCATGATTTACTGGCGAGTAAGGAACTCGCAAACGCGGTTTATAATTAATTGTTATGTATATATTTAAATAGCCATCTTGTGTGTTTAAATAAATAAATTTAATTTCTTTGAAATAATTTTGTTGTCTTATTTACTTTAAAGAATAATAGTTTCGGTCTGTTGGTATTACACGTTATGTCAATATTTTTAACATGTATTTAGTTATTAAAAATTAATTA
Source organism: Hypolimnas misippus (assembly GCA_037950945.1). Classification (NCBI taxonomy): domain Eukaryota; kingdom Metazoa; phylum Arthropoda; class Insecta; order Lepidoptera; family Nymphalidae; genus Hypolimnas; species Hypolimnas misippus. Next base: position 10,889,339 of record JBBEEQ010000006.1, read on the forward strand.
AATTGGTTATATTTTAAAACATGAACAATGAGTTTACGGAAAATATAAATTGAGTTTAGAAAACAAAATGGTTGTAATACTTTATGAAAATTAAATAATTTTTGTTGATACTAATACATACAATACATCTTACAGATTAGCTGTCCTGTGACTAGCTGTGTAGTATGGTGATGAATTTAACGTAACGTAATTTAATAAGTATTGTTAACCAGTATTTTACTTCAATGTACAAGTCCGTGATATCTTTTTCTCATATAAATAATAAAATGAGCGGAATTTAATACTCCATTATAAAGTGAAAGGAGACTCCGTTAAATCTTAAAACGAGTGCTTCGAAGACATCGCATTAAATTACATATATAGATGTTTGTGTAATTGTACATATATGTATTTGATTGTATGCGATTGTATGTACACGGGATACACTTTGCCAAGTGTTACCCCTTTTTGTAGGAGTTAATTACTCTGTGGAATTGTGCATTGTATCTGTAATGTTTGGCTACTCTGTGTTCTCTCTCTCTCTGCTTGTTGCTTGCTAATGTTAACATGAGTGTATGTACTGCTTAAAATTAAAAAGTATTAATTAATACAAGAACTATCATTTCACCTCCCACTTTAAAACATTTATACTAATATTAGCTGTCTTCTTGCCGTTTCACTCGCGTTTATGGTTACTGCTTCGCTCCTATGAGTCGTGGTATAATATAGCCTATCGCCTTCCTCAATAAATATATAATACAGAAATAATTTTTCAATGTGAACCAGTTGTTCCTGAGATTAGAACGTTCAAACAAAAGCAAAACCAATAACCGGGAAAACGCTAGATGGATGATGATGATGAAACAAAAGAACAAACTTCTCACCTTTATAATATTAATTTGACATTGGTATTCCGCTGGCAACCATCGGGTGCAACTCTATAATCGGGTGTGGAACTCTTAAACCAGTAAATACTCTTTATTGAAATTAACAAAGAAATTACAAGAATAAAAACTCTTTGCTAAACGTTTTGAATTAATACAATTAATGTCTAATAAAAATGTTGATAAATACCAGTTGAGCATATCTATTTTCATAACAAAAAGTAAATTATAATATTACAATGCAAAAAAATGCAGGAATTTCGCAATGATATTTACGATTTGATATTTTTATTACATTTTAAAATAACCTGTCAATCTAGTGCTATTAGTAAAATACCTACATGATAACTCGTTTCTCACGAAAACCTACACGATAAGTATCTTGAGTAATTTAAGATGGTTTTTTTTTATGCAGAGAATTTGGCATCTTAGCTGTACTTTTGTAGAAAGTTAGGCAAAAAATTAATAGCAAATCTGTCAAGATTGATATATGGGCGCTGATAAGTAAAACTGTTTCAAATCACACTGACTTCATTTTGACAAAATGGCGTCTAAACATGACAAATATATTCTTTATGAATATGTTTGAAGAAGTATAGATTCCTCTTTTCTATTTCGATAAAAGGTATAATGTATAACAAGCGGATTGGTATAATAAAACGTTTAAACTCATAATATACTTTTTTAATACATAAGATTATTTGATATTGTAAAGTATGGACCACATTTCAATATTCGAAACAATAAAATAAGGATTTTTTTTAGTACTTATTTAGTTTAAAGACTTTAAAACGTTTTGAATAATGTTAATTATATGTTGCATTATCAAAATACATCTATATCTCCGAATTTGACTTTTTGTAGGTTGACACATTATTGCTTATCAGCATCCATATGTACTTACTAGTATTTTATAATTTTATTTTTCGTTATCAACACGGGATATACAACATGTATGTATGTATTTCGACTTAGATGTTGACTATTTATAACAGACTTGAAAAAAGGACATTCAGAAGTTTTCATCAAATAAATATATATTCTTTTACGGAAGGTTTTATATGTTACAATATTAATTAAATGTAAGAATCTGATGAAGATCGTCGGAGATAAACAAATGAACTTTTGAAAAACTAACAACAAATGACTCACAATTGCTGCGATCGTTTCTCCATGTATACAGCAATATTTCTGTTTAAAGCCGATTATATTTTCTTACGAAAATTATTATTTTAAAAACTAGATTTTCTCTTTACATAGACTAGGACCTATTTCCATCTATCACCTTACTTTATTAAAATTGATCTAACGTGTAGTCGTGAAACACAACATTCATAATACATAGGTACATAATACATTGTATATATGTAAGTAGATACTTGTAAAGCGCACTTTTCATCACAATGGCACGTTTTGGCAAGCGTGAGACGCTCATTAATACTTTCATTTAAACTCATTAACGTTCACGGAATATTTTCATAACGTTTCATCATTGCGAAGTTATGTTTCTCAGAAAGTGCACTGAATGCTTTGTTTAGCGTGACGCGTGTATTCTAGTCCAGCGATTCGGTTTATATCTTGAGGTGTAGAAAGTTAAGAAGATTTATATCTGTTTGAGTAGTTATGTTTCGCGGTAACGTTATTTCTGTATCATATCGGGAGAGATTGTAAAAAAAGATTGATATAACTGAAAGTGTTTTTTTCCTTCATATTTATAAACCTTTAAATATTCTTAATTTGGGTGCTAGCTTAATTTGTATAGTGTATTTTTTTATCTTTACCAGGTAGGTATATTAAAATTGGTCAAATAGTCAGAAATATTTTCGGTTTCCAATAAAGTTTAAATAAAGAGGTACAATTTATAAAATTATATGTAGTGGATAATTTCTGAAATAATTGATGCGATAAATAAATAAAGGGTTACATATTACATTACGCTACGTCTTATAGGAGTAATACCACGGGGGCAGCTTGTATTCTATCATTGAATATAGATATGAAACATTAGTTGCGTCCTACGTCTTCACTCGCAGAATAAAAAGCCAATGTTTCAGGATATTAATAACTTTCATTTCGAAAAGCTGTTGTCGCTTCACTTACAGTGCAGCAAAAGGCGAAAAATACACCTATAAGTTACGCTCTCAGACTTTCGAAAAGATTTACATAAGTTATTTCTCATTGCTTTACACCTGAAAGAATTTACAGTACCTTATTAATGACATTTAAAGCTTCCGTAATTACTTACGTCACTATGTTAATGTTGTAATTAATTAACCCTTAAATGCGCACTGTGGTTTTTATACAACGTAATAACAGTTATATGTATAGTATGAAATACTATTTATCACTTTTGGTTTTAAAATTACGTTATCATACTATAATTATAAAATTAGTAATAATAAAAATTAATTAATTGGCAATGCCGATTTATTTATTATTTCTGGACAAATAATGTAATTAAATTTTCCGAACGAAAAATAAATCACGCGTTTAAGGGATAAATTAGTAATTTATCTGTCACTAAAAAGTAGAGAAAAACATCAAATGTCATGAATAAAAATAACAAACGTACTTATACACTTATGCAATATATTAGATTGATTAAGTCATCTATATTTTTTGCCCTAAAGACCAGGCGAGCCCCTCGTTTGATGATTAAAGTATAAATCTAATCATTCGATCGCATGATAACGAGCTGTAAACCTAGATAAGGGAAAGCCGCTTTCACGCAATACGAATAACTCATAATGATTGTCACTTAATACGATATTTCTGCTATAAATTTTCTTTATACTTTTTGCTTTTCGTCGTATTTGTCGCACCTTTCAAGTATAAGTGACATAGCTTAAAGGTAATTTTATTATGTAGTGCAAATATTATAGAAGAAATTTTATCTAGAACATTCCATTGGTAATAAAAGTTGTTAGAAACATCAGGTTTATAATTAACTAAAATAGAAAATTAAAAAAAAAACGTGACAATATATTCATTGAGACCATTTCAACGAGCACCAACACGAATACACTCTGCTGTAAGTTGGTGAGAAGTTGTGTATCCTGATGATCCTGGCTGCAGCATCAAACCAAGAATTCCATAATTTTAGTTATGTTACATGCATAGGTGTTCAAAATTTTAGATCAAACATAAGTTTAAAAGTAAATGAAATATTTATTGTGCATCTAAGATTTCTACCGCAGCTAAGAAGAAAAGAGCTCATGATCTTGAATGGCTGGACCGATTTTAGTAGAACATAATCAAATCCAACACTAAAAAACCATATATCAAATAAAAAAAACCGCATCCAAATCGGTTCACCCGTTTAAGAGCTACGGTGCCACAGACAGGCACACAGACATACAGATAGACACACATAATGGTCAAACTTATAACACCCCTTTCTTTGCGTCAGGGATTAAAACTAATATAACTTGACTACGTACATAAATTCCGTCATACGTAATTTTTTATAAAATTTATATATGTAGTAGAAAGCCAAGAATTACAAATATTACAAATATTTGTAATATTCTGTCATAAAAAATTAAATTGCACCCGTGCGAAACCGGGGTGTGTAGCTAGTACATAACAATTATAAGAAAGCGAATTGTTACTTCAGGTTTTACGCTCCATTACCCAATCTTCATAAAAAAAAGATAAGGCCCATTGGCATATATAAGTGTTTGTAAAAAGCTCGTAATATTCATTTTAATTTGATATAAAATCGCCTTATATTTGAAGTGAATTCTAAAAATATCCTTAAATTAAGCATGTGATTTTAATCCAGACGACTTTTACACATAAAGTTTGATACAAAGACATAATTCAAGACTTTATAACAAGCTACGCTTCGGGAAATCCAAATTTAATAAAACAATAGTATAATAATTCAGTGTAAAAATAGTCCACATGTCACATAAAAACGCAAAGTTGACTCACTATTTTATCATGTCAATTTTAATTTCGATGTAGAACAAAACCCATGATTCGTCACCCTAAATTTTGGGAACCACAAACGCAGTCATTGAGGGGGACTCTTAACGGTTGTCTGGCGCCAAATTGTTAGACCTGGCGCCAAAAATCCTGCATAGGGTGTCCTCTATTTAAAACTAGTCCTTATTATTTAGTGATTTAAGTCCATTTCGATTTAACTAACTTAGAAAAAGAAAGACGAAGGGATAATGGAATGGCGTCATGATGTCGATGCATTTGTAAAGGGTGGGCAAATTGGACACCTGCTTTTGACTTATGGGGTAATTGTGCCAACATGTGTGTTAATTTTGTGCAATTTATCAAGATCTTATTATTTATATACTTTATGATACTTCTGTAGTGAAATTCCTTTGTTGAATAGTGAGAAAACATTTGGATCGGATACTTAAAAGAACAATAGTCTTTGTACAGTGAAAGTATCTGGAACATTCTCATTCTATTAACTGTTAATTAATGTCATAAATGTAGAGTATACATAGTAGAGCCTAGCTAAAACCAGACCCAATTAACTTCAAGCACATGAGCTTGCCTAGGAAGTACACAAATATTTAGGTAGCTACTATAATCGTGTTTCGAATGATGAGAAAAAAGTACATGAAATTTAAAACAAGGGGTGTCACTGTATCATCGCAGACGACAGTTGCACCTAGCTTCCGGTAATAGCCGGAAAAGCGGCGCCATCGGCGCCTGCGCCGGCTATCTGCGGTCTGCTGGCATTCATGCTTCAGCCGCGAAACAGGCCGGACGTAACGCGCCGCTGCGCACACAATTAATTACACACGCAAAATAATTACTCACGCCGTAACGTTTAGAAAACGCTACAATGACTTCATGATCGGCGTATAAGTTATTTATTCGTGTAATTAAAGTGAAACGTTCATATTAAGTGATTTTAAATTAAAACATTAAGTTCACGCTACACTTACCCAACTAGTTTTAAAGGAACGAACATTGTTCCTGCTGTTATAAAAAGTAGATAAACTTATTGAGTAGGTCTTAAAAACAATTTACAAAAGAAATACTCTAGACATACCAATTAAATTCCTGGCAACAGTCCTCGACGTCCAACCGTGTACATACATACATAGCTACAAAGTTTTGCAGTACACAGGGCTTGCAAATAGTGCATTAATCCAACACGCTTTGCAATGCACTCCCTAATGCATGATATGTATGCACGATGCGGCTCGGCTTGTCGAAGGTGACTCGATCTTGGCGCTTTGGTGCCATCGACTACCTAGACCATATCCTCTTTCTTTTACAATCAATTAAACCTTCAAATAGATTCAATATCAAATATATGATAACTAAAACATTCATTTTTAAAAGTTCTATATTTCTACGTAAAGGCTCCAAAATAATAACAGACAATTAATGAATTAAATAAGAGGATTTTTCTGTTTCTCTATTGTATTTTGTATAGACATAGAGTTCAACTAAAGAAACAAAATTACGAAATATTAATAAAATTTCACTTAAAAAAAAGAAATAATCTCTTTGGATTAGCTACAACGCAATTGTCAATTCGTTTTTATATCAAACGATAAAAAAAAATGCGGCGATATGAATGAAACTATTCTAAACTTAGAACGTTAGTTTTTCACGATCACGTAGTCGATGTTATGAATAGAATGTTTGAACATAAATATGTATTCGCAAACTCATGGCATATTAAATTGCTACCAACATTCATTCATAGGACAAGAAGCTATTGAATTGTTTATGAAATGTGAAAAAACAATGATCATCGCTATTGAAGTGATCTCGATTCATAAATTATGTATTTTGTGCTGAAAGAAAAAACAATGGACAATACGAAGTGACATTATAAAATCATTCCTACTTTTTGTAGGTAATAAGATACTAAATAAAAAGAAAATATCGGTTATGAACGTATTTTAAAATGAATACAACTAGCATTATATTACAACATAACGAATTGGAATATATTAAAAAAATTACACAGTTAAAGCCACCTAAAAATTTTTCACTTTATGTAATTTCCTTGTACATACATTGTTCGACTGCGTATAGTTGAAATTGGTAAATGTAAATAAAATTTCGTGTATAAGTATAAACATTTAAGATGGACATTCGGATAGCGTAGATCACCACCAAAAATGATTTTCCATCACTTAGGTTACATTGGAAAATTATATTACATAGATGGTTAGCTATCCACAATAATAAAAAAACCTAGTAATGCTTTATTAAACAAATTATCAATTGCTTAACGACACATTACTTTACTACGCAAGTTGGTATCCATTCCATAAGAATATTAAACAAATTTAGAATACTGTTTTAAGTATAAATATAATGTCGCACACATAAAATATATCTATTGGATGATCAAAATTATCATTTCAAGTCCTCATAGCAACAGATAAAACTACGAATTTAAACTTATACGCCAAGTTAAACTAACACGCCGATCAACATTGACATTGCTAAGTATATGAATTAAATTAGGTAATAATGAATTAATGAAATAACTAATGAGATTAAATTAAAACGAGTTTGTAGATACGAAGTTATCGTCGTACGATTATAAAAATAAAATTTCTAATTTACAATAAAATACAAATATTTTAAATTACACCAAAAACTTAACCCAACCATACTTTGAATTGATATTTAAGTAGTATAATAAAGTAATAGTCAGAGGCCTAATTGTGTTAAACTGAAAAAAAAATTAAAATACGCTATAATTTGACAGTTGACAATTTCTGGTTTTTGTAACAAAATAATAATATATAACTATAGATATGTTATAAACTCATGGAGTTTTTGCACCCATAATGGCGACAACTTTGGACGATATTACCTAGCAACCAACTAGCGACTGAATATAACAGGCGACAGTACCTTTACACAGATCATCGAGTACAGATTTCTAACATAAAATAGTATGAACGTAACTTATCTACATTCCATTTATTAATACGTGAAAAAAAAACATTGTACTAATTTGTTTATTGTTAGTCTGTGGTCAAATTGAGACTAGGTTATCCGTGGTCAATCTTGAAATCGGTTGAAAATTTAATAAACTGTGATCGAATTCCGACCGCTTGGCGACCACTAGTACAGATAAAAATATAACGTTGTATACTTGTTACCACGTTCAATGGTCATATGCAAATGGTATTATATAGTTACGAAGTCAGCCAGCGCCTCTGGTCTCCTTGAATTGATTTATTGGTCGCAACGCGGTGGTCGTTGATTTTTGAATATCGATTCAGGAATAATCTAGCCTATGTACATCGTTGCTACTCATTTTGAATTCGTAATGGATTCTTTCGCCATCATAGGGTCCGGTTATTTAAGGACTCGAATTTGCATATTCACTTACAGTTAGGGCTGCCAACATAATATTAAAATAGTTGTTTTAGTTCTACATTTGTTTGATATTATACGATACGGGTACATAACGCGATAGGTTTTGTTGTAGATGTCAATATTTTGATTTTGTTAGAAAAATCGTGTTTTTCACGTATCACGAGATTAAAACAATGCTTTAAGTTGTCATGTGTCACGGACAGAATCTATCTTTTTGGGGATTAGATATTATTTAAATATGAAACAGATTATGTGTATATTACATTAAAAACTCTTAATTTATATACGCATGTATATATATGAGTAAGTCATATAATGATCTTAAAATTGAATCGCAACATGAAATATCTTGATATTAACACAATAATTAAGAAATGATATTAACGTTGAAATTTACGTTACACTATTAAATAAGCTTTCATAAGTCCCTTTGTTCTCGTGGTACGTTTATAAGAAGTAGACTGTATTATTCCGATAAATAAGCGACATTTTTGCAGTTTCATCAAAATCTATTCAGTAGTTTTATGCTTGAAACAATTACAAAATTTATCCATCCATCCTCAGAAACTTCTGCACTTATAAACGCTGTAGGATTTCTCTTAATAAATTAAAATTGTTTTCTCTTAATGGCTGTCCACACGTTGGCAGCCCTGCTAACAGCACATGCGCGTAAGACTTGTATGTTGCGTACCAACACTGTGATATGAATTTGTACACCTTATATTTTTAAATTTTGAAAAATGGTACAAGGCTTTATTTATAAGGTTCAATTTGTTAAATAAAACGTTGTAACCAAGTAAAAATTTAATTTTAACCATAAGTTCCATATATCTTCTACTGGAATAAAAAAATTATATTATCTGCCTATTATGTCAGATACTCATTTTTAAGCAAAAGTGTTAAAAATAGTCTCCAACGTCTAACAAATTAGCATTTGACTAGTCAAGTGTTAATTTGTTGAATATTATTATTATTGACCAATTCAACACTTTTATGCAGGGCAATTTTGCGTGCGCTATCGCTATCGCAACGCGAAACATATTGAGAATTGATTTTTAATTTTTATACTAAAACGAAACAAATCAACTGTCAAAATATTCCGCTGTGCGATAACGGTAGCACACCGTATTACCCCTCCAGACAACTGAAAAAAACTTATTAGAAATTTGAATCATGTAAATCGATTAATTTACATAGCAGCAATCGTTAGTTTCAATGCTATATATTTTATTGACTTTTTAATTGACACTCTTTATACATCCATAACCCTGTAAAGTCGAAATGGCTCATAAATGTTGAAGCTGTCACGGTTAGTACGTTAAACGTTATACTTCCTCGATTCGAAACTTGGGTGGTCGATACGATAACTTGGTAGTTTGTATTTTGCACTGATGAACGTTTTTAACGTACAATAAAATTATTATGAACTTTGCTCTCGTTCGCGACTTCACCCGCGCAATTTTGATAAAAATTTACGTTTGTGTTAGTCTGATGTATAAAGCAAGCATTACACATATAAGTTACGATCTCGAAACTTTCATATATATAAGTTGTTCGTTATTACTTTTGAAGGAATACTGTCAGTGCCTTTATCTCTGATAGTCACAGCTTTCGTAAGATTACTTAGGTAACTGTTACTAGGTTACAAAGTTTTATGTCAATCATGAGAGTGAGAAATAAAATGTAATTCTCTCCTTAGTTATTTACCGTAATGTTTCATCAAAAAGTGTTTTATTGTTTTTATATAAGAAGAACAAACATCCATCCATCTTTACGAACTTTTGCATTTATAATATGTATAATAATAGCAATATAGTAAGATATTTTTTTCTATCTGTAAGTCACTGAACTCTTCCTAAACGGCAGGACTGATTTTGAATATTTTTTGTATGTATTTGTTTCCTAAATGGTTTAGATTTACTATTAGATCCGACAGGTGGCGTTGCTATTTACCTAACAATGTTTTATGAAAAAAATACCCACACAGCAAGCCTCATTACAAATAAGTAAACAACAAAAATAAAGTACGCTATATTATCACCAATACACGGTTAAATGGACATAATGAATATGAAAAACAATGAAATAGTACCTTAGGGAAAATTATTCCACATTTAAAGCACGCATTTACTGTGAAAATAAACGAATAACGAATTTTAAATTTATTGGTGATTTTTGGGAGCGGCATTTTGTTTCGAAACCTTTTTTTCATGAAATAATAAAAACATATCAATGTGTACACGTGAAAAGCGTTTAAATAAAAAAATAATAATAATTTACCTTTATATTATTTGATGTTAATACCTAATGGGAGCCCACTCAGTTTTGTTAAGTTCGTCGATGGACTTGGTCTAAAGATTACTCGTTTGTCATACTCAGTTGCTAGCCAATTGCTAGGCAACGTCGTCCAGGTTGGTCATTCTGGGTGCCAAAACCCATGAGTTTATAACAATTATAATATTATGGGCTTAAATTAATAAAAGTTATTTCATTCTTCACTACCTAGGTGGTCGACTCGATCGTTGGGATAATTACGAAACTTACTTCGATGCTGTGAAATAATTATATTGTTGACGATTACAGGTTTATGACCTCGATCGCGTGAGATTTTGATGTAGAAATGGTTTTATAACTGAAAAAAAAGCTTTACTTCTTGTAAAAAAGAAGATCCTTAACATTAATTAGGTTTTTATTTAAATTATCTATTTCTTTATAGTCACTTTAAACCCTATAATAAATGTATCTAAAGTGAAACGAAAATATAAAAATAAAACAATATACATACTTAAAAATGTAATGTATCTTTAAACGTGTAAATAGATTTTTAAAAAATATAGTTAAGGCGAGAATTACATAAATAAACATTTTGCTCTCAGATTTTCATAAAGATTTACATAAGTTGTTTTTAATTGCTTTACACCTGAAGGGATTTACTGTCGTTGCCCTTATTTTTGACAGCTTTAACTTTCGTAAGGTTACCTAGGTAATTGTTACCGGGTTACAGAGTTATTTTATGTCAATTATGAGAGTAAGAAATAAAAGTAAAACTTACAAATATCTTTCAGTACACTCAAGTTTACGACAATCCATTTTACCACTGAGCAGAAAATTAATATACATAAATATTCATTAAAAAAAATCTGTGTTATTTCCCGAATCGCATCCGCGAAATCCGATGACAGCCGAGTTTTTGTTTTGGTCGTTCAAAGCGGAAAATGTATATCTTCACAAACAAACATCTATTTGAAAGTGTGAAATTATTTTTAATTTTTCAACGGATATAGTGTGGGCGATGTAATTTCGTACAATATCTGGTTTGTCTACATTTTACTTGGCGTCCATTTCACACCTACATCACTTTATTAATAAACTCGTAATCGCTGTAAGATAATTGGAATTTATTTACTCGTGGTGTTAAAACACTATTTAATTGCTATCATAATTTTAGGTGTCAGTATTTTATAGATGTTCAATTTTTTTTTTCCCATAGAGCAAGGAAATGTAAATAAATTACTGATGTTGTGTCTGTTTTAATAAAAAAGATAAGATGATATTTTATAGTGCGATAATTCGTGTGAAAATTTTTTGTGTAGGTGTACATAGAATTGAGAAATTTCTTAAACCAAATAATCAAAAATCTTATATCTATACTAATATGACGAATATAAAGCTGAAGAGTTTGTTTGTTTGAATGGGTTAATTTCGGGAACTACTGGTTCAAATTGAAAAATTATTACACGACACTACGACTCATAGGAGAAAAGCAGTAACCATAAACGCGAGTGAAACCACGAGGGGCAGCTAGTTTAAAAATAAATGTTTTTATTCATTCGTATTTGTTGTATCGATACCGTATTCGATTGAGATAAAACTTTATCGATTTCTTATTCGCACTTGCGAGAAAGTATAGGTACAGTAAAGTTTACTTCCAGCAGGAATTTTTTAGCTAGATTTTATTTTTTAGAGAAAAGTACTTTTTTTGGACGACATCATAAAATATCTATGCGAGTTAATTGACAAGCAAAAGCAAGTTTTATGTATTTATATAACCTTCCCTTCCAAGTTTGTGCAGCATTTAGGATACAATAAGAAATTCACATATTTTTACACGACTGCACGACAAGGCCGATTATGAACGCCTTAATGTGAAAAAGAAAATAAATGAAAACTGACGAAATATGTCAAGTGGGGTATTGTCGAATAGGTATTTAAAATTCATTTTTAGGTTTCTTACATCGTTTTCAGTCACAATTACCGTTTAGGATCTATAACGATGTACTGTCTTACTGCAAAAGATTTAAACAGACGTTAAACGCGTGTTTAAAAAATCCATACTACATATCCGCGTCTGAAGACAGTTTTGAGTTAAACATGCTTTAGATATAGATTAATATATGTTTAAGTGAGTTAAATACATGTTTAGAACCCATTTGTGCTGTCAAATGTAACGTATAACATTTTATCAATAAGTTTTTTTATGAGTTTTTTCGCTGTTAAGCAATTTATATAGTATTTTAAGCAATGTTTAATTTTTAAACACTGTTTAGCAAGACACGCGTTCAACATGGTTTTAATGCGTCTTTTGTAGTATGACAGATAAAGTTTGTTGGTAACGTTTCTCACTCATAAGCTTTTCGACGGAATTGATATTGATATGGTACTGCTGACTGCAGATGGTCTTGTTAAGCAGTCGGGTCTTGGATTTATTAAATTTATTTATCTTGTATACAAAGCATAGTTTTCGAAATGTTTAAAAATACATACCACATTATATACGAGTATTTTAAAGTTCTTTTAAGACGCGTTTCCGACATCTATTTATAATATATGATTAAATATAATTTATTATGTAACGATATGTATTAACATAGGTGTCTTACCTTATACGGAGATACATGGAGTTGTCAACATGCGTAACTTATAGAAATATCGTAGCGAGTATTTTTACAACCTCCGATACTATACTGTTAATATTGTTGGTTGTTTACGATTTTTTTATAAAACGTATTCGGTGCGACCGTATAACATTGAATAAATATGAAACAATACAACGTGCTGTAATAGTAAAAAAAATACATTTTAATTAGACGATTAAAAAAAAGTAATAAATATTATTTTTGAAGTATATATATGTATGTACCTTCTCCACATCTTACAACATTTGCGAAAATAAGCTAATTTTTTATCCTTTACAAAATTGAGAGCCCCTTTTTCATATAGGGGATATCGTGTCAGATAATGGAAAAAGTATCTATATCTTCCATGTATTTTAAACAACTGAAAATCGATATCGTATCGCAAGATATGAAAATGCTTTTACGTTAATTATCCAGCATCCGTGACGAGGGTTAACAGATAGATTTGACGACAGGTTGGCGTAGTAGTCACTGCAAATGAATGAAGCGACAACGGTCCCGGATTCGTTCCCAGCTCATTACAAACATTGGCCATACCTATGTTTGTCGTAGTCTGGTTGTTTGTGTTTCCGAACTCAGACACTGGAGCGTGTCATCTTATTAATAAGGGTAAGGGGTCGTTGAGTGCGTTTACGTTGTATGCTTATTGGTTGAAATGTCAAAGGATATTGAATTAGCATTAGAAAATTCTTAGCACAATTTGTGACAACCTTAAAGAGTTAATAGCCATAAATTTTGTCAAAGGAAATTTAATTAGTTTTAATTAAATATCTTATTTAAATAAGGATTTGACATTTCTTATTTATTATATAAATCAATATCAACTCTTTGTAATATGTGTAAAAAAAGTCAATTACACATCATCATTATTATTGTTACTTATTTATTTTGGATTTTTGGCGACGACGTTATTATTAAAAATTTAAAATTTGCCATTTAATACGAAGTGATTTATTGTTTTATTATTTAATACTTAAATATTAATAATATATATACACAAACACCAAAATTTAACACAAATTAACTCATTCAAAACGAGTATACGAAATATTGAACTACACTAAAAGCAAACACAGTCACAAGGCATACTGGTCTGTAAAAAGATTCTGACTCAACGTGTGTTATAAAAAGATTACCATAGTTCTGATAATTCAACGTGAGCACTAACTTCCTTATTTAAGCTGTTAAGCATAAAAATAACAAGCTAATTTAAAGATAAGATACTAAAAAACTACCAGCACTGAGAATAAAATGTCGCCATTTCGGTTTAAAAAAAATATAGACTACAATCATTGCACAATTTTGAGGTATCGATAGATATCATTGACTAGCTGCCCCTCGCAGTTTCACTCGCGTTTATGGTTATGGTTTTTCGCCTATGAGCGCCTCGTAGCGTTGTGTAATATAGCCTATAGCCTTCTTCAATAAATAAACTATCTAACACAAAAACAATTTTTCAATTCGTACTAGTACTTCCTGAGATTAGCGCGTTCAAACAAACAAACTCTTCAGCTTTACAATATTAGTATAGATTAAAATGCATTCAACAAATAAAATGCTACGAGGTGTATAAAAATCCCATATGCATACATGCCCAGAAACGCGTAAAAACATAACTCTCTTCTTGCTATCGCGTAATTGGATATAAAAGTATTACAAAACACGAGAAGTGTTTCAACCCTAACAGAACTAAAGTTGACAAACACTCCATTTGGTAACTCGTTAATTAATATCGATACGCACAAATTGCTCGGTAAATTAACATTCGTGACCAGTAAGTTTGCAATTACCAAATACAGTAAAAACATGTGTATTATAATTATTATTAACTCAACTAACCCGAAGACCTTCATATGAGCCGTTCATACATATTAGATACTTAACCTAGTAACAGAAAACTGAGTTAAGCAAGCTTAAACCATATATTGAGGGCTACTGTCGTAATATTGATCACTGAAATAAACAGTAATTGGATTAAAAGCGTACTTTGTGTAACTTATTATATAAAACTTATAGGCATGGGGAACGTAGACTGGCGTTGTGAAATTCTGCTAAATTAACTCAAAACCAATCGTTGAATTCGAAATTTGAAATGCTAGAATCGACTTTTGATGCGATTTAAATCGAATTCACCATTCTTGCAATATTACGTGAGTCAGTTAAAATTTTATCATCTAAAAGCATTGCTAAATTCGAATAGATTTTCTTCACGATTTAGCTTAGTCATTAAATTGTCATTTGCAAATAAAACTCCAAGGAACTCCCTTTCACAATATTTGCGGCTGCGTATACAAATAAGACGGCGCCAATGTGTTTGTTTATCTGTCTGTTATAATGCAGGAGCTGTAGGTAAAGTTGTTCGCGGGGGCGAGGTTTGCGATCAACGTCAAACCGCTGAACTCAGTAATAGTTGAATTGAATGTGTCAATTTTGCTTCTAGTGATTTTATCACATACAATATAATGGTACCATATGCCCTAAAATGGATAAGCCAAGTGTTAGTTGTAAGTGTAACAATTTGTACGAACGATATTTACAAATTTGGTATCTAGCACTGTTTGTATTAAAGAACAGAATAATACATAATATCGAAAGCTGAAATAAATTCATCTGAGATTTAAAATCCAAATAGGATTAAAGAGGCGCTGACGCAAACACAAGCTAAAATTCATGACTTGCTATTGTGTCGACGCAAATATATGCAGACGACACTACGACTAACAATTCCAAATACGATGCTAA
This sequence comes from Hypolimnas misippus, assembly GCA_037950945.1. Classification (NCBI taxonomy): domain Eukaryota; kingdom Metazoa; phylum Arthropoda; class Insecta; order Lepidoptera; family Nymphalidae; genus Hypolimnas; species Hypolimnas misippus. The sequence continues at coordinate 10,905,189 of JBBEEQ010000006.1, forward strand.
ACATGGCGCTGGACGCCTTGCGGTGTAACACAATGATAGAAAATGAAGTAATAATGGCATTACATTTGTAGAATGAGTCTTTGAACGCGAACGTCGAATAAATCTTGCTTACTGTCAAAGTAGAAGATCTAATGTTTATCTCTGACACTAAACTGTGTCTAGATACAGAGTTTCTTGGCCTTTTATGCTGTTCAATACTGCCAATCAACTAATACTTACGTTAATACTTTAAATTCAAACTTACAAGAATGGTTTGGGTTAAATTTTGGAAATAAATCAGACAATCTATAACAATTCCATACGCTACACAAATATTGGTCGAAAGCGATGATCGTATCCGGAACCGTTAGTTCTGAAACTAGTTCCACTTATTAGTGCAGCAATTTACACGTACGTAACTCATTAATTTTTTCGTGCTTATTTTAAGCTGTAATCCATTGACACTATTTTTGTATACGTAATTTTTTTACTACTAAAGATTTATCACAAAAAAATTAATAACGTCTCATCCACCAGCGCCGCATTATTACCTTAATCAATAATGTTTAATTCATACCTATAATTGCTTTCGCATGTTTTTACTTCGGCTTCATTAGCTATTCCTGCTATTCTTTCCAATTGAATGCAGCTAGTATTTAAGGCTATTATCATAAAGATGATTATAAATTGCACGCCACGGTGTGCGTTGGCGCCGCGTTCGTTAATAACATCCAGTATGCAAATAGTACTAGTCCATTTGTTTGGTATTAAATATTTACCGAATTCTCTATATTCGCTTCTACGTTTTGTCTCTTTATTGTCTTGGGTACTATTTCAACTTTCACGTCTTCAAATTCTTTGAATTTTATTATTTGTAAAAACATGAGCTTAGCTGTTTTGAAATTGTATTCCATAAATCTTTGTAAATAAATAACTAACATACAGTTAGTAATTACAATAAAATTTAATACTTCACCAGATGTCCACACACTTGAAATTGGTTGCGTGCGAATAGTCATTAAAATAATCAGTAACCACCGTCTGTGTTAGAGATTACAGTTTTATATGAGTTTGTTGTTTATGAGATAAATTTCCATATTAAATCGAGGCTTAACGAAGTCTACGATTGAGAACAGTGTTTAAGCAAATGAATCTAAATAGGCTGTAAAAAAAGTTATAGCTTATTTTAAAAAGAGATACCAGTTTGTCCGACTAATCACACATAATAATTTTTCTAATGTGTTTAAAAAAAAACGTTTTTAAAGAAATAATATCAAGGGACTTACTATACAGTAACATGTGCACATTTTCACAGCTTCATTGGACAAAGATGGCTTAAAATTCAAGTTATTACCCACGTAATTTAGTTTATATGATTTGTTTCTATGATTACTTAGATATTGTTTCTGCATTTGAAAGGTGATTATGTTTAGAAAACAATCAAGCCTAACATAAAATGTTATTACGGGGTAATAAATTCAACCTAGCGGGTCAAAAGCCAGCTGGCTGACGTACCATCTGATTGCATCTTAGGCTCAACAATACTGAATGCTTTACTACGGGCTATAATTACTGGATTACCGGTTACGTTCCATTCCTCTAAACCCGACGGAAAACCGGAGGCATGCTCGATGCTATTTTGTTCAACTCCATACGTAATGCTTTGAATAGTTCTAATGAATCCATTAGCGTATTTACATGTAAATAAGCTAACAGAAACAACTATTCGAAAAAAACTATATTTTAGATATAATTGCATATTTTGAATTCTTATCTAATTTATTAAGGTTAGTAATGTTTTTTGTTTTAAGTAAAACAATCGTGAAATACATATTTTACGTGATAACCGGCACAAAAATGAAACATTTGAAACTGTGCCAAAAACATCAAATGATTTCAACTCCAAAACGAGAACACAGTATGACTACTTCTGAGAGGCATCTCAAAATTCAGATTCAAAAAGAATAACGGAAGCACCGAGAGCATCAGTGTCCTAATGTAGAGGATGTGATTCAGCAAAAGTGAACTTAAAACTGACTCAGAGTAATGTTATCTGACTTTTATGGCTTGCACACGCTCCTCATCTGCACCAGAATTTTAATGTACAAATGTGTTATTTTATTTTATCAATAACAGCGGATGTTGGACTATCGATAGCGGTGTCTGCGTTTCATTTCGGCTTATATTCACTTTCACGATATGTCCTCATAAAGCATGAAACAATTTCACGCGTTGTTTTCGTGTTTGACTTCGCTGCGAATTTATTACGCCTGCATCGACCGCAACAAAGCCGCGTGAGATTAGTCATCGTTATTTATTATTTTAATATGTCTCACAAAAGAATTAATACGATAGCCTCGGACCTCGAGTTGCGAATGGGAGTTAATTGTTGGCAATAAACTCCGAGTGTCATCGAGCCTAATGTGATTTGGCGATAAACAATCACCTTACAGAGAAACTCAATTAAGAAAAGGTTCCGTTATCAAAGACCGTGGAGGTACGAGGGCAAAAAGGACGAAAAGGACATAGAGACAATCTCGCCTTATATTCTTATCGTATCCAGTCATTTGTCGGCGACATTCCGGGAATAGCGTCGGCGGATGGCCTAATTGACTTAGTCGCCCACATTATATCATACTACCATTAACGGTCGACGCCTCTAGGACCCCCTTTTGTTCTCGACGAGTCCCGACAGGTACTCTATACCTGTATTATCAACGAGAGCCATTTTTTTTCCTAATACACTTTTGCAGATAAAATTTTTACCTGGCCACGTTTATTGCTTTTGTATCTTTTAAAAATAATGTTTTAAGCGTCTCGAGAGTTAATGCTTTCGTTATTAGTGTGTCACAAGACAAGAGATTAACAACCAAAGTCCTTACTTTGGTCGAAGTGTTTATTTTTATTACGTTTTTTATCAACTTGGTTTAAGTAAACTTTTTAATGGAACTTGATAATTTTTGAGTTGATTTTAAACGTAAAATATATCCGTCCTTTAAAAATTGTTTTATAGTACATTCTGAATGTTTAAAAGCCACGTGAAAATTAATTGCGCACAGCATCAGATACAATATGCATATGCACATGTATATTTTCGATTATGGTGATAGAAGACTTGCGAAATATAAAGGAATATTCTTCATATATAAGAAGTACCTACAGCCAAAAGCCGTTAAGTACGCAGACGGTGTCAAAACCGTCAGTGTAATATAATATGTCTATTGCAAGAATGTATAAAGAGAAACATTCATTAACATATAAGATGTTTCAGTGGATATAAAATATTACAAAATAATAGATAATTTAATGCTTTAAACGTGCCTTAGCTATGAATCATAGACTACCTGTCAACGACACTTTGAATGCCACTCCATCATATACTGTCGCTTGACATTTCTCAAACACTCATTATTCTTAATGGCTTTCGAGAGCTCGCCTTAGAATATCTCGAGAATTGTTTAAACATTAAATATTCTAAATGTTTATCAACACCGCTTAATCCTTTTCAAGTTATAAAAACAATATTAAAGGTAATCTTCGCTGAGTCTTGCTTTTAGTGTTATCAATGTTCTTTCCTTTTTCAGCGATCTTTCTTTTACGCTTCCCACTTATCTTGAGATTTTATATGTTTTACATTCGTGCCATATATTTAAATTATCTCTAATAGATAGTCATTTGAATGCTCTCAAATGAAACTACGTTTTTACGATTCAAAATAACATTTTCAGTTCTTACAGATTTCCGTTACCTAATGCGTATTTCCGGCGACCTGAGAATCGATCGAGACAGTTATAAATCACCAAGGGAACGCCGATATGGCTAAAAGCTTCGATGGTCGTTCTAAAACAGGGACCGGCTAAGTTGAAGTTCGTGTCGCTTGATAAGATTTCGTAGTTTTTGTGACACCGGGCCAACATCCAGAGATAGCGGCCTTCGAGATAATAAAAGTCGGCGTACGTTTTCGGGTCGGGACGGGGCGTGGGCAATGTTTAGATAACTTGGCTCCTGATGCTTGTTTGCTTCTAGCACACCTCGTCTAAGGTTTAACCGATTCGTATCTTATTTGTTTTCATAGTTTGTACTTGGAAGCGAATCCGTACCGATTATTTTAGGTTACATGAAGCTTTACGTTCCGAATAACAGATTTCATATTCAAGTACGGTCGGCGGCTGGCTAACATCTGTTATCGAATAGGAATTTATGTTTTTCGTCTTTCAACCGCACCTGCTGCGTGTTTAAATATAAACTATGTATGTATAATTCATTACAGAATCGATGGTTGATTTTTTCAAAATTTTCTCATACAGTTAAATCTCGTTTTAATCTGTTTGTTTTGTTAATAGGCGTAGGCGTGTTTTAAGTGCCTTTTGTCCATGTTGGAGTATTATTTATTCGTCGATAGAACAGTGGTTTGTCTACACGATTCGGTCGCTGTGAATCTTTGTTTTCACACGTTAAACTCGCTCCGTATTTTAATGCTATTCTTCCGCGCTATCGCCTCGGGTCGTATTTAAATTGAATTTACGTAGCGCCAGCATCTGTCCGAGCTAAGATATTTATCACCTAGCTTGCCGCATGTATCGTGTCAAAACGAACGGGATCGTTGCGTTTGCGGATAAATTTTTAAGTGTCACGTCTCGCTCGCTCGTATGCAAAATGATAGAGACGAGGCGATGATCGATAGCGATATAGACTCTATTTCACGATGCTAGAGCATATTTCTGTTTGTTATGAATAGGAGGCATTTTCAAGTATCGTAATGACTCGCTACGGTCGCATGAGCGCATTCAGAATCCACTTTTCTTAGGTAAGGTTGTATGTGGCGTTTGTGATTTTATATATTAATCCTTAGTGGTTTAGGTTAAGGTGCATAATGGCTTGGACAATTTGTTAGGTTTCTAGTAAGGAGTGCACACGAAGCTTATCCTTGCCGCCGCCGCTGGCGCCGGCGCCGCACTTAGAGCGCTATTTTTTCCCCGCGGCAAACCACGCTGAGCTCATAATTTATTCATTAAATTCGTAATTTATTCTTCATACAGACAGCGTAATTTTCTAGTTCGCAACCATTATATTTATTTATTTTTTTATATTTGTAATGTCAACGATTGGTAATCGCGATCCATCTTGCGTGTAAGACCTAGATTCTAGGTCATAAAGGCACCAAAGTGAACCGATTAAACATCACTAAGCTATGATCGCAATACCTAATGGTTATTACAACAAGACACCTACGTTACGTTAATGTAAATTTCAATAAATACCAGCATAGTAATGTTAATTGCTTCGGTTTATGTCCAATGAAAATGTACAACCAAATGATTATTGTTAATAATTTAATTATTACACTGGTAATCATAATAATTAAGACTAATAACTTTATTTAATATAATAAATTATAGTCATTAGGCTGAATACGACGCGAACACGCCTGACAATAAAAAAAGCAAACAAAAATGGCGGTCACACCACTTACTAATATTACTTGCGACTGTGTAAACTTTAGTGTCCATTAGTCGGACGTCCTCGACCTAACATTTAGCCTTGCGACCTAAATAAGCTATTGTTAATACAGAAATACTTTCCTATATTTTGCACATGTTTACTGACTAGAAATATATTTTGGGTCACTGCCAAATCTAGGCGTTAGACTTAGAAAATATGGTATTCGACCCGGTCGTTAAGTTTTTACCATAAAAACCAGATTCTAATTTGACTCGAAAGTTTTGCGTGAAATTTTAATACCGAAAACGATTTTTATAATTTTTTTCTAAATATTTAATTGATGTGCGTAGTCTGAAATATCTATATATACACAAATTCTTCAGATATTAATATTTAGTTTGTAATTAATAATTTTGTACTGCCAACGTAAATTCCATATCGATTTCAAGCGGTACTAATTTCCGTGAAGATTAATTTTGCAACGAAGCAACACATTTACCTAATACAAGAACCGTTTGTACTAATTCTACTACAATTGAAGCGAAGGATTGTGAGCTTGATTCACATAAAAACTACTGAACAGATTTTAATGAAAATTTACAGTTATGTGGCTTATACGTCAGAACAATATAGGCATAATGTGTTAACCCACAAAAAGTAAAATCCGGAGATATTAATGTATTTTGCAAATGCGTCACGTATAATTAAAAAAAATTCAAGTCATCTAAACGAAATACGTACGGAAAATAGTGTGTTCCATATTTTACAACACGGAATAATCTCTTATATTTTCAAAACTTATTTTTAGATTTTTACTATATCAATATGGTTTTAATTCATTATACCTTTTATCAAATAGAAAAGAGAAGATGAAAATATACGTCTTCAAAAAATTTATTAAGTAACATCTTTAAACGCCATTTTCTTAAAAATGATGTAAGTGTGGTTTGACACAGTATCGCTTATCAGCGTCTATACAACCCCCATTTTATCGAGATACCTACCGAATGTTAGCAGGCACCTAACAAATTAAGATGATAGTTTCAAAATATAATATAACAAATACTTAAATATCGTTATTTTTAAACTCTCTGGGATACATTTTTGAAATAGATTTTAGGAGAAGCGTCACGGTTAGGGTTACTTCTAAGACCAATTTACAATGATCTCCACCGTTTACTTATTACATTTATATGTATACAGAATATGGAATGTTGAGTGGATCTTGTTAGCTGGTCGTAAAATCCGTAAGCAGATCGCGGCGACAGATGGGAACATAAACTGAAAAACTGTAGTACGGTTAGCATAAAAAGGTGTTATTTTAATAATATTGGATAAATATTAATTTTCTGTGTGCCTATAATAACATTTAAAATATATTGTGATTTTCCTATCTCCTTACTATTCTATTAAATACCTATCTCACGTACATATATTGTACCACTACATTAGATTCAAAATTGTCCAGTATGTGTGACTTAAAATATAAATCATTACTTATAACAAAACTTTTTTTTTTAAGAAATTCTTGTCTTCTATTTTTACCACTTATATTTTTTGAGTAAACAATATAGTTATTCAAAACACCGTGGGTTTACGCGTATAATGTGACGTAAGTGTTGACGACAACAAATCGTGCTATACACGATAACTTGCTTAAACCGGTTTGCACCAGCTTTGCGTAAGTTTCTTTCTTAAAGAAACGCAGATTATGAATTCAATGATAAATATTAATTGCTCAGTTTTGCATTTTGCTGTAAATTGTGCTAAGATACTGATAGAAACAGGTAAAGTGTACTGGTAAAATGTAATTAATTTCAAGTTTTCCGTCATTCACATTAACTAAACGAAGCCAACTGAATTGTTTTAGTAAATCATTCCGTGTAATTGAACCTTAATAGGAAGTCATTTTATAAGATCAACGTTTTACTGATTATGTCCATCTCGATATGATGCTACAATTATACATATGTGATCTGTTTGTATGTGCGTACTAACTCTTTCCAAACGGCTGATTTTAATGTAATTTTTACCTGTGTTTACGTGGGTCTCTAAAAAGTTAATTCACAATTTGCCGTTACACGTGGCGCTTCTATTGGGCAAGACAACAGTCCGGTCCGTTATAAAAATTGGAATATAAATAATTTTTGTAATAATTAATGTTTATGCAGACCTTACATCACATATTTATTTATATTACAGGACGGCTTGTAAATCTAAACAATGTTTTTACGAACAAAATAAACAGCCAGCTACTGGACTTGTAATAACAGGACCTTTAAAACCAATCGAAAACAAACATTCGATGTCCATTGGACAGTATAAAAAGAAAAAATAACAAAAAACGCGACTCTTAAACTCTAAATGCATCAGGGTTCTGTTCCACTGACACACGGCTCACGCTTAACCGGTTTTACTTTTATTAACACCAGTTATCTATTAGCGTTTTAAAAATTCAGCCATTAAAAAATCGGATATACGGACGGAGAGACAGACGACGCGATATAGGTATAATAAATTCCTGTTTGCACTATTTACTTACCGAACCCTTAAAATCTGTACTTTGAAGCACGGAATAACTATTTATTTATACTTTAATAATAAAAATAAAAAAATTGTATCTGCAAAATAAACACAGGAACGACTAAACCTATTTTAAAAAGAATAGTATCATTTCAAAGATACAGAATCCACATTATGCGAAATCGAGTATGTTATAATATAGACATATACTTCTTATATGATTGTTAATTTATAATTACTAATTAGTATTGTGTATTAATATAATGCTCTCTTTACAGGTGAGTTCGTTTGGCTCGAGTTTTTGGCAAGTACACGACGTTTCTATCACCCGAAACCTTCGACGGGTCCAAGGCATTGACACATTAATACAAATTGCTGTGAAAGATATGCGCTGAATTATTCTGTTAAGATCGTATATTTTTTAGCCTTTCATATTACAAATTAACAACTAGATGTTGATAATCACTGTGTCAAGCCACACGGACTTCATTTTAAGAAAATGGCGTCTTAAGATGTCAAACTTTATTCTTAATAAATTTGTTTCAAGAAGTATAAAATCCATCTTTTCCTATTTTAATGAAAGGTATAATTGGATGCTGATAAGCAATAATGTGTCAACCCACAAAAAGTCAAATTTGGAGATATTGATGTATTTTGATACTGCGTCACCTATTTAACATTATCCAAACAAATTTCAGGCATCTAAACTAAATAAGTATGGAAAATAGTTTCTTAACTAAATGTTTCGAATTTCAGGTGCGTTCCATATTTTGCAATTTATAAAATAATCTCAAATATTTAAAAACTTATTATTAGATAACGTATTAAATAAATCTATCTGCTTTTGATTCAATATACATTTTATCAAAACAGAAAAAAAGATGAATATATACGTCTTCAAACTAATTTATTAAGAATAGGTTTGGCATCTTTAGACGCCATTTTCTCAAAACGAAGTCCGTGTGGCTTAACACAGTATTGCTTATCAGCGTCCAATTAAAAACATATATATTGGTATAATAAAAAGTTTTATCTAATTACAAGTTTCTCAAATAAATCAGATTATTGTATATTGCAAAAAAATGGAACACACTTAAATATTCGGAATATTCAATTGAGAAACTTTTTTCCGTACTTGTTTATTTTAGATGACCTGGAAAATTATTGAATAATGTTAAATACGTGACGTATTATCAGAGTAGGTACATCAATATTTCCGATTTTGACATTTTGTGGGTACACACATTATAGCTTATCAACATACAATTCAAACTTTAAAATTAGAACGTCCACTACCGAGATCACTTATAATTAACTCTAAAATTTTATATAATATTTTCATTGTGAAGAGTTGTACATTTCAACATTAGCTGCGTCAAAGAGAGCAAATTAATTATTAATATTATTATGAAAGGCACATAATAATTATGCGAGTTATAAAAATGTACAGAGCGAAATTGTTAGTACGAATTTAATAAAACACCGTAAATTACTACTTGACAAAATATATCGTTCCTAAAAATATTTGTACGTTTTTTTTAAGGCAGATAAACTTAAAACGTAAAGGCGTTGCCACATGTTCTCATTTCAAGTGTGACACACTTACAATAATTGACACATTCAATATTCCGTCGACACTAACATTTCGACCCGACACTATCTACAATACAAACGACGAAATAAAATAATAATTATATACATAGAAAAATTAAACTATATAAAACCTACAAATCTGTCGATGACATTGCAGTGAGGCAAAGGGCCCAAAACACTGGCGGCATTGCCTCTTTGAATGGCCAATATACATAGATATATTGTAATTTAATCACACGTTAATCAAAATACGATCCAACAATATGAAATAAATATGTATTAAGACATAACATGACAATAGATATCATTGCATAATGATATAAAACGAACAATGCTATACGGTAGCTGGCGAATGTTTTCAGAATGTTCGACAACTTCAAACAATACGCAAAAATGATGATATAAATCTTTTTATTAGCATAACAATTAACAATCGGCGTTTTTCCAAAGCACTTGTGTAAAGGACACGCATTGTTTGCGAACAGCGGCGCCGGCGCACTCGGCGCCCGCGCCGGTCGCATCCGCTAGTGACGTCCTGTTATATCGAGTTTTTATTTGCCTCGACCAATTAATATCTATTTTTAATACAACATAGACAGGTAGTTAAGTGAAATCGCCCCATTACTTATTTAAATTATACGTCAGCTTTGTAAATAGCATAATAAGATTTACTTGGTAAAATTAATACGGCATTTGTAGGAAGCCAAAGCAATGTCGCCATATAAATTAGATTTAGCAACTGGGAAAATTGCGATAGATAAGTGGATAGGCGCCTCTTAGATTTTGATCGGCGTAGGTAGGGATTAGCCACTTATCGATATAACACTCGCCGAGCCTCGCGTGGCTGTCGCCTGTCGACCCCATTCCTATCTCACGGGCGCCAGTCTCGATGAACGATTAGGTCTGCGTGCGCATCACTATTGTCTCTTTCAAAGCCTGAAGCGTTAATTGTTCTCGCTAATGAATCAACCTTTTTATTGTTGCACGAACTGAAGAGTCAGTCAAGTACTGAGTGCCTTAATTACAATTTTTGCACGACAGAAAATAACACTAGGTTTAGAGTTTCGAGAAAATCATTATAGTTTCATGTAGCATACGAAGCGTAAGTGAAATCTTAATTGCTATTTCTTCGCGTCGAGATCGTAATTAACTCGTTTAAGAATGGCCTGTGAATGGGTACACTGTTTTTCATCCATCAGACTTTATTATGAGCTTTAGCGCACTGGCGTCGCATTAATCATTAATTTTATTTCACGGCTCGTGTTACGTACTCCTATATCTGTAATTGTCCGCAACGTTGGCGCCACCGGTCTTTGGCTGTCTGCCACTGCAATAACGCAATGTCCACCTGATGCACATTATCATTTACACTGGCGGTGTGTATGTAATAAAATTTAACGCTAATTTTTAACCGCGTTGAAAGCGGTCGAGAATTACAAACATCGTAACTTAGAACTGGGGCGTTCGCTTTAAAATTTATTATCCGTTGAGAGTTCGCTGATTGTTTATCATTCCGGACTTTTAGTTTAGATCGCGTATTTCTAAATGTGCGTAAGTGTGCGTGAAATGGGGGTCTAGCATTCGTTTTCATACGGCGCCGAGAATGACGGCAGGCGGGATGGCCTCGAACTGCGAGGCGTGGGAGGAGGGCAAGACCACACTTTGCTCTCCTGAGACGAGTTCCACCAGCCACAAGTGGATCGACGCATAGGAGGGGCAGCGGATGTGCATGCGCAAGTGATCCCGCGGCCTATCTATTTCCGTGCATACGACTAACGGCCAAAGCAGGGGTTTTAGTGGGTATAAATCTCCACATAACCCGATCTCCCTCCCTGGAATCGGGTATCTTTTTTTATCTAAAAGTCACGTCGCGTGCGAGTCATACTCTCGTTTGATGCATAGCGATCGTCGGCTATCAATGACATGATAATATCTACATATCACGACGGTGCGGGTCGCGTTATGCAGTTGGCGCGCCGCCACGCTGACCTCATCGGTCACCGTTTTTGGCGCCATCGCAGCAATGATGTCCATCACCGATGACGTGCCAAATCGCAATCGCGAAAATTTTATCGATGCATTATTCACCACACTAGTTGCATAGATAAACTACAGATATTAATAAATACGAATTAATGTCTGGTAGAATACTCGTGAGTCATAAGTTAATGCGCACATATCGTGTTTACAATTGTTTAATTCGCGTTTAGCGCTAGGTACAAATGTGGGGGCATAGGCCAGTTGTCAGGCTCGTAAATCCGTCTGTCTGTCTGTCACTCGACTGTAGCTAATGCGTTTTGATTGTGAAACGTATACGTTGTTACTTGTCAAAACGTTTACTTGTGATATTCTTATATGAATTATTAATTTGACGAATCTCTGGCGACTATTTCACTGTTATAAGTTTTTCAAATCTGAAGAACAATTAAAAAAAAACGATAACCATATATATAGAATGCTATAATCCCTGCTTATATTAATATGAGGCAACTGTCTGTAAGATATAATAATTGAACCAATGTCCTTATTTAATACCTATACAGATGATTTAAACTGACAAAATTGAAGTAAAAGAGAATGGCATAGCCATCATAAACACTACATTTCAGGTGAGAATTATATTATAAGTTTTACTCTCGTAAGTAATATAAAGCAACACTTGGCCAAGATAACCAACCTGCAAATCTGTCAAAAATAAGACACGGACAGATAATTTTTTCAGGTGTTTAACAAACAATTGATGTAATTCTTTATAAAAGTCTATGAGCAAAACTTACATGTATATTTCTCGCCTTATAATGACATCTATATCATCTACACTTTTTTCTTACACAATCTGAAACTACAGATTAAGCCACAGCCTCAAGCTAGTATCCAACCATTTCATTATTAACGAAGACATTCATTAAGACCAATAGAAAGACAACAATTACACTGTTTATATATTTTACTGCCTGAACAATTAACGATTCGATTTTTACGATCTTTCTTGCCGCTTCGAATGTCCTTAATTGATGTGTTCGTTTTGGGGTCGGGTTGGTCAAGTGCCCGAGTGTGGTTAAAGATCACTGACGAGTGTTTTAATGCCATCATGTGTACAGGGTTGTCAACTGTATGGTTTTTAATATTTGACAGTATTTTGTGGTATACTTTATGAATAAACTAGCGGTCCCTCGTTTCACTCCCGCTTAACATAGGGCTTTCATACAAACTTCCTTCCAACTCTCTTTTTACCCCCTTAGGGGTCGAATTTTGCAAAATCCTGTCTTAGTGAGCACGTACGTCCTAAAAAGAATCCCCATGCAAAATTTGAATACGTAGTTACTAAGATTTGTTGATGAGTGAGTGAGTGACCTTTTGCTTTTACATATATAAATAGCAGTTCCTCACAGCTTCGCTGCAGATAAATATTTAGGATGGAACTTTGATACGGGCTAAAATGAAAAGTAAGAATTTGTTATATATATTTATATATATATATATATATATATATATATATATATATATATATATATATATATATATATATATATATATATATATAATAAACCTGAAGAGTATAGGACAGTTCGGGACAGTACACATATGTATTTCTTAAGTATAATTATATTTAAAATCTCTAAGCAAATATTTTATACCAGTCCACGTAACCGAATGTTATCATTAATCAAGAAGCAATTACTGAGCTAGCGTCGGTTGGACAAATAACTGATTTAAACATGCTAAGCGTAATTAAAATATGAATTGCATAGATTTACGCAATGGAAACTTTCGGATTAAATATTGGCAGTTAATTAAAATAATTTCAAATTTATTTTACAGATGGTTTTACTAGCAGTGCAAGCTGGTACATACCTGTACGGTATCGTTATCCTAACGCGATTCATTTTAAAAGTTAATCTCTGATTTTTGTTGTAAAAAAAAGAACTATCAAAATGTATCTTGGCGCGATAGCGGTATCTCACCGGAAAACCCTTTCAGAAGTGAACAAATAATAAGACATTTTTTCATCGATCATTTCTTATTTTTCCAACTCATGTAATTATATATCGCCATCTTCTTTGTCTTGACATCAATAACGCGCTAGGCAACTCTTAAAGTCACGTGTACATCGCTTATCCCTCTACCCTCCAACACATAATGTCCATTTTTTAAAACATTGTCTACATTAGTAAAGCCGCGATCAAAAGACAATCGCGATCATAAATATAAGTGTGTTTATTATTCTGTCATTATGTATGTTTCTGACCACGTATTATATGTTTACAAGTGAAATAGTTATATAAAAATTAGGGCACAGTCGTCAATTGAACGTATTGCTTAATTGGCGTAGCACCTTGGACGCGTTATCTGAGAGATTCAAGTCCTGATGCGTGCAATTTGTAGTATGACTTATGTATATATTTTTTTTCATATAGAGAATGATAATGAATCTATCATTAGACTAATGCAATTACTTTTACTTATTTATATAAATTTAAAACGTTTGACGTAAACTGTAAACACAATTATACAGCGAGATTTTTTTTTTTCGAAATATATTTACTTATAAGTAAACAGCACTTTATATATATAATTAAATTATTTTAAAAACTATAACGAAGACGAAACGCAACTAAATAACGGTATTAAGTTGAAAATAAGGAAAACTAAATATAATAAAACAAAAGAACATATTAAAAACCAGGAAAACTACATATTAAATTATTTTTAATAAGCATAATTCATCGTTAATATAATATTATTATTAATTAATATTTAATGAATGCGGCTTAAAAAATATAATCTTATTTAGTGCGAAATAAACATCGGACATCTATACGTTCAAGTTATTGTCATTGTAATATTATCGACCAGGAGACAAATTTTTTAAAACTACCAAAATGTGGCGTACATTCTGATATTTTAAGTAAATTTTTTGCAATAATACGCAAGAACGTTTAAATGTAAAAATATTTCATACATTGACAGCGGTAATTTCCGTCAACTAGTCCTCATATAAAACATAAGTCACGATCATCGCGACTTTAAGTCTCATCTGATAATGTGTTTCATACTTTATACCATATAATTCACCGAGCACAATTACTAGACCCATAAAATATGCTCCAGATCCATTTTAAATGTATAATTAAGTCGCCAAAATTCGTCTAATACGTTCTAAAACAATGTCGTCCATTTCTCATCGCCCACGCCATCTATTATTTTATTCGGACCATTAATTTAACAAATTTGACTTTTGGATTAATGTATTATCCGTTCGTATGATTTATCTGAAGTATTAAAACAATACGAATTACCGTTGGACGAAATTGAGGGATATGCCATTTGTAATAAAGATCATAATGCTGATTGGTTCATGCATACAACAATACGTGTATCAATATATTTTGCTCTATTTGAAAAATAAATTATAATTCAAAATATCAGTATAGAAAGGTATCTTTATGATTTGACAAACAATAGCGATAAAGTTTCCAAAAAAAATAATGATACATAATTACGAAGAAATAAACACAATTATTAATATTAGGAATATATCATTAATGTAAATTTATACCGTATTTTGCGTATGAAAACTCTTTGATCAGTTTGTAACTATATATTGTCAGTACGCACCTCCCTCTAGGATAGCTCTCTCGTCCTCACTGTCACAATTATATTCATAATTACAAATAAATTAAAAACAAAAACCCCAGTGATAACATAACAATAAAATAATGTAATACTACATAATAAACTTAAGAAAATGCATATAAATATTAAATACTAAAATGTCTTAAACAATAGTCATTTCGATATAAAATAGTGTAGGTATAATTACAAAGAAATAAAAATAATATATAGGTACAGCAGCGAACGAATCATATAATCGAGTTCACCGCCATTTTACAGGCAATAAATGTATCAGAACTAGTTGTATTTACGTTATTATCTATCATTATGTGCCCACAAAGAAACCGGCCCTTTTTCCGCTTAAATATAATAGTCGGGTCAAAACATATGTCTCAGATGTTGAATATTAACAGACCGACATCCGTCGGTTAAAACTCGATTTGATACCGAAATTGGATTCGAACTAAATAAATATGCAGGTAGCCTTAAGCTGGACCAATTTTGAGCGAATTATGTATCTCGTTTGTACAAGGTATTGACGTTCAAATACGAAAAGTTTTAAAGGATTCACTTAGTTACAATGTTTAAAAATGCTTATATTTTTTACTTTACAGTGTTTTGTGTTTCACACGCTGGAATTGGAAATGGGTACATTTTTAACTTAAAATAGTTTAAAGTCACATATTTATTGTTGTAAAATATCATTGTCTAGATCACTTTTGTTAACACTAATTAACGATTGGGCAACGCTTAGTAGATTAACATTATTGAGACGAACTCACCTAACTCGAATCCTTTATTAAAGTTATTTCCTAAAAATAGGAAATGACAGCTTAATATAGCTTTCGAATTACGGTACACACAAATAATTAAAAATCTAAATCTACGTTTAAAAATTCATTACGAATATCTGCCCCAAGCAGAAACGGATCCCGCTAACGATAACATTGAAAGCACTGTCGTCATTTCGTTAGCATAATTATATAGTTTATTTAAATCGAATAAAGCATTCCTCATTTCGCTCTTCTTTAAGCTATCAGTTCGTAAATTTATAGCCGAACGTAAGACTTTCCAATTAATCTTAGATACCGGTCGAAAGCGTAAAAACACGAAAGGAACGCGCACACTTTACTGTCAATTAGCGGACGTTAGCATGCATCTGCATACCTCTGAAATTCGTCTTAAAGTGAACCTTATTCACCAGTAATAAGAGGCACATTTCGACAAATTAATTTAGTATCGCCTTAATCTAAACAGCTCTTATTGCAATGCCATAACAGATAAAATATATGTTGCTTATTCAAGCTTCTCTACCAATTAGAGTTTTTTTTCTTTCGTGAACGATAAAAAAATGTCGATCTCGTGCGCTAAATTGGACCCGTATATTTGTATCGTTGTTAATAATTACAAGTGTTTTAAATTTCTAAGCTAGATTGTTGATTATTTGTTACACGTATTTTTTTTATTTGCCGTCGTAATGTAATATGTTCGGGAATTTTTTGTAACGATTATTAAAGTTAAAACATAATGCCTTGTAAATTTAGCGCAAATTATCTGAAGATCTTAGTGGCGTGTCAAAAACATTTTTAAAATACAGTAATTGATATCAATTAAAATAAATTTCCAAGTTTATAAAATTAGTTGTAGCATTAATTAAAAAATTAAATAAATAATTAACAGGAAAAACAGTAGTGAGATCATATGAACAGGAAAAAAATATTCGATTAAAACATTCAATTTGTATTAAAAAAAACAGTTTTATAAATAATCAACGAGCGAGTTGGTTAGTTAATTAATAACGTAGAATTTAAACAAAGACAATATCAATCAAGGATGCGAACAAAAAATTAAACGTATTTAAATAACCAAACACGCATCGAAAATTTCAATTCACTCACGCAAGAGTCATCATCGACTAAGCGTCGTATTATTAAGTAAAATCGTGATGGGAACCTTATTTAATCTAAATATTATAAAGCTGAAGAGTTTGTTTGTTTGAACGCACTAATCTCAGGAATCATTCATCATCATCGTCTACCCAGCATTTTTCTCGGTTATACCAGGGTCTGCTTTCTAGTCCAGATATTGACGAGTTACTGATATTTACACAGAACGACTGCCATCTGACCTCCGCAACCCCTGAGGGCAAGCCAGTAACCATTTAGACTAGAATAATTTCCCTACTACGAGTAATGATCATTATCAGTTGGCTGTGATAACAACCGGGACCGACAGCTTTACGTGCTCTCAGAGGCACGGTGGAGAGACCCACAAGGGCAAACACCCAGACCTAGGAACAAATATTTATACAACTATAAATATCTGCCTCAGGAACTATTGATTCGAATTGAAAAAATATTTTTGTGTTACATAATTTATTTATTGAGGAAGGCTATAAGCTATTTTACATCACGCTACGACTCACAGGAGCGAAGCAGTAACCATAAACGCGAATGAAACCACAAAAAGACAGCTGTATTTAAAGAAAACACAAGATCATCTATTATACAAGAAAATCTAAATCAACTCATTTTCTTCATTTATTACATTTAAAGGAATGGGAAAAAAAATTTTGTCAAATAAAATCATTTCAAATAAATTAAGTTTTTCAATTAGCAGTAATTGCCACCGAGTTGCTAATGCATCTTATTGAGTTTCTGTATCGTTTGCGTTGTTTATTGCACGTACTTATATATTGAGGTCTGCCTCGTTAAGACCGTGTGGCAACTTGTTTTTGACATCTCTATGTATCAGTCCATCAACAATATAATGGGGTTCAGGATAAAGTGGTAAAACATGTTCTACATCCTGGCACTGAAGATCTAGTTTTGTTTCTTTGTCGTATTATATCTGTTACACGTCATAATAATAAAACAGAATTGCTATTTAAAAACGTCAAATGTAATAATAAATTATTACTATCAAATAATTAAAAACGTTCTCATGATGCTTTAGTATTTGTTATTTTTAATTTAATATATTTTTTCTTTGTTATTATAGTTTTACTCAGAATATATGATTATTATTATAAAGTAATAATAAATACATATATAAAATAAAGTTATGTACAATTCCTAATTATTAAATAGAAACATTACAAAGCACTTTTGCAAATCCACAATAACTTAATGTTTTAAAATACTGAATGTAATTTTAATTTACTTACAAAAACGTAAAAAAAAAACTCTATTTATAATCATACTAATTTAATAACATTAAAAAATTAATAAATACTATAAGCTTGTCCTTTATCTTCGCTTTTAACTTTGATATTTACTTTGCATTGAATGCATTCCGTTTCGGGCTGAACCTTCATGGATGGTAAAACTATTTCGACCATAAGTTCTAAATGGGCGGCTACCCTATAATCAGCGGTCCCTTGGCGAAGCGCTTCGACTTGATTACAGACACTACTTCGTTAGTCCGTCAAATCATAGACCGTATTAATGGCTGGTCGTGAAACGATTTCATGTCATTTTCGACTGCATTCGAGTTTTTTAGGCTTAATTGTCTGTGAACGGGATAAAAACATTTTTAGCTGTTTTCGATTTTGTGAATCAAATTTAAGGTTAGAAATGTCCCTTGTTATAGGCTCATTTTGACTAATTTTCAGATTCATGACGGTATTGGAGTTAAATAAGAATTATTAGATACAGTTTATAGAACGGGATTAAAGAATAAAGAATGTATCAAAAATAACGGATCAGCTAAGTCAGACGTTCCACGTTTAACCGGTGAGAGTTAACGAGCGCATTGCAGCTGCTTGGCGCCGTGTTGTATAACCCACCTGCTTTTAGTCTCTGGTATTTATTATTTTGCTAATTGCTATCACATTATCGTCTTTATATTTTATTAAAACTTAAATTGGATCTCATTTATTATCAAAATTGTAACTAGCTGTTTAAAAATATTATCAATACCATTAGTCTCTTCTAATTAATTTTACTGTTTGATCTTTAAATCAGTTTCGTACTTTGTAGTTTCGATCCGGTTTTTAGCCTCGATCGCGAAGTCCTGATTAGAAAAGTCAGCACATATCATCAGAAAAAGTTCTCGTTATGATCGGGAAGCAATATAATATGTTCAGACCAGTTTTGAGATGCTATCTCTCAGAATGCTTGCTCCGTCCGGCTGCAGATGCTGACAGCTACTGAATCAATTGACAATAACGGAATTTTGATGTACAAGCTTCTTGGTAAATCAAAAGACTGGTCTACTTGAGATAAAATAAAACCGGACAATGCACTGGCTTGGAAGTAAGAAATGTTAAAATTATAAGATATTACTTAATTTATATTGACCAATATTTTTACTGTTTACTAAGAATATAGATTCCTTTTTTGATATCAGCGCAATTATAATATTTTAATTAAAAAAAAAACATACTCGGAAAGGAAGAATAAATTGAACATAATTTTATGAACAAAGAAAGCAATTTGATGGCACTGAAATAGCAGATAAAAAAAGTAAAAATAAACGATGTGAGTAATTTTAAACTCCACTTCCAAGTCTTCCAAGGGCTACGGGCTTCATTATAAGATAAGAGGCCATTATACTATTATATGAAACTGCCGTAAATGAGGAGTTTTATTAGGAAGCGACCGGCCGTTAAATAAATATACTTTGAGAAATAGTGCGTACTAGTGAAATAGAAGATACTGAATAAAAGAACTTATCTTAGAAAATAAAAGTCTTGATATCGGTTCCATAGTTTCAATTCTCATAATAGACAAAGAACCTATTTTTTTAGTCTTAGGCGAGAATTACATTTGTAAGTTTTACTCTCGTTATTGATATAAAGCAACTCTGTAAGCTAATATCACTTACAAAAGTTGTAGCGGTCAAATAAAGGAACAATAACAGTAAATTCTTTCAGGTGTAAAGGGATGAGATACAACTTTGTAAATCTTTACGAAATTCTGAGAGCAAAACTTACATATAATTCTCGCCTTAACTTTTAAATTAAGCCGTACAATAACACACTTTGAATACAGATGAGAGTTATAATTTTTTATATTACAAGTTATTTTAAAACATCGCATTGTTACTTACTAGAATGATTTAAGTATACACATCGTGACTAAGAAAACACTGGTGCAATTTAATTTAATAATGAGCAAAAACATACGAACAAAATACGTTTAAATTACAGAGTCGCTTAAAAACCTTCGGTAAACAGCCAAGATCCGTCGGCGCGTTGTCGAGCAATATACCGATAATTGTCGATCTTTGCCGAAGGAACGCGAAGCATACCGCTGATTGCACAAGATTGCACCCAATTTGCTACAAGTAAACACTAACATACTGCACTATATTGACCATTTCTTTTTAACCGCTAAACGTCCTGTGCGGCGCGTAATTTGATGGCTGTCGTGGTCGACGGCAATTTTCTTAATGGTCACGATTTTAATATTCTTCAAACATATTACTTTATTTACTTGAGAGTTCGTTTATGGTTTTATTAGTTTTTAAATTGCTTTTGATTATTTAAATATCGAAGTTACATTGCGTTAGTTAACAAAGTCTGTAGCTAAAGGCTACGTAAGCTTAAGAATCGTTTTCCAGAAACAATCCTTTTAAAATCAAATCGAATCTTTTTAGAAATCGCATAACGCTTGCATTAAACTTAAGTATTAACAATTCCATTGTTTAAAGTTTTATTTTACTTAAGCTATAAAACTGGGCGCAGGATATTTTTAGTTTTTTAATAACGAACATGCATTGTTACCAATTCATCAAGCGAGTAATGGGAAGGTCTGCTATAAAAAAATATTTAAAAATCAGTACCGCGCCTCCCGCTGCGCTGCGGCCACACATTGCTCGGAGATTGGTAGGCGTTTCACTTGATTCCATATTTGTTTGGATTAAATCAATAGCTTTTACTGTTTTAGCTTTTGTATTTTCGTTTTAATTTTTCGTAAGTTTATCAATAATAGTTGTTTTTACCTATGTAATATCAATTTATATCGTTATTTTTTATATAAGATTGTACCAAGTAATTTTTAAAAAATAATCATCGTTTAAAAATTATTTCGCTATTATTAAATTTAAAATAACATCAAAACATTTTATATCTGAATATTTATGTTTGAATACTGATATATTTCTTCATATATGTAATTCGACTTGAATTTCTGTTTTCACATGAAAATATAAAACAAATACGTTAAATAATATAAATATTCTAATAACACGATATAAGACGTAAATATGTTTATTACCACAAAGCTATTTTTTATATAACAAAAGATGACAACATATACTAATAACGTAATCTAACTCTATCGTAAGCCAACTCATCTATACTAATATTATAAAGAACTAAACTTTGTTTATAGGTTTATATGTAGGGAGTAATCTCGGAAACTACTGATCCGATTTGGAAAATTCTTGCGTTGGATAGCCCGTTATTGAGAAAGGTTGTAGGCTACATTACATCACTCTGCGACTCATATGAGCGAAGCAGTAAGCATAAACGCAAGTAAAACCGCGAGTGACAGCTAGTTAACAAATCAACTCTTTGATATGTATTCATTAATCATTATCTAATTATTGTTTATAAATAAACAGTTTGTTAATATAAATATGATTAATAACAACTTATAGATCGTATCAATGTATTTAATTCCTTCGCATTCGCTTCTGACTTGAACGTGCTCTACAAATATTTGTGTACGAGTCTGTCCTACTGTCCTCTGTGTGTGATGCCGCTTACCGTCATAGGGTTCGTTAGAACACTTGTTAAACAATTGTCTTATTTGTGTTCAGAAATTAAGACTATATGGCTATTATTAGGCATAATACTGACTGATTTTTGCGTTTTCACTATATCGAAAAAAAAAAATCAGACGAAATAGTTTACTTATGTGTAATATAAAACATTTTATTTTTTTAAGCTTTAAAATATACAGAGTATTAATTGTATTAAACGAATTCGAATTTTGAATGGACATTTTAGCTCTTCTATATATTTTAAAGACCTTTTATCATCTTCAAGAATTTAAAAAATGAAAGTATGTGACTAATATATAAACTTTAATAAAAAGTCATTGCCTAGATTCATAAATTAATAAGATTTTTTTTTATATAATGTAATCTTCATTAAATCCATATTTTAATTTAAATATTAAGTTGAAATGTTTTATTATGTAAAGTAGTATCGTTATTTCTATATAAAAAATTCGATAACTTTTTTCGCGTATTCTTATCATGCAGTATTTAATTTTTTTACAAAACTCCGATAATTTTTTGTCAATAATTACTATAGTGGTTTTATTCTAATATAAAAGATGCGAAACATTTCCGTTTGTCTGTTTTAATATTTTTGCAAAACCAAATTGCTAAACTGATTAATTTTATTAGGGGCAAATATAGGTTCAATCATGGTGAAAGACTTATTTAAGAAAAGTAACCACAAAAAAATAATAAAGACTTTTAAAAACAACAAAAAGTTAAATTATAATCTGAAACTGAGAATTTTTAAATAGTGAATCTGTAAAATATTTAAAAAAAAAAATATTTTAACACTCTTGGACTAAACAACCAGTCGCGTATATAAAAAAGGAACACAATATGCATTAATACTTGATCATAATTTAAATTGCGAAATTTAAAATATAATATCGACTATTAAAAAGACCGCTGTACATCTCATATTTTACATTGATTTTGTTTAAAAAAAAATAGAGCGGTAATCATATCGTTCTTTTGATCAAATATTGAAATCTCCTAAAATTTATTGGATAAATAAATAAATTGAACTAGAATTTTAATTATCTCTAATCACCTAACAACCGAAATATTATAGAAATCAATTTATAATCTATTTCGAACTTTAAAATAATATCAACATTTTTATGTTAATTTATTATGTAGTTGCGTGAAAAAGTCAATGTTTATATTTTTTGCCACTTTTGTACGAAATAAAACATTCTTAATTATAATAAATTTCTAATTTATTTGGTCATTGGTTTTATAGAATTTATATTAGTTACTTTTTAATTATTTATCAACACGATTCCAACGAGACACGATTAGGCGAGATTTACGGCTGTAAGATTTACGTACATTATTTATTACTGCTTTTAAACCTGAAAGAATTTCCTGTCAGTGCCTTATTTTTGACACTCACAGCTTTCGTAAGGTTACTAGATATCTGATACCGTGTTACAAAGTTATTTTATACTAGCTTCCGCTCGCGACTTCTGGTTTGGGCTAATAATTATTAGAACTGATTTGGTTAGCATAAAAAAGGTTATAATGAGCTAACCTTCAAAGATAGACATATGCTGTCGCGGACATTTTTTAGAACTTTTAAAGGGGAAAAACAATATACATGATTTTTGCGAAACTTTAACCGTTTACGCAGCGCACGCAGCGTAAACTCTCTCAATAGGAAAATATCCCCCGATTTTGAAACATTCTTTATTGGTGCTTCGCTCCTGTTGGTCTTAGCGTGATAATATGTAGCCTATAGTCTTCCTCGATAAATGGGCCATATAACATTGAAAGAATTTTTCAAATCGGACCAGTAGTTCCTGAGATTAGCGCATTCAAGCAAACAATCAAACAAACAAACTCTTCAGCTTTATAATATATAGTATATAGTATAGATTAACAAGGAGAGCAAAACTTTCAAGTGTCATTCTTGCCCTATAGACAGATCTTTGTAAATCGCAAAATTAGTTGTATGAAGATTTAAAACAGGGTCACTAAAATTAAATTCTTAATAAAAATAAAATAACAGTTATAGATACCTTTATAGCTTACCATCATAGTTCTTAGTACATATCCAAATAAAAACACGACGATATTTTAAGATAAATTACTTAAGAAACACTATCACTGGTGGTCATGTCAGTGACCTCACAGAATTAATCACACTCAGAAAATCTTTACAACTATTTTTATTACGAGGCAATAAGGTTCATTATTGCTTAGGTCTTCCAACCTCTGGTACAACTACGAGTGTAAATTATAATCTCCTTATAAATAACTTAGAATACCGCATATATTGTAATTCTAATAATTAATGTATTAATTTATTTAACACTATGGTGAAACTAAATGCGATGCTCACAGATATAGTGACTATAGTATTTGTAGAGGCAATAATATTTATAGTATTATTCTTTAGATCAAACTAATACAACAATTTTCGTATTTATTATAAACTTTTCTACAAGTTATAAGGTTTAGACGCTGTTATAGAATGCTCAATTGAAAAGCAAGAAATGATTATCTGATTCTATAGATAATGAACAGGAGTATACCCAATCATTTTATATTTAGTGCTTTTAGCGCTCCGTGCTATCTTTTCATACTCGACATCAACAAATTCTTGCTAGGCAACCTTCTAGGTCACGTGTTTAACAGTTCCATTAACAATAATGAATGATACAGGGTTTTATGATTGAATTGTCTCTTTACAAGACTACAGATATTGAAAAGAACACAGGCTATTCCTATAGCAACAACAATATATTAATCCAAATAAAATGAATTGCTACTCCGATAATCCCTTTGGAGATATAAAATCACTTACTAATGCAAAATATTAATTCATATTAAGCAGTGACAAAACATTCGCTAATCCATAACGTGTTTATAAATTAAATAAAGAGTAAATAGTCGTGTCATTTCATTTGAATAACAAAAAGCAATCCGACTTTATCCATTAAACCTTCGCTATTTACATTGCATATTGATTGCGCTTGCGCATCGAGCACGCTGTACAGGAGCTCTCAACTGTACAATGCTAATAGGGTTCCCAATTAAAATATATATTTATATAGTCGTTTTTTCTTTACTTGTCCTATTTAGCAGACGAATATGGCGTACTTCTAACCACACATAGGACTTAGAGATGAGTAATTATCGATCGAATGATTGAACTGAATCATTTTTTATAAATAAAATTGTAATGAAAAGTAATATTCGTGATTTTCGTTCCGGGTATTGTTACCAAATAAGTCAAGGAAAGAAAATTAGACTATACTTACTAATATTAAATAAAAATGTATATTTCATCTGTCTTTATTGTTAAATCAATTTTTAATCAAATTTACTATGGACAATTGAAAATACGGTTTAACATTACTAAATGACTAATAAGACTTTTTGTTCAAGAAATTCAGGCGTCATACAAATGTTCGCTTTATAATATTTATATATTCCATGCAATTATCACAGAAAATATATAAGGAGTAGATATGGAAATATATAAGGAGTTTTAAAAAGGTATTTTTGTAGAAAATTACAAAATACTTAATAATTTATTTTCCAAATTAAAACCAATAATCGGCAATTTAAAATTGTATTGTTATGGACTGGAATTTTACCTACATTTTTTACTCTATATTTATTGCATAATTATTTAGTGAAGAGGATAATATCACGGAAATAAATTCACAATTACTAACAGCCCTATATGCAAACCGTTCATCATTGCGAATTCCTTTGAATGTACCGCAAAGTAAATGTTCTCGAATGTTCCGAACGTTTGTTTCTTGCTCGAATGCCGCGAACGCGAGTGAGGGTAGAACTAATGTTTTGTGGCGTGCCAAATCTTGGCGTTTATAATCTGTGAAGACATTTGCGTGAATAGAAAATCTTTGATACAGTTTAAAACTTAAAAGATTTTTTATATTAAACCTAGCAACATTTTAGTGACCACCACTAAGGTGTTGTTACGTTAACGTAATAACTTAAGATAGAAAGTATTAGTAAGTACTAAATAAATTAACTGACTTGGTACTATATGGATTTTACAACTTTCGTATCCAAAACAAATAAACTGTTCTGCTTGAATTTAATATTATGTAGGTATAGCTATACAAAAGAAAATAATTATTACTGACTCCCTTATGTATCCTTGACTCCCTACTCATCTCAACTCATCATAAAACACAAAACCTCGTGGTGATACGTTGAGTAGTTAAAACGTGAAAGCGTAAATAAACATTATTAATAATATAAGTTACAATTTTAATATATCTTTCACCTCTACATATTAGGCGAGATTTAAATCTATAAGTTGTGCTCTCAGACTTTCATAAAGATTTACATAAGTTGATTGTCATTGCTTTACGCCTGAAGGATTTTTATTGTCAGTGCCTTATTTTTGACTTACACAGCTTTCGTAACTACTTACGTTATTTCTGTTAGTAGGTGACAATATTGTTTTATATCACTTACGAGAGTAAAACTTACAGATGTAATTCTCGCATTATATAAGATATGGATGCTGATGAGCAATAATATTTTATCCCACAAAAATTGAAATGAACAAATATTGATGTATTTTGATACTGCTTCATCTATTTTACATTATTCATAATATTTTTAACTCATCTAAACTAAATAAGTACGGAAAAAAGTTTTTTAATTTAATGTTTCGACTTTCAAGTGCGTCCTATATTTCGCAATGTATAAAATATAACATAATATAAATGTTTAAAAACTTATTATTAAATAACACATTAAATATTTCAATCGGCTTTTAATTCATTATTCCATTTATCAAAATAGAAAAAAAAAGATGATGTACGTTTTCAAACGAATTTATTAAGAATAGGTTTGACATCTTCAGACGTGGTGGACTCAGAGTGGTTTGACTCAGTATTGATTACAACGTCCATATCATATCTTATAAAAGATATAATATTTTTATCATTTCATTGCACTCTCGCGTTATCTTTCCGATGAAAGCTCGGCGGGTCCGTGAACGACAGCTCACAGCATCCGCGCGGATTCCTCGCCGCATTCCGGTTGATACTTCTTACCAACTATCCATTGCATCTTGAAGATCAAGTGCATTCCTTTCTACTCTAAATATACATGAGTGCGGGAACTATTTTTATATATCCCATACTTCAATGCATCAAAAAATCAATCCTACATTATATTTTATCACAGAAATCTCTCGATTATTATTTTTATATCATTTAATTGCTTTGCCTCAAACAAAAACTAGTGAATAAATCACAATAACTCTGCATGTCAAGGCAAGGCACTTATTCTCGGAGCACTCGTAATGTTTTTTCACGATCTAATTAAACTGATTGAAAGCCAAGCTCCGGATAAGAACGGAATGCGGTCGATGTCGAAATATCGATTTGGCTTTTTGTGCTACGTTACACTGCTTTATATCTATGCACGTCCAAATAACTATGTGTCGATGAACTGAAGGGCCCCGACTTTCCAAATGCGTTAATTCACACATCAAAACATGAAATCGTTTACCACCTGCGCCCGTTTGCACCTAAGAAAATGTTTACTAAGCGACTGTCACGTCTCTTACGACAAATATTTACACAATAAATTGAAACGGTGAATCGAACACAAACATGTTCGAAACCGCAGACAAAGATCGTGTTTATGGAAAGCCAGAAGCGGCACGCGCGTAATCAATGAACGCTGAACATTAGATGACAGGATTGTTATGATTTAAAGACGCCATTGAGAGCTAAACGAATCTCATTGTCAACATGACATTTAGCGGCGCCCACACAGCCGGGAAGGGTTATCTCGGATCGTTCGTTTTAAAAAATGAACAGCTTTAAAAGGTTGCGTCGAGATCAGGTAGTTGACCGTCAATTTCCTATTGTGGTTTAACGAAGCGATGAGGTCTTGATTGTTAGCCAGGTGGCGCTCGAATGTTGGGTCGCTTCCTTATATTTGCAGTTTTAGAAGTTCGACGAACGCGTCTCATTATTCAAATATTATTCGTGTGGCGTGAAAGCGCCTCGATAACCTCGACGACGACGGGACGTGGACGGAATGAGTGATAATTGTACAAGTGGATCCTGTACTAGAACTCGGTTCACACGAATTTAGTTTCTAAACTTAGTAACACAAAGGTTAGAAAACGTTGAGCGACGTTTCAAGAAGCGGATAGGCGAGCTCATTTCCATTGCATTGATGCGAAAGCGACGCTTCAGCTAAACCAACGTTAATCAAACCGCAAGGATTACATCATAGCACATCCTACTTTCTGAATGTTATAATAAACGCTCGTAGCTTGTTTTGCTAGGAAGTGATGCGCATCAAGTTCTCTGATGTAGACTTGCGCTATGTGTAATAACGGTCGCTCTTTATTGCCAACCATTTCATCGATATGGAACATTACTAACTGGTATTTATTGTATCGCTTCTATCGGAAACGTGCAGTTGTTTCTAATGTTTAATGGGATGATAAATGCCTAAAATCTAATACAAGAGAAATATAAATGATGGTATTTAACTATAAGCGAAAGATTATACCTATTTTCCATGCAACTTAAGTGGCACACAATGAAGCTGGTCCGAAAATTTATTACCACTAACCAACCCTGTGATTTGTCAATGTACAAGCGGTGTTATAAAAGCAATTTACAGAGATATCATGGTTAGATAACACAAACGCTACTCGACCTACATTTCTATGTACGCATACTCAAATAGCTAAAATTAAGTAGTTATAAAAACATTCAAACATCTTCAATAGACACACATAAGTCGCTGATCTTTTGAAAACATTGTGTCATATGAAATTTACTATTGATACCGACAATAAATCCTCTCAGTATTCAAATGGCTGTACCAGTTACTTGTTACATCATTAAGTGTTTAATTTTCCATCGAAATCGCAAATTTTGAATAATTTAAAACGAGACATTAATATATAATTTTCTACGAAATCTGGTGCTATTTCAAATATCCACCGATCAGTGAATTGCTAGCGCCGCAAGCCTTGCATTTGATAATGACGCTGCGACGACATATATTACCGCAGATAATTCACCGTGCAATTAGATGAATCGTGATTTAAACGATGCAGGTGATAAACTAGCTAGCCAATAGAAATCCAGGCAATAAAACAGTTGAACCATTTAGCCAGGCGTCACTGCGGCCGGTTCTATATCTAACTGGAACAAATTTAGATCTTTTAGTTTAACTTTTGCTTCCATAAATTTCTCCTAGGATCAGATTATCAATTTGGACTTGTAAGATGTCATTTTAAATTTCAAATTCAGAATTACAATAAAGAAATATTTAGATTTTTTAACCGTTTCATCATTTGTCTAATTCTAGAATATCTACTAGAAAATATGCTAAAATAAATAATTTTGGTATGACGGGCGGAGTTTCGCCATATCGTAAATTAAATTGAGCACCGGTGAACGTCCCTCAATTCGACACGATGATACCTCTTATGTTATTCAAATATCGGAATGCCAACAAGGCCGATGTACAGCCTTGCTTTTTCCGCGTCATCCAATCAGCTCATAGCCAGTTATGGTGACTCCAATCAGAATAGCGAAACCGGCTCCGGCTCGCGCCACAAACGTTATTAGCGTAATAAAGTACTAGATAAAACGTGGTCGGACAGCGTGTGAACGTCGAGAGAAAGCTGTTGTCGCAACATTAGTAACCTTATTACTAACCGATAATTCTGACGTCTTCAAACGTTCGGACCCTGATTGCGTTCCATATAATTTCAAGCCGATAAATATTTCGATCATATACGTTAATGACGTCCACTAATTAAAAACTTAATTGCATCCAATATTCAATGATGTGTGTTCTGATGCATGAATATTCATCTCCGAGACGCGGAAAACTTAACATGCCTCCGGCGATCCTATCGGAAATAGTAAACTATTTGCGCAAAGTAAAGCGCTATCGTGTTCTGGATCTTAATTGAATATCCCATTCGAGATGAGCGAGTACTTTCGAGAAATGGTAACATAACTTGATCCTGAACTCATTGCGTTCTTATTTAATGAAATTGAAGAGACGGTGCAAGCAAAGCGATGGTATTTATCTTGTTCTTATGATCTCGACCGACGCGGCCGCGGTGAGCCTTCATGCGAACATTTCAATCGCGATTTAAGAATACCGGCTCCTGATGCGATCGGGTTTTTTCGTGTATAATAAACACATCTTCAACTTTATTGGTAGTAGCTATTGACTTTATAAATCGCTGTTCTTAAATATCGTTTTTTTATGTAGTTTCGTTTCTTATGTGTATTTAGTATGATTTACTTGTAAAACAGTAATGAACGATATAAAATCGAACCAAATTCCAGAACAGAAATGTAATAAAAAATAAAATGACATCACAAAATCGATAACGCTTTTAATTTTAATCGTGTTGCACAATTACTTTTTAAGACAACAATGTAACGAAAAAGCGCCACTTGTCGCACGGTAAATACTTTTACTAAATTCACTGAAAAAAAAAGTACCGCAAAACGTTTATATCCGTGATGCCGCGCATTCCCGACAAATGCGCCGTGAAGATGCGCTAGCGCCGCCTCTTCGTATAAAAAATAAAGCAAGCATCAGGGTAAACAGCCACGTGAATAATAAATCTTTAGAACAAAATCAAAAGTTCGGAGACGATAAGAACCGTTTGACTATGTTATGCTGCTTTATCCGATGCTTATACATCTCGTCTCCGACTCATTAGTGTCTCTATCCTTCACTAGTCTCGCTTCATCTCTTTCCCCCTCGCCTCCGGAGGGCCATTTATCAATTCCAAATAACATGCCGGGACCTTTTCTTTTCTGTTTATTTATTTTTTATTTACCTTATCCTTTGGTGCTCCGTTTGTATTCCTTTTTGATTCGAAATTGATTGTAAAGCCGTTCTAATGACGTCCATCTAATGTTATGTACGATGGTTCGATAAAGCTAATTGAATCGCTAATGAGTCAATATTTATGGGTGTTTTAGGCGATTATACGAACTTTAAAGGATTTTGGTGATATTGAATTTTTAATGGAATCGCTGTTAACATTCATTCAGCTAGCCCATTGCCTTATAAAAAATCGATTCTATTACAGGATACATGAAATGAACGTCGAACAAAACATCGTATTTTACAAACCTGCTAAATTATTTACTAAATTATACATGTCACGTAACTTACCATAATATTTTTAATTAACGTCCATATTCTACGTAAGTACATTCCGTATTTTTATTATCATTAATCCAAAAGTGATTTTTGTTTTAGTTCTGAAATAAACGCCAATTCGCGTCGTTTGTTTCGAAGACTTCATTCTGAAAGTCATTACAATTTTAAAATACTTTGCCGAATCGTTGACATGTCTGCTGAAGTTTTTGTCTTCGAATTCTAAGCGGATTTCTTGTGAAATATCGAAATAATCGTCCAGCTAATTACCGAATTCATATCTTAAAATCGTTACGTTTTTTAA
This sequence comes from Hypolimnas misippus, assembly GCA_037950945.1. Classification (NCBI taxonomy): domain Eukaryota; kingdom Metazoa; phylum Arthropoda; class Insecta; order Lepidoptera; family Nymphalidae; genus Hypolimnas; species Hypolimnas misippus. The sequence continues at coordinate 10,936,546 of JBBEEQ010000006.1, forward strand.
AAAAGCATCTTCGAAATCTGACTTACAAATCACCCAAAAATTGGGCACGATCAAGTCGATTTCGTGAACGAAAGGAATTCCGATGGGGCTAGACATCAAGGGGGGTCTGATTGCGTTTTCTTAAGTTCGACCCGAGAGCAAATAAAGCGGCGTCCCTCTGAAATTAATTTCGTTTTGTTTCATCGTCTGGAGTCGAAGCATTTACATTGAATGCGGTCGGAGGCTGCCCGCTCGTAGGATATTTATGTAAGGGCTCTCGGTGCATGACGTGCGCATTATTCATACACAAATACTGGATGCGGACCATCTGTGTATTATTTTTACCGGTTTATCGACTTTTTGGCATGTTTGAAAAACATTTTAGTATGGATTATGGTTTAAAATAAGATCTCGTTGTAATTTCTTTGTTCGATATTAGAAATAATGGAAAATTAATGATCTTACAATGGGTTTCATAGCAATGATTTTATAGTTTGTATATAACACGAAAAAAGAGGAACTGACTTCAAAATAGAATACGTAATTTTGTTTATTTCAATGACATCTTTATTCCAGTTATTTTGTTTTAAAACCAAACTCCTGAATTAATTTTAATGTAAAACCTATGGGACTAATGAGAGAGTACACATTTTCAAACAAAAAATAACTTACTAAATCGGCCAAGCCTATTTCGACTCATCGGTGAACATACAAAAAAAATCCCCGACGAATTGATAATCTCCACTATTTTGAAAGTCGGTATAAAATACATTTACAGTTGTTACAATATCAAAAATGCTTCTAATTTTAGTAAACACTAATATATTATCTTAGTACCTACATATTTTTATTCTTTCAATTACGAATTTACATTATATGGGCGGGTTAAAACAAATCGATGTTACGACAACTAAAATGTTAACTGTTGATTCATAGACGATATGGACTCGGTGCGAGAGGTGTATTGACTATCAAAGTTTACGAGTCGCAGGCGCCATAGCGTCGACCGGTGATTGGATTCACTACTTGCAGTCGCAGCATTTCCCTATGCATTCGTAATAACAGTTTCCTGCTCAATGGTCTATAAATAAATTTTATTTGTGGCGAGATTTAATTTTATAGTTCCATAACTAATACTCGACGTCGAGTCGTTTTGTTTACGTCTGTAAATTCATTATCCTTATTTTATGTATTGGCGTCGACTTGCTGTAAATTGCGGCTCGGAAAATCATCACTTAAGCTATTTATGTCTAGTAAAGTTTTTAAAATTAGATTTGTATTTCTAGATCCGAAAGCTGATGGTGAAACGGAGGGTCTCAGGTGCTACTGCAATACGGCACAATGCGTCAGTACAGGATACATGTGCCGGTCACGGAAAGGAGGCGGTTGCTACAGTGAAGTTCCACCCAGGAGACACCACGCTCGGCATGGGTGCCTTCACCACTTAGCTGAAAAGTAAGTAATTATAAATTTATTACACGCCTTAACCATTCCAGTAATTATCCGATGTTATTAAGGACATGTTAGTAAAAAAGGTAATTTTAAATTCAGGTTTCATTAATCGTATTAATTCTTACGAAACGTAACTTAAAAAATTCTCGCATTATGTTCAATCCATAATTCATTTTATTTCAATGAACATGGACATAAACCGTTTTTGCTTCAGTTTGCCGGAATCTAACCATATTCGATTTTTAATTCGAAATCAGAATCGTCGAATAGGAATGAGCTTCACATGACAGGAATTCGATCGTTTATTCCATAAGATTTTATCGCATTTAATTACATATATAAACTAATTAACATGAGATCGAAATCTACCCTTTTCGATACGGACCATATCGAATGTCACTAAAACAAAACTTATACATCTGTTTAATGCAAGTCATAAAAATAAATATTTGTTGATGTAGCGATATAATTTATTCGAATATTATTTATCGTGATTTACGTAACCAGTTACTTCATATTTTGTCAACAACATCATCGATTTTTATAATTATGAATACTTTTGATACGTACACGGTTTCCTGTGTTTCTTGTTAAGTTAAGTTTCATCTAAGAATTAATTAACTATTCTTTTGTTGGGCACGGTACTAAGATGCATTGTCATCCATCAATTCTGCTTATCATGTTCGAAACACGCGGGCCGCCTCGCTAACTCATATGTTGCGTTCAAAGTATCTTCAATCAATTTGTCTTCGGTCATTTTGAAATTACTTTATAGCTCTTTCATCATCGCTGACAGCTTAAACAATTATAAATAGATAGAAAATGTTGCCTCATTGGATATATTCGATTTCTCATTGAGTTCTAATGTCGTTTTCATTTATTTAATTTATCTTGAAAAGTTATGTTACTTGGGATAAAGTTTGTGATTTTTAATATTAATTACTACTCGATCAGTCATGTTCGTCTTTATTAAAAGCGGCCGTTCGGTTTATTATCTTATTCGGATCGAGCGGAGCTCTGTCGAGAAAACTGGTTCCATCTACGGGCGCATGCCTGCTTTTATTTGCTTTAAATTATTTTTGCTCGTTTTTGGCAATCTCCTGACGTTCATTATCTTTACTAACGATCGCAGAGTCTACTTCGTTAAGATTTCCAATCTTACTGGAATTGAATTTCTTCGTTTTAATCGGTTATTCATTTAGTACGGATTGTTTATTGTCTTTATAAATTGCGATTGAACGATGTCGGATCTTTGTCCTCATTCGTCGAGATAAGTGTGACGGTAGAAGCTTGGGGTGGAGTCGGAGGTCGGGATCCTAGATAGCGGAGCGGCTGCGCGGCCGCCGACCCGAACAATGCGCCATATATAAACCTATAGTGATATTTCACACTTTTCCCTATTACAATGGTACAAAGTTCTAAATTGAATACAATTTATCAAAACTTGGAGCATTTGAATGTCACTCTATTGTTGATAATGTCACACTTACATCTCGCCATAATAGATAGTGTGCATTTCAACCCTTTGACGCTTCTATTATTGTTAACAGAGCGTTAGCATCTTATCGTTTGTTTTCTGATTTACCTTTTTTATTAACGAACGTAAATATGAATCATCTAAGTAGTAGTTAGTACTCTGCCCATTACATCGGCATCATTAACTTAAGCTGCTATGATTAAAACGTAGATATATTGTTTATCATAAATGTTAATCAGTATATCCATAAGAGTATCAGCCAAATTCTTAAACGCTAATTTCGAGTAGCTCTTAAACTATGATTTCCTAGGATGATGTTGCATGTCACTTAGCGGTCTCTTTATGTGTTCAGATTTGGCGAAATAATCTGTGCTCATACAGCACAACTAAACAGATGCCATCTAACTTTTACTAAGAGAATAGTATGTCACGATTTCCTAGAAAGCGTATTTGACGCCGTATAGTCCAAGAGTTTACTAGACACCCATAATATTGCACCTGTAATTTAAGGGACCGCAATCGTAGTAAACGAAACGATAAGTATCGTGCAAAAACTCTTGAACGAAACGAACTATCAAGATTAAGTAACACATCGACAACACAAATATAAGTACCGTTTAAGTCCACTTAAAACCTTAATATCCGATCAGAGATAAACAGCATTAAACAGGTGTTTGTCTAGAGTAATTAGTAAGTTCATGGAACTAAAACGATCCTGGACTAATCATTAAAGTCGTTTCTCGTGAACTAAGAATAATTAGCGAATGGTACTAACGGAGACCACGCGCACCTTTTAAACCAGTTAAATAAAATACTTATTTGCATTACTTTCTTTTTATTTTTACCTTCCAGAAAAGGACTTCTTAATTCTTTTTTTTAATGTATGGTCATCGATTGCTCGAAAACGGCTTGACCGATTTGGTAATACTTTATTTTTTGGAAGGGTATTCTCTCTGATTGCTTCCATGGAATTTTCATCAAAATCGGTTCAGATGTTTGATATTAAAATTAAAGTAAGTGGCACGCGAAAATACATATTATGCTTTTAAATTTGATTCCATTTTTTTATAGAGTGTTATTATATTGTTCGTACATTCGTCATTTTTGTGGCTTACATAATATACTCAGCATTAACTTTTCGCCAGTGCCGTTATCCAAACGAAGTTTTCCATCAATATACTATAAACATTGTGTAATGTTTTTGCGAAGTTAGTTACATAAAAATCAATTTCCGAACGTATGCAAACATATCACTTCAGAACGACTATATTCAGATTTTTTTTTGTAAGTATTAGAATAATCACGGGTTGTGTCACAATTGCAACATGCGAAGTCGGGACAATTACTATTCAATAAATATCTCAATGACAATAATAATTTATAATAATGTATTTTAAGATATGCATGTACATAAGTAATTTAATTATGCTCCGTTTTTATGCAAATTTAAATAAGAGTATTTAACCTTCTTGCATTCAATTAATAACTGGTTAGTTCATGTCGCAGCATGTAAGTTTTTAATTGGTTATTTCGTTTACATATTAAACTCTATATTTTTATTATCTTATCGTAACGGTTTTCGTTTTGTTTTGCTGTTTGAACGGACGATGTGTAATTTATAGCTTTTATAAATTTATCTTTTAAGGGTTCCGTGCTCTTGTGTCAACGCCTTAATAGTTATTAACGCTTCTGATAGATAATTGAATTTTTTGACTGAATATGTATTTCTATTGCCTTTATAAAAATAAAAAATAAAAAACGTCAAATGTCAATCCGACATTATAATTTTTGGCTATTTATATTTATATTGTAGGGCCTCTCTGTTGCAAAAATATTAAAAAGTACATAGTGCTTCTTATTAAAAAAAGTATAAAAAAATAATTATCTTGTATGATAGCATGGAACCCTTTCTGTGCGAGTCTCACCTACACTTGACCGGTTTTATTTTAAAAGGTTGTCTTTTTATTCGCGTTGATACCAAAAAGGTTTTATTTGTTTTTGAGCATAAAGTTCTTACTGGTATAAGAGAATACGGTGATGATACAGCTTTACGGTTTAAGTTAGTTTTATTGCTATTTGAATTGCTCTCGGTATTTCGATTAAGGTTCTTTATGATAGGCTGTTTCGTAAAGTTTTATTAACTTTAATACTTGTGTATTGTTTTTAATAAAACGTACTAGATATTTCGATTGCGTTGAATTTTTAGACAGTGAAATATATACTAATTAAAGGAACATTTTATTCGTTTGGTTAACTTGTTTATTAGAGATAAAACGTAACTATTACAAGAACATATATTACACCCTCAACCTTAATTTTAGTATGTAAATACAGTTTTCATCAGAATCAACGATTTCACTTCGGCATTTTACATTACAATTATAATTAAATGTAGATAAGAATTATATCCCTTTAGACTCGTCGCATTCTTGAAATACGTTTGTGACGTTTGAGGGGGGATTAGATTAAGTTCTTTTTGGAAATAACGTGTATCTGAAAACATTCCCAAAGCGTTGAACTTTACTTTGAGAATCGTGGTGATACGTACACTAATATGCTACATACCTAAGTAAATAGTTAAATAAAAAGTAAAGTAAAGTAACAGCCTGTTAATATCCCACTGCTGGGCAAAGGCCTCCTCTCCTATTAAGGAGAAGCTTTAGAGCTTAGTCCACCACGCTGCTCCTCTGCGGGTTGGCGGATATACATGTGTCAGAATTTCTCCCGGCACATGCAGGTTTCCTCACGATGTTTTCCTTCATCGCCGAGCTCGAGATGAATTTAAACACTAATTTAGCACTTGAAAAATCAGTGGTGCTAGCCAGGGTTTGAACTCGCGAGCATCGGTTGAGATCGTTGTGTTCTAACCACTAGGCCATCTCGGCTCAATAGTTATATATTAATTATTTTTGGATTAAATAAATAAAAAAAAAAACGAAACAGAATAAAATAAAAAATTAAATAAGGACACATCGTCGAAAGCAAGAATTACTGTTATACGTTGTGCTCTCAAACTCCCATAAAGATTTACATAAGTTATTTCTCATTGCTTACGACCAAGTATCTGTTACTAGGTTACAGAGTTGTTTATATCGCTCTCGAGAGTAAAACTTACAAATGTAATTCTCGCCTTATAATGAGAAGAAACTAAAATCTTTAGTCTTCAATATACACTTATCTATATTTAGCTAAAGTCCTAAACCGAAACCTATGTTTTATTAGCATTCCACAATCGAACGACATCGTTTAATATCAAAACAGCGGTGAGTATTAAAATGTTTGATCAAATTTTTGGAATGGCCGCCGTTTCAACGCTAAGTTCCCACGAGAAAGGTCGTAACTATTCAAATTAGCTGGCCCGTGGATTGTGCCAGCTGCCACGGTGTTGCAAGGTTAACTGTCGGAATTAATGAGGATTTTATGAAGTGGATAGACATCGTTCGAGATTGATAGAAAAACATTATGGGGATTGAAACGCCAACGCGCAATTTAATAATTATTCGCTATTAATTCGTTGATTAAAAAAGTTTTTTTTTTTGTAATTTGAAAAGATTTTAGGTTTCTTATAAAAGCGCTATAGAAGTTGAGGTTATGTTTTTTAATCTATTTACTAATATACCTAACTATACCTATTTATATGCCACGTTCTGTAATATAAAAGGTATATTGATTATTAATTTATTAGGCGTCATTAGATTCATCTAAAGTAGAAAAGGGAGAAGGACAGGGAGGGACATAGAACACTTACAAATTTTTCTTGCAATTATCTTTATTTTTTTATACCACTTATCTAAGTCTCGTTTCAGAGCTTTTGTTTAGCTCTTGTAGTAGTTTTTAGGAAACTCTTGTTCGCGATTACCTAATCATTTATATTCCGTACTCATCCCGCTTATACGTCGGTTCCTTTGTAAATACTCCGCATATATTTTTCACGTAACATTCGCTTAGAATCGTTGTAAACCTAAATATTCTTAAAAAAAATATTTTTTAAAAGTCATCTGCTTTGTACGTGACGTGATTGATACGTGCATTAGATAAAGTCTAAAAATAATAACAAAAATCTAATAAATACACCAATCGATCAATGGGAATTACATTTATTAATCTTTTATTTGTCAACATAATAATATTTAGCTAATATCAATACTTAAACTGAGATAACCTCTACGTTATATATCTTCTTATGTAATAACATAAAACAAAACATATCTTTTATTATTATTATTTACAATCACTAAGAAATATATTAAAAGTATCGAAAACAAACAATGGTCCTTCGGAGCCAGGACGTCTAACAAATATCCATTTCAAAATTCGGAGCAGAGCAAATTATCTTGACTAATACCGGAAGAATCACGCTGTCGTGTTTTTTATATGACTGAATAGCTCTTTCATACTGTTCATATTCAAAGATCATTTCCATTAGAATTCTAAACCACACATCGCTTGATATTGTAATGTATCTCATACATAACGTAACTCACGAATGGTAAGCCTTATATCAGAAGAGCTTAAAACATTTGTAAAGCAAAATAAACTTCTAAAATAATTTGCGTATGTATCCATACACATATTGTGTGGAAGTAACTATATGTCTGTCTCTTTGTTATCTTCTCCCGTCTAAACCGACCGATTAGACCTTTTAGAAGGACACGAACAATTTTTATCGCGAAAATTAAACTTGTAGGTGGTAAATAAGATAGATGAACTATTATATAAAATATCGATTCTTTCCCAAAGAGTTGGCCTATTCAAAATAATTTTCTCATACATATGGTAACAGCTATAGTACCAAATTCAAACTATACTTTATTGAAATAATATTTTAAAGCACTTTTGAAAAAATATTTGACCAATGGCCATGTTTTAGATTTTTGTAAAGCTACCACCGATTCGGAATGTAGACTACCGAACCGACAAGGAACTCGAAAATGACTCCTTTAAAATGACGTAATCACATATAAGTTTCATCGAATACGTAGTCGATAAAACGTTACATATTATCGATTTCACAGTTACCATGCCAAGTAAAGTGCAATTTCGACACTATCCTCTCTATAAATTCATCTCGATTCATAACTGTCAATAAAAAGCCATTTGATAGATAAACATTGCAATCAGTGTCCGTCTAGCTGGCGTTTGAGGCGCCGCTTGCGCAAGATGACTGGTGGATAGGACATCGGCGATCATTCAAAACGTGATTGTGTTCAAATTAATCTATTTAGCCTGTTGCTATGCTACAAACGAGTATACGAGTTACTCTGAAGGTTGGGGGGGGGGGGGGGCTTGTAACTCCAAAATGTTGTACGTTTTAAAGATAAAGTAATTTTTATCCGAGCATTACGCGATAACGTGGTATTATTCTAAATGCTAATCTCAGTTGTTTAGAAATGATATAAACCATTGTCATTGCCATTCGTTCAATCTACTAAGTACGAGGTCTTATACTAAGGGGGGGGACCTTTTCGCCCCAAAAACGGTACACGTTCATATTATAAAAAATTACATTTGTTTGTAAGTTTATATGTAGTTGGTAATCTCTGAAACTATTGATTCAATTTGTAAATATATATTTGTGGTAGATAGCTCATTTATTGAGAAGCTTAAAGGCTATATTAGAAAAAGGTAAAAATATTTAATAAGTATCACATGAAGCAAATGAAGAAAATAAGCAAAATTCAGTTTTTTCAAATACAGTTTTGTTTTTTCCAGGGAACAAGAGGCGCTATCTCACTGTCAAAACGCGCCGTCCCAGGGCGGGCCTCCTCCCAGGGAGCACTCCCTCCTCCTCTGCTGCTTCAAGGACCTCTGCAATCACGAAGACAGCCCGCTCGCTCGAGCGAGGCTTAACCTCACCAATGATTTAGGTAAATAACTTTGAAAACTAAATAATATATTTTATTTATAACTAGTTATATATACATATATATATATATATATATATATATATATATATATATATATATATATATATATATATATATATATATACTGAAGAGTTTGGTTGTTTTACTGTTTGTTTGAACGCGCTAATCTCAGGAACTACTGGTTCGAATTTAAAAATTCTTTTGTGCTAGATAGTTTATTTTTTGAGGAAGTCTATAGGCTATATTACATCACGCTACGGCTCATACGAGCGAAGCAGTAACCATAAGGGACCATAACCATAAGTAAACCGCAAGGGACAGCTAGTGTTTATATAAAATTGTAATGTGTCTGTTCGTTGGAACATCACGGTCGATAAATCGAAAATCACGTAAGCGAAACTGCGAAAAAGAAACTTATTTATAAAACATTTCCAATAATTTCTAATGATCGAGGAATTCAAACTATAAAATACTGCTTAATAATAAAATATATTATTTTCTGTTGCGTGAAGACACTTGATCCGTAATTCTTCATAGATATGTATTTATTAGCGATACTTGTAATTAAATTATTTATATATGTATTAATAAGTATCCTCCGTGCACACATTTTGTTTCAATTTATATACATATTTCATCAAGATTTAAATTAAACAATACTGTGTCAAGCCACACGCACATCATTTTGAGAAAATATCGTCTAAAGATGTCAAACCTATTCTGAATATATTTGTTTGAATAAGTATATATTCATATTTTTTTTTTCTTTTTTGATAAAAGGTATAACGATTTAAAAGCAGGTTTATATATTTAATATATTATGTACTAAAAAAAGTTTTTCTTTTTAAATATATTTAACTAAGAAACTTTTTCCGTACTTATTTAGTTCACATGACTTTATTTTTATTGAATATTGTTAAATGGGTGATGCGGTATCAAAATACATAAATATCTCCGAATTTTACTTTTTGTAGGTTGACACATTATTGTTTATCAGCATCCGGATCTGGTATTTAAAGTTTCTTTGAAGTTTTGGGCTTTATATAAACAGCAATCGTCAGAAAAATAATCGATAAAATCTCATTTAATCCTTAAGTTCGAAAATTGTGAAAATATCGAAAAAATTTTAACAAAATACACAAAAAATAGCGACATAATTGAGCGGCTCTTTCTTTTTGAAGTCGGAGAAGTTGTAAACATAATATTTATTTACGTCCAGGAGATAACTTCATAATTGTATAGTAGAGACCATTAAAAACGTTTATCATACATATAGGTCATGATAATTATATCAATCAATATATTTCTATGAAATAATAAAATACTCATGTATATACTCATATATGGACGCTGATAAGCAATACTGTGTCAAACCAAACTGACTTTATTTTGAGAAAATGGCGTCTAAAGATGTCGAACCTATTTAAAAAAAAATCTGTTTGAAGAAGTATATATCTATCTTTTCTATTTTGATAAAAAATGAATGAATTCAAAGCAGATTGGCTAGTAAACAGTTTTTTCCTAATAAGTTTTCCAAATATATGATTATTGCATAATCCAAAATATGGAAAACACTCCAATATTCTAAATATTATATTAAGAACCTTTTTTAGGTACTTATTTAGTTTATGTACTTGAAAAATGTTTGAATAATGTCAAATACTTAAGGAATTATCAGAAGACATCAATATCTTTAAATTGGACTTATTGTGGGTTGACACAGTATTGCTTATCAGCATCCGTATATACTCATACATATATAGTATGTATACGAGTGTCAATATAACAACCGTTTCCGCGAACAAAGATATTATTCTAAGCGCTCTCTTATCTTATGTAAATTCAATATGACTCAACCACAATTGTACTTCTTTAGAATAACATTACACTGCTCATGGTAACGTTTTAAAGACAAACTACCACGTTTGCGTTATGGTTTATAATTATGTAGGTATATAGAGATTGATGGTTAACTACTAAACTACAACTTAGAGCTATTAACAAAATTTTCAAAATCGATCCACAAACGGCGAAGTAATCCGTGAACAAAAAAAAGACCCCGTCGAATTGAAAACCTCCTCCTTTTTTGAAAGTCGGTTAATTAATTTAGGTCTTAAGTTAAAAGTAACTGTCAAATTAAATGTAAAACTGAATTATTTAGTAAGTAAAATAAATAAACTGACTAATAAATAACAAAATAAAAAGATCTCTCTGACTAGACTCGAATCGGCTTCTAAAAGGCTTCTAGTAACGTAGATATAATCTATATTTATTCTAAACGCGATTAGCTCTTGTCAACGATTACGTTATTATATTTATTATATGTCAATTGATAAGTAGGTTAAGAAATTATTGTGCAATATACACTGGTAATTGCACAATATATTAGTTTGTGCAAAAATTAGCTAGCTACTAACATCGCCTAGCAACTGCCATTCTATTAATAATTAATTAATTAAAAATAAAAAAAATGATCAAACTTTAATCATTTATAAATTATTTAATAATCTATAATTGTACCATTTACCTTACATGGTATAACGTAATTATATTGGTTCTGTGTGAAATATACCATTAATTCGTTTTGCAATGGATTAAAGATATAACAACAAAAAATCTATACTAATATTATAAAGAAGAAAAATTTGTTTGTAAGTTTATTTAGAAAACAAAATTTATCAGTGTAATCCTCGCCTAACAGCAATGATAAACAATTTAAGTTAACATCTAAGTAAGTCTGTAAGCCAAAAATAAAGTCTCGCCTAACACTATATACAATTAAAAAAAAAAAAGTTTTATCAGCCCTGACGTATTAATTTCGCAGTGTTAATTGTTATATTAAACGCATCACTCATTCGATCCTATAACGTTCGTGCGATTTCCGGCTACCGGCCCACACGATATGGAGTTTTGCATATTCTCAGAACAAGCGCCTCGTAGGCATTTTGTTATAGTAATTCTGCTAAATATATTAGTGAAGTATGAAACATACTATTGGACATACAACTCGACATAATCGATATCTGCGAGCTGAAGATTCTAAATTACACTAGTCGTCCTTGTTAGACTATAAAATATCAAGTCGAGTTTTCATTAGTTCTGACCAGATAAATTACGATAACTATGGATGAGCCATTTTATCGTAATGCGATAGATTCTGACAGTTTATTTCTGTTTTTTTTTTACTACAACGAAAAAATCAAATCGTGTTATAATAGTTATGCGCGTAATAACCCTGAAGTATACTAGATAGCATTTCAAAACACATTGTTGCTTACGCAATTGTAAGTTGCCTATAATATGTTTCCAGCTTAATATAGTATAAAGTATAATGGTACTAAATCGTATTGATGTAATCTGCCTTCAATTATTTTAATTGTATCTAAGTTTAAACGTCGTTTATGCTAAATTAATTGCTTTTAATATTTATAATTAAACAAGAGTTTGTATTTAATTTTAATATAAAATGCCATATCATTAATTTCTATAATTATATTTAAAACAAATGTACGTATATAATTATTATATTTTATTATGTATGCGGCAGTAATAATTCATAAATTTATTTTTAGTTCATTTATATTTGAAAATATGCCTAAAAGTGGGATTAGAGGATTCTGTTCAGAGTTGTTAATATAGTTTTAACCATTCAACCATAAAAAGTGAAAATAAAACAAACGAAACGTATTGAAATTTCAAAAACAAAACTCAAAATTTGCGACATACAGTGGGTATTTTAAAATTGTAACTAATCTTCCCAATTTATCATAATGTTAATCTTAATTTACCCACAAACCCGTAGCGGAGCAGCGTAGTCGATTAAGCTCTAAACCTTATCCTTAATACGAGTGGCCTTGGTCAGCAGCAGTGGAACATTTACTTTACCTTTTAATTTTTAATTAATCTATTGCTATTTAAAAAAAAACTAAATGAAATATTCTTTATTTACAGAAGGGAGCGTGGCCAGCGAACGCGGTGCATCCTACAACGGGGAAGTTTGGTTCAAAGCCGCGACGATAGCGGTGCCGGTCTGCGGAGCACTCATACTGTTCCTGCTGGTCGCGGTGGCCGTACGACTGCTACGAGCTGATGCATTGCTGCAGGCTGATAGAAAACTCAGGTATAAAATTAAGTTTTTTTATTCTGTAACTAAAGACATGTATTTTTAAATAGAATATTCCTGTTCTAAGTTTAAATAGTAGTTAGTTACAATCGCCTAACTTTACAAATATACAATTTGTCATCGGCCACATTTAATAGCGTTTGAAATAATTTTATAATATTTTTTATATCGCTCTCATAACGACACTCACTAAATATAGAATGTATATGTAGAAATAAACTAAAACGAAATATAATATAATGAAAAAATAAATCAACATTTCAATCACCTCACTTCTTGCAAGCGACGTTTTATTGGAAATAATACTTGAAATACTTTTTATTACTAGGCAAAAACTATCGACTATTTATTTTTATATAGTAACATTTAACGTTTTTCTAAAAAAAAAATCGTCACGTACTATCGTCGAACACATCAATAACAATAATAAATTTATTTACAGGGGTGGGTACATGTCACCGCCACAGCACAGCACAGAAGATGTGAAGAAAGTTTGGGTGGGAAACTCCTCCGCCCCACTACTAGTGACACCTAGCGGCTGCCTCGTCGCGGTGGAACGCGCGCAGCTAGTCGACGTACCCCCCTGCCAACAGTTCTGTGATATACAACGATAGACTGCACTCAACGAGCGAGCAATCTCTTTAGCGCACTGTACCATGGCCTGACGGAATAGTGTAAGGTAAATGTGAGGCTTTAAACGTGAAAAATATGGTACATATCAATGTTACAGGTTCAGAATGTTACGTAGTACGGGGTGTCGACGATAGATGGCGTTGTAGATAGAATAATATTTCGATGGCAGTAATATTTTGTTTTGTTTCTTTGTGAAGTATGAAGTATGTAAATTCGTTCCAAGTTTGAATCTTTTGAAAATTTGATCTCAGTGTAGTGTCCGTCATTTCACGGTACAGCGCGCACGCATACCAAATCTACCACAATGTATATTTAACTGTTATTTTTTTAAGCGCTTCGTGTTCCTTTTATTTGTAAATGTAATCAATTTTGACTTTAATTTCTTCATTTAACGACCGTAACATAAGTTACCAGAATATTATGAAAATTGTTTTGTATGACATTTTGTAAACATCAAACATTTTATGTTAACTTTAGATTTTGTCAATTGTTCTAGATTATAGACAAATTTGAAGCCCTACAGAACATTTTTAGGGTTCCGTACCTTAAAAGGAAAAACGGAACCCTTATAGGATCACTTTGTTGTCCGTCTGTCTGTCTGTCTGTCTGTCTGTCTGTCTGTCTGTCTGTCTGTCTGTCTGTCTGTCTGTCTGTCTGTCTGTCGGGATGTCAACCCTTTTTTCTCAGAAATGCATAGACGTATCATGTTGAAATTAATATCATATACTCAAGTCTACGATGACATGCGGCCGTGAAAATACTAAAGTTCTAAGTCAACGCAATCAAAAGATAATGGAAAATATGTCGTATATTTTGACCATTTTAGCGTTTTCGCAAGGGAATCAAAACCTATAGGGTACTTCCCATTGACCTAGCACGATGAAATTTGGCAAGAAGTAAGATCTTATAGTACAAATAAAGGAAAAAATCTGAAAACTGTAAATTTTTGTATGTATGTTTGTCTGTTTGTAAGTTTGTCTTTCAACCTTTTTCTCAGAAACGCGTGAAGGTAACAAATTTTTATCAACGTCAAGTACTCAGAGTTGTAATTACTAAGAGCTGTGAAAAAATCAAACTTCTAAGTTAACGCAATCAAAAGATACGGTCATTTATATCACATATTTTAAGTATGATAGCGTTTTTAACGTTTTCGCAAGGGAATCAAAACCTACAGGGTACTTCCCATTGACCAAGCATTATGAAATTTGGCCAGGAGCAAGGTCCTTTAGTATACATAAAGGAAAAAATCCGAAAACTGTAAATTTCTGTTCGTGTGTCTGTCAGTCTGTACGTCTGTCTTTCAACCTTTTTCTCAGGAACGCGTAAATGTATCAAGTTGTAAATTGTCCAAGCGGAAAATATATTAATCTTAGAATTAAAATTATACGTACTTGTAACAAATTAACATAGAAGTTGACCATGGTCAAAAAAACAATTTTACAAACACTAAGAAGAAATTTGTATCAATACGAAAACATTAAAAAGCAGCAAACCTTTATAAACAACGCAATGCAATCTATATATCGCAGCTAACAAAATGATAGCGCGATGCAGCGTACAGCTAATGCCATCTATTACAACATTGTGACATTAACTGTGATATAATTCTGCTCGATTAATAAAAATTTTTATTTTAATTATTATTTAAACGCGCTTAAAATTATAAAATAAACTTTTCATTTAAAAGTTTTATCGTCGATTTATAACGTCATTACGTAATTAACATTCAATATAAGAGCTTCACGCGATTTGATTTAAGTACTCGTATTGACTTAGTACGAAAATTTTAAAATTAAATTCAAACAGATCGAGTTATTTAATTTACTTATTTATCTACACATATAAGTCTTCTGGTTATTAGTAATATAATTAGTTATTAATAAATAAACAATTAGTTTTGTTCGAATTAATATCTAATATATAAAATTCTCGTGTCAGTTTTCGTTGCCATACTCCTCCGAAACGGCTTGACCGATTTTGATGAAATTTTTTGTGCTTATCCGGTATCTATGAGAATCGGCCATCATCTATTTTTCATCCCCCTAAATGTTAGGGGTAGTCCACCCCTAAATACTAGGAAATTATTTATATGGCAAAACAACGTTTGCCGGTCAGCTAGTATATATATATATTTCGATATTTTGATTGATAATGTAAATCTAAATATTTTACGAACGTAGTGCAGGGGTAGTTGAGTGTAGTAGAATATAAATAAAAATAAAACGAGAATAAAATATAATATAATTATGTTGTTAATGTCGAAGTCAACAAGTTAGTTCATTGAAATTGTCAAGAGATGGCGCTAGGTGTATCGCGCTATAACTTTTTTTTTTGAAAGTATAAGGTGTATTAGTACTTAAACTAAAATTTTGTGTTTCCATGGATTGCATCCATGATCGTGTTTTAAATTAAAGTGCTCTTAAGTAGTTTCAAAATAGTTTTTGGGACGTGATCCATATTTACATAATATTTGATTATATTTAAGCGACTTCTAAAAAGGAGTGTTTTCAATTCGACCTTGTATTTAATTTTTTTTATGTTTGTTCGCCGATTACGCCGCCATTTGGGTACCGATTTTCAAATTTTTTTTTTTGTTTGAAAAGGTATACTTCCAAGGTGGTCCCATTGTCTTCAGGTCAGGATCAGATGATGGGATCCTGGAGAAATTGAGGGAACTCCTCAAATATTATAGGCAAGCGTATACCGATTTAGGTATTTTTGATAGTAACTTATGTTGGAACTGATGATGAAGACCACAAATGGCGTAGATGGGTTAGTCTTATATAGATTTCTATAAGTTTGTACGGAACCCTCGGTGCGCGAGTCCTACTCGCACTTGACCAGTTATTTATTACATCATTGTAACAAAATGTCATACAATACTTTTTTTTTTTAATTTTGACAATACGGAAATACAATTATTAAGTGGTAATAGCCCTTAAGGGTGTAATTTTAAGCACCATTTCCGGTTAGTACATGATAATACAATAATTAATAACAACGTTGACTATGATAGGTTTTCTTTGCATTTAAAAACTAATCTGATTTTACTTCATTATATTAAGTTATTATTTCTTTTGTAAATTTCTTTGTAGCTGACAATATATTGTAAAATATAGGTTATAATTGGTTAGAAAATGTACTTTATTATAGAAATTTCGCTAACAAAATGCTTTATATGACGAGACAGTCATAAAATCCAAAATGTTAATATATCTTACATAGTAACCTAAGATATACACGGACTGATGATACATGATTTGTTAGTTTATTTAATTCTGACTACGTTCACGTTTGAAAACTATATTCCTAAGATTTTTTACATGATATTTTTATAAAATTCAACATAAAATTTTACAAGATTTGTTTATTTCTATTTAAACTTTCGTTTTTTAGCATAAAGATAATAGTGATTTTTTTTTCAATCATTTAATATGCTGGCAATACTGGAAATAAAAAAGAATATTTTAAAATAAAAACATTTGGTAAATATGTATTGTATTTGTATTAAAAAAAAACTTTTTATAAAATAATACATTTATCAGGCAACACTTTAAAGAGGCTACCAATATGTAGTTCTTAAACGTGTACGTTTCCAGAAAAGTATGTCACAATAATATAAAGAAACTATTTTTATAATGTGTAAATTATAACGTTTGTAAATATAGTGCACTAAGTTACCCGTTATCGAGCATACGAGTTGCATTCTGAAAGTGAAATTCATTGGCAGGAATGCTAGTCTTATATATCTGATTTTTTAACTTTTATCTCAATTAACTGCAATGGATTGCACTTGTGGTCGAATATTACGGTTAATGATAATGACCGATTTTTTTTTCATTTTTGTAACTGGCAATGTTATATTCACGTCAAAATTTAGAAAAGATATTCAAAAACTAAAAACTTTAAATTAATTATTTTAACAAAACAATGAATTATGTAATATTTTTTTGTACATAAATATTAGTTTATTTTGTATATTCCTTTCTGGTGACAATTAATTTATGACCGTTATTTTTTTTATTTTACGTGTACATTACCAAAAAAAAAATCGAATATACAGTCTGTATAATTCCCTATATTTCGACCATTATTCAGAAATTGACTTTAATAAGCTTCCCTAAGGTGCCTTACCTTTTTATAAGTTTTATATAATATATAAGTGTTTTAATATATAGGTGCAAGTGAAATACTCCATAATGTTAATGAATATACCTGCGACTTTATGTAAATATGTATGATGTATAAAGCATAAACGAATAAATGAAATTATTTTATACATTATTGTGTTTTATTCCGAGTTTTATAAAGCATTTCTTTTTAAAATAAAATAGGTTTTAAGCATATATTAAAAATACCTAAGCGTATGTTCATACATAATTAAATAATAACGCATCACACTCAACGTCCCCCATTATGATCGCGTGACCTTGTGTCGGGGGTCCGGAAACACTCACAACACTAACACAAACACCCAGACCACGACAAACATCTGTATGGCCAATACACACGTTTGCCGTGAGCGAGGATCGAACCCGCGACCGTTAGCGCTTTAGTCAGTTGCAGTGACCATTAATATACCATAGTCAGTTGCAGTGACCATAAATCTTTTATATAAATATGCTTCTTAATACTAATAATGAAATAAAACATACGAACAACAATGACGCCCTTCGGATACGAAACCCTATAAAGAAACAACCTTTTAACTAAGAAAGAAAAATATGTAACTAAGTTAGTTCATATTCTAATTTTATTTTCAATAAATGTAATACATTTATTTTACATTATTCTACACGTTTACTTGGATAACATGCATTATTCGTGTTATTTCGATTTAAATCAAGTGCGAGTAGGACTCGCGCACCGAGGGTTCCGTACAAACTTATAGAAATCTATATAAGACTAACCCATCTACGCCATTTGTGGTCTTCATCATCAGTTCCAACATAAGTTACTATCAAAAATACCTAAATCGGTATACGCTTGCCTATAATATTTGAGGAGTTCCCTCAATTTCTCCAGGATCCCATCATCTGATCCTGACCTGAAAACAATGGGACCACCTTGGAAGTATACCTTTTCAAACGAAAAAAAAATTTGAAAATCGGTACACAAATGGCGGCGTAATCGGCGAACAAACATAAAAAAAAATTAAATACAAGGTCGAATTGAAAACACTCCTTTTTAGAAGTTGCTTAAATATAATCAAATATTATGTAAATATGTATCACGTCCCAAAAACTATTTTGAAACTACTTAGGAGCACTTTAATTTAAAACACAATCATGGATGCAATCCATGGTAACACAAAATTTTATTTTAAGTACTAATACAGCTTATACTTTCAAAAAAGCAAAGTTATAGCGCGATTCAGGATACACTCAGCGCCATCTCTTGACAATTTCAATGAACTAACTTGTTGACTTTGACATTAACAACATAATTATATTATATTTTATTCTCGTTTTATTTTTATTTATATTCTACTACACTCCACTACTCCTGCACTACGTTCGTAAAATATTTAGATTTACATTATCAATCAAAATATCGAAATATATATTAGTGTTGCCAAGACGAAAATAATTAGTCCTTAATTCGAACAAAACTAATTGTTTATTTATAAATAACTAATTATATTACTAATAACCAGAAGACTTATATGTGTAAAAAAATAAGTAAATTAAATAACTCGATCTGTTTGAATTTAATTTTAAAATTTTCGTACTAAGTCAATACGAGTACTTAAATCAAATCGCGTGAAGCTCTTATATTGAATGTTAATTACGTAATGACGTTATAAATCGACGATAAATCTTTTAAATGAAAAGTTTATTTTATTATTTTTAGCGCGTTTAAATAATAATTAAAATAAAAAAAAATATATTAATCGAGCAGAATTATATCACAGTTAATGTCATAATGTTGTAATAGATGGCATTAGCTGTACGCTGCATCGCGCTATCATTTTGTTAGCTGCGATATATACATTGCATTGCGTTGTTTATAAAAGTTTGCTGCTTTTTAATGTTTTCGTATTGATACAAATTTCTTCTCAGTGTTTGTAAAATTGTTTTTTTGACCATGGTCAACTTCTATGTTAATTT
The DNA here is from genome assembly GCA_037950945.1 of Hypolimnas misippus. Classification (NCBI taxonomy): domain Eukaryota; kingdom Metazoa; phylum Arthropoda; class Insecta; order Lepidoptera; family Nymphalidae; genus Hypolimnas; species Hypolimnas misippus. The sequence continues at coordinate 10,956,187 of JBBEEQ010000006.1, forward strand.
GTTACAAGTACATATAATTTTAATTCTAAGATTACTATTTTTTCCGCTTGATCAATTTACAACTTGATACATTTACGCGTTCCGGAGAAAAAGTTTGAAAGACAGACGTACAGACTGACAGACACACGAACAGAAATTTACAGTTTTCGGATTTTTTCCTTTATGCATACTAAAGGACCTTGCTCCTGGCCAAATTTCATAATGCTTGGTCAATGGGAAGTACCCTATAGGTTTTGATTCCCTTGCGAAAACGTTAAAAACGCTATCATACTTAAAATATGTGATATAAATGACCGTATCTTTTGATTGCGTTAACTTAGAAGTTTGATTTTTTCACAGCTCTTAGTAATTACAACTCTGAGTACTTGACGTTGATACAAATTTGTTACCTTCACGCGTTTCTGAGAAAAAGATTGAAAGACAAACTTACAAACAGACAAACATACATACAAAAATTTACAGTTTTCTGATTTTTTCCTTTATTTGTACCATAAGATCTTTCTTCTTGCCAAATTTCATCGTGCTAGGTCAATGGGAAGTACCCTATAGGTTTTGATTCCCTTGCGAAAACGCTAAAATGGTCAAAATATAACATATTTTCCATTATCTTTTGATTGCGTTGACTTAGAACTTTAATATTTTCACGGCCGCATGTCATCGTAGACTTGAGTATATGATATTAATTTCAACATGATACGTCTATGCATTTCTGAGAAAAAAGGGTTGACATACCGACAGACAGACAGACAGACAGACGGACGGACAACAAAGTGATCCTAAAAGGGTTCCGTTTTTCCTTTTAAGGTACGGAACCCTAAAAACCAATTAATAGGTCATATTTATTGAAAATTCTATGGTAACCTCTGAGCGCTAGTCCGTTTAAATAAAAAAAGTTCCAAATTGGTACTAAATGACAAAGGTATTAGGTACCAAATTCCAAAGTGTAAGGACGTGAAGCCGCGAGGAACTGCCACTAATTTATATAGTTATTTCTCCTACTGCTTGGGCCCTTAAAATTTGAGCATTCAGCTGGCACACCCTATCCTTGTCTGATAATAAATCATATACATCATAATTTAATCAATTTTTTTAAGTTTTTTTTTATTTATGATAATAATACTTAAGGCCATCTGCAGGAACATCCATATTATTATTTTTATAAAAATTCTATTGTGATTAAATAATAAATAAGTGCAGTTAAGTTTAGATGGGATCCTTTACTACCAACTACATAAAATCAATGGTAAAATATTAAAATGCGAAGTAAAAATAAGAAAATGAAATGAAAGCAGGAAAAAATATGAGATTCGTAAAGGGCCGCCAGGGCCGCTGTTACTATCCATATAAAATTGATAACTAAAATAAAAATAATGTTTTTAAATATGTTTATTGTCAAATTTGCAGCGCTCATACACTAAAACTATTCATTTTACAAATATAAAGTGTTTATAAATAATAAATAAACGCATCACACTCAACGGCCCTCATTAGGGTCTCATGATCCTCTGTCGGATGTCCGTAAAAACATAACATTAACACCCAGCCCACGGCAAACATCCATATCGCCAATACGTTTGCTGTGAGCGGGGATCGATCCCGTTGGCGTTTCAGTCAGTTGCAGTACCAAAGCATCAACCTTCCCGTCAAATTTAAATCCATTATAGGTGAACTTTTCTGGTGTGATTTATTATTAAAGAAGATATTGTCAAAACATAGTTTTAGACGTCATTTTTCAATATAACAGCGCGACCGACAAAGATACGAGGTGGCAAAGTCGAAATTTGTATAAAGCACATAAAATCTAAAGAGTTATCAATTTTCAAAAGCCCCGCAAATCTTTCCAGCTAAAATTACCACATCATAGATATAAAACGAAAAAGAGTTTTTATATATAATGTATGCTGGTACCTATGTTTTGAAAGTATAATATCAAGGAAATGTTGCAACATTTTATTAAAATATCTAGAGATCTCATCTCTTATCAGACCATCTTGAGGTCTTTATCGAATGAAACTCATTAATAAATAATATTTCCTAAACTAAAGTTATTCTACGACTTTATCGATATATGAATATTTAAAAAGAGAAAATTGAAATTCTAATCGATTTCATCAATCCAGTCCCATTTAACGAAAGACATCACTATTTATTAAAGTAAATATTGTTAAAAAAATTGTGTTTTTGCATTTGAAAATAAACATTCCATTTTTGTTAATCTCTTGTGTATAACTTTTACGGCCAAAATATAATAAAATAAAGGGAGAGCGAATTTTGTACGTGTTTATACCGATTTTTATATATAAATTAATATTGTGGTAGGTTAAGATGAATTATTTTAGATGACGAAAGGCTATATTCTATGTATATAAGAGTATTATTTTAAAACAAAACCTACATTAATGTGTATAGCACCACAGACAAAAGCTAATCCCTACTAATATTATAAATGCGAAACTCTGTCTGTCTGTCTGTTACGCTTTCCCGCTTAAACCTCTCAACCGATTTTAATGAAATTTGGCACAGACAATCTTTAGACCCTGAGAAAAGACATAGGCTACCTTGCATTGCGAAAAGCGAAAGGACACTCACTCACTCATCACGAAATCTCAAAAACTACAAGTGCTAGGAATTTCAAATTTTGCATGAGGATTCTCTTTAGAACGTAAGAATAAAAATGGGGGTTAGAAGTTTGTATGAAAGTCCTATGTTAAGCGCGAGTGACACCGCGAGGGGCCGCTAGTCTGTAATAATTAATAGCCGTAACTCTACAAGAGATTAATAATCGATAAAGTTATTTGAAAAGAAAAAAATAAGTGGATTTGAGATTGTTACCTTTTGATTATAAAATGAATGCATTTATATTTATACATTCAGTTGTTTACATTTACAAGCGCATTAATTCGATATTTATGGAGTAATCATAATTAATATTTCTAAATTAATAACAGATGGAATCAACAGATAAAAAATCAAAACATATAAATAGTGACATCTCATAAAAACATACAGTTTTTCGTGTTGATATCTGCTGTGTGTTTCTTAAAATATTATAACATACAAAAGGTAAGGTATTTGTTAAATAATAAATAAATATGATTTTTTATATAAATAACTAATACTTTTCTTTAGTGATAAGAAAATACTTAAAAGGGTACTAAAATTCTTATCAGTTATGTTATTTGGACGCTGATAAGCAATAATGTGTCAACCCACAAAAAGTCAAATTCTAAGATATTGATGTATTTTGATACTGCATTACCTATTTAACTTTATTCAAAGAAATGTAAGGTTATATAAATGGTTATAAAAATCAAGTCATATAAACTAAATAAGTACGGAAAAAGTTGCCTAATTAATTGTTTCGAATTACAAGTGCGCTCCATATTTTGCAATTTATACAATAATCTTATATATTTGAAAACCTTTTTCTTAGTTAATATATTAAATATATCAATCTGCTTTTAATTCATCATATTTTTATCAAAAAATAAAAAAAGGTGGATATTTACTTGTTCAAACATAATTGTTTAAAAATAGGTTTGACATCTTTAGACGCCATTTTCTCAAAATGAAGTCCGTGTGGCTTGACACAGTGTTGCATATCAGCGTCCATTTAATGCATATATAATTTTCAAGTAGTTTATTAAGTGTAACAGCCTGTAAAAATCCCACAGCTGGGCAAATGCCTTTTCTCCTATTAAGGAGAAGGTTAAGACCATCATGCTGTTCCATTGCGGTGTTGACGGATATGCATTTATCAGAATTAATCCTAACACATGCAGGTTTCCTACGATGTTATCCTTCACCGCTGAGCATGAGATTAATTTAAACATAAAAGCACTTAAAAACTCGGTGTTGCGGATTAACGGATTAACGGATCATAATTCGTAACCCATATACCAATACGGTCAATAGATTATTTTAATATCGCAGTCCATCTTATTCGTTTGAGATTCATGCAATAAATAAAATTTTACTTAAGTACGATCTTTAACTTCATACATATTTTTAGTAAAAAAATCTACAAAATAAGGACAAGTCGCTATTAACAAATTCACGAATAGCGAGAGTCTCTTGAATGCTTATTAAGTAATAAAAATACCTTTAGACCTTAAACACAGTGGTACCACATCTCGACGTCCTTGCTTAAAGCTTATTGCTCTATCACAGAACTTAATATCGATCCGTCTTTAGATATTAACCTTTAAAACGGACGTTATTAAATAAACACGGCTTATGTCTTGCTTTTGCATTATAAATATTGTTTTATCTTATATTTTAACATTTTTGAAATATATAGAAACTTATTTATTTTTATATAATGCTTTTATGTTTTTCTACATATGCACGATTTTTTCTAGCAATGTTCCATACATTGAGGGTAAAAACCCTTTCACGGTAGTATTTCACACATATGTATATTAAAAACATCATATATTTTAATTTTTTTCCAAATAAATAGTAGATGCCTAGTTAATATCATAGTTACAAATATATTTTTTCGTAAAACAATATTAAGCAGGTTATATGTTATTAATATAAAAAGATATACTTAGGTGATCATTTTAATAATAATAATTTTTTCCTTTTATTTTCTTTATCAAAATATGCTAACACAAAAAAAGGTTATCTTAAATTTGCTTTAAAAAAAGTAACAATCACTTTTATGTTCTGTGATGTATCCACTAATTTGTATTCTCAATACGCATTCATAGAAACAAGACGACGTAATGCTTAGTGTTTAAGTTACTTAATTATAACTTAGGAACCACATAAAGTCTGTTACATTTCAAATAAATAGCACATTTTTCTTAGATTGCAAAAAGTATTTCAGCTTGTACCTGCTAAAATATTATTACATTAAACAAAAATACGTTCATGTGTTTTTTTTAATTATCAGCGTAAAAAATTAAAAATAATTAATAATTATAGTATACAAAGTCTATACATATATATAGACATATGTATAAATAGGTATATAAGACATATTTTTGTACTAAAATGCCTCTTTTGTATAAAATTGAGACATATTTTGTCGGCGAAAGTTGATCATAAGTATCCCAATGGTTAATTTATAAAAAATTACGAAGAAAAAAATAAAGTTAAACAACTTAGTTATGTTATGTTTCTCAATTACTATTTATAATATTATTTATTAAGTTATATTAATCTGTATAAAATTTTTATTCTGTTTATCAGTGCAAAATGACGAGAGCAGACATAATGAAAGGAAATGGCAAAGTGCTAAGTTTCGATCATCTTACATTTTGGGTGGCCAATGCGAAAACGGTAAGTTTTCCTAAATTGTTTACTTTTTTTCTCACGTTGTGATGATGCCATAGACTAAATCAACATATAAAGAATTTCCCTAAATATTTAAAAAAAAAATTTTTTTTTCTTTATATAGATAATATCGTTTCGAATTTATTAATCATAAACATTTAATATTGTTTAGAAAGTTAAATAAAAGTCTGTTTTTATTTGTTTAGGCTTCAAGCTATTTTGTAACCCGCTTCGGTTTTAAGCCATTCGCTTTTAGAGGACCGACTGATGAAAGATCTACAGTTTCTTTTGTCGTTCGAATGAATAAAGTAAGTGAAAATTCATTTTATTATAAACTTAAAGCTCATAAAGTATTTGAAATTATAAGCACCTAAATTTATATTATAGCAAAGTACCTTATTGTGACATCTTATAATATAAAAATGAATCGCTGAATGTGTTGCTAATCGCAAATCTCGAGAGCAGCTGAACCGATTTCCTTATTTCTTTTTTTGTATTTTTATTTTTTGATATAATGTTATTGTTGCGTAATGTAAGTCATAAACTTTCTTTTTTATTTTTTTTATCTTTTTAATTGACCCGGGGTCCCGAATAGAATAGGTATTAAAAAAAAAAATAAAGAATCTACTGTTCCCAGGTTCAGCTAGTTAAAAGCCTTTAACTTACGCAATATTAACAAATTTGAAAGTTTTTTTTTTAATTTTCCATGAAATTAAAGAAACTTACTACACAGCGCCCTACGTAATACCTATGTACATAAACGAGTGAGCGTAAGCGAGCTCTAGAAATAAATTGTAGTTTTGCACTATTTCCCAAATGAAATGTGGTTTATAATAGTCATTTTTTACAGTTTGAAATTTATCAAAGCCAATTTAAACAAAAATATGTGTGTTTACTTAGTAGCTATTATAATTTACCTTTACACTTGGATATCCAAAATAAAACCATACATTATACGAAGCTATACCTATATTAAATTTTAATATCTTACTACAATTATAAATGAAAAGTTTGTGAGAATGATAGAAAATTGTAGCTCTGTCACCCAAAAACTATTAAATAGATTTCAATGACACTTTATAGTAAAGTAGTTTGTAGTTAGGGCATAATAACATATATGTTACTTCTTGTACATAGCACGCAGGCGAAGGTACGAGAAGATGCTAGTATTAAAATTATTAATAGCCTTTGTACATTTTAAGATAACAATAGTATTTGAATCTCCGCTTACAAATGACGACGAGATATCAAAAGATTTGGCAGCTCATGGAGATTTCGTGAAGGACGTCGCATTCCAAGTCTCCGATCTTGAGGCAATTGTGCAGAAAGCTAAAAAAGAGGGTGCTGTTATTGTCGAAGATATTACTGAAGTAAGCGATAATGAGGGAATCATAAAATACGCAGTTCTTAGAACGGTAAGTCGCCTTACAATAATATAGTAGCAATTTCTTTATCTGTCGCAATTATTACAAAATAAAACAACACTTTTTATGTCATAACAACTTAATTAGAAAAATCTAAACAAACATAAATTAAAATATATCCTTCGATATATACAAATTTTATTAAAAATTTAAAATGTTTGTATGAGTTGCAAGAATGCTAGTAGTATTTTTCCGTTCAATCGTTACTTCGATTCTCTGAGAGAAAAATTAATGAGAACTCCAGTCACTTTAAGGCCATCAAACGAGATTTTAACCTAAAAAATGGTCTATTTTATTTATTATTCCTATAAATTTATGTTGTAATTTATGTTTTAGTCACGATAATTTTTATCTGAAAGTGCGATCAACGGAAATTTAAACTTTAAATACTTTATTTTTAAATATTTTATCATGCATCTAAAAAGTAGATTATTTATATACATATATTATATTATTATTTATATAGATAATATTTTACATTATTTTCAGTACGGTGATAATACGCACACGTTAATTGATAGATCAAAGTACACTGGTGTCTTGTTCCCTGGATACGAAGCGCTTGAAGACGACCCAGTGAACGAGATACTGTAAGATTATAACTGTAGAGCTGTTGTAGAACTTAAGATTTTTATTAATATGTATATATCCCAATATGTTAAATATATTTTTTAATAGAGTGAATAACGTAGCCCAATGTTATGTAATCACTGGGGTTCTAGTCTCTAGTTTACATGTTATTATGAATATATTTATGAGAGCATAGACGATTATTCCATCCTAGAGAGAGGAATGGTGCATACTGACGCTATGTATATTAAAATCTTTATGCTAAAAATCGAAATTAGTACTTGTAATTATATTCTGGTTAAGTAGTAAGTTTTTACATAAATTATTTGTCATTAAAACCTGAAAGAATTTACTTTCAGTCTCTTTTTATAACATTCACAGCTTTCGTAACTACTTACGACGAATTTGTAATCATGTTACAGAGTGGTTTTATAACTCTCTCAAGAGATAAACTTACAAATGTAATTCTCGTTATATAAATACTTAGTAAAAAAAGTTAGTGGATGAAACCTTTTCTCAGCCTTTCCTTTAGAAAACAGATGGAAAAAATACCAATATTCATGTATGGTTTGCTTTAATCCAACTATCGATTATATTTTCCGAACCGTTAATTGGTTTTTTTAGTGAATTTTATGATTTAAAAGTGCTTGTCTACTTGAATGAACTGTATTTTGATATTATTTTTTATATGCTTTCTTACAGACCGGACACAAAATTTAATTACATAGATCACGTCGAGGGCAATATGGCGGATGGGACGCTCGAGGATTCGGTCACTTGGTACGAGAAGAACCTTAACATGCACAGGTGAAAGATATTTTTTATTAGTATTAGTCCTAAAATTATTAACAAGTTATATAAAATTATTAACAAGCCGTCTTAAGTCATTCAAGGACCCTTCGGCATATATAATTTGAGGGCACTTCATAACTTCCCTTTTAGGAAACTAAAAAGACATCCAAATGCTCTTCTATTATGTATAATGATTAATTAGATGCGATAATTATACTTGGACGAGGCTCCTATAAGACTAGAGATCCTGGGACTTTTATCCCTGGCCACAAAACATAAAAACTTTTTAAAAAGCATCTTCTAAAGAGTTTTTATGCTATAAAGTTATATTTTTTTAAATGCTAGGCTATATAAAATAAATTTATTTGTTAGTATATAAGGTTTTTTCTTGTGTCTGAAATAAAAATAACAAGTTATTTTTGAAGGTTCTGGTGCGTGGATTACAGCCACGATGTAGTGCCGTACTCCAGTATCAACTCCGCTTCTGTTACAAACCAGAAAGAAACTGTGCTTGTACGTATATAGTTTATTAATGTCCTAGTGAACTAGTTCAAGTAGGCATTTGATTCTACCAATCACCTTTTCGAACTAGTTCACTTTCAATTTAGTTTTTCGTCATATCATCTTTGAAATTCTCGGCTTTTATATACATACATATAAACCTTCCTCTGGAATTACTCGGATTATTGGCGAAAACCGCATTAAGATCTGTTGCATTGCTTAAAAGATGTAAGCGTACAGAAATACCATACTCAATCCTATTTTATAAATACGGATATAATTACGTTAATACCTTTTGACGTTTAAAATCTGTACCTATTTGGAACTTTAACAATATCGTATTATATCGTAAATATTGTTAACCCCAAGATACATATGCCCTTTCGTACTGAGTCGCTAGCTGGTTGCTAGGCAACGTCGTCTAATGTGACAGACATTGTGGGGGTCAAATCGAGTTTGTAATATGCTAAAAAGATATGTCTTTAACAATAATAGCATATAGTGTCGTCCTATTTTATTAGTCTGTAAGTAAGAAGCAATTAAAATTTCTGTTGTCAATTATTTTTATGACCTCATTATTTTGTAAAAATTTAAATTTTTTATTTCAATAAGTAAATAGTTAATTTAAATAAATGTCTTTTTATTAAACTTTTTTTTATAATTTGTTAGATATTCTGAATATATAATATTCTGAATATGTATTATCTAAAATATTATTTATGATTTAACATATTTTTTTTATAGTTGTCACTAAACGAAGCAGCGAAAGGTATTCGACCGACGAGCAAGGCATCTGAGTTCGTGAAGGCGCTGGGCGCGTCGGGAGTCGAACACGTAGCCCTCTACACAGACGACATCGTTTCTACTGTATTTTTAATTACTTCTTTTTACTACCTTTGACCCGCTGTTTCACCCGCGTTTATTTAAGGACAAATTATACTTACATATAGTTAACCTTCCTTACTTGAATCGGATATCGTTCACTATCTCATTGGGTTCAATGATATTTACGCGTGCTTTTTTATTTTATTTTTAATTTATTAACCAAAATCAATATTTATTTAAATAAAGCCTGTGTTACTCCTCATAACATTAGTTATTTGTGAGTAAAAGTGCCAAAATCGGTCTAGAGGTTTCAAAGATTAGCGAAAGCAAATATTCCGCATTTATTAGTATAGATAACTAGTAAAAAGTTTAAAAAACTAAAGCCCGACCACGTAAATACATCCCGTCATAGAAAATTTTAATAAATTTTTGCAGCCTACATCAACCGGGCCATGATAACGAATCTTTTGACACCTTATTCATTAAAATCGGTTCAGTTGTCTATCTACCGTGGAACACACAAATTTACAGACACAGACCGCCAAAATCATTACTCTTCCTTTTGGCGTTGTCGGGTAAAAGTAGCTAGCAAACAAAAAACGAGACCTCATGTTAATTGAGAATGGACCACTAGTTCAAAATAAATACTTAATTACAGATGAAAAGTTTGAAAGCACGTGGTGCAGGGATTCTATCATGGCCGCCGAAATACTACGACATGATAAAGGAGAAACTCAAAGACAGTCCCGTCAACGTAGCAGAGAGTATAGAAGAATTGAAGGAACAGAACATTTTGATTGACTTCGACGAAAGAGGTTACATGCTACAAGCATTCACAACGCACGTGCAAGTCCGTCCGACTTTGTTCATAGAGATTGTACAGAGAAGGAATCATAGGGTGAGTATAATTTTTTTTTATATATTTAAAAAGTTGACAAGTACAGTCGCTTGTTCTTGATACTTGTTTATTAAATACGAGAGAAATAAAAATTTTAAAGTGAATAAGATTTATCAAAATAACTAACGATATGTAACTATAGATAAGCTACAACCTCACGAATGCATTTCGACGACGTTGCCTAGCAACCAGCGAGTGAGTATGACAACTTGTTCTAACTCTATATTTGGGCAAAGAACAAGATAGAAATGGATACAGATTTTTAACGTCTAATTGTATACATTAGTATTTAGTGTTAGGAATATATCATAAAAGTAAATAATACTGTATTTTGTATATGGTAGCTCGTTGATCAGTTATTATTATATATCGCCAGTACGCATCCTCCCTCTCTTTAGGATAGATCGCTCATCTTCACTCTCACAAATATATTCATAATTACAAGTAAAATATTGACTAGAACTAGTAATTAGTTATAAAATATTATAATAATGTATTAGTGTGTTCAAAATATGGCCACTAGAAAAAATCGACATAACTGGATGCATAAGTAATAATGTGTCCAGTCACACGGACTTCATTTTGAGAAAATGGCGTCCAAAGATGTCAAACCTATTCTTAACAAATGTGTTTGAAGAAGTATATATCCATCTTTTATTTACTTTTTTGATAAAATGTATAATGAAATAAAAACAGATTGATATATTTAATGTATTATCTAATAAAAAGTTTTTCAAATATTTGAGATTATTGTATAAATTGCAAAATACGGAACGCACTTGCAAATCGAAACAATTAATTAAGAGACTTTTTTCTGTACTTATTTAGTTTATATGACTTGATTTTTTTAATAATGTTAAATAGGTGATGCAGTATCGAAATATATCAATATCTCCGAATTTGACTGTTTGTGGTTTGACACATTAAGAAATACCATTTGAAAAATAGTCTAGTACCTAAATATTCTATTGAAATTCTTAGAAATGTCTTAAGTGACTATCTGTGTGGATCTAATGTGCGTTTGATTTTCAAAAAAAATTGTATGAATATTGTATGAATGATTTTTAAAAGAGTACCTATCGAGTTTTTGCCGGCTCTTGTCGGTAGAGACTACATTTCGAACCGATGGTAGCTTAAAAATAATTGTAACCAATGGACTTCTAACTTGACGATTCAAAATTGCTGTAAATAGCATACTTAAATAACGTATATTTTGAATTTAAATTTGAATTCTAATGTCACATATAGTAATATGGCAGATAGATTCGTAGTCATACTTAACATTTCACAGGACTGCCTAAAAATGAATGTACCCGTATAATTTAATGTTCATTTTTGTATGTATGTATATTTACTTATAGTCTATTTTTCTTAACTTGTCCTATTTAGCAGATAAATATGGCTTATTTCTAGTTACACATAAGAGTTAGATAAGAAATTATAGACTGAACAATTTCACGGAATCGTTTTTATTATGAAAAATTATAATGAAAAAATAAATTGTTTGAAAATTCGTGATTTTCGTTGGGGTATTGTTATCAAATAATGTATAACCAGTAAAAAATTGTATGTATGTTTATTTATATAACTATAACATCTAAAACCTTCATCGTTTTAGCTTTTATAAAAATCCTTACATTAGCCAACGCGCCCTGAGCTACGCGTAAAATCTAAAATTGCTTGATAACTATAAAAATACTGATTTTTTTTTTTCAGGGATTCGGCGCCATGAATTACAGATGGGTGTTTGAAGCGATTGAGTCTACAGACAAGGGAGAAATAAAGAAATAAAAAAATATTTTCATTTGGTACGAACCATATTATGCCACAGTTCTTTAATACCAGAAATGTTATTTCTTTAATATGTAATTATTATTCATAGATATATTTTGGCAATTATTTATTTCCACGATTTACTTTATAATTTGTAATTTTGTTTCATAAATAAATATAGAAAAACGTATTTCAAAATATTGTGCAATATTAAAAGATATACCTACATATTTATATAAGCAATGATACAGCCAGTTCGACGAGCAGGTTCATTTTATTACTTATTTTACGTGGGGTGGAGACGCTACCCTATAATAATTTAATAACAATGTAAAATTTTTATTTTAATAATTACATAATTTAATTAATAAAAAAATAACAATCGATTTTTTTTATAACTTAAGCTCTACCCTTAAAATTATCCTCAATTCAACATTACGCCGTCAAAAATTTTTCTTGTTAATTATTTCTTAAACGCTAGAAAAATGAATTTATTCCTAAAATATGTAATAATATTTCTTAAAAACATATATAAATATAATGCTCGAAAATTATCAAGCCATGACGTTCTATAACGTCGTGTTCAAGGCGTATCTCAGCGTCGCATAACATGACATGACACGTCGTGACGTCATAGTGTTTGTATAGTGAATGCACTATGAATAAGCAATTTAATGATATTATATAAGTATAGAGATGTTGCGTTCATAGATAATGTAAAAATCTATACCCATTTTCGGCTTTTATGTCCGAACTTTTAACTTTTAGTTAAACACCAACCAATGACAATCCGTGTCTTAAATGGACCGCGTTTTTAATGTTGTAAAATGGACGACACTTTTGGACCTCAAAATTCACACAATATCTTCGGTACGATTACACTTATTAACTTTTCTATATTTATAATAAATTACTATACAACAGAAAATATATTGTACAGGTACGTATTTTTTGTACTAGGGTCTTAAAGAATAGGTACTTAATTGTTAAACAAAAATAACATTAAAACATAACACTCGTAACTAAATCGATGTCGTTATATAGAAACATCAATGTAATAATATATTTTTGTCATAGTTATCAATGTACTTAATAATTCGACTATATAAAGCACAGCATTAAAATATTGTTATAAATCTACAATAGACAAAAACTGTATAGAAAAAATAATATAAAAATATTTTTAACTTTGCATGTATTTCGCTTGTATACTATAAAATATACAGTTTATCAGATATTATGCTACTGATAGTACCCACTATACATATAAATGCAAAACTAATTCCACCTGTCGTTCAGTCTGTACCTATTCATGACAAAATCCTTAAATTCCCTTCATATGAATAACTTAAAAATCTATAAAGGGCTAAGATACATTATATATAAAACAACCCCTAAAACGATATCATGGTTCTTAAAGTACCCCAACGGACTCTTACTCCTTAACTGACTTCATTAACTTTACAAGCACAGTCACGGTCTGGATCTTGTCGATAGTATGGTTTGTATTATTCGCAGTTGATACAGACGCCGCGCCACCCCGTTTCTGTGCTTACATTCCAACGTGTTTACCTCGTCGCCATGATATTAGCATACTGTTATTAGCCGAGCGATACTACGCAGACATCGAAAGGTTTTGTAAACATGTTTGTATAAATGGAATATTTCTTGATTTTGAAATTACAGGAATTATTGACGAAAACTAATTTAATGTTTCTTTCCCTAACTTTCCAAAATCCCCAAAGCCTAATACTGTCAGTAATTGAAAATGAATTTAAGTTTTATTGTTTATGTTTACGATTTACTTTATTAAATCCTAATAGTAACTTCACAATTTAAACTTCAAAATTAAAAGCTTGAAATTAATGGAGATGAACTGCGAAAGGATTTTCTATTACTAACTAAATACTAGAGACTAAATTGGAGATGAAAGACTGTGTACAGTTTGATAACCAAATAAACTTAAGCTAGCTTTGAGCAAAAGTAGAACTAATTGCAGATACTTTCTTTATTCCAGATTCGAAGGTTTGAGAGTTCTAAATATGGAATGATACGTTGCTATTGTCACAACATTGTATTGTTGTTCTTAGGGAAATGGTATTTTTACAACTCAACTACATGACTTCCTAGTAGCAAGGAAGTTCATAAATAAACGACTCTTAAGTGCAACAAAGCAAATGAAGAATATGATTATAATAGCAGAAAAATCGGTCTTTTAATTTGATAGCAGGAAACGAATCTTAAATACCTATAGAATTTTAGCACTTTTGGAAATAATATTTTTTAATTAAGTAAAAACGCTAAAATTAGTTAATTTTTAGGGTTCCGTACCTTAAAAGGAATAACGGAACCAGTCAGTCAGTCTGTCTGTCTGTCCGGTTGTCAAGTTTTTTTCTCAGAAATGCATGGACGTATCATGTTGTAATTAATATCATATACTCAAGTTTACAATGACTTGCGCCTTTGAAAAAAGTAAAGTTCTAAGTCAACGCAATTAAAAGATAATGGAAAATATGTCGTATATTTTGACCATTTTAGCGTTTTCGCAAGCGAATCAAAACCTATAGGGTACTTCACATTGACCTAGCACGATGAAATTTGGCAAGAAGTAAGATCTTATGGTACAAATAAAGGGAAAATCTGAAAACTGTAAATTTCTGTATCTTTGTTTTTATAGAAATCAGAAACCAATTCGTTTTCAAATGAAAATACTTCGTCTACATCGTTTAATAAATTAGTTTTATCTACAAAACTTTTATAACGCTTTGTTGTCTGTGTGCATGAAGTTTGACAATTTTTATCATGGACCACAACTCGTACACAAGCTTACTAGACCAGAGTATTTACACACTAAGAGATATTAATACATAAAAAAACCGACCACAAAAGCAAAAACTCAATTTCGTTGGCTTGGATTGTTATCCAGCGATTCCAGTTATTTTGATTTAAAAACAAAACAACTCAACTTATTTTGATAAAAATTATATAAAACTAATCTGAAGGTTTACTCTATGGAATTTTCAAAATCGGTTAAGAAATGACAGAGTTCTAAGGTAACAAACATTCAAAAAATACAATTCAAATGTAGAACCACTTCATTTTTAAAGTCGGTTGAAAATAGTAAATAGCTAGTATAACTACATTTCCAACGGCGAATAACAAAGAAGGAAGCCTAACCCCTTCTGGACGAAGTTCTCATCTCCTATTAAAAAAGAAGATTTACAGCTTAATCCACCACGCTGATGCATTGCAGTTTAAACTTACGCATATGATTATAATTATTTTGATTGTAATAAAAACATTGAAAAATGAAGTACATTACAATTACTTTTAGTATTTTTATAAAGTGTTTAATCCTATATTGTTTTTAAGTATTAATTGTAATCAAGTAAGTACTATAACAGTATGTAAAAGAGACTCGTCCAGAACTGGTCGGCTTCAACCAGTTACGATCCAAACCTTGGTCCACACTGATGCTGATAAATAAAAAATCCTATAAATAAATAATCAATCAAAAAAAATCTTAATCATATACATTTACTAAAACAAATAAAACACATTTTTAATTTATTTTTCGGTACAAAACAGTAACTACAAGGGTAGGGAATACGTAAATGTGGATTACGTTTTGGAAAGTATTAGACATGACCGCATTATGTCCTTTGCACTAAAACTTATGCTTGTCTATGACATTATCCATACATAGGTATATTAATAATCCATGGATTTTGGCACCTAAAATGCCGACCACCAGCTAGCGACTGAGTATAACAGCCAAGAATATGTTAAGGCGAACAAGGCAAAATTGGAACTGGGTACAACAATAGTTTAACGAGTTCAATAGACTACGTTATAATTAAATTCACCAGTTCGGTTTGAAAACAACTTCTTGCCTACTCATTCGAGAAAAAAAAATTACCTTCCTCAATGAGGAGATTTAAATACATGCTACCAATAACCGATGGCAATAAATTAGGCAAGAACAGGAATTTAGTGGGGTAGAACCGCGAGGCGTGTCTAGCTTAAGCCTATAAGAATTAAATATAACAACGAAAAAATTAAAACAAAGAGTTGTGTATAACTGTACATACAAATGATATGTAAATATTTAAAAAAAAAAACAATAATGCGGCCTTGTTTTTTATACAAATTACGTGTCATTTATATATACATTATATACATTTTAAATCTTTCGAGATGAGAACCAAATTATAGTAGCGATGTGAACGTCGCTTTATTTGGACTTGTTTTTAATAAAATTCATATTAGACAATATAAATACTGATTTCTGTGCGAAATGTCAGCTTTTCTCGATTTATTCTATTTTAGTTCTTGTTATAAACGGACGTGAGCGATTTGTATATTATAAGCGAAAGTTGATTTCATTAACGGTATTTCACTTGAAAAATGGTATGTATTATTTTATTACAAATTACATATAATAAGTAGAAATTATTTTAGGAATTTCAAATTAATGTTTAAAGAATACTTTATTCAAGTAGGCTTTTAAATCACTTTTAATCGTCAATTTACAAATCAGTTTTTTAAATAGAATGCTACCAATGGTTTTGCTTTTGTATAATTTTTAACCAAATTTCATTACAAAAAAAAATGTAACAAAATTTTTAGAAAAAAAAATATACATATATATATATATATAATGTAGATTCTACCGAGAAGAATCGCTAAAAAATCCAATAAACAATTTTTTTGAAAAACTTGTATCAATTGTAAAAATTAGATTTATTTTTACAAAATTTTCTTAAATATAGAGCCCTTTATTTATTATAATTATTTATTATGTCCGATCTTTATATTTGTTTTATTATTTAATCACACCTACATGGAACAAAAATCTGTTAATTTCTTTTAAGTTGAGTAAAAGTACTTGAATATTGTGAGAAAACTTTGTATAATTGAAAGCACACATAATAAATAAAATTGTATTAAACAACGCATCGACCCGTGTCATTTAATATTCATAACAAACTAAAAATACTATTTTGGAATTAAGTTGAGAAGTTTCTATATTTAAATAAATATTTTTAATTGCAGACGTCATATACAGATAAAGGTAAAAAACCAGAGAATGGGAGTTTTTTGGCGTTCGATCATCTCACTTTTTGGGTTTCGAATGCAAAGCAAGTAAGTGAAAAAAAATACGCACACAATTCACAAGTTATTAGTAAATCAGTGTCATCGTTATTTATTATTATAAATCATATTTTTAAATTTACTTTTTGATTCAGTCAATTGTTTTGCTTTAATATAAGGTATCTATAATTTTGCGCCAACCGGTACTCTATAAGTATGTACATATTAATTTCTCAAAACCGGTCATTTTATTAAGCCATTATTTATTATAACAATAATAGTAATTTATATACTTGTCTCTTTATCCTTTGTTAATCACAATTAATAAACATTCCTTAATTCCATTTATACTCAGAATCGAAAAAAAAAATGTTAGAAAAAAATTATTGATTTTTTTCAATAATTATTTCAATCGATCTCAATTAAGTATTTACTTTAAATGAAATGCTATAAATTAATCATGTCGTTTCAAAAGTTAGATACAATTTTCTTCCCGAACAAAACTTTAAATCACTGATTCAGATCATCAATCATAGTAAATTAATATGTCTTCATCTATAAAAATTAATAAAATTGGAGTGTGAGTTTGTAATTTCAATTTTACAATTTTAAACCAAATGCACGTGAAAGAATACACGCTACTTCAACGAAAACACATTTTTTTAATTTTTTTGTTTATCTGTCTGTTCTGCCTAATCTCTGAAACGGTTGGACCTATTTTGACGGTACTTTCACTCACAGATAGCTCATGTTATAAGGAGTATTTTAAGCTACTTTTATTTTTAAAATTTTATTTATTTTAATTACTTAAAAGAATACGCGAAAATGAAATTGAAATCAATGACATAGTGCACAATATATGATTTAAGTAGATTTAAGTAAGCGAAGGTTATTATTATATAAATATAATTTTTTCTTAAATTAACGCGGTGAATCCGCGGGGCACAGCTAGCTTGACAATTTTTTTTAGTAATGACTTTCCTTTCAGGCAGCTAGTTACTACATAACAAGGTTCGGTTTCCAACCCTTAGCATACAAAGGTTTGGAAACAGGTTCTAGAAAAATCGCATCCCATGCCGTCAAAATGAATAAGGTAAATCAATTCAATTCTTTGGTTATTGGCTTTTAGTAATAGTACTTTAAATTTTAAAAAATATTTGACTTTAACATATTAAATAAATACACTGTCTATTTTATTTATGCCTTACGGCTATTACGAAAATAATAATAATAAAAGATTTTTTTTTGTAATTAGATGTAAGTGACATACCCACTTACAAACATGTATAAATGAAATTATGGTCACAACGCTAAGCTTTTTAAAATAATAAATAAATAAGATTTCGATTAATTTTTATCTTATATATCTTAGAATCACTAAACAAAGCATTTTAATTTCATTTCAAATTAGAAATCCGTAATTTCCGTCAATAAAAACTAAACTTTGAATCTGTGTGACATATTATTGCTAGTGATAAAACTTGTTTAACACGTTATATATTTTTAGATAATATTCGTATTTCAATCTCAATACGAACCAGAAGAATCTGATTTCGTTAATGAAGTGGGTTATCACGGAGATTTCGTCAAGGACGTAGCTTTCCAAGTGGAAAATTTAGATTATATCTTAGAATACGCGAAGAAACAGGGCGCTGTTGTTGTCAGAGACCTCTGGGAGGAGAAAGATGAATTTGGTGTTGTTAGGATGGCAACATTGAAAACGGTAAAGATTAGGCTTTAAATTATTATTATATTTTTAGTATAGCTATTAGTTCAATATATTTATAATAATAATAATATTTTATACATGTCCTTTATCATTATTAAAAAGAAAATTTTAATCGAGATTTTTATCCATCTACTGTATTATGTCTATTGTTTGTTAATTAATTATGAATAAAAACAAAATGTGTATTTATCATTAAATAAAATCTAAATCATATACAAAACGAACATAGTTAGAAGTAAGAAATCAAAGGGATAAAAATCTTCAAATTTTAAACTGCGTTACGTAATACTTGAACTTAGGTATGGCTTGAACCTAAGGCTTTATACGCATTAAAAGGAAATGAGCCATTTTACAAATGCTGTATGTATGTATGTAATTTACACGTTCTTTTTCAGTACGGCGACAATACGCACACATTGGTGGACAGGTCGAAATATACTGGATTTTTCCTCCCTGGTTATGAGATTTCAACGAAAGATCCTATTCAAAAATATCTGTAAGTAATTAAATACTACCCTATAATTAAATCGAGAATTACACTTATAAGTTTAGCTCTCAGACTTTCATAAAGATTAACACAAGTTATGTCTCATTGCTTTACACCTGCGAGAATCTAATGTTAGTGCCTTATTTTTTACACATTATTTAAGGTCACAGAGTTCACTCGTAAGGTCAAAGAATTGTTTTATAACGCTCTTAAGAGTAAAACTTACAAATGTATGTTTCTCCTAATACATATTTTACAATAACGGGCCTTATCGCGTGAACTAATCGTAGTAATAAATAATTAGTATATAATTTCTGCTTATAGTATCGTAGATAATAATCAAACCGACTTTTAACATAGACACAACTTAGATCTGTATATTTATTATCATCATCATATCATAGTTTAATTAATTACAATTTGTTATATATTTTAGGGATTTCAATTTTTTTTCTGGTTTTTGTAAATAAAGTAAAATAACGACGAAATTGGATTTTAAATACTAAAAAACATGCTTCCAGGTTCACAATCCATGCTAAAAAGTAACATAAGACACATTTTTTGTTTTTTACTACAATACAAACACGATAGGTACCTACTGTTATTTGTTGTTCAGCATGTGATTTTTCGTAACAGTAGGTTCTTATTAAAATGTTCGTTTTAAATATTGTATAGTGCGCCATAACATTTGATAAGCCAATGAGATTTAAAAAAATCAAGTCACGTGACTATTATGGCTAACTTCGTATTTTAGTTTTGGTCAGAAAATGGGAAAAGACGCCGATCAGTGATAACTTATCAAATAAACTTACTAAATTAAACGAATTCTTAAATGGAAATGTGTTAGTGTAAATAAAGAACTACTATTTTGCACTAGTAAATTTTGCTTAAAGATTTTCATAAAATTTACATACTTAAATTGCTTTTACATCTGAAATAATTGACTGTCTGTAGTTACCTTATTTTTGACATTCACAGCTTTCTACCTACCTACTGTTACCAGGTTACAGAGTTGTTTTATATCAATTACGATCGTAAATAAAAAACATTACATAATTCTACCAACGCAACTCGTTCACATTTCTTTAATATATATATATATATATATATATATATTAAAGAAATGTGAAATATATATATATATATATGTCCTTAAACAGATGAGTCTAAAAAGTTTTTTTTTTTATTTAAGGCCGAAGGTAGAAATAAATTTCGTAGATCACGTAGTTGGTAATCAACCGGATAATGGAATGGAGGAAGCTGCGTCGTGGTATGAACGTTGTCTACAATTTCACAGGTAATATTATTTTTATTTTATTTTTTTATTTGCTATAAAAATATTACATGGATAAATTTATAAACAGAGGTATATTATTATCGTGTATTGAAACGTTTAAAGGCGACGTTGCCGTTGCTTTAAAAATTACATCAATAGTCAATCAAAAATGAAGGCAATGCTATGCAGCACTTAGCTAAAAGAGTTTCCTCCAATAAATTCTAAAACTATATATAAAAATATATTAACGTACCAACGCTCATACTATTTTACCTTAAAAAAATTTCCATTTCTAACTTTTTGCTTGACGACTATTTGCCGGATCTTCCAAAAATGGTATATTTTGTGTGCCAAAATTATACGCTAACAATATATCTTTAGTTGTAAAAACCATTGGATTCCTACAAAATGAATACCCACTCCAAATAGTAATGTAAACGTAATAGATTAACCATAGTAGAAATTCATCAATGCTTATTCATTCCACATGCTCGTAGACTGAGAAAACTCTCGAGGACATCCCAAGTCTTAAAAAATCTTGGATATAACTAGAAATATAATTGTTATACAAAATAGTATCATTGTGACGTGATAACATCACTATATGAATATTCATAATTTAATTTTAATTGTTTAGGATCAAAATATTTAAATTTTAATCATATTATATGGTTTTTTAATTTACATATCAACGTGAGAACTCAAGAGATTCTTAAGTTTCCTATAATCGCAGTACCATCAAGTAGCACGCTATGTGACGAACAAAAAAAACTGTTTGTGTTAAAAACGCTCTCTAGGAAACAACATTATATTTTTCTATTAACAAAGTTTGGTTGACGTCATTTAACGCTATAAAGTATTAAAATCGTCTCTAAATAACGAAACCGTCTAACGAAACTCGAAATTAAGCAATATTATAAAAATTCGGAATCATTTCAATTAAAAGAAAATTAAACTTGAATACAAAAATTATACTTATTTACCCAAAAATAGAAAACGGAAAAACGTGCAAAACTCGCCATTATCGGAGCAGAAAATAAATACCAAAAAAAACAATATTCTAGATAATCCCTAAACTAAATACTTTGGGGTCGGTGATTAATATACTTAACCAATAAAACTGTTTAGTGATTACGATACCTTCTACATTTTACAAGGTAGTAAATGTTAAATTGTCAACTTATTAATGAAGTTCTAGTTACTAATTAACGTGAAATAATTGATATATCAGTTTATAAGGACACATACGAATCCTTGTAAGCTAATATACTAATTAAATAATACTAATCTACTCTAGAGGGTACCTACGTACTGATACTAGCGAATACTTAATAGATAATTATAGACTAAGCTAAAATTTTATTATATACTGTATGTCCAGCGCTTTAACCAGCGTTAATTTAAGAAAAAAAAATCCACACTTTAAAGTATGGTAAACCATTAACACTATGCATGCAGTTGGATTCTTACAAGAAATATTTATTTGAACATTTTCCATGCGCTTGTATTTGTCCTAGCGTGATGTTTTATAGCTTAACTATAGCCTTCCTCGATAAATAGGCTAAATAGTTTCTGAGATTAGCGCGTTCAACCAAAGAAACAAACTCTTCAGCTTTTTTAATACTATTAAACTATAAATTCCTAATTTTTATTTCAGATTCTGGTCAGTAGATGACAAGCAAGTGTGCACGGAATACTCCGCCCTCCGTTCTGTGGTAATGGCGAATTGGGAGGAGACTGTCAAGGTGCCAATCAACGAGCCAGCTGTTGGCAAACGCAAGAGCCAGATTCAGGAGTACGTGGAGTACCACGGCGGCGCTGGCGTGCAACACATCGCGATTAACACTGAGGACATTATTAGTGCGGTAATACCATCTTGCCTATTGTTCTGTAGCCGTTACTATTTAGTAAAGAAATAAACTATTTAGTTTCATTATCATATATTTACGCGAGTCGGAGTATGAATTCGCTCATATAATTCACTCTACATGAAAATATATGTCTTTTTGCAAATCTAGACTCTAATAAAAACTATAAAAAATTAAAAAAAAATTGATAAAATTTATTGCCAATCCAGATCCAGTATCTAAAACACGTATGATTTTTTAAAGGCATGTATATGACAAGTCTTTTACGGTTATGGGCATGCCCATCGTGCCCAAGACGGTGTCTCTCTCTCAATGATAAATTACTCGTCTCACTCTTATAAATACATTAATTACAAAAAGAGACTAAAACTCCAGTGATAACATAACAACTGGCTGTTAAGTGGCTATATAGTCTGTGACTTTAGTGCTATTCTAACTCTGTGGCATGAGATCTGGTTCCGGTGAATACACTTGATGTTAGTTCCGTCGATGGATCGTCTATTTACCATCATCAAAACATCTATTACTATTGCTTTTTATGAAAATAGTAGGAAATCGAGCAGGCGGCAACCCAATGTGTAAAAGTGATCATCATTGCTTATGGACATTTGCAACACCAAGAGATTTGTAATCACATTGTGTTGCCAGCTTAAACGAGAATGAGAAATCAAGGGAAATAAGAAATAAGGGAAGAGATATTAGAGGAGGTTAATTTTATATAATTTACCAAGATATGTTTCACGGTACAATCCAGCGTATTGACCAGAACTAATAATATTTCGAATGGATATATAAACCGTAAAATCAAAGTCTGTTACATATTTCTTATGAAAATTCTCTTATTACTTTTATCAAATTTTAGATTGAAAATCTCCGTGAACGCGGCGTCGAGTTCCTCACCATACCTTCGAAATACTACAAAATAATCCGCGAAAAATTGAAACACAGTAAAGTACAAGTCGCGGAGAGCATAGACACGCTAGAGCGCCTCAACATCCTCATAGACTACGATGACGACGGGTACCTTTTACAAATATTCACGAAGAACACGCAAGATCGGCCGACTCTATTCTTAGAAGTGATACAGAGAAGAAACCATAATGTAAGATACATATATATATATATATATATATATATATATATATATATATATATATATATATACTTCATTCCTATCATTGTACTAGTATATGTATTTTTTATATGAAAATTACGATATTTTTTATCACCTAGTCAAGTTTTAGTGTTCCGTACCCGAAGTGTCAACGGGACCCCTATTCCTAAACCTCCGCTGTTTGTCCGTCCACTTGTCAAGCGGCTGTATTTTATGAACCGTAGCAGATAGAGTTAAAATTTTCACAAAATGTGTATTACCGCTATAACGACAAATAATAAAAAGCCATCAAGTGCCAATCGGTTTTACAATTTTGTCGCATTAATATTGCGCCTTTCTTGTCTCTTTTCTTTTATAAAAAGTTTGATGTAATAAAGATTATTACATTTATAAAACTTTACACTTAAAGAACTTCAGTGTGACAAAAAAAATGTTGATAGTTGTTTACAATATTTCACTCCCTAATTTTTTTTTCAGGGTTTTGGAGCTGGTAATTTCAAAACGCTTTTTGAATCTATTGAGTTGGAACAAGAAAAACGTGGCAACCTCTAAATGAATTACGGATATTGCTATGTAGTATTGTAAAACTGTAAAGAGTCAACACTATATTATTTAACTTTCAAAAACCCAATAAGTAACTGATTTATATATATGAAAATAACGACCACCGTCTGCTATACATCTAGTGATGTTATTATAACTTTCAGCTCTCTAGTATTATATATTACATATGTTATAGATCAATCCACTTTAAATCATTAAATTTTGACAAAACTATATTGTAATCTAAATAAAACAGATATTTCAAAATAAATTAACTTAAAATTAGTTTTTTCTAGCCTTAACAAGCTCTTTAGATGACTTGTTAAGATACTCTCGCTTGTCATACTCAGTCTCTAGCTGGTTGCTAGGCAACGTTGTCAAAATTGTCGGCATACTGGGTGCCAAAATTTATATGCTTATCTATATCTATTTATATATATTTAAAATATAATATCATTGATTGTGTCTGACTCCCTAGTCGTTTATATGTTTAATATTGTATATATTTTATCTGTAGGAATATTACCGTAAATAAAAGACATCACAAAGATTATACCTTTTTATTTGATTAACGTAAATCAACGTCATGATATATCGTAATGTAACATTGATTAGATCTTGAGACGAGAATTTAAGTATTTACAAAACCTAAACTAAAAACTCACACTGCTTTTTTATGCATACGTACAACTTTTTTTTTGTTTTACTTTCTTTAATAAACCATATTCTTAATTAAGACGCTAACAATTTTTTATATATACAAAGATTCATATTCAATTGATCTTTGTGAATATTTTTTTTTACAAAAACAATATTAATTTTTAAATTAATTATTGAAAATTAAATACGACTATTGGTGTGTGAAAACATTCAGATTTATATGTACATATATTATTTAATAATATACGTTAGTCATACATACGTACATGAGTATAATGCACTGTGAGTTCTTAGTTAGTGTACTTAAAAGTACGAGTTACGAATTTCCCAACGAATAAAATCTGCGACACATATAATTGACAAGCCGACGGGTCGCAAAAATATGGCGTAATTGAATAATTTAAAATAATAATTTAAAGGCAATATGCTACTTAATCAATTTATCCATCCTATAAGGCCTATTTATTCATTTTAACAAAAGAAATTTTACGATTTATAAATATATATATTTTTTTATTTGTGATATTGAATCTCCTTTTAAAAATTATAAGCGGCCAGTGTTTAAATTTTTAAAGTATACAGCACCAAAATATTAAATTACAAACGAATATTACAAACATTATTAGTGTGCAAAAACAACACAATACTTGACCTAAAACACTATTTTATGTATCAATTTTATTTGCGACATTAAAAAAATGCTTTAAACTTTTCATGATTTATATTTATTTAAAAAAGTTCATTAATAAGAGATTTCTTAATGTCCCAAATTTGAAACATCACGTGTATTTCAATACTAGATTTTTTTTATTTGTGTAAACTAACAATCACTCTATGTGTAAAACTCACTGGGACAGATAATTATAAAAATATATTCATATGTATTTTTACGGATATTATTTGCGTGGTTAAACTTCGATGTTAAAATATTTGTTTAGGGTAGTTTTATTTCTGCAGTTAAAAAGAAAACCAATAAAGAATATCTTTAACTATATTAACGGTCTATATGTTATATAAAAATCGGAGACTTGATTTTTAGGCGATAGTAGAGCATTCGCGCTAAGGCACGCAATGTGTATTTGGACGCTGATAAGCAATACTGTGTCAAGCCACACGGACTTCATTTTGAGTAAATGACGTTTAAAGATGTCCAACCTATTCTTAATCAATTTGTTTGAAGACGTATATATACATCTGTTCTTTTCTATTTTGATAACAAGTATAATGAATTGAAAGCAGAGTGATATATTTAATATATTATCTAATAATAACCTTTTTAAATATTTGAGATTATTATATAAATTACAAAACATGGAAAGCACTTGAAATTCGAAATATTAAATTAAAAACTTTTTTCCGTACTTATTTAATTTAGATAACTTACAAATACTTTTAAAAGTGTTGAATAGGTGGCGTATTATCAAAATTCATCAATATCTCCGAGTTTGAGTTTTTGTGGGTTAACACATTATTGCTTATCAGCATCCATTTATATGTGTATTAAAATTGTACTAAGTAAGCGACTGATTTTATTAATAATTTAATTTTTGGTTCCAATATAAAAGAATTAAATATATATAGAAAAAATATTATTTTTTAATTACATATATTAATTGCTAAATTTAGTAATCGAATGTTTTTGACACAATAATCTTTTCTACCTACCTTTCTTACCAATAATTAATAAAAAATTACTATCATTAATTTTCGTCTTATAACTACTAACAAAAAGACAGTTTGATGATGTTACAATGATTAACAAATGCGTTTCTAAAACAGTACCATTTTAAGGCATCGGCCTCTTATTTCATAAATCATCAATAATTTTTAGTCCTCAAATCGAGAAATTGTACAGCGTAAAAAGAAATCTTAATTAGTTACATTTAACTAATTAAGATTTCTGTGATTTTTTTATGAAAATTAAAGGGAGATTAATAAAACAAATATCATTCTCAAAAAAAGAACAAAGGATAATTTCGTACCGTGACAATTCATCTCAACATACCATAAAATGTAAGGGTAAAAGGCGAAATTTTGTGTGTCATAATTTTGTGAAGGCTCCTTGGAATATGTAACCCAAAATTTCGTCTTAGTCTGTCATTAATCAAGTGCACATTCAACTTTCGATTATAAATCGTAGTAACTGTATTCTAGACCGCACCGAACAATCTCCTTCAGTCTTCTCCATCCCACGTGACATTGGCGAAATAATCTGTGCACAGATGGTACAACTAAAAGCCATGAAAACAAAAATTGAATTGTATTACAAATCATTTTCTTTAGTGATCCTATAAATATTATGATTGCATCTTTAATGTAATCGTTATCATGTTTTGTATACGTTTGATGAATCATAATGAAAATACATAAAAAAATAAACAATAGTCAGTATTATAACAGAAACCAAATAAATCAACTATAAAAGATTTTATTGAAGTTTCATTCAATTAAATATTATGCTCGTATATAAAATTGCACATTTTCATGTTACAGATGAAAATATCATCTTCAATCTGTCCCAATGAGTCGATATTATAATATATTCGCCTAATATTCGCTAGATCTAAGTTGTGTTGTCTTTATCCGGTTCAACGTCCGCTGTTTCGATCATCTCAAAGTCTCTATCTGTTGATGATCGTTGGCTGTTCTCCGATTCGGATTCTGAGAGCTTGTCTGTGGAAACTTGCGGATCTTGCGGTTCTTCCCTGTAAGAAAAGACAGAAAACTTTAACTATTAAATACATGATTTTTTGTTTCTCCTTGACACGATATGGCGCTGATTCAAACGCTTGTATCTTACTTAGATAAATTTTGTGATGCACGAAAATTTATAATGACACACTATACCGGGAAGAACTTAATGGATTTATATAAATATATGAAATACATAATGCTTAGGGAGTCGTTTTTAATTAATATACTTTTAAGACAAGTCATTCAATTATAATAAATATAAATAAACATAGCAATTAATAGATACCGAATTTTTAGCTGTGGGACAGGGATGACAATATACTATGGGAAGCTAGGCGATTATCTAAGACTCGATGTGTAAACAGTTTCTGCCGCATACTGTAAATCTGTTTTATATTGACACACGAATGGCTTATTAGCAAAAAACGGTTCATGTTATAACTTTATATTGTCTTTTTAACTCACTTAGTTTCTACAGCCTCTGTTTGAGGAGCTGGTGTAGATTCTACCGGTTCTGCCGGTTTCTCCGCTTCCACTAGAGGAGTTTTCTCCTCTTCATCGTCTGAATGTTTGTCTTTCTTGCGTTTCTTCTTGCTTTTCGATGATTTATCACTCTCAGAACCTGGTCCGCGGTATTCATACTGAAATAAATATACATTTTCATTGTACTAAACTATAAAAAATTTAGATTTTCATCATTTCAATTTTTTTTTACTTATTTAATATTTTTAAAAATCGTTGTTACAAAATTTTTAAAAAATAAAGAGAAACATAATACGATCGAAAGTAATCATTACTAGAAAATTAAATCATATTGCCAGTAACAAAAATAAATCATAGTCATTTAGCTACAGTTCAATCTTACGTACATGTTAAAGATACATACATAATCAGTAATGTATAAAAAAATTACCTTATAAAGTGGCCAGAACGAAGCAAAGAAGCCTACATCCTCAGTCAAGTTCGGCAACAGCCAGAGATGATGTCTCGATAATGTCAATATCCAAACGAGACAGAACACTACAACTCGTAACACAGCCAAGGCTATGATCATTACGAGGAAAGCAGCTGCAGCCACACTGAGATAATACACACCCTTCCTGTGGACAAAATGTAAAAAAAAATTAATAAAAGACTGACTCAAACATTCTTACTGATATGAAATGTGAAAGTAACTTTTGGTTTGTTTGACCCATGTTCATTCGAAGAAGAAGCCTAATACAAGAGCTTTAAAAAAGAGGAACCCACTTCAAAAGCAACGTAATTTCGTTTACTTTAATAACATTGTTATTTATTATTATTATTTTAGTTTTAAAACAAAACTACTGAACCAATTTTCATGGAAAATCAATAGGACCAATCTAAGTATACCCCTTTATAAAAAAAAAACCTTCCCAACCGGTCAACCCATTTTTGAGCAATCAGTGAACATATAATAAAAAACAGTCTCCTGTAAATGAAGATGCTCCTTCTTTTTTGGAGATCAGTTAAAAATGTATTCCGTTTAAGATATGTACTTGCTAGTACTATATTATATAGTACCATATTATATATTATATTATACAGTGACAACTCACCTAACAGTAGCCGGCCACAATGGGAACATACAGACACCAATAGTACCAAAGACCACCAGTGCCCCACACAACCAATAATACCACGGCATAGGATCATATATCCATACGTATGCATCCAAACTGTCAAGGAACACTTGCTCCATGTGCATCTCTAGGCGGATCTTGCGTTTCTTCTTCTCTTTCTCTTTGTCCTTGTCCTTGTCTTTGTCCTTACCGTCTTTTGTGTCCTGGAATCAAATAGACCTTATGTATATTAAAGTTCCGTATCACAATGTTTGTAGGCGATAAATTTCGATGCTAGTCAACAGATCTGAATAATATTTTACGCATTGTGCGTAATTTGGTTCATTTGGTAACAAATATGATATTTTTATCTCAATTAATTTCCTAATCTTTTTTTTTGGTCTGGTTGGTCCCTAACCAACATAACATATATCATTTTGTAGATGTTATTGTTTAATCATTATAGTCTATTTTTCTTTGTCTTATTTAGCAGACAAATACGTACTTCTAACCCCACAAAGAGTTAGACATGAGAAATTATTGATCGAATGATTGAACCGCATCAATTTTTATAATGAAAAGTTATAATGAAAAATAATGTTAGAAAATTCGTAATTATTATTCGGGGTATTGTTACCAAAAAGTACCTTAGTTAATATTTAGTAAAACAGTGAAAGCTATTGGATGAGAAACGGTATTTAGTTATAACAGAAACTTTAAACAAATAATAATCATTAATATGTTCCTACTTTTAGCCCCTACGGAGGTGTATTTGAATTATTGTACCTTAGATTCACAGGCACTTGCCTGACTCTTCTCTGCATCTTTCTCATCTCCACTCTTGCTTGACTTTTCTATATCCTTCTTCTTTGATTTTCCTTTTAACTCTTGCTCACTGACTGGTACCTGAAATAATGGTTAATTTATCGTAGAATATATAAGTTTTATAAACCTTAATTATATTCATATCGAATCAAGACAAAAATAAACTGAAACTTTAAATTTGACTGGTTTTATTTTGACATAGATGAAAATACCAATCATGTATTAATGTTTTTACTCAGGATAGTAAAAATAAAAATAAAAAAAATATTTAAGTAATGACGTCAATCTTTGTAAATTCATTTAAGCATAGTAATATACTGTCTTACTACAAAAGACGCATTAAAACCTTGTTGAACACGTGTCTAGCTAAACAGTGTTTAAGATTTAAACATTGCTTAAAATATTATCTAAATTGCTTAACAGCGAATAAACTCATTAAAAAACTTATTGATAAAATGTTATACGTTAAATTTGAAAGCAAAAATAGGTTAAGTAATTTAGTTACGAAAAGGCTATAAAGTACTGAATTAATTTTAATGAATTTTAGTATAAACGTAGACCAGATTTAGAAAAGGACACTGTTAAAATAAATCTTAAAGGGTGTGATAGAAGGAATTAAAGTTTGTAAAGAGAACCTGTAATTTCTCAAAGAAATATCCAAATAAATACTCTACGCAAATCAAGTTACGATGACTACTAGTAGAAGATAAATATACCAATCAACTCGACGGATATTCTTACCTTCTTAGCCCTATGGAATAATTTGTGCACGAGCATTTGGTGCAGATAATCGGTGACCTCGTGGCGTGTCGTGAAGATTGGGTTCTTTCCTGTTGCCCATTTCGACGTGAGCAGCGCGTCCACTGCCTTTGTACCTGATGACAATGTTTCCAACAATGACTTGATTGCATCGGTAGTCTTAAATATCTCTACATATAAAATCACTTGTAATATGGATGCTGATAAGCAATAATGTGTCAACGCACAAAAAGTCAAATTTAGAGATATTGATGTATTCTGATAATGCATTTCATACTTAACATTATAATTTTTTATTTAAGTCGTTTGCACTAAACGGAAAAAAGTTTCTTAATCAAATGTTTAGAATATTGTAATGAGTTTCATATTTTGGATTATGCAATAATTGCATGTATTGAAAAAAGTTATTATGAGATAAAAATCTTTACTAACCTATGTGCTCTTAATTAATTATACTTTTTATCAAAATAGAAAAGAAAAGATGGATATATGTATGATTCTTCAAACAGATGTGTTAAGAATAGGTTCGACATCTTTAGACGCCATTTCCTCAAAATGAAGTCCGTGTTGCTTGACACAGTATTGCATTTTAGCATCCATAGCGTATACAAGTTTAAATTACGCTTTCACGCTAGCAATATTCAATAGATCATCATGAAATTTTGTATACAGGTTTTTAAGATTACAGAAAAGATTATTTTGTGCCTTTCATCTTTAATATATTAGAGGCCTTAAGATAACAGGTAAAATTATTGACTTATTCAACTGACAGTTTATGTATTTATTGTCACATTAAATGAATAGATAATTACATATAATATCATATTCCAGAGAAGTAACACTTAGCGTTTGCAGGAAACCTTATTTTTATTAAAATGTAGCCTACTAATTTTAGAAGAGGCAAAATCATAAATCACTATTCCATATTCTGGCAGGAATTATCTGATATGAGACTGCCTTTCATGCTGAAAAATGTCATGTTTGCGAGGAATACAAAAGTATTTTTAGACGGTCAATAAATCTACATTTACGCGAGTATAGCCGTGGGCAGACGCTGTCTTAATACATTCAGCGCCACCGATACAGTGTGTGTGATTTTCTAATACATTGAAAGCGTAGTGGCAGTGATAGTGTTAATTAAAATTATTCTCTTCAAAATCTGCTTTAGTAACTTTGTCCTAAATACACACTATTTCATTTTTAAGTTACCAGCATTTTTATCAAATAATTGCTATCTGATCTCCATGTTTATTTATTATGTTTAACAATTAAAGATTTTAATCTAATGGAATTATTATTAACGTAATATGTATTTGTTATCTTTTATTTTTACCACAGTTTTTCCAGCGGCATTTTTTTATTACGTGGTTCTGATTGTACGAGAATTTTCATTATATTTTTACTCGCATACGAACTTTCACGACCATGAAAAAGATTAAGTTTCAATTAAATTATATTAATTATTTACAAAGTCATTTGATATACACATGTTTCGCCTGTATACGAAGTTTTGGAACACTTCAATCGATAAACAATTTTTGAAATATTACCATTAACATTGAATTAAAATGTAAAATACTTAAAAGTTTTTCTCAATCCAAACGACTAACGAATGAAAAACATTTTATTTAAGACGTCGGAGCATGAAAATTGACATTAGTTACACGTTTTATTGCTTCATCGAACGTGAAACTTTATACAAAACATTATAATATGCATTCAATTATTACATATCGATATGATAACCTATAAATTAGGTCAAACAGTGACGTCATTTTATTCTTTAGTGTGTTAATTAAACAATTTGGCTTGAAGATTAGATATTACAAGACTTTAGACATTTGTTTAGAATTTTAGATCATAGTATATCCATCCATCTACTCTGGAGAAGCATAGTTACACCCACTGACAACAGGTAACAAACAAGCTGGCTCAGGGTACACTCTCACAGAATATTTGTGTAAAATGTTAATAAAGTTGCATTTCGTAAGAACGTGTATAGTCTATTTTTCTTTAATTGTCCTATTTGGTAACAATTCCCGGACCGAAAAATTAGTGATAATTTCCGAACTTCATTTTTCATAATATTTTTTTATTATAAACAATTCAATCATTCAATCATTCGATCGATAATTTGTAATCTCTAACTTTTATGTGTGGTTAGAATCATGCCTTATATGTCTGCTAAATAAGAAAGAAAAGAAAAACCGACTTTAGTCAGTGGACTGGCCCCCATATCCCCATATTCTTCTTTATCTTTTGTTTCGTTTTATCGTCTGGTGCTTCAAATGTTCATAGAAGACGGTGACCACATAACATCCTACCTGGCACTTCTTTACCGCTATTTCCACAAGAAAAAGGTAAAAAAGACTGTCTGTAAATGATTCTGAATCCTTAAGAACAAAGCGCTTCTTAGGAAATAGGTTAAAAGACTTTTTAAAATAATTTACTAAGGCGAGAATTACACTTATAAGTTTTACTCTAAGACTTATAAAGATTTACATAAGTTATTTTTCATTGCTTTACACCTGAAAGAATTTACTTATTACAATGCTGATAAACAATAATGTGTCAACCCACAAAAATCCAAATTCGGAGATATTGAAGTATTGCGATAATGGTTTACATAATTAACATTATTCAAAAAAAGAATTCAAGTATTTAAAGCAAATAAGTAGGGAAAAAAAGTGTCTTAATTTAATGTTTACAGTATTGAAGTTTGTTACGTTAGCTATATGCAATAATCTCGTACATTTAAAAAAAAATTATTATTAGATAAAACTTTTCATTAAACCAATCTGCTTTTAATTAATGAAGCCTTTTATCAAAGTAAAGAAAAGATGGATACATACTTTTCCAAACCAATTTATTAAGAATCGGTTTGACATCTTTAGACGCCATTTTCTAAAAATGAAGTCTGTATGGCTTGACATAGTATTGCGTATCAGCGTCCATTTATGACATTCACACATTACGTATGTAAATGCTTACGAAGTATCTTACTCGGTTACGGAGTTGCTTTATATCGCACACGAGAGTAAAATTTACAAAAGTTCTAACAAAAAAAATCTCGTCTAAGATTAGAAGTGACAGAATTATTTAATAAGTAAATTATTTACCTGTAAAGTATTCAACGTGGTGATTGAGGAATTTCGTCTTCTTTGTGGGGACATTAGCCTTCAACCATTTCGCGACTGAGTACTCCTCACTCGTTGGCTTCTCTGATACTGGCGGTTCCCCAAACTCCTGGAAAACGCAATTTTAGGACATAAATATATTAATGTCATATTTTTTGCAATGATAACATCGAATACGATCTGTATAAATGAACTATGCTAGTTTATACTATTAATTATTTTAGCTGAAATCAAATTATAATATTTTAAATAATAAATACTAATGAAACTGGTTATGAATAGAATACATTTTTTAAATATGCAAAAACAAATGTTTGTAACGGGTTTTAGAGTAGAAAATAGCGCCATTTAAAATTTCTTATGACGTCATAATTATTAAGTTAATAATACTTTACTACGAATCGACTATCGAACATCTTTTTGATATAGACGCTTAGTTTCACTACATAAAAATAATTTAAATGGATTGACCATTTTAACGGCGCCTGCGATTTCAATACGGCGAAAGCCTTTAACGAACGGTTTCAATAATCTATCCATCAAAGATTTTGCTTACCAGTGACAATATTTTAACATAAAGTTCAAACAAGTAATGTCAAAATTTCATAGCTAGTACAAGAAACTGGAAATATGTAGATAGGTTATTGAAACTGTCCATAAGATAGACTTTTCATCTTGTTCCGTAGAAATTACTAATTCCAGAAACCCACACGCGTTTAAAATTTGGATGTTGATAAGCAATAATGTGTCAACCCACAAAAAGTGAAATTCGGATATATTGATGTATTCTGATAATGCGTCACGTATTTAACATTATTTAAAAAAATTTGAAACCATCTTAACAAAATAAGTATGGAAAGTTTTTTAGTTTACGTTTCGAATATGAAATGTGTTCCATATTTTTATAATACCAGTATTCTTCCAAATAATTATAACATTAATCAAAATAGAAAAGTCAAGATGGTTTACTCAAACTTCAAAGGATATACTCAAACTAGTATACTTTAGGATATACTCAAACTTCAAACAAATTTACGAATAGGTTAGACGCCATTTTCTCAAAATAAGGTCCGCGCGCATTGACATAGTATTGCTTATCAGTGACCATGTATAATGTTGATTATAGAATTAGCGTATTTTCTTTAGTTCTACTTGAATTTTAAAAATTTAAAAAATTTAAGTTTCGTCTAAGATATAATAATTTAAAATACATTTTAGATATATCAAATAATTCTCGAGTTTGCTTTATCAAAAGGATTTCTAGTATACATTCTATTTTCTGAGAATATGGCATTATTTAGCAACATTGGTTTACTTGTGATAGTTACCAGTTCTAGGTCGTTATTAATCCATTTACACACGGTTCGGATCAACAATGTATCTTTGCTTGTACAGGATGAATAGAACGATGTCCGTTCATTTATTCAACAGTCCCTAAACGAAGCTTATTGTATTCAAGCATTAAAACGAATTATTATCTAGCTCCTCTTGTATACTCTATAGTAATATTATAAAGTGAAGAATGTCGGTTTTAAAAAATGATTATAGTATATAATATATTCAAATAAATTGGGTTTTTAAAGCACTTTCGAATCGTCAAAATTAAAGGTCCATTGCTTATAGAAATCTTTTTAGCTATCACTCGTTCGGAATGTGTTCTCTATCGAGTCGAGAATCGACAAGAAACTCGATAGGTACTTTTAAAATCATTTATACATTACGGATTTTTATTAAAATTTATTTTTGATATACTGTTATAAAATCAACGCACATTAGATCCACGCCTATTTACCTATTAAGGATTTTGTAAATATAGGCTTTAATTAATTATTTTAGTTACTATAGATATGTTGTTACGTTTACACTGTTTCATGTTCAAAATCTCTATCCATATTAAACTATGACAAGCTCCTGAATTGACTTATTGGCCCAAAGATACTCTCACTTGTTATACTCAGTCACTGATTGCTAGGCAACGTCGTCCAAATTGGTCGGCATTCTGGGTGCTTAAATTTACAAACTTATAATTTACGCAATAGCCATAAATATCAACAAATCAGGTTAGTATCGAAATTCAATGCGATTAAGTCATGAACCAAAGAATTGAATTGAATTTGAATGCGAGTAAAACTGCGACGCACGTATAGTACAATAGAGTTTAAACAAGTGTGCAAACATAGTAAGTCGTTTAGAAGTTCGCAAGAACATGCGAACATTTATTTTCAAATTATTGATAAAAATCTTGTTTCTTAAAAATATAATTAATTATTATATACTTAAATGAAGAATATAGAATGACAAATAATAAATTTATTAAGAACCTCCTTATAAAATTTAGCTACTTTTCAAAGAGATCAAAAATCCGTAATGTTTACCTATTTTGTAAAAAAATCCTCATTTGCAATATTTCGTTGATCTAGGCTTAAGAGTGTTCAATTGTCTCTTAAGTCAGTTTTAAACTTTTATTAAATTAATTAAACAGATTATTACTTATTAAAAAAAAAATATAATGTCACATCACTCACAACGTAAAACTTAAATAACACGCCCAAATCGATACTAGAAAACGTAGACCTTTAAAAATAGCCAGTTCAGTCTCAAGCGACCGCAAGTAAACGCTTGCATAACGCCGACCCTGACATTGCACTAACAAAATCGTATTCATTAACTAACGTATTACATAAGATACTTCCTTACGATATCTTTATCTCGACATTCAAATAAAACGAGACACTTAATATTAAACCAAGATGGCCTAGAGCAGGGGTCACCAATAAGTTTTTTTTTTTTAATAATATCGTCACACAGTCTGTTGCGAAGGAGAATGAAATTTCGCACACTTCAATTTTATATATAGAAGTACAGTGCAGATAGTGCAGAATGCTAATATTACACACACACTACCACGTATTTGACTAACACACATACATATAAACTCCTTTGTATTGTGTATGTTCAAACATATAATTTAAATTAATCGGCCACTAGGCAACCTCTAGTTTCAATAAAAGGACGACGTGTAGCTTTAATACAAAAATTTTTTACAGCTTTATTATCTCTCTATTTTGAGGACATTGAACATATCGATGTGTGTAGTTTCACACATGCACATCGAAGTCTACTTTAAGCAACACTTGATCACATATTCGCAACCATCAGTTAAATATATTTGTTTGTTGCCATGGTAATCTAATACTGATGGAGATAAGTGAAATGGAGCGGAAGAAGCTATGATAACATCATGTATTAACCCTATTTTAAACTTACATTTTTAATGTTTCATAAACATAACAGGATATAATGAAAGTCTTAAAATACTTGAGCGAACTTAAACGCATTAAAAGAGTTTTATATACTTTAAAAGTCAAATCATAAATAAATTAAATAAATAAAACTTATAAAATACAAAAACCACAAAAACGATCTATCTTCTTTGATCCAATAAGAAGTACACGAAAGAAAAACTCAAATCGAAAAAGGAACACAATTTAAAATTAGAATACTCACAAAATCTCTCATTTTGAACGGATATAAGGCCACGTGCACACCCGCGAGCTATCGTGACATTCGTCGACTAACGTTACTATAGCGGTGAAAGTGGGACATTCTCTACCGGGCAATATATTCGTATTATACCATGATTTGTAGGAATAGAGAGTAAGTCGTCATAGTTTACTTGTTTGATTTTTGAATTTATGAATACCGACCTATTTGTTTTTCCAATATTTTATTATCTTTTGTTTTTTCAACCAACTTAAAAAACTACGAAGTATTCAGTTCGTAGTGTGTGTTTTTTAATGTTTCAAGTCTCAAAACTACCTAATTTCTTAACCGATTTTTATTTGAAGGTATACTTTAAGGTTGGTCCCATAGAATTTTTATCAAAATCGATTTAGTATTTCACTTTTAAAATCAAAACAACTTAATAAGTACGTCAACCAAGTAAACGAAAAGACGTATTTTGGTTTTGAAGTCAGTGACTTTTTCTTTAAAAAGTTTTAATAATTTTCCAAATTGACATCAATACGTATACAACACAAAAATGCTACGGAGTTTGAAAGAGAATAATTAAAGTTCTGTTTGTATCAAAAAATTGAACAGGTTCTCATATAGTTTACGTAAAAAGAATTTAATACTCATGTTGTTGTTAAAAAAAAATAAAGTACTTACCACAGACACATTTATAAGTAGATACTACAATAGTAAACCACGTTATATGATAATATACAATTTATAAGTTATTTATTATTTAATTACATTATTATGCAAATCCCTCAATGTATGGAACCTTTTAAAACATGCAACTAGGTTTTACATAAAAACAGTCTAGTTTACTTGCTAAGCCACTATAATACCGCTTATTAATTTTTTTTTTATTAACATTTACATTATTTAATGCCTGCATATGCGAGGTACAATGTTCCTGGCATTTGTTTATCTGACTGCGGCGAAGCCCTAAATAAAGGTTATGTGTATGACTTGTATAAAAAAAGTAATGTAACAGCCTGTAAATGTCCCAATGCAGGGCACAGGCCTCATCTCCTATTAAGGAGAAGGTTTAGAGCTTAATCCACCACGCTGCTCCACTGCGGGTTAGCCGATGTACATGTGTCAGAATTTCTCCCGGCACATGGAGGTTTCTTCACGATGTTTTCCTTCACCGCCGAGCTCGAGGTGAATTTAAACACAAATTTAGCAATTGAAAAACCAGCAGTGCTAGCCGGGGTTTAAACCCGTGATCATCAGTTGAGATCGACGTGTTGTAACCACTAGGCCATCTCGGCTCTTGACCTGTATGTATGTACCGATTTCGATAAACGATACGTCATTAGACTTATCTTGATGGAACGAGTGACACTGGGTACATACATTTGTTAAACATTCAAAATGGCGAACTTTACGCGCTTTAATTAGCTAGTCGTGTTTTTGTTTTTTAACCCCCAACCTAAAAAGAATGGTCTGTCTGTGTCATCGTAGCTTACGAACGAATGGATCAATTTTAATTCGCTTCTTTCTGTTTAAAAGCTGACGTAATCTAGATATAA
Organism: Hypolimnas misippus; assembly: GCA_037950945.1. Lineage (NCBI taxonomy): Eukaryota > Metazoa > Arthropoda > Insecta > Lepidoptera > Nymphalidae > Hypolimnas > Hypolimnas misippus. The sequence goes on from JBBEEQ010000006.1 coordinate 10,995,064, forward strand.
TTTATGAAGATCTGTTTTAAGGTCATCAGCTCTTTTCTAGTTGTTGAATCTGAGTAAAATCGACGGATCTGATCGAGTCGAAATTTATTATACTGCGAATGATATAAAAATAACATAATAGTATAACCTTGACCTGCTACTGCTGCATCATTTGGAATCAACAAACAAACCCTCGCCATTTACAGCAGAGGTATCTTGTTGGGGCTTGATGAAATGGTCTCATTGTGTAGATTGTCGATTTTTTATTTAAAAAATCGACAATTTTATCTTATAAATTACTTAGGTCACGTTGTGCGTTGTAATAGAACGTTTAAAACTGTATCGCACAACGCACATAATGTACTAAATGTACCGCGTCAAAGGTGGGATACCTTTGACGCGGTACGATTATTATATTTTTATATTTTATAATGAAGAGAAGTTTGTTCTGTGCGCAAATAGAAAATTCGAGATATTCAAGTTATGAAATAATTTTCCATCAGCAATATCAAACACCATAAAATTTTAATGAAACCCTCTGATGCGGTTTACATGTTGTTTCAGAATCCATGGAAATTAGGTGATATATTTTTAGATAGATGGTGAAAGCTGAGATATAAACAACCTGAGCGAAATCGAGTTATTAAAAGAAATAAAATGCTTATATTCGTAGCAGCTAAATTGTAAAGAAATTCGACTTGATACATTTCTGAGCTTTCTATTTCTTATTTATTTTTCTATTCACAAATGCCTGCTATGCCATACATTATTTTGTTATGTTTTTTTTACGCTCTCTGTAGTAATGTTTTTTTGGTGTACAAGAAAGTGTATTACAATTATTGCTACCCGCTCACTCCGGCTTCGCAAGGGTATACTAACATAACGTTTAATATGAACATTTTTAATGTTTTATTTTTCGCACGATTTTTCGAACAGTTTCTTTCATTCAAACCTTGTCCTGACAATTACACAAAAACAGGTGCAGCTGTTCTGAAGTGTTGCTTACAAGCATTAGGTATTTTTTTATTGCGGTTTAAGTTATAGAATTTGAATATGAAATGCTAAGTTCTACAACGTTGGTTGATAAAAAAAATCGTTTTCATTTATACCCACGATATCACTTCATCTGTCCGTCCATCAGTCTCTCCTACTGTTAAAGGCACAAGGTCAGATACAAATATAAAGCACGAGTCTGTTCATAGACCAACTCTTGGTCCTCATTACAGATCAAAAATATTTACGTATGTTGTAGACATTTGCCTATAGCCTGTCTATTGACTGTTGCTTTAAAAATATACAATTTATATAAAGTTGGGTAGGCAAAAGCCTTGTTCTATCAGACATAAATTAAAGAAGTAATCGGAGAAGATGATAAGAGCAAAAGATAGGAATCCAAAGAAATTTGTACTTATGTACTTGTGAAACATAAATAAGGGTGGAAACCTTGATGTTCAATAAAAGGACCGAAAATAAATGAAGTGAGAGAAGTTGGTAAGGCTAAAATAAATTAAAACCTAGCAATGACTGGTAGTGTTCTTCTAGGATTGAGATTGCCTTTGGTCAAATACATTTTATTTAGAAATATTATTTTATACTCTTTTTTTTAAACACTATATTAAATGATTAATTTACATCACATGTTAATTTTTATGAACCGTGTAAGAACTGGAAATACCTAAAAATATGTATATATAAATTAATAATCAATGTTGACAATTTGTTTTAATGTATTATAAGAAAAGTAAAGAACAATGGGAAGTACCTTACAGATTATGTCATCATAAAATATATAGTCATACACATAACTATGAAGGAAAACATGTCACATTCAATCAATTTTTTACCATATGAGAAAAGATAAATATTGAATGTGATCAAATTATGTTGTCCCTAAGGCGAGAATTACATTTGTACGTTTTACTCTCGAGAGTAATATAAACCAATTCTGTAACCTAAAAATAGTTACATAAGTAGTTATGAATGTGAATGTCAATAATCAGGCACTGACAGTAAATTCTTTCAGGAGTAAAGCAATGAGAAATAACTTACGTAAATCTTTATGGAAATGTCATGTAAGTCTAAATAATGGAATATGAGGCGAGTCTGAACTTGCGCATGTTACAATTAACATTAATTAAAAAAAAAATTATACCAACAATAATTATAATTATCTCATTAGATTTAATACATAGAATACCTATAGTTAACTTAGATTAGTTATAAAATACTTATTTAAAAATATAAAATTAATAAAAGACAAGGCATATAAAATATTTATACAGTTCTCGTTGAACACATGATTCCAATGACACCTTACATTTCCAAATCGGTCACATACATACATGCAAAAAACAATACCATCCTTCTAGATCAGTTGGGTAAATATACATGTTTCAATTATAAATTATATAATTGAAAAAAGCAAATTCGATAAGAACTGCAAAAGACTCTCTAAATCCAGTTCATTCACAACATATTACAACACCTAAAACTACATTCTCAATTTTTAGAGTAAATGTATTTAGATGAATTTCCAGTCAAGGAAATTGTCGTTACTCAAAACTAATTTTATTAATTAATGTATTGAAAGAAAAAGAAAATTTGGTACCTTCAACATTGATTATAAGTCACTTGCTATAACCTCTCATAAGTAATGAAGATAATCACTTACACCACTGTTTCAAAATAAACTTAATTGTGCTATTGTGTTACATTAATTGCAGTTGTCATTAATTAATACATTTCTGTTACTAATATTATTATGGTAAAGGTTTTTTTTATTTGTTGTGTAAACTTTGAGATATGTAATCAACATTATATTTTCTTTAATGTTATAACTGCTGTGACCAGTTACTTATTTTAAGGAATATAATAATAGACACATTAACAATCGCAAACCTTTTTTCGCTGAGAATAAAATAAATTAATCGTGAAGCGGTTGGCACAGATCAAACAAAGAACAGCCGGAAGGATTGTGGTTTATTTTTAAAATGTTGAAAATACCATGCCACGGCTGCAATAAGGGTTACTGCGCAGTATACCAAAGCAAATCGTATTATTTTTTTATTTGATGTTATTATATCGAAGTATTGACTCACGAGAGCAAACATCGCAAATAGTATACGTGTTTTCAGAACTCTTTAATAGCCCAATAAAATACGTCATTGAAATTAAACGCAAAAAGTTAGACAGTAATAAAGAAATTTATATTTTTCAATATTCTTTTCAAAAATATTTATAAATTGAATAGAAATGTAAATGTATAGGTAATATCCAGTCGGCAGTATGGAAATAATAATGAAAACACTACAGCTAATATATAGTTTTAACGGCAAAACTAAAATAATATTAGGGATTTTTTGTAAAATATTTGATGAATACATACCTCTTTTCGTTTTTTAATTTTCCTTTTGTCTGCCATTATAACACAAAATTGTCAACGTAGCGATTCTTGTTGTCTTCACTGAAATATTATTTCTTCAGTTTTCTATGACGCATTGCAACTGCAATGTTGCCACTTTTGAAATAGTGGCAGGAATTATTTTAATTTTGCTTAAAAGTTAAATTTCTTCAATTCTGTTAGTATTTGATATTTTTAATGGAATTATATATATGGTAAGCTAACTTAGACCATTAAATACTTAATGGTCTACGTACGCTATAGATCATCACACACATTACAGCAAGACAAATCGAGTTTTAAAAACTTACTGGTACTTAAGCGGCTAATTTCGTGTTAGTGCCATCTTTTCTGTCACTCGCATATATTATGATTATCATATATAATATATGTCACATTTGAACACAGTCCTTTCTCACAGTTCCAGTCCACAGGCAAAAGAAACTATAGTACACGGTAAAAATATTACACATCGAAATTTAGATAGAGACAATCGGCTAATATAACTGAAATAAAATTTAATTTCAGATAATATAATTGAAATCATTAAAAGAAATCGACACATTTAAAAAATTAGAATGATGAAAACAATAAACCAGTTATGATAAAGAAACAAAGTTAAATGAATGTATCGAATTAAGTATTTAAATTAAAAACCTTCAGTTCCAGTTAAAACTTTTTACACACTTTTTTTTTGTTATATACAAGCACAGTCTTCAAAATGTTATAGATTTTTTTTTGATTTTACACTTTAAAGTTACAAATATAGTAAGGCAGTACACTACAGTTTATGATTTACGTTTCAAAAGCCTAATGCCAATTGCTTGTCTTTATTTACTTTTTTTCCCAATGCAGGGTTGTTAATTATTAAGGAGTTCCTGGTGTTGTGCCATCAGCTCTACTTTACCGTGGAAATTGTCAAGAACATAATTTGCTTAGCAATAATTTTTAAGTAATCGAATCGCAACTTGTGAAATAATAGTTATTAAGTAGTTCTGGTAGTCATCTACGGTAGTCATCATCCGTTCCATTTCATCAAATGCTATTTTCTGTAATTATATTTTTAAGACGTCATTCATTTATAATTATAAACGTAGCATTTATAACAGCTGTTTACAGATATCAAAATTTTCGTTGGACATGGATGACGATATATGATTTAAGACTAGCCGATTGTCTTTTTATAAATTTTGATGTGTAATATTTTCTGCCGCATAGTATAATTAATAAATTAATAAAACATATCGGGTAGTGTTAGAAAGAATATTTAAAATTTTTAGGTGGCAACGTTCATACTGTCAAATTCTCTTTCCTTCCTTAGTTCAATTTTAATTCGTCCTATTTTTATTATGTTTCAGACTTTCAGTTGATTTGAGAACTGTAATACACTGAAGGAATACGTCATTTTTTTTTAAATATTGATTATAGAATTAATAACCTCAAACTTCCTATATATTTTTTCTCTGTTATGTGACGTACCCGTTCTTATCATTACGATTGACGTAATCGACTTTGTCAGTAATTGTCATTGACTCAATAGCGCAACTTGTTTTAAATTCATAATTCATAAGTGCTTGCGCGAGGTATTACGTAGTGGTGTTTTTAATAGTGTTCCATATATTGTTTTATTATTTTAATATACTTGGACTAATTACTCTGGTAAATTTAAAGTTCAGAAATATTCTGTTTCTGATTGTGGTCTTATAGTTTAATGAATAAGTGTTATTAATTTTAATATTCAAGCATTTTACTGCGGAATGGCTGGAGAAATGGTGAATGGACACTGTAAAGAAGGTATTTTACACAACTTTCTGTTTATTTTGTTTATAAGAAATTTCTATTTTAAATATAATTATTTTATTATAATTATTTCAAATATTTGGATAATTAACAAATAAAAATTATTTATATGCGTTAATTTGTTATGATAATAATATACAATTTTATTCAAAATGGTGTGAATATTAAAATTTCTAATCATGCCTAAATAATAAGCTTCCGGTAGGTTTTGGTAACTTACATGAAAAGGCAATTATTTTATAAATTTATGATGAATAGAATTAAAAATAGTAGAAATAATGACTGATAAGCAATCATATTTTATAATTATAGATATGTTACATTCATACTATTTGATGCACAAAATCTGTTCCCATTCCCAACTTGCAATAGTTTTTTTTGGACTTTTAATTGGTAACTAGGTAAAGACAAAGAATTTAAAGAGATTTAAGATGCCAAAGCTATACCAGTTCTTAAAATTAATGAACAATAAGCTATAATTAACTTCATTTTTGTAATTACATAAATAATATGGAATTCATTTGAACTTTTTTTTGCAGTAAAGTCTCGCTCTTATGATATGAGCTATAGATATGGTATATTCATACTATTTGAAGTTATAAAACTGTTCCCGTTTCTGACTTAGACAAGCTTGTCAATTGTATTGCCCTAAAGGAACCTATCAGTTATTAACTGGTTGCCAAGCAACATTGTCAAACACAGTCTAAATGGTCGGCTATCTGGGTGACTGGAAATCCATGGTCATATAACATTACTATAGTTAAATAATATTGTTAGACTAAATAAAAACCTATTATCCATTTTTTTTAAACATAAATATATTAATAAAAATGTTAATTTTTGAATTCGAGAAATTTTTCGTATTTTTATTTTTAAGTTTCGTAACTTAATTTTTTCTAGAAATACAATTATATTGATGTTCTTTTATGTGATATATATATTTTTAAAAATTGTATTAAAGTTGACTTATTTAAAAGAAAGTTACATTAATAAAATTTTAGTGAAAAGACCATTTATTTAATTTATCAGGTGAATATGAAGCGAATAAAATATTTCACTAGTTTCTGAAAGCATCTTAGATTATTATTTAGTGGTGTTTACGAAGATAACAGGAAATCGTTACTTTTCTCTTTTATATTTCTTCTGCTATGTTGTCAGAGTAATATTCTAAGTATGATTTTTAGAAAACTATAAACTGTTTCAGCCCTCTTCTAATAAATTTTCCCAAGGGGCTACAATTAAATAAGAGGTAGAACAATAGATAAAACTTTTACAATTAGAATTGAATACTTTAGCAATGTCAGAAAATAATGGATATTGATTTAGCCAAAGCCGTATTTTAGCTAGCATTCTGTTATACACCAGTAATGAGAAAGGTCAACAAAAACGGGATCTAGACTCCGGAATATGGATATAGGTTGTTTTTCTACTTAATGGTATAAGTAGCCAGTTCCTGCAGTTTTATCTGTGTTTATGGTTACTGCTTCGCTCATATAAGGCGAGAATTACGTTAGAAAGTTTCACCCTCGTAATTGACATAAAACAACCGAATATCGGTAACAGTTACCTAGGTAATTTCACGAAAACGGTTGCTGTCATGTGCATTAAAGCACTGGCAGCAAATTGTTTCAGGTGTAAAACATGACAAAGCGAAATAACATGACTCTAACTGACACAACTAAAAGCCATTAACCAAAGAATTGAATTCTATAAGAAAAAAAAAAAGAATTGAATTGAATCATGCTTTCAAACTAAAACACCAAACAACTTACCTAAATCTTTATGAAAGTCCGAGAGCATAATTTATAAGGGTAATTTTCGCCTAAATGGTAGCGTGATATAACAATGGCGATAACTGACTTCAATAAATGGGCTATCTAGCACAAAAATAATGTAACGCCAAATAAATTTAGTATTTAACGCCAACCGTTACGCGATAGATGGCGCTGATTTTTTTCCATACTAAATTTTAAAAAGCAAACCCTATAGTACACAGTTTGCAAAACTCACACTAGACAGCTAGTAGTTTTAGAGAATAACCACTTCAACGAAAATTACAAACTTTACATCTTTAGTGTAGACTTGCTTGCCCTGACCTCGCTGGAGGCGAAGTAAGGTGAATACAAACTTAATTCGCCCCATGCATGGTGCTTTTAAATGCTAATATTAAGTCTTAATTAATATTATACCAAAAGATTGTATCAATAATGGACATACGATCATACTAAATCGATCTTAATGCACACCCTACGATTTTATTTCGTACATTATTTTATATATCTTGTAAATTTGTAATATCTAAGAATCTATTCCTTTATATATAAAATTAAGGCTATCTGTTATAGTGTCGACAGCGTTCATTGAGAAAAAAATGATACAATCGGTCTTTCACTCTGTTTACGTATACCTTATTAGCTATAATATCTCATGAAATGTGCAACATATAAATAAATACAAGATGGATTTTTATGATTGGGCAGTAAGGGCAGCTACCTCAGCCATTATAGCTACAAAAAAACGTTCTTAGGAATCTCTAATTTTTATACTGATTCGAATTTTGCATTGGATAGCCCGTTTATTGAGGAAAGATATAGGCAAAAGTACATTCTCTCATAGGACCGAAGCAGAAACTATAAATGCGAGTGAAACCGCGAGGGTAAGCTAGTATCATATATGAATGCTGCATACCGATTAAGTTAAATGCTTTTTACATTATTAAAAAAAACATACATACAAACCAAATCTTTATATTTAATTCAATTTAATTCTTTTGTTAATGGCTTTTAATTTTGCCAAATATTTATGTAATAAGTGACAGTAGAATGAAAGTATTTATTTATTTATTTTGTACACTTGTACACCATAAATTAAATTATTTTGTTACTCACAAAAAAACATAGGTCTTATCGCTTTATAGCGATTTCTTTCATGCAGCCGTGGTGTTATAGAAAACAATGGACAGACGGTAGATGGTTTAAAATAGACACTTACGTAGATACAATAATATATCAAATACATAAACTACTGCTCACTAAATACATACAGTCATACATATATAAATACTTATAATCGAACTTATTAGCTTAATATTGTCATCTTCAATTTAAACAGGAGGTAAGTAAAAGTACACTTAGTAAAAGTAATATAGTATATAGTCTAGTCTCAGTACCCCGAACGAAAATCACGAATTTTCGAATATTTTTTTTATTATGATTTTATATTATAAAAATGATTCAGTTCAATCAATCGATAATTTCTTACTCTTACGTGTGGCTAGACATACACCATATTTGTTTGCTAAATAAGACAAGTAAAGAAAAACAGACTATACTTAATTGGATGCTGATAAGCAATAATGTGTCAACCCACAAAAAGTCAAATTTATAGATATTGATGTATTTTGATACTACGTTACCTATATAACATTATTCAAAAAAAATTCAAGTCATCTAAACTAAATAAGTATGAAAAAAAGTTTCTTAAATCAATGTTTCGAATTTCAGATGCGTTCCATATTTTGCAATTTATAAAATAATATCAAATATTTAAAAACTTATTATTAGATAACATATTAAATAAACCTATCTACTTTTGGTTCATCATACATTTTATCAAAATAGAAAAGAAAAAATGAATATATGCGACTTCAAACAATTTTTTTAAGAATAGGTTTGACATCTTTAGACGCCATTTTCTCAAAACAAACTCCGTGTGGCTTGACATATTATTGCTTATCAGCGTCCAATTATTGTAAAAGTTTCAAATTATTTTATTTACGCAGTTTAACTTTTACCTTGCAACACTTAAACAAATACAGATGTTTTTTATTACAAGTTCAATGTCCTGATTGTTACACAATTATGTTATATATCTTTTTTCCTTAAATAAACCTAGTAGTAACTTAATAATTACTATAGTGACTCATTCGTCTATAAATAAATGAGAATTGTCTATCGGACAGACAATTTATCCTATGAATTTTATAGATGAATAATTATTATTATTGACAAATTGATAATTAAAAAATTTATATTTTCAAATATATCATGTCGCCTATTTAACATTATTAAAAATAATTTCAAGTTATCTAAACTAAATAAGTACAATAAAAATATTAAAAGAATTAAAAACTATATGAAACTTACTAATCTGTCGATGTCATTGCAGTGAGGCAAAATGCCCATAACACTGGCGGCACTACTGCAAAATTTTATAGAAAGTTTCTGTCATACATCGACATGTTGACATCGGTGTTTGTGTTTTGTCGATGTTTGTTTCTCATTCAGGTAAAATCTACAAATTTTATGTAAATCTTCCCTTAAAAAGTTCCACCTGCGACTTTGTCTGTGTAAAAACTTTCATCTCCTATTTCAACCTTTTATGTTTTATTTTCACGACAAAAACATTACAAAAAAACTTTCATTTGGTGGTATTTCATGTTTCTCAAATAAAGTTAAAAATAAATTAATTAAGCTAATTAAAAATATAATATACTTAAATAAAAATACCTGTTGTATTTGCGGCAATTTTTTTATTGGCAACCCGGATATAATGCATTGCATTCTTATTAATCTTTAATTCAAATTAAGTTTCATTGTAAAAACAGATACCCGCAAAAGCAAAGTCTAGCGACTGGATCTTCGAATATTACATATCTTAGTTTTATTTTTAGCACTGGTGTTATAAGTTATAAAATTAAAAAAATCAAAAATTAATTACTGAAAAATGCAAATAACATCTCGCTTTTTAATTCGAATTAATAATTAAATTTAAAGTTAATTGATTAAAAAAAAATAACAATGCCTGAGTGTCAAACTATTTTTATTTGTATTAATATATTATATTATATAAAAAGTATAAAATATAATTATTTTAACGACACAATTAACTGTCTTATTATTTTATTGTTTTTGTATTAAACGTGTCTTTCATTATCATTTTTTGTTCATTTAAGTAAAATACCTTTTTGCATTATTTCATTATTCGTTATCGTATAGGTTACCTACAAAATTAAAACATTAATATCTAAGGTTTTATATTTGTTGAGAGAATATTTCCAACCGCAAAAATAGTTGTTAATGTGATGCCGAGTAATTTAATATATAGAATGGTGTAAAAGTAATGTTACTGTTTGCAATGGACGCAATTTTGGCAGATGGCGCCAACTGATGTGCTTTGATATTTATGATGTAGGAATAAAGTAAATAAATTATTAATAAGCCGTGGACTTTGCAAGCTTTGAAAGCTAACATTAAAGAATTTGCTAGCAACAATTCATATTGCCATAAAACGAGCGCAATTATGCATCGATTCGGACGGTGCCCATTTGAGCGATATAATTTCTTCGAACAAATGTAACCAATAATGCACTTTCAAATACATTTTTAATGAAAACAGAGCTCTTTTTTACATTAATACTGTTAGGAATATATCATAAAAGTAAATAATACTGTATTTTGTCTATGGTAGCTCGTTGATCAGTTAGTTATTATTATATATCGGCAGTACGCACCCTCCCTCTCTCTAGGATAGATCGCTTGTCTTCACTCTCAGAAATATATTCATAATTACGAATAAACTAGTTACATGAACCCTGAAGATAACTTAACAATACCAAAATAGCAGCCAATTCAAACTACTACTTTTGCGCCACCTTGTACATAACTTAATAACTTTATCAATAAATTAACAAGCCAGTTTAAAAAAGAGAAACCGACCTTGAAACCAAAATAAGTAATTTCGTTTACTTTGTAGATATTCCTACTTATTTCAGTTATTTTGATTTGAAAATCAAACTGAAACCGGACTGATGCGTTTTTTAACTGGGCATGGTAGACCAAATCCGAAACTATAAGGAACAACGAAAAATGCTTAAAATAGTCTGGGGGCCGATTTCGATGAAAACTAAACCTGCATCATTATTTTTCCTAGCCAGGATTCGAACCCATTGATTTTGAAAAAAAAAAACACATCTGTATACTATTTTTAGTGTCGCTTACGAGGACCAAATTCTGGAAAGTAATAATATATGGCAAATTAAAGGAAAATGCTTATTTTTTACAAAATGCTATTAATAACGTACATTAAAAGAAAATATGATTTTTTTTAATATTTTTATTCAATACTTAATATCGCTATATAATAGTAAAAAAAAATTCACGCCAAAAAAGTATCTAAAAGTATTTTTAAATAAAAGATAAAAATAGGCAACCAACGCGAGCATTTCAAACGCCCACAATTTTGGCGCGCTTGGTGTGACGTGAAAGTCTATGACAACAAACAAATATGGTTAGAGGTTATGTTAAAAAAGTATTGTATTGTGCTACAATTTTACAGTGTTTTTTTTTTATTTTTGAAACGATTTTCCGTGTTACTGTGTACTGTTTTGTAGTTTTTAAAAATTAATTTTTTCCTCAGAAAGAAATTATAATCAAAAATATTGATGTAGGTAGGAGTCTAAAGAACTAAAGTTTATTTAAAAAAAATATTTACCATTATTTGAATCACATGCATGTACCCTATTAAACCTTAAGTAGTCAATTCTTTAAGGAAATGATCAACATTTAAAAGTCGAAAATATGAAATTAAAATATGATGCAACGCTAAATGCGGATGGGTATAATAGCAGAGGTCATTTATGTCTTCAAAATTTTTATTGTATTGAAAATACTATATTCCTGTTCTTCATAATACTATACAGAATGTCCGTCAGTTGCAGTGACCACTACGCTAAACCGTGATAATACTATTATCGTTGTCACATTTATTAGGTTAGAATTACATTTGTACGTTTTAATCTTGAATTTATAAAATTAATCTAAAACCCGGTAACAGTTATCTAGGTTAGGTTACCTAAGTAGGAAGTGTCTAATATAAGGCACTGAATATTAAACTCTTTCAGATGTAGAAGCAATTACAAACAATTTATGTAAATGTTATGAAAACCTGTGCAAAACTTACAAGTATTATTCTTAGTTTAGATATTATGGTGTAAGGATTTGTATAAATACTAAATATGCGATATAAAGATACCTGTTCATTAGTTCCGGTAGCTTACCTTGCCTTGGGTTGAATGTAATCTGTTGATGTCGCTATCAATAAAATCTGATAATAGACATCGGCTCATTGATAACATATTGTAATGAGAATATAACGGTTGTATTATTGTATGATGAGGGAATAGTCTAGTTTGCATAAATGATAATAATTGGACGCTGATAAGCAGTACTGTGTCAACCCACACAGACTTCACTTTGAGAAAATGGCGTCTAAAGTTGTCAAAACTATTCTTAATAAATGTGTTTGAAGACGTATGTATCCACCTTTTCTTTTCTTTTTTGATAAAAAAGTATAATTGATGTTCGGTTTAATGAAAAGTTTTATCTAAAAATAAGTTTTCAAACATATGAGATTATTGTAAAAATTGTAAAATATTGGAACGCTTTCGAAACTCAGCTATAACTTTTTTTATACTTATTTAGTTTAGATGACTTAAATTTTATTTGAATAATGTTAAATATTTAACCAATCATAAAAATACATTAATATCTCTCTTTGAGTTTACGTGTGTTGACACATTATTGCTTATCGGCATCCAATTATCCCTTAATTATTAGTTTTCTTAATTTTTTAGCAAAGTTAAAAGATTATAACAATATTAATCAATGATAATAACTTCAGACAAATTTGACAAGCTTGTTAATTGATTATTTGACCCGATACTCTCACCTGTCATACTCGGTCGCCTGCCGGTTGCCAGGCAACGTCGTCCAATGTGGTCGGAATTCTAGATGCCAAATATATAAGTGTCTAATATATCGATATTTATATAATAGCTATGATATTAATGTCTGTATACGTAAATATTCTTATAAATAATAATCATTTCTTTACATCCCGGCCCTTAACACTGATTGAGATATCAATTGTTTGTCAAGAATTAAAGGTTTTTAATTTTTTTTACTGTTTATTTATAAAATTAAAACTTAAATTTTATTATTTAGTACATTTAATTTTATTCGTTTTTCCAAGTGAAATTAAAAGTTATAGTAGTAATAAAATGTCTAGAGTTTGTTTAATATTTGAAAATTTGTAAATATATTGATAAGGGCAAAGTCTTGAGTTTGTAAAAAAATTGAACCATGTTTAGGTTAAGTGGACTTTGTGCAGGTGTACATCTGATATCAGCTCCGCGTTATCTGTCTTACCATGAATCGGTATTTTTTGACTAATTTTTCAAACATTGACTTGAGCAGCGCTTCTAGCAAAATTGTTATCGAAAACTATCAAAACTCGTACTCGTTTAAGTGTAGCGCGTTGCTATCTCTCTTATCTTAATGCGAATAAACTTGAATCATTTACGAAGTGTCGCTTGTATTTAAATAAAGAGTCGTCTGTTTTGTTCATTGTAATTTATATATTAATACGTAAAGCAAAATCTTTGTACCTTTGAACCTTTTTACGAAACTTGCGCAGACGGAAGAGTATGATATTTCACACACTTACAGTTTATATAAAGACGAATTTAGGAATACTAATATTTTTTTTTAATTACTCATAAAAATATATTAAATCGATAAATAAATTACGTATTTTTTGTGTCAAATATATACTCTTTTGTTAATTGTTAAAGTCCGCGGACAAATTCAGAATAGATTATCTGTGGTCAATCTTGATATCGGTTGAAAATTTAATGAGCTAAGGTCAAATTCCATCCGCTAGGCGACCATTATAAATTTATTAGTCATAAACGTTTCACATTTAATATATTATGTGTTGGGGACATCGAAAAAAACAAATTACAAACGTAAATTGTACAAATGTACTCCTAACCTATTATATAACCATTCGAGCATATGGTAATATGGAGTGTGAGGTGAGCTTATCAGACCCTAATACGAATCGTGTGTTTTATGGAGTTAGAAATATTTTAAATTATATTGTTGCGTATTAATTAAATACACATTATATTTAGAATTAAAACTAACGCAAAACAAAAGTACATTTTAGAATTATATTTATTAAAGGAATCAACGATATAAGGAATTTCAACTTGCATATTATCACATAGCACAAGCCGATTAAATCGTATATACATAAAAATAAATATTATACATTAATTTTTCTTGTAATTAATATAAAAATTAAAACTATACTTTTAATCGAAAACTTATTAGACTTATTCACTTTGAGATTTCGCATTATTAAATTCTTTACATAAATCACAGCACTTGTAACAAACGTATTTGTTTCGCGTTCTTTTTTAATGGCATATATTTTTCGTCTTCTCCATAAATCTTTTAAAATTAAATAACTTAATTTGCCATCTCTGGGCACAGTAGGTGAACGAATGTTACAAAATTCCGACGTCATAATATATAATTCATTGCATATTTATGTCAATTATTGGCACGCAGCTAAACTTATTCAAACGCTCGTGCATTTGCTCTCCGAAAGTAGCATTTGGTGAAGTGGAACTAATGAAGAACACAGAAGTTTTTTACAAATATGAGATTATTCTATAAATTACAAAATATGGAACGGCCTTAAAATTCGAAACAATTATTAAGAAATTTTTTCTGTACTTATTTAGTTTATATGTGTTTATTTTTTATTGAATAATGTTAAATAGGTGATGCAGTATCAAAATACATCAATACCTCCGAATTTGACATTTTGTGGGTTGACACATTATTGCTTATCAGCATCCAATTAGCAACTGACATTAGGCCATTGTAATTTGGATAAATCACAAACTGTTTCTTAATATATTTCTTACTATATTCGTAACTTAAAAGCATAAAGTAATAAGTAATAAAAACGGTTTCGAGGATGAATTTAATACAAGTAACCTCAAAAGAAAAATTAAAATTTTCTACTTTATATTGAAGTCGGTGCCAGTAAATAATACATAAAAATTTTTACCTGTCGGTACGACTGAATGGTTTACTATGCAGTGAATTATATCAAAATAACGTAGTTGTGTAACCTTGACCTGATGCTGCAGTATTATGGATGTACAACTCGTCACTAACAAAGCAGAAGTATCGTGTTAGAGCTTGTTAAAATGATCCCAATGTGTTTTTTTTTAATTTTCAATTATATCAATTAATCAAATCAAATCGAATAAAAAAATACTTTATTCAAGTAGGCTCTTACGAGCACTTTTGAATCGTCATACGTGAAAATAAGAAAAAAAATTACCTAAATAATGAAGCTACCACCGGTTCGAAACGCAGTTTCTACCGAAAAGAACCGGCAAAAACCTCCATAGTTACAATTTAAAACATACATACTCGGTACTCCTACAAATGGTTGCTGATAAGCAATTCTGTGTCAAACCACACGGACTTCATTTTGAGAAAATGGCGTTTAAAGATGTTACACCTATTCTTGATTAATTTGTTTTAAGACGTATATATCCATCTTTTATTTTGTATTTCGATAAATAGTATGAAAAGTTTTATCTAATAATAAGTTTTTTCAATACATCAGATTATTTTATATTGAAAAATATAGACCGCTCTTTAATATTCGAAAAATTAAATTAACGAACTATTACTTTAGATAACATTGAATATGTTAAATACACAACGCATTATCAGACTCCAGTTTTGACTTTTTGTGGGTTGACACATTATTGCTTATCAGCATATAAATATTAGCGCGGTTAAATCATAGTTACGTATTTGATAGTATTCTATTAGAATAAATATAAATTAAATATATATTAAAATGATTGATTGATTGATTAAAATAAGTATGTCTTCCTTTGATTAGAAAATGTTGCGACGTACAAAATAGTTAATAATAATTTCAATATATCTGGAGTTAGACATAAGGCGACAATTACACTTGTAAGTTTTACCCGTAATTGGTATAAAACATCTCTGTAACCTAGTAACAGTTAGTAAGTAGTTAAAAGCTCTCAAAAATAAGGCACTGACAGTAAATTTGATCACGTGTAAAGCAATGACAAATATCTTTTTTTTTTTTAAGTCTGAGAGCAAAATTTATAAATGTGATTTTCGCCTTAAGTTCTTGCTTATTAGTGAGTATTGTGAAGAAGGACTTGCTAAACATCGCAAGGTATATTTTTTCACTTTTGTGTGTACGAAATATTGATTTGGTATACAAGAAATTGAACTGATTATGTAAATTGTGAAAAATAAGATATTAATAGAACATGTTTATGCCTCGAATGTTTTTAATGTTTACTTAAATGCTTAGTAGCCCTCAATTGTGAAAGATATGATAAACGTATACTTATGGCAGACATAGCTAAAAATCACTTTTTTACCCGATTGCAGAAAGATCCATTTCTGGTAAGTAATAGTTTACGGCAAATCAACTAAAATCAAATGCTATTACATTCATACATTAATTGGACGCTGATAAGCAATACTGTGTCAAGCCGCACTGACTTCACTTTGAGAAAATGACGTCTAAAGATGTCAAACCTATTCTTAATCAATTTGTTTGAAGACGTATATGTAGATCTGTTCTTTTCTATTTTGATAACAAGTATAATGAATTGAAAGCAGAGTGATATATTTAATATATTATCTAATAATAACCCTTTCAAATCTTTGAGATTATTATATAAATAACAAAACATGGAAAGCACTTGAAATTCGAGATATTAAATTAAAAACTTTTTTCCTTACTTTATTAATTTAGATAACTTACAAATACATTTAAAAGTGTTAAATAGGTGACGTATTATCAAAATTCATCAATATCTCCGAGTTTGAGTTTTTGTAGGTGAACACATTATTGCTTATCAGCATCCAATTAAAGGTATATATTACACTATTAGATGGTGCATAAAGTATGTGCTATTTTATTTCAAAATCAGCAGCTGGTTATAAAAATTAAAAAAAAACCTACGATACAGATCATATTGTTTTGGATATGGCCTACCACGTATAGTCAATAAAATTCAACCAGTATATACATGTAATACATTTTTAGGGAGTCAGTTTCTTAATTTACATATATATTAGGTGCGCTCTTAAATCTTGTCTAATATTTACAGTAAGTTTTTAAGTATCCTCTAATGCTATGTGGGTGAATCATCACTGTACAAATTATGTTATTAAAGACAGACACGTTGGCGCAGTGGTCAATGCAACTGACTGAAGCGCTAACAGTCGAGGGTTCAATCCCCGCTCGTGGCAAATGGCTGTATTGGCCATACGGATGTTTGTCGTGGTCTGGGTGTTTGTTTAGTGTTAGTGTTGTGTGTGTTTCCGTACACAAGGTCATGAGATCTTAATGGGGGTCGTTTTTTTTAAAATTATTTATAAAAAAAATATAATAAATTACTGAATAGTACATTGTTGTTACAATAGATATTCAAAAAAAAAAAACAAAAACAAATGTTTCTTTTAGTTAATTGTTTGTTTGCTATTTACCACAAAAAAGTAAGTAAAGTAAAGTAA
The DNA here is from genome assembly GCA_037950945.1 of Hypolimnas misippus. Lineage (NCBI taxonomy): Eukaryota > Metazoa > Arthropoda > Insecta > Lepidoptera > Nymphalidae > Hypolimnas > Hypolimnas misippus. The sequence continues at coordinate 11,012,686 of JBBEEQ010000006.1, forward strand.
CAGCCTATAGATGTCCCACTGCTGGGTAAAGGCTTTCATTCCTATAATGAAGAATTTAGAACTTATTCCACCACGCTCCTTCACTGCGGGTATACATATGTCAGAATTTTCTCCCGGCACATGAAAGTTTCCTCACGATGTTTTCCTTCACCGCCCAGCTCGAAATGATATTAAAGACAAATTTAGCACTTGAAAAACTCAGCGGTGCTAGTCGGGGTCTGAACCTCCGATTAATCTACACTAGACAACTAAAACTAACACTAGACCATTTCGGCTATAGCATAAAATATTAATTCCTAATTGTTAAGGTTTATTCTCAGTTAACTATATAAACATAATAAATATTATTATTGCTATTTAATCTATAGCTGTAAAACAAAATATATACTTTATATGTTCATATCATCTAAAGCCTTGTTTTTCAACCTTCATTTTTCGCATGCGAAATGCATCTATAGTCTGTTCTTTTTTGTCTTATTTTCCAGACAAATATATTATACCATATACTTCTAACCACACAAAAGAGTTAGAGATGAGAAATTATCGCTCGAATGATTGAACTAAATCATTTATGTAATTAAAATTTATAATAAAAAACAATGCTCGTAAATTCGTCATTTTCGTTCCGGGATTTATTACCAGATAAAATAAGTAAAGTAAAATATATTTCCAGTCGACTAAAATTTTTACCGAAATAATTGAGTCACTGATGTGAAAATTATGTTTTTTTTTCTCTACATTTTGATGACTCTGTGGTTGGCCGTCATTAAATATAGCTTAAATTGGTGTATAAATAGATTGTTACGAAGAAATTGAAAAATTGCGGTTATGCTGTCATTAAATACCTCTTAAGATGCAGTGTCCGTATCTTGTATTTTTTGTTGTTTTACGTGTCAAATTATATAGTCGTAGGTCATTCACATCACATGGCCGGTGGAGTGTTGTGGTAGTGATGGTGATTGTATCATTCACGCTGACGGTTTCGAGTTCGAAGTTCGATCACCCCATGGAACAGATGTTACAGATATGTACAAAAATTTGTGTCTAGGTCCGGGCGTTTGGCCTTGTGGTTCGTCCCACCGTACCTCGGAGAACACGTTGTCTGTCACGTTTGTCATCAGTTGCCTGATAATTATCTTTAATCTTTGTGTGGGAAAATTGTTCTTGTCTAATTGTAACTATGTATACTAAGATAATAAAGAGGTAAAATTTATTTGTGGGTTTGTATGTAATCTCTGAAACTATCGATTGGATTTGAAAAAATATTTGAGCGTTCAATAGCCTGTTTATTGAGGAATTATAGTCTATATTTCACGCCACGACTTACAGAAGCGAAGCATTAACCATAAATACGAATGTAACCACACTTAGTAACCGATAAAGCTTTTCCGGTAGGACTCAGTTCTATCCGATGAAATGTTAGGTAGAATGTCATTCTTTACATACTTTAGTATATTATATACATACTTATTCTAACCAATCGTAGAAAAATTATTACAGAGTTTACAAAGAATAAGTAAAAACTTATCTTTTTACATTTTTGTACCAATTCAGTTAATATAAAATTGCAAACGTAATACTTGAGGTATTCTCCTGAAGGATGGCTTAGCGTCATGTCGATTTTATCAAGTCTGCATGCTAAAAGAGTAATAAAGGAAGAAATTCTAATGATTTAAATTAAAATGATAAAATATATGCGTCTTTTAAATAGTTTCACAATATATTTTTTACTTCACCAATAAATATCTCTTAAACTTTACATGGATTGTTGAATTATCCATATATTATTTAGTATATTTACATAATAATACGTCATTATTTATATATCGAATTTATAACACGGAACATATTATATATGTTAGAAAGTTCACATTATTGACCTTAGAATTATCTCAAGTAATTTCTTGATCATATCTTTTAGTATATAAAAGAACATGTACTGTCGTGGTGTGGATGTGATTGCGCCTATTAAAAGATTTATTCATGTGACATCCATGTTTTATCAACTGATGTCACAGATCTTATATGTTATTAGCTTTCGCTCGCGATTTCGCTCACGGAATTTAGATTTTCTTATGCCGGGCAACCCTTTAAGGCGGAAATATATTTGTAGTTTTAATTACTAGAGCGAAATAAAACAACTCTAACCTAGTTACAGATATGCCGTAAATAGTTACGAAAGATGTGAATGTAAATAAAAGGCACAAACAGTAAATTCTTTTAGGTGTAAAACAATGAGAAATAATTTATGTAAATCTTTATGAAAGTCTGAGACCAAAACCTATAAACGTAATTTTCACCTAAAACTTTTTTTTTGCCTCGGCAGTACGAATCGTGCGCCATCTACTACTACTCAATACTTCACCTATAACCTTCTCGCAAGTGTAAACAATTAGTCGACAAAGTTATATCACATTCAGATAAAATACAAACAAACAAACATTGATTTTTGTATATTAGAAGATAAAAAGCAACTTTATATGTAAATGTAGTTATATTAATAGATATACATATTTTGCAACATGAGTCTAGACATTAAATTAATCACGTGATATTGTATATAGTATACGAATGATATGTGCAGTATGTACACCAGTGTATTGCATATGCAGATGCATTTAGTTACGTGTAGCGTTCCGAGCGGATAGTTTAACGAGTTATTTTCCAAGTAAATTTTTTGTTAACGAAAACGTTGTTTGTGTTAAAAGGCGCACCAGTAATATAACTGTTCTCGGAATATGTGTCGAACGAGTATGTTTATTTTATTAAAAAAGGTTTTTATCAATACACTGCTACAATTTTTAAAATGAATTATAAACTTTTTCTAAAAATCTTTAGTAGGAAACTACTTAAAATAGCATTTTCATGAATTATAAAATTTCGGTATACACATCTGTTTTTGAAAATAAACGTAAATGATTTACTTTTTCTTTTGAAAGCATTGTCATAGATGTGTTGTGGACCAAAACGTTTTTTAATTTTAAATTTATTTTGTTTTCAGATCTACCTCTCGGTGTTAAGGTGGAAGAAATCGAAATCCCTGTACCATGGGGTCACGTAGCGGGCCGATGGTGGGGACCGAGGGATAAGCAGCCAATGATCGCGATTCACGGCTGGCAGGATAATGCTGGCACGTGGGATAACCTCATACCCCTCCTACCTACAAACACACCGGTACTCTGTATCGATCTACCCGGTCACGGGTTATCGTCCCACTACCCGACTGGAATGGTCTATTATATCTTCTGGGACGGGATCGTCCTTTTACGAAGAATATTGAAACATTTCGGGTGGAGCAAAATAACTCTCATGGGACATTCTTTGGGTGGCGCTTTAAGTTTCATGTACGCTGCGTCCTTCCCTGATGATGTTGATAAGATTATCTGCATCGATATCGCGAGCCCAGCTGTTCGGGCACCAGAGCATATGGTGAATAACACTGCTTCATTGATTAACAAGAATCTAGAATACGAAAATTTGCCAGAGAGCAAAATACCATGCTACGATTACGAAGAAATGATCGATATAGTCTGTGACGCGTACAAGGGATCAGTGTCAAGGGAGAATTGTAAAGTTTTAATGAAAAGGGGCATGGCTCCCACTCCTTTGCACACGAATAAGAAGGGCTATTACTTTAAAAGGGACCCAAGACTAAAAGTAGCCGGTCTAGCGATGATGTCGATCGAGACGGCCCTAGAATACGCTAGCAAAGTTAAGTGTAAAGTTTTGAATATTAGGGCAATACCGGGCCAGAAGTGGGAAAGGCTGGATTATTACTTGGACGTTGTTGAGAAAATGAAGAGAAACGCTGAAGTCCAGTACGTAGAAGTCGAAGGAACTCATCACGTCCAATTGAATGCACCTCAGAACATAGTTAACATCATTGAAGACTTTTTAGAACTTTACTAGTTAATTGATAGTCTTATTTAAGACTGGTGATATTTAATGTGATGCAAATATAAACATAAGCGAGTGCACAATAGATAATTATGTTTATAGATAGTGCCTTTGAGGCCTTTATTGAAATGCTTTTCAAAAGCCATTGAAATAACTCTGTTACACGCTTATTCTAGCATACAAGGACTAATGTTAAATGAGGTCAGATGTATTGTTCATATCCTTCTGGACTGATAGTATATCATTAACCAAGTGAAAAAAACAGAAAATTTTTGCCCAAAGGCAAAGATGTCCTGTTTTCCGAGGTTAATATAGAAATGTTTACCACATCTGTGTCGAAAGTTCGCGAAATTACTGAAAATGTATTCAAATCGGAAAGTTACAAATTATTCTATTTTAATTAAACATACAATTTACAATATAATTTGACAATACTTATGTAAATAAAATAATAACAATGATCAAAAATTTATTAGGTATAATGTCGAATAAAACTGTGTAAAAGTGGTTTTTTAAGTTAATATACAATCGATCTCGGATATACGAAAGTGAAACCAGGGTAACAATAGGTAAACAAGCGGGACTTTTAATAATTGCGAATAAATTATCAATATATTTAATAAATTATATTACTGTCACTAATGCCACTTGACCGCCACTTATTTCATTAATATAATTTAACAATGAATAACAACTTTTAGAAGTAATAAAACAAATCGTCAATAATAATAAAGAATAGTAAATTGTTTATGTAGATGTATCATCGAATCATTGTCAAATTATGCTAATTTTATAATTTATTTAATAAGTGTCATAAGTTATATTTTGTGACATAATACAAAAAATGCACTTAACGATGGATTATATTTTGGAACATTTCTATGAATTTTTTCTAATTATTATATCATTCAGTTAATCAATTTTTCTTCCGCTTATTATTCTCCGTAATATTCAGAGGAGTAGGAATGTTCTATTTTGGTCCCACAAAATAGGGCGTAAAATCGAACTTTCAACGGTGGTGTGGTAAATATTTTAATATTCGTCTGAAATCCATCAAAAGGACATTAGTTTGATGGACAAAGTTGTGGATTCAACGGATGTGAGAGTAAAGGTGTAACAGAACTGGAATATTTATATTTAACTTATATTGACGGGTAAAATTTTAAGGGTTTGTCTTAAGGTTCTAGCAGCTAGTTTTCTCATGTAGGAGCGGAGAGAATTATGCTTTATTTATTTAACAAGATTACATCTGTATTATGTATTGTGAGGTTACTGAAATGATACTATATTTTTGACAAATTTTAGTTTAAAATAAGAAATAGTAGTATGTAGTATGAGTGTGACGTAAAAATTTAAAGGACGACAACTTAAATATGTTGATTCTGATATTTAAATAAAACTTCCTTAAAAATATTTGATTTAATAAATATCGATTCTAGTAGTGAGTAAAATATGCACTATTCAAAGAGCAATAGGTCAGCTTCGTAACGTGGATTACGTACGTTTATTGTTTGACAAATAAAGTTTCGACATTTCATTTGGAACATCAATTGACTAATTAGTTCAGGACAAATTTGTATTTTATCTGCATTTTATGTTATAAATATGGACGCTGATAAGTAATACTGTGTCAAGCCACACGGTTTTCATTTTGAGAAAATGGCGTCTAAACATGTCAAACTTATTCTTAATAAATTTGTTTGAAGAAGTATATATCCATCTTTTCTTTTCTTTTTTTGTAAAAGGTAATTTAAAAAAAATGTAATAATAAGTTTTTCAAACATAAAAGATTATTTCATATTACAATAATATGGAAAACACTTCAACATTCGAAACATTAGATACATTAAGAAATTTACTTACGTATTTATTTAGTTTAGATGACTTGAATTTTTTATAATAATGTTAAATAGTTAACGCTTTATTAAAATACATACAATTTGGCTTTTTGTGGGTTGACACATTATTGCTTATCAGCATCCATATATCAGGACGCTAAGTAACGTTAATGAACTAAACACAAAAATGAGTAAGTGATCCCATCCTTAATATTTTCTTTTTCCCTTAATACTTTATTTAAATATGCTTTTAAAGAACCTTCAAACACTCAAGTTACAAATCGGCCTATTAAGTCTACACAGAGCCGGAAGCCTAAAACCCTCCCTCATTCCTACCTTTACTTCGTATTCTATTACATGCCTTGTGCCTTTTAAGCTAGTAACGCATTTGTGGCTCATATGAGGTGGCGAATTTCCCGACTGCTCGATTGCCAGCCGTTCTTATAGAAAAAAAAATACCTTGGCTTGGAACGCGGGTTTTATCTGGAAGAATTGGCAAGAATCTCGATATTTACTCTAGTATCTAAAGAAAGTATACTTGACACGGAGATGGGATCATTAACTCACTTTAGCAAAAACGTTAGTTACTTAAATCTGTGTTTGTTGCTGTATATTTTATATATCTATGCATATTACGTCTATACATATACATTATTCATATAAGTATGCTTTCACACTACAATGTGGTAGTATACGGATTAATAATTAATGCTGGCAACTGTTTTAAGGTCTTGACCCTTCAAAGTAACATGAATAGTTGCTTCAACATTTTTCCAGTGTATCTTCAGATACAAGTATTGTTAAAATCGTTAGACTTTATCTTGTATAAACAAGGTCTAGTATGATTAATAAGAATTCAGACAACACTAATTATAAAATATAAAAAGGGAATAAGACTATTGTTTGCTCTCAATTTTTGCACGTTGTGTTAAAAATTTCTCTGATATCGCACTCCTTATTATTGGCAGAATGTACTAAACTAAACTGTATAAACTAAATGTACGCGAGGTCAGAAAATTGATTTTATTTATACTTTTCTTAATTTTATAGAAGATTTGAGAAAATACTTAGCTCGGACGTTTTTTGTGGGGTTTTGTTCTCAGTGACTCCCACTTCGGAACGAGCTTGATTTTAGATTTACAATAAGACTAAGTAGGACAGATAAGTATCAGGTTGACTCGGAGTTTATTTATTCTGTTCTAGTCATTTTATTATATATTTTATTTCAAAAATACTGGCAAAGGACCAGGTGAGACACCTGTTAACTGATCACCGCCCATGGACATTTGTAGCACCAGAGGAGTCACAAATGCGTAGATATTTCCAATACTTCTGTAAATTTAAATAACAGTCCAACTTTATTTATTATTATATATAGGTACATATAATAAATTTATACCAAATTAATATTAATCGAATCGATTATGTAAACATATACCGTTAATTAACAAATGACGTAAAGTCAATCAAGCATCGAACAAAAACTTAACGATTGCCTCTAATACAAGTTTTAATTACGAACTCTCAATCAATATAATTATATTTTAATTGTGTATCAAACTTACGTTGACAATGAAATGAGTGCAATCGTAGGAATGAGCGAAGTTATAATTGATTCTATAGTTTTTATCATATTGACATTCTTGACAACTCTTCACGCTTGTGCTAGTTCTAGTTTTGCAGCGTTAAAATGCTAGTCACCTCCAGAGGCAACAGCTGGCAGATGACGATTAAAGTAAACGATATACTTTATCAGGCTCGTATTCAAAAAACAAAAATTGAAGATAAGATTAAGTTTAAGGCTGCATCCCCATTAGGCGAACAGTGAGCGGTGAGTCTAGCGGCACTGAGTAACTGTTTGCTTCTAGTTCGCCTCCCTATATTTTTTAAATAGAGTGTCTATTCAGCGCATAATTTCCGCTATTTGAGGTGTTTCGCTTGCCAACTAATTTGTTGAGCGGCTGATTTGCAGCGAACTGTTCGGCGTTATGCTTGCTACAACCATTTTGCTGCGAATACTTTTGCCAATACATTTTCCTCCCAAGAGTTGCCTCGCCGCGAACTCGAACATTCCGTTAGCGTCCGATACACCGCTCAGAATCACCAGCGGACAGTCAGTCGCTTACAGTTCGTCTAATGTAGACACAGCCTAAAGTGGTATAGCTTCGCTATTACACTGTCACTGTGTTTCGTTACAATATGAGGTGCCTAGCATTTTAATGTGGTGTATAATACAAAATTTGAATAAAATAATGCATTGTAAAGTATCACATTGTATGTTGTAGATCTCTAATTTATTGGTTTGTAATTACAATTCACATTTGTATTTCAATAGAACTAAATCGATTTTCCGACAAATAAGTCTCAATTACATTATTTATGCAAATATTGCTTTTTTATTTAACCCTATACTTTCTTCAATTAAATTCTTTAGGTGATAAATATTATAAAATAGCTTTAGAGTGAACTTCAAAATTTGTTTTTTAGTCAGCTATTTTAGATCGCAAAATTAGAATCTATCTGCCTTACTACAAAAGATTTAAACAGACATTAAACGCGTGTTTAAAAAAATCCGTACTACAAATGCGCGTCTAAGCACAGTTTTGAGTTAAACATGCTTTAGATACAAATTAACATACGTTAAGTGAGTTCAATAGATGTGTAATACCTATTTCAGCTGTCAAATGTAACGTATAATATTTTATCAATAAGTTTTTTTACGAGTTTATTCGTTGTTAAGCAATTTAGATGATATTTTAAGCAATGTTTAATTTTTAAATACTGTTAGACACTAGACACGAACATGGTTTTAATGCGTCTTTTGTAAACAAACAGTAAATCTTTAATAATACAAAAATACCTACTGTCATATGGTGTAACTAATAAATATAATTAAAGTGTTTGTTTGTAATTTAAAATTAATAGTTTTTCACTTAATGTACCTATATGAAAGGAAATTAGGTACTTTACATCAAAAATCTATGTTAAAAGTTTTTGTCTGTGTGTCTATCTATCTGTTTGTTTATTTAGGCTAATTTTTTTAACGGCTGGACCGATTTTAAAGAGACTTTCACTCGCAGATAGCTAATGTTGTAGGGAGTAACTTGAGCTACTTATATTTTAGAATTTTTTTTTTTATTTTTCGCAGTCGAAGTCGTAACATCAACCAGTTATTTTATACCCTTTCAACAATAAAAAAATAATATTCGTGAGTTTATCTTTATATAGTGATTTAGTTTTTAAAACAATCATAGATTATGAACCACATACTTATAGAACACTAAATTTTTAAATAATAAGCTAACTTGTTACACACAGATTTTGAGAATCAGAAATCGGTTACTTTAATATTAAGCGTGAAATATAGTAGCAAAAATTCTACAGTAGACCTAAAAAGAATTTTGATAAAATTTCATTTAATTATATATGCCTCTTTTTTGTTTATTTTGTTCAAATATTAATACGAAATTATATTTTTTATGTAAAATCGTAAGAACATATCTTTATATTTTATATAATCATATTTCATTTCATCGTATTTCAGAAATGACGGGACATTCGACCAGAAATAATTTCGGCGTGTATCGAAGTTTATATTGAGTCACTAATGTAATCAAACGATATGAATAAAATAATAAACACTTTTATTTTTCTATATTTTTAATAAAAAAGGCAGAGGTAAGAAATTATTCTATATAGTCTATTTTTTTTTATTGTCTTATTTAATAATTACGAATTTCCACGCATAATGTTTAATTATAGTTATTCATTACAAAAAATTCAGTTTATAAATTCGATCGTTAATTTTTCATCTCTAATTCTTATGCATGGTTAGAAGTGTGGCATATTTGTCTGCGAAATAGGACAAGTAAATAAAAATAGACTAAAGTTTATCACGGTTGGTTTACACTAGTGTTGTCGAACTATCGATAGTTTAACTATGGATACTTTATTGGTATCGACTTGTCGAGCGACAACACTAGTTCACATCATAAATAAATAAAGAATTTGTATAGATTAACAATTAGTTTTTACATTTTCTAAAGCATGTGCCTTCCAAGCAATTGTCTAGATCCTTAACAGAGTGAATCTGAAAAAAAGAACACCATTGTCTCAGGGAAAAAAAAAGAATATAGATATTCCATAGACAAAAAGTTGAAATTGCCAACGTTTTGGACAATTATTATTTTGAGCCGTAGGGGTACTTACATTAATTGTATTGTCCATATGTTTGTCACACTGTAATATTATTTCTTTGCCAATAGCGTTTTGATGTTTCAATTTATCTCTTATTGTCCGCCATATTGGACTTGCTGCTTGTAAGACATTCATGTTGCCAAGTATGTAAAATCCTAAAAATATTCAAATAAAAACCATAATATATTTCTCATTAATTTTCTTGATATTGAAAAAAATGAAAATAAAAAGTAATCAAAATTTAGTGTAGTTTTAAGCCACTGAGTACGACAGGAGAGACCTTTGGGTCAACAAGGACATTGATGAACTTGGCATAGTTGGAAATGGGTACAGATTTTTAACGTCGACGTAAACGTAACATATATATAGTTTTAAAATAGATAGATTGTACACCACGCACGATAAAACGATAATAAAAACATGTAAAAATAACACACACATAATGATGCGGCCTTATCCCTTGAAAGCGATTTCTTTCAGACAACCTTAGGGTTATGTTAAGAAGAGATATGTAAGTGGTGTATGAATTAATGAATATACTAACAAGTACATACTAAGTAGTAGTAATATATACTAAACTTATGATATATAATAAACTAATATAAATTGCTTGAATATATACGTACATAAAAATTATATAAATATACATATGATATACACATTAATAAATATATTTATTATTATTTCCTAAAAATTATTATATGTGAGATAGATAATGGTCATGCATTCGTTTTTTAAGCAAATTAAGATTTATGCTGTGGCGAATATTTAAAGGCAAAGCAAATAGGTAGTTTTAAAATGTTATTGATTAATGATTAAAAAATTACCCTAGACAAAAACATACCTTCTTTAGCTCTAGACAATGCGACACAGATCCTATTAGGCGCTGTCAAAAATCCAATCCTTCCGTCTCTGTTGCTTCTTACCAGAGACAATATAACAATTTTATTCTCTTCTCCTTGGTAATTGTCTACTACTGTGATTTTAATGCCTCGCAGTAAGGCATACTTTTTACTAATCTGTATCAATTATAAAATTTAATAATTAAACTAAGTCAAAAAAGAAGGTCTTAATTGTATGTCAGGCGATATTTCCAACAATAGATTAACAATTTTAATGTGTTTTTTTTTTATTTTGTAGTATATTATTATATTACTGTATGATATTAGTGATAATGAATATACACAATGCCTAATAAAGTATTAGTTATATTACCTCCTTTATGAGAGTGGCTTGTCCAGTATAAGCGGCTAAAATTGTGATTTCATCCGACTCATATTTCATTCGTCGCAAGTAATTAGCTAACGAAACACACCATTGGGCTTCTGGTGTATTTTTATGACTCCAACTATCTTCTAAGCCCTTAAAAAGGAACAATTTTATTATTAAATATTAAATAGCTTTCACTTGCAGTTTCACTTGCATTCATAATTACTATTTCCCTTCTACGAGTCGCAACGTGATGTAATATAGCCTATAACCATCCTTAACAAACAGGCTATCCAACATAAAAAGAATTTTTCACATCGCAGCAGTAGTTTCAGAGATTATTATGATGGTTTAAATTCTCCAAGTCTTCGAATGTTTAATTCGTATTATTATATAATTTATTCATTACTTGTAGAATTTTTCTGGCTCAGTGGAAAAAGAAAACGTCACAATAATTTAAACTCGATATTCACACTAAAGTAGTATCGTAGATTCTTTTTTTCCTATTTTTTTTATTCGATATGAGGCCTTTGACTAGTGAGACATTTACAAAACATACTGAACTTATTACTACATGAAATAATAATAATTTTGGTTTATTTAGAAAAAAAATTATTAATCAAATTAACTTACTTCAGAATCCTCCAAATACTCATGGTTTAGGAAAAATAGGGTATCCTTCATTCCCCTAACTCTAGGATATATCAGGACACTAGGATGACTATCCAATCTATCATATATAGTGGGAACTAAAAGTTCAATAAAGTTAGGACGCATTCTTCTCTGTATTGTTAAAGTTCGCGCGTGTATTTTGTTCCTTATCATTCTTTCGAATAGAGAAATTTCTAGATTATAATTTTTAGCTAAAATATAGTGTGCGGCGGACGGTCTTAGTTGTTTATGGTCTCCTAAAATAAAATGTGCATTTATTAGTATGGATAATCAGAGTATAGAATCTTTATCCCTCCCACCATGTATACGCATAGACGTTTTAAACTACGCAACGGATTTTAATGTGGTTTTCATTAATAAATATAGAAGAGAAAGATTTATTTAAAAAACTTATATTTTAAAGTAGAGAAAAACAGAGAAATTCAAAGGTTTGTAACGTGATTTGAACAATGCATCCATGAAAACCAGGGCTAAGATTTTCATAAATGAATTACGAGTGCAGAGGCGTAACCACACAATCTGAGGCCCGTGGCAAATTCTTTGGATGAAGCCTCTAAGTAAAAATCGTCACGTTATAACTTAATTTTAATGAACCACTTAATTAGTTACTCAACTATTAATAATATTGTGTGCATTTTAGTTAAATATCTGTTATTATTGGTTTATATTTATTTATAATTAAATAAGAATTTTATTTTAAGATTTTTATTAAGAGAATTGTTTTAGACCGGGGCCCTCTTGGGTCAGGGGTCCGTGTCTTTTTGCCAGCCCTGCCACGACGATGTGATTTCTCGCCTAATAACTGATAAATATTGTAATTTGTAAGTTCATTTTTTGCTAAAATATAATATCTTATATTACTTTTCAGAATATGATTATATTATTATAAAAATATACACGAGTATACCTTAAATTATATATTCAACATCAATATAAATTTTACATTTAAAATAACATTTGAATTTTATTTATACAAAACTTACCAATAAGTATTAAATGCTGACATTTATGTGTCAAAGACGCTACGATATGAGCTTCTAATACTTCAGCAGCCTCTTCGACAATTACTGAAAAATGTGTACAAATATACATATTGTCCTAATTAATAGACTTTCATCATCATCATCATCATCATCATCATCATCATCATCATCATCATCATCATTATTATCATCATCATCATCGTCTACCTAGCATTTTTCCCAGTTATACCAGGCTCTGCTTTCTATTCTAGTCAAGATATTGATAAGTTACTGATTCTACCCGTCTACCCGTGACGCTGTAAAGTGCTCGAAACGTCGGGATGATAAAAATAGTTAATATACGCGATTTAAATCCGTTTAAAATAGTTTTATTTCAATGAATAATAATCGCGAAAATCTAAGACAACGTTAAGTTACTTATTTTTACCAAAAGCGATTGCCGTCAGACCTTCGTAACCACTATATAAATATCTGTCCCGAGCGCGGATGGAAACGTTTACCTTCCCTACTTGAATCGCATATTGTTCATTATCTCATTGGTTTCAATTTTGCTTACGCGTAACCCTCTTTTTTATTCATTAAATAAAGTAAATATTTTTAAAAATAAAAATAGCCTAAGTTACTCCTTATAATATATTATATATATTAGCTATCTGGATGCTGATAAGCAATAATGTGTCAACCCACAAAAAGTCAAATTCGGAGATATTGATGTATTTTGATACTGCATCACCTATTTAACAATATTAAAAAAAAAATTGAAGTCATATAAACTAAATAAGTACGGAAAAAGGTTTCTTAATGAATTGGTCCGAATTTCTATTGCGTCCCATATTTTGCAATTTATAAAGTAATCTCAAATATTTTAAAAACTTTTTAATAGATAATATATTCAATATGTAAGTCTGAATTTAATTCATTATACCTTTTATCAAAAAATAAACGAAAAGGTGGATATATACTTCTTCAAACATATTTGTTAAGAATAGGTTTGACATGTTTAGACGCGATTTTCTCAAAATGAAGTCCATGTGGCTTGACACAGTATTGCTTATCAGCGTCCATCTATGAGTGGAACAAACAAACAGACAGACAGACAAACATTTTTTAATTGTGTTTTTGATGTAAGTACCGTATAAACTTTCATATGCATTTAGTTAAAAGCTGTTAATTTGAAATTATAATCAGACACTATAATTTTATTTGTATAGATAATTTTTGGTAGCATATTTTGCCAAGTTCTTCAATGCTTTCTTGGTGTTTTTCATAATAAAGGTTGGTTTATATTATTTTCTCATACCAATAGGAGACAGTAGCTTGTTAACAAGGTGGTATCTCCTCGCTGCTCCAGCGGTTGTCAAACCAACCACTTTGACACTCTTCATCACCTCACTATCCACCGCTGTGGACACTTCATCAAGTTCTTCACTGCATTGCTTGTGCTTTTCCTGTTATACATTTGACGTTTAAAATAAAATATAGCGAAAGAGGGACGCCATATTCAAAACATGTTATCTACACTAATATTATATGGGGGAAAGATTTGTATTTTTGTATGTTTGTAATGAATAAACTCAAAAACTATTGGATCGATTTCAAAAATTCTTTCACCGTTGATAAGCTACATTCACGCTGAGTAAAATATGCATATATTAAATTCTAAAAAAATTAGGGATACTTAATAAAATATAATAAAAAAAAAATACATAAATGAAAGTTAAAAAGATTTCAAGAACTTTGTCCACCTCTGCGAAGACGGGACGGGCCGCTAGTAACTAATATAGAAGTACTATCAATATATTAGAAGAATTATTCGGGGCTTAGTTCGTCACGTGGCTTTATTGGTGCTTTATTCAGTACAAAAAAAATATTTTGGCTATTATACACTATTTTTTACATCTAAGCGACTGGACTTTTTACATTGTAATGTACATGTAAATATAGACAAAATTTAATAATAATAAATTGATTTATTATTCATTACGAATAATTTCGTTGCAAATTATTTTAATCCTTTTAAAATAAAAAGTCTTACCAATAAGTCATTAAGTTTGATCATTAAATCGTTTTTGATTGCTTCGACCGCGTCGAAGTACACCCGCCATCTTTCATCTCTTGATAATTTATACAAATCGTTGACTTGTGGAATCTTGTGTTTTTCTTTGTTTATATAATTTGAAGACATGTATTTCTAAAATTAAAATGAAAAACTTCAAATATTATATTAATTTTTGTTAAGGGTAGGGGTAAAGCTTATATTTAAAAGGGTTTACTTTCAGTTTGGTATTAAAATCAATATAACTGAAATAAGTACCCGAAATTACGAATTTAGGTTTTGAAGTTTTTATTATGTTTTCAAAAATTTTTATACTACTTTATCAATTTTGTTATCAGTTCAACATTATTTTCTACGATTTCAAATGAAAATATATTAACGTGTGCAATACCTTAAAACAGTTTAATCTATCTTTTATTATTTCAATTTTTAATTCAAATTTTTTAATCATATTATCTTCTTTTAACTCCTCCGACATATCTTTAACGTATTTAATACTATTTTGCATCGAATCTATTTCTTTTAACGCCCAGTCTTCAGAGAAACAGGTCTCTAAATTATCCGAAACTCTTACATCATCATATTGTTTTTCCCAATCATCTAAATCATCACTAATATCACTTGTTTCTTGTGAATCACTAAAAAGCCAATTCAATACCGCATCTTCATCAGTACTTTTCAATTCGAGTATATTATCACCGATTTTCAAATAAGGTTTCATTGTTTTATAGCTGATTATATTTTTCTCACATTTTTCTAATTCGTTTTGAATTTCTACCATTTCTTTGAATATCTTCTCTAATTCGGATCTCTTACTCGCATAGAGGTAGGAGTATTTTGATTTCATTTTAAGTCTCATATTATTTAAATTATATGGCTCTAAAACTTTGCTTTTACTTTGACTTCCCAATCTTACGACATTATTCGTAACTTTAAGAATGCCTTCTAGAAATTGGTCAAGGGCATGATTCGTGTAACAAATAATCAACATCGGGGTTCCTTCTAAGGCCAAATTTCTGAGAAGTGTTGATGCAATTTTGACTCCTAAAAATGTTTTTCCCGTACCAGGAGGACCTTGTACCACAGCGAATTCTCTTGTTAGGGCAAAATTGTAAGCGTCCATTTGTGATTCGTCAAGACCAAATGATTTTTCTGATGGCCATTGATCTAAATCAAGTACTGGAAAACATATTTCTTCTGATTTATCATTATGGATAGTGTAAATTGTTTCTGGTGTTAGATAGGCAGGTGGTTTAGTTTCTCTCTGAAAAATAATTTAATTTTAACAAATATGTATAAAATGCTACAATTATATATAAATTAGCAAATATTGGGCACTATGGTTCGTATTTGTATACTCGCTGTCATATCAATCATTACATGCTAACTACTACTATATAAATACTACGAAAATATAAATAATCTAACAAAAATTATTTTAGATACAAAACATTTTATTCTTCTAACCTGAACATCAACGATATACTTTTTCATAGGCATATCATCTGTTCTAGAATTCTGTAACACTTTTAACACTCGATGATAAGGTTCAAAGAAAACTTCGCTCTCCACCATTAGGTATTGCTCAGAGAATATTTTACTAGACACAGGACTTTCGAAGGACACTGCTATCTGAAATAAGCAATCAGTTAAAAGTCAAACTAAAAATATGGAATAAGATAAAAATAATTTAGCACTTTTTGGTCGTCTAAATTAAAAGTACTACTAAAAACACAAAAAATTATAAAGAAGCTTGTTGAATTTTAAAGAAATACCCAAAGGTTTTCTCATTACCTTGTGCGTTAAAGATGATATTGGATAAAATTTAACGCTGTCTTAGTTTAAGGTTTAAATTTGATTTATGTTAAGAAATTTAGAAATTTTTCCAATATATGCTATATTTTACATTTTTTTCTTTTGGCAAATGATCTAATTATATAGATTTACCTAATAATGATTAGTATGATAAAGTCAGACATACAGACTGACTCTTTTTCTTAACTTTTCACAATTTGCATGGTCCTTTAAGAAGAATTTATTCTCCCTTTAATTAATAGTTATACGCTAATATTTAAGCCTTTAATATGATATTAGAAAAAAAGTATTTCTTTCATTATACTTACATAGCCATTACTCAGTAAATCCAAGCTCGAATCGAGAACAGAAGCACATAGAATATTCTGGAAGTTATCAGTAGTGAAGAGTAACAATGAACCGAACATAAGGCGCTTGGAATGTGCATAGTTTTTAAAATCCACTGATATGTTTGCGATGCGCTCATTCCAAGCGATATCAACAAGATATCCCACTTTATTATTGCTAACGTATGTTCTAATTATTCGCACTTTTGGATATACTCTGAAAACAAATATGGACTTCATTAGAAAAAATCACAGACAATTTTAAGTCTTTTCCTTTTCCTAAGGCGATAATAATATTTATAAGTTTTGCTCTCAAAGTTTTTTATAGATTTTGGTATTTCTTTAAAACTAAAAAAAATTTACTGTTTGTGTGTTATTTTTGATATTCACAGCTTTCCTATGTACTTGCAACATATCTGTTACTAGGTTACAGTATTGTTTTTTATATTGATTACGAGAGTAAAACTTAGAAGTATAATTCTCGGCTAATAGGTATTGAATGATAAAGAAATGAAGTTGTCACTGATCAGTGTTCGTTCATTTCATTAAAAATCTCAAATAAATAATATTATATGTTATCAAAGTTCCAACTTAACACCTTATAAATTTTGTATACACAGTATACATATTATTAGAATAATGAATATATGAATTTTACGAAATAAATTATAAATAATTGAATAATGAAAGTTAAAACCAGAATCCATGATATGTTAAGCTAATTTTAAACTATTGTATTCAAATAATTTCTTACCTAATGTTTTCGTGTCGCCTTTTCCTTGGATTATCCATATACTTACCTAGAAAATAAATATAGTTACAATTTAAAACTGGATCATCTACTCAGCTGCATCAGTATTGGGCTAGTTAAATTATAAATTGCTTTTGTGATTTTGCAATTGTATAATTGTTCATGTCACATTTGTTTTTATTGACCTACTTTTCATAATCTTTAACTAATTGTTTTAAACTAGGACTAATTATTTTAGATACTAGCTGTCCCTCGCGGTTTCAATCGCGTTTATGGTTGCTAATTCACTCTTATGATGAACGATGTAAAAGGATTTTTCAAATCGAACCAGTAGTTTCAGAGATTACCCCAACATACAAATAAATTTTACCCATATCATATATTAGTATAGAATCATAGCATATATCATTACAGATGATACATTCTCTACCACTTCAGTAACAGAGAGCAATAAAGTTATTTTTTATATCACGAAGAAAATCACACCATTTAAAAATGTGAAATTGTCTGAAAAAGTTTAGAAAACCTGTGACCTATAATAAAAGCACAAACGTAACTGAATTTATTAACTAATCTAAGTACAGACATTTATAGCCATGTATAAGTATAAAATTTTAATATGTATTAAAAAAAAACTTTTATAATAAACCTTTTACCCGACTATGCGACGCCAAGTAAGGTATTAGGCCCTATTTAGACTAAACGCGTGGACCGATTTTAATATATGACGTTATTTGATTCGTCATAATAGCAGAAATTTGAAAGAAAGCAAAAAAAATTCCAAAAATAAAAATGGCCGACGCTATAAACTGAAAAATAAGAAAATAAAAATCTACAAATCATGTCAAATCAGATATTGTTAAATAAATATTTTAAAATCATTTTTTGGTTTCTCATACAGTTTTTCAATCACAATTATAGTTGAGAATTTATAATATTTAAAGTTGGTTAATAACGATTTTCACTTATAGACTTTAAAACAGAAGTGATATTGATACAGTATTGTCAACTGCAGATGGTCCTGTTACGGTGTTTTTTTTATTTCTTATTTCCTTAAACTGATTAGTAAATATTAATACAGTTTTACCAACATATTCCTTCTCGCAGAGGTCCAAAACAGTCTTCTCTTAACAACTTAAACTGTAAGTCCAGATAATGCTCAACACTTGTGTAAGCGCCATTGATGATATTGGGTACAATTTTAACATTATTCGTTCTCAGTAAATCATCTTTCGTTGGAAAAATATTTAGATTTTGAAAACTGGTGGGATCATTGCTTTTAATCCTACACTCCTCAAATTTAGTTAAGTCTTCAATCTGCAATAATAAATATTTATATTAAATTTAAGTGTAGGGAATTATTCAAAAATTAAACCATCCTCAAAATTTTTATAAACAATTTCAAAACATATTTGATTATTTTTATTTTTTAACAAATCTTATCTTTCTAAATTACTTATTTTATATGGAATTGTAGTTATTTCTTTAAAAATTATATTACACAATACAATACTTACATTATCAACGGATGTCTTTAAATCCATTTTTAGTTGATGCAATTTTTCATAAAATCTTTCATTAATTGGTTCCATTTGCTCTTCTTGGACACCAATAGCACTTAACTCTGCTGTTTCCACCAAATCATACAATTGTTTTAAATACTCTTTTGAATGACCTCCAAATAAATATATAGACTTACAAAAATCAATGACAGAAAAATAGAATGCTTCAACATCGTCCCATAATTTAGTATTCATTCGCTTATCAACTATTTTCACATTCGGCAATCCCTCCAAATAATCTTTTAACTTCACTAAAAAGTCAGATTTTTCAAATTTATTTCTAAGTTGATAAACTATTTTCGATTTTTCATTCACCTCCAACGACTTGTATAAAGAACCCAATATCTTTACCAACATAACGATAAAATCTCCTTTTAATTCCACATTGAAAAGTAGCCAGAATCCCGGTCTATTGGACAATTCCAAATTCAAAAGCGGTGGATTTAAAAATGAAATATCGTGTAATCTTTTAAAACCTATAGGCTTCTTTTCCACTTCTTGCGATTTAGGTGGATGTTTTGGGTCTGCAGATTCCTCCTCTAAAAATTGTGATGTATTTGGTCGTGTTTCTTCAATAACTGACCCGTCGAACCAGTCTATGCGAAGAGATTTACTATTTTCACTCATGTTAAACGTAAAGTGTAAATAATATTTAAAAAATTATGTTTGTTGTCCACATAGCAAGCAAAACAGCTGTTTTATGTCACTATGGTTTACGTCATTGTCATGATTGACAACACAGATTAGTCGTGTCATTTAATTTTCGTTTAAAAATTTTCAATGTTTGTTATGCTTAAAATAACATTTTAAAAACTTTTCTTAACTTTATAAACATAATTACCTACGCGTTTTATCTGAATTCATCTAGAAATAATATAAGTATTATAGAAAATATTCATGCTGCGCTACACAAATGAAATTAATAATAGAGGTATAATAAAAGTAAATATAATGTTTTAAAAAATAGTTTTTTGTTAACTACTTTTTATCATTCTATGTTGTTAAATAATATTAATAAAACTAACTTGGTAACTGCTTTTAATTTTGTCGAAAGCATATAAAATATTTTCCATATTTATAGTTTGCTTTTGAACGTGAAGAACGTGAAAACATTTTTCAAAGTTAGCTTCTCAAAAATGCGTCCAATTACACGGAATCACACACAGCTGCAATATGCCTTCATCGGAGTAAATTGCTTGCTTATAAATAGCACCCGAGCACCTGTAACTTGTTACTACTGATCTCAATAAGACGAGAGTATATTCGTTGCATTCTAGGCTTTTTTTTATTAGACATAAGGGCTGTGATTATCTGTGGGTAATCTGGGCATAATAATGTGTAATAATATATTATGTATAATACTGTAAAATAACTTTTTATATAAATACGTAAATAGAATGGGTAGTGGATTATCGTGAAGCTACAGAAGTTGTATACCTTAAAGGAAATAAATTAATTTATAAATCGTCTATAGTAACGAATTCAGTATTCAGATTCTATTACAGAATAGTAGACCTTTTTTAAAAAAGGCCTTTGGAAATAAGAATATTCAGGAAATTGGCATTTCGCCAGCGCTATTCGAAACCTTCATTTCGCGCCCTCGACGTTACGCTATACCTACATTTAAAAAGTAATATCACATGGTTGTATTAAAAAATGTCGGTTTTCTGAAAAATGATACTAATTTATTATTTATTATCTGTAGTGTTTGGCGTATTAATTATCTATACTAATTATTTATCTATACTAATATTGTAAAGCTGAAACGTCTGTTTCTTTGTTTTTTTGAACGCGCTGATCTTAGGAACTACTGGTTCGAATTGAAAAATTCTTTTTGTGTTTGATAGTTTATTTATTGAGGAAGGCTATAGGCTATATTACATCACGCTACGATTCATAAGAGCGAAGCATTACCCATAAAACCGCAAGAGACAGTTAGTAGCTTTATATAAGTATTAAATTGGTATTTGTATATAATGAGTAAGTAGTATTTGTATATCCGTGTAAATAGGTTTTTTCTCGTGTTCTTTCCGTTAACTTGGGTTATTTTTCTATAATTTCTTTCTTGTATTATCTGTTCAATAAGTAATCAGGAAAATTAATAATCATTTCACTAATTTAGCAATCAGTTAAGATCTCTTTAACATACAAAAAATATTAAATTAGATTATAGAACACCTCCTTTTTTAAGTAAAGTTATTTTTTTATGTATGTAATGGCTACATTTTAACGTCTCAAGTAATAACTCGTGTCGGTGAAAATGATACGGGTCTAAGTAGCTATTGACAGGAGTTCATATGATAGGATAATTTATGTTTTCGATCGTTTTTCATAAGCGTCTTCGTATGATTTATTTCCAAATAGATTTGACATGACAGCGTCACGAGGCGTTTCACCTTGATACGTAACATATAAAACTTTTTAAGTGTTTAGTGCTAAAACGCTTTAATTTGGCCCAATTTATAACTTTTATTGTAAAGATTCTTTGAGTTAAGCTGCGGACAGACAGACAGACATGGCTAAACTACAGGCAAGGGTTTCCAATTGAATACGGAACACACAAAACAAAAAAATATCCATAATGGTATACACCTTTAGCATTGAAATTATTTTCTTAGCTGAAATATTTGAACTTCTTAGTTACAGATGTCATTAGTAACATATAAATTCAAAACATAATTTCTAATAATAGTACATTCTTAATTAATAATTTCACTTCACGGTCCCATCTTTCACATCTCTTAATTATCAAATCAAACTTCGTCCCTGGGCTAATCGCGGCTGAGATCAACTAATCTCACCGAACTAACCCTTGCGGTCACCTTGGGTCCAAATGACCTCTAAGATAGTGTAAAAATCTCCGTGATTAATCAATTTGGGATAAGGGTTACCGGATTAATGTTTGGGGATCTCCGCAAAATTAAAACGATTTTCTATTATTAATTTTAATTAAGTTAATGGGAAATATCGTTCGGAAGAGTTTTGAAACTTAAGCCACTATTATCCATAGGACCATAATGAGTATATTTATTTAAACACTAGCTAATGTCACTGGAAGTAACATATTGTTATACAAATTTGAATAGGCGTTTAACACTTTAAATTATCTATAAATTACGGTTATTTTTTTGCTGACATTAGATTTTAAAACAATGAAGCCTATAATATGCCCCGATTTAAGTTTTACGTATTTGTGAATACCGCAATAAAATCTGTTGCTTACTTTTGGAGTTTAGTTAAAATAGTTATACATATAGACAAACAAAAATTATATAATTTTAGGTGTGTCTTTTTATTCTTCTCTGATAATTAACACTCTTTTTTGATTAATTGATTTCATGTTTATGTAATGACATAAACGTTCTTACTGATTTCTTAAATTGAATTAAGTAGTTGTACTTTTTTTCTCATGTAGATTTAAAAAATTTAAAAATTTTAAAGGAGGTAATGTGACGACAGCCTAAGTTTTTAAAAATTATTGTTTTATTGATGTGCACGCGAACCATCAATCTCTGTTCGCCAACTTGACAACTGATTCGAAATTGGTTTTTATTTTTAATCTGTATTTATATTTTAAAAGAATAACGGTATAAAATATTATTTTATCTGTCATTAATATGATTTTTACAAGTTTTTCTAATTTTGGAATCTTAGTAAAACTCTCCATGAGTTTTAAACAAAACAGAAAAATATATCTACACTTTGAAAATGCCTTGAATAGTGAAGGGCAGTAAAAATTCTCATCACACTATTCCTGTTTTTTATTACAAATAATCTGTTGTATTATATTGGACTTTCCATTATCACATTCAATTTCGAACCTTATCTCGAGTTAATAATGTAGATTTTTGAAACATCTGAATCGAAATGTAAAGTATCGGTTGCACCAAATGTTACGAATGTGATTCGATAACACATCAAATAGACGCCAATCTCATTGGATTCCCCTAGGCCTTATTTTTGAAATTGATGAAATTGAGAACGTAACTTGATTTTCCATTTTATCGTACAAGTCAAGAACATGCATGTTCCACGAAATCTCAGATTTATAGGCTTTTAGCTGAACAAGATACCAACGATCTTATTGCTAAGGAAATAGAGTTGGAATTCATAAAGCAGGCTCCTACGAAATTGTTTGGCAGATTTGGTTAACATAATATGCTTCAAACATCTTAGGTTCGGAAGTTAAATGTGGCTTTCAGAGGAATATTGATGCGTTCGCTTGATTTCTGTTGAAATTTAATATTAATAAATAATTTTGTTGAGCAGCGACATTTTGGGGCATCATTTAAATTTCAATATGTACTAAATCGAATTGAGAACTGTTACGTATTCTCTATCGCTTGACAGTTAATAGGACAATGGGTAGAATTTATGGAAATAATCATATATTCAAAATTGGATGTATTCTTAGGCAAAAATTAGATTCGCAAGTTTTACTTTCGTGATATAAATCAACTCTGTAATCTGGTAACAGTTACCTAGGTAGCCTTAAGAAAGCTGCGAGTCTGACAGCAATAAGGTACTGATATTTATTTTATTTTTTTATTTTATTTTATTTTAGGATCTCCAACAATAGATTCACACCAAAGAAATTAAAAAAAGAACAATGTTACTTTAACACAATACGTGTGCTCCTTCAATTATAGGAGACCACAGCTTGCTCATATATGTAAATTATTAACATTTTATAAAAAGAAATGAAGAAACGTAAAATTAATAAATTGCTAACTTTTAATTATATTATATTATAGATTACATTATATTATATTATAAGAATAAGGAATAATAATATATTAAATTATTTCAGGTATAAAGCAAGACTAACAACTTATTTAAATCTTTATGAAAGTTTTAGAGCAAAACAATTAGGTGTAATTCTATACTCGCTACTATATACCTACACTCATATGTATGTCTCTACTTAAGACGAGTCCGATACAAGGTTACAGAGTTGTTTTATATCGCTCTCGAGGAAAAAACTCACGAATGTAATTCTAGCCTTTTATTTGTTTATACGTATATTAAACACGCCCGTTTGTTTGGATTCTCGTCTTCTTATTCTCTGTAGATAATTTTGCCTGTTTGTCGTAAGCCTACTAGGTATTATACGCCATTGATAACCGCATTGCAACGATGTATGAAGTACAATTTCGAAATTTAATGTTTGAAAAATTTAGGCTCTGTCATTCTTTGATTGGCTTCAAGCGCTTGCCTATCAACCATTAAAAAAACTTCGCGCTAATTGTAATTTGATTTTATATACAAATATTAAAATATTCAATAATCTACATCACTATTTCGAAAGGTGATTTCTCCGTTAAATATTAGACGATGGTCTTGGGACATTGGATTGATCGACATTCAGTTCTACAGGGATTTGCTTGTAATTTGTAAGTCAAAAGGCATCAAATTAATTTCAATCGACCGACATTAAAAAACAAATATTTGAGGTGAATAAACAAGATATTATTTTTTGTAATGCTGGTTATCGATTAATGTACCAAGTTTTCTATCTAATATTAAAATTAAAGGTATGGTTTTAAGAAATAATTCATTTTATCAAAATCTCTAACTTTAAGAAATTTTAAATAAAAAATGAATTAAAAAAATAGTGGTAATATTATATAAATACAGAACTAGGCTTTTCCAAAAAAAGGGAACCGTTTTCAAAAGCAAAATACGTAATTTCGTTTATTTGAATGTACGGTACTTATTTCCAATTTAAAACCAAATAATGAACCGATTTTTATTAAAATTTTCTTTAAACAAAAGAAGAATGAAACAAATAAATCAGTCAAGTCGTTTGTCAAGTAATCAGGTACAGAATTAAAAAAAAAACCTCGAAATATTCTTTTTCTTTTTTGGAACCTGGATTAAAAACAAAATAAGAATTAAACTTGAAATGTATTTTTGGATCATAGCATCATAACAGGATCGGTATCATATATTTTGTATGACAACGTTTACATTGATGTTTTGTGATATGTCGTGATGGTTTCTGATGCTGCGTCATGGATCCAAAATCTACTTCTCTTTCTTTCTTTTTGTAAAAGAAAGGAAGAGAAGTTGCCAACATTAAAAATTGAATATCTTCTTTAAAATCTGAATCAGAATCCGATGACTCCTAAATAAAAATTTCAAACGTTTGACCTATTTTAGAGCTGCGGCTGTATTGATTCAAAATATTGTCCTAATGCGTTAGAACACAACATAATAATGTAAACCCTAGTTATGACACTACACGTGCCGTCACGTCTGTCAAATATAAATCCGCCTTAAAGGTTTTGACGATCTCAGAACTTGACTTTTTGAGGGTTGACACATTACTTTTTAACATCGATATTGCATTCTTGACCACCCCGATCAATCTCCATCGTGCCTTCTCCATTCCACGTGACATTGGCGAAATAACATGTGTCTAATTGGCACAGCTAAAAGCCATTAACCAAAGAATTGAATTGAATTGAAGGGTTTTCACTGTTACATAAATACGTATGTTGTATATTTCTGCAATTTTAACGTGAACATATACCCGAGCTGAAGAAATTAAGCGTAACTCGAGTCCGATAATATGTTTCAGGCTTTAGCGTATCGGCAATAGTGGAAATGAGTCTTATTCGATTCAGCAGTCCTTAGTCAGTGCAATCACTTGATTGCTCCCGTTATCCGCAAGATAAGGATTTGATTGGTGGATTTGCGTTTGTAGAATTATTTAACATTGATTTCAATAAATAATATCTCGTAATTTTGTGAAGATCGTATTTGAAAATTTTAAAAACATTTTAGCACTTTCATGTTTCCAATTATTAATTAATAACTCTGCTGATTACGTTAAAAGTTTTGTAAATATGTTATTAACAGTTAATTTTATATATCACAAAAATAATATTATCTATTTTAAAATGTTTGATTTGATTGCTCCCGCTATCTGGAATATAAGAAATTGATTCGTGGATTTACGTTTGTAGAATTAATTTATTTCGATTTTAGTAAATAACATCTCAAAATTCGCGGTAAGAACGTATTGGAATAGGTAAAACAATTTCTTTAGCGGATAATTCTTTCCAATTATTATTTCTTAACTCTTTTGATTACGTTAAAAATTTTGCAAATATTTTTTATATATAAATAAATAGTACCTACCATAAAATCTATACTAATATAATATTAGTATCGAATTATACAATATTTCAATTATGTATGTATGTGCGAAGTAAACTCCGGAACCAATATAGGTTATATTATGATACCTTTTGAAATGTAAATAATAGATGGTTATAGGCTATATATATATATATATATATATATATATATATATATATATATATATATATATATGTATATGTGTTAAAATTCTACCTATGTATCAAACGTATTAGACAAATCACTACTTCGAAAAAAAAAAAGAAAAAAACGCTTAGTAGAGATCAGAGAGATCTACTTTTTTTTAGTAGGTATGAACTAGTACTCGCACTTAAATTTTTGATTTTCATATTGAAAATTATAATTTAACTTTTTTATATATATAAATAATTATTGTACTACAAATCATTTTTAAGCGATGGAGCACGAATGCTAAGAGCGATGTGTAAATATTGCGTTTAAAATAGCTTATTATATTTTTATATATAAATAATAATTATAAAACACATTTGAGAATAAAGATATTTACCACATCAAAACACTAACTGTACAAAGAAGCTTTTATATTAAGCTGTCTCTTGAAGTTTCACTCGCGATTATGCTTACTGCTTCGCTCTTGTGAGTGGTAGTGTGATGTAATATAGCCTGTAGCCTTCCTTAATAAATAAACTAACACAAAAATAATTTTTCTATTCAAACCAGAAGTCCTCGAGATTAGCGCGCTCGAACAAACTCTTCAGCTTTATAATATTAATATAGATGAGATTTAAAAACATTTTTCTCAAATGTATGTATGTAATGTGATGTATGTTCAAAAGACGGCGTTAACGCTAAAGATCTCTTTTGTACGATGTGAGTAAAGGATATGATACAATGAAACCTAAAAAGAGTGATACAGTCAATAGAAATAATGAGTACCAACTACGAAATACATTTTAATACACATTTACATTATAATTTAGTTTTATTAAATGTATATTGAGAAAGAATATTGACCCCGTTGGACTACGTTGTCTAGCAACCAGTTAGCGACTGAATATGTAGGCAGGCGAGAGTATTTGAACCAACTCAATTTTTAAAATCAAAGAGAATGAAATGAACGTAACAATACACAAAAACATGTATTTATTAAATATACCTAAGTTATAAACTTTTGAAAACGTTTCAATGTCATGTTAATTATGCCTAATACCGCCTGTATCACTCCAAAACTTGTGAAGATGGTTTCCACGATGTTCAAAATGCATAATGTTTCCGTAAGCATTTAAAAATTATTATTTTTCTGGTTATTTGGATATTTTACTAGCCATTCGCTCCGATTTCGCACGGGCGTAATGTAGTTTTTTACGACACCACATTAATTAAAATCTTCGCATTACTTTAGTTTTTCTATACTAGAATATGATTTATTATACGTATAAACCTTCCTCTTGCATCTTGAACTTTTTGAAAAACGCATTAAAATCCGTTGCGTAGTTTAAAAGATCTAAACGTGGGAAGTATACTTTTTAAATAAAGTACTAACTATCTTCTACAAAAGGATCTACGTTCGATTTTTTTTTAAACCAATCGATGGTGGTGCTGACTGAAACTGTGCGTTTTGTTAATGCAATAAATAGAAAATTAAACTCCAATCGGATGTCGTTGGTAACGATAATTGTGCGTTTTATTAATGCATATAATGGATTTTAAAATTTTAATCTTTTTTCTTATTATAGAGGTGAAGTTATGGGAAATAACTCGTTTTGTAAGCTTAAGCTTTGTATTGTAGTTAAATGTGTTGGAAAGGCCCGTTCTATCCGTTACACCTGAATGCCAGTATTGTAGTTTATTATATTATATATTATAAATACTATCGGATTTCTTTTGTTGAGTCTATACAATATGTTTTCCTTTTGTATTTCTTCGATATTTGTAAGTTATGTAAGAGAGAAAATTACCGTTTAAAGACTATTTGTATACAGTCCAATGATAGCTTATAATTATAAGGTTACGTTCATATTATTTTACTTTAAAAATCTGTACCTATTACTAATATTATACTCAGTTGCTAGGTTGCTAGGCAATATATTTTATAGAATATTTATTTTATTTATTTATTTATATACTTATAGACTCAGCTCCACAGCATACGCGGTTAGGTAAGTTCGTTAAGTAACCGACGTTGATACAGCTTGATTAGTATATTTCGGTTATTTTCATAGTATCATGTCCTATGGTTTTTTGCTATGGGGTAGTGCTTCAGATGTTAATACAGTTTTTATTTTGCAAAAAGAGCTATTCGAGGTATTTATAATTTAGAAGCTTGAGAATCCCTAAAAAGTGTACAGATTCAATAGAATTGAATACATAGATAACACATTAATACCTACATTAATAAACATACGTACATATACATCTGCATAGGTATATAGTAATAGTAGTTAGGTTTATAGTTATAGTATTATAAATATATTATACAAATATACATAAAAATAAATATGTAATACATATCTACAATTATAACTCATTGTGTTTATATACATTATTTTCGAAATAAAATAAACTACATGTTAAATACTTATTGATAGAATTTACTATTTACACTCAAAAACACATAAAAAGCTATTATTTTTTTTAATTAAGATACTATAAAATTATAAAGCATAAAATGTGATTTTTATGGAGTCGAAATTAATTTGAATTGAATCCTATGATCCAAATTATTAAGTTTTGTGTTAAAAATGTAAACGTCATAATTTGTAGATATTCATATTTTTGTTGGTGATTGTACCAATCATATCGTACCATTTTAGGGCAACATAAAAGATGCGAAAAACCGATCGAAACTATCAAATCTGCTATAGTCGATTAGCTTTATTTCAGTTTGGCGCGTTCAGGCTTGAAGAAAAAAAACAACTTACTCTATCAACGAAATTGAAGTTATAAGCCAGTTTATTCTTTCATAAATCATTTAAGGTTCCTGTAGATTAAAAATATATAGAAAAATTATGTGTTAGGATATTGTAGACCAAAAATAATAGGTACTGTTCTGTAATCGTTGATTAGAATTAAATCGTTTTAGTGGGTACTAATTTTGTAAAATATTACGCACGTGCTACATTTCGGTTAAAAGGAAAAGTGTGTTTTTTAAAATTGATTGTACTTAACATTTAAGATCATATTATCGAAATTATTAAAAAATATTCATACATTAAATTTTCTTAATAAAACGACTAGTTGAGTCACTTGATTTCGGTGATTACCGTCGTCCAAGGACATTTTCAGTAAAAGAGAAGCCAAAAATGTTTTTGTTTAAGAGAAGCACTATAGCAATATATAAAAATTATAAAGTCCAAAGACTGGTTTTCAGGGTTCCGTATTCGAAGGCTGCCAAGGGGACCCCATAATTCAGCCGCCGCTGTCCATCTGTCTGTCTGTCCGTCCATCGATCAGCTGGCTGTATCTCAAGAATCGTAATAGGGAGAGGATTAAATTTTTTACGGAATGTGTAATCGTATTGCCGCTAGAACAACAAATAATAAAAAACTAGGTAGGTATATTATTTATTACATTACACATAAATGGACTGAACTAACGTCTTTTTGAATATATATGATTTTTATTAAGACTTTTTTTAAAGCAAGCGACTTTGAAAGCAAAATAAGTTATTTCATTTACTTGAATGACACACATATTCCAGTTATTTTGATTTTAAAACCATTATTTAATAAAAAAAACAATGGAACCAGTCTTATCAAAACCCTTTCAAATAAAAAAAATAATTTTCAAAATCGCTTAAAAAACAACGTAGTCCCGATGTAAAAAAATTTAAAAAATCCATAACAAATTGAGAACCTTCTCCTTTTTAAAGCTGGTTAAATTGTACATAAAAGTTGAGTTGAAAATGCCTTATTTCTCGAATGTTTGTAATGTTGGAGTTTTCTCCTCAGACGCGTGATCATATCTTGCCAAGTTACGACATGGATTTATGTGTTTCTCGCCAAGCTCCCATCTCGTTGAATCTATGATAAATGCTTTAAAACCGCCTGCCACTTGCAAAGGAAACGTTTTGGTCAAATTGTAAAAGTGCTCTATCACATTTTACGTTTGAACTGCGGTACTTTTGTTACTTTCTTTTTTTTAATTACATATACTTTTGGTGGTCTGTGGGGTTAAGGAAAATGGTTTTTGGTTTGCATTTTTTTTATTATATTTACGTGTAATTATTTATTCATAAGTTGTTAAATGTTTTTGATCTGATATATTTATAAAATAATGCAAAAAATACATTAACGGAAAAATAAATACAAAAAAATTATTTAATTAACAAACGTAAAAAAATAATTAAGAAATTGGACACATAGTTTGAAAATATATAGTGTTATATATATACATAAATATAGATAAAAGCAAATCCCTTATGTTCTTGCAACGACAGCGATAAGTGGACAGAGCGATCATTTTTCATAGTGTTAAATTTATGGACTGGCAGATATTGTTATCGGGTTCATGACCGGAATATGATCATATAAGCGGATTTAGCGGTGTAAATGTACTTTTATTCACAGACAAGCTTTCCCCTATGGTTTTGCAGGTTGTACACAAGGTTTTAATGTATTCGAGATGTACATATTCTAAATCTTTTTAATGCTTTTGTATTTACTCGTTCACTCGAAAGCGAGATTTTACGAGTTACACGTTTAGATACCTTTACGAATTATGCGTACGAACGCGTATACATGTGTAAATTTAACAATCAAATTGGAATTTTAAAGTAATTGAATCCACATTTAATAGTTAGGGTTTAATTTTTTTATATGTTTTACGGCAGATTTACAAATGATACTCGTCATGAAAAACATATTTTTTATTTTCTGTTTTTCTTCACACCCGAGCTAAAGATGAATTTAAAAACAAATTTAGGACGTGAACACAGCAGTGCTAGCCGGCGTTTGGACCCGTGATCATCGGTTAAGACCAACGTGTTCTAACCCCTAGGTCATCTCTCATTTTCGTTATTATAATTAATTTATTATTGTATTCGAAAAATTTCTTACAAATTTCAAATCATTTTCCAAGATGTAATAAAGGATACGAAATATTTAAACTATTCCTTTAATATGTACTGGAATTTAAATGATACTGTTATAATACATGCTTTTAGTAATTACAGGGCAACATAGCGTCTTAAAGCTCGACTACAGGTGTATAATTGAGAAAGTTCTAGAACAATTAGATTTGCACTGTTAAGCGTGTGCAAACAACGGTTGTGATTACACTTATTTTTTACTAGCTGCCCCTTGCGGTTTAACTCGCGTTTATGGTGATTACTTCGTTCTTATAAGTCGTAGCGTGATGTAATATAGCCTGTAGCCTTTTTTAATAAATAACCTATCTAACACAAAATAATTTTTCAACTCGCAGTACCAGTAATTCCTGAGATAAGCGCGTTCAAACAAACAAACTAACTCTTCAGCTTTATAATATAGATGAAAATAGCAGGAAAATGAGCAGGCTGGCTTTACACCAAAGGAGATCCGAAATCTCATCTTATAAACAGAGGTAAACGGAAATATATATTTTTTGATCATTTTTCGTTTCTTAGCAATTAAAAAAGTACTATGAACTCTTTACGTTCTTTTTACATATATAGACAATTTAGACTATAGCACAAAATTTGTATTTTAGGAACTTGACCCAGATGCAGTGGATTAGACGAGGTCTACAATCTTTTGTAATAAATTATCCTTTTTTATTTTTTCTGTATTAATTTACGTTAGTTTATTAAAATTTTATATTCTGTTCTTTGTATATATTTTACATTTTTTCAGAGCGATATAATTTAGAGGTTCTCCTACGTTGAGTGTAAAGACACCTTTTCTCCAAAGGCCGGCAATGTACCCACAACTTTCCTGATATTGCTGTATGTCTATGGGTAACAGTAACCACTTAACATCAGGTAGAAATGTCCGTTTGTTTGCCCTCTTTTACTATTAAAAAAAAACTTTTTTTATATTGCATTTTGAAATATTAATCCAAACAAAAACATAAATGTGAAATGAGAGCCAAGTTCAATATTATGATAAATGCCTTGGTTGTTGACTTCAACGACAAAAGAAGTGAGATCTAAATGGGTGCCACGTTCAATGGTCAGTCCTGAAATTTATTTATAAGTTACAGTATAACATATCATATCTTCTTATAACATAAGATAATGTATCGTAGCTTAAGGTCTGTCTTGGCTAGTTTTTATAAACCTACCAACGAATTATTATGTTCGATCGCTAGTTTCTACCAACAATTCAAATTTTTGGTATTATAAAATAAGAACCGACAAATACTTGTTGGTTTAGAACTTGCGAAGTCTAGAATTCATATATAAAAAACATACCAAGAAACGTACCTAAAAAAAATATGGGTGGTAGGTATTAAACTCGTTTAAAATTCGCGTTAAGTTTAAAAAAAAAATAAAAACCAGTAAAATTGATGAGAGTTATGTTGTATGGTGGGCGAAAAGCTATCACGCTAAACACATGTTCCAACTTGCTTAGCTACCCTCACAGTACTTGTCAAATGTGGCATCAAGTGGTTCTATGATCACTTAGTGCTCTGCCTACCCTGATAGGGCATATAGGCGTGATTATATTATGTTATGTTACATGTTAAGTTAATCCCTATACCTACCATATAAAGACCGGCTGTCATGAGTTTTAAATACTTACTGATTCTTACATGTATAGTAGTTAGGTACAGGTACTAATTAGGTATTTATATCAAGCGTTCATAATAGAATCTAATTATTTAAAAATTGTCAGTTTCTTATTTTTCCTTTGTATTCATCTAATTACCTATCTGCATACCAAATTTTAACTCACTAGGTCATATGGAACTGGGTTAGAGTTTTAGTCTATAGGTCAGTCAGTCAGTCAGTCAGTTAATGATAAAAATGAGGATTTTTGGACATTAATATCTAAATAACTGTTTGAGATAATTAAACTTATGAAATTTAAAACAAATATGTATCTCACAAGTCTCAATATATAAGCCAAATTTGATACGTTTATGTGAAATAGTTTTTGATTTATGAGGGCGTCAAAAGTGGCTCCAAATGATTCGTGTAATATTACACACGATGCGGTTCGCCAGTTCTGTTTCCTGAACTTGGCTTGACACGCTACCGCGTGTCTAGATGTTATAGTTCTTTTCAGAGTTTAGAAATATTTTACATAAATTTATATATAAAAGCTTCACTATTTTACCAATAATACACACTTGGTGAATATTATATTATCATTACTTCGTTACAATCTCATCTCTCCAAACATAATCCCCTTCTTTTTAGGGTTCCGTAGTAAAAAACGGAACCCTTATAGTTTCGCCATGTCCGTCTGTCTGTCTGTCTGTCTGTCTGTCTGTCTGTTCGCGGCTTTGCTCCGAAACCCTTAATACCAGAAAGCTGTAATTCGGTATTAGTATACATATGAATTACGCCGAGAAAGTCGTACAATAAAATCTTAAAAATATTTTTTTTTTCAGGGTGTCTTCCCTATGTGTTAAGAGAGACCAAAAATTTTTTTTCTCATTTATCCCATGTTGTGGGGTATCGTTAGATAGGTCTTTTAAAAATGTTATAGGTGTGGGAAAACCATTGTTCCGAACGACGAACTGTTTCCGAAATATTAAGCTTTGAAGTGTCAATTGAAGAGTCAAGTGTCCCCCCCCTCTACCCACTAAACTGCTGCGTCTAAAAATATGAAAAAATTCATGATAGTGGTACATATAATGAATTTAAAAGGAAAATTATCATGGCTATGTGGGTTCTTATGGTTATCGAGTTATAGATGATCTAGGTAAAAATAAATATTTCACTTTTTAAAGCATCACATTATGTAAATATTAATAATTTTAAATTAATATATGAATTTAAATGAATAAATAAATAAATATTTCATAAGTTTAAATTAAAATAAAATTAAAATTTTATAATAATAAAAGGTTTAAAATTGTAAGTACGTATATTGTATAAACTGACTTAAAATAGGAAATTCCCAGTTCGTCGTAAACTTTTTTACGAAAATAGGTACTCAAAGATTGCTTGACCGATCTTGACAATTCTGACAACTACGGAACCCTACATTGTGCGTGGCCCGACACGCACTTGGCTGATTTTTTTCATTCGTGACATCTGTCCTCATTTTAAATATTTATTCTTCATCATTTTCTTTTTAAGTCACCTGCCAGCGCTAACATATATATATTTCAATTCATATATATGGAATATAATATTTATGAATTTTAAAGTAACTCTACAAAATGGAGCTGAAATAATTAAACAAGTTATGAAAAAATACACTAACGTTTTAAATAGTGTAAAAGTGTGTAGTGCTTTTTTCTTAATTAGGATAACCACTTGAAAGTAAAGCAATTTGCTCTGTTCTCAGAGCTTAGTTTTACACGTAGAGTTCTAGTTCTATTATTGTTCTCGTGTTAACTTAGCTTTGTGTAATTAAAGAACTGTTTCAGTCTCGTATTTAAAATGCATTCCATTAGTTTCAGACATCGTGTAAAATGTTTAAATGTTTCGCACGAATTAGTGCTTCAATTAGATTTTGTGTAAAATGAATCGAGTTGTGTGTTTATTTCAATATTTGCATTCGGCTAAGCGCATGCTAAAATGTATACAAATTATGCATTCGACATATACAGGATGAATTTTTCAAGTGCGATATCCGAAATTATAATAATTAGCAAAGTCTGTAAATGAAAGAAGTCGGGGTCGATTACGATACTAAAACTGATAAAAATTTTTGATAAACTAAACTTTCTTGCATTTGAACTCGTTGATTCTATATTAATAATATAATTATTGTGTATACTAATACTAGTTTATATGAAAGGGATAATCTCTGAAACACTTATCCGATTCGTATAATTCGTTTTGAGTTAGATAGCCTGTTTATTTAAGAAGGTTTTAGACGATATCACATCACGCTATGACTCTCGGGAACAAGGCAGTGTCTATAAACGCGAGTGAAAACGCTTGGGGCAGCGAGTTGTTTATAAGTATCAGATTATTTCGCCATCCACGTTGTAGCATATGCAGCTCTTAACTTTTTTGTTTATTTTGGTTCGATAAGAGAAATTACACGTAACATATAATATAGAATGCTTATATTATAAATCTAAAAGTAACTTTGTCTATTTGTTTTTTCGTTTAAATCCCTAAACCAATTTCAATGAATTTTAGTAAAGAAATAGATTAAGCGTTAGAAAAGGACATAAGCTACTTTGTTTTGTAAATATAAAACAAGAAGAGTGTAAAGAGATGAAACATTTTCTGGAGATTAAGTTAGGGGGACCGTCTCGTGCATTTATTTGCTCTGCGCTGCGCTGCGGGGAATTGCATTGCCGGCGTTTCAACATACGCTTTGCCTTAATGTCTAATAGAGCTTTACTGTTTAAGCGAAGCCTTATTTGCATATTCGCTTGATAGGTGTTTGTTTCAGAAATTAGGCGCGTAAATTGATTTTCGGTTACCATTTCAACTGATGTTCAGCTTCCGTGCAATAGTCACGTACATATATATACGCATAATTAAGCTTTTTCCTGTAGTTTGCCGTATACTATATATACTTCCCAGATGTTGATCCTTAAAAGTACAGTATCAGATCGTGCAATATAGGATGTGTATTTTTTTCAAGCTCAGCAGGTTCCTTTTCTGGTTAAGAAATTTTTTTCAAAAATTAACAATGCAGCTTTAGTTTTCATCAAAATCGGCCCCCAGAGTATTTTAACCCTTAAATGGTATACGTAAAGCCTTCTATCAACTAAAAATTTTACTAAACGTCTAATTTAGCTATATGTTTATATTTTAAATGTCCTGTAATACAATAATACATACTGATTTTCTTTACTATTTTTTACTATTCCATAAATCTACTGGTTAATCTGTTTACATACATTGTTTTTTTTATTCTTATGAAGATGAAATAAAAAAAAAACATGCATTTAATATAATATAAGGGTTAAGTATAACGCCATTAATATGTGTAAAATTTTATTAGTAACAAGACTTAAATAATTACCAAATTAAAAACGATTTATTAACAATACCAATACACTTTTTATCAATCAAAATGTTTAGGCCTCGAGAGATTTTTTTTATCTTTATTTAAAGAGTTTTGTCACAAAAAAGCAACTATGTCACTCTATAACTTCTCTTAAAATAAGTATATTTATCTCATTCTCAAACCGAGACTTCAAGACGTTACAACGGTGTATTAGTATTGTTTACAGTTTACGTCCGCCATCAGTGGCGTGCACAGAGTTTTTAGACAGGGTAGACAGAATATTTTGAAAGCATACTTACCAAAAATATTTACTGCATGTTGTTTAAGTAATTGCAAAATTAATAATATATACAGCAAAAATGGTCGTTGGTTGTGCGTGTACGGAACTAAATAGAATTTTTTAGACTTTTTAATTATTTGTAAATTACACGCCTATATTGAAAGAATAATATGAATCATAGTTCTTATTAATTTCAAATCAATCACTTGGCCTCGATCAGTGTTATCATCACTGGAAGATAGTTTTAAGAACTCAAAACTTTTTATTTTCCGTACACTCACACGTGAAAAACTTTCACAGATCACAAATTCTATTTTTCACACTATTTTCAAAGTTAAAATGTTAAATGCTTTAGACCGCCAAATAAATACAAACAACAATAATGGCGACTTCTAAGAACATGCGTCCATAGGAAAAAAATATGCGACCAAAATGAATAGTCCTTTACTTATGCAGTAATCAAATAAAATATAACTCTTTTCTACATAGTCGCATAACCTTCCTCGGCGGTTTTCCTAATTCATCGTCAAATGACGTGAAAAAGTCAGTTTTGAAAAAGACAGACTTTTTTTCTTTTAATATTATCGTTGTGTGTCAAATATTTATAAGAACGCACACATAAATATATTCGCATGGCTACAAGTCCGTCATGCTGCAAATATTCACGCAATAAGACATAATTAGTTTGTACCTATACCGCTAGTTGCACGAGTGTGCAGCGCTAGAAATACGAACACAAGAATTATCGATAATACATCGTGCTACCATCGTATGATTTAAATAAATAAATAAGATAATGCAATATACATTTATCTGAGTTACATAGGGTAGGCAGTGTCTTTTTGTTTTTATGAACCGCACACCACTGTCCGCTATATTGATTTTCGCGAATACCATGACTATGACACTCCGGGAAAGAATACGAATGTACTGACAACTATCACTTCAAAATCAGTCTAGCCGTTAAGATAACAGAAGGTTACACAGTATACAACATACATACATTCGTATGTATGATGTAATAAAAAGATTACTCTCCTTCTGAGTCAGTCAAGTAAAAACGAATTATTATTACAATGATAATTTTGTGAAATCTAACTTTATTTTATTTAAACAAAATTACAAACAAAGTTACGCTAATAATGGCAACGAATGGAGTAGAATAATTTAAAATCAACTAAGTCTGTAATTAAGGGATCAACTAATTAATGAGGGAATGTTTTAATTTATTCGTAATGATTAGGACGAAGTGGGAAAGGGTCTGAAGGATTTTGTCACTTTAAAGAATTAATTTGTAATTCCAGCTTGTAGTCCTTTGTGACTAAACTAAATTATATTAATTACTCATTGAATTACAATATTTTAACTACTGAAACCTAAAATTGAATTTTATTTTGGCCGTGTTTATGATTGGACACTGTACAAATTGTAAATTACACATAATTATATATGACGGCTACAACGATGGCTGAGCGATAGGATTGTCTTTGTCTACGTTCGATGGTACGGGGTTCCTCACGAATATTGTATGAAAACTAAATTCAATGTAGGTATAACCAAAACTTATTATGCAAATCACAATTCACTATGATTAGATACTTGGTAAGTAAACCAACAGTTTCGCCTTGGAGGTGTAGACTGGTCGGTTTCTTAAACGTAAGTGTTTACACAGTCCCCCACTATCCAACACGACTCTGTCCACGTGACTTTTACAACAATAATGTCTACTGCTAATATTACTACAATCAGTTCACCCACTTGTAATTAAAATTATTGTTGTAACACGACAAACACATGTTTGATTTTTAATTTATTACATATAAATATGTTTGATTTTTTATTATTTTACAGGCACAATTGAAGTAATCGCTTCTGTTCGTTAGAAAGTGTTTATATTTTTATCTAATTTATCACTAAGTAATAGTAGCTTGAACTTCCGCGTCACACGCCGTGTATGGGCGCGCGAGCAGTGGTGCATAAATATTTTATTATAAGTAAACTACTATTTCCAAAGTAAAAAACAACGTTTTTATGAGAAATGTGATGACTTAAAGGATCCCCCATTTAAAGGACCTTAAATAAACGTCGAACACCCTATATATTTATTAACGACAATAATACCTGTTACTGTTAGAAACGTAGAAATATAAGCGAAGTGAAATCAATCAAGTCAAAGGACCATACCTCGTTAATGGGCTGACTAGATTCGAGAAATACCACACTCTCGCAAAAAATCGGCGTAGCTTGTGTAGCTGCGTTTCATAAAGTTTTGAAGAGAGTTGTTAAAAAGACAAAAAAAAAACACGACTATTTAGATTTCACTTCACTTACGTTCCTATGTTCTAAAAAGTACATTGATTACAGCTAGGCTTTACCACAATGAAAGTTCATTTATAATGGATTCATCTCACTATACTACAACACAAGACAAGTCTGTCTATGGTTAATACCTAAAACTTAAAAAAAGAATTTCAAAAGCAACATACACAATTTCTTTTCTTTAAATGACATACT
Source organism: Hypolimnas misippus (assembly GCA_037950945.1). Classification (NCBI taxonomy): domain Eukaryota; kingdom Metazoa; phylum Arthropoda; class Insecta; order Lepidoptera; family Nymphalidae; genus Hypolimnas; species Hypolimnas misippus. Next base: position 11,051,984 of record JBBEEQ010000006.1, read on the forward strand.
ATTTCCAGTTATTATAATTTAAAAACTAAACTTACGAACCGAATTTTTTAAATTTTTATAAGACCAATCTGAAATTACACACTTTCAAACAAAAAAAGACTTATTAAAATCGGTTAAGAAAAATTAGATTTCTGAGGTAACAAACAAAATAAAATTGGTAATTGAGATATTCCCTTTTTTTAAGTTGAAAATAGTGTACTTTATAAAACTAGCAACAAGAGTACAATTGAATCTGCAAAATATAATACATCATACACGCTCGCACTTGTTAGGAGACAGTATAAATCAAGTCAGAGTGCACTCCACGGGGCTGTATTGTTACGAAGTACATCGTATTTTCCGTTTCCAATACAATCGCTGTGTTGAGTAGCGAAGTATCGAATACATGTAAGTTAATATAAGTACGAGACTTTATAAAAAGGGAATATACATATTTAATTTTGTTTCCTTGGATGACATTGTTATTTCGATTTTTAAAACTGAAGTATCAAACCGATGTTGATGAAAATGTCAAGGAATCAATCGGCAAGTACACCTCTTGTAACAAAAAAAAACTTAATCGATAAAGCTGTATTCGGGTATCGGGATGGTAAAAACCTCCTCCTTTTTTGAAGTCGGTAAAAAATATTGTAATGAATAAATATAAAAATAATAAATCATAATAAAGCATCCATATTAATATAATATTTATGTATATTTTTATTATGTGCGTATATGTGTTACAATTTGATACCTTCACGCGTTTCCGAGAAAAAGTCTGGAATGAAGGACTTACACACAGAAATTTACAGTTTTCAGATTTTTTCTTTTATTTGCATCATATGACACCCTATAGATTTTATTGTACATAAATGGCTGTATCTTTTGTAGACTCTTTATTTTTTAAAGTTTCCAATAATTGCATACCTGAGTATATAATATTGATTTCAGCTTGATATCTCTATATATTTACGAAAAAAATACTATAAGGATTCAATTTTTCCTTTTGAGGAACGGTACCCAAAAAATATAACTTAGAACCACCTCCTTTTTTGAAATCGAAATTGAGTATATTCATCTAAAAAACTACAACATTGTGTAACTCTTCTATCGTTTGTATATAACAATGAAAAAGAGATAAAAAATTTAATTGCAAACGCAATAAAAGTCCGGCTTTCCTTGTTAGCTTCCATCTTCTGAGCTGGCGAATAGGGGAAGTTCGCTATAAATTGACTTTGTATGAAACTATTAAAGCGTTTGATATACACGCTAAAATATATACATGCAAATATTCGATAAATTGTTTTTCATTGTTCACGCTTGGTCGGTTTTTATGCGTTAATATAGTCGCTATAAAATATACATGTTGTAATATTTTAAATATCAAATTACTTAAACGGAGGAGCGGATGGAGGCATGGACTGATGGGCGGATGGACGGGTGGATGCGAAAAAGTTTCGTAAAGATCAGTGTATAATTTTAAAATAAATATATATACTTTTATTTCTATATACATTTTTATAATATGAACATGTGGTTACACTAAAATATTTCATTTTTATATTAAAACACAATCTACAAATTAGTTATCGTACAGTTGAATTATTTTTACTTAAAAAAAAACATTTTTTTCTACCCAAATAATGTTGCCTATAAAAATTCTGTCACCCTAGCCACTGGCCCCTAGTGCTCCTATAGTAATTTCTATGTTTTATATAGAAGTACATGCGTCAAAACTCTCCACTACTGATTGGACTACATGGCTTAATAATTAGCTACTAAATACCAGTGCCCTCACGATGATTTTTTTTTCATAGTGAATTATTCTAATTTGAATTTGTTAGTACGATTAAGATCCATGTATTCAATCAACTAAGTCATATCCACTTAAATATATTGTTGATATAAGGAAGTAAGGGGCACAAGGGACGTAAACTAATATGCCTAAAGCAATTATGGATCAATGTTCAAGGGCAAAGTTATAAAATATTAATGAGCATTTACATCGTTAGCTTTCGTGTCATTAAAAACTGGTCAAGTGCGAGTAGGACTCGCGCACCGAGGGTTCCGTACAAACTTATAGAAATCTATATAAGACTAACCCATCTACGCCATTTGTGGTCTTCATCATCAGTTCCAACATAAGTTACTATCAAAAATACCTAAATCGGTATACGCTTGCCTATAATATTTGAGGAGTTCCCTCAATTTCTCCAGGATCCCATCATCTGATCCTGACCTGAAGACAATGGGACCACCTTGGAAGTATACCTTTAAAAACAAAAAAAAAAAATTTGAAAATCGGTACCCAAATGGCGGCGTAATCGGCGAACAAACATAAAAAAAAATTAAATACAAGGTCGAATTGAAAACACTCCTTTTTAGAAGTCGCTTAAATATAATCAAATATTATGTAAATATGGATCACGTCCCAAAAACTATTTTGAAACTACTTAGGAGCACTTTAATTTAAAACACGACTATGGATGCAATCCATGGAAACACAAAATTTTATTTTAAGTACTAAAACACCTTATACTTTCAAGAAAAAAAAGTTATAGCGCGATTCAGGATACACCTAGCGCCATCTCTTGACAAGTTCAATGAACTAACTTGTTGACTGACATTAACAACATAATTATATTATATTTTATTCTCGTTTTATTTTTATTTATATTCTACTACACTCCACTACCCCTGCACTACGTTCGTAAAATATTTAGATTTACATTATCAATCAAAATATCGAAATATATATTAGTGTTGCCAAGACGAAAATAATTAGTCCTTAATTCGAACAAAACTAATTGTTTATTTATAAATAACTAATTATATTACTAATAACCAGAAGACTTATATGTGTAGATAAATAAGTAAATTAAATAACTCGATCTGTTTGAATTTAATTTTAAAATTTTCGTACTAAGTCAATACGAGTACTTAAATCAAATCGCGTGAAGCTCTTATATTGAATGTTAATTACGTAATGACGTTATAAATCGACGATAAAACTTTTAAATGAAAAGTTTATTTTATAATTTTTAGCGCGTTTAAATAATAATAAAAATAAAAATTTTTATTAATCGAGCAGAATTATATCACAGTTAATGTCATAATGTTCTAATAGATGGCATTAGCTGTACGCTGCATCGCGCTATCATTTTGTTAGCTGCGATATATAGATTGCATTGCGTTGTTTATAAAGGTTTGCTGCTTTTTAATGTTTTCGTTTTGATACAAATTTCTTCTCAGTGTTTGTAAAATTGTTTTTTTGACCATGGTCAACTTCTATGTTAATTTGTTACAAGTACATATAATTTTAATTCTAAGATTAATATATTTTCCGCTTGATCAATTTACAACTTGATACATTTACGCGTTCCTGAGAAAAAGGTTGAAAGACAGACGTACAGACTGACAGACACACGAACAGAAATTTACAGTTTTCGGATTTTTTCCTTTATGTATACTAAAGGACCTTGCTCCTGGCCAAATTTCATAATGCTTGGTCAATGGGAAGTACCCTATAGGTTTTGATTCCCTTGCAAAAACGTTAAAAACGCTATCATACTTAAAATATGTGATATAAATGACCGTATCTTTTGATTGCGTTAACTTAGAAGTTTGATTTTTTCACAGCTCTTAGTAATTACAACTCTGAGTACTTGACGTTGATAAAAATTTGTTACCTTCATGCGTTTCTGAGAAAAAGGTTGAAAGACAAACTTACAAACAGACAAACATACATACAAAAATTTACAGTTTTCAGATTTTTTCCTTTATTTGTACCGTAAGATCTTACTTCTTGCCAAATTTCATCGCGCTAGGTCAATGGGAAGTACCCTATAGGTTTTGATTCCCTTGCGAAAACGCTAAAATGGTCAAAATATACGACATATTTTCCATTATCTTTTGATTGCGTTGGCTTAGAACTTTAATATTTTCACGGCCGCATGTCATCGTAGACTTGAGTATATGATATTAATTTCAACATGATACGTCTATGCATTTCTGAGAAAAAAGGGTTGACATCCCGACAGACAGACAGACAGACAGACAGACAGACAGACAGACAGACAGACAGACAGACAGACGGACAACAAAGTGATCCTATAAGGGTTCCGTTTTTCCTTTTAAGGTACGGAACCCTAAAAAACATTCAAAATTGACATTATAATTATGGTTTCATCGATCAAATACTTCCAATTTCAACAGAACCATTAATCGCTCTCCATTTTACATACATTTTACGTATGTTTATTTTTACTAATTGCGAACGATTTCCCGAGTTCTGTTTTACAATTTGGAAAGTTTCCATGGACTCTTGATCTCTATAATAGTCCTATACAAAGATTAATATCCTTTAAACGTATTATCTATCAAATAAGTAAAAAAATCAAAAAGGTTCACAACGGGTCAAGAAATCGCGAAACATTAAAAAATCAACCGAATTGTAAATCAAAAATGGAGATTTCTTTCAAATTCTTTAGGACTAATCTAAAACTTTAAAACAAAAAAAAAAGGATTAATCAAATCGGTCTAGCCGTTTTCGAGAAATCGGCGAACATAGATTAAAAAGTCCCCGACGAATTGAGAACCTCCTCCTTTTTTGGATATTGGCTAAAAAATGAGTCTGATTAGTATACTCGTTTGAAGCCAGGGTGGAAAGCTAGTAGGTATTTTATATTAGCGATTTATTTTTCTTTATCTGCATGTCTTTATTATATTTATTTACACTTGTATAGCTGAACCAAATGATCTGATGTTATCTCAAAGCACTTTTCCAGTTGCTCGCCTATTCAATGAGGCGTATCTTCAGAATGGGATTCAGAGGCGTCTGCTTCGTTTGCTTCGAGAAATTATAGTGAAACAAAGATATATGGTCGTTAGTACTGGTTATAACCGGCTATAACCGGTTGTGTGTATCGTTAATTTTTGATTTATGTATTGTATCTACAGCGATGAGGTATGACCTAGGAAAACTATGATTAAAAGTTACAATATCATGCGAATCTTAACTTCAATAAGTGGATATTGAAGAATTCGAATAATTTTTTTTTTATGTATACGTGATATTTTTACTGACACTAAAATAACTCTCTGTTTGTTATATTTTCACGTCTAAACCACTTAACTGATTTTGATAAATCTTAGTATTGATACATACTGGATCTACGAGAAGGTTAATTTTTGTGGTGAAATATTAAAGTGTGAAATAGGCGAATAAAGTTTCTACGCAAAGGAAGTTGCGGACACTAATCATTAGAACATGTTATTACGAACCAATAGTTCGGTGGATTTCCGACACATTTTGAAGTAAACGAAGGATTTTTAATTACATTAATTTGGCTGTGGTACAGGAAGATATAAAAACCTATATGATCCTGATAAGATTTAGGAGAGCTTAGATGTCTACATGGTCGGTAGTCGCAGTGCAGTGGAGCAGTGAGGTGGATTTATTTTTGAGTCTTGAATGTTAGAATTCTAGTCATTAATGTTAAAAGTTAACACTAGCAAAATATTTTGTGACAACAATTAAAGACATGAATGGAATAAGATGATGTGTTCATTTTGGATTTATTATTATTCTATTCTTTATTACTATTCTATGCATTGATTGAAGTGTTATGTATATACAAATAATTTTAAACGTTAAAACAATTTAAAATGTATGTATTTTTAATTGATTCAAGGTTTGTTTACAGATATTAATACATAGGTAAACTATTTTTGGACAAACGTTGGAAATCGTTTTGTATGTTGGCTAAAATTTAGGACTCAATTTTACTTGAAATTAGAATTTTTACTTCATCCACTCATGTCTTCAATAAATACACGAAAACGCGTTAGCAGACTAAAATAACGTCGAGATTGTCAATGTTTTGATAGTCTTCTAGCCTGCCTATTCTATTTTTGCAAGGGACTTAAATCGGAATAAAAGGACAAAATTAATTTTTGTACGCGGTTTGAGTGCGTTATGCGATTTCATAAATTATCTATTTCGACAGACAACGAGCTGCCTTTAGAATTGTTTCTCCTCTGTGCAGACCTAAAAAAAAAAAAATTACGGTATTGAAGTAGAGCCTAGCTGTAGTCTACTGACTTCGGTTCGTATATGGGCTACCTCGAACGGGCTCTACCTCACTCTTACAGACGATTGGCGCGATGTAGCTAATATAGCTGTGTTTCGTAAGGTAAGAGAGCTGGAAGCCGAAACCCCTTCCTTATTCCTTTCCTTCAATCCCTTTCCCTTCCCTTACACCTTAAAAAAACTGACAACGCATTTTATTTATTTAAATGCTTTATTGTCTAATATTAAATATTAGCAAAAGGCGGGCTTAACGCTACTGCATTTTCTACCAGCCAACCTTAGGATGTACAAGAGAAATCGATGTAGATGTACAATAAAACATATAATACAGTAGAATTCGATATAATATAATATAATACAATATAATATTTGTGAGTCGTCTGGTGCTGCAAATGACCATGGTGATCACATAACGTAAGGTGTCTTGCCTACTCGTTCACCAGGTAATTTTATATAATAAATGCAACAGACTACACTACTGACAAAGGCATCCACTTCTATAAAGGACAAGGTTTTATGAGCAGGACTACAGTGTTTGACAATTATCCTGAAGTTTTTTAAAACACATTATTATTATTTTTCAACTATCTTTTCCACAGAAGACGATGTAATTTTCAAAGGGTGTATTTCTGAGATGAAAAAATCCCTATACATTAGGTACATGTTTTAAATCCGATATAGATTACAACGTGCTTGGAAGCCAAATGCTAGTCTGGATGGCTCTAGACAGTTCAGTGTGAACTCTTAGTACAAGATTCTGATGCCATGCCATTAATTTTCTTAATACTGTGGGATAGCTAACCGTTCTGTTTACTTAGGACATGTCCTAGTTTTAAATTTGTAATTTATGCTTTTTTTTAAATTATATTTTAACAATAATGATAAATGAATATTAAAAAGGACAATGAAAGTTATTGTTAATAAGAAAACCTACAATTAGGAAAATAATACCTATTACTGTTGTATTCCTAAAAAAATTCGCTTACAACCGCAACGTCGTGTCGGGGTTATGTGTTTTGGCTTTTATTCCTTTTAGTTGTATATAAATGTTAGTTCTGACCCACGCTTATTATTAAAGTGACTAAATTCAAAATTTACACTTTTAATCATAAAATGCAAAAAAACTTTATGTACCTACTTTAATGTCACGTCAAATGTTGATAGGACAGTTTTTTTAAATCATAAATAACAGAATTATATGAAACTAAGCGTGCAATATCCATGCTTCCTTTTTAATAACATTTATTTATAGGTTATTAATTTATAAGAAAAAAAAATATGTAAACAAATAAACTTGAAAAATTGAAATAAAACTATTTTAAACGGATTTAAATAGCGTATATTAATTATTTTTATCATCCCGACGTTTCGAGCACTTTGCAGCGTTCGTGGTCACGGGTAGACTAAACTTGAAAAATGTTCCATCTTTTCGGTTTTCTTGTCCTAGTTGCGATATTTTGTAGATGGTTAACCTACAATACTTTAATATATGTACATAGTACAAACATACAGTGGTTATTTATGTGATGTGAGAAACGTGTACAATTTCTCAATCCGTAGCGAGCGCATTACTTTAAATGGTCTAAGCTTAAGGTAATTAGCAGCCCGAGATTTAAGAATTTATGATTTAAGTTTTATTGCACGGGACTTTTACACTTCAAGGTTTCTTTATTCTTACTAAAATTATAAATCTGAATGTTTGTGAGAATGTATAGCGTTCAAAGAGTACTAAACGGAATTTTAATAATACTACAGTATTGTTGTTCACATAGTAGAATAACACAAGCAAAAATTTATGCTAGTTTTTATGTAATTTTAATAATTATGAATAATAATATCATTAATAATTATTGAGAGTACAAGTACCAATATTCGAAGGCGATTTTTTTTACTTTCTCTGTTTTCAGATTTTAACGGAAATTTTATTTTTTATCAGTGTTTTGAAATTCATTTTCAAAAACCTATATACGATGTTAAACCTTACAAATCATTTATATTGATTAGTAATTAATTATCCATAAGTTTCTTATTCACAAATAAATTATGAGTTTCGATAACTATATATTATATAGTTTTAAACATAAATTATTTGCGATACATAGTTAACAATAGGAGTAGATAAACAAGGAAATTACCAAGAAAGTTTGTAATCTCTGTAAGTTACTTAGACCACTTCCTATTTGGCTATGGGCCCATTGTTTACTAATTCATACATACAATATATATTATAATTATAAAGCAATTTTACTCTAGAGTTATTATTATGTACGTGCGGATACGTACCTTAAATCTTTACGTAACCTTGTATCTTAGAAAAAAGTTAAGTTATTGTCGATTATATTTATAATTCAAAATTCTTAAATGCTAAACATAATGCATCACAGAAAGTCATTAATCTCTTTGCAGTAATTGATAATAAATTAGATAAAATAATTTAAGAATTATATGCATAATATAATATTCAAAGTACCAATACGATTATAAGCAAAAGAAAGAGAAATTTTTGTAATGGAATTGAAAAAAACAAACAGACTAAAAAGAACTGAATCGCGACAACGAAACAACTGTGTGACCTCAACAAGCGTTTTTAAATGAAAAATGACCAGTGGGTTTATTTTTAAAATAACCGACTGACACCGAGACAAAGTAAAGTTTATTTTGTTTTGCAGTACATAACAAGAGGCTGTAAATGTCCCTGTAGGGCGATAAGCTTTATCCACCACGCTGCTCCACTGCGGATCGACTCAACCACACTACGGATATACATATGTATTTATGTCCAATATACATTGTACATGTTCCTAAATATCTCTCGACGTAAGTTTCCTTGTTTTTTTTGGACATGACATAAATGGCTTTTTAGTGCGCCGAGTAATGTATTCTACAATTTTAAAAACAGTTAATGTATACGATGCAAATCCTTATATCATTCCAACTTAATTAATATTAGTAATATAACATAGAAAATAGTTTCACAAATAATTCATAATTATATCCATATTCCATAATTTCCTTTCGAATACTACCTACTATTATAAAATAGAAGTGTCTGTTTGTAATTTCAAATTAATAGCTTTTCATTCGATGTATATGAAAGTATTTACGATATTTACATAAAAAAATCAACTTTTAAATTTTTTTTTTGTCTATCTGTCTGTCTGTCGGTATGTATCTTCCGGCTAATCATTGTAATGGTTGGGCCTATTTTGACAAAACTTTCACTCGCAGATAGCTAATGTTATAAAGAGTAACTTAGGCTACTTTTGTTTTAGAAATGTTATTTATTTTAATTTTCGCAGTCGGAGTTGCGGGCACCAGCTAAAAACGGTAATAACTACAATAGTGATACTAGACTGTCGCAGTCACTAACGCTCACCTCATTGACGACACAATGGCTATTAATATTATGAATGTGAAAGTCTGTCTGTTACCTTTTTACGCCAAAAATCGCTGAATTAATTTTGATGAATTTTGATACAGATTTAGACTGAACCTTGAGAAGGACATAGCTTACTTTTGTCGCTAAACAAAACATGAATATAGTGAGATAGAGGATAAAAGAATTGTATAGAAGATCCATAATTTCTTAAAGAAATAGGTTATTTAAAATATTTTTTTTTGTGCAGACAAAGTCGCGAGAACCAACTAGTTTCGTATTTTAGCTACATATTGAAAACTTGAAACTCAGAGGTGTTAGTTCAGATTTGAATCAGTTAAATTTCCTTATACAATTATACCCCTAAAAGCTATTGCGTAAATATTTAACGCTAATCTGTACTAAATAGGGATTCCCGTTTTACTTACGGACTTACGAAAGATTTATGTAAGTTAATAATTTAATGCCTTTCCGTCTGAACGAACTTACTGGAACTTATATTTATTTTAACTTACTTTTTAATAATATGAAAATTTAAATTAAAATTTTATTTTATGTGCAAGAATAAATAATTAATTTAATTTTGACATCGATTGCTTATTTTTATTTCATCTTTTTATTTTAATAGAAGTATTTTTTTATATTGTTATGGCTCAAATATAATTTACAATTTAAATTGCGTCATGAGAGTCTAAACAACTTGAAACTTATAGCTTACGTATACTTTTCTAAATTATTATAACCAGGTTAAAGAGTTACATAAGTACATTATTTACAAGTAGTGTACGTAATTAAGTTACAAGAGAAAAAGTATTCTCCCTGAGAAGTGTCATATTTCCATGCATTGAAGGGTCTCGTGTCACTAATGGATTCGACCTTTCAAACCCGTCTACTTGACGAGATTTTGGCGAGGTTTCGGTATATTTTCACGAAGTTTTCTCTTTTTGATGGAAACTGCTTAAAAACAGGAAAAGTTTTATTTAGGATATGCATGTTTGAGTTTACGTTTTACAAGCGAAGGATTTGTTGCTACTTTTTTGTTTTTACTCCATTGTTTTAGAAGGTTAATGTTTGTAGTAAAGTAAAGTCCATAAATGTCCCTGGACAAAGGCCTCATCTCCTATTAAGGAGAAGGTTTAGAGCTTAATCCACCACGCTGCTCCACAGCGGGTTGGCGGATATACATATGTCAGAATTTCTCTCGGCACATGCAGGTTTCCTCACGATGTTTTCCTTCACCGCCGAGCTCGAGATGAATTTAAACACAAATTTATGTATGATGAAGAATTTAAAATGGCTTAATAAATAATAATAAATAAACGCGTTCAATATGTTATAAATCGACACACATATTGTGTCTGGATATGGTAATTTATGAGTATATAGAGGGTATGACTTATGTCATACACTCTATATCTCATATTCTATATTTTATGTGCTTTTAATTCGAGTAGTAAAAGACGAACTTTATTGTTTTTATAATAAAATGTATCAAATACGCGTTAGCATCTGGTATTAATGCGTTTTATGGTAATCTTATTGACATTCTGATTTAGTACACTTAGATGATACCTTCTATATACATGTAATAAAATTATATTGAGGTCAAAGATAGGATTTAATATAAAAATACTTTAAAGGAATACAAATATCAAAATGTAATTTCTTATTTATATTTCTATCTGTACCAGCACTAAACTAGTTCAATGAAAATTATCTCTATTCAGTTATTCTACACCATACATAAAAAGGAGATAATACATTGGTAGCAAGAAATAAAATCAGTTACATTTGTACTTGAATTGTTGAGAAAATGTACTACTACGAAACAAATCTGTTTCGTTATACTAAGTTTATCCCGGTTATATTTGTCTTGTATTATGTTAATTTAAAATATTATCTCAGGGAATGAAAAAGTTTTTAAATATTATTTAAATACTGTATAATTGCTATCACCGCAGAATTGCGCACCTAAATTGCTCATATATTGTACTACAAAAATCTTGAACAAAGAATTGAATTAAAAAAATCTTAATTGTCGTTAAGTTCATAGGCGAAGAAGCGTAAAAGCTAATACGAGTGCAGGTTTATTAACAAAATGCTCTTAACTTTAAGCTGACGTCTGCGGACTATTATAGAAGCCGTGTTGATTTTACTACACACTGCTATAAATTTTACGAAGCTAATTACGAAGCATAAAATTACTTACATAGAGTGACAGTTGGAAGCATTTTTTTCAATATATTATAAGTTGTACTTCATCTCGTATATAAAAAAAAATATCACTTTCTTAATTCATTAATTACGTTTTATTACAAAACCTCAAAAAGTATGATGAGATGTAAAAATCATTTTTAAACTAAGAGTGGAAGTCCGCTGATAATTTGTATACTGTAAGGGCTCGCTTTTTTGAACAGAAAACAGCCGATTTTTAAAGCCGATATTGAAAAAAATTAAGTACTCTTAATAATTCGTGTAATATGAGATGTAAAGGAATACCAAGAAACAGGTTGTTAATGTTAAAGAGAAATGATATGGGGAGAAAAATATTTGTAAGTTTTGCACTCGTAATTAATATAAAACAAGTTCGTAACCTGGTTACAGTTACCTTAAGGCACTGACAGTAAATTCTTTTAGGTATAAAGCAATGACAACAAAGTCATGTAAATTCTTATGAAAATTTGGGAATAAAAGTTATAACTTAATTTATTCTTGCTTTATATGGATGCAGATAAGCAATAGTGTGCCAAGCCATACGAACTTCATTTTGAGAAAAAGTCGTCTAAAGATGTCAAACTTATTCTTAATACATTTGTTTGAAGAAGTATATATCCAATCAAAAACATAAATGTGAAATGAGAGCCAAATTCAATATTATGATAAATGCCTTCGTTGTTGACTTAAACGACAAAAGAAGTGAGATCTAAATGGGTGCCAAGTTCAATGGTCAGTCCTGAAATTTATTTATAAGTAACAGTATAACATATCATATCTTCTTATAATATAAGATAATGTATTGTAGCCAAAGGTCCGTCTGACACACGGTGCGGTTCGCCAGTTCTGTTTCTTGAACTTGGCTTGACACGCTACCGCGTGGCTAGATCCATCATTTCTTTTTTATTCTGATAATTAATTAAAAACAGATTCATATATTGTAAAACTGCAAAATACCGAACGCACTTGAAACTAGAAACATTAAATTAAAAAACTTTTTTCCGTATTTAGTTAAAAATATTTTTGAGTAATTTTAAGTAGGTGACGCAGTATCAAAATACATCAATATCTCCGAATGTCAAATTTTTTTTGTGAGTTGACACATTTTTGCTTATCAGCATCCATATGTGAAATTGTAACTCGACTCAAACAGCTCAACTGAATCGAAAGACACGTATTTCAAATTTATGTAATACTAACCGTACCTCGCGATTATTTGAGGAAAAATTATATTTATATTATTTAATCGTATATTGTTCACTATTTCATTGGTTTCAGTTTTGTTTTCGCTCAATGTTTTTATTTATTAATTAAAATTTTTTAACAAAATTAGCCATTTCAAAGATAAGCCGAAACACACAGACAGACAGACAAAAAATGTAAAAATTCTGTTTTTTTATTTTATTTTAATCTAAATACCGTATATAATTTCGTATGTATTTTGTTAAAAGCTGTTAATTTGAAATTACAAACATACATTTAAATTTTATTTACCTGCATAGATTGTTCTCGATAAAGGACTTTGCTCTACATTCTTACAATCCGTGTTACCTCGTGTTTGTCACTAGACCGGTCAGGCAACGCGACACGAGCACTCTCCAGCACAAACAAAGGCGCTTTGAACAGCCGATGCTTTCGTTTTAGGCTAACATTTTGTGCATTGTGTTACCTATGAACACATTTTTGTTTGAATTGTTCGTGTCGATAAAGGCGATACTGATATTTGTGTATTTTTTTTAAGTAAAATATTCAAAACGCCAGCAGATGTGTTTTGGTGAACGCTTTGAATTGAATATCATTTTTTAAAAAATTATCTATTGTAAATTTTAGATAGAAAAAAAATTAAAAACGTAGTTTTAGATTTTTTTCATTGAGATAATCTAAGGAGAATATTAAACTTATAATTTTTGCTCTCACGCCTAATAAAGATTTAGATATTTTAGTTTTCTTGTTATTACATTACACTTGAAAGGATTTACTGCCTAGTGCCTTTATTCTCTCAATTTTCATAAAATAACTCTGTAACCTGGTAACAATTATCTTGCGAAGTTTAGTATTATTGTACAAAAATATTTTTAAAAGAGTAACTACTGAGTTTCTCGCCGGCTCTTCTCAGTAGAGTCCACACTCCGAGCCGGTGGTAGCTTCACGTAGAACTGACATCACAAATTTGTAAATTGACGATTCGAAAGAGCTTGCAAAGGCCTATTTGAATAAAGTATATTTTGAGTTTGAGTTTGAGTTTGAGTTCGAAGGCTGTTGCGTCAAAAAAAACGTTGTCATTAAATTCTTTCAGGTGTAAAGCATGACGTAAAACTTATGTAAATCTTTATGAATGTCTGAGAGCAAAACTTGTAAGTGTAATTCTCGTCTAACGGGAAACAGCTTCGATTTTGTATGAGTGAATCGAAAGATACATTCAAGTTCGTCTCTACATGCATATCTGCTTTAAACGGGTTTCCCACTGGTTCGAACTAATCTCTACAACCAGTAGGGCGTGTAGGTTCCAACGAAACAGGATATATACAGATATTTTTAAAAGGAAAATATTTCAAAAATAAATTTAATACAAGTAAACTAAAAAGCAAAAAAAAAATCACAGAAAAGTAAAATACGCAATTTCCTTTTCTTGGATACTCTGTATTTATTTAAATTATTTTGATTAAAATACCAGACTATCGAAATCAATTTGTTAAAAATTGAATTGGATCGGAAAATGGATCCAGGAGTATTTTTTTAATGAATTAGAAAAAAAATGGTTAATAAATTACAGAGTTTCGAAGTAACAAAGATTAAAAAAATATCTACTCTACTATTTAAGTACCTCCTTCCTTTTTTGCAGTCGGTTGCAAATATGACTAAAATTAGTCAAATGTTTCAACAAGTTCTATCTTTGTTTGAAAGGGTTAAGTGGACATACTTGAGTTTATTTGCGTCGTTACTCAACTTGTCACATTGAAGTGCTCGAGGACCTTTCCAGACAATTTCAAACACAATGTTATATAAAACATTTGAAATTGTACTTGATAATATTTAGTCATCAATATTTTTTTTTAACGCATCACACTCAACGGCCCCCATTAAGATCTCATGACCTTGTGTCGGGGGTCCGGAAACACTCACAACACTAACACAAACACCCAGACCACGACAAACATCCGTATGCCCAATACACACGTTTGCCGTGAGCGGGGATCGAACCCGCGACCGTTAGCGCTTTAGTCAGTTGCAGTGACCATTGCGCCAACACGTCTGTCATAATATTAAAGTTAAAGTGACCCAGTAATTTTATAAAGCCTATCTTTATTATACTTTTTGTATACAGTTGCCTACACCTAACTGTTTTGTATGAGCAATCCGTTTGTATCTTTGCAATTGACTGTTGTAAGGCTTCATCTCCCGTGGATACTCTGGTGTCCTAGTGACACGTGTGATTCTGTGTGGTTTTTTGTGGTTTCGTTGCTTGCCTGCTTGTGCTCCATGTACGTGTGCATATATGGGAGGGCGGACGGTGTTTGCCTCCTTATGCTGCATGTGTTTGTGCGTAAGTGGGAGAGTGTACTGTGCTTGCTTGTTTGTGCTGCATATACAGTGCATATTGAGTAAAGGATAGGTTCTAAATTTGATCGATATTTTGTATATTCATTTGATGAATCTTCTTATTAATTAAGTTACATTTTTAATATTGTCTATACTAATATTATTCAGATGATGTATGTAGGACTTAATCTCTAAAACTATTGATCCAATTACATTTTTAAGGCTAAATAAGTACTATATAAGCTCTATTAAATCACGCTCCGAATCATAATCCTATATACTTCTGTCTATTATTGTCTAATATATACATAATAGTTATACAATTATTGTAATTTTCAAAATATGCATTTCTATATCTGATATAAAAGAAACTGATATGAACGAAGAAGAAAGCAGCTCGTTTAAAAAACTTTTCATGAAATGTTTTTAGTAAAATCTGATTCTAAAATGAAAATGGAAACAGAAATATAATTAAATTTCACATCGCATTTAAGTAAAGTGCGCAAGAAATGTATGTTATGTGAGAACCTAATTGAAACAGATTTCGTATGCGCACATACGAAATTGTAACCGCAAAAATGATATGCAAATTACGATTTGTATAGAAAGAATTTTTAGGTAAATGTAAAAAATAAAGGATTGTGTTTTTATATTATACCAGTAAAAGTTTAACTTTATGATAAATTATAAAACTTTGAGTGGATTATAAATAAATTTCATGACTCCAATCCATTCATCCATTTCAAATATAAGTTCGTAATACAATCTAGATCAAATTAGCTGTTTTTGTTAGAAAATATACCACAAAGATGTACCAATAATACCTTAACAAAATATCGCTTCGACCTTACTAATAATAAAATCAATAATATTTTTTAATTCAGATTCTATTTTAAGTTTTTAAATATATTTACTAAATAAAAAAGCAGTTTAAATTTTTTTTTAATTTACTTTATTGAATTGCGAAAATAAATTATAATTACTTAGATAACATGCTTATTTCAATTATCATTACTGATAAATTAAATTAAAGTGTCTGCTTGTAATTTAAAATTAACAACTTTTTACTAAATGCATATGAAAGTATATACGTACGGTACTCATATAAGAAAATTAATTTTTAAAATTTTTCTCTGCCTATCTGAATGTTTCGATTAATTTTTGAAAACGGCTGAAACGATTTTAACGGGACTTTCACTAGCAGGTAGCTAATGTTACAAGGAGTTACTAACTTTTTTTTTTTGAAATTTTTTTAATTTTAATTTTTCGCAGACGAAGTCGTGGGTATCAGCTCGTTTTGATAGAAAAATAAAGTTAAAGTACACCTTAAAAACAATAAGAAAAAGAATTTTCAAAATTGGTTTAGAAATGAAAGAGATATTGAGAACTTACTCTTTTTTTTAAATCAGTTGATTAATTTAAATAAAATAAGCTTTGTTTAAAATCATCTTTGCGTTTTGTTGGTTAGTCTTACATTACTTCTCCTGTAACTGTAAATTGCTATTATATCTTGTAAAGTCGCAGTTTTAATATTTCTTATCAACAGTCGACAGTATTTCAATTTATTGAAGATGCTTCCTGTTTTGGTCATTAAAACGTTACTTGTCACAATTTCGGGTCGAGGTCATAAAATATCTTCAACTGTAGGACGGAACATCAACGTATTAAAATATTGTTCGAGCGAGTTTAGTCCTTATGTGTTACTACTATGGATTAAAATAGAACGTCCAAATATACATTTTATTTTCGACGTATTTTACGTATACTTTATAACGTTTATTGCTTATTTTTTATTGCATTTCTGCTTTTAAGTTGAAAGTACTATTTTATTGTTGTCACGATATCACCCTGTTCATAACTAAGTCGTTTAAATTTTTAGGATTACTTTTTATGGAGAATCTTTTTCTGTTAACAAATGTTTTAAAGAAGGCGTTCTTCTCGGACAACTTATACCATTATTTGATGTAATAAGAATTATGGGTGCTATGAATTTTATATTTTTATATTATTAACCCTTAAATGCATGTTTTTTTTTTACTTCATCTAAATAAAAAAAAAATTACATGAACAGTATAACCAGTAGATTTATTAGAAAATAATAACAAAAAAAATATAAACATACACCCAAATAAGTCATTTAATAACATGTTTAGATGCCAAAAAGCTTTGTAATAAGCGTTTATTTTCGATATATCATGCATTTAAGGGTTAAGCCGATATAATATAGCAATCGTTTTAATGAAATATTTGCATTTATTTTATATATTTCTCATTAAAATTAAATAATGAAATAAAAAAGGCTTCTTCTAGTTTCGTACTAGTATACTAAAAAGTAGTAAAAGAAACAACGATATTCTATTTCTGCTAAATAAGACAATTAAAGAATAACTTGTTTTATTTAGCAGACAAATGTGGCGTATTTCTAGCCACGTAAAAGAGCTAGAGGTGAGAAATTGTCGTAAGAATTATTGGACTGAATAATTTTTTATAATGAAAAATTATTATAGAAAATAATGTTAAACAATTCGTGATTATCTTATCGGGTATTATTACCAAACAGGACAGTAAAGAAATATAGACTATACAATAAATATTTTCTACAATATTTTGAAGTCGGTGCCAAGTAAAATCTTTTACGTATTGTTTACTGGCTTTGCTTTATTTTATTTAGCCTTTCAAACAAAATATTTTTTTAAATCTTTCCACAAACAAACAAAAAATATACGTTCAGCCAAACATAAAACCTCCTCCTATATCGAAGCCGGTTAAGAAACGAGTTTTTATTTGTGTGTCTTTCAGGCATGTAAATTTATTGTATATTTAATCAATTAGAGTTGTATGACGCTTAATTTGTGTAGAACTCGTGGCCGCGTAGCTCTCAGCATCCCGTAGCGGATGCTACAATTAGCGTAGCACTTACATAAAATTACTTTAGTTTAACCAGTTTCAATAGTTTTATTATTAAATACGTGAACCGGCATTTTGTAATTCTAGATACGAAAACGGATGTTATTTTGATACTATTATAAAATAATATATTATACAAAAATAATAATATAACCCTAACCAAATAAAAAACAAAAGAAATCTTTCAAAAGAATGTCCGTTATCCTTGTGTCGTTTGGGAGTTTTAGCTTTGAGAAGATTTCACATGAAATTAATAAAAAAACAACTATAATCTGTAACAAAATATCGACTAAATTTGAAAAATGACACACAGCGGGAATAGAACCTGCACATTCCTGCATATCTCAACCTATGTCTATTAATTTATGTCGCAATTTTTTTGGATATTCAAAACTGAATATCCTTGCGTGTAGAATAGCATAAAATAATAAATAAACAATTTAAGACTTCGTTTGCCGAGTGTGTTAAGTTTTTCTGTAAATTATCGAATGCTGAAATTGACGACAGCTAAATATACCTAACTTTGAAACGTGGATAATAATCGTAAGTTTTGTTCTCAGACTTTCATAAAGATTTCCGTAAGTTCCATATTCTATAAGTCTGATTTACACCTGAAAGAATTCACTGTCAGTGCCGTATATTTTGACATTCACAGGTTTCGTTCACTACTTACAATGTATCTGTTACTAGGTTACAGAGTTGTTTTACATCAGTTACGAGACTACAACTTACAAATTTTTCGCCTAATTGTTTATTATTTCTCCACAGTGACATTCGGTCGTGTGAAAAATTGGATTTACATATTTAATGCGAATAAAGTGAGCAAACGACCTTAACTAAAGAAATAATGAAAATTAAATAGTCTGTTTGTAATTTCAAATTAACAGCTTGTAACTAAATGCATATTAAAGTATAGACGTTACTTACATCAAAAACACAATTTTTTTTTATCCTGTTTGTCTTTTTGTTCTGCTTATTTACTAAAACGGCTGGACCGATTTTGACGGGACTTTCACTCGCATTAGCTTATGTATAACATAAGGAGTAACTTAGGCTACTTTTATTAAACAAAAAATATATTTATTTTAATAAATAAATAAAAAGAGGGTTATGCGAAAACAAAATTCAAAGTAATGTAATAGTGAACAATATCCGATTTAAGTAAGATAAGTAAACAATATATAAATATAATTTTTCCCCAAACTATATATAAAGGATCGATGAGCGCTTTATTGTTGAGAGTAGTCTAGTATACTCCAAGTGTACTAGGAAGCTGCAGGCCTATAGTAAACAGAAACAAAACGACCCCGCCTTTGACATGAAATGAAATGAAATGAAATGAAATGAAACATTTATTTGCTGAATGTAGGTTACATAATTTAGATGTTTTAACATATGGTCTCCAGTACCTTCATTCTACCTATAGGCATGCAAATACAAATTTATTATTTGAAATTAAAATATGGCAAAATATAATAGTAATACAATTTTAACATTAATATAAAATGTAAAATTTATTTATAGCAACACATTTTATTTAAGTTCAGAAATCATTATTATTATTTATTATTATTATATTTATTATTCATTATTATTATTTATTATTATTATTTATTTATTTTTATCAAAATTATACATGTATATAACAATTCAATTTTACGCTATATTTTATCGACTAAGAAATCCTTAACCGAGTAATAACACTTATCGACCATTAATGAACTCAATCGTTTTTTAAAGATTCTAAAAGGTAATTCTTTAATTGCATCGGGTATTTTATTATAAATTGTAGGGGCCATGGTTAATACATTATTTTTTAGTAGTGCTGTTTTGTGGCTGTTTGTACATAATAAGTTTTGATATTGGGACCTAAGATTTGTAGCTCGATTTCTATTGTCTTTTAAAGAAGGAAACAGATGGCTATTTGTTTTTACAAAGATAGAAATTTCTAAAATGTATAAACAGGGAAACGTTAAAAGTTTATAATTTTTGAAAATGGGTATGCAACTATCCGTGACCTTCAAATTAAAAATCGATCTTAAGCATCGTTTCTGTCCCTTAAAAACACTTTCTCTTTCACTACAATTACCCCAAAAAATTATGCCAAATCTTAAAACGGAAACCACTAGACCATGGTATGCTATTAGAGCTGTATCAATGCTAAGTTTTTTAGTCAGACTATGTAACGCGTATGCTGATACGTTAAGTCTCTTACAAATCCCTTCCGCTTGAGGCTTCCAGGTCAATCGGCTATCCATTAAAATTCCAAGGAATTTAGCAACATGAACTTGTTTAATTTGTTGGCCATTACATCCTATGTTTAATGTCTCGGGTTGTAGTCTTTGGTAAAAATGCATTATTTGGGTTTTTTGTAAATTTATGATCAGATTATTGCCACTCAACCAGTTACTTATTGTTTCTAAAGCACTATTTATGTGACTTTCGTAAGTTTCTTTAGCGTTACATTTAATTATCGCAGTACTATCATCTGCGAACAGTACCATAGGATGAATGATTTGTCGTGGTAGATCATTTATATAAAGCAAAAACAACAACGGCCCAAGAACACTGCCCTGGGGAACGCCAAATTTAATTTCTCTATGTGATGACAAGTATTTAGTTTCGCTCTTAGTTATAGTATTTATTCTACTAATTTCTGTATATTGCTTGCGGTCACTAAGATAAGATTTAATTAAGTTATGTGCGTTCCCACGTATTCCGTAAGCATGAAGTTTATGCAACAATGTCTCGTGATTAACATAATCGAACGCTTTGGACATATCGGTATATATTGCACAAATGGGTATTTTCCTATCAACGTTCGTCATTATAGTATTCAAAAGATCATAAACAGCCATGTTGATGTTCTTGTTCTTTCTGAACCCTTTCTGTTCTTCGCATAATATATTATACTTAGTTAAAAATTTATATATTAATTCATAGATAATCTTCTCAATAACTTTAGAAAATATAGGTATCAAGGCAATAGGTCTGTAATTCTTCAAATCAGTTTTTACTTTATTTTTGTGTATGGGCTTTACTATTACTGTTTTAAGACTATCGGGAAATATGCCAGAAGATATACAATTATTGATTATATGACACAAAGGTAGAGCAATGGTTTTAGATACAAATTTTATAACTTGCGTGGAAACACCATCGTATCCAAAGCTTTTTTTATTCTTTAAGGATTTAATCGTTCTTATTACATCTTGTGGACTAACGGGAGACATAAATATTGAATGTGGGTTATAGTTAATGCTGATAAGGTTATTAGTTACGTTAGGTTTCGAGACAATGCTTATTTGATCAATAAAAAAATTGTTAAAAGCTTCAGCAATTCGCAAAGGGCAAGTTAATATTTCATCGTTTTTATTTATTTGAGAGATGGGTTCTGACCTAGTTTTATTATCATTAATTATTTGCCAAGCAGCTTTAGTTTTATTTTTAGAGGTATTAATTAAATAATTATTTTGGGCTTTCTGCGTTAATTTAATTATTTTCTTAAATTTCTGTGAATAGGACTTAAACAAATTTTTATTTTCATCAGTAGGGGTAAGTCGCTGTTGCCACAGTAAATTACGTTGTTTTTTACTGCAATTTCTTATTCCACGCGACACCCACTAAGCCTTTTTTTCACACTTAATTCGTAACACTTTAAAGGGAAAACATAAATTATAAAGTAACAAAAATGTATCCATAAAATTATTATAAGCTTTATTAGGTTCTTCTGTGGTAAAAACATCCGAGAATGATAAGCATCCTAGGTAAGAATTAAATTTAACTAAATTTTCCTTACTTGTGTCACGTTTTGTTATTTTCCAGGACTTTATGCTACAAGTTTTTTTAATTTTTATTTTTAATAATTGTGCTGTGTGGTCCGATAAACCGAGATCTAAAATATGAGATTCACATTTTTGTTGTATGTTATGCACAAAATTATCTAAACAAGTGTTACTCTGTGGTCTAGTGGCTTCTTTTATTTCTTTTTTGAGATTATAGCCCAAGAGAAAATATTCAAAGTCTAGGGCGATTCTATTATTTTTCAAAGTATCTATATTGAAATCCCCACATAATATAATTTTATAATTCTTTTTTAAACATACTCTTTTTAGAATATTATCTAATTTATCATAGAAAATATTAATGTTACAAATCTTTGGAGGTCTGTACAAGCAAATAATTATTAACCTATGTTTTATTAATTCTATACCACAACATTCTATTATACCCGATATGGAGTACTTCATAATGTCTGGCAATTCTCGATATTCATGTCTATTTTTAATTAAAATGCAAGCACCACCACGTTTTTTATTATTTCTAGTATAGCAAGCTCCTAGTTTGTAATTTGTAATATTTATTAAATTTTCATATCCAGACATGATGAAATGCTCAGTTATACATATTATATCCAAGTCTATTTTTTTACATAGTAAATCTTGGATGTGCACAGTTAGTACATCACATTTGTTCAATAATCCGGCGATGTTCTGATGAAAAATATAGATATGTTCAAATACGAAAAAAATCAGAATCAGGCACTTTTCCAGCGCTTAATGAAACATTTGGATTTACAACTGTGTTGGAGTTAGAGATCATATTATTTATAAATATTAAGATATTGTCAAAAATATTTTTCATACCACCGTTATTTAATCTGCCAGTGAATTTAGAAAACATAGAAGTATCACAGACTAGATTTAAATTAGAATCAAATAGGTGTGCATAGTTCTGTGTAGTAATATCTAAGTACAAAAGATTATTGAAAGTCTCTATTCTCCAATTAAATATCAGGCTATGACTACTACATTTGTATGTCGGTACACACAGTATAATATTAGTATTTTTAATATTTTTCAAAGTGCTTCTTATTTCAATAATTATATCAAAATAGTTGTCTGTCTTACGAAAATCTTCTTCACCTATTAATATGACGCAGTGATCATTCATAGTAAAATCTTTTATTTTTTCATGTAGATTTTTTATGAGGTGACGTATTCCACAGTAAGGATATGAATAGTGACATATCAGACTATTCTTGAATCTATCCTCCACTATTGATAAGATATTATTTGGTTTACTTGCACTAATTATACACAATTTGTTTCTCTTTCTTCTAGAATTATTTTTGTCTTTTCCACTAAACGTCAGTAACTTATCATTACAATTGTTTTTAGGTGTGGACACTTTCGGTGTATTTTCTGATATCTGTTTTATAATTTGTTGATTATTCTGCTGGTATTGAATTTCGATATTTTTGCTAGGTGTTCTATTTTTAGGGCTATGGCTTGTTTTTTTTGTACAGAGTTTATGAGCATTAACTTTTGGGTCTTCGGGTTTATTTAACACTTCATTTATTATTTTCTTAAGTTCCTTGTTTTCGTTAGACAAACAAATAATTTTTTCGTTTGCTAAGTTTAGTTGTGAAGTAAGGTATTCAATTTTTTGTTTTAGGTTCTCAATTTCAATCATATTTTCATCCATAGAAATATTCGCTAAACTACTGGTGCTGCCATCTAGTTTTGAACTTGTGCTACTGTTATCAGAAGATTGCGTACGTGCTTGTCTAAATGTTATGTTTTCAAAGAAATTCATTGTGAATATTTTAAAGTATAGTGATTAATATTTCTTCGATACAACATACGAAATAAAATTTTGTTCTGGATTTTGTGAGGATTCGATCTCGAGTTCAGCGAGGCTTGTGGCTGTATCTATATCCACTAGTCCAACTAAGCACTATCAGTTATGAAGAAAATATTGTATAGTTATTTCACTTTCGTTTGTTATTATTTTATGTTTTAAATTGCGGGTGACTGTGTTTTATTTCTTTTTGTTTTAAGTTAGATTCAATCTTTTCTTTCTTTTTTTTTTTCTTTCTTTTTTCTTTTGGTATATTGTTGATTTTTTTTTTCTTTTAATAAAGTTTATGTAGTTTTAACTCTTATTCACTATTTATAGTCACTTTAATAGTATTTACACTTTACTTTATCAATGTTATTATTGTACCTCTGGATTCACACTGAAGTTTTTACTTATGTATTATATTATATTTTGCGAAATATACCACTAGATAACAATGTCACTTAACTATTATGCACTTATTTCACTATTATTTACGTTTACGTCCATTGATAATAACATATACTATTTTTAATCACTTTTAATAAGCCAAATAACTTGCACCGCAACGATGACACGCGGTGAGTAACATGTCACCGCTTTAATACGATGCTTAAGCTTTGGTTTCCTGGAATGACGTTGCCTGTCGTGAAATGGCCAGTTTATGTTTTAATATGTCACTTAAAGCCTTTATTGAAGTGGCACGGTTTTCTAGAAAGCGTTTCCTAATACCGAAAAGACCAAGAGATTTTTAGACATTCCTAATATTGCGCCCGTGATGTGACGGACCGTAATCGTAGAAAATTATAGCATTAGGTTATTAGACTTTATTTCTATATCAACAGAAATAGCAAAGATTAAGAAAATAGTTAGGATATTGAAAAAATATATACTGAGAGGTATTTCTGAACGCACCTTTAACATCCGTCTTACAATCCTTGTCCTCAACACCTGGAGGGTAGATGGTAAAAAAGAGTTGTTACGTCAGCCAACGCGTCGGGTCGAGCTCCTAAGGCTTCCTTAGAAAATACTGTTTTAAATACTGTGTTAACTTGTTTATCTATAGGTGTGGAATAACGACAAAAAGTGCATCAACAAATAAATATACAAATCCAATTCAAACCGAAATGTTGGCGTAAAGTGGAGCAACCAGGTAATCCTACATCATCCTCTTTCTTTGCCCACCATATACACAAAAGAGCCTAAAACGTAATACTTTCTAATAAAAAAAATAGAA
The DNA here is from genome assembly GCA_037950945.1 of Hypolimnas misippus. Lineage (NCBI taxonomy): Eukaryota > Metazoa > Arthropoda > Insecta > Lepidoptera > Nymphalidae > Hypolimnas > Hypolimnas misippus. Next base: position 11,076,950 of record JBBEEQ010000006.1, read on the forward strand.
AAATTAAAATAAAAACTTTGTTTTAATAAATTCAAACAAGTATCTCAAGCATACAAATTTTCGATTTAATAAAAATACTGCAATGGTATATATGTATGTATATACCACATTTGTAATGTTAAAAATGCGATAAATTACACTTTAATCAAAGATTAATAGTGTTAATTCACAGTAATATAACAATACTTAGTAATATAAAAAATAAAATAAAAACTAAATAATATAATAAAACTGCCTAGAGAAAGTGTTACGAATAATATACATCTATTATACAGAAAACTTTCCTTTGTAATGAGATCGGTATCCGCGTTCCCACAGAATTCCGGAAATAATATTCCTTATATCACTCTCACACTTGAAACGAATATAATGACACCTTATTTATTATATCCGCCAAACCGTTGTGAAGGAAATAATGATGTACATACGTACATCATTTATATCGCCAGACAGGTTTAGTTGGTCACTGCAAATCGCTATATTCGCCATACGGATGTTAGCCCAGCCCAGACATGATCATGAGATTCAATGGAGCTCTTGAGTGTGACGCGTATATCTTACTAAACTACAACTGTACGAAACGGTGCTCGCAACTTCGTCTGAGCAGAATTATTCACCTCTATTTCAACCCTGTCTCAGGCTCTAGACTATCTCTGTACCAAATTTCATTTAAATCGTTTCAGTACTTTAGGTGTGATTGCGTGACACATACTTACTTTCGCATTTATAAAAAAGGATTTACATATATACATAAGTTAAAAAACATAATATAACTCTTTCGCTGTGGAGTAAAAATAAACACACACTGTCATACTACAAAAGACGCATTAAAACCACGTTGAACACGTGTCTAGCTAACAGTGTTTAAGATTTAAACATTGCTTAAAATATTATCTAAAATGCTTAACAGCGAATAAACTCATAAAAAACTTATTGACAAAATATTATACGTTACATTTGACAGCAAAAATAGGTTTTAAACATCTATTAAACTCACTTAAACGTATATTAATCTATGTCTAAAGCATGTTTAACTCACAACTGTCTTAGACGCGCGTTTAACGTCTGTTTAAATCTTTTGTAGTAAGGCAGACAGTCTTTATGTCACTGCTGGGCAAAAGCGATCTTTTTATTAAGAAGGAAATTTTCAGGCTGTTACTGTATTCATACCGCAAAATGTATTAAATATTGAATGCAAAGGGGTGCTAGTACAAAATTATTACATTTAAGCCTAAGCTGTTACTCCAAATTGTACATTCTTAACGCGATACTCCATACACTTGGGGCAATATATCTTTGATAGAATGTGCTGAATTTAAATCCTTAGACCATAGAATGAAATAGAAGTGATATTTCAGCAGTTTATTTTGAAAACCACGTACAATAAATAAAAAGAATATTGCTCATTATTTTTATATCTATCTACTAAAGAAATAGATATCTCTAGTCTGAAAATTTAATGAAATACTAACACGAATGATTATAATTTATCAATGTGTATTATGTTTAAAAAAAGATGGTAAATTTAATTTAAATTTATCCGATTTCAAAAAAGACGGTTTTGTATTCGGCCCGTATGTGTACATATGTATGTATGGTAAGTCCGCAATTTTCTCAAAAACGTTAATTCGATTTGGATGGAGTTATCGTTATTTAAATGCATATTTTTCAGGGAAGGTTTTAGTAAATAATTTTGACAGCTTTTTATCTTCTATGATATGTTAATCTTTAATCGACTTCGAAAAAGGAGGAGGTTCTTTGTTTGGATGTAGGTATTTTTTCATGTTTGGTCACAGATTTTTCTACCATTTGTGGACCGATTTTAATTTTTTTTATTTAAAAGGGCATAAATTCAAGTTTGCCCCATTGTCATCAGGTCAGAATTTGATTATGGGATCCTGGAGAACCGAGGGAACCTCTTCAAATATTATAGACACACCTATACTGATCTTTGATAGTAACTCGTGTATTTGGTCTCGGAAAGCCACATTTGATGAAGTGGAGCTGATGATGAAGACAAATGGCCACCGGGACTCTCAATATAGAGTATTTAACGGGTTGCGATTTCAATACTTTAATAAGATTTCTAAGCAATTTATGGTCGTCAGGAGAACTCCTGAACGATTAACAGCCCTGCATCGGGAAAAGAGATATTTTGCAAAGCAGTTGACATTAGGCTATTGTATCATAGGTAAATCACAGTGTCTCTTACTATTTATATTCGTAACTTAAAAGTATAAAATAAAAACTTAAAAAAAAATTAACCGACTTCGAAAATAAAACAAGTAACTACAAACAAAAAAGCAAATAAATAAATATTACCTACAACGTTTTAAGTCGGTGTCAATAAATAACACGTAAAAGGTAAAGTAAAAACTTGGCGCCGACTTTGAATGTTTTACAACTTTTGAAAATTAGGAAGTGAAATAAAAATGCAATTAGCGAGAGCACTATAACTGCACCTGATTAACTAGATGTTTAATCCGTACTGCTTCGTGTTGTTTATTTTTTTGTTAATTCACATCGCTAACTATGTCCGTTCTGCGGAAAAAATTGTAAATCTTTATAATCGAATTTGTCGCGCCCCCTCTTAGGTCAACCAACGCTCCCCAAGTAGGGCGGGCTTCACTGATTGGAAATCCATGAACTAGAGAGTGTTTATTTTTTTCTCTTATTAATTACGAGGTAAGTGAAAATTGAACTTCTGCAGCAGTACGAGCTGTAAGACCAGTGGTGCTCAAATATTAAATTAGTTTATACATAAGAAAAAAAAACATATTTTTTTACGGAATATGATGTATTAGATTTACAGAACCATCCTTTTGAAGGACCTCAGTAAAAATTTGAACGCACTGTAAGGATGCTGATAAGCAATAATGTGTCAATGCACAAAAAGTGAAATCTGAAAATGCATCACGTCTTTAACATTAAAAAACTTTGAAAAAATAAAACAAACCGATTTCGAACTTGGTAGTAATATTTATATTTTACTTTTTAGTTTACGTGTTTCGGTTTCGAAGTCGATTTGTTTTTTTTTTTTTTAAGTTTTTATTTTACACTTTTAAGTGACGAATATATGTAGCAATGTGTAGTAAGGGACTGTTTTTAATTAACCTAATTTACAATAGCTTAATGTTAACTGCTTATCACCATTTACAATGTGTTGCTTTTTCCGATGTAGAGCTGTTAATCATTGAGGAGTTCTGGTTCATTCTATGATCTGTTCAGTTGAGTTCATTCTGGTATCGCATCATCAGCTCCACTTCACCGTATACATTGTGTCGAGCATAAATTGCTTAGCAATTATATTGAAGCAATCGAATCGCAACACGTAAAATACTCATTATTGAGTGGTTCCGGTGCCCATCAGTGGTCTTCATCATCAGCTCCACCTCATTAAATGTAGCTTTTCGTGAGCAAATTCATGAATTTCTATCAAAAATACATAAATAGGTAAAGGCCTATAATATTTGAAGAGCTTCCTCGATTTCTCCAGGATCCCATCATCAAATCCTGACTTCATGACAATGGGACCAAATTGGAAGTATACCCTTTCAAACAAAAAAAAATTTGAAAATCGGTCCACAAACGACGGAAAAATCGGTGAACAAACATAAAAAAATACATAAAAGCCGAACATGAACCTCCTCCATTTTCGAAGTCGGTTAAAAAGTTAAGTCATCTAAACTAAATCAGTACGGAAAAAAGTTTCTTGATTTTATGTTTGAAATAATGAAGTGTGTCCCATATTTTGCAATATGCAATAATTTAAAAACTTATTAGTAGATAAAATTTTTATTATGCGAATCAGATTTTGATTCATTATACATTTTATCAAAATAGAAAAGAACAGATGGATATACTCATATACTGCTTCAAACTTCACATATTTAGAAGCCATTTTCTCAAAATAAATTCCGTAGTAGTACATACATAATATTGCTTATCGGCGTCCGTATATTACTATCAGTACTATATTCTGCCACTTCTGATTTTCGAAGCCTAACATCGAGTTTAGACTTTCACAAAGGTATAAATCTTCCCGCCAGAAATGCCTTCCATTTTTAATGGCGGCAAAAAGAATCACAAAGGGGATGTTGGAGAGAAATTGCTTCAGTAAATTTTGATTTTTATCCAACAGCAGGGAACTGACTTAGCGAAGGTTATAATTTTAACTTGTGATTTATAAAATACTTTTATAAGGGCTCATGTTTAAGAAGTTCGTCCAAAATAAATTTGAAATTAAATAAATCTTTTTATTTTTTTTCAATGACATTTTATGAAAAGTTGGAATTGTGCAATAATAACATATAATAATACATTATAATATATTACCTTTGAAACCTATGACGTAAAGAATAGAATCTTAAAGTACTCATAAGTATGTAATTTACATTAATATAAATATACATAGATAACGTTAACTAGAAAATGTTTTTGGTGTCTTTGATTCTTTAATAAGCGTTTTACTACATCTTACAAAGATTTTATTAACAGTCTAAGACTACACAAGTTTTACTTAATTTTTTTTTCAGTAAATGTGTTTTGTATTTTAGACATTTACAAAAAAATCTAAACGAGATTTGACGGTTTAATTTTAAAAAAAAGGTGAAAGAATAAAATTGTTACTAGTTTTCTAGCAACGAACGACAATTTACCTTGATGTTGGCTATTTGATATCTCGTGTTACCTGAAGGGTAAATGTCCTGTCTGGATTAGGGCTGTCAACGTGCCTTTTTCTAAGGCTTTTCCACGTCACTTTGTATGTGTTGAGTAGGTTTAAAATGTTTTGTTTTTACTTGCTCGTATTTTAAAACGAATAGAGTAAAATAATTTGGTTTTAAAATAAAAATAACTGGAATAAGCATGTCATTGAAATAAACGAAATTTAGTATTTTGTTTTAAAGTCAGTTCTCCTTTTTTAAAAAGTCTTGTTACCAAGAAAATTCAAACCCATAAGGGAGGGAAGAACACAAGTGGTTTATTGAATCAAAGACGAAGTGTTCAAATAATTAATTTTTGCAATCATTCACTTGGACCAACTGAAACGCAGTCCAAGTATCAGGCAGAAACTAATGTTAAATATATTAATGTTATAAGACGTTATGAAAATTCTAATATAGCGGATATTCAAAGCGGGCGATATAATATGACACAAATTATATCATAGGAGTTTATAGTTAGCTATTAATTATTAAAATTATATTTTATTATATTTTTGTTTCATCACTAATTGATATCACTATGAGGATCAAAATGGCTTTATGTTTTTACGTCCAAAATCTATATTAATATTATAAAAACATAAAATTTGTTTTGTTTGTTTGTAGGGGGTAATCTCTGCAATTATTGATCCGATTGGAAAAGTCTTTTTCCGTTTGATAACCTGTTTATTGAGGGATGTTATAGGCTATATTGCATTACGCTACGACGCATAGAAGCGAAGCATTAACCGTAAACGCGAGTGAAACCACGAGGGACAACTAGTACAATAGAATAATATTTTTTTAAAATAAACGCTGTGGCGTTTAGGGCGTTCCCTTTGAATACCATACCATTACGAACTATTAAATGGTGTAAAACAAAAATATACTGAGGTAGAGCCTAGCTGGGAACCCCAGTCTCACAGAATATTGGTGTAAAATAGCTAATGTTTCTTACGGTGAATGAGAGATCCGAAAGCCTCTCTTCCTCCCCAGTTTCTTTCCTTACTTCCTATTCCTTTTCAAACCTCCTCCCTGAATTAGGTGGCAACGCATTTGTTGGCTCATTTGAGCTGCAAATGTCCATGGACGGTAAGCACTTAACTTCAAATTTCGCGCCTATTCATTTGCCAGCTATTTTCCATAAAAAAAGGATTGCAATTTTAAAATTTTTAAGTTTCTTTCGCGCTTTCTTCTCAGGCCTGAGGTTATACTTTTCCGAAGCCGTGCTAGATTCAGTTTTTTGACGTTCAAAATAATGTAAATTCCCAATTTGAATAAAAATACTTTGATTTTGATTTTGGAACAGTTACTTATTATTGTTAGGGTGTTTTGAATTTTTTTTTCATTGCAACCCTATCTTGCAGTGGTCATTTGTAGTTCGTTCCCCTATGAACCTAGTGTGGACGGAATAACGCTACTTAGGTGGTAGTTACGACATCCTTTTGTATCTACAATTGTAGACAATACGAGCTGAAAGTATACGGTTGACTAAATACTGTTATATTGTGAACGTGAAGTCGTGGATATTGGCAATTTAAAAATAACATAAGCATTTTTTATATCTACATATAAAAATTATAAAAAGAAAGGATTTGTATTTTTGTGTTATTTTTGTAACATATATGTATACTCAAAAACTACTATAACGATTGTGATCAACTTTTACAGGGATGATGTTTAGATCTATATAAAGGATATAGGGTACTTTTGTTCCTTAAAAAATGCACGGTCCCTGGGAATGCGATGTAAACGAAAGCGTGATACAACCGAATTGCAGGCAGGTGTAGTCGCGGGCGGAATGCTAATATAAAGTATAGAATAGAAAATAAATACAAAAAAATATTCTTCGTTAATAAGATATTAAATCATCAAAACTTACTTAATTATATTTTTATATAAGAATGCCCGCAATTTCGTTCGCGTAGACTATAGGATGGAATGTCTCATGCAAAGCAAGGCTGTCTGCGGTGCGTCTCAAAAAGGAGGAATTTTTATTAAGTAATACAAATGAAATTTATCAAATAAAACTAGCTTAAATACTTCCTCATAATATTAGCTAACGAGTGCAAGTGCCGTTAAAATGGGTCCATCCGTTTCAGAGATTAGCCGGAACAAAAATTATTTCTTTTTCATGTACCGTATATATGTACTTTCACATATATTTCGTGAAAAGCTGTTAATTTGAAATCACAAACAAACATTTCAATTTTATTTACTTGTACGGAGAATAATACAATATTTGCTAAACTATGAACAAAACGTTTGGAACATAAGTTATTCTGCATCTGTATTTTACTTCATCGCTTCTTGGCCTCTGTTCAAACGGTACGGGACTTATAGAAATATTGAATTCTCTCTTCGAATTTCGTATTATTTTCGTGATGTATGGAACTAAAATGTACATTCAATATGAAGGATTATTTCAACTGCGGGCTTAGATTTCGTCCTTTGTGTTGTTTGTAATGGAATACTTTTGTCTTGTAAATGTTTAACATATACTACTAATATTATAAATGTGGATGGATGGATGGATGTTTGTTACCCTTTCGCGCAAAAATTACTGAACCGATTTGGCTGAAATTTGAAATGAAGATGGCTTATATCTTGGATTTACATTTACTATTCCACGCGGACTAAGTCGCGGGTGAAAGCTAGTTCTTTCATAAAAACAAGTGCTTCATAATATGAAATGAATTGTATGTATATACTGTAAGGGGTCTTTATTGTTAGTGTCGTGATTGTTATATGATTTTTGTTTAGATAGATGTAGTTTCGAATTCTAAATATAAACACTGATTTTTTATTCAAATTGCTCCTAATGTACATTTATTAAACGGCTGTTATTATAGGTAATAGCTTGTTGCTCCTAAAATTCCTTATATAGTGGTTGTCTCTTACGAGTAGATAATTAAAATATATACTTACAAAATTATACTCACATAATTCAAACATATATAATTCTCAGTTATTTTTTAATTTAAAAATTGCACAATGACTTCATAAAATCATAATGAGTTTCTTTTTCATATTTTTCTGTAAACTTCTAATAACTTTCATGGTGAGATATTAAGAGAGAGATACAAACTTTATTTACATATTTTATCTATTTTAATTTTAAAAATATTTACGAACTTTTTGCGGTTATTAAACTTAAAAACTTTTAATATCAAAAGTATGTACTAAAACTAGTTGCTTGTATAGTTTAAAGACTAGTTGCTTTCATAATTTTAAAATTATACTTTAAAAAAAGTTATAAGTTTTTATTAAACCTTTTACAAGTTAGTCTTTTTTGTTATTATTAACTTTTTATTTTCTTATCTGTAATATGTTTGGTCTAAAACGTTAAGATTCTAAACTTTGCGAAGAAGCAAATTGCTATTGTTAACAGAAAGTTAATCGTGAATTATAGCGCGCTTAAAACTTAAACTGTTCTATAATACCAGTTGATTTACACAGTTTCTCTGCTCTGTGAAAAAATTTATGAAGAGTTTAAATACTTTTCTAACTAAGTTAAAGGAAAGAGTTATCAAATTAGCGTGTATTTTTATTAAATATTTGTTACTTCGTATTTTCGCGACATGATAACCGATTTCGAAATTTTATTTTATTTTGAGATTATTCTATTTTCAGATGGTTTCCATACAATTTTCATCAAAATTGTTTCAGTAGTTAGGGTCATAAATCAAATAATAAAAGAAAAACTTTACTCATTCGAGTATACATAATTACGTATTTTTTTGCTAGAGCCGAGATGGCTTAGTGGTTAGAACACGTCGATCTCAACTGATGTTCGTAAGTTTAAACCCCGGCTAGCATCACTGATTTTTCAAGTGCTAAATTTGTGTTTAAGTTCATCTCGAGCTCGGCGGTGTAGGAAAACATCATGAGGAAACCTGCATGTGCCGGGGGAAATTTTGACACATGTATATCCGCCAACCCGCAGTGGTGGATTAAGCTCTAAACCTTCTCCTTAATAGGAGAGGAGGCCTTAGCCCAGCAGTGGGATATTAACAGGCTGTTACTTTACTTTACTTATTTTTTTGCTTTGAAGTACGTTTTTTTAAAATATTTGTTTATTGTTTGGTGTATTAAAAGTAAAAAAAATCTTTTGAAGTTTTCTATGAACTATTTTTTATGTTTTCCCACAGATTATCAAATCAAATATATTTTTTTATTTTTAAATAGATATTTTTAATTTTTCAACCGTCTTCAAAAAAGGCGGAAGTTCTCAATTCGTTGCGTATTTTTTTTAATGTTTGTTTGTTTGATTTTCGAAATTCCTTTTTTATTTACATGTTCCGGTAAAAACTTTTAGAATGTTTCGTTCAATTTATATCAAAATTATTTCTGAAGTTTACTTTTTAAATAAAAAAACTGGAATTAACATGTCATCCAAGCAAACTAAATCGAGTATTTTGCATTTGAAGTTGGTTTATTTAAAAAAAATCTTAATTAACGTATAAGAAGATACCGATCTTTGGAATATCGTCGTCCTAGGAGGGTTCAACATCCACGGGAATACGTTACCGCCCACTTTGGGAACATCTTGTGAGGATTTATGATTAAAGTTAAAAGTTCGTGTTTCTCTATATTTCTGTCTGTGTTTTGAACACGTGACTATATAGGTATTATTAGGTTCTTATCAGCTCTATCCTCTGCTAAATATATAAGACAAGTGTAACTTTTATAAATATAGGAAAAAAATATAAATTAAATATTATGAATTTTTTATTTTGTTATTTTTCTTCTCAGTGAAAAAATAAATGGTATTGACAAAAGATAAAATTCAATTCAATTTAAATCTTTGATTAATGACTTTTTATTGTGTAAGTTAGATACATGTTCTTAAAATATATGTATAAAAATAGAAAGATAAAAACATGCTTGCGTGGAATCGAAAAAAGGACAGGATTAAAAAATACATCCACAATTCTATTATTACTATATTATATATAACAGTTGTTATCCGACTACGGTGAAGCCAAAAGGAAGGGTAATGGTTTTGGATTTCTATGTACATATGTATGTGTTTCTTTGTAGAGCAAACATCTGTACATACAGATAACTAGCGGCCTGTAAAATAAAAATATTACAGACACTCAGTTACACCCTTACCCTTACGCTGTCTTCATTTTGATTATCACTCAAATCTGTCGAGCCTCGTGAAGAAGATAGAAATATACACACACACACACAATTTCGTAATAACTTTATTATTTTGCTTTTCAATCGAATTAGAAAAAAGAAGGAGACTCTCAATTCGACGTGACTGTTTATGTACCAGTCCGTTCACCCATTACTCTAAATTGACTCGATCGATTTGGTTAATTCTATTATACAGTATATTAATACTGTATTATTCGTCTCATAGAATTTTCATTAACATCAGTTTAGTAATTTGGTTTTAAATCAAAATAATTAGAATAATTCAGGAAATCGGTGCCTCTTTTTTAAAAAGTGTGGTTTATTTCAACCACCATCATCCTTTCCTCTTTTCCCAGAACAACAATTATCTGCGAGAACAATTGTCCTAGATCCTTGAGAATTGATATACTGTATTGAATTCCACGGTAATGGCGGTTACGGGTATATTGTGCAGAAAATATGGCCGCAAATGGATTTTATTCCGTGAAGATCATATTCTCGTTTGTGTATACTTACGATCCCGCACTATAATCATCATCATTTATCTAACATTTTCTCTACCAGCTAGTTATTATTCTAGTTCAGATATTGACAAGTTACTGATTTACATACAAAGCGACTGCTATCAGTTCTCCGCAACCTCTATAGTGATAGTGTTAACAACCGGGATTGACAGCTATACGTGCTCCCCGAGGCATGGTGGGGAGACCTACAAGGAAACACTAAGACCTAGAGACAAATAATTATACAAATATAAACATCTTCCCCGAGCGGGGATCTTTTCCGCAATCGTCGGTGTTAGAGATACATTCAGTACAAGGGCGGATTCAGCTTCGGCGCCAATAATAATTAGAGTTTGATAATAATCGATACAGCTCAAAAGTTATCACTTCTTCTTCGATGGGTACATTTTTATGGACATGGAAATTAAAAAACTCGTAATCCAAATCGTTAGAAGTACATTTAACGTCACCAGAGCATTACACCAGAGCAGTCGTCTATTTCTGGTTTATGGGAAAAGGCCTCATCTCCTATCAAGGAAAAGGTTAAAAGCTTAATCTATGACGCTCCTCCAATTGCTGGATTTATATATGTCAGAATTTAGTTCTACGCATGTAGCTTTCGTCAGTATTCTCCTTCGCCTCCGAGCACGAGATGAATTTAAACACAAATTTAGCACTTGACACTCACTCCGGTGCCAGCCGGGATTTGGATTGGAATTCAGGATCGATTGAGATTGTCATGTTCTATCAAATGGTTATTCGACCATTTCGGTTCGAGAGACTACTACCGAGAGACTGCCTACGTACTACTCGCTTTATATCTGCTTACAAAATTATACGCTGTCGTCGCTGGTTTAATCCTTGCTGGGGATAAATATTTTTATGGGTTATAGTCCATTTGGGTATTTATCGTTGTTTAAGCGTTTATGTTTGTGTCGTGTGTTTTGAATACCCGTCAGACAGTATGTTGTTAGGGTCCGTTGAGTGTGAGAAAAAGTGCAAAACCCCGGATTTTAGAGCTTGGTACCGGCTGTCGACATGTTAAAATGTTTTCTTTTAACGTTACTTAGTAAAATAAAAAATTGTGTTAATTTATACAAATCAGCTTTTAATTTATTTTAATATTATTTGTAATTAAATTTAGTCTTCTCAAGAAACAAGGCAGAATTAAGAAACTGTCAGTAGTTTGACATTTTTTTTTAAAGAAAACTTTAAATCCTTGACTATATATAAATCTCCACACGGATGTTCCTTACAACCCTCAAAATTAGGAGAAATCTGGTAAAATCCTAACGAATCGCAACCTTAAACGTTACGTAGCCAAAAACCTCGTTACAGTTACATTGAGTGTCTCGTCTAAAGAAGTCGTGATGTATACAAAATGAAGCCATAAACGACACCATAATGAGAATGAGTATATATCTCTGTCTCGTCTGCGATCTACATCTTATGCGCCCGTTTGCGGCAGACCCGCGATTGCTTTTAACGTCCCCATTGCGTGTTGGGTGTTACAGAACAAACACTTGTACGAAGTAGACATTAGGAACTGAATGTTTGTGTATATTTATATTCGTGAGAAACAGATATTAGAGAATGTTTGTGTATAGATATTTCCTTAATATGTATAAGATATGTTATAATAATTCTTACTTTTGTGTTTAGTACTTATATTGTGGTTTTGTGTGATAACACAAACACATTTATCGATGCCTTGATTTTACGTAAAGATTTATTTCTGATTTTCGTTTATATCTTCTTCTGAAAGATGTTCGTGACAACATTCAGCTATTAAAGTTTCGATCTCCTCTTCGTCGTTTAGTAGGTATATGTATGTATAAAGTCAAAAAATAGCCACTAGCTGTGCCACGCAGTTCCACTCGCGTTTTTGGTTACTGCTTCGCTCCTATGAGTCCTAGCGGAATGTAATAAAGCCTATAACGTTCCTCAGAAAACGGTCTATCAAACAGAAAAAAAAATTAAATCGGATTAATAGTTTCAGAGATTACCTCCACATGAAAACCTATTAAAAAATTTACCTCTTTATAATATTAGTATAGATTAAAAAATTACACACAGACTTTTTAAATTAAATATTACTTAGACATCTTATAATAGAAAATACGCCAGTATCATAAAGTTTTTTGTTAGAACTCAAATTAGTTAAGCTTTAATTAAACTTTACAGCTCCTCCTACCGCATATCAGGGTAATCTTGATTAACGTTCATGCGTTGAACGTAATTTGGAGATAGTATTCACTCCCGCAATGTAGATCACTGATAACTTTAATATATGCGATAATAATTATTAACTTATATCCATGTATATATAATATAGACATGATAATATATAATATCACATATGTACCTATATAAAGATACTATATTATGAATCCTACTTTTAAACGAAAAATGTAATATTTGTAGTTCCTCAATAATTAAAACGTATTAATTCACATAATAATATTACAATTATTTATTATTCTTTTAACTTTTTGATAATTTTAAAATTAATTGTTTTTTATAAGAGTTTTTAAATAGCTTCTACAGCGTAAGATCGTTGACAACTTCAATATCAATATAGAGTTGATAATTTTTCTAACACTATATATTTCCTTATTTTTTTTTGTTTTAATAAAATACATGCAATTGTTCGATCTTTAATGTGACGAATAAATAGTTTGTAGTAATAATTTTTATTCGGCTGTAAATACATATTTAAACAGTGAATAATCTTTAAATTTAAAATTATATGTTATTTCAATACATTACATGTAATTTATTTAAATTTTGCGTTTGTTGCTTTAGAGCTCTAAGGTCATATAATAGCTGCATTCTTGCAATTAAATGTTGGATTTAGATTTAAATTGAAATATTCATGAAATTTATCATCTATAGAAGCACATGTTATTATTTATTTTTTAGTTATGTGAAATATATAACATTTTTTAAACAAATTAAATTAGCAAGGTTGTATACTATACTGCCTAATAATATACTCATAATATATTATTAAAACAATCGTCATAACGTGTCAAAGTTTGAGACTAATTAATGACCAGTAATGACGTACAATTTTTACTTAGAAGAAAATAGTGTTTTTTTTTTTCGTGAAATACTATAAATTGGTTCAGACTTCAGAGTATCTGTCTGTTACATTTCAACGGAATTGCGTAATAAATTCTTTGGCCGACCCATTGGAAAACATTAAGGGGTTTTTAAGCGGAAATTATTTCGGACATTTAGGGAGTGCAATCAACACTAATTGCGAGGTTACAAAAAAATGTGTTGTTCGTTACTGTTGACCTTTGAAAATGTTTGGTTTATTGGTATTTAGAAATTAGAAAGAGCCTACAATGGTTGTAAATAAATACTTTATTTACTAAATTTTCTGCCATACCTGGCTCTTACCTAGCGTTAATACGCGACCGCAATATTATTGATAAATATTGCGTTGTTTAATTTACAAATGGTATAGCGTATATCAAACATAATTTAGCGTAATTTATCAAGTAATTCATAGCTGCTATTTTGCTTCGAGAACTTAATTGTAGCCAACGAAATATAGTTGGTGTGACCATACTCTCGCAGAAGATCGGTGTGAAGTAGCTAATGTAGTAATCACACGATGAGTGACAGAGCTGAAATTCTAAACCTCTCCTGTATTCCTTTCCTTCCTATTCCCCTTTATCACTCGTGCCTTCTTAAGCTGTGAACACATTTGTGGCTTCTATGATGCTACAAATATCCATGGGCGGCGATGATCGCTTACAATCACGTGACACGCCTCCTCGCTAGTCCGTTATTTTTATATATATAAAAAAAATATTTTCACCTGCCAAATCTTACTGAAAGCCTCGTTAAGAAATGAATGTTTTTGTTTATCTACCCCAAAGTATTCTTCTTAAGGAGGATACTTTATTAGAATTTCGTTAAACATAATAAACAAAATATTTTATCAAATTTAATCGTATTAATCAAATTGAAAAAAAAAATTAAACGAATTGTGTTATTGTATGTACATAGTCGAGGGGGATAATCGAAAGATAATTAATGACACGCGATATCCCTTAGGGCGGATTAACGGATTCACCCTAAGAAATTACGTTCCTTAAACTAAATAACTTAAAAATACTTTATATCTCGCTAATAACATAAGACAGTAACTATAATCATACTTATACAATTTTTCTCTTGGTTAAGAAGTACCCGTATGCATCATGGAAATTGCGGGGATTAAAGATAAGCTCACAAATTGGTACTGAAGCGAGGACTGAATGTGGAATCGCGAGGAGATTTACGTTGATCGCTTATTTTTTTATTTTCTTTGCACGATGAATATTTTACATTTTTGGCGTGCGATGTGAAACCTTTTTTGTTTAACTATTACAAGCATTATTAAAATGATCTTCGTATAATGGATACAGTTTTGATTATTTAAAAAATATATATTTACTAGACAAGAATTACACTGATAAGTTTTTCTCTAAGACCTTCATAAAGATTTGCATAAATTATTTCTCATTGCTTTATACCTGAAAGAATTTACTGTCAGAGTCATATTTTTGATATACACCGTTTTCGTAACTATTTACGACGTATCTATTACTAGGTAACAGAGTTGTTTTATATCATTCTCGAGACTTTAACTTACAAAATTAAATGTTATTCTCGCCAGACAACTGTACAAATAAATAAAATTGAAGTGTGTGTAATTTCAAATTAAAAACCTTTAAACTAAAGCGTATGAAAGTATACACGGTACTTACATCAAAAATACATTTTTTTTTATTTTGCCTGTTGGTTGGTTCTGCGAATCTGTGAAACGGCTCGACCGAATTTGACGGGACTTTCACTTAGAGATAGCTAATGTTATAAGGAGTTACTTAGGCTACTTTTATTTTCATTTATTTTTATTTTAATCAATAAATAAAAATTAGGGTTACGCGAAAACCAAAATTGAAATCAATGAAATGGTGAACAACATTTGGTTCAATAGATCAATGTGTACCTCAAACATTATATAAATTTATCTATTCTTCAAATAAATGCGTGTAAAACCGCGGGGCACAGCTATTATTAAAATATAAATATTAAATTCTAAATCAAAAAATCAAAGTAATTCTAATTCTAGTTAAAGATCATTAAAATATTTTGTATATAATAGGTATTTTTACATATATATAATACACGTTTGTATTACATATAATTTATAATAGAAGCCGAATCTTTTTTAACAAAATAGATTACAAAGGTCGTATATTATACAGCCTAAAAATTAACACAACTTTATTACCAATTAACATTAATTTCGAACTTAACCTAACATAAAGAAACTAACTTAACTAACGTAATAAATCCTTAGAATGGTTAACTACAAAACCAGGCATTCGAGTTAATTGAAATAAAACAGCGCTGAGAAAAAAGGTTTTCCCGGCTTACGCAATTTACGCTTGGGCATAATCTCAATTTGTTGTTGCGTAAAAAAATCTAACTAATCATCATTACAAACTCGAACACCTGTAAACGTGAAAAACGAATAGTTTTTTTAGTTTAACGAAAATTGTTAAAAAAAAAAAACAAAATTTAAGAGATGCTTCATATTTAACAACAAAATATTGTACGTATGTTTAACGGTTTTAGGTTTCATACGCCTTCAAAAAAGATGACCCGCGTTTCGCGGTGTATTTTTTATGTTCGGTACATCATAACTCTGTTATTTATAACAGCTTTTGAAAATCCTTTTCTCTTCATAATTTCATCAAAATCGGTTAAGTATTTGGTTTTATAAACAAAAACGGGTAAAAATGTGTCTTACAAGTAAACGAAATTGCTTTGATGGATGGATAGATATTTGTTGCTCTTTGACGCAAAAAAACTGAACAGATTTTGATGAAATTTTACAGTAATATAGCTTATACATCAAATTGATATATGTCAATATGCAGACGATGTCGCAGATTGAACATATTATAAAAATCTGTTGGTATGAATCGCACTTAATATGCCTTATTGTATAACAATTAAAATATATAAAAACGTTTTCGTTTTATAAACGAATGGAAATACATACTTATGTCCTTTTTCATTCAGTTATCTGAAGACAGCGCGTCCATTTATTCAGATACGATCCGAAAAGTGTTACCAAATTAAATAAAGCCCAGCAGAATATCTGGAATTCATTCTTTATAAGGTTCGTATCAACATAACGTACTCAGTCAAATTGAAATTCACTCACATCTAAGATGTTATTTCTTTGTCATATTATTATATAGTATACCGTCTTTTCGTATTTTTTTTACTTGGAAAGTTTTCCTTGAGTTTTAAAAACTGGTTTGTTAATTTTGATGTTCTATTTCCAAACTACTAAGCCATATCATTGCCGTTTACGCCGCCATATTGGAAAAATTGCACCTTAAACAATGTTTTGATAATACCTTTTTTCCTTTAAATTTTACAATAATCGATATAATATATATTAAACTTAAAAAAATTACATTTATGTAATAACGTTGTTATTTAAAAAATGAATAGTTTTAGCATTGCAAAGTCGATTAAACACGCGTTTAGACCAAAAATCTTATTTCCATGCTGGAGTTACGAGGTCGCTGGTGGACGTAATCCATTATAATGTGCTATTTAAAAAAAAACATTTACGAGTTAGCATCGTTTAAGCTTTAATCCCTATTAAGGTAAAATTATATGCCCTCAGAGTATAATACCTTTGTAAAAGCCTACGCGAACAAATTCAATGCTACTTAGATTTCTGTAGAAAGTTACGGGACCTTTGACCAATTGTTTTGACATAAATTTATCTGTTCGTGTATAAGTAGATTTTATTTATCGCTATTAATTACACACTTATTGAAAACAGAATTACTATATATTATTTATAAGGCGATAATTATATTTGTAAGTTTTACACTCGAGAGCATTATAAAACAACTCTGTAAC
This sequence comes from Hypolimnas misippus, assembly GCA_037950945.1. Taxonomy (NCBI): domain Eukaryota; kingdom Metazoa; phylum Arthropoda; class Insecta; order Lepidoptera; family Nymphalidae; genus Hypolimnas; species Hypolimnas misippus. The sequence continues at coordinate 11,094,255 of JBBEEQ010000006.1, forward strand.
CTAGTAACATACAGTGTAAGTAGTTACGAAAGATGTAGATGTCAAAAATAAGGCACGGACAATAAATTCTTTTAGGAGTAGAACAATGAAAAATAACTTATGTAAATCTTTATGAAAGTCTGAGAACAAAACTTATAAGTGTATGTCTCGTCAAAGACAGAGAAAATTAAATATATAATTCACTAGCATTTTGCTCGCAGCTTTGCACGCGCCAAGTTTACAATTTGGAGCCCTGTATCCTCCTCTTAGGAGGCGTATTTTTGGAAAACCCTTTCTTAGCCGATGCCTACGTCATAATTTCTGTTTGCATTAAATACAATACAGATTTATTACTGTATTGTTTATATATTTATCACTTTTTCTTTGTTACTAAGTCCTTTTTTATTGAAATATTGTAATACATAAAATAATTTAATTCCATAAAAATAGTATTTGGGTGCTAATAGTTAATAATTACGATGGATATAAGGATAAACTTGGCAAGGGACAGCCAGCCCTGAGCCAAGTGGAATGTATAGTGACATTATATAGTGGATATCAGCCGCAACGCGCAAATGTTGAATTTACGACACATCGCAGCATATTGTTCAAAAATATAACAAAAGAAATCATTTTGATAACATCTTAATTGGTTCTGAATTTTTAAGTTCATATTTCCGTTAATATTTATGCCCCTACACATAAGATATCATGGTGGCCATTTTGAAATTCACCATCTTGGCATTTTTTTTAATAAATTGGCAAACGAACAGGGGGGACAGCTAATGTTAAGTAAGCGCCACACGTGGACATTTGAATAAGAAACCATAAATCCGTTGCTGGCTTAAAAATGAATAAGGGATGAAAAAGAATAAAACGAAGGAATGGAAAAAGGTCTAGAATTGCGACTCTCTCATTCACTTTAAAAACACAGCTATATTAGCAACTTTATGTCGATCTGTGAGAGTGAGGTACTACCCGAGGTTAGTCGCTGTAGTCAGTGGACTACAGCTAGGCTTTTCCTCAGTTAAAATATCATAAAGCATCAATACATACTCTATAACAACTTTTTACCCATTACAGTTCATTAAGTACAGTCCCTTGCCAGGTCCCCTTGGCACCCTATGGTTATACGGAACCCTAATAAAAAAGATATAATATTGCAAGTCTCAGGGTTTGTTTTACATTCTTTTTATGATAGCTGATAAACATTACCCTTCTTTGCACAGCGCAGTCGGATGAAAAAGGTTTGAATTAATATATTTTTACTGTGAAATATTATGACACGATTATTTTATCCACATATAATACTACAAACACAAAATAATTCGGTTCACTCAATCTCAATGAACGTGGGTGTAACACAAAAAGTCACGTAACTACGATTTATTTTCCCATCGTTCAAAGTGCCCGAGAACTTCACAAGAAGCAGTGAAACAGAGAGTTCTTTGAAAATTATAAATGAACACGTACGATGTACTTGTTTTCAGATAAACTTTCAAGTACTTGAAAATTTTTCTTTTGTAAAGAAGAGTGGCTAAAGTTCGTAAAATTAACTGATTTTTAAATAAAGTTTTTATATAAACATTACAATCAACTTAGTTACTAAACGAATTGTAAGTTTTAGAAGTAGATTTGTTTTGAAAATAGCTATTGTTTTTCGCCTTCATACTAATCTATATACTAAAGCGTGAAGCAAAAGAAAGAGAAGGAGAAGGAGAGAGGGATGCTAATATATTTTTTTAAATTATGCATAAAACATACATTTAATCAATAAAAAACATTACACACACTAGCATGTATTTTACACACACAGGCATATACTATTTTGTTTATTGTTAAAGTCCGTGGTCAAAGCGTTAAATCGGTTGAAAGTTTAATGAATTCCGACCGCTAGGCGACCACTAGTTTGCTAAATGATACAATACCTAATTACAGCGCTGAGTCAAATCTAGTGTTAACAAGCTTCCGCTCAAGGTTTTCCTATGTTGATAAAAATTATCTTATGTGTTTTAATGTAAAAGCTATGTGATTAGAGAGTTCTACCTCACCTATCCATCATCCCAATCTTTAACATTTATATTAGTAGGAGGAAGTACTACTTACCTTAATTATTAATATGGCGCTAATTATGTAATGGTTTTATTTTTTTTTGGTCAAATAATAAGATTAGACTCACAAAGAAATATATTTACCTAAATTACTAACAGAGCCATTACGAATAGACTCATAAGAATACAATACAGATCTGAGGGCACGGCAGTGCCTAGCCAAGTCGAGCAAAAAAGCGGGACGGCCGTCCAATTCTTTTCTCGAAGCAATTCAGGCCATTTTCGACCCCCTATAACTCCGTTGTGGATAAAACTAGAAGCCCAAATTTTAATAACCACACAAGCATTGTATAAACACGATATAGTTCAATAAATATTTACATCAGCCTTAACATTAATTAATCAATACATTTTATATTATTAATAGAAATTTGTGTAAATTATTGGAGACGTAATCGACGGTATACTTACTTCAAGAGCAATGCCCTTTCATTGAGGAGCAGGATCACTATTGACATCACGCTACAATATTCATATTATATTCTGCTTAGGTTGAAAGAATTTTAGGGTGGCTTAGGCGTAAGGTTGCCAGATGGCCGGGAAAGCCGGGATTGTCCCGGAATTTTTCGTCTTGCTTCATGTCCAGGAATCAGACTTTACCGTCCTGATTTCTGAATATTTACTAGATGTTCACAAAAAATACGAACGAGGTCTCATTCGATTCGAAACAGCATGTAGATATATGGAAAAAAACCGCTAGCAAAAATTATTTTTCGGACTTTGCTATAACGGTTTATCTAAAAAGCCTTTGTTGACATTTTTCACTAACATACTGTCTGTTCCTTTCTAAAATTATTATATATATTATATAAAGAATTATATATAGAATTATTGACTGACAGGTTGGTGCAGTGGTCACTGCAGCGGTAACGGTCGCGGATTCGATCCCCGCTCACGGCAAACGTCTGTATTGTTCATACAGATGTTTGCCGTGGTCTGGGTGTTTGTGCTTGTATTGTGTGTTTTCGAACCACCGACACGGGATCATAAGACCCTAATGGGGGTCCATTGAGTATGGTGCGTTTATTTATTTATTTATTTATTTATTTATTTATATTATCTCTTAACTTTGTCACAAAAATGATGAACGGCATGTCACAATCTGGCAACCCTAGTTGGGCGTCTTAAAAACTTCTCTCCTCCGTCAATGAGTATCGCGGTCCATGTCGCGGGAAGTCGTAAATCTTCGACACAGCAATCACGTCGTCGTAATGGTGTAATGAAATGACACCGCATTATCTCCCAAGTCGCTATCAATTACGTTATATATAAATCAAGTCACGTTCAGAACACAGCGTGATAACAGAATCTTGATGTAACTCAATTTGGCTTACCGTTTTTGCGATCTGTCTGCACAGCTGCAAGAATATAAAGCTACCTCAGTTTGTTCTATAATCGTTGATTAGATTTCTTTATAATGTATTTGCGCTCTATAGACGTAAGATTTTGGGCTGTCAAGTGACTATATAGTCTGTGACATTGGTGCTATTGTGACTCTGTGGCATTAGAATTCAGATTTCGTCCTTAGCCCGCTATTCGCCACATGCCTCCGATGCGTGACAAACGAGCAGACTGGAACACTTGATGTTAAGTGATCATCGCCATCCATTGACATTTGCGTCACCATCTTCTGTGAGAGTGAGATACTGCCCTGATCGAGCCAGCCCATTCTATAGGTTACAGTTAGCCTTATTTGTAACCTGAATGATTACTAAACTAGTATCGAAAAATAACTAAAACTTTGAAAAAAAAAATCATTAAAACAGATAACAAATTATTGTTAAAAATGTTAGACTCAGTTGGATTAGCAATAAATGTTGGATTCGCCGACGTTTTTATTCATACAGTTAAATAAGTTATTCCCGTGACTTCGTCTGAGTAGAAGCTTTCTTTATTTCTTCCTCTTTAAATATTATTTTCACTATAAAAAAATAGCTTAAGCCTTTACGGATATTCATCAAAATTGTTTTAGAAGTTTAGGCGAGAATACAAATAGATAAACAGAGAGACGAGTTACTTTCGCATATAATATTACCATGTATATGTCTAACTACTATTCTCAAAGTTTAAATGAAGTCGTAAGAACGAAACATCTTACCTAAGTAAAGCTCATTCATTCGTCCGTGAAATACCCATGTTATTTGTGTCAAGAAACAAAACCACCGGGAGAGAATTTAAAATGAATTGCAAATGTTTGAATTCGTAACATGTACTCATGTAAAAACGAATATTTCGTTAATATTAATAGTCAAAATTTTAAATCGTGTATCAAATTAAAAAAAGACAAATAAGTATTTTCATTACTTAAAATCTATGGCGTTACAATTGAAAAAAGAAACTTAAAAGGGAGAGCAATTCCATTTCATGTCACTTATCTCTCAATTAAAATATCTACTATCTACTACTATCGTTACATGTTACAAATTGAAATGATTTACCGTCAGGAACTTATTTATTGAAACTGACAGATTATGTTAGGTTACCTAGGTCACTGCTACCAGGTTACATAGTTGTTTTATAACAATTACGAAATACTGTATCAAGCTAACCAAATCACGAATATATTACATTATATCCAAACCATATAATTAAAAACAATTCTTTGTAAAAGAAACGAATCTTTTATTTCTTTTAAAAGTCTTTAAACTTTTATTTATATGAATAAAAGTAATATTACTCTTGCTTTGTTAACAATCCAAAGACAAAGCTAAGCTGAACTGTGATGTTGCATTTTAATTTAAAATGTAAGATAAAAACTATAAGAATTTCTTATAGGCGAGATTTATGAAAAGTGTGACATTTAATTTTCTTAGAAATAACGCCTTATCATTGTGAAAACTCATCTTGAAATGTTTAATAGAGCGATAAGTGAAATTATAAGTACATAATTGTTACGATTGTAATATTATATTTACATATTATTTAAATTAACGTATGGAAAGTTTGTTTGTGTATAAAATGTTTGTCAACGACAACTATAACCACTGGAAAATCATGTGTAATAGGTCTTCTTGTTAGTTGATTATGAATGAGACCGCTTATCCACCCACCCCGGGCCAGGGAAACATGGACACGCGATTCCGATTGTCCCTCTTCATCATCCTTAACTATAAGGAATCGTTCAAAATATTTTAAGCTGAAAAGTTAACTCAAAAAGGTAGAGAACAGTAGTCTACAAGTAAAATATACCAAAATGGAGAATTAATTGACTTTAATGTTACATATTTAGAGTAGAAAGAAAGTAAAAATAAAATTTAAATTATTTTTTTTCAACAATACGTTAGTATCGTATCGACCCCGAAGTGTGTATTAAAATGAACCAATGTAAGAAAAAATGATAAAAAAAATGTAAGAAAAAAAAAACCATTTATATTTTTATTATACAGATAAATAACATTAAATTTACATTAAACCTCAACGCAAAATATCCATTATGATTAATTAAAAAAAAATTAATGGATTTTATGTTTTTCAAACTACTAGAAAAACGTTTTTATATTAGCTTTACCCGAGTGGTGTAAGTTATTCCCACTGTAAAAAACAACTTCATTGAACGATCATACAGAAAGATATTCGATTTCAGACAAATCGTTAAATGTATTTCTAGAGGATTAGAGAAACCTATATATAATATATGTACATATGTACATGAACATAAAACTCCTTTCTGGGAAGTAAAATAAATATCAAAGAACGCGAGCAACGTTTAATGATATTACACACTCTCGTGATGCTAAATTTGTTATATTAAATGCATTAAAGAAAAAGTCTGGTGTCGCCATTTTGTCGAATGTATCAAAATCGAATTACCCGAGCGCACGTATCGAGAGGCACTCTTGCAATAAATTGTGTGTAATTTATAATTGGATGCTGATAAGCAATAATGTGTCAACCCACAAAAAGTCAAATTCGGAGATATTTATGTATTTTGATACTGTATCACTTATTTAATATTATTCAAAAAAATTGTAGTCATATAAATTATATAAGTACGGAATAAATTTATCAATTAATTGGTTCGAATTTTAAGTGCGTTCCATTTATGCAATTTATACAATAATCTCAAATAATTAAATAACTTTTTATTAGATATTAAATGTATCCCTCTGATTTAATTATATCTTTTATCAAAAAATAAAATAAAAGATGAATATATACTTCTTCAAACATATTTGTTAAAGAATTGGTTTGATATCTTTAGACGCTATTTTCTCAAAATTAAGTCCGTGTGGCTTGACACAGTATTGCTAATCAGTGTCCAATTGTCGGACGAAATTGTGTTACATTTTTTAATAATTGCAATATAAAAAATATTTTTATTGATTATATATCGCTTTTAATTAAACGTATTGTCCCGTAGTTACAACCGATGCCATTGCCAACTGTGCCACTGTACGCTTACCGTCTAAGGTTTCCGACTGGAGTATCGACATATTTCAGTCGGAAACTTATTTATCTTGCAGTAGCTAAACGATAACTAAAATTGTGCTATAATTGAGTGCCAAATTAAAAAAAAAAGTACTATATATCAACGTTTCTAAGGCCGTAATATATTTTTATTGGCACTAAGTTCTCTAAGTTTCTATCCGCACTGCGCCGCATTGTTTTTGGCGTGGCCCTTAGTATTCTACCAGTAAACTTAAGTAATAGTTGTTTTGGACGCTGATAAGCAATACTGTGTTAAGCCACGCGGACTTCATTTTGTGAAAATGCCGTCTAAACATGTAAAATCTGTTCTTGATTGAAGAATTAATCACCCATATTTTCTTTTGTTTTCATGAAAAGTATAATAATTATATTAAAAGCAGATTGGGATAATAAAACGTTTTATCTAAACATAAGTTAATTAATAATAATTATATAATAATAATAAATACATGAGATTATTTTATATTGTATAATAAAGACCACACTTCAAAATTCGACACATTAAATTAAGGTTTTTTTTGTACTTATTTAGTTGAAATGACTGCTCATGGATGCTGATCCATTTATATCGAAATCACTATAATCATGATTTACGCTGTAAAAATAAACTTGTGACTTTTTTTGTTTTACATTTATCTTCATAAATACAGGAGTTGATGACCTGTAGCTGTGCTCCCTGCTAAGCTACACAAATAAACATTTCAGAGCAACCTTTATATAAAAATGTTTGGTAACATTTCAGCTACGAAGATTGAGGTATGATCAAAATATATGAAATTGATAATTTACTTTGAATTAAAAATGAATACACAAAAACTTATTCAACATAAAAACTTCTAAACATAATAAGAAACCGTGAAAGTATTTCTAAAAACTAGCTGTCCCTTGTGGTTTCACTAGCGTTTATGGTTAATGATTCGCCCCTATGAATCATAGCGTGATGTAATATAGCCTATAGCCTTCCTCAATAAATAACCTATCTAACTCAAAAGGAATTTTTCAATTGGAACTAGTAGTTTCTGAGATTAGCGCGTTCAAACAAACAAACTCTTTGGTTTTATAATATTAAGTATAAAATAATGTCTTAGTAAATCGTGTGAAAGCGAATATTTGATAATATTTTATATTATTAAAACAATTTCATCTTTCCGAGTATCATATACATCTCAGCCGGAAATCTTAGCTAAATTTTTATCTTCCTCAAAACAATATTTCGCCGGCCAACTTAATGTTACGTCTCCGGATGATGCTCGGAAATCGCGAAGTGTCCTTAAATCTTAATCTCAGAGATTTCTAGTTTATTTTTCTTTTGAGGAATTCCCACGTCTTTCGAGAGCTCTTATGTTTTAGAAATATGAAACTAGAATAATATTACTTAAGTTTAGTGATGGTAAGAGTCTTATTTCTTTTGCATTAAACGGTTTATTTCTGAGCTTTTGACACTAACGCGTCTTTAAAATTGTTTTACTATTAGTTAAATGAAAATGAAATGTGTGACAGAATAGTTTCAGATTTAAATTATTTTTGACACGAAATTTATTCACAAATTTTACACACTCTTTTTTTCGAAAAACTACTCTGACAGATTGGACGTTTTATCAAAATAGATCTACATATGGATGCTGATAAGCAATAATGTGTCAACCCACAAAAAGTCAAATTTGGAGATAATGATATATTCTGATACTGCACCACCTATTTAACATTATTTAAAAAAATCAAGTCATATAAACTAAATAAGTATGGAAAAAAGTCTCTTCATTAATTGTTTCGATTTCCAAGTGCGTTCCATATTTTGCAATTTATACAATAATCTCAAATATTTGTACAACTTTTTATTAGATAACACATTGAATATATCAATACGCTTTAATTCATTAAAGCTTTTATCAAAAAAAGACAAGAAAAGATGGATATATACTTCTTCAAACACTTGTTAAGAATAGGTTTGGCACCTTTAGACGCCATTTTCTCAAAATGAAGTCCGTGTAGCTTAACACAGTATTGCATATCAGCGTCCATATATCATTCAAGTAAACGAACGTATTTTGTTTTTGAAGTCGATTGCTTTTTTTTGAAGTCTTAATTATTTACGAAGCACGACGTGATAGCTTTTCACGTTGGCGTCCAACCTCGCGTCGCGTTCTCGTGAGAATCGTTAATAAAAATTTTAAATTAATAATAAAATAATAATAATAATTCTAATAGAATACCGATATGAGAAGCTTAAAAATGATTTTTAAATAACTATTCAATAATACCCCACTTGACATAGTTCGTCGATTTTCAGCTTTTGCTTTTTCAACTTATAGCGTCCGAAACCGGCCATTTTTATTTTTACAAATTTTTATGCTTATAATATTCACGTTATTATGACGAATAAAACGACGAGTCATTTGTCGAAATCGGACTCACGCGCTTGGTCGAAATGTATTTTAATATTATTACGTAAGCTGATTATATATAACATTATATATAACCCTCCTTTGCGTAGTTCAGTTGGGATAAAAAAATCGTGTTCGCACACGTAACATGCCGAATGTTTACCCAAGTTAACGTCCTATTTTATATAAACCATATTTAATTTTAAATTTCAATATATTTTATCAATGACTAGCAGTTGCTCGCGGCTTCGACCGCGTATATATTGGAATTTCAGCTGAATTGTTACCAGCGAAATTGTTACCGTTTTAGGATTTAATACTCTCTAGCGTCATTAAGGATAATCGGCCAAAAAATACATTTCTCCACACAAACTTTACTACCCCCTTGCACCCCTGTGTGGAATAATAGTACCCTGTTTTCTATTTTAAATTTCATTACTATCACCCAGAAGTATGTGTATTAAATTTAAGTTAATACGATCACGGAATAAGATTTTACATGAAAACGTTTTTACCCTTTTTCACGCACTTAGGGGTGAATAATCAAAAAATCCTTTCTTAGTGGAAGCCTACAACATAAAAGGAACCTACTGCCAAAATTTCAAGTTCGTAGCGGTTTAGGCTCTGCGTTGATGAATCAGTCAGGACAAGTGATTTTATATGTATAGATCTACGTAAAGTTAAATGATATTCTTAGTATCGTTCTGAACTATTCTTCAATAAGATGAAAGCTACCTTTTGACATGTAATCGAGTTTATCGCTAGAGTGCTTCGAAGTATAACTTATAAGTAGGTTCTTAATATCAAATAGAATAGTTTAAGACTCTAAAAACCACATTTGTATGTGTTATCGTTGGTAAAATAATATGTAGATATTAACCATACTCCATACTGATAAATAAAATTGAAGTGTCTATTTACAATTTCAAACTAACAGCTTTACACTAAATGCATACGAAAGTATATACATACGGTGCTAACATAAGAAATCCTTTGTATAAATATTTTGCTTGTCTGTCTGCCTGTCCGTCTGTTTGTTTAAGTTAATATTTGAAACGGTTGGACCGATTTTGATGGGACTTTCACTAGCAGGTAGCTAATGTTTTAAGGACCTACGTTACTTTTTTAGAAATTTTCTTTGTTTTAATTTTTCGCAGGCGAAGTCTCGGTTACCAGCTAGTTTAAAATAAATTAGCTGTATTATCGATAATACTAAAATTTAAAAGTGTATTAGTTAGTATTCTGATGTCTTGAATTCTTTATAAAATACTAGTGTACTACTAGCTTTTGATTGCGGAATCGTTCGCGTGTACGTTTTGTTTTAAAATATAGGTACTGATTATCTAGAACAGGGATACCGTGCACTTCACCCAAGATTAAACTAAAACACCACGAAGTAGTCGAAATAAGAAAGTGAAACAAGCGATGAAAATATGAAGGAACGTGTTTAATTTTATTGAGTTGACAAGTAGGTAATAACAATAAAGTAAAAGATACGATTAGTGAGAGCATTATTGCTGCACCTGATTAACCAATTTGTGAATCCGTATTGCGACATGTCATTAATTAATTTATTATATAATTTACTAATGCTTTTCATTTTTAAAAATATTTCTTTAAAACCGTAACCGTCGCCTCCCCCCATTACCAACTCTCAAGCGGAGCGCGCCTCACTAGTTAGGATCCATGATCTCTAATGTACCTTTCAAATGTTTCTATAATTTGTATAATAGGCCCAGTGGTTTTGCAGTTTACTTCAAACACATAATTTGCTCTCAATATTAATAAAATTAATCTGCTACTCGCCGCTTCGCTGTCGACTGCTATAACCTCGATGCCAAATCACCAATGGCGTTTCTCCTTTTTAGTTTCTAATTATTGTTTTGATATTTTTGGTTTTATGGTAACCATATTATCATCTGTGATTGGTTGTTGTGTGAGTAGGTTTAGGTTTGGCAGGATCACATTTTTATATTCTCTATTTTTTTTTCTTCCAGCATAATCGGTACACATATAAACAGTCTAATAAATCGTTTATTTATTATAAATTACATTATTTTTATCAACTTTTGGCTATATATCAAATACCTGTATAGGTAATAGGTACTTATTGTTATACTAATAACGAATAAAACAGCACAAAGCATTGTTATTGAACGGAATACTTGACGAGGACAGCTCCTCCAGAGAACGGTGGCACAAAATGAACCAGCACGAAGCACGCTAGTTTTCCTTATTATTTATTTATCTATAGCTTTATAGCGTAATTCTCTGATGTAAAACTGAGTTTCAAAGAGACTTAGTAATCAGTAAGTGATAACGACCGTGGCTTTACCATTGTTGGTTACAAGTTTGATTTTTGTTCGGTTAGATGTGACTGGATCACAAATTTTGGTAGAGCACGTAAAGCTGTGCTCCAATTGTTATCACGAATATCTGATAATGATCCCACATTTTGTACTCAAAAGTGGCCTTTTTTAAACGTGCTGCTCGTTTTATTTAGATGCCATCTATTTTAGGGTTTAAAACGACCAAATATTCATTTCTTAATTGTCAATTTTATTTTCAGTCTTTTTTAAGTTCTTTTGAATATAATATTTACTTTTATTGTTTATTAGTTCTGTATTAGTGTGATAGTTATTTACCAATAAATGTTTCTATGACTTCATTACACGGTGATGAAAACATAGAGGGATGAATAAGGGACCACTAACTCATTTTTGTAAGGCATGTTATTTCAGCAATTCTTGTATCTACTTATGGTTTTAATTATTCTAGTATTGAGGGTTTTCCTTATAAGCCTAAAGACGAGGACCAATATTCCGGATACTTTTTTGGCCGCCATAATAGAAAATTTAGAACTCTATTGCATAACGCGCACGAGTATTTTGAAAATTCTTCTGAACAATTTTTTGTTTTGTTATGGACCAAATAGTCATAGACAAAATTCCTCGTGCGTTGGCCATAATATTTACGAAAGCGAGATTTAATAATCTATTTGTAAAAGTAATTAGTATTCAGGTTTTAAATAATAACATAATTTAAAAAACAAACAAAACCTGAGAAGGAAAAAATCATCTTCTCGTTCCAAATGTTTCCAAAATTTAATTTCATTTTTGCGTCTCGTCAAATGTTTACGTCAGATATTACAAAGGTTATTTTTTCCATTTCATCATAAATTGTTTGGGAAACCATAAAATAACACACTTTATGGATGATGTTTGGTCTTTCAACTTTATGATTGATTCATCTCACTAGAGCTTTATTCGAATTGCGTTGAAGATAAAAATGTTTGTATGCGAATGAAATCATTTGTAATAAAAGTTTATTGATTTATTGAAAATTGTATTCAGTTTCATAATATTTATATACCGCAGATTTCCGTGCCCGTATATTAACAGTTGTTTTGTTTTGTATTAATACAATAAAATCAGAAATCGTAATTAACCTGCAGCTTTTTGTGAACGCTTTAACCAATATACACTTTATAATTTTGATTAATTATTTGTTTGCTTAATAAGAAGGTTTTCGAATTTCGAATTTTAAACGATCTTAAAAACTCTTTATTTGAAATTGCGTCCTTTTAAATTGATACGATAAAATTATCGTCAGAATCGATTTCTTAATTTGGTTTAATAATCACTAATATAACTATATCAACTAAGTCAATGATTTAATTTTGAATAATTTCTTCATGTGCTTATCTATTCCTTTCGTCTCTCTATTCATAATATTTTAACAATCAATAATTTCCTAATCTAATGCCGTTGTTATATTTTTTAGTGACAATTACTTCACGACTTTAGGCTTCAAACCAATAATCAAAATACAAACTACTATTTTTTCTAAAGCGAGATTTATTGTAAGTTTTGCTTACATAAGATTTACATAAATTGTTTATCATTGTTTCTACAAAGAATTTACTGTCAGTGATTAATTTATAGAAACGTACAGTTCTCTAACTGTTTTTAGGTTACAGAGTTGTTTTGTATCAGTCACGAGAGTAAAACTTACAGGTAATACAATTAAATGTAATTCTCGCTTAACATTAATTTCTATTCTAGGCGAAAATAAATGGTAAAAGGAAAAATGAATCGCACAATATATTTTTATAACGTGATAAAGAATCATGAACCTATTGATTTATATGGTTTTAGATGTTAAAAAGCGATTTGAAAGCGTACGAGAAAAGTTCCCGGGATAAAGTTTATTATCAATATAATATCATTTCTCACGGAACACTTCGCGTTCTATTTGAGAGCAGTATTTTCAAAGATTTATTTAAAAACTTTATTTGTTTTATGACTCGTTCATTTTATATTAGTTTCAGTAGGAAGCAGTAAGTAGCTAATGTACTTCATATATGGACGCTGATAAGCAATAATGTGTCAAGCCACACGGACTTCATGTTGAGAAAATAGCGTCTAAAGATGTCAAACCTGTTCTTAATCAATTTTTTTGAAGTAGTATATATCCATCTTTTCTTTTCTATTTTGATAAAAAGCAAACTGAATTAAAAGCAGGCTGAGATATTTAATGTGTTATCTTATAAAAAAGTTGTCAAATATTTGAGATTATTATATAATTTCCAAATATTGAACACACTTGATATTTGAAAGATTAAATTAAGATACTTTTTACCAACCTTATTTAGTTTATATGACTTAAAGTTTTTTTTTAATAATGTTAAATAGGTGAGTCAGTATCGAAATCCATTAATAACTCCGAATTTGACTTTTCTGGGTTGACACATTATTGCTTATCAGTATTCATAGAATATCATAAATGTTAAATATTCTATTCGATTTTTACCCAGTTGACCCAAAAGGTAAGTAATGTTTTTCGCGCGTATATTATGTAAATACATATGTACGTGAGTATGAAAAATGAATGTACATATCGTACACTGTGTAGTGAAGTTAGTAATTGAAATTTAGTTTCATGTAATTCTCAAAAGACTTACTAATTTTGTTCCTTCTTGTTAACACAAGATTCAATCTCATATAAATTTATGTTTATTTTATATCCATCGAGTAATTAGAAAAACTCTCATTAGACACAAAACTCGCTGTAACTACGCGAATATATTAATTAAAATAATAAATCAAAATTGTTTAAACTGTTACCTTACGAAAGCTGTGAAGATACGTAGTAACAGATACGTTGAAAGTAATTACGATAATTGTGAATGACAAAAAAAACCACTGACAGTAAAATCCTTTAGGTGTAGAACAATGAAAAATAACTTACGTAAATTTTTATGAAAGTCTGAGAGCAAAACTTGTTCTATAATCGTTGTAATTAGATTATCATACATATATTTGCGCTCAATCGGCGTAAGGTTTATGGGCTGTCAAGTGACTGTATAGTCTGTAACATTCGTTCCATTGTGACTCTGTGACATTAGAATCAGATCCGGTTCCTAGCGGCCTCTCTGCAACATGCCGCCGATACAGGAACATACTAAATGTTGGTTCCGGCCAATCATCGTGTGTTTACCAACAACAAAACAAAACTTATACGTAACTCTCGCATAATAAAGTATAGTATTATTCATAGGTAATATAAAAAGAAATCTATAGATAGTGAAACAAAGTTTTTATTTGAAAGATTTATTGATTCTGTTCAGACGTTACATTAATCATAAAAAAATATTACAGAAACAAACATTATGCTATGAACAAATTATACAAACTTACAATAATTAAAGATGAATATTGAAGAAGGCATTTTTTCGCATATATTTTGTATTATAGAGGTCAAGTTATCTTTTATACTTAAAAGTGAAGTTTATTTTTGAATATTGTTCTGTAACTAAAATATAACATATTTCATGCCTCAGCCAAGTAGGCTTTTTCTTTAAAAGAGGTAAAATAGTCAAATAGTATAACATTTTCACTCAAAAATAACATTTATGCCTTGCGCAAACGAGGGATACCCTTGGGAGTATTTTTTTGTCAAACAAAATAATAACGACGGATTAAAGTAGCGCGTTCAAAACCTTCCTCGAACAACCAAGGACGTTGACTGAGCGGACTATACAATAGTACGCTTCTTTTGGGTACAATAGTACCCAAAAGAAGCAGTACCTAGTGCGAGTTTTTTGGCACAGACAGAGTGTGAACGTACACGACGTATTTTAGTCCGCGGCGAGCTTTCTGTTACAGGTGGGTATTGCACTCTTTAATGTCTTCTCAACCTTTCTCCATAGCTTAGCTTTTTTTACTAACACAAATATCCATCGAATATTTAGTTCTCAACGATACGGCCACCACCACCACCATCACTCTACGACAGACGGCTGTCTCTAATTATTTAATTGTATTTTATTTCTCTCTTTAAAAGAATTATCCAGAAATCACTTAATATTTTGATGTGAACGTAAATGAATTAAAAAAAAAACTCGGTGCGGTCTACTAGTTTACGCGAATTACGAAACGAGTGCATGCGTGTGGGTTCAGTTCGTTGTAAGTTATCAGTGGAAACTTTTTTGACAGTTCAAGGATTTGAGCCCTTATGAATTTAGGTTCCTCGTCTGCGCAGGCCTTAAAGGATTATTATTGTTAACACTTTCTCTTTCCATAGCTCCGACTGAATGCACAATAAATTGACTTATAAATATAATAATAATAAGTTTTACTTATATATCGTCTACGTTCAATTCAATTTACAGTTTATGACTTCAATCTGTATTCGATTTCTAAGAAATATATTGCCAATATCAAATATCAAATAACGGACAAGACACAATTAAGGTTGGTCGTTTAAATCTTATTTATAACAATGTAATAAAAATATCGGTATATTATAGGAATTTATCTTTGAACTTTAATGCCTCGACGCATTGAAAAGTTAATAATAATAATCATACGCATTCTATAATAGTTTTCTTTCGACGGTAAGAAGAATAAGTTGTATTGTAGGCGCGTCCATACCAGGACTCTAATTCTCTATGAAAATTAATTATGTAAACGGCAGTGTAACGAATTTGTTTAATATCTGCCTAAAACTGTACACGAGTTTCATCTGTTCACGAGCTCTAGCTAGAAAAACGTAAGAATTGTTGATTTGGCTTCGTTCCTGTGTTATGAAGTCGCGCGTTTTCGCTCGATACGATTTCTGTTATGGAGAATCAGAGCTCAGTTCGTCAGACGTGCGTGATATTGTTCGTAATGTTTAGTTTCTTGAGATGGTGATGTATCATATAGCAGACGCAATATGACAGATGAAATAATTATTTGCTTAAACCCAAATGATGACTTTGTACTATAGGACATAGGACATAGGACATATTAGGACAGTAATTTTATGAGACATTTAAAATCTCGAGATGCAATGCATATAATGTTTCGTAAACCTTTGTTACTTTAATTACCAATCATTTGATAAAATAATATTTATTACTGTGTAAATCCATACTATCTATTCATATTAAAAATTAAATGCGAAAGTCTGCCTGGTTGTTGCGTTTTTCGCTTAAATCACTCCAATCCAATCGAAACAATTTCGGTGAATTTTTGTGTAAATATAAATTGAACCTTCGAGAAGAACATAGGTTACTATGGCTTTGTGTTGTGGAAATAAAACGTGAAAAGGGAACGTTAAAACGTGTAACATGGGATGGAATTTTTTCCACAGGCAAAGTCGCGAAGATTGATTAGTCTATACATCATATATAACTTGTCCTTACTGACTGATTCATCACCGCAGAGCCTAAACTGCTAAGGCTATAAACTTGAAATTTCGGCAGTAGGTCCTGTTTAGGCTGTGAGCTACTAATAAAGGATTTATTGACATTTTACACCTAAGAGGGTGAAAAGGAGTGAATATGTTTGTATGAAGTATTTTATTCCTTGGTCACAATTACTTAAAAATTACTACACATACTGGATAATAGTAATAAATATGAAACACAAAATATTGTGATTTACCAGTTTTCAGGATCACTTCTTTTCATAAACTCCAAAATATACACAAGTGAAGCAGCGAGGATCTGCTAGTGATAATATAAATACGTATTAGCTGAATCGAGTTAAGTACCTACAGCTTCGGGCTTAAGTGCCCTATTTGCAACTTCGAACATGCTCTGCGGTGGGAAAACTTGCAAGTATAAATTTGTTTGCGTAAAGTCGAGTCTACATCGATAAAAGTTTTGTGTTGTTTGGTATTGTTTTTTTTTTAAACATTTTAGCCATAAAATCATATCTATACTCAATTTTTTTATATGTCTCATTTGGTAACAATACTTGGTATAATAATCACGAACTTTCGAACAATATTATTTTTATTATAATTTTGCATTATAAAAATGATTCAGTTCAATCATTCAATCGATAATTTCTTATCTAACTCTTGTTTGTGGCTAGAAATGCGCCACATTTGACTGCTAAATAAGAAGAGTAAAGAAATATAGACTATATGAACGTTTTGATGTCTTGTCGAGAACCTTTAAAAAAGGATTTATTTATATTTAACTAGTTAACGGGAATGTTGTATTGAATTTGTTTATTTTTTATTTTTAAACAATTCTATATATATGTATATATAAATCTAAACTGACTGCCTGACTGATCGATCAACACGGAGCTGAAACCACTGGGTCTAGAAACAAAATTTTGCACAAACGTTACTTATATGGATGCTGATAAGCAATAATATGTCAACTCACAAAAAGTCAAATTTAGAGATATTGATGTATTCTGATAATACATTTCGTATATAACATAATACAAAAATTTTTCAAGTCATCTGAACTAAATAATTATGGAAAAAAGTTTCTGAATCTAATGTTTAGAATATTGAAGTGAGTTCCATATTTTGGATTATGCAATCATTTAATATAATTGAAAAACTTATTATTAGATAAAACTCTTTACTAGCGTTTCATCTATTAGTTAATTATACTTTTTATCAAAATAGAAAAGAAAAGATATATGCTTCTTCAAACAGATGTGTTAAGAATAGGTTCGACACAGTATTTCATATCAGCGTCCATATATCGTAGGTGAACGCTAAGAAAGGATTGTTGAAAACTATCCCCTTAGAGGTTAAAAAGAGGGTTGAAAGTTTGTTAGGTATCAAATTTACAAGTATACACGAAGGTGCGGGGTCTGCTACTATTTACATAAAGATTTTGTTGTATGGTATATTGAATAAAAATATTTTTCTTGTTTCTTATTTGTATATACTCGGAGTGAGAACCAGGAAAAACAGAATTTAAAAGTAAACAAACTTACAATTATATTCCTTGTATATTAAACCGTTTTCGACAATTTATTTATATAATATATACATTTCAGAATTTTCTAGTCCTTTCACTTTTAAATAAATATACTGTTGTCGCTATATAAGAATTTTATATTAATTACATATGTTTATATGTTGGGATACAAATATTGTTAAAACATTTTTTTAACACAATGATAATTTTTAAATATATGTGAAAATAAATACACCTTTCATAATTATGTTTGTACATTAACGAATTCATTAGGCACGATTGATTTGTTTTTATACATTGATTATATATTTTCTATTCGAACAATATTATTACAAAATATATTTACTTTGGTCGAATTCAATACCGTCGATTTTTTTGAATAAAAATTAAATTAAAATTATTTAAAATAACCATTTAATTTAAAACTAGGTCAATTAAAAATTAATAAGTCGTTCCGATAAAAAATATTTAACAATGTGTCATGTGAATGTAACTTTATAATAGTTAAAGTATAGTAAAGACCGCTGTAAGTTCTTATGATACCTTAACCTAACTTAATTTATTTACAAAGATATTTTTATTTGGCAATAAAATTATTTTAGAATTAGTTGAATAGAGAAAGGGAAAGTCTAGGATCTAAGCTAGGTCTAGAGAACACTGAGTTTTGGTGAATGAGTTAGGAAACGAAATAGCCCTGTAAATAAATCTAATAACAAGAGCGTACCCGCACTACGGTAAAAGCGTTAAATGAAACTACCCGCACGAGTAGTTTCATTATGCGTGTATCCACATTTATTACAGATTTGCGAATATTTCGTACGGTTTCTACGAATGCAGTCATGTCCTTATAAACTGCCAAAGTGGTCACAATAACTGAGACTTGACCCGAACTGTGGTAAAACTGCGTCATAATATTTATTACTCATTAAAATAATCGTTCGAATTATAAGTCGCTATGCGTGTACCCGCGTATGTTGTTACAAATTTTCGAATATTTCGCGCGATTTTTTCCAATGCAGTCATGCTCTTATAAACTGGCAAAGTGAACACAATAACTGAGACTTGACCCGTACTGTGGTAAAACCGCGTAATAATATTAAATATAACACAAGTCTAAATATTATATATCGCATTAAATTAATCGCTATACGTGAAAGACTTTATGCGTTAATGGTAAATTTTGCGAATAAAATTTCATTCAACTTTTTATTCGTAATGCACACTATGATGTCGATGATAATAAATTTTGATACATATATTAACATATGTATGTTAATTCACAATCAAGGTTGTCGTCGTGATAGGAACGGCAATTGTGTTTTTACGAAATAATTCTTTACGACATAGGACGACAAAATGTGTACGTCTGATAAGTTTACTATAAAACAATAAGATCTCATTTCACAAAACTCAGCGTCCGTCGAAATGCAATTAAGTATGAATAGCTAGAAGTTAGGACGAATTCGACAGGGCTAAATTATACTAGGATAAAGATTACGCTAAGAATCTTAGAAATTTCAAGTAAGAAATTAATTTGAATACGTTGCATTGAGCTAAAAAAATGATGATGGTAGAGCAATAATTTTTGTCAAAATCAATTTTTTTTGTACATTTATTGTATCTACAATATCAGAAATTATCATTTAATTAATTAAGAAATATACATCAAAACACAAAAGAAACGCGTTTGTTAAATGATCTAAGACGGCTGTGTTAAAATAGCACCACACGTCTAAATTAAATAACATACGATACATCCTTTTATCCACTGAGTACTAATTACATAGTAAAGATATGAAGAAGAGATATAAGGACGCTAAGAGATCTACAGGATAGATTTAGAAGAAGGTCAAGAAAATCTTATGAATAATCTTAAGACTATTAAAGGACTCACGCAATGCTCCAATGCATTGGACTTTTTTTAATTAATTACAATAATTACAGAAGTATTTTATTTGTTTAATATTATTATAGGCTATATTTACTTAAGTATATAAGAGAAAAGAGCAATATCTCACATAAAAACTGAAATTAAAAGGTTGGTCTTCATTACACATTAGTGATTGTCAAACGTCTCGGACTTCTTGGTCTGTTAAGATTCGTCACTGAACCTCTGACGTGGACCTGAACTGATCCTTGTGGCATGTCCACAGCGGAATGGAGACTCGCTGCTCTCGATGTCCTAGGTGAAGGGACACAGACTCTGAGATCTACGGCACTGTGGAGACTTGCAGCTCTCGAGGATCTCGGAGTACGGCTCACGTGGTCTGATGGTGTTATTAGTGCTGGAAGATCAGCTGCAGATCGTGATCTACGCGGTGGACTCTCTGGTATCAACGCCATGCCACCCATGCTTCCAACGAAGACGGAATTCTAGGAAAAATTAAATTCATTTTTAACGACAAGGCTTCATAAAAAAATAAGTAATGAAAAATTAACTACTTCTCTAAATTAATAGCACCTATTTCCAAGAACGAAAATAGTCGTGGCACTTTAAAATAACACGGTATTAAGAATCTAATACAGTAGGTATTTAATGAGAACTGTGTCACCTGTCGCGGTCGATGTCCGAGATAACCACAGGGCTGATATGAAGGGAACGATGCCCCGCAGTCGTAGGAAACACAACCTCTTGAAAGGGACGCTCGATGCTAAATACCATAAAAAAGTCTTATTATTGTCATACTATTAGATTACTTATTATAATCAAAGAAAATATCAAATCGCACGAATAGTACCACGTTTTGTTTTCTACATGAACGAGGAATTTTTATATCGTACTGCAAATGTCCTACTGCTGGGCAAAGATCTCCTCTCCTATTACGGATAAGGTTTGGAGCATAATTCACCACGCTGCTCAACTGCGGATATACGTGTACGTGCTTAACGGATATACGTGTATAAGAATTTCTAATCCCGGCACATGCAGGTTTCCTTACGATATTTTCCTTTACCGCCGAGCACGAGATAAATTTAAACATAAATTTAGCACTTGAAATTCAGCAGTGGTAACTGGGGTTTTAACCCGCGATCATCGTTCGAGATCGACGTGTTCTAACCACTAGACCATCTCGGTTTTGTAAACCATAAAATAAAAACAATTTAAAAATTATAACAGTTTTTAATGATAACACCAAATTGATAATTTTCTCTTAATTACATACTATTCACCACAGTACATAATATACTATTAAAAGACCTACAGAAATGTGTTATTAGTAAGAACTCATCATGACTCGTGTCAATGTAGGTCATTTATAATGTCAGACTAAGGTCTTTCAATGCTAAACTAATTTAGATACTAATACAACATGTCCACTTGACAAAACTTACATTATATTCATGATATTTAGTCATATCAAGTAAAGATTCTTAAAATTAATAGTAAAACTTACATGGGGCGGTACTGACACGGAATTCTCCGCAAGGGCACAACTTTGCCTATGCTGCTGTTGAAACTTTGGCTGATATGGTTCTAACATCCTACGGAGAAATAATTTGGGTGTGATATATTTTATCAAATGTTGTTCACATAAGTAAATCTTCACATAATTCAAGTATCGAATCTTGAGGAAATAATGCTTTAATATGTTTATTGAACTAGATAGATAAGATTTTCATTAATATCTTTGAACTAATTTTAATCTTAGATTAGAAGACTAAATGGATACTGTAATATTTAGTTCGATTAACTATATACACAATTTCGGTGTTCTTTATTATTATTTTCATTTAACTTGTAGAAATTGAACGATACATTATATTATTACTCGTAACAGAATGTTAATAAAGCCAAAACTAACTTCGAACTGCTTACTAAAGTTCAACTCGACGGGCGAATAATTAAACAATGAGAGAATTTCAATAACAAATATTGTAATAGCTAATGATGTACAAATAAGCGATTTTCATAATGAAAAAGCAAGAAATCTACGTACAGTTTATAGACGCACCTGATCTTGCCCCAACGGTTGAAGAAAAGTGCAATGGCAGCGACCCATAGCAGCAACACAAACGCCACTATGAGAGCCTCTTCAGCCCGCACCACCACTCCACTTCCATCTGAGAGAAATAAAAAAACTTGACGTAAAAGACTATGTGCAAATGTGCAAGTTTCAATATATTTCAAACAATATACAATGTTATAATGGCATAATTGGCATAATGGCGAGATAGGGGAGTAGATTGGACTAATGTTTTCTAATAGAAAATTCTTAGCAAAATTATATAATAGATGTAATAGTAACTGAGAGACTACAGTCAAGGTTAGTACCGGTCATGTTAAGGTTATTATGTAACTGAATAAAAAACAAACTGGAGACATAAATGAAACAATGAGTGTGCATAGGATTTTGCTATTTTACGTGATATCCGTATCGATGAGTAGAGCTCGACGAACTTGCCTGAGATAATATAGGCTTAATACTAACCAATATTAGCTAAAGACAAATTGGCGATCATAATTTCTGGGTGAGCTGGATTTGTTGGAGGATGTAGTCGGCTAACTACTTCCGCTGGCGGACAGTCGGTGACTTTACTCCGCTCTGCAATTAACAATAATAAATGTGACTACATACAGACCATATGTCACGTGCGATGATTATTAACGCGGTGATGACTACCCGCTACGTTTTTTGGATTCTGGAGCAACAATGTCGATGAAGTATTTACTTACCAATTCCAATGAAATTTCAATTTAGTGCCTTTCAATTTGAATAATATTTGTAATTAAGACTACACTCACCAATCTTTTGTTGGTACTAACGAAGAAGCCAATTATAAAATACCTACCGCGTGTTGAAAGCGCTGTCTAAAAATTTCTATCAGGATCGAATTCTATATTAAGTTCTTTGCGAAATAATTTAGAAAAAAAATGCCAAATAGATTTATAAGTAGGTGATGTTCATTGCTCACCGATTTCTGTTGACAAATTGAAGCGCGTGGTGTGTGCAGGATATGCGGGAGTGGGTGATGGGTGCAATCGTAAGACTACTTCAGCAGGTGGACCACCAGTCACGCCACTCCATTCTATCGAAATATAAAAATTTGATTCCTCTGTATTCAACTAATTTTACAATAAAGTACTAGGGAAGCTGTCTGGAACAAAATAAAGAATTATAATTGTACTTATTCTAATGGAAACGAGTGCACATTAAGTAATGGGGATTTAGAATTTTTGGTTTTTCAAAATGTTAATGATAATATTGATATCAGAAATAGGGCAACTTATTTAGCAAAATAAATAATACAGTTACAATTTCGGTCGATTTGATAAAGCCATCAATTAGATTGCATACAATTATGCTTCAACTATAGTCTAACCTAATTCTATTCCTAATCTAAGTGATCTAACTGAACAATAATTTACAGGTTTACCACTCTCACCCGCGGAGATACGAGATGGATATACCGGTGATTTACGAGATGCCGTCTCCACTGCTCGCGATTCGGTTGCAGTTTCTGTAAATAATACGTCTCTTGCTTCAAAATATAAGGTAAGAAGAAGAAGTCTGTACTTACTCGTATCAATTTAGTTTACCTTTTTGTTATGAGGTTTTTGAGATTTATGAATTATTATTTTCAACTGAATTTTAATGATTTATAATTAATAATTGTAGTGATGTAAAATTTAAATTTTCATTAACTATACACTAATACTCGGACGACTCGACGAATCGATCTTGGATGATTTTTCTGTTAATTTTATTATAATTTTAGATCTAAAGGTTTTTAAATCTAAAGGTTAATATTAAATGTCTAATCTTAGGTTTCGAAAGCAGTTGGAATCGAAGTTATTCATATTTTGTTACAAAGTAAAATAATAAAAGAACTCAAACATTTGTCCTCAAGTGTTATTACAATTCACAGCAGTAGTGCCATTTGATATATCCGCGGTAATATTACAAATCGATACCTCGACACGTGTAAAATCGCAGTCAATTGTTTCTCAATTGCGAGCATAAACGTTATAAGTGTTACTGAAATATGTATGTATGAAAAACGCCGTTTAGCAAACTTTTTCTAAGGGCGAGCGTGCCTCCATATTTTTTTTCGATTTCGCAACGAAAATACTTTATTCTAAGTATTACATTTGATATTATGTATTATATATACTACATATGCTATGAATAGCGTATGTAACAAGTTCGAAGTTAGTGTGAATTTGTATATATAATGCCGCCAACTTGTTTAATTAGCCTTTCAATTAACAGCCTAGTCTCTTTATTATAAGGCGCCGTTCAACTAGCGGCCCGAATGATATACAGCCGTAGCGTCTATGTCAATATTTAATTAACTGACTGGTTGACGCTTAGACCATTCATACATTACAGTGACCACGTGACAAGAAGAAAAAGATGCAATATCTGACATTAGACATTGTTTATTTAATTATTTCGAAATATAAAAATCCTTATTTGGATATTAGAACCGAATCGCCTAACCCCGACTCACCTGGTACTGGTACCTGCATCTATTCTACCCCTAGAGTGTTTTTGTACGTCCGTAGGCGTAGAGGAGCAGCCTTCGCCTGCTGCAACGAAGCACTCCTGTACTTGGTTGCGTCAAGCTAGAGTTGCTATTAATGCCTTAAAATAGTTATACATTACCGATTCAAGTCATTTGCCTAGCTATTTAATTTGAACTACGAAGGTCAAGTAAAAAAAGTTGAAATTCTCCACTTTATAGCATCAAAGTATTGATTGAATTTAGGCGTTATTCATAATAAGTTAGGATACGAATTTCCTATAACAAAAGCAATTTTCTGTGAATGAGTGTCGTTGTGGAAGAGCGTTTTAAATAATGCGTTTCAGAAGGGTCTGGACCCTTTTGCCTTTGACATTGATCCCAAAACAAATTAAGGTACGGTAATCGTTTAGAATTTATTTAATTAGATGTGAAGTTGTTTTTATAAATATAGCCTTATTCTATTTATGATTCTATTTATAGCGTGCATGCGACGTAAATCCCCACACCGTTGCAAAATAAAACCCTTGATTTGGAAATTTTTGTACTCGGCTGATTTAAATCAATAAATCGTCACAAAAACACTTCTTTGAGAGACTTTTTACGCGCCTGATTTTAATCCTTTAACCGTCATAAAATCAAGAACTTGTTTGGCGACTTTTGTCCGAAGCTGACTTAAATACTCGAACGGTCACAAAAATAAAGCACTTTTTGGAAGATTTTTGATCGCAGCTGACTTAAATTCCCGAACCGTCACGAAAAGAAGCACTTGTTTGGAAGAGTTTTAGTACTACTTCTGCCTTTTGGGTTTCAGTTCTAAACAACGGATTTCGACTGACCAAAAACTACCGAGAAATGTTCCAATAGTTACAATTAAAATTTAAACCAGTTTTAGATGTTGTTACTTAGCTTACGATCTTTTAAAGTTATTCTGTCCAATAATTATTTTTAATACTTTTCAATTTGTAGCAACTAATCCACATCGTTACGTTAGTTAGAAAAATACTAAGAAATTGACCTTTATGAGTTATATGAGTTTAAATGGCTTCAACTTATTAGAAAAGTCTTCAATAGAAACAATGTTAATATATAGTTCAGAGTTGAATTACTTCTGTTTTATACTTTTGAAAAGTGTATTAGATAATAGTTTCATTGAGTTTAAAATGTTATGAAGAATATTTTACGGATGAATTATAAAATATTTAATATTTTCTTTGAGAACTATTATTAATTTTAGAAGTCTCAAAATTGCTAGAGATGAAAATTGTGTATTAGAAAAACATAATTGGTTGTTAAGATACTTAGGTGATTTGGTACCTTATATCTATATTTTTATCATCAACTGAACTGAATGAACATCATTGAAAATAATTTGTGAATACAAAATTACCAATTTCGATTTTCGACTATTTTTTCCAGTATAGATACAAAATACTTAAATTAGTTATACGTGTACATGTGTTTCTATATATTTAAATATATTGTACATAACAATCAAAAAAGGACTTAAAAGAAAACCCTGCGAGACTGAGACTTTTTTATGTAACTTTAAAGAACACTATAAAATAATTCCAATAAGTTTGAGTCGATTGATAGTTTTAGATGGCGTCGGTTTAAATAATTTTCGATTTAGTCTTTTATAACTTTATCAATAACAATATAATAATCGCTAAATTAGATTGATCTGCCTATCTGTTACATTCTTGACAAATGGTATAAGATAACCTAAACTCTGAAAGATCATGAGGACACTTTAGAAATCAACCGTATATATATATTGATTTATTTATAACATAAATATTGGGGGTAGTATGGGTAGTAAATCTCAAAAATTCACATGCGTTTACTATTTAGACTACTGGTTTATTTTTATGGTGCGTCTATACTGTGTAACAAAACATGTTATTCATTATTGTGGATGATATGTGATATAAGAAACGTACCTCGTCACATCGCTTCTTATCAATGTAGTGCAAAATGGACGTTATATAGCTATAGTTTTATGAAATGACTGAGGTAGACCCTAGCTGTAGCATACATCTCGTATACAGCTGATTCGATGGGGTACCTCACTCTAACACGTTTTATGTGGTGAGCGAGAGATCCGGAAGTCTAAACCCCTCCCCCATTACTTTCCTTACTACTTATTTTATTAAGTTGGCTACGTAATTGTGGCTCCTTTGGTTTTTAAAATATCCATAGACAATGATGATCACTTAATATAAGGTATCCTGCACGCTCACCAATTTTTTCCTATGAAAAAGAACATATTAATTTAGACGCACCATTATATGAAAGAGATACAAGCAGAAGTTCAGCACTTCGTATTTATCGCTTAATGGTATCGAACAATAGAAAGAAGTCCTGAAATATGAAACGTTATTAAAACTTTATTAACAAACTAAAGTCCTGAACAAGGCCGTGACTCATTTACAACTTCAGTATTTTACAAACAGCGTTTAAAAGGGGAAGTTTTGTATCCTCGTTTCGAAATAATTATTAAATTGTCCTCTCTTGTCTCTTCTGCATGTTTTATCAAATTAAATCTATTATATTAATGGTCAAACGATTAATGTTAGGAGACAATTATGCTTATGAGATGATTTTGTTTAATTGTATTTCTATACTATCTCTCGTAGTTTAATTTTAGAATGCTGTTTAGTTTTAGAATGCTGTTGGGATTGCCTCGGCACTGCAGCGCATCAGGCATGTTCTCCGAAGCCAGAACTGATGACTTTTATGCCATTATGCGAAAGCGAGCTGCTTCTATGATGCTGCGGTTTCGAGGTAGTTCTAATAGCATTCTGAAAATATTAGCTGATAAAATTAATAATCCTTTTATTAAACACTGGGCAGATATTCTTATTAATAAAGGAATACACCAACCCAACTAAAAAAAAAAAAACTATGGATCTGTTTTTATATGTATAAACGTATGATCTGAAATAAAATTATTATTATTATTATTATTAATTGTTCGACTTTTTATATAACAGGCTGTCCCTCGCAGTTTTATTTGCGTTTATGATTACTGCTTCACTCCTATGAGTCATAGCGTAATGTAATGTATACTATAGCCTATAATCTTCCTTAATAAACGGACTTACCAATACAATTTTTTAAATCGGTCTATTAGTTTGCAAACAAACAAACAATCAAATCTTTGCTCTTTATTAATGTTTGTATATAAATGAGTAGTAAACAAACGCATCAGACTGAACGAGCCCATGATCCTATGTCGAGTAGTTAGAAACACAAACAACACAAACGGAAACCACAATCTGATCACGACAAACATCCATATGGACAACAGACGTTTGCTTTGAGCGGGGATCGAACTCGCGACTGTTCGTGCTTCACTCAATTGCAGTGACCCTTGTGCAATCTGTCTTTCCTTATTTTATTTATATAAGGATTAATATATATACTAAAACTAGCTGTCCCTTGCGGTTTCATTCGCGTTCATGGTTACTGCTTCGCTCCTATGAGTCGTAGTGTGATGTAATATAATCTATAACTTTCCTCAATAAATAAACTATCTAACACAAAAGCTGAATGAGCAGAAAAGTCAAAATGTTAATAAAATGCTTTGATAGAACGTTAGTTGAGGGTTCAAGGACCTCTCGCTTATAAAGTGTTAAATTTGTATTTAAATTGATTTCGTGCTAGGTATGGAAATATCGTATGGAAACCTGCATACGATGTGATGCAACTCTGGAGATATTTTTAGATGTCCACCAAACCGTAGTTGAGCGGTGAAGCTGGTATTCTACTCTATAATAGGTACCGAGTCTTTGTTTTCAGCTTTCCTTTGAAGCCAGTTCAACTTATTGAAATAAAACTATTTTAAACGGATTTAAATCGCGTATATAAACTATTTTTATCATCCCGACGTCACGACTTGAATAACGTTCATTAATCAAAGAATTAAATTGAATTGAATAACGTTCCGGTTGCACGATTGTTATAACACTAACACGCTCCATCCTCGACTGTGTCTACACTTTCTACCAGATAAGATTGCAGCGAAGTCACATATTATAATAGTTATCTATATTTATAAAAGCGAAAGGTCACTCGTCACGTCTTAGAAACTACAAGTGTTAGGAGGTTCAAATTTTGCAAGGGGGTTATTTTTAAAACGTAGGTGCTTACTAAGCGGGTTTATACAAAATTCGACCCTAAGAAGGTAAAGCGGGGAATTTAAGTTTCTATGAAGCCGCGAGGGGCCGCTTCTATAAAATAAATATTCCTCAATAAATAAGCCGTTTTGTGGTGAAAGTCAACCAATATAATGAAAATCTCACCAGTCACGTTATTTCATTTTATTGCTTGAGTTGGTTATTTTAGATATAACGATAAAATACACGAAAATACATATTCACTTTCGTAAAATAAACATCGGTTATTATTAAAAAAACAATTGCGAAAGGGTTTACGATACAAAGAAACAGACGGTTTAAACATTATCCTGTTTTCACGATATATCGCTTCAGGGTTTTTTCCTTTTTAATCAATAACGTAAACCGTCGAGTTGATAAAAAAACCCCAGCAAAATTGTGCGGATACAAAACACACCCACCAGTCGGTTGACCTGACGTTGAAAAAGGAAATACTTTGGCAATGAATAAATATTTTTTTAATCAAAGTTCACGCGTTCAAGTGTTTTTAAGTCTTTAATGTCTGTGCAAATACTTTTTCCATTAAAAAGAATGATAGTCAAAAAAAATAATAATAAAAAGGATATTATTAACGAGGATCCGCCACCTTGTTCCATCGTGTAAACATAAAAATAAAAATTAATTTAGAAACCAGTGAATTTTATAACTAAAGATATAGTTTAATTCCATTGAATACTATAGATTACGTTTCATACATTTGTCGTATAAAATCTGTACACATTTCCAATTCTGACAATTTCCTAAATTGTCTCAAATGTCGTACTCAATATCTACCCGGATGCTAAGCAACTTCATCCAAATTCGGCTTTCTGGGTGCCAAAATCCATGACCTTATAATATATCTATCTGTATTATCAAATATGTAATGTAAAATGTTAAACAGTATTGTTACACACACACACACACACACACACACACACACACACACACACACATACACACACACACACACACACACACACACGCGCGCGCGCAAATTAAGTACACGTATACTTAGTAATTCTAACCCGGATTAGCTTAGAGTAGCTGTGATGAACGGTGAGGATGTGTGTGTGTTATATTCACTGATCCATCTCGGCTCTATTTTTTTATTAATGTCTATAAAAATAAACGTGAATTTAGCTAAATGTTCAAGCCTTTATAAGGAAGCAATTAACCAACTCCAACATACAATAGGGTACAAATTGCAAAACAATCTTGTTTGGTTAAATTTAGTTTCATCTTACAAAGATCATGGCAAGCTAATTAACTTGTTTAAACAAGATCTTCCGACTCCTGAACAGCGAACTATCTCCAAACTCGTAACTATGAGGGAGTTCAGGAAATATCTACATGCGAGTACGCGTAGTTTTACATAGTAAAAACGTCGCTTAAGTGTTATATATAATTATAATAACATTATATAATAATAATAAACCAATTAATTGTAATAAACTAATATTATAATTGCAAAAGTAATGCAGTCTCTCTGTCTTTGCCTACGTATTCATGACTTAATAGATTTGTCAGTTTGGATGAATAAGGCTTAAGTATATATTGAACATTGAAGGTCATAGGTTTTTGTCGTAAAATTAAAACGTGGAGGAGGTGAAATAGGGGATGAAATGTTTTTATGTATTTTATTATAATGATAGAGTGTGAATCTTAGTTTAATACGGTAATGAGGCTGTATAATCTGAAGTGTTGTAATGTTGTAATATATATATAAATCAAAACTGACTGACCGATATATTTACTGACTGATCGATCAACGCAGAGCTTAATCCGCTGGGTCTAGAAACATGAAATATTGCACTTACGTTCCTTACATATCGAGTGCAAAGGATTTTTGTAAATCCATTCCCTAAGGTTGAAAAGCGGGTTGAAAGTTTGTTAGGTATTAAATTCCTAAGTATACGCGGACGAAGCTGCGGAGAACTGCTAGTTTTTAATATATCTTTATACTATTACAAAAGACTGTTCAAAAGTTCCCGACGAATTGATAATCTCTTCTTTTTGCCAGTCGGTAAAAAGTGAACCGACTCTAAAAGCAAAATGGTTGTTTATTTAATTCCATAAAAAAATTAAAATGAAATTAATATTTTTTGGAAGTCGTTTAAAAACGGAATACGTCGGTAACCTCAACTTGCGAATATTCGAGTTAAAATGTTTCAGAATTACTTCCAATACATGCTTGTTTCCGTGCGAAAAGCCACGAACAAAGATCATTGAGTTTTACAAATGAATAATTTGTATTCACAATACATTTCAGCTTTATCATTAAGGAATACGTTACGAGGAAATCTGTGTTTCGGAACACTGATATGTATTTCTACATAGCGGATTTAAAGCCTATTCAAATGGCTTAAGAGGAGCAACCTTTGTTTGACAATCGGATGATGAGGTCCCTCTTTTGCTCAATGGTTCGTGCATTTAGCAGACTATGGATGTATGTATGTGGGTTTGCACCTTTGTGCCACAAATATATTTAGACCAAACTCGTGATTTGGACAAATAGCATGTCGTTTCATTCTTTATAAGGACGCGAATGTTATAGAAAGCATAAACATTTGGATAATTCAAAATGGCCGATTTTGAACGCCATAATATGAAAAAGAAATAAAACGACGAACTATGTCAAGTGGGGTATCATTTTTAGGTTTCTTATTTCGTTTATCAATAAGAATTTTACCGATTAGGATTTATAACCATTTCAAGGCAGTAACGATTCTCACTCATAGGCTTTTAGACGGAACTGATATTAATACGGTGCTGCTGACTGCGGATAGTCTACGCTGTCGGGTTTTTTGATTTATTAATTTAATTTCTTGTTTTTAGTTTATATATATTTGATTTTTAAGAAAATAATTATTCAATAATATTCATGTCCGTCCGTAAATGATAATGCAGATTACATAGAGCGCGAGATTCTCGAGTACATACATCAAGCAGCCGCTTCGCGCCGCATCGCATTCGCTCTCAATCGCACACGTGTTTTTATATACAAACTAGCTGTCCCTTGCGGTTTTACTCGCATTTATGGTTACTGATTCACTGCTATAAGTCATAGCGTGATGTAATATAGCCTATAGCCTTCCTCAACAAATAAACTATCTAACACAGAAATAATTTTTCAATTCAAACCAGTAGTGCCTGAGATTAGTGCGTTCAAACAAACAAACAAACTTTTCAGCTTTATAATATTAGTATAGGTTTACTGTATTTTTCTCATTAACAAAAGACAGAATAGTGGAACATTTACGTACTTTTACATAATGAAGCCATTACGCCTAATGTACAAGGGTTTGGCGTATTACACAAGTATACGAAATCCCATAGAAAAATTCCCATGGGACTTGTAGGTGTGTTATGTCTAATTAGAATGTTGTTTTATTTCCGGTAGCTTCCTATAGTTAATTACTCCATG
The DNA here is from genome assembly GCA_037950945.1 of Hypolimnas misippus. NCBI lineage: Eukaryota > Metazoa > Arthropoda > Insecta > Lepidoptera > Nymphalidae > Hypolimnas > Hypolimnas misippus. The sequence continues at coordinate 11,126,429 of JBBEEQ010000006.1, forward strand.
GATTCATTTGTAAAATGTATTCTTTGTAATAATAAGTAATTTCCAAAAAAACTACTTTCAATTTGAATTAATGAAAATCTATTTTGTATAAAATGTTGGCGAAAAACCAAAGTGAAAATGCTCCACTTTTGAGCCAAGTAATCGAGACCGCGTATTGGTTAGAACACGTCGATCTCAACTGATGATCACGGATTCAAACCCCGGCTAGCACCTAAGTTCTCAAATGTTTAATGTGTGTTCTAATTCATCTGGTGCTCGGCGGTGAAGGAAAACATCGCGAGGAAACCTGCATGTACCGGGAAAAATTCTAAAACATGTATTTCCGCTCCGCTGTGAAGCACCGTGGTGAATTTAACTCTTAGCAGTTTTACCTAACAGTTGGGCACTTACAGGTTATTAATATGAGCAAAGAAACTTGCTATTAACCCCCAAATTTGACAATGTATAACCCTGGCATACATGAAATTTGAAAATATATTTTGTTTAAAAAATTGCAAAAATAACGTGGTATAAAATTGGCAATGTATGTTGTGGCATACATAAGTTTTCAGGAAAACTAAGCTTTTTAGATTTTGTTAATTATTTTTTTATTATAGTTTTATGTGTATCAATTACATTTACGAAAACAAAAAAGATGAAGAAGAATAGGATACCACGCTACTCACGCAACACGTGTGTCAGAATTGTTTCCGCTAGGAACAGGTTTCATAGGAACAAAAAACACGAATTTATGAACATTATTTGCATTCTGGAATCATTATAAAAAAAATGATTCAGTTCAATTGTTCTATCGATAATTTCTCATCTCTAATTCTTATGTTTAGTTAGAAGTGCACAATGTTAGTCTGCTTAAATATAATAACTCGAAATAAATAAAGACATGATACTCAAGACTTCTTTCTATAAAGGTACCGACTTCAAAAGAAAAAATTCGTTATTTCGTTTATTACACGACATATTTTTAACTACTATACTGAACCGATTTTGATGAAATGTTTACGAGAAATTCGAATATAAAAAAGAGAAATTTTAAAATCGGTTAAGACGAAGTTCAGAAGTAACAAACATTAAAAAGAAAATTGAGAACCTCCTCTTTTTTTAAAGACGGTTGAAAATAAAACAAAATTATTCATTTATAATTTCAAAATATGCTTGTGATAGTCGGCATTTTCGGATTTCTGATTCCTACATTAACATCTATACTAATATTGTAAAACTGAAGAGTTTGGTTCGATTCGACAAATTCTTTTTGTGTTAGATAGTTTATTTATTGAGGAAGGCTATAGGCTATATTACATCACGCTGCGACACATAAGAGCAAAGCAGTAAACAAAAACGCGAGTGAAGCCGCAAAGGACAGTTAATTTAATTATAAAACGTGTAAACATAGTCGGCGATCGCTTAATTTACCCTAATAAGTTACGTCTCTGTGGGGAAATTAAGTTGTGAACAAGATAGACGAAGCTTCAAGTGACAACTACCCGTGCTTCGTGTCAAAATAAGTTACAAGCTGATTTGTATCGAGATTCTGTAGGTCTGTTTCATAGTTACATGAAATGTAATACATATTTACTTTGTATTATGTTATTTTATGTAATACTACATAAGACAATTATGATAATGTTTACATGTAATTCACAGCGTTAAAGAAAATACAATACATACATATAATTTTATGACTTTGTTGTTAGTTATCTTTTGTTTCGCGACTTCATTCGCGTTACTGTACATTTATCTTTAAAATAAAACGCATATATATAAAATAGCGCCTATGGTTACGTAGTTTACTTCGCATGTATATAATATGCCATAGTTTTGATTTGACTTGTTTTGTTTGCAATTACTTCATGAAGAAAAATAAAAAAATACTCGATTGTTCCAAGTTGAGACTAAAATTAATCATGACCGCAATTTTAATCGTATAACAATGATAAGGTAAAAACAATTCAAGCTTGTGTCTGCTGTTGCTCAATTAATTGAAAATCGCGAATAAATTTACGATAATATAATTTACTGAATACTTTAAATATTGAAAATATACCACTAACACTTAGTTAATTTTATTTTATTTTAAATAGTTATTTATTATAACAGTAGTTGTAAAAAGTAAATCCAAAAGAAAATTTATATTTTATGCAAAGAATCAATGCTTTTATTTAAAAAAATTATGTTTATTTTAATTATAAAGAGATTAGATTAATTAAATGCATATACAAAGAAAATATATATTAAACTATTTACATCTTAATTAATACAAAAAATAAAAAAAAGGATTATTTTTTACAAAACATTGTAGACCTCATCTAAGCCACATTTGATTTGTAAATAGTAGAAATAATAAATAAGAACTTAGATGGCTTAGTGGTTAGAACACGTCGATCTCAACCGATGACCGTGGGTTCAAACCCCGGCTAGCACGGCTGATTTTTCAAGTGCTAAATTAGTTTAAATTCATCTCGAGCTTGGCGGTGAAGGAAAACATCGTAAGGAAACCTGCATGTGCCGGGAGAAATTCTGACACATGTATATCCGCCAACCCGCAGTGGAGCAGCGTGGTGGATTAAGCTCTAAACCTTCTCCTTAATAGGAGAGGAGGCCTTTGCCCAGCAGTGGGATATATACAGGCTGTTACTTTACTTTTTACTTTACTAGTAGAAATAACGGTTAGCGTGGTATGGTCATGTTATGCGGAGGGATGAACGCCATTTGACATGAAGAGTTTTAGATATGCGTGTTGATGGATATGTGGGTCGAGGTAGACCAAAGAAGAGATGGATGGATTGTGTGAAAGTTGATATGAATAAGGTATAACTTCTGAGATGACGGCTGATAGACGAGAGTGTAAGAGGACATTTTACGCCGACCCCACATAAAGAGGGAACAGGGTAGGAAGAAGAAGAAGAAGAAGAAATATGAATCACCAAAATACACACCTTAAATAAAATCATATTATATTAATCACCACACGAGCTACCAATAAAGTGCTCAATTTAAACCAGTAGGCATTTAACAAAAGATCCGTTCGTAGCAACACGCGATAAATAATACACCGTCCATAGTTTTGTTCGACCACTGTCACTATAAAATTAATTGGAACTCCATTCCCATCGATCTATGGCCCAAGGACTTGTATGAGACTTACTAACCTTGGCCATTGGTGTAATTTGATGTATTGTCCGATGCTATTCGCTATTTGACTGTTTGTCTCACAATATAAATTAACCATTTCCATTTGTCGTGAACGCTAATGATATTTTGGTCATCAATGTAAATTACAAATATTTTTATCTATTCAATAATGTAAATTTACATTTACAAAACAAATTATTGAATACAAAAAAAAATTGTATTTGGTAATTGGTGATATAAATTAATTAAATATACCTTATGGATAAACTCAAACTTAAAGAAGGATCCTCCTTAGGGGTCAATAGCACTTGTAAGTTTTACGCTCGTAACTAATTTAAAACAACTCTGTCATCTAGTTACAGTTACGTAGTAAGTTATTACGTAAGCTGTACGGCAATAATAAGGCACTGACATTAAGTTTTAAAAATTACGTATAAAAGATTTAAATTAAAATAATTACTCTATTCCATTTCTATAAAAAATTATCTAATAAAAAATACGAGTTCGTGGGACGTCTCACAGATGGTAAACTACTTAGTCGTAACTTGAAAGCGCTCTTATATATTAGTACAAAGAGGAACAACAAGTAGGAAAAAGCCGATTAGCCCTGCGCTGCGCTGATTAGCGCGACACATTGAGTCTAAGCATAAAATGTTTTCAATTCCATCTAAGGACCCAAAACACAATTACGACGCGACGTCGCATCGTGAAACATTATGGCGTCGTGAAGACATCGCATCGGAAAAATCCACGACGTGTATTATATTATATAATAAAAACTTTAAAAAATAATTATTTAATTTGCAAAAAAATAAATATTTCTTACAACATTTTGAAGTTCTAAATAGAACCTCTTACTTTTTCGAATGCAGTTGAAAAAACGATGATTTTATTTCAAATAAAAATATATAAATAAGTAAGTAAGAATAATATAACAATAAATAAGTAAATATTGTAGTAAGTAAACGTAACGCTAACAGACATTTTACATCAAAAAATGGATTAGATGCTGTGTCGTTGAATTCTGTTTACTGTTGCTATGCATTTTTATCATTACTACATCTTCTACTAACAATTCGCAAATCGAAAATGTAAAATGATTCCGTACTTTTTCTAATAGGTATGAGGTTTTAAACAGTTTCAAAATTGCTGTATATTTCTTTAAAAATCGCACGTCATACGAATGGGCTCGGATAGACAAACGGAATTCGACATAGGTTTAATTCAACTCAATTTAACCAAAAATGTACTTTATTTAAATACATCTTATAAGCTCTGTCTGTCAACTTTAAAGTGTGTCAATTAAGAAATTTATCTATTAATCTCTTTCGAATCGTCAATTTACAAGTTTATCAGTCAATTCAACGTGAAGCTACTACCGGCTCGGAATGTGGACTCAACTTGAAAGAGCCTGCTGGCACTTTAAGGATGTTTCCACGTCTTATGAATTAAGTCCAAATATTTATCATCAATTGTTCATCATTTATTACGTTTGATCGAGCTAAAATATACTAATGAGATACTAGTTTGAACCAGTCAAAACTGGTTTGTACCAGTAATTTATTATAAGTGATACTCGGTACTTATACATGTAGTAGAAAGACAAATTGTGTAATCCGTCAATGTCCGTGTAATAATGACCGACGGCCGCGGATCTAACTCCGTTTTACTGGTTTATTGGTGTTTGGAATATTTATCTCTAGGCGAAACTAATAAAAGTCTACCAGATGTGATCAATCTTAATGCCTCCGATCTATAAAAAAGGAGGCTTTGTAAGAAACGATTTATGTCTTTTTTGCGTGTTGAATATAAAGATGCTCGTAAAAAGTATTATTTAGGTTGATAATTGACACATTTTATCAACTGGGTATTTAGGGGTCCGTACCCAAAGGGTATCAATGGGACTCAGTCTGTCCCTCTGATGTCCGTCTCCCTGTTCGTCTATCAGTAGGTATCTCATGAACCGTTTACTAACCGTTGAAATTTTCAGAATGTTGTCGCTAGAATCATAAATAATAATAAACTTATCAAATGCGATTGCGAAATATTGCAAACTAACTGTTTCACTCTCGTTTATGGTTACTACTACGCTCGTTACGCTTGCTACGCGCTTGACTCGTTTTATATCTTCAATATACTTTATAAAGGTGCGTCTAAACCTGCGCACGTGTACGAAGTGTGCCGTTCGCGTGCATACCTTGATTCACGTGAGAGTCTTGGTCTGAACCGCGCATTCATTCCGACGTTTAGACATTTCTTGAATTTTAATGATTAAATACTTTTATATAATTATATATGTCAAAGTGTTTTTATCAATATTTTTAAACACTTTTAAGCGCATTTCATATCGTATTTGTTAATAAAATAGCTGAAAACTTTAATACTTAACCAATATAATTGTTTTTTAAGATTCGTGAGTTTCGTTTTGGGATGTATTTATTTACTAAAAAGTCAAGTAAATGCCAATAGATTATAAATGTCATATAGAAATAAAATAATAAATAAGATTATCACGATATCATATACATTCAATGTTTTAAGTACTGTTTACTCGACGGTATCAGCCGCGAGTTCGTACTCGCCTCGTATTCAGGCCAGCGCACTTTCGTGAAACGAGGTATAAGATGCGCGCTAACATGCGCAGTTTTGAAAGGTCTTAATAAACATTTTGTAATAATGTAATACAATACAATTTAATAGACAATACATGTATGCATCCAAAGATATAGATTGATGAATAAGGATTGTGCAAGTTATTTATTAAATGGTATACGTTGCTAGTACTTAATTTAATTAATATGTTACGTATATATTAGAGAACCCTGGCAACTTGCCGGAAGAAAATTAGAAAAGGAAAATGTATTGTTTTAATTCTACTGACGTAAAACACAGTTCTATGGACTGCGGTAAGAAAGAACAACTTAATAAAATGTCTGTCCATTCATTTTATAGGTGTGACAAAACTATACATTATCGACGAGGTGACCACGAATATGTTACGCTTATATAACTTACGATATCAAATACGTAATATTTAATATCGTAATTTTTTACTGAAAACATTGATTTTGTGATGTTTACTTAATTTTCAAACGCTACGTTTGATGCAGTTTTAGGGGAAGATATATATTCCATAACGAAAAAAAAAACATTTTTGAGATATTTCTCATACCATATAATACGAGTATCTATTGTTATAGAAACTCGTATTATATGGTTAGTTACTACAGTCTACGAAATGTGTTATCTGAAAGCAGGCTAATTACAATCACCTACTGCTACCCCAAATACGTTTTGACAATTGATTTCTGATTTTAGCATTAACGAAAAAAATTAACTTTAAAAATTTGCATTGCGATAGCGATAGCTCCGCGTAATAACCCGTCTGGCTAGTATAGTATTCACAGAAGGTGATTAAGTATAATAATAATTGACTCTCGATAATCGACTAAGGGGCGCTAAGCCGGATTATAGCGCCGGCTTGATAAATGGCTCGGCCGGCGCTGAAATTCATGAATTTGGTATAATCGTTTATGAAAAAGGTGTTTAATTTTTTTCGTTTTCTTTCATGTATATTAATAAAGTTGTTAATTATAAAGTGGAAATTGTTTTTTTTATATAATTTTTACAGGTTATTATTTTTAAATGCTTCTTATTATAGTATTGTAGACAATCGTATTATAACAATAAAATTATTTTGTAACTAAGACCATTTCTTTAATATAAAATAAGCTTGCGGGACAGCTGATGTTAAGTGATCACCGCCGCCCATGGACCTTTGCAGCTTCAGAGAAACAACAAAAGTGTAACTAGCTTAAAAGGAATGTGAGATGAATGGCTTCCGCTCTCTCACTCACTGTACAAAACGCAGCTAGCTACTTTACGCCTTCTGTGAGAGTGAGATACTGCCCCGATCAAGCGAGCCCGTATACAAGCTGTAGTCAGTAGACAGCTACGCACTACCTCAGTAAAAATCGGGAATCATCCATTCCCGTCAAAAAATTAAGATTGATAAGTGCTTGGAATTTTTTTGGTAACGCTTTCGATCAAAGGCAATTAATATATTATTAGATTTGAAAGTCCTTGCGTCATAACTTTTTCATATGATTATAGCTTTTACTTTCACGATTATTATAGGTGACACTCGCAATTCCACTTATGATGTGATATAATATAACCTTCCTCAATAAATAGGCTATCCAATGCAAAAAAAAACTTACAAACCTTCAAACAAATTTTAGCACTTTATAATATTAATGCGATGTTAAAAAAAGGAATTTTGATAGAAATCCTTTGGACATAATCTCAAAATACACGTAGTGTGTACATATGCGTATTGTTTAAGGACAAAATCTGCTTTAACACGAACAAAGCCGCGAACAAAATGTCACACAATATAAAGTTAGTATTAAATCACGATGAAAATATAACCACGTCTTTTAAAATATAGGATTGAAAATTTAAAATAATTGATATTAATCGGTTAAGGGTATGTGTGTAAGGATTTAATATAATTGCTTTTATTATTTTAATTAATTCAAATTTAAATTATAATAATAATTATTATTTTTAGGGTTCCGTACCTTAAAAGGAAAAACGGAACCCTTATAGGATCACTTTGTTGTCCGTCTGTCTGTCTGTCTGTCTGTCTGTCTGTCTGTCTGTCTGTCGGGATGTCAACCCTTTTTTCTCAGAAATGCATAGACGTATCATGTTGAAATTAATATCATATACTCAAGTCTACGATGACATGCGGCCGTGAAAATATTAAAGTTCTAAGTCAACGCAATCAAAAGATAATGGAAAATATGTCGTATATTTTGACCATTTTAGCGTTTTCGCAAGGGAATCAAAACCTATAGGGTACTTCCCATTGACCTAGCACGATGAAATTTGGCAAGAAGTAAGATCTTATGGTACAAATAAAGGAAAAAATCTGAAAACTGTAAATTTTTGTATGTATGTTTGTCTGTTTGTAAGTTTGTCTTTCAACCTTTTTCTCAGAAACGCGTGAAGGTAACAAATTTTTATCAACGTCAAGTACTCAGAGTTGTAATTACTAAGAGCTGTGAAAAAATCAAACTTCTAAGTTAACGCAATCAAAAGATACGGTCATTTATATCACATATTTTAAGTATGATAGCGTTTTTAACGTTTTCGCAAGGGAATCAAAACCTATAGGGTACTTCCCATTGACCAAGCATTATGAAATTTGGCCAGGAGCAAGGTCCTTTAGTATACATAAAGGAAAAAATCCGAAAACTGTAAATTTCTGTTCGTGTGTCTGTCAGTCTGTACGTCTGTCTTTCAACCTTTTTCTCAGGAACGCGTAAATGTATCAAGTTGTAAATTGATCAAGCGGAAAATATATTAATCTTAGAATTAAAATTATATGTACTTGTAACAAATTAACATAGAAGTTGACCATGGTCAAAAAAACAATTTTACAAACACTGAGAAGAAATTTGAATCAATACGAAAACATTAAAAAGCAGCAAACCTTTATAAACAACGCAATGCAATCTATATATCGCAGCTAACAAAATGATAGCGCGATGCAGCGTACAAGTAATGCCATCTATTACAACATTATGACATTAACTGTGATATAATTCTGCTCGATTAATAAAAATTTTTATTTTAATTATTATTTAAACGCGCTAAAAATTATAAAATAAACTTTTCATTTAAAAGTTTTATCGTCGATTTATAACGTCATTACGTAATTAACATTCAATATAAGAGCTTCACGCAATTTGATTTAAGTACTCGTATTGACTTAGTACGAAAATTTTAAAATTAAATTCAAACAGATCGAGTTATTTAATTTACTTATTTATCTACACATATAAGTCTTCTGGTTATTAGTAATATAATTAGTTATTTATAAATAAACAATTAGTTTTGTTCGAATTAAGGACTAATTATTTTCGTCTTGGCAACACTAATACATATTTCAATATTTTGATTGATAATGTAAATCTAAATATTTTACGAACGTAGTGTAGGGGTAGTGGAGTGTAGTAGAATATAAATAAAAATAAAACGAGAAAAAAATATAATATAATTATGTTGTTAATGTCAAAGTCAATAAGTTAGTTCATTGAAATTGTCAAGAGATGGCGCTAGGTGATCCTGAATCGCGATATAACTTTTTTTTTTGAAAGTATAAGGTGTATTAGTACTTAAAATAAAATTTTGTGTTTCCATGGATTGCAACGATGATCGTGTTTTAAATTAAAGTGCTCCTAAGTAGTTTCAAAATAGTTCCAAAATAAATATTTTTGGGACGTGATCCATATTTACATAATATTTGATTATATTTAAGCGACTTCTAAAAAGGAGTGTTTTCAATTCGACCTTGTATTTAATTTTTTTTTTATGTTTGTTCGCCGATTACGCCGCCATTTGGGTTAGTCTTGGGCCTAACCGGTCACCACAGAGAGCGCTCAATTTAGTTCATAATCCAAGGATGAACTAGTTCGCTCTATTAGTTCATTAGTTCTTTTTTTGAAATAATTTAATAAGAACAATAAATAAAGAAAAAAATATAGTTATGATTATTGCAAGTTTTGTTTATTTTTAAGTAAAAAATACAAAGTATTACATGAAAATTTTAGGCGCGTACAAAAAAAGTAAATAACTCGGTTGGTCACATCGCGCCACTGTCTAGTAAAGTGGACGCTAAAAGAAATATAAAAAGAACTAAGAGCGGGATTTTCAATGAACTAGTTCGCATAGTTCACTTAAAGGAGCGCTCTTCCCGCCTAGGTCGTTCGCGAACTACCCAAGCCTAATTTGGGTACCGATTTTCAAAATTTTATTTTTGTTTGAAAAGGTATACTTCCAAGGTGGTCCCATTGTCTTCAGGTCAGGATCAGATGATGGGATCCTGGAGAAATTGAGGGAACTCCTCAAATATTATAGGCAAGCGTATACCGATTTAGGTATTTTTGATAGTAACTTATGTTGGAACTGATGATGAAGACCACAAATGGTGTAGATGGGTTAGTCTTATATAGATTTCTATAAGTTTGTACGGAACCCTCGGTGCGCGAGCCCTACTCGCACTTGACCAGTTTTTTTAATTTATAATTTAGAGGTAATGCTGCCAGTGTTTTGGGCACCTTGCTTCACTATGACATCGATAGTTACTTAGGCTTAATATAGTTATTTTTAATTTTTCTTTCTTCTTTTTATTTTAAATAGAATTATTTGCTTATGTCGGAAAGTGTTGTATTTATTAAATTAAATTAATCTTCAATTTAAATCTTATCTTAAATGACTATTGAACAGTAGACGTTAATTGATTAAATTAGTAGTCGAATAATTTTTATCTTGCATGTAATTAATATATAAGTTTAAAAGCATGTTAGATATTATTTATAAGATATATAGAGAATAGAAATGAACCAATTTTAAAAGACCATACAACCTTAACACTTTTAATAGGTCTTAGGCTTGGTGCCAAAATAATTCAACCTCATTTTTGCCACTGTGGACAAAAAGTTGACGAGTACGGCCACCACGGTCTTTTTTGTTTTAAAAGCGCTGGCCGTCTCTCTCGCCACCATGCTATAAATGATATCATCCGTCGGTCTCTTGCCAGTGCAAAAGTTCCGGCAACATTAGAGCCGATTGGCTTAATCCGCAAAGACGGTAAGAGACCAGACGGTATGACCCTTGTAGCCTGGAGGCTGGGTAAGTCACTGGTGTGGGATGCTACTTGTGTTGACACCCTAGCAGCATCTCACATCCAGTCGGCGGCATCGATGGCGGGAGCAGCGGCAGCAAGTGCCGAACATTCCAAGCGGCGCAAATATGAAAGCCTTGACGAGGCTTTTATCTTTGCTCCGTTTGGAGTGGAAGCTCTTGGTCGTTCTCTTTTTAAAGACCTCTCAAAGAGGCTTTGGGAGTCAACTGGGGACCCAAGAGCTGGCAGCTACCTCGGTCAAAGGATTAGCTTGGCCATTCAACGGGGTAATGCTGCCAGTATTTTGGGAACTTTACCCAGATGCAGTGGCTTAGATGAGGTCTACAATGTTTTGTAAAATATAATCCTTTTTTTATTTTAATTAAGATGTAAATAGTTTAATATATAATCATTTTAAAAATGAATGTAGTAGGTACAAGTAAACTAAAAAGGTAAAAAAAAAAATCTTCAATATTTTGAAGTCGGTGCCAAGTATTTGAAGTCAGTTTCGAGTACAATCTTTGATGAGTATGTATGTATGTGTTATTTACTGGCGCCGACTTCAAAATGTTGTAATTTTTTGTTTGAATTTTAATTTACTTGTACTTATTAAATTTGTTTTTAAAGTCAGTTAGTTACCAAAAACTTGTGATAACATTCATTAGTCTTGATAAGAAAACCATTTTAGTCCAAAATAGTGAACGGCTAACCTTCAACGGTTATGAAGGTCAAGATACAATTGCTCCGTGTAAAATCATCACGAAAATAATAAACAGGCCTTTTTAAAGAATAACAATAATTCTTATTTTTTGACGGACACGTTGGCGCAGTGGTCACTGCAAATGACTGAAGCGCTAACGGTCGCGGGTTCGATCCCCGCTCACGGCAAACGTCTGTATTGGCCATACGGATGTTTGTCGTAGTCTGGGTGTTTGTGTTAGTGTTGTGAGTGTTTCACGCGATCTTAATGGGGGCCGTTGAGTGTGATGCGTTTATTTATTTATTTATTTATGGTAAAACCTGTAGACTCACTACAAATGATTGAATTTATGATATTTAAAAGCCAATTAAATCTGAATAGACGCAATTATGATTGTGAGCGTGTTCAACAATAAGCCTGCATTCAATTATTCAGTTATCAATTTATCGCACCTGTTTTCTAGTAAAAGCGAACATAATGACCGCTAGTAGCGTGTAACCTAAAAGGCATAAAATATAATCAGTGTGTATAATATAGTTTTTGTTTTATTTGGACTTGTATAACCACTGGATACACGGAATGGCAATTTGATTATATTTTTATTACTTTGTATGTAGGAATAATTAAAAGACTTTAATTTTTTTAATTATTCAGGAGGTTTTAAATTTGTTGGAGACTTTGTTCTTGTATGTTCCATTATTATTCTTCTAAACCGGTTTCCGGACCGGAACTGGTTAATTATTTTTTAAATGTTTTGTTACCTCAAACGTCTGTAACTTCGTAATCGATTTTGGAAATTATTTTTATTTGAAAGAATATACTCTCCGATTCGTTCCATAGAATTTTCATCAAAATCAGATTAGTAGTTTTGTTTTACAATGAAAATAACTAAAATAAGTAATAGTCAGTAAGTAGGAAGGCTGTTTGTTTGTATTTGTGATTTTCAGGAAATAATTTAAAAACCTATAGAAAATATTTGAAAAAATCTGACGAAAATGAGAAAAATTTGGATTAAAAAATTTCCATGTAAAAAGTAAGTCTTAATTAGTACCTCTCTGCAGAGTCAGGGCGGACGGCTACAATGATATAACATTGAAAAAACCTACATTTTAAGTCAAAAATATTTTAGGTATGTTCTTTTGTACATCTGCCGATCCGCAGTGCAGCCGTCATGGATTCAACTCAATATTATATTTCTAGAGTAAAACGAGAACCACATTAATTTATATAGAGGTTTTAATTTAAATATTATGTTTATTTACTAGGCAACGCATTCAACGCGGATATTATGTTGTAAATATTTAATATTCTCTGTTTTGTAAATACTACATTGTAAGTTTATTTTTAACTGGCTTTACTAAAAGCCAAAATAAAATTCTGATAATCCGTTCGTCACTAAATTTCAGACGATTACCCGCGGGGTTTGGCTTGTTTGTTTGTCTTTGATATGCAATAGATCCTGATATATTATTTATTAAAACATTTCTTGAAAAATATGTACTTAAATAGCGAAAACCCCATCCAAAACGAGGCAAAAATAGTTTTTTTTTTTAATTTAAAGAGTATATAAACATACATTTATTCAAATACAGAACCTAATTTTAATTTTTATCGAGGTTAAGTATCTTTAGAAGTCGGTTAAAAATGTATATTTTTCTTTAAACCATTATAAATCAATAAAAAACTAATTTTACGTATCCGAAACCAAAATTATACAATTTAAAAATATAGAGTTGCTATTTTGACTTATGAGGCATTAGAATAATCTGTAAGAACGTGAAATAGTATTCTAGAAATTTAATATTCAGGACTTTTGTTAGTATAAAGTATCTTCTATGAACTTTTAACGTCACTAAAACACAATTTGCCGTATTAATGCAATGTTTTAACAAAAAAAAAAAAAGTCAATACATTTTTATTTTTATTTATAATGTACTAACATAGAATAAATTAGCAATTTATTTTTGCATAAAATTATCTATAGAAACACATTTGCCTAATAATTGTATCTATACAATTTTATTAGTGTATATTAAAGTGTTAAATAGATAGAGAAATACTGTCGCAAGGTTTTAGGAATTAATACGTCTTATCGTATGCTGAAACAGTATCAATTGAATCCTATTAAGTGTAGCGTAACGTAACTTTAAACGTTAAATAAAATTACTTTTAGTTTATTGTTGACTAATCTGCTTCGACTCGTTAATTTGCTTTTAACTTTGGAAATCGTATTAAAATATTTTATGTTACACCCGTAAAGTAACATATGGACGCTGATAAGGAATATTATGTATATTAAAATAACATAATTACGTAGAATTGACCTGATGCTTCACCTGTAATCAGCATGAATCACAATTTCTGATCATCTTACAGCAGAAGTATCGTATTGGGGCTCGTTAAAACGATTTCTATGCATAGATTTGTGGTTTTTATTTTAAATATTATTGAGTATGTCATATATACTCTAACGGTGCTATGATTAATGTTACAAAATATACATCTTCAATTTGTATCGTAATAACGCTTCGTCACTATCCGTAATTGACTAATGATGTAATGTCACAGTAGATTAATAGTATCGTGCGTGTTCATATCACTCAATTATGTTCTATGATAAACATTAATGTGCTTTTCTTAGAATCACGGTTGAGTAAACCACGCATAATATTTTTAACTAGCTGGTGCTTGCGACTGAGTCTGCGATGTCTGATGCCTACGTCATAGTAGCTTTATGCATGCAAAGTCTCAGCCCGATCGGTTTAAAATTGACAAAGTTTCATTCTAACTTTTATGCCCTATTTTATCCCCTTCGGGGTAGAATTAATCGAAATCCTTTCTTAGCAGATGCCTACATCTTAACATTTACCTGCATGCTAAATTTCAGCCCGTCCAGTGGTATGGGCTGTGCGTTGGTAGATCACTGTCAGTCACTGTCTGTCACCTTTGAGTTATATATATTTAGATATTGGCTGCCCCTCGCGGTTTTACTCGCGTTTATGGTAACTGCTTTTCTCCTATGAGTCGTAGCATGATGTAATATAACCTATAACCTTCCTTAATAAATAAACAATTTAATACAAAATCTTTTTTTCAATTCGCCCCAGTGGTTCCTGAGATTAGCGCGTTCAAATAAACAAACAAACTCTTCAGCTTTATAATATTAAGTATAGATAAGAATGAAGTATCTTATTAGTTGTAACATAATGTTTTATAGCTTATAAGCTTTCTCAATAAACGGTCAATTTCGCAAAAATCGGTGGCGTAAATTAACCCCGTACCTGGAGAACATCGAAGCAAAACTTTTAAAGGAATAGTAGAACTTAGTTTTTTTAAATCCTTTAGTTGCGATTATTTATTTTATATAAAAGGTGTGTGCAGTTTAAGATTGATGAAAGAAATAATCTATTCTAAATAAGACCACAGACTTTGACAGTAAAAAGCGAGTATATGCTTGAGTCAAGTAGAGTAATGTTTTTTATTGATTAAATGTATTTTTTATGCACAAAATTGTGGATAAAAATACAATAAAATATTAGCATTCTTCACTCATGCACACTGCGTTTTATACGCCTCCGTCCGTCCACGCATTTTCATAAAAAGGAGCATAAAGTTGCTTCACGTATTAATATAGATTTTATTATTAATAAATAAATTCAACTTACCAATCTGTCGTTTCGTTCTCTCTTTCCTAAATCCATATTTTGCTCCTTTTCTCGCGCGCAGAATTTCTTTCCGTTTAACCCACCGTTCGCCATCTGTAATAAAAATTAATGATGTCACATGAAATTGATTTAAAAATTCCTTGTAATATCGTTTAATATAAATTATAAAAGAGTAATAACTGGAATTTCATTTAAGGATTTGATCGTGAAGGGTTATGAATTATATTTTATATTAAAATTATAATTAGGTAACGTTTCTTTGTAAGTTTGTAAGTATAGGGTAATCTCGAATACAACTGATTCGATTTGAAAAATTATATATGCGTTGGATAGCCCGAGGATTCAGCAAGGTTATAAGCTATTTAAGCGACTTCAAAAAAAGGAGTCTTCTCAATTCGACGCGTATATATATTTTTTATGTTTTTTATAAATGCGAGTGAACCTGCAAAGTGACAGCAAGTCCTTAATAGAATGAAAGGGATTATAAGAACGTGACATAATCAATTATATAATAGAATATATATATAATATATTATTTAGCTACAATAAAAAAATCTACGCGCATTACCAGTTTAATACGTCACGACGCGGACGCAGTGAAACGTTACATGCGTCGTAAAAATTCACGTTGTTATGCGTTTTGGTCCTTTGCCTTATTTATATCAATAATACTTATCGTTAAATTAATCATTTTTTTTAAAGGAGCAAATGAACATGTACACCTGATGTTAAGTGATGAATATCGCCCATGGACATCCAACATTTTTAGTGAAAAGGTATAGACAATACACTCGCTTGAAAACCCTAAAATTTTAGCGATCAAGGAACGCTTGTCTTGACAATTCATCACATAATCACCTCTGTTGTATTATATTATATAAAGAAAAAAATATATTAACAGTGAAACCGTCTAGTAGCATATCAGATGCAGTTAGTCAAGATCGCGTGTCCGAACCGGGTAAAGTTACCTGCATAATAAAGTTTTAGCTAGCTTTGCTTCTTGCACTTCATTTAAATTTCTAGTGCTAATCATTATTATACTTTTCATTATATTTTGTTTACATGCAACACTGTTTTACGTTCATGTTTTTATTTGTTTTTTTTTTTTTAATAGCTTTTTTAAAGGTAAAACTTCTAATATTATCTTCACATAATAAAAGAATTTATTAGTTTATATCAAAATATGTATTACATATACAACCTTTGTTACAACCTACTTTATAGTTTAAACTAATCTACACTAATAATACGAGTATAAAAAGGAAAGATTTTATTGTTTGTTTCTTTTCATTGAATAGACTAGAAAACTGGAAGACCGATTTTGAAAAATCTTTTTGCGTTGGATAGCCCATTTAGTGACGAAGATTTTAGGCTACATTACAACACGCTACGACTTAAAGGAGGGGAGCCGTAACCATAAACGCGAATGAAACCGCGATGGGTAGCTAGTCTTAAATAACTTTATATTTGAACAAAAAAATCAGGCTTTCATGTAGAGTTGTACACTGCCGATAGAAGCTAGAAAATTTCAAACTATGAAATAACAATAAAATAATAAATATTTATATCACCCCAACTTTCGCGATCTCCTAAACATTGAAAAGAATCCATTAAATAGTCCTCTTCCAAAAATATACGGGCTGAAAAAGCCACTTTAAGGCGAGTATTACACTTATAAGTTTCTATCTTACTGTCATAAAGATTAACATACAGGGTATAGTGAAAAACCGCGTAAGTAACTTTTGCTATTTCATTATTGAAACGAACGAATACTTGGTGTATTATATAATCGATATTTATAAAAAAATATTCGGTCCTCAATTGACGGAATAATCAGTGAACAACAAGAAGACCCCGACGAATTAAGAACCTCGTCCTGTTTTGGAAGTCGGTTAATAATTAACACTTTAGATGAATAAATGATCTATCATCAGCTTGTTACTATGAATTTACGTTGGATAAAGAAGAAAATACTCTGTCTCGCGGTGCTAGTCAAAAAGTAAATTCATATAATAATAATAAATATATATATATTTATATAAACAGATCAATAGTTATTATTTATTTATTTTTTATCCTTATACTTATTTTTGTACATATTTAAAATCTTTATTATGTTTGTATACAATCGTTACCGCACTTCGGAACAAATGAAACAATAAATTTTTGTTATTCTTTTCTTTTATTAATAAAATCAGTCAAGCATCCAGCGGACCACGTCTAGACGAACGATAAACGTTTATTAGACGTTCCTTATCAACAGACTCAAATTAATACAATAAGTTACAACGTCCAGCGCTTTTCTTATTGCATTTTGTGGTATTTCGGGATCACATTTTGATATAAAGCGAGAATTGCACTCGTAAGTTGTATTTTCGTAATATCGATCGATATAAAACAGTTCCGTAACCCGATAGCTACGAAAGGTGTCTGCCCAGAAATCAGGAACTGATACAATACTAACAACTTATGTAAATCTTTATGAGTCTGTGAGGAAAACTCTTAAGCGTAATTATCGCCTAAGAGAGAACTATGGCGGCTTTTTGAAGCGCGGCAGACGTGCGACTCACAAACACACATACACACACACACACACACACACAAAGGCGCGCGCGCGCGCGAACGCGTTCGTTCCTGCCACGCGATTGAATCGCGGCGAAAGGCATATACTAACTTCACATATAAATGAAATATAATTGTAATAAATTTTTTTTTTTATAATAATTATTGAAATAGAACCAAAAAAAACACAATAAATAATAAAAAAAACACACGTATGCAGTCAGACCCGGCTTAACGCGAGAACCACCTACCATAGGGTTCCCATAGATAAATATATCTTTTTCATATTTTAACACGTCGCGTGAAAATGCAAACAGTTTTATATTCAAATGTACAATTACATTAAAAATGCGAAATTACTTTTATCTGAATTAATATTATCAAGAGTATTTCAAATTTGTTAAGTTTGTATGTAAGGATTAATAAAAGTAATGATCCGATTTGAAAAATTTGTTTCGCTTTGTATAGCCCGTTTAGTATATTCAGAAATGTTATAGTCGATATTACATCATGCTATGATTCAAAAAAGAGAAGCAGTTAATAGTGACTGCTTCTCTTTTGTAGATGCAAGTAAAACCGTGAGATAATTTGTTACTAATATTCTTTTCACAGAAAACAATATTTTTTTTTAATAAAGTATTCAAAGAAAGAATATAACTCCTATAAACGCTTAAACGAATATTAAGAAACGTTTAGAAGCAAACTCATTTTTCTATCGGATGCAATCGGATTCGAATAAAATCGTTTTTATATAATTTATTAGAACGACGCGAGCTCAGTTAAGGAGATTGCCCCTCAGCTGTCTAGTGAATCATTTTTCAGAATTTTTTTTTTCAATTTTTAAAACTAACTTTATGCTGGACGACCGTCGGAAACTCATTTTTCTGTCTTGCTGGTACGACAATCGCATCCGGATTAATGAGTATACGTACACAGAAGACGCGCTAAACTTCTATACCAATATTAAATGTTCACTGATTATATCAAATTACATTGTGGTAGCCACAGAAATAAAAATATACTCGAGCAAGTTTAAATTTAGTTAAAGTGGCAAAACTACAATATACCTAAAAAAATGAACTTTAAATTCAATTACAATCGTCAATTTTGCCAGTATTATTTTACATTGTTTTGCCGATCTGTTGCTTTCCTCTGCTATTTAATGAAAAAGTTTTTGAAAAAAAAAAAACAAACCGACTACGAGACCAAAACGAGTAAACTAAAAAGTCAAAAATAAATATTTTCCACAACATTTTGAAGTGGACGAGTCGAAGGGGCCAATTTGGAAGTATAGCCTTTCAAACAAAACAAAAAAGATCAAAATTCATCCACAATCAGCGGAGAAATCGGTAAACAAAAATAAAAAAAATATATATACACCCGAACATAGAATCTGTAATTTTTTCGAAGTCGGTTAAAAAAATCGCCATTACACATTAGCGCACTCGTTTTAGTCTTGTTCTTGGATATGGAATGAAAGCTACACCCTGGGACAGCGCATATACGTTCAAAAAAACATTAATTTTAGGTTCTTAAACTATTCAAAATGTCGATAGAATTAATTTGGCAGGTGACAATAAATTCAAGTAGCTATGCATTTTAATAAATAAAGCATAAGCATCTTTAATAAATAAAGCATATTATACCATACAAGAATATTTTGACGACAAAGAGGCGTGGATTTGATAAGCGTTGATTTTCTATCCGGATAACATAATTAAAATGTAATAAAAATACATTATGTATAAATGATTTTAAAAGAGTTACTATCGAGTTTCTTGCCGGTTCTTCTCGGTAGAGACTACATTCCGAACCGGTGGTAGCTTTATAAAAATTAAAAATTAAAATATGACATGTAACTTGACGATTCGAAAGTGCTGTTAAAGCCCATTTGAATAAAGTATATTTTGAGTTTGAGTTTGAGTTTGATAACTGGGCAGTTTAATAGATCTCAGAATTTCTTTCAAATATATCGATTATGTGTTTTTTATGTTTTATGTTTACGATAAAAAGTTTAAGAAAATATTCGTAATTCTATCGGATATAATCGGATTCAAATCGAATCGTTTCTGTACAATTTTATTGGATTACGCTAACTCTCTTCAACGGCAAAAACTCGTTACAGAATTTCTTAAAAAATATCGATTTTCAATATTTTCTTCTTAATATTTGTATACAAATGGATAGTACAAAAATCAAATATAAAATATCTAGAACATTATAAATGAAATTTGATTTTATTTTGTATCTCTGTCTGAATTCATTTTATCATCAAGGTTATAAGCTATATAACATCCCGCAATACCCACAGAAGCGAAGAAGTAACCATAAACGCAAGTGAAACTGCAAGGGACAGCTAGTTAATTAGAATTCTCTTAAACTCGGCCAGAGTTATTAACTCTACTACTTTCACATTATTTTCTTAATAAATGTTTGAAATTTGTCTATAAGAAATTAATAAAAAGTCATAGGATCCAAATAATATCTTTTTACGCTAAAGTTTAGTTTAAGATTAATTAATTAGTTTAATTCCGTAACTTAGTTCTGAACAGAGATTACATGACACTGAGTTATAAGGCCTGCTCCGTCTTCTAGTAATTTTATCTAAATTACTCGCCATATCCATTCTCCTAAACTTTCTTTTCTTAAACCTAATAAGTTGGACTAAAAATTTTTAACCTCAAATCGTCATTAATATCTATGGCATATAATGTTAAGAGAGAAAATATATATTTTTTATTTCAGTAAAGTAAAATAAGTAAAGTCTATAAATGTCGCTGCTTTGCTCGAGATAATTCATCTCGAGCTCGACAGTTTTAGCACTTGAAATCACTGCGGTACTAGTCGGAATTGGAATCCGCGATCATCGATTGAGGTTGACATGTTCTACCCACTAGGCCATATCGGCTCTTTCCTTTTATAAAACTCAGCTAAAAATAACGCAGTAGTCAAACAGGAGATTTCTTTATGTAAAAATATTTCCAAAAAGTGTTTTTAATTTGACGATACTCCATATAACATTTTTAAAAGAAAACCCGACAACGGATAAGACAGGCTTTTGTTGATACGGCAAGAAAAGACTTGGGGTTCGAATGTTTTATGGATGGAGTTTACAGGATCAGTAAAAGCCTACATAACTATATGCTAAAGCATATTTATTCGTTCATATTTAATATAACGAGTTTTCGCGATAACTAATGGTAGTAAAAAGGTATTACTACCATTATTGCCCGACGTTTCGACGAAGTTGCTTCCGTCGTGGTCACGAGCGAGTTATATTAAATATGAACAGTATAAATCGCGAAAGTTTATATGTGGTGATGTATTTGTTATATGAAATATGATGACAGACAGGTTAGCGCAGTAGTCGCTTTAACGCTAATGGTCGCGGCTTCGATCCCCGCTCACGGCAAATATCCGTATAGCCAATAAAATAATTGGTTATATTGATGTTTGTCGTGGTCTGGGTGTTTGTGTTTGTGCTGTGTGTGCTTAGGGACCCACGAAACAAGATCATAAGATTATAATGGGTGAGTGTAATGTGTTTATTTATAGTTTAAATTATTACGAGGTTAATTTTCAGATATTTACTTAATTTCATTGTTAGGCGTGAGATACACTAATAAGTTTTGCTCTCAGATTTTCATTAAGAACTCAATAAGTTGTTTGTCATTGCTTCTCAAGGAATTCACTAATGCATTCCAGTGTCACATAGACGGAATAAAGATATAACTACGAATAATTTGTATATATGTACTTTCAATAAAAAAAAAAATTATTTTATTTGAAGCTTAGTAGTTCATTCTATTTCTATTTATTTTATTATATTCTCGTTTCATATACGTTACTTTTGCAACAGTGAATGTATGACTAAATATATTTTTTAAATTCAGTTGGCAAAAGAATTACTCGTTCGTAGCCAGATGTATTGTCACCAGAATTTATGGAACGAAAGCCGTTGTTAAAACTTTTTTATGGTAAAATCAACAATGGGTTATCTGCGCGTTTAAAATCTGTGCCAAGAAGAACATTATCACATTATCTTGAAACTTTGCGGATTATTTCAATTCAACCGTCGCGCGCCGTTTTAACCGACGTCTAAACAGGATGAGGCTAGATTTTTCAAGCATTTTTTGTTTGGTAACTAACTTCAAAAAGGCGGACGTTCTGAATTCATATGTTTTTTTAATGTTTGTTACATCAAAACTTCGTCATTTTTTGGCCGATTTTGAATTTTCTTTTTTTGTTTAAAAGAATATTAGATAATATTTATATATTTTAGATTAATATTTTAATTTTTTTATCAAAATCAATTGGGTAGTTTGGTTTTAAATTCAAATAAATGGAAATCATGAATGTGTGTTTTATCTAAGTAAACGAAAATACGTATTTTGCTGGTATTTATTAGATAATTATAATATATTACTTTCAGATACAAATTAGTATTTTTTAGATTAGTACATAAATTTAGTGCTTAAAAATTAACGTTAAAAATATTGTCTGCTATATTCAAAATGTTAAAAGTATTTACATTTTTGTTAGTTATCAAATGCTAAAAAAGAATAGGTATATTATATATCTGACGGACACATTGGCGCAGTGGTCACTGCAAATGACTGAAGCGCTAACGGTCGCGGGTTCGATCCCCACTCACGACAAACGTCTGTATTGGCCATACGAATGTTTGTCGTGGTCTGGGTGTTTGTGTTGGTGTTGTGTGTGTTTCCGGACCCCCGACACAAGATCACGAGATCTTAATGGGGGCCGTTGAGTGTGATTCGTTTATTTATTATTTATTATATTATTTTTTAAAGTAAAAACCTTAGTGGCACTAGAAAAGGTGATCTATAACAAATAATGAAATGGAATCATTGAACTGTATCATTTTACATTTTTATTTTACGTACGTATGTAATTATCTATATAAACATTTAATTTGTGCAAAAATAAAATTAAAAGTACTCTCCTAAAGGTTTTCTTAACAATGGCTACAACGAAAGTTCACGTGTTCACTCACTTCATTTCGTTAGTTCATTCTTTTAAGCGCCAGGTTAAAGAATCCTACCTAGCTGCTGTCAAAAGTTCTTGACTCATTTATATATTGAATTTATATTATATGTTTCATCATCATAGCTTAACTCATACTTATATAGAAAAGTAGTAAAGTATATGTATTATTATTATTATTCGTGTATCTGATTTATGTATTACTCGTAAACATATGTAGTAATTATATATAGTATTTTATAAGTCTATATATCTATTATTCATATATATGTAATTTTTTATGTATATGTTTATACGTATATATTATTATTTATGTATTTTTTTTATTATTTACTTTTATTATATATGTATTAATTTTATTGCACGCATCAACTCTCGTCAACCATTCTGGGTTGGCTGGTAGAAAATGCTGTAATAGCGTTAAGTCCGCCCTTTGTACATTTATCTTTTGTGCAATAAAGTATTTAAAAAAGTGACCTTTATTTACGAGCATCGGCAGTATGCGTCCACTTGCTCCCAAGCATTGCACCAAAATTGTAACATGAATTGCGACTATAGTTTGCTAAACTGGGTCACTTCTACATGGTTGCTTCGAACTGGAGTTTATCATCTTGTAAGTGGATGTTGCTTATCTGAATATACATATGGACGCTGATAAGCAATAATGTGTCAACCCACAGAAAGTTATATTCGGAGATATGATTGTATTCTGACCTGACTGCATCATCTATTTAACATTATTCAAAAAAAATCAAGACATATAAGCTAACTTACTTTTACAAGTTATACAATATATAATATTTGAATAACTTTTTATTAGATTATATATATATATATCAATCTGCTTTTAATTCATTATACCTTTTATCAAAAAAGAAAATAAAAGATGGATCTATCCTTCTTTAAACATATTTGTTAAGAATAGGTTTGACATCTTTAGACGCCATTTTCTCAAAATGAAGTCCGTGTGTCTTGACATACTATTGCGTCCATATAGTCCTATCAATTATCATTTATTAAAATTACTATTGATAATAAATTTCAAAACAAAGATAATATTTTTAGTGTAACATTACAATGCAAGTGTTTTTCTTTTAGATCAAAAAAAATATTTAAAATCAATTCTCTAAGGTAAAAAATACTTCCATAAAAGCTATTCTAGATTGAATAAATACATCATTACAAAAAATTAGTCATAACAAGTTGGACATATAATTTACTTTATTTAAATTTAAGTTATTGTTTACATTTAATATAAAAGAAAATAATTGACCAAAAATGTTTACACTTAAAAATTAAAAAAATCCGACAATTTATTCTTTAAGACCAGATAAGTTGATTTTCGAGTTGTGTATTTTGCTGATTTTAGATGATTCTGCAGCATTTTGTCAAAGTTATACAACAACCCTATTTTAATATCACTCATAATATAATAAATTTCGAGTTGATTATACTAGTAGAATATACTAGTAGTTGAGCCGAGGTGGCCTAGTGGTTAGAATACGTCGATCTTTACCGATGATCGCGGGTTCAAACCCCGGCTAGCACCGCTGATTTGTCAAGTGCTAAATTTGTGTTTAAATTCATCTCGAGCTCGGCGGTGAAGGAAAACATCGTGGAGAAACCTGCATGTGCCGGGAGAAATTCTGACACATGCATATCCGCCAACCCGCAGTAGAGCAGCGTGGTGGATTAAGTTTCTAAACCTTCTTCTTAATAGGAGAGGAGGCCTTAGCCCAGCAGTGGGACATTTACAGGCTGTTACTTTATATTAGTAGAAACTGCTTAAATCCTTACAATAACTAGAAAAAAGTTGATAACCCTCAAACGTCTAAACAGATCTGATATTCATATTGAATATAACGGGTCTTATCGCGATAACTAATGGTAATAATACCTCTTTTAGTACCCGACGTTTCGACGAAGTTGCATTCGTCGTGGTCACGAGTTGACATACATATATCTATAGATCTAATATATATTATAGCTCTCTCAATTATATAAGCTTTTAAACAAATAAACCTTATCAAAATTAGTCCAAAAGTGTAACTAAATATATACACAATAAAACAGTTTACAGTACACATATGATAACAATATACATTAGACGAAGTGTAGAAGTCAACATTAAAGTTCTAAATCAACTAAAGCCACCTTTGAACTTGGGTTACATGTTCCAACTCCAACGTCTGACATGAATGCTAATTTGCTTAGGAACTGACTTGAGCCTTACTTATTTGGATATTCTAGCTTAGTTTCAGATAAGTACAAGATGCCCCAGAGGAATGAATACGAGTAAATTGAATGGGATTGAGTGAATTTGAGTGAATGTTTATGGCTACGTAAATTTTGTTTGTTTATAAATATACCGACTTTTTCTGAAAAAGTGATTTATCAATACGTTACCTTGTAATCATTATATCATATTATTGGAATATTGTTAGATTACACTATGTTAGAACCTTCTTATTAATCATTTATTCAAAGTAAAATAAGAAAAAATCCCGCCATAGATCAAATGAAAAAGATTCAAAATTGAAATTTCTTTATTTTATAAATATTCATTAAAATATAAAAAAATCATTTAAACAAGAACATTATTCATTTTCGTAATTTTATTTTTGATTTCTTACGCTTGTGATCTCACATACGATTACGTTCGTTAAGCTTTAGTTTTATAACATGGCGGTGTCACATAGCAGACGTGCGTGACCGCTGTAAAATAAACTATTACCTAGATTTCATAACGTTGAAGCACGCTCATTATGCAAACACGCTCATATAAATATATTTGTTGATGAGAATGTCACTTATGCATTAGTTTTCTAGAATGCGGTCCGTCAAATTATGGGTGTAATAACACTCATAATAGTGTCTAAAAAAACTTTCTGCCATACTACAATTGATGAATTAAAACGATGTGCAACACATGTATGTATAGCTTAACATTGTTTAAAATGTAGTGAAATTGTTTTTGTGCGTATAGAATCTTGAAAACTTATTAATCATATGTCACTCGTTACATTAAATATCTAAAATAGGTTTAAAATATTTGTTCAACTCACTTAAGCTTTGTTTATACAGAATGAAATTTTATGTCTAAAACATGTTTAACAGAAAACTGTCCTTATATGCGGTTTCGTAGTGCGGACGTTTATAAACAAAACATGTTGTGCGCATGAGCAAGCGATTCCGTTGCCTCTACAGCCCCGTGCTGAGGAAGGCCATCGAAAGGGTTTTAGTAGGTATAAATCTCTACAAAAAAAAAGTGTCATATGCAATGTTAATTGGATGCTGATATGCAATACTGTGTCAAGCCACACGGACTTCATTTTGAGAAAATGGAGTCTAAATATTTCGAACCTATTCTTAACACATCTGTTTGAAGAAGCATATATCCATCTTTTTTTTTCTATTTTGAAAAAAAGTATAATTAATTCATAGTAGACAGGTTAGTAAATATTTTTATCGAATAATCACCTTTTCAAATACATGAAATTATTGAATAATCTAAAATATGGAACTTACTCCAATATTCTAAGCAGTTTATTTAGAAACTTTTTTCCATACTTATTCAGTTCAAATGACTTGAAAATTTTCTGTACAATGTTAAATACGAAATGCATTATCAGAATACATCAATATTTCAAAATTTGTCTTTTTGTGAGTTGACACATTATTGCTTATAAGCATCCAATTTAGAACGACAATTTCTAATTTCTGTTAAAGCATTTATCGGTTTTTATATTTATAAAATAAAGTACCCTACCTTTCGTATTCGAATTACTCTTTTACGATAAACCTTACAAGGTTGCAAGTAATATGTATTTTTTATTTCCAAATATGTCGTCAGAGCATTAAATATTCGCTTCGTGCTGTCGTAAAATAAATATACATTTTCTTTAATAACTTCACATCTCAATACCATAATTTGCAAACCAGCTAACTCCGTATTAGTAAATTTAACAAGAGCCATTAAAACCAGAAAAATACAATTTAAACCAGAGCCAAAAAATGATCTGCCTTACTACAAAAGATTTAAACAGGCGTTAAACGCGTGTTTAAAAAAAACCCATACTACAAATCCGCGTCTAAGCACAGTTTTGAGTTAAACATGCTTTAGATATAGATTAACACACATTTAAGTGAGTATAATAGATGTTTAAAACCTATTTTAGCTGTCAAATGTAACGTATAACATTTTATCAATAAGTTTTTTTCTGAGTTTATTCGCTGTTTAGCAATTTAGATAATATTTTAAGCAATGTTTAATTTTTAAACACTGTTTAGCTAAACACGTGTTCAACATGATTTTAATGCGTCTTTTGTAGTATGACAGGATATGTTTAAGACATTTCTCTCAATAAAAAAGAGTATTTAATTACATTACATTTTCGATATAAGTCTGAATTAATATTTTTAAAATATATTACAAAATATTTCACGCGTTTCGTTTACAATGTTAAATATACTTTAGTCTTGATCGCGGCTTCCTTCGCTATAATGTAGATTTTGTTATGCCGGACGACTGTTTAAAATTTATTTTACTGTCTGGACGTTATGCACACCACCTACTGGAAGTTTATTGCAGTAAATGAAGTCCCAATTAAACGGTGTGGCAGCGCATAAAATACGAACAAACCCAAAATTTGTTTTTCATATATAGATATCATTTTTAGTGTCTACTGAAGCGAATGATTTGCGAGTAAAGGTATTTGACATTGCGACCGTATATTACACTTCGTAGATGTGACTGGAACATGGACATTAAAATATAACTTTAGTTTATGGTCAGCTGTAAAAATGTTTCGCATATCTGATACTAAATGAATTAATTAATTTATGCATGACATTTTTACCAACTTTGCTTATCTGTGTTTATGTAAATAGTGAAATAAATGTCAAACAACTACTGAATTAGTAATACTTGAATATATACATAGACATCTAGACATACTCTTTCATAAAAAAAAATACAAAAAAACCGACTTCAAAAACGAATTTAATAGATACACATAAACTAAAAGGAAAATAATAAATATTTTCTTCAACATTTTTTGTCGGTCCACAATAAGCGCAGTAATCGGTAAACATACGTAAAAATTCCTCAACGAATTGTAAAGTCCTCCTTTTTTGGATGTCGGTTAAAATAGATTTTAATGTCTTTCTCATGATCTTGTGTCCAAAAACTCATAACACTAACACAAACAACGACAAACATCCGTATAGCGGATGGAGCGTAACGATTTATAACTAACTAAATCTTCCTTAGGTTAGGTTTACCTATAACAAGAATTTTTGAAATCATGCTACATCAATCAACTTTATATATTAGTATAGACTAGATACAGATACAGATAATAAATATCTCTATTCATGAACAATGTCCATTCGTAAAAGGAATGTAAGTCGATTTATATTTGAATCTATGGAATCGTTAGTATTGTCCCTTATGCTTGCAATACACTAGCTTACGTTGAGTTAGAGACTAGCTGTGTACAGCTCGTATATGGGCTCACTCGACCGGGGCAGTACCTCACTCTCGAAGATTGGCTTAAAGTAGGTAATATAAAGATGCTGATAAAATAATGTATCAACCCACAAAATGTCAAATTCTGAGATATTGATGTATTTTAATAATGCGTATTAATAGTATTAAAAAAAATTAAGTTATCTAAACTAAATAAGTTCGGAAAAAGTATGTTAATTGAATAATTCGAATTTCAAGTGCGTTCCATATTTTGCAATTTATATAATAATCTCATAAATTTAAAAATCGTATTTTTATATGAAAATTTTTCTGTACCAATCTGCTTTTAATTTAATATACTTTATATCAAAATAGATAAGATTTATTAAGAGTAGGTTTGACTTTAGACGTCATTTTCTCAAAATGAAATCCGGGCGACTTGACGTAGTATTGTTTATAAGCGTCCACATATAGAGTGAGCTAAAAGTCTAACCCCCTTCCTTTCCTTTTGATCCCTTAATCCGTTTTTTTTATCATATGAGCTCATAATATATTTATAGTTATTTTATATATTTTATAGTTACGATTATATCTATTTTATAGTTACCAACTCTAGACAAAGGAATTTACTTTATATTCTAAAGTTTAAAAGCCGTTAAAATTCCTACTATCAATTCGTAGAATCTTTTCAGGGTTTAATGGTTCAGTAATTCACATAATACTGCGAATACAATGGACGAATAAGTATCTAAAACTTCTTGTTTTTCAACTCTCGTAAAAGAAAATACTTTCCACTTTCAATTCTACAATTTTCTAAATAAAAACAACTTTCGTTGTTGATAAATTCTTGTAACGCTTCCTTTAAAAGATGTTTGCTGTTGTTCGTTTCACTTGTTTAAACGCTAACTTCCATGAGAGTACATGAGTTTATATTTATTAAAAGTTTCCTTTGTAGTACATATTATGTTATCGCATTTCTTTGATACAAGATCGCCAGATGTTGCTCATACGTATGTAAAGAGTTATATAATCTATAGTTGTTGTTGGACATAAAAATTCAGCTTTTTAATCCTTTAATTATATATCAAATCTGTGCTAATATTATAAAGCTGAAGAGTTTGTTTGATATTTCGATTCGAATTGAATAATTCTTTTTTTGTTAGATAGTTTATTTAGTGAGGAAGGCTAAAGGCTATATTACATCATGATACGATTCATAGAAGCGAAGCAGTAACCGTAAACGCGAGTGAAATCACAAAGGACCAGACATAAAGAGAATATTTCAACGGAAATCATATCATATATTAGTAAGTCTACTTAGCTGTAGCCCACTCATAGTTCTTACACGGGTTGACTCGACCGGGCTATTACCTTACTTTTGAAAGAGATCGGCGTTAAGTATCTAATATTATAACGTTTTGCACGGTGAGTGAGAGAGTCGGAAGCCTAACTAATTGCACTTTTCCTTTCCTCACTTCCTATTCCCTTTGATTTCTTTTTTTTTTGAGACGCATTTGTATCTCCTCTGGTGCTGCCAATGTTCATTGGTGACGGTGATCACTTAAGATCAGGTGTCACCCCTCCCCATTTGTCAGCTATTTTTATAAAATATCAACGTTTTATTACATCGCATGTCGTAGATTGTGGCTCAAACACAGTGTATTGTAATTTGTGGTTTAATGCCTGTCAAGTCTGTCTATATTTATTAGATAAATTAGCTGTGCCCCGCGCCTTTATCCGCGTTAATTTGAGGAAAAATTATATTTATATAATGTATAGGTATGTATCTTCACTACTGAAATCGGATATCGTTTAGTAATTCATTGGTTTTAATTTTGTTTTTTCGTATAACTCTCTTCTTAATTTATTTATTAAAGTATTTTTTTTTAAATAAAAATAGCCTAAGTTACTACTTATAACGTTAACTGAGTCTTGCGGTTTTAGAGATTAACAAACAAACGGACAGATGGACAGACAGACAAACAGACAGCCAGGCAGACAAAAGTTTGAAAAATTGTATTTTTGATGAAAATACCGCATTTATTTAAAAGATGTTAATTTGACATCACAAACACTTAAATTTTAAATTTTTAAAGATGTTTTTTTTTATTGTCTTGAAGCATTACAAATGCTTACCATGTTTTCAATTCACCTATTCTATTGCACTCCTTTTATTTAACACAGACATTCTGTTTCTATTTTGAATTCGAATCTGAATTCACCAAGCCCCATATCACATGTTGGTATATTTACGTTTGTTGAAAATAGGGAATCAATTCGTGAAATGCTATTTCGTGTGGTAGTTAGGTTTTATGTCGCGGTAATAATGACTATTTTGCATTGCATTCCCAAACACTTTCAAGTTAAATAGCGCCATTCGAAAGACTTATAGCCTTATTAGGGGAAAGCGTTTTGTAAATTTTCCAAAGAAAGAAAAACAGCTTATTATAAACAAAATTGTGTCGTTAAAAATTACTATAGAAACATTGTTTCTTTATATGACATATTTAATTAAAAATTTTATTTTAATTGATTTTAATTTTAAGATCAACACCTATAACAAGAGCCACTGCTGATGATTTGCTGTCATTGCTTAAAGTTTTTTATCATCGATCTCAAAAGGTTTCTATAAAAATCCTAACCCAATTTTGTAACTACTCTACAGGTACAAGCGTTAAATAAAACAATAATTATAAAAAAGTCTGCGTTAAGAACCTTCTCACTTTTTAAAGTCGGTCAAATGAATTAACTGAGACAGAGCCTAGCAAGTCTTTTGGATTTGCTTAGATAATGATGTGAACTATCAGTAAAAATCCCGTCATTGCACTATTCAATTCGATATATGTAAATATTTTTTTAAGTTATTAAAACTCATCACACTTAATGACCCCCATTATGGTCTTACGAACCCGTGTTGTGGGTCCGGAAACATACACAACGCAAAGACACCCACAGATGACAAATATCTGACCAATTTAGACGTTTGATGTGAGCGGGGATCGTATCCGCGACCGTTAGCGCTTCGGTCAGTTGCAATGACCAATGCGCCAACGTGTATGTCATTTAAAATTAATATTAGCTTAATAATTTTTTTTCAGTATGTGCATTTAATGTATTTAAATAAATGAATTACCTTTGTCCTATTATTTAATGTATTAATTTATTTTTATATAGATATTTTTCCCTTTCACCCAACATAGATAAAAAAAGATAAAAGAGTCTGAAAAACTCTAATATGATTGAAATAATTTGAAATCTTTATTGTTAAAATTTTCCATCAGCCTGACCTGTCCTAAAATTGTTGCAAAGTCAAAAGTAATAAAAAAGATTTATTGCAAAAGTCTTTCGAACTGTGAATTTCATCGTAAAATTGGTGTCATAAACTCCAGTCAATCATACGATTTCCCATAATAGGTTATTTATATTTATTTTCGTTGTGTATGAAGTATTACTATTACTATACATTTTTTTTATTGATGATAAAATATATTTTTCTCGTCATGTACGTAATGTCCTTTTACGAATTTTAATCAATAGAGTTATGTATTTGTTTATTTTTTCCTTATCTATACGAATTAAATATTTATAAAATTATGTGTAGGGCGTAATCTCTGAATCTACAGATTCAATTAAAAAAATATATTTTTGCGTTAGGTAGTCCGTTTGCTGAGTAATGCTATATTACATTACGCTGCGACTCATAGGAATGAAGCCATAAGCGCGAGTAAAACCACGAGGAGTAGCTAGTTTTACTTAAATACGAGCAGCAAACCGCTATGATGATTATCGTGGTCACGTCGAGGGAGGTTGAGGTTACATCTGTCTTCCAAGAACTCAAAGATTATTAAAAAGCAATCTCTCTGTGGCGCGCTGCAGGGAACTTAAAATTTCTTTATTTTTTTTAACTTTGTTTATCAGGTTCTACTTATTATTTTAATCTAATTCGATATTAGCACCTTAATTCATTAGCATATTAGGAGAGAATTACATTTGTAAGTTTTACTATCGAGAGCGATATAAAACAACTTAGTTACAGAAACGTCGTAATAGAAAATTACGAAAGCTGAAGAATAAGGTACTGACGGGAAGTTCTTTCAGGGATAAAGCAAGTAAAGAAAACTTATATTTTATTTATTATACTTTTATGAACGTCTGAGAGCACAACTAATAAGTGTAATTCTCGCGTTATCATTAAGAGAAATTATGAATTTTATAAGACACTTCAATAGAAATTAATTAAACATTGTAATTTATTCATGAAAGAGATGAAGTGATTAACATTCTACAAACTTGATGTTTTTTTTTATGGATACGATTTCCATAAAATAATGATAGTCCACGAGCTGTGTTGGGTTTTGACAATTTTTACAATATTTTATATAACTTTATCTGTAACTTTACATGTGATTCAAATCTTGCAATTGAGTTGACCCAGTTAAACAACTCATCAAGCTGATATTCCATATTATAAGGTATTATCGAAATTAATACTCATATGAACAAGTTTAGGGATCTGACTTTGAGCGTTTAGTCCAGTGGTACACTGTACGATTATTAGCAAATGCTCCATTCCACCATCATTTTGTAGTAGACATCGCACATTGTTGTAAAATTTGCTGTTTCGTTTAGTTCTAGTCTGGTCAAGCCAGTATAATTTTTTTTTAAATTGAATTTCTTTACAAAGTGCAGTACATATGAACACCACATAGTAAACTGTCAAAATAATTTAGTCGAGAAAGTAAAAAAGTGTAAATACGGTAACAATATACTTTTGTCAGGATTCTGATTGGTTATGCCACGTTTGTCATCAGCACTGCCAATACTAGGCGTACAGGAAAAAGACAGATATTGTCATCGAACGCGTTTCATCTCTTTCTACAGAGTGATCAATTTTGGAGACCTATGTGTAAATATTATGTACGTTCAGTCTATGTCTATCGCTAAGTTGAATAAAAAATACTTGGCGATAAATTATTTATATCCCGGTAATAAAATGTATTTTTTGCTTTTTTTTTCTCTACGGTAACTGAAAGACCGAAGTGAAAAAACAACTATGCCCTTGTTCAAAGCCGTGGATACAGCTTGCATTAAGCCAAACGGTGGCTGTTTTTTTAGTATTAACATTAAAATTTAAAAGACTTTCACGGAATAATATTACAGTTCTTACTAACAAAGCTATGTTAATGAACCTTTTGACTTTTACACATGCAAAGAGAACTAGAAAGTGCCTTGAAGTGTTTTAACAATTTTGTATTTTAAATAATTCTAACTGTATTATATTAATCAACAACTACGCTCGCAAATGTACTCGACCACCGATGCTCTGGACGAGCAGATTAATTATGATCTTAGTGATATGATTATTGATTTTCTTTTTTGCAGGAAAATGAGCAAGCCGGTTCCTATTGTTAAGTGATCACCGCATGAACATATGGATGTTGATAAGCAATAATGTGTCAAACCACAAAAAGTCAAATTCAGTGAATATTTAACTCAATAAGACTTGTGCACCGAGGTCTCCGTGCCCCTGGGACCTGACTCACATTAAGCCGGTTATCATTATTGTTTGTATATACTTTATTGCGATAATACTACTTAAACTGTGTTAACATTTAAATTTTCAATTAGATACCTATTTAATCCAAAAGATCTATTTAAAGGTGGTACAGACGAAGGGATGGAAAGACGATGTAGATTTAGTAAACAGGGTCTTGTTGAAAGGTTATCTACATACTCTGTTATTTACCAAGCTTTCCAGAGCATTATTTCTTGACTAGGTACTGTCTTCGATAATTATTAATAATCAAGAAATTTGATATTACGAGTGTACACCCCATAGTTCACTAGTAGAGCACCTGGCATAGATTGCAGGAAAGAAAGGTGTTCCATTCCCGCTGTGTCGCAAACTAAGTTTTGCTCTTAGAATTTCATAAAGATTTACATAATTTCTCACATTTACGTAAGTATACGTATCAAATCAAATCAAATCAAAATATGCTTTATTCAAGTAGGCTTTTACAAGCACTTTTGAATCGCCACTTCAGAAACAAAAGAAAACTAAACACTAATTAATTAAGTAATTTACCACCGGTTCGGAATGTAGATTCTACCGAAAAGAACCGGCAAGAAATTCGATAGTTACTCTTTTTAAAAGTTTTACGATGGGTACATACATTTATGAGTTACAAATATATTAAATACCCTGTGTGAATCCAGCTTATACTAAATCCAAGCATGTTTATGATCTATATAATCTTGAACAGAATAATATGCTTTAGCTACTAAGGATTTTTTAATATGTACTTTAAATTTCTGTTTTGTAAACTGTAAATTAAAACTATTTGAATATCAAAATCCGAGAACTTAATGTTGAAATATTACAAATTAATAGCTAATATAATCACGGTAAATTAAATGTATGTACACTCGTATACTACTGTTGATCCAGTAGTTATTAACTGGCTAAACATGCAGTTTATTAGCCGATAATACATCTACAATGAATTTTGTACTTTAAACTAGAGTGATAGAGTTGATATTTGCAAGTATAGGATTGTTAGTGAAATTGACGGTTCGTTTTCCATAGCACGGATGACATTAAAAGCTTTTATTGGTTATTTAGAGGGGTAGTCATACATCCACTGTTTACAGAGGTTTATTAGTGTGTGATATTCATGTTATAGTTTATTTTATTGGCTATTCATGATTTACCAAAATTTTAATACATTGATTATATGTGTGAATAAGAGTTGGAGTAGTGGTTAGAACACGTCGATCTTAACCGATGATTGTAGATTCAAACCGGAGCTAGCACTGCTAAGTTTTTATGTGTTAAATTTATGTTTAAATTCATCTTGTATTTGGCGATGGAGGAAAACATTGTGAGGATACCTGCATGTGCCGGGAGAAATTCTGGCACATGCCAGTGGTGGATCAGGTTCTTACTGTCATACTACAAAAGACGAATTAAAACCATGTTCAACACGTGTCTAGCTAAACAGTGTTTAAAAATTAAACATTGCTTAAAATATTATCTCAATTGCTTAACAGCGAATAAACTCATAAAAATACTTATTGATAAAATGTTATACGTTACATTTGACAGGTGAAATAGGTTTTAGACATCTATTAAACTCACTTAAACGTATGTTAATTTATATCTAAAGCATGTTTAACTCAAAACTGTGCTTAGACGCGGATTTGTAGTATGGATTTTTTTAAACACGCGTTTAACGTCTGTTTAAATCTTTTGTACTGAGGCAGTTAGTCTTTTCCCTAATAGAAGAGGAGGCCTTGCCCAGCAGTTAGATTTAAAGCTGCAACTTATTTATTTCAAACGCGGTAAAAGAAACTCGATAACTCCGTGAATAGAATTAGTAAATCTTTACCAGTGGTTTGGGCTGTGCGTTGATAGATCACTATGTCAGTCAGTCACCTTTGAGTTGTATATATTTTGATTTCATGTCAATCCTCGGTCGGTTTAGGCCGAATATAAAAATGATCACATTAATAATTTCGATATTGTGGATGATTCCGTTTAGCCACCTCAAAGTATTCACCCTAAGGGAGATAATCAGAATTGGAATTTTATTATGATTGCTCGTCCGATTTTCCACCCCAGGGTATCGTAAGGTATTAAATATATTTTATTAGAATTTCGTTATATATAATATACCAAATTATATTTAGTGACGAGGTTAAAGTAAAATTATATTACACAAATTGAATAATTAAATAATCGTGTGTTTCAAGTTGAGTGGGATACTTGGAAGAATTGATATACGAATTCCACTTATTATTATCCCATTTAGAGTGGATAAAAGAGATCATCTAACGCGACATCGCAACGTGAGTTTGATCCTATGTTAAAAACGCGTCAAACAAATAAGAGTGTATCATCATGGTGGTTTAATTTCTATATTCTTATCCACTCATGTGATCTTGATTTTGTAAACTTCATTAAATACATTAAAAAATAATAACAAATTGAATATTTTGGTAGTGTTTTTAATTTTGTTTCAAGTTTTTTAGCATACAAACGTAAAAGATCGCATACCCTTGTGAAATATTATATATATGAAAAGATGAAAATTAATATTTGAAAAAGCATCCTTTTCAAAAAGATTGTATACTAAAAAGGGAAATTGAAATGGTAATATTACAAAGAATGAAAGAAATATCCCGAACCTTTCATTTTTCTTTGTGCTTTCAAAAATACTCCTACAATTATGATATCAGACCGACCATGCGTCACTGTGTGCTTAGTTATAATAAAGCGACAGACAAAAAACGAACGTAGACTGCTGTCTGTTAGACACTAGTTAACTTATAAACAGTTTAACCATTTTTACCATAAAGTATTTAATTTGTAATGAAAAAATATTAACATAATCAATAAAAACTATCCTACTTTTTAAGCTGTACCAAACTCCTCACAATGTGCTACAATTCATTAGGGCGAGAATCACACTAGTAAATTTTACTCGTAATTGATATAAAATATTTCTGTAACCTGTACATGTACCTAGATAACCCTACGAAAGTGTTAATATTAATTATAAGGCACTGACAAGTGACAGTAAATTCTTTCAGGTGTAAAAGCTATATTAGCCAGTTTATGTAAGACTTATGACGATCTATGAACAAAATTTACAAGTGTAATTCAAGCCCAAGTTTAGTTCTGTAAAAATAAAGTTCATCACGGACAAACGCCGTCACACGTGCTTCATATATATATATACAGAATATTACCTTGAAATTTAAACAAAAGATTATAATATACGAGTACATATATTCATAAATATTATATTTACTTTCTACAAGATTTGTTGCAAAATTTCCAGTTCGGAATTGTAACAGATTTATAATAACGCACATAAATGATAACAAGATGTCGGTTTCCCAGACAAATGTTCGTCAAAGATAGTAGTTTGCGTGTATATTATCTTTAACGTGTACACTAGGGATACACGTGACACATATACAAGATGGCGCAAAAATAATGTCATAGTATGATTGGCTACTATATTATAATAAATGTAAAAAAGAGCTCTGTTTTCTTAAAATAAATATCAAATATTTATAAGTGCATTATTGTTTACATTACTTGGAAAAATTTATATCGCTCAAATGGCCACCTCCCGTAGTGATGCACATCTGCGATCGTTTTACGGCATTTTGAATTGTTGTTATCTGTGTCAGTTTGAAAGTGCTCGAAACGTCGGAATGATAAAAATAGTTAATATACGCGATTTAAATCCGTTTAAAATAGTTTTATTTCAATATTACATTACTTGTGCGCCATCCTATACATACGAGAAAAAGCAACGTCAAAGCCAATGTATGGAAGGTTAATAATTTTGAAGAATTGAATACATTATATAAAACCGCTTGCCCCTGTCTGTAGGCTTAGATCTTTTAAACTACGCAACGTATTTTAATGACGTTTTCATCAATAAACAAAGTGATTTCAGAAAAACTTTATATGTATAATACATATGAGTACATATTAAAGTAGAGAAAATCCAAGAATTTGAATGATGTGTAATATGATGTAGAAACCTACATTGTTTTACACGTGTGTATAATTCGGGTGGGTCTCTAGTATTCTATAGATACAAAAATAATTTGTCTTTTGTAGGTATGTTAGTGCATTTCTTAATATTGATATTTTTGGCCAATTCTTATTTGTTGTGTAAAACCTAGTATAAAATATTCTTAGAAAAAATTTGGGTTAAAATTTCTCCATATAAAAAATAAATACATCTTAATCAACGTATCCATGCAGAGCTGAGGCAAGCTGCTTTTTTTTTATTAATTAAATTGAGTATAAACTCATTTTTCCAAGTAGATCGAAACTCCACTACAAAATTTATTTATGATAATTACTTTGTTATTTATCTGAAATATTCTAAAATAACATCTTAATTAATTTTGTACGAAGGTAGGTAAGATTAGATTGACCGTCTAAAACTAAATTTAGTTTGGTTTATCATTTTACGTAAATTAATATTTTGATTCATTAATATTCCATTAAATGTATAATAAATTTGTAAATATATTCAATTTGACAATTTTGTATAAGATAATTTATTTTAGCATTTTACAAAGCGTTGTTAAAGACAATTACAATGGGCCTTCGGCGCTGGGACAGGTCTCCGTTTAGAGGTAGTTTTCCTTCAAAGACATAGTGCTATATAGCACAGTTTTATCAGTTTACGTTGTTATTTCTGATTTAGAAATGATTTAATAATTTAAAAATTTACAAACATTTTTTTTGTATGCCTGCTATGTCTGTGGCTTTCTATGTGCGAACATGGAGACAAAAATTCAATAATTCTCCTAAAATTCATGCAATTTTTAGAAAACTTAACCTACTTTTTAATTACATATGATTTCTCCAAACAGTACGGCAATTATGCGTACGTTGTCGGTATCGCAATGCGATACGTTTTGACCGTAGATTTCTGAGTTTTGTACTTAAACGAAAAAAATCAACTATCAAAATCTATCACAATGCAATAGCGGTAGCTCAACGTAATAACCCTCCAGCTTTAATTAAATAAATTAGCGTCGAGTTTTTAACAGAAATATTATTTCAAAACAAATACAGACAATACCTGTGACTACGCACACATGTTAGGAAAGTAAGAACTATAGTTATTTCTACGTTGCTGGAAGTCTCATACATAAATTATTGTTAGTTTATAATTTTTTTCATCTATACTAATATTATAAAGAGGGAAAATTTGTTTGTATGGTTGTATGTAGGGAGTATCCTCTGAAACTACAGATCCGATTTGAAAATTTCTTTTTGCGTTGGATAGTCTGTTTATTAAGGAAGGTTATAGGCTGCATTACATCACGCTACGACTCATAGGAGCGAAGCAATAGCCGTAAAAAGTACCGAGGGGCACCTAGTTATATATAACGTTTTTCATGTGTAACAATCCTAAGAACACTGTAAATTTGAGTGACTTTCCTATTTGTGACGTCATAGCGTTATGTAGGCAGCAATTTTGTTGGTTATGATTATTTTTTTATTTTCTACTTTGTTTCAACTCCTTAATATTTTTTTGTTTAATTATTTGTTTATTTTACTGCTGCCTTGCAGACGGGATCTCCTGCTAAAAATGAATTTTCTTTCTTTATTATACTTAAAGATGTATATAAATTAAATCTATGTATAATTGCATATTCTAACTGACCCGACAGACTTCTGCTCAATATCAACGTAAAATTGTAAATCTAAATCATCTAGAAGTCAGAAAAATTTTGAAATCGGTGTCAAGTAAAACATTCGAAGTCTGTGTCAAGTAAAACCTTTTACGTGTCATTTAACAAACAAAACAAACACAAAATACTGCTTTTAACAAAATTTTGCTTTTCCCGATGCTTAGCTGTTAATTGTTGAGGAGTTTTCCTGGTATTACACCATCAGCTCCACTATACCATATGCATTGCGTCGAGCATAAATTGCTTAAAAATAAGGAGGATATTTCAAAATATATATAATTTAATAGCAAAGTAAATTTATTGCTACAAATAGCGTTACATTCCCGCTGGAAATTCAGTTCTACTAGGTATCAGTTAATTGAATATTGTTGTACTATTGTTAGAGGATGCTTCGACCAAAACGCCCGAGCTGGTATATTTAATACTTGCGAGAGAAAATCTGAATAACGTAGGGATTTTTGCAGTGAATTACAAATACTCGACGAAATTGCATTCACAGTTAAAATTTCTCATTCATATTTGCGGTGTAAAGAATTATGCAATCAGTGATGTGTATCCTATAAAAGTACATAAGTATGCAAAGGATACGTGTATACGTACGTGTGTACAACACACGTGCAATACATATTACACCGTACACTCATGTATGCATGAATGCACTCTTGCACTCACTCATGTTCACACGACTGTACATAAACGCACTTACGAAACACACTTAATTCTCTCACTGACATATACATGCATAATATAAGCCACACTGAGCTCAGAAATGGATACGCGATTACAAGTTCAAGACATATATACATGTTCACACTTACACACTAATGTGTACACTTGCACGTACGCATGCACATTCATGCGAGCTCTTACATTCATATACACGTACATAGACACAATTATTAACCTATGTTACACGAAATATTTTTAGCCGAGTAGCCATACCATATATCAGTCAATTTATTAGACCCTTTAAGAATCACACCAGTTGTGCCCAGTCATCTCTAAAACTTACTGAACCGAAACGAAACTTCGCTTGTTTCGGTATATTCGTGTACGAACTTTTAAAACTGATCATAAGTTGTTAGATTCTTGATCAAATATCAAATAATTTTTTCTTAGTTTCTTTAAGCTAAAAGAATATAAAAGGGCCCTATTTTGCTACTAAGAAACCAAATATATAATAAACTAAATTTGCGTTCATTATTTTTCAATTTTAATTAATCTAGCATATTATAAAAATACATATTTTCAATTTGTAAATTCTACTTTAATGTCATAATTATAGATAATTTAATTATTTATAAATAATATTTACCGGTTTATCACTTTTTATCAATGAAATCGAATGCTTACGTATAATTATATACATATAATTTAATTAGTTTTAAAAATATAACATGAAGACGAAGTGAAATATAACTTATGCATGGAATAAAATTATCTTTTAATTAGCCCAGCGATGTAAATTTTAATTTCTGGTGAGAATACGGTTTTGAGGCGAAGTCTGCGCTATCTTCATGAGGGGTTTAGTCTATAAAGACGTTTACACACCCAACATATTTTCAGCACAGATAAGCGTCTTTACCAGCTCGTAAGAACATTTTCGTACGCTAGAACGCGTGTTTTACGCTTACAAATATTTCTACGTGTATAAAGGAATCGACAAAATACGTATAGAAAATAGGCCTATATGTAAACGCCCTAACATTTGCAACGAGAATGAGGATTTTATCCTTGTTGGACACATCACCATATAGATTGCCTTTTTCCGTGTTAAATTGTAGCCATTTCGTTACAGTAGGTATGTGAAGTATTTTTTTTTTTTTGTGATGATTTTAAAAAGAGAGTTCAATCTAACTATTATTTTTGTATTTATAAGATTGGCTTTTTGCTCGCGAATTAATATTGTGTACATAAAATATAGAGCCGAGATGGCCAAGTGGTTAGAACACGTCGATCTCAACCGATGATCGCGGGTTCATCCCGGGCTAGCATCACTAATTTTTCAAGTGCTAAATTAGTGTTTAAATTCATCTCGAACTAGTCGGTGAAGGAAAACATCGTGAGGAAACCTGCATGTGCCGGGAGAAATTCTGACACATGTATGTATATACGCCAACCCGTCCGGTAGATTAAGCTCTAAACCTTCTCCTTAATAGGAGAGGATGCCTTTGCCCAGCAGTGGGATGTTAACAGGCTGTTACTTTACTTTATTCATTTATTACATAAAATATAGCCTATGACCATCGAAAATAAAGTACATTTCGAAGTGGTACTATAATTTTTAAAATAATTCCACTAGTACTGGAGTTTGCTTCGGAGGTATGTGATCCAAAGCTCAACTAATAAGTCACCTGGCACGCTGTGTACCAATTTTCGTTTTTTCGTTTAAATAGATAAGTATGAAATTACAATTATTTAATTATTGAAAACGACGAGGACCTCATTGCTAGTAATTAAAAGATAAAAAAAAAAAACAATTCGTAAAAGCGCAAGATTGTCAAATGTATGATTGTTACTTATACGGTTCTTTACTACGAGCGACATACATCACATTTCACGTTAATGTATAATAAGCCTATTTACAAAAGGGATTTTAAGACCAAACTACTATTTGATGTTCCATGAGACCAACGGAGAGTAACCCTTTCAAACAAAAAAATAAAAAACCAAATCAATCAAATTTTTCGAATAATCAAGTACATTACGTACCAAAAAGACCCCAACGAATCGAGACCCCCTCCTAAAAAATTAATGTTCGTTGTTTGTTTGTACCTGCACGCCGCCATATCATCTTATCGCGATAAAACTTTCCTAACTCATTGTTTGCACGTCTTGCATCTTTTTCATTGAAGCAAGCATAATAATATTTAAAAATATTTAGCGCAGTATTACTCGGTTTAATTCACACTCAACTCTGTATCCTTCTACTGAATACCAGCTTAAAATTAGTTCAGTAAATAACCTAACATTGTCAAGCCACGACTTTAACCCATTGTACTAATTCGTGGTAACTTGAAAAGGGCTTTCATTACGGCATTCCGTACGCGCATTCCTGGCGTTGTGGTCTAGACGCGTACAAATTTTTGTGTCCTTGTTAAACTAGAGTTATTTTTGTTCGGTAGTTTTATACTATTTATTTATTATATACTAGCTGTCCACAGTTTCGTATAGATACGTTTAAAACTTACTAACTTTTTATATGAAGCAGATAGAATAGAAGAAGATTTTTAAACCGAATTTTTCACTCTATCATACGATTATTTAATTTTTTTTCGGATAAACGTTGGACCAGTATCTGCTTATAACTATAGTCCAGTTATTAGATATTTACTGTTTTTCACACAGAGCAATTATTGCCATCTGACTTCTGTAACCTCTGAGGGCAAGCAAGTAACCATTTAGACGAGAATAATCTCCTTACGAAGAGTAGCAACCATTATCAGATCATTGTGATAACGCTGTCAGTCTTGGTAGACTGACAGCTTAACATGCTCTCCGAGGCACGGTGAGGAAACCCAGAAAGACAAACACTTAGACCTAGAACAAATATTCATCGATCGATCAAACCTGCAATCGTCGGCTTCAGAGGTACATTTAATACCACTACACCAGAGTCAATATGCAATCCACCACTAAATATTATTATTATTTTAATTAATTTTTATTACATTTATTTTCCGCACATCTTCGAAGACGAACAAAACATATATCCAAGATTAATCTTAACTTATCCCAATAGAACAAGTTATACGAATTCGAAGGAAGCATTTCGAACGTGGACAATAGAATCTTTTATATGATCCTTTTGTCCGCAGTTGCAATAAATCTTCTGAAAGCAGAACAAAGACGATTTCATGCGGGCGAAACCACAAGAAACAGCTTGTATTTAATTAAATTTTTATTTCATTCTTATGGATAGTTGGACTTTTAATTGCGTTCCTTTAAATGGAGGGTTCTACGATTGTAACACATTACATTTCTCAAAAAAAAATTAGGGAAAAATCCTATTGGAATTATCGGTTCGTCGACAATATTTTGAAAATTAAAAAAATCCGCTTTAATGCGGAATATGATGTGATACGTATAGAACTCTCGATTTGAAGGAACGTATTTAAAAGACTAACACCATATATATTTTCAATCAATGCTACAATTATGAAATGACATTTATTTGTTTGTAAAGAATAATATCAGTAAGTTCTTATTTCAAAAATTCTATAAAATCTATACTATTCCGGAAGGAACTAGACTATAGGTCATGTAAAATGTTGCATACTTTTTAGATAGCTACAGATAATTGAT
The DNA here is from genome assembly GCA_037950945.1 of Hypolimnas misippus. Taxonomy (NCBI): domain Eukaryota; kingdom Metazoa; phylum Arthropoda; class Insecta; order Lepidoptera; family Nymphalidae; genus Hypolimnas; species Hypolimnas misippus. The sequence continues at coordinate 11,170,195 of JBBEEQ010000006.1, forward strand.
AAAAATACATACAACCGAAATCTGAGCTGACGAAACTGCAAGCAGAATTTAGTAAACTGGAAAAACAAATAAAAATACACAACAAATAATACATAATATTCTAAAACTAGCCCAAATAAATTCAAGAATGATCTAAAAAAAAACTTTCAATAAAATCTAGGAAAATATTCGTGACTACAGTCTCTCTTCTTTCTTGTACAAGCAAGTAAATAACACAAATCAAGATGACCAATTAACTCCATTAAATAGTATAATCACAGCTACCTGATATTAAGGTAATCAAGTTAATTAACTTTATTTTAACTCGTTGGATCTCGAACGAGCCTTAATTACTGAGCTTCTAGCCCACATTTCCAACGTAGCGTAAAACCGACAGTCGTTCTTTACAGATCTTAAGTTACTTCTAATTGCGCTCCCAATGTAACAATTCGGATTGGTACATTACATCAGTGAATGAGGAGAGCTGATCATTGAAATGATACATTTAAAATGTAATGACACAATTTATAACATCCGTGATATATATAATATGTAACGTCAATGTGTACCAAACAATATAAGCGAATACTTAAAATTGAATTTAGTTCATTACGTTACAGGCTCGTCAGTCAGTGAGGCAGTATTGTAATGAAAAGCGACGTCTTATGTCGGCGATTCAAAGCGAACACGATTACAAAGCATTGCCAGTCGAATTTAGAGCGATGCGGTGCGATGCGATGCGAATTGTACTGTATTACCATGTTAAAAGAAAACGACCACCGAAACTAGTTGACCTGAAAATATTAAGCCAACTGACCGCGGTATCTATGTATATTTAGTGTTGCGAACCGCGTTCTTATGTCACGTAGGACAGTTCTATCGTGTCAATTGGTTGTTTTTTCGCGCCGCACCGCGTCGCATTGCGTTCATTCACGTAGGATGCTGATTAATGCTCAAAATAAAATACTTTAAGGTGAAATGTTTTTATTGTGTGTCTTCTTGCATGATTTTATTTTATTCACAGTAGGAACTCAAACAAGCAATTTGCGTGGCGTGACGTGTCCTGACTTATTGTTTAAAGCGTACATAAACTTGCTAAGGGTACCGTAACAAGGTTACAGAATTATTTACAAGTAGCTAACGTAATTAAGTTACGGGAGTAAAAATGACGAATATAATTCTTACCTTAAAACATGGCAGTAAGGATATTGCTTTTGTTAAAGTAATTAAAATATCTAATTTCAATTTGTATAAAATTGATAAGATTTGAGTCTTCGTGTAACATACGCCTATGGCAAATCTGCGCAGGAAACTAAGTTATTATATAATATAATCTTTACTACATAAGGTAGAACAGAATTCCGTGCTCGAGTTAATCTTGCAAAGTAACATATCAAAGCTTGAGATGGATTTCAATTCAATTTCCATCAAAGTGTATTCCATTTCTCGAACGTTTTAGTATAATTATAATTTACAGTCAAATAGTCCAACAACAAGGCTTAAGTAATTAAAAAATGAAAATCTCGACTGCCTAATAAAAGCACCTCGCACTTCAAAATCGGGGAAACAATTTTTTTTATTTAAAAAAAACTGGCAAACGAGCAGGCAGGACACTTGCGGGAGAGGCAGGGGATGCACATGCGCAAGTGATCCCGCGGCCTCTCCGTGTCCGTACTGAGAAAGACCATCGCAGGGATTTTAGATTTGCGTATATTTTCCAATATTTCTTCTGCAAAAACAAAAAATATATAAATAAATAAAAGCAGGAAACCTGATGTTAAGTGATGTCCGACGCTCATTGAAATTTGCAGCACAAGCGGAGCAACTAATGTGTTGCCTGTTTAAAAAGAAATAAAGAATATAAAGTGAGAAAACGAATTGGGGAAGGGGTTAGGCTTCCAACTCTCCCACTGCACGAAACGTAACTACCCACATATCCACATACATATACGTATACATAAATACATACGTGCAAAAAACACTACCCAAATCTTCAGTATCAATCGTACATTTCACTATAAAAAACCATTTTATATAGTTCAAGACATAATAAGCGCGATTGTGAATCTATGAGTCACTTGACCTTGAACGTATAATTTTGAGACTCAGATATTCACAATCGAGTTGAAAAATGAGTATTGCTCTTTTTTTAGTCACGTGACATTTTACATACCGTAATCGTTTTTGATTGAATGTAAACCCAACTCATAGCGTGATCTTAAATGTGTGTTTTGAATTGAAACTCAGTAAGCCATAGGGTTTTACAAATATGAAGATATAAAAAATATAAAAGTATCATGTGACCTAAACTAAATTTACCTTCACCGATTGTGAATCAATTTTGTCATTTTTTTGTATTGTCTCTCAAAGATTTATTTATTATAATTAATTAAAACCACGCCGTAACAAGATTTGGCAAATATATATTTTGGCATATTTCGGACATATATTAAAACACTAGCAAGTGCCCGTAATTACGTCTGCAAAAAATTAATATACGTAAAATAAAAAAAAGTATCCTAAGTTACTCCTTACAACATAACCAATCGGCTTGTGAAAGTCCCATCAAAATCGGACAAGCCATTTCAGTAATTAGCCGGAACAAACAGACGGACAAACAGACAGATTTTTGATATAACTGACACTGCTATTTTATTTATTTGCATATTTATGGACACTCTAACAAGTCTGGTATGTCGATGCTATTTACTAAAAGGAGCTAAACTACAATAGTTAATTTGGATAACTCACATTCAAACAGGTCTTATTACCGGATTCTTCGGCAAAATTCCTAACATTTCTGTACTTGAAAGGTTCGCGGATTTTTTTTTTATTCATAATAAAATTTCATATTTTCAGCTTCCGTTATTTCTTATCGTCTACTTTAGTCAATATATAGAATATTTTTTATTGTTATGAATTTATAATTACTAATTTAAAATCTAAAACGTTTATTACAAAAGGTTATTTCATATAAAGAAGTTTTATTAATTAAAACAAAAAAAAAAAAAAACAAAAACCCGCCTACGTCACAGGACCATGCAGTACCGTATCAATATCAGTTCTGTCTAAAAGCTTATAAGTGGGACTCGTTACGTAATTCAGATTGAAAAACAATGTGGCAATTCTTAAAATGATTTTCGAATACCTATTCAACATTACCCCACCGCTTGACATAGTTCATCGATTTTCATTTTCTTATATTTCAGTGTCGGTGTAAAAAATTAAAATCGGCCATTTTGATTTTTTCATGTCGAAGAAATAACGTGTCATTTATTAAAATCGATCCACGAGTTTGGTATTTAAATAGTTTATGTAACTGGAATGTATCTTTTTGTGCGAAGTTATTTTACAAATGTTCGCTAATAGTAATATACTTATTTCTAAAGCTAAAAAGAAAAAAAACTTAGCCTCAAACAAAATGAAAAAAGTCTTCATAATAACTAAAAGATTCGTTTAATAACGATTATGAATAAAGTTTTATCTTTTAAGTATTTTCAGCCTATGAGTTGGAAGTCTTTTCACCACAATTGCAGATACAAAAACTATTTAATAAAGCTCAGTAATCTCGGAAATGCGCAAGATCAAATAAAACTTTCTTTTGGGAAACAGCGAAACTCATTTCAACTTGGAAGTAAATCAAGTTTTTTTTCTGATAAGAAAAATAAGCCTATGAAATCATTATTATAATGTTTAGCGTCTGTCCGCGGCTTTACTCATTTAAATTTATTTTTAACATTTCTCTTGTTCCATCACTAACTAAAACTAATTTTTAAATTTAATTGTAGAGTTTTGCAATTTAAAACTTTAACAAAAATTATGTAAAATAATTATCATTGCAATTTTTCAGTACTTTTTTCTTTACAGATGATCAATTTTTTTCCAACGCGAATCCATAATATTGGGATTCTTCAAGAAAAAATCATATCTATGGTCATTACATAAAATACTGGGTCTATTCACATTTATAAAAAAAGGTCATTTTCGAAAACAATCGAAATATTTTAATTTTCTATTAAAACACCACCACTTATAGCCATTTCAAGCAATAAATTTGTGATTAAATTCATCTCAAGCTCAGCGGTGAAGGAAAACATCGTGAGGAAACCTGCATGTGCCGGGAGAAATTCTGACACATGTATATCCGCCAACTTACAGTGGAGCAGCGTGGTAGATTAAGCTCTAAGCTTTCTCCTCAATAGGAGAGGAGGTCTTTGCTTGCAGTGGGATATTTACAGGCGGTTACTTTACTTCTTATAGCCAGGAGAAATTATAGACGTCTATTGCTATCGAAACGTGCAACATTCTAAGACCTTATTTCCGAAAAGTACCGCTATTAAGTTGACAACATTTTGACGGTAAAGGATGGCGTTTTAATTATATCTAAAAATAAATAAAATTGAAGTATCTGTTTGTAATTTTAAATTAACAGCTTACCTTTTAATGCACATGAAGCACGATACTTTTATCAAAAACACAATTTTATTGTCTATCAATATTTTTTGTCTGTGCGTCTGTTTGTTCCAGCTAATCTCTAAAACGGGTTGACCGATTTTGACGAGACTTTAACTTACAGATAGCTGATGTTATAAGGAGTATCTTAAGCCACTTTTATTAAAAAAAATTATTAATAAAAAAAAGATGGCTACGCGAAAACAAAATTAAAGCCAATGAAATAGTGAACAAGACTCGATTCAAGAAGGGAAGATATATACTATACAAATATATTTTTTTCCTTAAATTAATGCCGGGGAAACAGCGGAGCACAGCTAATATTGAATAAGATATTACATTTGATGCAAAATAAAATGAAAAATCTATTCTTGAAGCTATATGGGCATAGTGTGCTATATTTAATGACGCGATTGTATTCAGACTGGTTAGCGATTTCGTTCCCAATTGGGACCACTGTTAAACTAGGCCAAGACCGAAATACGCCTAAATTCTATGCACTAACAATAAATGATGTGAAATTTTAAGCAAAAAAAATCTTTAAAAAATCAAGCTGTTGATACTGAAATTAAATAATAGTTAGCAAAATATTAAATATAAGATTTTCTAAAAAAAGAATTTTCAAAATCGGTTTAATAAATAACGAAAGACTGAGATAACAAATATTAAAATTACAATATACAATACGAATGGAAAACCTTCTCAATTTCTGAAATCGGTTGAAAATCGATCAATATATCACGCATTACTTGTTAGTTGTTACAAATAACTACGTAATACAGTTAAGTTAAGCAATATGGTCGAATGTTGTGTAAATTCAGTTACCCGGGGCGATAACAATTAGATGCCCTGTGATAACGACCGCTGGTTCTCACCCTGTGTTAACAAAGATAAACATTCAAACTCCATCTAACATTCTGTTTAATTGTAACAATTTAATTATCTCCTAACTCATTTCTTGTGAAAACGTTCGTATTGACTTTCGAATTTGAAATACGGGATTTTTATTTTTCTTTTGAAAATCTGTTATTATTTCTTAGTCTAGAATTACACTTATAAGTTTTGCTGTCTTTCATAAAAATCTACATAAGTTCGTTATAACTTTACACCTGAAAGAATTTACTGTCAGTGCCGTATTTTTAACATAAGCAGCTTTTGTAACTTGTTACAACGTATCTGTTTCTAGATTACAGATTTGTTTTATATCAGTTACGAGAGTAAAACTTACAAATGTAATTCTCGCCTTAAAAATATAAATAGTTTATTTACTGAGGAAGACTATAAGCTATATTTACGTTACACTACGACTGATACGAAGTAATCATAAACGCGAGTGAAACTGCAAGGGACGGCTAGTTTTAAATAAACAATGAATAAAGAATGACAATTCATATCGATTTCTTGCATCCATTTTGGTGTTGCTACCTTACAAAAATTAATACTTGTTACCATTAACAATATGCAAACACCAAATTAAAAAAATTGTTTAATAAAATATTAAATTTATATATTCGCTAACATAAGTTTTTAACAAAATGTATTTGAGAATCATTTTAAGTTATCTATATGATAATATGTGGCGTGAAATTGCGTTTCCCTTCCGGATTATTGCAGAGTTTTTATATTTCTCGCATTGTGGATTTCCGCAAAGTAACACATGTGTACCCTCTTATACAAACCCTTAATTCTTACGGAAATACAATTATACCTTTCTCTTTATTTTGTGTAGTAAATAATTGCTGAACAAACAAAACATTTCATCATAAATATTATACACGAAACATGTCATGCTCGTTTCAAATATGACACATAATGGACACATCAAAGACAGGGCCAAAACAGTTCACCACGCCGCTTACACTTATCGATTGAATGAATTAAATATCAAACTACCCGCCTGTTACAGTGAATTATATTGATTTAGGTGGTTTTTTATCCACTTTTATGTTATTAAACTGAGTGTTAAGCCGAGATGACCTAGTGGTTAGAACACTTCGATCTCAACTGATTATCGCGGTGGGTTGTGTTTAAATTCATCTCGAGCTCGGCAGTGGAGGAAATATTGTGAGGAAACCTGCATGTGCCGGAAGAAATTCCGACACATGTATATCCGCCAAACCACAGTGAAGCAGCGTAGATTAAGCTCTAAAGCTTCTTAATAGAAAAGGAAGTCTTTACCCAGCAGTTGGATATTTACAGGCTGTAACTTTACTTTACTTTTATTGTTAAACTTATGTACTCTACTTAAACAGTTTATTAATGTCCCTACTGGGCAAAGACCTGCATAAAACCGAGACAGTTTAATGGTCCTTCTGTTAAACAAAGGCCTCTGTTAGATCGAGATACACGATTGATTAAATAAAATACTTGATCTGAATCGATTAAGGACGACCGCTCTGGTGTAGTGGTACGGTATGTATCTCTAACGTCGATGGCTGCGGGAACGATCCTCGATCGGGGCAGATATTTATATTTAATCCTAGGTGTGGGTATTTGTCCTTGTAACTCCCCACCGTGCTTCCGAGAGCACGTAAAGCTATCGGTCCCAGTAGTTACCACAATCACCTGACAATAATCTTTACTCCTAGTATGGATATTATTCTAGTCTAAATGGTTTGTGTTGCCCTCAGAGATAGCGGAGGTCAGATAACTTCAGATTGCTCTGTGTAAAAATCAGTCACTTTCAAATATACTAGAAAAATAAACAGACCCTGTAAATCAGGGTATAAAAATGCTAGCTAGATGATAGATATAATTTAAATTTATATCATTCTTGACAGTAAAATAAATATCGCAAAGAAACATGCAGTGAAATTGAGGATGAAAGTTTTTATGGAAAAACCAAGTTTTCTCAAACAAATTGACTTTTAAAAATTTTACATAGACGATATCGCAGGTTAGCACTAACGAGTGCCTATTTCATAAATATCTTCTTAGACGAGAATTATATTTGTAATTTTTACTCTCGAGAGCGATATAAAACAAATCCGTAACCTAGCAACAGATACGTCGTAAGTAGTTACGAAAGCTGTGAATGTCAAAAATAAGGTACTGACAATAATTTTTTATAGGTGTAAAGCAATATCAAACAACTTATGTAAATCTTTATGAAAGTTTGAGAGCACAACTTATAAGTGTGATTCTCGCCTTTCTTTCATTGCTTCTTATATTTTACTGTCCCACTTTCTTACAATTTCCCCACGTTGTTTACTCAGTGTTTAACATTGTTTCGAAAATGAATCATTTATTTAATGTCTTTTTGTAAAGTAAAAGCAGTTGGCAACATGACGATGATCATACAAAAAGTCATTATTTTTTGACAGTAATTGCGTTAAATTATAATAATTTATTTATTCTATAATTAAACTGGTTGGATCTTTAAAACAATGTAACATGACAAATTATATACATATTATGACAATTATTAATATGAAATTTTTAATAATTGAATTTTTCATATCTTTTGCAAATATTAAAATATTTATATTGTGTGATCATAACTTACCAACCCAATGTCTTAACTACTTACTACCCACACATCCCCGATAAGCCTGACTACGGAACATGACCATCTGCAGTCAACAGTACCGGATCTATGTATATCAATTCTGTCTAAAAGCCTATAAGTGAGAATCGTTAATAACCAACTTTAAATCGTTATAGATCCTAAACTATAATTATGATTAAAGAACAATAAGAAAAAGCTAAAAATGATTTTAAATACCTATTCAATGATACCTCACTTGACATAGTTCGGTAATTTTTTTACTTTTTACATTATGCCGTCCAAAATCGGCCATTTTGATTTTTTCAATTTTTATGCTATGCACAGTCGGGTGCAAAACATCCAATAAAGAGAAAGGTCTGTCAAAGTGACATTCAATTGACACACAATTTGAGAAGGCAGAAACGGAAAATTAAATGTTAAATCTTTTTACTGGAATTACAATTATTTCTAAAGTCTAAGAGTTGAAAATCAACATCCATTTCTTTCATCTCGACTTAGCGGTTCGCGGTAATTAAGCCTCAAAACCTTTTTATTTTATCTCCACTCAATATCAATTTTTAAATTAATAATCTTTTACATCTTTATAACTAAATTAAAGAAAAGAATATTTAATTCATTCACCATCTTCGTAAATAAAATAAGCTGAATGAGAGTTATTCATGTCATTCAAACTCAATTCAACTCTTTAGGTTAATATATTTTAGTTGTATCAGTTAGACAGATGTATGTATTATACACTAATATCATCCAATTTTACTCTGTAAATACTATGCAAATGAACAGGGTTAATACTTCACACATACAACATTTTAACATTATACTTGTAAAATGATCGTTTTTTGTATAATTTGAAAAACAATATATAATTTGAACAACGCACATTGACAATTGAAAACAGTACGATGCATACGTAATTTTTAAAATACTTTTTTAAAATATGTGCATGATTCAGGGAATGCAATAAATCATTTTTTATAAAATTACATTTTATTGATAGCGATTAATACAATTTAGTCGATATTATCACAACACTATTAAAAATTGACATATAGTTTATTAACAGAAAACAAAAAAAAAAACAAAAAAAAGTCTAAAAGTTAATAAAACCTAAAATTGAAAAATAATTAAATGTTTTATTTAAGATTTTTTTTATTTAAATTTTACTATTTAAAACTTTATCGTAATGATAAAATATAAGAAATAAAATTGCATGAAAATATCACAGAACTGATTCGATTATTTTGTACTCGACTAATGTAATGTTCACGTCAGAGAATGTACATGATATTATTTTATGATGACTTTTTAATATAAATTTAGTGAAATATCATTATGGCAAAAATAGTTACACATGAAGTGTAATTCCATCATTTTGATAATTAGATATGTTTGACTTCGTCACGCAAAGATAAACTGCACAGATTCACAATTTTTACAAAGCCATAGACAATGAAAACGATTTTAATATTTGCTTCACTACAAAAGATTTAAACATATGTTAAACGCGTGTTTAAAAAAAATCCGTACTACAAATCCGTGTCTAAGGACAGTTTTGAATTTGACGTGCTTTAGACGTAGTTTACCATACGGTTAACAGATGTCTAAAGCCTATATTAGCTGTCAAAGGTGTGACATTATATTATAAGTTTTTTTATTATTTTATTATCTGTTAAGCAATTTTTAAACACTGTTTAGCTAGACACGTGTTGAACATGGTTTCATTGCGTCTTTTGTAGTATGACCGAATAATTTTAATTTACATCTGCTTTTAAACAATTGTCAGTTTTTCATTCATTCTTTCAATGAATAATATAGGGAACAGATAATATTATTACTATATATGAGAAATATTAGGAACCTTTACATCACATAATGCCATACCAATACGCTTTCTGAATATTAAATGCTTTTGAAAGGTCACTTTGAACATTGCGTGACTGTGTTATACGCTCGATACTATTGTTCTAATTTCTAATTGTGGGATTCTTTTTTATTTCATAATAATTTCCAATTATTTATTACATTTTTATATACTTAATAATTAATCACTGTTATGTAACACACAAGCATTAACATGCATAGTTTAAAAAAGACATATGTACATCTCGTACCCTTAGTAGTAAAGGACCAAATTCAAAAATTCATACATTTATATTAGGCCACAAAACGCAAAAAAAAGTTTTACATTTTTCCAAATCTTTTTTTTTCGGCCGTTTATTTAGTTTATAAAATAATTATTTAGTTTATCCAAAATCATAGGTTATAAAGTACAAAATTATATGAAACTATTTACTAACTTAGTTAACTCGTGTCACATAGATTTTGATTTCGGTCATTTTAATACTAAGCGAGCAACGTAAAGATATAAAAATTACTTCCAATGATTCTTCCTGAAACGCGATGCAAAAAATATACCCTATTGTTAGCGAGACCAATTATTCTAGAGTAAAAAGAGTGCCAGCAATGCGGTCACCAAACACCTTAAAAATATCTCATAACAAGCTTTATCTTATTTCAAATTAAAATGAAAAAAAAATCTTAACAAAAATAAAATGAATTCAGGAAAAGAAATTTTTACATATCGTATACAAACCCCAAACGATTACAGATCATGAGAGCCCGCTAACAGACGAACAGACGGACTGACGGATAGACGGACAAACAGTCAGACAGTCAGACAGTCAGACGGACAAACGGACAGCGAAGCCCTATTCGTCGCAAACAAATAAACAATCAACTATTTCGTCTTTATAATATTAGTATAGAATTATATATTTTAAACTTTCACGATTTATACTATTCATATTTAATATTCGGTCTTATCGATAATTAATGGTATTAATACTTACAGACTGCTGTCAGCTCGTGACCACAACGAATGCAACTTCGTCGAAACGTTGGGCAATAAAAAAGTATTACTACCATTAGCTATCGCGATAAGACACGTTATATTAAATATGAATAGTATAGAATTGTATTGTTTAATTGTATACGGTATACATAACGACAAACGTCGTTATATAGATAAGTGTATCGCTAGATTCCTTATCCCCAACAAAATATTAACAGTAACAAATCTAAGAAAATACATGTAGCTCTTTAAAACAGTTATTAATTAGAAAAAAAACGCGGCTAAAAAGGTTATTAAAACAAAAAAGGAGAGACATAATTATTCAAACGAAGCGGGGAAATTATTAAAACTGTTCGTTTGGCTTGAACGATGTCAGCCGAAACGATTACCATATACAAACAAAGCTGCGAAATTCTTCATCATACAATAACACATGTTGGCGTGATTGCTGAAAAGTCAAGGTTATTGACCCTGTTAATTGTAATCGTAATATATTTTTAATATTTACCCTTTATATGTCGAGTTGAAGCCTAATCATAAATTAACAAGCACTGAGTAATGTATTTAGGTAATATACTAATAAGCCTTGTTACGTAAAATGATTTAAAAGTCAATGAAAGTCATTACCCTTCTATAATGTACGCAGTACGTGGGTAAATTGTACATAGATTTGTTTTAATTGAATTTTCATGTGTGTGTCCGAGGGTATGTGTGGGTGAATGTATACGGATATCTAATTTAAAGTAATACATCTTTTATCAATTAAAATGTTTCATAAAAAATTAAAAAGTATCACAAAACAATAATCGCATCTTTAATATTTACCAGTCTTTGAGTGAGAAAGGAAATGAGAGAAATAAAGTCCATTTCTAATTTGCAAAATGTTTATGATTCATTAAAGACCTTCTCAATCTGACAAAATAACGAGTAATCAAGCAATAATTAAAATACTTTTACACAATCGAAACAATAATTTAATCTAAATAGTCTATTTGAATTTCATAATTCGAGGGGAAGAAATTTATACAGTCTTGACAATTTTTTTTTTGTTTAACTTTATAAAATACAAATTCATAACTATGTTGTGACGTTACGTTAGACATCGTGAAACATTACGACGTTACGACGCAAAAAATCACGATGCGACATCGAAAATAAATAAAATACTAGACACCGTAGATCTAAAGAAATGGACTGCTGCAAATATATCTTGCTTAGGAAGGCGCTTAAAAAATCAAAGAAAATATAAGATCAATTTTTTTTTTACTATGAACAATAGAAATCGATTAAAAATAATTACTGATAACTGATCATACGAAGTTTTGTAATTAAAAAACTCACACACATTAGCACTCATAAAGATCTCATGGTCCTCTGTCGGGGGTCCGAAAGCACATACAACACAAACATGAACACCCAGACCACGACAAACATCCATATGGTCAATATAGATGTTTGCCGTGAGCGTGGTCGAACCCGCGACCGTTAGCACTTTAGTCAGTAACAGTGATCACTCCGTCAAACTGTCGATTACTTTAAGACTGCACTTAAACCATGACAAAAGACATATTTTTAAACGAGCTTCGATGTAACGTGCCATGATGCGATGTCGCGGGGCCATACACGACGCCGACGATCATCTTAAATGCACGTTGGTGTCACAGAATTAAACGATCCGGCGTCGTGTTATAAAGTTACATGACGTCGCTACATGCTAACGTGCCACGACGCGGTTTCGCATCGTATATATTTTGACACTTAGTTCTCACAACTTAACATTCTTGAGTTATATCCATTTGACGCATGTATAAGTATAAATAGGCGTATAAATAGGCGCTCTTAATGCGTATATGGTTGGAATTTATGAATACATATCTGTCCTCTGTATCTTGTCTATAGTTGTTACTTATTATTATTACTCATATGTTTTCTCTGCGAGCTGCTACATGCGTACATTTGTAATCTTGTTTATGCAGATATAATTCTTTTAACGTACACTATACACTGCTGTTTCATATGATAAAAAATATTTCATATTAAATAGTACACACTGTGTGTTTAATTTTTATCGAAATAAAATATGTAGTTTCGTGTTTTCTGTATTTATGTTATCTTTTAATCTGTTGTCGAATCTTTTCGTTGCGTTTTGTTTGTTAATTTTTAATGTCGCAACTGCTAAACCAATTTTAATAAATTTTAATATAGATATAGGTTTGAGTTTGTAGAAGGACACGGCATAATTTTGTCGTGAAAATACAACTTGAAAGTGGTAAAATAGGAATCAGAGTTTGTATTGAGGTGCTATCATTACCCAACTAATACAAAACCAAAAGAGGGTAATAATTTTGACAAGTTATGTATGTATGTATGTTCATATGTTCCTTTTGAGCTGATATACTACTTATCCGAACTGGTCAAATGAGTTAGAAACGCGTCCGTTGGCTATAGGCTATATAACGTGTCGCTAAATCTAATGTGACGCCTCTAGCAGGCATAAAGTACATTGTTAAAAAATTAAGATGAATATACCGAGTTTGGTATTATTGGATAGGGTGTTACTTGTACATTTAAAAAATATATACATTACTACTATTATCTTGTGACTTTGTCCGTATTCATTTATTTAATCATATATAATTTATATTGTTTGTTATCGTAGTTTACTTTTTATTGTATATCTAAAAAAATTGTCTATACAAAATATTTTTTCTCCACAAATAAAGCCGCGACAAACAACGAGTTATATGTGTATTAAGTGTCATGAACAATATATCAAAACAACCTACAAATTCTTTATAGAAAACTTCAAAGGATGATATAAAGGCAAGCGTGCGTGATAATTCATAATTTCACAATTCTTATATTTGACGACTGTTTCAGATTTTTAAAGGTTTTTTTTATGTTCGCGTTCGGTTTACAATGGAGTCTTGTCTCAGGTGTATTTACGTGAATGCTTCGTACATTACTTTTTACGACTATGTAGGCATGAAGGTCTTTGTGTCCCTTCACTGTTATTCATGTCGATGTCAAACGAGATCTTGGGCTTTATGACTTATTTATTGTATTATATAGTGTGTACATATAACTTTGTCGCAATTATTTTCAAAGAAGATCGCTAATAATGTAGGCGAGGTGACCTAAAAGAAATTCTTTAAGTTATTATTTTACTACATTGCCAACGTGCTTAATGTGTATACCTATGCCAAATTATGACCTTATAAGTACTTAGATGCACATAGCGGAACTATAATGGTTTGTCTAGTTGACCACGAAACTATTCTTCTTCATACTAACATATATAACTTATATTATATTAACATATATAACTTCACTTATTGGTTATTTATTATTCTAAAACTAAAAAGCAAAAAAAATGTTTTGTTAAATAAATGCGGTTACGTGGTTTGTGATATATTTTGTAAAATAAAACTGTTTCAGAAATAAGCGGTGGTACATAACCACAAAAATATTATTAATATTTTTTGCATGTAGTTTGAATTTTATAATAAATTTCAATTTAATTTGCAGTATATAATATATGACATAAACGAGATATATGATTATTATATTAGTAAAAAGTGAACAGTATAATTAATATTAATAAAAAACAAATAATTCTATTAAAAATAAAAAGAAAGAGTTTGAATTGTAATAAGAAGTAAATAATATTTTTTTAATCAATAGGTACGCATGTTTACGTACGCAATTGGCATATAATGTGTTGAAAGTTTTATGATTTTTTTTTACTTATTTTTCTGAAACGAAATAATCTAGTATAAATTCAGTAGAAGTATGATTATTAAAATTTGTTTCAAATTTCAACCAAAATAGATATTATATTTTTAATAAATAATTTAAGATATTATTTACAAAAGAAAAAAAAATAAACTCTAAGTACGTTTCGTAACAAAAATTAACTCACTTTTATCTTCGCTTCCAATTCTACCTTCATTCTTCAATATACTCAGTAAACCTTCACTCATTTTAGACTCAATAAAAAAAGTATAGCGATTTAATTGTTATGAAAAACTTTATTACTTTTTAAATAAATCTTAATAATGCTACACGTTATTGGAAATAAATTTTAAAAAATCACAGTTAGTTAAACAAAAATAAAAAATAAACAAACTTAATAAATAAAATAGTTTAAATATTGAGCGTTTTTCGTGTTATATTTCGTAGCACACGCGCTACGTACGCGACGTGCGGCTACGCCAGTCTACGTCGTAGCACTGACTGCAAGAATAGAGCTCCGCGTTAAAGTACTACAAGTAAGTGGTTGAAGCCTCGTAATTAATCCGACACTACCAGAAGGCATTTATATACATTTACATGATTAACGTAAGGTGGAACATTGAATTGTACATTTACTTGTTAAAAAATACGTATTTTGCTCTTTATCATAAGAACTGTCCATTTCCATTTAATACAGTATGATACATCAGTAGCTTTATTTTCGTATATTTAATTTTATTCTATCTTTTTTCTTGGTTTTGAATATCAACAGAAAACATTACAATTTATTAAATGTTTTTTTTTGTGAAAGCAAAAAAAAAAAATTATCGATAAATTATGTAAATTCCCTCACTTCGCCATTTTATAGAGCCATTGAATGTCATTGATCTATTGAATGAACGATATCTCAAACTCAAATAGTACTCTAGTCTGTACTCACCAACTAGTAAGGCACTTTTGCTTTCTCTTTTTGCATGTAATACAAACACATTTTCATTTATTGCATTTCATTTATCTATGCTATTATGACCAAAGGTACATGGTATTTGGTATGCATAATAAATGCACTAACAGAAACTAGAGATTCGTTTAAAAAAATGATAGCTAGATGATCTATATAATACGTAAAGCAAAAACTTTACATTCTTTTTACAAAAATTAAGCGGATAAATATGGAAATAGAAGGATTGCAGAACGCTCCTTTTTTTTCATTATGGCCAAACATACAAAACCATTACACACACTACCGAGTATTTGACACACACGCATATAATACTCTTAATTATAATCGAATTTCGAACATTGGACGACACTAGTACATAGTTTCATCAAGACAAATAATTGGATATATAATCAAATTGACGGATAAACTCTGGCGAGATACCCAAAGGGAGTGAAATCTAGTTCTCCGACGAAAGTTATGACATGATTTTCGAAGTTTTAATTTGTTTTTCAAAGTCTATCTCCATACTGTAATAAGAAGATAAATTAGGTCTAATAAACGTATACATTTTATCGATTCTTTCATATCGCTTGCTTAAATCGATTTTTTTAGATCATTTAAAGCGATGACACTGTAAATTTGAACTTATAATAAGTTCAAATTTACAGTGTCATCGCTTTAAGATACCGTGAGATAAGTAGGTTATTGAATGATAGTTACAAAGCTAAATTAAAAAAATAAAGAAATTAAAAAAAAATCGATTAAGTGCGATTCGGATGGGTAAACGAAGGGTTTGGTATCTTACAATCAAACACTGTATACTTTATAAATACTTTTGTAAAAGAAACGAGAGAGGCGCTTTAACATTTGTATAATTTACATATGTTTAAAATATAATTGATACTTTTTTAAAGCAACAAACTTAAACAGTAAAATTTCATTTACTCGAATGACATAATTATTCCAGATATTTTGATTTTCAAACCAAACTACTAAGCCGATTTTAGTGAAATTTCTATAGAATCAATCCGACATGTATACATCCAATGTATAATAATCCTTTCGAATAAAAAAATGCAAATTCATATATGATGTATATAAGTTACCCGAATTTACATAAAAAAATATAAACATCCCAATTGAATCTCGTCCTTTTGAAGTCCGTTTAAAAGTATAACTCTCACATGATCGGTTTTTATTATTCATTGTTATTGCAGTAATAGAAATATACACTCTATAAATGGTAATGTCTACTTATCACAAACAGATGCACGGACTACGTAGGCTTAGTGATAGGGTCCCGTTGGCACCATTAAGCTAATTACACAATTTAATATACATATGTACAATATTGAATATATATATCGCACATCTATTATTAAAATTTAAAAAATCAAAATTTATAGGCACCAAACGTTTAACACTTGGGATTTCGTCTTTACTACCACAAAATGTTTAAAGAATAGTTACTATTTGTTTCAAAAGATAGATTATGAACCAAAGAATTATTTGAAACTACATTACGTTTAATTGACTGACTGATTCATCAACGCAGAGCTCAAACCGATGTGGCTATAAGCTTGAATTTTTTGCACTAGGTAAATGCAAAATGTTACTCTCTGAGCATATTTATATTAAAACTTCATACTTCAAATGTCAAACACAAAACGTAGAGTTTTATCAGATTTCTGAATTGCTTATAATATAAAATTCGGAAATATATAGCGCGAGAAACTGGTAGTAAGCTTATAAAATATAAACAGTATAAAAATTACAGCAAAGGATTTGATTTGTATCACAATTTTTGCCAACACAAGCTTGGCAGTTGCTTCGCTATCAACCGTTAATATTTTGAGGACATATTTAACAACATAATATTACATCGTTACTTTTAAACACTTTTAACAATGCAGTAGTTTCTATACTCGTTACTACCGTATTTTTTTCAACCGACTTCAAAAAAGGAGGAAGATTTTTAATTTGTAGCGTATTTTTCGTTTAAAAGGATATACTTCCAGATAGTTCCCATAGAAATTACATTGAAATCTGTTCTGTGATATAGTTTTAAAATCGAAAGAAATGGCATAAGTCATCCCGATAAACGGAATTACGTATTTTGCTTCTTAAGTCGATTTACTTTTTTAAGCCTTAGTTATCTGATTGGGTATTGCTGTTAGTCCTAGTCGCCTTGACAACAGCGCCAGTGAGGGGGCCGAGAATTAAAACTCAGCCATGAAAGAAGGGGAGTCCCCGTTGTGTCTCAGAATGGACATTTGTCCAATGGTGTCCCCTAGTGAAATCTTGTTCTGTAGTCGTTGATTAGATAGTTCATTTATTTCTTTCCGAATTAATTTTGTAAAATTCCGTTCCTTATTAATATTTACATTACAAAAGAAAACTGCGTACCAAATTAAAAATTTTGTCATCAATGAAACCTAAGGTGAGAATTATACTTGTAATTTTTACTATTGTAACATATAAACAACTCTACAATCAGTTACCTAATAAACGATACGTATGTTACAAATGGATGCTGATAAGCAATAATGTGTCAACCCACAAAAAGTCAAATTAGGAGATATTGATATATTTTGATACAGCATCACCTATTTAACAATATTAAAAAAATTCAAGTCATCTAAACTATATAAGTAAGGAAAAACGTTTCTTAATTTAATGTATCAAATTTCAAGTGCGTTCAATATTTTTCTAATTATACAATAATCTCAAATATTTGAAAACTTATTATTATACAACAATTTATATATTTCCATTCAAAATGTAAGCTGCTTAATTCTTAATTCTTAGTATTAATGCATATTTCTATCCTACTCATAATTTGTCAACAGGGCGATCCATTTTGTAAATTCCGTTTTAAATAAATAAGTAACTCATGAATTTAACTGTGAATTAAGAATTAACTAGCGACCTGCACTAACCAAAACCTAAAAAAAGGTTTATATTATCACTACTAAACTTTATACAATCACCCTCTGGACTAATCGAAAGATTGAGTAAAAAATCCATCAAAATCTTTCCTTCCGTTTTGGAGTCCACGAGGAACACACATTTAAAGACTTCAGAATTGAATAAAATAATAATATAAACAGTCCAGTCTTTATTTTCCGAATTGTTCTCTCGTTGTGTTCTCTCTTTTGATATCAACAGTCCATTTCTAGGCAACACTTCAAGTCACGTGTACATCGGTTCCATTAACAATGCATAATTTATAAATCTATTTTTATATTCACGCTGATAAGCAAAAGCAGTACTATGTCAAGTAACGTGGACTTCATTATGAGGAAATGGCGTCTAAAACTGTCAAATCTATTCATAAAATTAGTTTGAAGACGTGTATATCCATCGTCTTTTTTCTACTTTGATAAAAGGTTTAATTAATGAAAAGCAGATTGGTAGTAATAAGTTTAATCTAATAATAAGTTTCTCAAATATATAACATTAAGGCATATTGTAAAATATAGAGTTAACTTCAATATTCGAAACTTTAAATGAAGAAACTTTTTTCCGTATTCAGTTTAGACGACGTTAAAAATTTTTTGAATACTGTTAAATATATGACGCATCAATATCTTCGAGTTCGACTTATTGTGGGTTTAAACATTATGGCTTATTAGCATCCATATAATTATTGCCTGTAGATTTTACATTTATGGCTACGAAGATTAAGACGCTGATAAGCAATACCTGCGGTGTAGGCTCTGCGGTGATGAATCAGTTAGTCAGAAAAAGTATATATATATATATATATATATATATATATATATACTTTTTCTGACTAACTGATTCATCACCGCAGAGCCTACACCGCAGGAACTGCAAACATAAAAAATTAGTAGTAGGTAGGTCTAAACCTGTAACCATGCACTAAGAAAGGGTTTTTCGATATTCGAAACTTTTGCATGAAATCTCTTATTCCGTGGTCGTATAAACTTATAACTTACTACGTATACTTCTTGATGAAAACGTCGTATTTTATTAGTTTTCTGAATCGCTTTTATAAAATTCCAAAATATATGCGGGTGAAGTTGCGTGGAACTGCAAGTTATCAAAAAAAAATAATCGAAATCAATCCAGATGCTTATGAGGAATTCAGTGACGTACACACGAACACGGACACACGGAAGAAATACATACAATAATACAAATTACAAAAAAATATTTACGCAAATAAATAAATAAAAACGTTAACCCAAATCTATATTTCGAAGTATAACTTACAATAACAACGGGAATACGTTTATTGGAAAATTTTATACGCGGCCTACTTCACAAATAAGAAATGAAGTTCACCCTAACGAGATCTAGAAAGTCAGTAACAGCGAGGCTGGGTGTATGCTGAAACAGTTCCCGTGGAAATTAAAATATGTACACATTTCTTATTTAGATTTTTCTTGTTATCTACACATGTAATATATAAAAAATATGCTTTTTCATTTATTATTCCTTTGATTACAATTTGCATTCACGGTTACATGAAAAGTTTATACCGGCCAGACAGAAAAATACATTTTATACAGTCGTCTGCCACAACAGAACTTATATTAAATCGTGTCACCGCGATTTTAACTGCAGCAAAACTGTCTAACAAATTCATTATATTATGAGACATTAAATAGTTAAGAAATTTGTTTAGATACACTCACTTATTTATAATTTATAATATACAATACAAATATTATCTGGAGATAAAACATCTATGCAAGTTTGTACGTACTTTGAAACTACTGATCCGATTTGAAGAATCATTTTTGCGCTGGAGAGCTTATTTATTAAGGAAGACTTTGGCTATAATAACCGTAAATGCGAGTAAAACCACGGGTAGCTAATTTCAAAATAAAAGTTTTAATTTATGATAGCGATTGTTTATGATTATTAACAGAGTATACTTTATTGTGCTGCGTCTCAGCATACGCTAAGTGTTAGAATGAGAAGTCAACGTTTTGTGCAGATGTTGACTCTATTTTTTTATGTAGTTAGTGTGTACCCCGTTTTTATTACAGAGTAATTTAAACTCAGATATTTGGAGCATTTAATTTTCCTTAAATTAAGTTTAGTACTGAATTTTTTAACGACTTCAAAAACCGACTGAAATTTATTTATTGTGTATATTATGCGATATTATAGCTGATTGTGAATCTATTTTAATGAATTTTTTTTATACTATAGCACCTTAACAAAAAGGCTTCTAGAACTTGGTTAAAAGTAAAAGTTATTAATACATTATTATGGTAACACTGAGTCTTAAAAATATTAACTTGATAGTATGGATTCATGCCAGTGGATACTTGGCAAACCTTAACGGAAATGCGTTGCCGATGTGCAGCAAAAAAGAAAAATGGATTAACACGAAATAATACCCAAGATAATATTTATTATAATTGCAAAGAGCAATTTGACCACTCGTTGATACTGCATTGCGGTCGTATCGCTTAGTCTCTTACATATATTTAAACCCAGATCATAATTAACATGCTTAATATTAAAGTGATCAAATTAAAAAATTTTATTTTTGGGCACAATACGCATATATGTAGACTGTAATGTCACAAAATGTTGAGAATAGTTTTTTTTAGTTATCGATTATAAAGCAAAGAATTGTACGAAACTAAATTTTAATTACAAACTTAACTCTTTTCACACAGATTTTGTATTCGGTCACTTTAATACTAAGCGCGCTATATACGGACTGGCTTGTTTGAGGCTGTACTACACTCCCACAGAAAATCCACGTAAAGTATCAGATATAGCTGCATTTTGTACGGTGAGATAAAGAAGCTTAACCTTAATCCCTCATTCATTTTTAAGCTGAATCCTCTATAAATAAAGAAATAAATAAACGCATCACACTCAACGGCCCCCATTAAGATCTTGCGACCTTGTGTCGGGGTTCCGGAAACACACAATACTAACACAAACACCCAGACCACAACAAAGTTCCGTATGGCAAATAGAAACATTTGCCGTGAGCGGGGATCGAACCGGCGACCGTTAGCGCTACAGTCAGTTGCAGTGAACACTGCGCCAACGTGTCTGTCCAAATGACCATAGTTGGCTGTAATCACTTAATATAAATTGACCCATCTGCTTGTTAAAAACTTAAGACAACCAACTTAAGGAGTCAGCTCGTGACCACGAATAAAAAGGCATTACTACCATTAGTTATCGCGATAAGACCCGTTATATTCAATATGAATAGTATAAATCGCGAAAGTTTAAAATATATAATTAAGAAAAATACTACATTTTATCTATTTATTAATACGTAACAACCATTTGGTAGGTAAACACGTTGTCGTTCACGGGGACCCCAATGTGACTTGTAGGTATTTTAAATTAATTAAAACATAACTAAAACGTTAATTCTATCACTTAACGATTTCCAACATATGTTGCTGATATTAATTAATTAATATTGACGTGTATTCGCAGGTGAGATGGAATGTGTTTATCATCATATTTTCTTATGAAATTCTGATACATGGATATCCGCCAACCCGCAGTGGAGCAGCGTGGTGGACTAAGATCTAAACCTTCCCCTTAATAGGAGAGGATGCCTTTGCCCAGCAGTGGGATATTAACAGGCTGTTACTTCACTTTTTACTTTTGTGTACTAGTTTGTCATCTATACTAATATTATAAGGTGATAAAATATGTTTGTATGTTTGTATGAAGGGGTAATCTCTGAAACTACTGATCTGATTTGAAAAATTATATTTGTGCTGGATAGCCTGTTTATTGAGGAAGGTTATAGGCTATATTACATCAAACGACTCATAGGAGCGAAGCAGTAACCATAAACGCGAGTAAAACTGCAAGAGACAGCTAGTAGTACATAAAGAGTGATTCATTCTGTGTAAAAAATAGCGTACTTTCGGATAAAGATACTTTGTCATGTTAATAATAAGTAGGCATAAGTAGCGCCATGCAACTTCGCAAAGTATTGCGAATATATAAACATGTCTCAGAATTCTACAGGCAAAAAAGTTTTAAACAATTAAAAAGTTGGTGGTGCTAGACATGAGTTTAAGTTACTATCAGCAATTAATATTCATGTGTTTCGTGCACTAGGCCTCTTACATCGTTACCTTACCCCGAATATTCGCGTGTAATGTAATTTTTTAGATTCGAGCGTTACAGCAATGAGTAAGATGAACTGAGCATTAATGGAGATACAAAGACGGAGTTCTGGGGTAACAAACATTTTAAGAAAACATACGCTTCGAATTGAGATCATCTTCTTTTGAGTCTGTTGAAAATAGAATTTAGATTGTTACATTACAGGCTAGAATACTCTTCACTCAGTCAGTGTAACGTTATGCTCATCGACCATTCCATTATCCATTTTCCTTAATCCATTAAGATTTATTTGTGTCGAGGGAGCAAAGATTATTTCATAAAAAACTTAATGTCTTTGAACATAAGTACGGAGGTCAACGCTCCACGATAGATAATGTAAGATCTTTAAGTAGATAGTGGTTCATTTAAAGATACAAAAGTGATATAATATATAATATATTATATGAGTAAGAGTGCAAATAAACGTCCCTTCTTTAACTGACTTCTAAAAAGGAGGTTCTCAATTCATCATTGACTTTTATATGGATGCTGATAAGCAATAATGTGTCGACCCACCAAAAGTCAAATTCGGAGATATTAATGTATTTTGATAGTGCGTCACCTATTTAACATTATTCAATAAAAAATAAAGTCATATAAACTAAATAAGTACGAAAAAAGTTTCTTAATTAAATGTTTCGGATTTCAATGTCATTCCATATTTTGTAATTTATACAATAATCACATATATTTATAAATCTTCTTATTAGATAGTATATTAAATCTATCAACCTGCTTCTCTCCTTCGACGCCATTTTCTCAAAATGAAGAACGTGTCGCTTGACTTGTTTCCATGTAACCGGAAAAAATAATAGGTACAAGAGCATTTAAGTAGGCTAGGGTCACTTAGTGTCGAATTGACGTAAAGAAGGACCATACCTACAGTTATGTTCAGGCATATATTTATTAATTTTTAATCGGAAATCATAAACACTTACAAAACGGGACGGGACATACAAAACTTACAAACGGGGGGACGCAGGCCGCATGTGGCCCGAGGACCGAAGGTCACCGACCGCTGATTACTTGTATAGAAGATTGATGTAAATATTTAAATCACAACTTCACTTAGCCCGTCAAAAGTCCCTAGCCCACAAAAAACTATTACGCACAAAACATAATTCCATTAAATACGGGATGAATCCGTTTTATCATCACAAACTATCCACCCAAAGGGGGATAATCGTAATCACGTTTGGCCACACCGGGGTGGACAAATGCAATTTCGCTCTGATTCCCCATCCAATTATCCACCCCAGGATATATTAAATACATTCGAATAGAATTTCGTTAAACATAATAAACCTAACTAATATACAATCCCGATTATCCCCCATTAGGGTGGATCCTTTAGGACGACGATTAACTATCGTGAGCCTTTATACACCATTGCCGACATTGGACCATATATCACACGCAACGTAAAAGGGAAGCACATATCCGGTTCGAAACCTTTTTCAGTATATCCGGGCAGCGATCCTAATCTCTGGGAAGATCTATTCGTATTATCCGGGTTTTTTTATCTGTGCGAATTTTATTTTTTCTATTGTGGTGTTTATTTCGGTTTTTTTGTTAAATTGTTTCCAATGATAAGTAGATGTGTCTCGCGACTGCGTACCCTTTTTTATCGATTTTTAAAAAGACGGAGGTTCATAATACATCTGGGATTTTTTTAATGTTTGTATGTTCGATCACTCGAAAAGGACTTAACCGATTTTGTTAACTCTTTATTTGCTTGAAAGGGTAATCTCACATTGATCCCATAAACTTTTTATCGAAATCCATTCAGTAGTTTGGTCTTAAAATCAAAATAACTGGAATATATATGTAATTAAAATAAACGAAAATGCGTATTTAGCTTTTAAAGTCACTTGTTTTCTTTTTTTTGGTTGTGCGTAAATCATGGCTTGTAGGCTTTGAGATTCAAAATTTTTACGCTTCTATGCCATGGTATTTACGGCTCTAATAGATCGTGTTGTAATATTATGTGCCTAATATTTTTCTCGATAGGTAATAGTTTAATATTTGGTACAAATCATGATAATTAATATTGCTAAATAAATATGTAATCTTAAATGATTTTTTAATTGGACCTGTTATTTCTAGGATTAGTACGTTCAAATAAACACTTTTTAATTTAGAACAGGTAAAAATATTTTTAAAAGAAGAATAGAAAACAGGATTTAAAAGTAATTTATATTGCAGTAATGACGTAAAAAAACTGCAATAGTAACATGAACTTGCCAAAAATGCGATAACATCGCATAAAACAGTGGTAAAGAAAACACGAAACGAATTTAAATTTCATTGATATTTAAACTTCATTCTTCAAGAATATTTATTACATGATAATGTTTATATTAATACGTGAAGCAAAAACTATGATCCAATTTTTCTGAAAATTGCGCGTAGTGAGGAGTATGTACAACGCATTATCAACATACATCAATAACTGAAAAGATTTTTTGTGGGTTAACACATTATTGCTTATCAGCATCCAGTTATCTTTGCTTTATTTTTGTGGATAATAATAAAGTATAAAAATAACAAATAAATGATCTGGTACTGTATACTCTGTTCTCTGTTAATGAAATGTTACTTCATCGAAACAACATCTAACGTCGGAAATAACAAGACGGCTCGAGATGACTTTGAAATCGATTGTATACACCAGTCGTTTCTCTTTTCTTTGTATAGAAAAAGAAGGTACCGAGCTTTGCTCTATTCATAACTAGCTGCCCCTTGGTTTCACTTGGCTTGATGGCTACCGTTTTGCTTATATAAGTCGTAGCGTGACGTAATCTGCTCTGGCACCTAGTGTCTCTATGCAGATGCTGATAAGCAATGATATGTCAACCCATAAAAAGTCAAATTCGGAGATATTGATGTATTTTAATAATGTGTTACTTATTAAACATTATTTAAAAAAATAAGATAGCTAAACTAAATAAGTACGCGAAAAAATTTCTTAATTTAATGTTTCGAAATTCCAGGTCGTTCCTTATTTTGTAATTTATACAATAATCTTATATTTTTAAAAACTTTTTATTAGATAATCTATTAAATATGTATATCAACCTTCTTTTGATGAATTACAGCTTTAATCAAAAAAGAAAAGAAAATATGGATAAATACTTATTCAATCAAACTTATTAAGAATAAGTTTGACATCTTTGACGATTTTCTCAAAATGAAGTTCGCGTGGCTTGACGCAGTATTGCATATCAGCGTCCATTTGTAGTTTCTCTGGGTTGCAAATGTCCATGGACGACGATAAACACTTAATATCAGGTGCCCCGCTTGCTCGTTTGCAAGCTATTTTCTATAAGAATATAATTTATTAGATGATAATAAATGTTGCCAGCTACAAAAATAATATGGGATAAGAGGGAATAGGAAATAAGGAAAGGAATAAGAGAAGGAGGTTAGATTCGAGCCAGCTAGTATATAAATTGTAGTTAGTAAGCTATACCTAGGCTCTTCAGTCCTCCGAAAGGATGGTTGTCACATTTTACGCCCATTTAATTGAAACTGCCACCTTAGAAATCACTATCTATATAGTCATTATACCGATGTTAAAGATAAAGATAAGATGAATGAAATAAATTAACTTAGCTTTGGTTTTGTTTTATAATCAAACAATTACTAAATTATAACACGACAGACACGTTGGCGCAGTAATCATTGTAACTGACAAAAGCGCATACGGTCGCGGATTCGATCCCCGCTCACGGCTAAAGTCTGTATTGGCCATACTAATATTTGTCGTCGTCTGGGTGTTTGCGTAGTGTTGTGTGTGTTTCCGGACACCCGTCACAAGACAATGAGGTCATAATTAGGCCGTTGAGTGTGATACGTTTATAATATTGTTTACTATTATTTAAGAGAATTTTTCCTTCTATAAATACTATAATTATGCGTTTAATAGCTATAAAAATTAAATTCAAATCTAAAACATACATTTCTGTTAACAACATTAAACATGCAAAAATTTAATTACAAGCCGATTAGAACAAAAAGAATAAAGAATGTGGCAACACTAACGAAATTTCAGGCGAGCGTTCAAAGGGAATACGCTATCCGCAATTACCATGGCTTTTTGCGAGTGATTTATTTTTTATATCACCCTCGATAGTGCGTTAATTAGATTCTGATCCAGAGTGTCCTATATGCATAGCGAGGCTTTGAATGGAGGACGGAATTTAATTTTGTACGTGGAACCCTGCGGTACGTTTTATTTAAGCACTGGCTTGCTCGCGACGTCGCTCACGTTTATGTAGATTTAGTTACGCCCGACTGTCGTTATATACATATTTTATTTATCATTTTTCTGTACGGTACGATCATATAATGGTAGGTAATTGGATGCTGATAAGCAACAATGTGTCAACCCACATATGGATGTATTCTGATAATGAGATATATATTTAATATTATTTAAATATTTTTCAAGTCTTCTACACTAAATAAGTAAGGAAAAGAATTTTTTAATTAAATTTTTCGAATATTGAAGTGAGCTCAATATTTGGCAATTTGCAATAATATAATATATTTGTACAACTTATTATAAGATAAACCTTTAGATTATACCAATCTGCTTTTAATTCATTATACAT
Organism: Hypolimnas misippus; assembly: GCA_037950945.1. NCBI lineage: Eukaryota > Metazoa > Arthropoda > Insecta > Lepidoptera > Nymphalidae > Hypolimnas > Hypolimnas misippus. The sequence continues at coordinate 11,197,416 of JBBEEQ010000006.1, forward strand.
TTTATCAAAATAGAAAAGAGAATATAGATAGATATACATACGTCTTCAAACAAATTTGTTAAGAATAGGTTTGACATCTTTAGACGCCATTTTTTCAGAAGTCCCTGTGGCTTGACACTGTATGGCTTATCAGCGTCCAATTGTACTATGCCTTAAGTGAGAATTACATTTTTAAGTTTTACTCTCAAGAGCGATAAGAAACAACACCGTAATCTAGTAACAGATTCGTTGTAAGTAGTTACGAAAGTAGTGAATTTCAAAAGTAAGGTACTGATAGTAAATTCTTTCAGGTGTAGCTATGAGAAATAATTTACGAAAATCTCTGAGCAAAACTTATAAGTGTTATTCTCACCTTATCGCAAATGTAAACAATAAGTTAAGTAATATATGTATTAGATTTATTATAGTAGTGTTTATACATATATTTATTGTGTCATATATTTTATTATGTCTACCTTTAGTATCAATTTTATACGCATATTACGTTTAACGGCTTAAAAGTAAAAGTTACTTTGAAAAAAAATATATTATACATAAATTCATTATCTTAAAAATTCAATACTTTATGTATAATTAGTTTTAGGTAGCTTCTTTTATATCATCAAAACCTGCCACATGTATTAGCAAAATTTTTGTAAAAATTACATATCACTCCATAGAATGATAATACCTTAATAATTAAATAGTGTCAAATAAGCTATTTGACTACTTAATTTACACCATAAACGCTTACACAGACTAATCTATACTATATTATAAAAAAGTAAAATTACTTTGTAAGTTTATATGTTTAATCGCTAATGATCTGATTTTAAAAATAATTGGGTTAGATAGTCCGTTTATTGAAGAAGGTTATAGGCCATATTATATCACGCTACAATTGATAGGAGCGAATCAATAACTATAAGCGCGACTGAACCCGAGAAAGGCAGCTAGTCTATATTATTAATATTATAAAAAGGTAAAAAAAATTGTAAGTTTGTATGAAGAAGGTAAAATCTGAAACTACTGATTTTATAAATATTTTTGTGTTGGATAGCCTGTTTATCGAGAAAGGTTGTAGGCTATATTACATCACGCTACGGCTCATAGAAGCGTAGCAGGAACCATAAACGCGAGTGAAAACGCGAGAGGCACCTAGTATCTAATATAAAGCCAGTTTAGTTCATAATTTTAGCACCTAACACGATGTCAATAATTACGAGAAACATATGCCATGTATAGAATAGAATTTTAATAAATATGTAAATGAGCGTTTGGGAGCAGAGACTTTCGATTAGAATATGTGTAATTATTTTAAACATTGTAAGCTATAACGATAAACCGATATGTAATTAGAGAAGTAATTACTAAATCTATGCATAAGAATGAACGTTTTGAGTTGAAATTTCCATAAAATGTATCTATTGCTGCTAAAACAGAAAATAGAAACCGGTCAAGTGTGAGTCGTATTCGCGGGGGTTACTTATTATATCTATAGCATCTCTTTTCTGAACCGTAATCGGTAGAGAGTTGAAATGCTTACAGAATGTGTGTTTCTCTTAGATTTTCGCGATTATTATTCATTGAAATAAAACTATTTTAAACGGATTTAAATCGCGTATATATATCGGTAGAGTCTACCCGTGACCACGAACGCTGCAAAGTGCTCGAAACGTCGGGATGATAAAAATAATTAATATACGCGATTTAAATCGTTTAAAATAGTTTTATTTCAATGTGTGTTTCTGTTGCCGCTAAAACAATAATATAAACCTGTCAAGTGAGAGTCGGACTCGAACATCAACGTTTAAATGGATGATAAGCAATAATGTGTCAACCCACAAAATATCAAATTCAGAGATATTGATGTATTTTGATACTACATCACCTATTTGACATTATTCAAAAAAATTTGAAGTCATATAAACTAAATAAATACGGAAAAAAGTTTCTTAATTAATTGTTTCGAAGTTCAAGTGCATTCCATATTTTGAAATTTATACAATAATCTCAAATATATCAATCTGCTTTTAATTCATTATACCTTTTATCAAAAAAAAGAATAGGTAAATACATACTGCTTCAAACATAAATATTAAGAATAGGTTCGACATTTTTAGACGCCATTTTCTCAAAATGAAGTCCTTGTGACTTAAAACAGTATTGTTTATCAGCGTCTATATATTACACTTTGTTGTAGCGCCTGTCTTGTTTATTTTAAAAAGACACAGTGTTATATATTTTACGATGGTATGGAACCTTTTATTTGCGAGGCCGACTCGCACTTAACCAATTTTTTTCTTTCGTCTATACTAAGAAGTAACATTTGTTTGTAAGTTTTTATGCAAGGGGTAATCTCTGAAACTACTGATCTGATTAAATTTTTTTTTGCGTTGGATAACCTGTTTACAGGCTATATTACATCATGCTACGATTTGTAGAAGTGAAGCAGTAATCTTAAACGCGACTTACCTCAAGGAGCAGCTAGTAAGACATAATTTTTTGTCATTTATCAGATAGTTATATCCGCTTGTGAACTGTTTTTATTAATTCCTTTTACTATTTAGAAATTATAAAGTTATAGAAATACAATGTTTCATAAAAAAATTATATTTCTTGTAACTTTCATCCCCTTTTCTGAATTTTAGAGACAAAAATCACCAAAGACCAATACAAAAAAAAAATCGATTCGGCAGTTTAGGTATGAAACCGTAACCGACACAGTTACATTCATATGTATACAAGTATTATCTCGACTTGAACAGACTTAATATTACATTTAAATCATTATATACCATTATGATTATATCCAACAATACCTACTGAAAATAAAACACACACATCCCCCATCTTAAACTTCACAGATAAAATATTAAACTAAGTTCATAATAACATGTAATCTCTCGCCCGTCTGTCACATGCAACATTCCCACATTAATTAAGCAGGTGCGCCCAAATCCGGGTCCGAAATATCTTATTGAGGGAACTTCAAGGTCTTCCCGAATTTAAATTAAATTTTAACGAAGACGCCACGCGTCTATGATGTCACGTAAAATGTATCACGTGGTAAAATTATTGACAATGGGGTTAGTGGACAAAGGTAGAATTCATATTTAATTGAATATAAGGCGAGAATCACATTTGTAAGTGTTACTCTAGATATTAGCATAAATCAAGTCTGTAACCTGGTAACAGTTACGAAGGAAACGTTACAAAAGGTGCGCCTGTCAAAAAAGGTGCTGACAGTAAATTCTGTTAAATGTAAAGCAATGACAAACAGCTTATGTGAATCTTTATGAAAGTCTGACAACAAAACTTCAAAGTGTAATTCATTTAACAGTCGAGTAAAGGCAATAGCATGATAGTGTCAGCATTTAAGGCATCAAAAATAAAAGCACTCTATGTCAATGCCAGTGACTTAGTTTTTTACCTTTACAGCCTACCTAAGGTTGCCTAGACCACTGTTACTAGGTTAAAGATTTGTTTTATATAACATACGAGAGTAAAACTTAAAAAAAATGAATTCTTGCTTTAGGCGAGAATAACTCTAGTAGACACATTTAAAGTGTATCTTTATAAAAATTTGAGAGCAAAATTAATAAGATCAATTCTTATCTACGAATCAACAAATTTATATTCAACATCTATATTTATATAGAAGAAACAAAGTATTATACTTAGTTACAAAAATTAATAAAAATATTTACACTTTAAATTGAGAACATCCTCATTTTGACTAAAATATATAAATATGACTTTATATTTATAGCACACATATTTGTCCGAAATAAATAAAGCTCACTGGAGCAAAAAACTATTATACGAGTAGACGAGTAAGATAATTGTCTTTATGTTCGGATTATATAGTACATGAATGATTTTTATAGTAAGAATAAAAAGTTATGTTCCCGTTTTCTGCGACAAGTATGACGAAATAAAACAAACCCCATGTCTCTACATCCTCGTGATACATATATTACCGTGATAGTGTTTTTTTTTATGTATAAATAGTACCACCTGTTATGCAGGGGCGTTGCCGGTCATAGTGTAGATCATATACGGCCTGACTCGACAGGGTAGTACAACACACTCGTAAAAATAAGGAAAGTAAAGTAACAGCCTGTAGATATGCCACTGCTGGGCAAAGGCCTCCTCTCCTATTAAGGAAAAGGCTTAGAGCTTAATCCACCACGCTGCTCCACTGCGGGTTGGCGGATATACATGTGTCAGAATTTCTCCCGGCACATGCAGGTTTCCTCACGATGTTTTCCTTCACCGCCGAGCTCGAGATGAATTTAAACACTAATTCAGCACTAGAAAATCAGTAGTGCTAGCCGGGGGTTTGAACCCGCGATCATCGGTTGAGATCGAAGTGTTCTAACCACTAGGCCATCTCAGCTCACACTCGTAAAAACTCAACATGAAATTGCTGCGTGTTGAGTGACGTCTAAGAGAGCCGGAAGCCTAACTCCCTTCTCGATTCCATTCCTTACATCCTATCCTCTTTATTTCTTATTCCTTTTTAAGATGGCAACGTATTTCTTGCTTCTTTGGTATTGAGTCAAAATAAGTAAATCAGGCTTCCGGATCTCTCATCTATGAATAAGTTATTAAAATTCTCTATCTTCAAAATACAAACTTTGTTCCTAATATAGTTTTATACAAAATTTACAAGAATATTTTAAAATGATGACACTGAAACGAGTTAAGAGCCAACTTGAATCTGAATAAAGTTCAGCCATGATTTTCATCTAACGTTAACGATAAGAGCCGTTTCTAAAGCACAATGTATCTTAGCCGAGCTCACGAATTTAAATTTTAATTTACAATACATTTTATATTCGCGATCGCGATATTAATAAACAATAGATACGTTATAAGTCCATCCGAGGGAAGTCACAAATGTACAAAAATGGACTATTTTTCATCCGGGCATTACGCGGTATCATGGTACGATTCTAAATTCTCATTGTCATTCGTCCAATGTACTAATTATAAGTAAATCGTATATTAATAAGAAAGTAATAGAGCGGGTTCCAACCCAAACCTTATGGTTTGGGGGTTTGAAGTTCCAAACATTTATGACCGGATATCATCCACTTTGGACGACGTTGCACAGAAATCAACTAGCTACAAACTGTGACAGACAAGTACCATTGGGGCAACGTGCTTGGTGGTGGAGGAAAATATCGTGATGAATATTCATATTTCGGAAGAAATTCTGAAAGAAACACAGCCGCCAATCCACAGTACAGCAACATTGTGTTTTAATCTTTCTACTCATCCCCTTAATAGTAGCCTTTAATGGGACACTTACAGACTATTTCTCTTACTCTACTGTTATGAGAGAATTACACTTCCCAGTTTTGTTCTTAAACTTTCACAAATATTTACGTAAGTTGTTTGTCATTGCTTTAAATTTACGGTCAGCGCCTTTATTTTTGACAGCCACAACTTTTGAAAGGTTACCTCGGTAACTTTTAGGGTTGTTTTATATTAATTATGAGTGAAAACTACAAGTGTAATTCTCGCCTAAGAGTATAATGTCAGTTCGTCTGATAAATTTGATGTAACACTGTTTGTCTTAGAACCAGCTGCAGCCGTCTCTGAAATAACTAATCGATGGCATATATACATGTATGTACATAATATATTCAATAGCAAACCATTTCCAGCATAGCGTATATAATACATTCAATAATTTAACGTCGACGATATTGCACGAGACTGCATTGCATGAATATTACGATAACTTGGAGTTATAAGGCTATAACTACATGTATTGTATTTAATCATAGTAGTTCATCTATGTATAAATAAATCAAATTGAAGTGTCTGTTTGCATTGTAACTTATCTTAAGTAAATTCACATTAAAGTTTACATGGTACTTACAGCAAAAACACAATTTAAAAAATTTTGTCTGTTTCTCTGTCTGTCAGTGAATCTGTTTGTTCCAGCCAATCTCTGAAACGGCTGGACCGATTTTCACGGGGCTTTCACGCACATATAGGTAATGCCATAAGGAGTAACTTAAAATTCGTATACTGGCTAATATAACTGGGTTTTGTATGGTGGATAAGAGATCGGGAAGTCATGCCCTCCCCCCTTTCCTTACTTTCTATTCCCTTTCATTCCTGATTAAAATTTTCACTTGGTAACGCATTTTTGGCTTCTCTGGTACTGCAAATGTCATATCAGCAAATGACTCTGATCACTCAACATCAGGTTTCTCGCGCCCGCCTGCTCGTATATTAAAAAAAAAAAAAAACTTTTTTTTATAATTTAATCATACCTAATTAAATACTTAACATATACTTCAATTATTCTGAATAGTATTTACAAATCAGATTTAATCTTTTGTCGTAAACTTACAATGTAAATTTATTTTAAATGAAAAGTGTTAAGTTATTAACTGAATGTCACTCATTAATGCTCAAACTTTATAGACTGTAATCCGATTAGCGTACACTTACTTAAATGTAACTTATTTGTTAAATAGAATGTTCTTAGTGGAAACTCGCAAAAATTTATAATGATAAATTATGTATTGCATATTGTTAAAGCAAATACAATTTATGTAGTTTCCATATCGTTGTCTTGGATTTTTCCGATTATTATTCATTGAAATAAAACTATTTTAAACAGATTTAAATCGCGTATATTAACTATTTTTATCATCCCTACGTTTCGAGCATTTGTCTTTTTGAGGTTTCAGAAAATATTATTTACAACTACTGCCAACGGTTTCTTAGTTGGTATCTTGAATAACGTTCCGGTTGCACGCAGAAGCCTGTATGAAACTGTACTGAAACTGTATCTTTGGGTCAGACCCAAATGTCACCTTAGTCTACCCGTGACCACGAACGCTGCAAAGTGCTCGAAACGTCGGGATGATAAAAATAGTTAATATACGCGATTTACATCCGTTTAAAATAGTTTTATTATGTAGTTTCATCAATGATATTTTAGTATAAACCTAACACATAGTTATATGTAACCCAACCTAACCTAACACATAGTTATGTGTTAGGTTCATACTATTTCACTTTAAAAGTGTGTACCAATTTTCTACTCGGACACGTTCGTCAAATGGCTTATTATTCCAAAGATATTTTCGCGTGTCATTCTCAGCCGCTAGTTGGTACTGCGTCTACGCTAGGGCAACGTCCAAAGTGGTCGGCAGTCTGGGTGCCGAAACATTTAAGATTATTTAAGAAGTAATGTAATAAGTAAGCATATTTATATTTATAAAATATTATTCAGTTACATTTAACGCGTTGTATCATACTTTACAATAAAGCCGCCGTTAGCGGATTCGTCGTGCATTTTATTAACAAAAAGTAGCCTGTGTATTATTTTGATGTATAAGCTATGTAACGTACTGTAACACTTCACCAGCATCAGTAGGTTTTTGGGCAAAAAACATCAATTACTATATATTCTTAAATTTATAAGATCGGAATTACACTTGTAAGCTTTACTTTGTAACTGATGTAAAAACTACTCTATCACCAGGTAACAGTTACCTAAGCAACAATACATGAGCTGTAAGTCAATAAATATGTCACTGACTGAATTATTTCAGGAGTAAAAGCAATAATTAACTATTCATATAAGTTTTATGATATCGCCTAATATCAGCGAAATTGAATAATTTATGTAAAAAACGTCCAAGGATTCAAATTTTGTAAAACATAAATAGCTCATAAACATTTGTTATCCATAAAACCTATAATCGATATATATATATATATATGACATAATTCTTCTCTACGATCATTTATGTTTTAATAACGAATTTTAATATGTACATAAATATATTCTCAAGTTACAAAAAATAAAATGAAAGAAACGTTGTGATGCTAATGCGGGCTGAGCTGCTGTAAGCTCTGAGGAAAATATTTATTCAGCTGGTACGGGCACAACGGAAAGATGACGCTTGTATTTTTTGTTATATTTATGACCAATTAAAATTAGCATAATATATAAACGAAAAAAGATATATTAATATATTATAATTTACAACAGATTATGTACTTAATATTAATCGTAAAATACACTTGAAAAAAGGCAAAAATATTGTCGAACACTCGTTTTTATTTGATTTATTATTAAGTACTAGGCGGTCATCTGACACTATTAATCTATATTAACATCAGCGAAGTCGCGGGTCAAACCTAGTATTAATATAGATTTCAATCCATAATCACTATTAATATATATGTATATAAGTAACAATATTGGTTTCCACGATTATCATCATACAATACAAGGTGTAACAGAATTTAATTATCATTTTCCAAAGCTTAGGTCACTTTCAAATTAGGCGTCTAGTGCCGCGCTAATATAGCATAGCTCTGATTCTCTCTGATACAATTTATAACAACCGAAAACGCACGTCATAACAAGCTAATAACGAAATTTAAACGACACTCCCTATTTTTAAGCGACTTCAAAAAAAGGAGTCTTCTCAATTCGACCGTATATATATATATATGTATATATATATATATATATATATATATATATATATATATATATATATATATTTTTTTTTTTTTATTTTTTTTTTTTTTATGTTTGTTCGCCGATTACTCCGCCGTTTGTGGACCGATTTTCAATTTTTTTTATTTGAAAGGGTATATTTTCGAGGTGGTCCCATTGTCTTCAGGTCAGGATCTGATGACGGGATCCCGGAGAAATTGAAGGAACTCCTCAAATATAATAGACACACCTATACCGATTTAGGTATTTTTGATAGTAACTTATGTATTTACCTTCAGAAAATCACTTTTAGTGAAGTGGAACTGATGATGAAGACCACAGATGGCCACCAAAACTACTCAATAACAAGTATTTCACAGCTTGCGATTCGATTATTTCGATAAAAATGCTAAACAATTTACGCTCGTCACAATGCATATGGTGAAGTGGAGCGGATGATACAACACCAGGAGAACTCCTCAATAATTAACAGCACTGAATCGGGAAAAGATATATATTGTTGGCGGCGATGAACAGTGGCATTAGGGTATTGTAACTTAGGTAAATTACTTAATCTTACTATATTCGTAACTGAAAAATGTAAAATATTTTTTTTTTTTTTCAAAAAATTAAACCCACTTCAAAAACAAACTTAAGAGATACAAATAAACTAAAAGGTATAAAATAAATGTTGTCTACAATATTTTGAAGTCAGTTTAATTTTTTGAAAAAAAAATTTTATTCTTGTAATAGTGACAAACAGAATACCGTCTTAACAAGAAAACATACCATAACAAAGAAAGTCTCATTCGTCTAATTTAAAAGCGCCCTTAAGGTGATCAAGTTATTATTGGAACATGGAGTAATTTCTTGCGTATAATTATTACCAAATTAGAAATATTATTGCACGTTAGCATATAGCAATAAAAGTACTATAAATGTATATTTTATGACACCATTTTAATGTGAACCGCAACTAAGATTGCTTTAATGCAATCCACTCTCGGTCATAACTGACTGATGTACCAAGCTAGTGACGCGACTCGTGTAATATTTATGTGTAAGTTTGTGTAACTCAAGCTTAAGTAAAAATAAACTAGACTATCAGTCCTTCGCGGTTTCCCCCACATATCCGCTCAAATTTGATAGAAATGATTCAGAAAACTAATATAAAACTACCTTTTCTGTTTTATATACCATAACTAACATCCATAAGTATGTGTAGTAAATTTAAGTCAATACTACCACGGAATACGGTTTTGCATACAAATATTTTGAACACTTTTCATCCTTTTAAGGGGTGGCTTATCAAAACATCCTTTTTTAGAAGATGCTTACAGCCTAGAAGGCACCTAATGCTAATGTTTGCCCTCGCGGTTTATGCTCTACGTTGTTGAATCAGTGAGTGAGTACAAGTAATTATATTCTTTTTTTTCTCCTCTTTCTTTATATCTGGAATCGGCCATCCAGCCATAATCAGATGCGGTCTTAGTTTGAGTTTGAAAAGGGAGTGACTCCATCAAGTCTTCTACCCATTTAGGTAGTTATTGCCTTTTATTATTGCCTTTTGTCAAGATCGATTATATGCCATCTATTGAGGCGCCTTATATGTTGAGAAGTGGACAAATGTCCCTGGCTAACTTGTTAGGTCCTTTAATTTTCCTTTGTATTTTGTGCTGTGAAAGTTTACTTACTTTTTGACAGTTGGTATTTTAAGATTATCATGGACCTCACTATTTCTTATGAACCATAGGGCTCTCGAGATGTGTCTGAGTGTGATATTTTGGAATCGTTGTAAAATTTCAATATTGGAGTTGCTTGCAGACCTCTATATTTCTATGCCGTAAGTCCATATTGGCTTTATGATGCTCTTGTAAATTAGCAGTTTGTTATTAAAAGTCAGGGAAGACTGTCTGCCTACCAACTAGTTCAGACTATTTACTTTTAAGTTACCCTCCCTCATTTTGGCGTTTATGTGTTGCGTCCATGTCTATCTCCGGTCAGTAATTATATATGTATAAATATACATGTATATATAGCATGCTGGTCTGAAAGATACTTTACACATCGAATCGCACTAGTTAACGTCTCGTTAGGCGAGAATTACACTTGTAAGTTTTACTCTTGTAATTTATATAAGACAACTCTTTAACCTAGTGACAGTTACCTTGGTAGCCTTACTCACTATAAGTATCAAAAATTGACAGTAAATTCTTTTAAGTGTAAAGCAACGAAAATCAAATGATGTAAATCTTTCTAATATAAAGTCTGAGATTCCAAATAAAATAAGCAGTCGCAACACAGGATGAAGTTAGTGTCCAATGATCATTACTTTCGTAAAAAACACCAGGCGTAATCAACAACTTGACACTTAATATTTCCATCTCCCTCACATGTAAACTAAAAGAGAGAATGAGCAATATTCGGCCTTGTCTTTTATTTATGCAACGAATACATTAATATATTATAGTTAGTTGCCTTTAAAACAACTTGGTTATAACTCGAGTAACGTGATTTTTTTAATAAATAAATAAACAAAAAATGCATCACAGTCAAAGGCTCCCATTACGATTTCATGGCCTTGTGTCAGAGGTCCGAAAACATACACAACACAAGCACACAGACAGCGACAAACATTCGTATGGCCCATATAAACGTTTCCCTTGAGCGAGGATCGAACCCGCGACCGTTCGCACTTCAGTCAAATGCATTGACCACTGCGTCTATCAAATATTATTCGAGTAATTCGAAAAAAAAATCGTATTTAAGTCACAGCACTATTCCAAAACGACAAAATGTTTACGACCCTATTTGAAGACCATAAAACAGCGGTTATATTACTTTAATTCAAAGGACATTGGCGTAAAAGTTTTATTGCAACTATTTACTGGAATTTCCAATCCAAATGGAAATTCCTCATCGATATAATTTTGTAATAAGCTTTTTGCAGATAATAATAATATTGTTAAATCAAGAAATAGTATTTGCGAAAAGGTTACACACACAGTACTTCCGGTATTAGTGGTCATTTTATATATCTATCGATCTATATAAACAAGACTCAATTGTCGAAAACTTTTTACCTTTATATATATAATTACTTTAGAACCGTAGCACCTATTTAGGTAATTCTTTTTTTGTCGTTCGTAATCGTCAGGTTTGTATGAAAGGAAATGTTCGAAAAATCATATAGGAATAGAAAATTGTTGGTTAAAATTCATATACAAATATTACAATTTAAAAATTAATACTTATATATATATATATATATATATATATATATATATATATAAGTAATATCTTAATTAAATACAGCCTTGAGAAGCCGGAACGGGAAGCTAGTCTATACTAATATTATAAAGAGGTAATTTAGTTTGTAAGTTTGTATGTAGTGTAATAATGTCTTACACAACTGAAAAGATTAGAACTTTTATTTTTGCGTTAGATAGCCTGTTTATTGTGGAAAGTACACTATATTATATAACTCTACAACTTACAAGAGAACAGACGTATATAGGGGCTTTTGTTATTCTCGCACAAAAACGGATTTTAATAGAACTTTACAGAATTGTTTAAATTACATACATCAAAATGACATATGGATGCTGATAAGCAATAGCTGATAAGCAAAGTATTTTGATACTGCATCATCTATTTAACATTAACAAAAAAACTTTTCAAGTCATATAAACTAAATAAGTACGGAAAAAGTTTCTTAATTAACTGTTTCGAATTTCAAGTGTGTTCCTAACTTAACAATTTATACAATAATTTCAAATATTTAAAAAACTCTTTATTAGATACTATATTATTTATATCAATTTTCATTTATATCATTATACCTTTTATCAAAAAAGAAAAGAAAATATGGATATATACTTACTAAAACATATTTATTAAGAATAGGTTTGACATCTTTAGACGCCATTTTCTCAAAATGAAGTCCGTGTGGCTTGACACAGTATTGCTTATCAGCGTCCATATAGGCTATGGTTACTATATACTAGCGGTCTTCAAATACAGATTAAAAGTAATAATTTTATTCTTGACACGATGATGTCATTTCAATCTGTAGGTGAGAAATTCACTTTGAAAGCTCTCAGAGTAAATATTTACATAAGTTGAATGTCATTGCTTTACACCTGAAATAATTTATTGTAATTGCCTTTATTTTTGAAAAGCGATCTAGGAAACTATCACCAAGTTACAGAGTAGTTTTATGTCGATTACGATAGCAAAACTCACAAACTACACTTCTATTAATTATTAATTTAATATATAATATCTTCTATCTTCGAACACGTCGATTACAACCGATGATCGCGAGTTCAAGCCCCGGCTAGCACCACCGATTTTTCAAGTGCTAAATTAGTGTTTAAATTCATCTCGAGCTCGGCGGTGAAGGAAAACATCGTGAGGAAACCTGCATGTGCCGGGAGAAATTCTGACACATGTATATCCGGCAACCCGCAGTGGAGCAGCATGGTGGATTAAGCTCTAAACCTTCTCCTTAATAGGAGTGGAGGCCTTTGCCCAGCAGTGGGATATTAACAGGCTGTTACTTTACTTTACTTTTTTTTGTCTTCTATTATACTTTATCAAAGCGATAAAAATAATGTATGAAAAAAATTCTGTTAAAATGCGTTGCTGTGAACAGCGAATTTTACGGGGCTGACCCATTTATTTTCCTTTTTACCTAAAAACATCTAAACATTTAGCTCGAGTACTCAGCGTAAAACTGCCTTGTGTATGAAAAAACAATTTACGAGTATAGCATGAAAACCAAATATTTAGAGAAGCTTTCGCACAAAAACGTGAAAAAGACAATTAATTTTAGGTGGAATTTTATACATTAAAATCTCGCTCCTAATGAAAGACTCTTTAAATAAAAATATTTTCTATTTTAATATTTTTAAACTATGTGACATTGTTACCGACGATGATCTTAACACACATCTGGAATAGTGGTTACCAAAGATTAAAACCGTCAATTGCGGGTTCGATTCTCACACTGAAAACAATATTTGTTTATATTTCTGTCTTAGTATCTGCCTTTGGTTTCTCTATAATCTGAAGAGTACGTTAAGCGAAGTTATTCTCACCCGACTACTTCCATGTCTTCACGGATTGCCCATTTTTGTATATGTTAGGTGTCAAAATAAAATTGACCTTTTAATAGGTAGGACCACCCACAAGAGCCATAATAAGAACTTTGACATTGCACGCCCACACAGGCAAAGGGTAGTTCTTAATATGGATGTCATTAAATTTCTTTAACCGATTTCTAAGAAAGTGGAGGTTCCCAATGCATCAGGGACTTTTTTTGTGTATGTTCACCAATTACTCGAAAACGGCTGGACCGCATTGGTTCATTCTTTTATTGTTTGAAAGGGTATACTTTCAGATTGGTTCTAATGAATTTTCATCAAAATCGGTTCTAATCATTACAGTTATAAAAAAGAGACTATTCGTAATTTTTGGATATATTTTGATCTGCATTCACACATTTTCGATAAATTGTACAGTTATCTAGAAAATTTTCAGCTTTGAGCTTGAATATCTTTTAAACACTCGAATTATTATTTGTTCACGCAGGTAAATTTTTGAAAAGATATTCGATTCCAGAGAGATCGGATTGGGCTTAGCGAAAAATTATGAGCGGTAATTTTTGAAAAACGAAAAGAAAAATGGAAATTTTTATTACACATTTAAGTAGAAGTTATAAAATCTTAATATAATATAACTCATTAAATTATTTAAGACATATTTGTCCCCGAGTTATTATATTATAAGGAATATATATTTTTTCCATAGCAATTGATATAAAAAACCATTTAATCCATTCGATCAAGAACCATCCTAGAATAATAAAAAGCTCATATTTTCAAAGGTTATTTTTCTCACTTCAGAAGCCCTTGTGTGCAAAGAATTCGACAACACCCTTATTAAGGACCACGCTATATATTAAGGCTCCTTGATAAAGCACCTGTGGAAAAAAGACTCGAAAAATGCTAGGAAAAGATATTGCTAGTTTTAATCATCTATATATTACTCGAACATAAAAGTGGGCACTGCTATAAATTAAATGTTTAACAAAAGCAGTATACTGCGTCAAACGGAAGTGAAAAGCGTTTGTCAACAAGGAGTTGCGATTTTGGCGCGAGTGTTATAAAACTAACGTCGGATAGTGTATTTACTGTGGCGCAGTAACTGAAATTATGGGTTTAGTTACTTGAAAATGCTAGGTTGAAAAACGTGACATTAAGTGCTTAATGCGGGAATAATTTCAGATAACAACGTTAACTTTTAGTCAGCTATTTCAATGTTATTAATAGTTATCTTTTATTGTATGTTTATCCTTATTTAATACATTTCGTATACATAATATAAAAAATATAAAAAATAGTTGTCCACCGGTAGCAGAATGTGAGCCCGGCCACCGGCAGCTATGGCTCCAGCTTGAGGAATCTCCTCACTATACGTGCCGTTTCAAGTAATACTGAGTTCTGTATTCGGCCCTATTATTATTTATAGTTATTATTATTACTAGTAGTGGGTAATGGGATTTCCCGTCTTATTAAAATTGCTTTTATATAAACTTTACTACTGAATAAAGTCATTAATGCCGGTGCGTTTCCAACATGATTTCACATATGTTAAACTATGCCAGTACTGAAAATAATACCCGTATCCTATTTAAATATTATTTACATTTTTGAAACTGAAAGAAGAATAATTTACAAATACGAATATTATTTTTTTTCGTTTTTACCTCACAAACTTCATGTATAATTATTAGTAGTCGACGCCTAGCGATAGATTATATTTTTAACCAATTTCAGGATTGACCACAGATAATCTATTCATAATTTTACTACGAACAAGACTAAATCAATAAACAAAAAAATATAGGTATATTCGTGTGTGTATCAAATAGATGGTAGTGTGTGTATTTTTTTTATCGATTGAATGTAATTTTATGCATAATTAAAAAATATATTAGCAGTCTTTTTTCCTTCTTTATAATATATATTAAAAGTGTGCGAAATTTCATCCTTGTCCGTCCCCGCATATTAATATATAGATTGATATATAATTTTTCAGTTCCACTTACGCCAATGACGTACTGTGTATTAATTATATTTAACATTTAATTAAAAGATTATATGTGTACTGCATGATTAAAGTCGATGAGTTTTTCTCATCGACTGATTCAGCGCTATAGTCTACTTAGCAAATCATATTTTTTGGGTTAAGAATAATAATATAATTCTACAATTCGTTCCATAATATATATTATAATTCTACAACTATTATATAAAGATAACATTTTGAACACCACAACTCAAGACAGATTAAAAAAAGGACCAACCTTAAAAGCATTTTAGTAATTTGGTTTATTAAACGACACACTTACCAGCTATTATTATTTGGATTTTAAAGCCAAATCTTTGAACTGATTTCGATGAAATTTGTAAGGGACCAATCTAAAAAAAATATCATTTCAAACAAAAAATCTGTTAAGAAATGACGTCACAAACATTAAAAAAACCACACTACGATTTCACAACTCGAAAAAAGAAAAGAGTAAGAATTTAATAACTTTCTTTCTCCAAAATCGATTGAGTTATTTGGTTTCAAGATCGATAAGATAAGTGTATAGTCCACTTCTTGGTTTCTTTTTTTTAATTTTGTTTTAAAAGTCTTTGTTATCTGCATTCATGACAACGTGTTTGAAACATTTTATAATGGTTGAGCAATTGAGGCGTAGGCATAACGAATAACTAAATAAAAGAATTCACATTCCCATTTATAATATTAGGTAACAATTACACTTGTGTGAGTTCTGTTCTCAGAATTTCATAAAGATTTACATAAGATGTTTGTCATTGCTTTATACCTGAAGTAATTGACTTTATTTTTGATACGCACAGCTCTCGTAAAGCTACCTAGGTAACTGTTACCAGAATAGTCTTTAAATTCATCTCGTGATCTGTGGTTAAGGTTAACATCCTGCATGTGCCGGCAGAAATTCTCACATATGTTTTTCAACCAATCCCACTAAACAGTTAAGCTCTAATCCCTCTCTTTAATAGGAGAGGAGACCTTTGCCCAACAGTGAGTCATATACAGGCTGTGAATTAACTGCTTTTTACTTTATCTGTATCTATATATATTTTATCTTTATCAATTACGAGAATAAAACATACAAATATAATTATATGTATTTTAAACTTTCGTGATTTATACTATTCATATTTAATATAACGGGTCTTATCGCGGTAACTAATGGTAATTTGCATCCGTCATGGTCATGAGCTGACTGGTGTACCGATACAATTGTGTTAGTGTACTGTCCCAGCATCATAATAATGGTAAAGACAATGTTAATATTGTGAGGGTAGGCGAAGAAAACTCGCGCACTCGCCGCCGGAGTGCACGCGGTACACCAGTCAGCTCGTGACCACGACGGATGCAACTTCGTCTAAACGTCGGGCAATAAAAAGGTTTTACTACCATTAGTAATCGTGATAAGACCCGTTACATTAAATATTCTCAAATGTAATCCATACCTTAGATAGGATACATTACAAAACGTATTATTTAAAATATCACTTATTACATGTCGTAATATTGTTCACGTCACGAAATCGCGCTAGTCCATGATATTCAAGGTTATTTAAAATACAAAGTAAATGATAGAGACAGCGACGGCAAATCAATATTCATTTTTAAACCATAAGCTTTGCTTTGGTAACTACACCGACATGTCGAGGGTTGGTTATTAAGGAAATTGTCTGAATACGTAATGAGCCATCGTTTTACGAAACGTACAGTTAACAGTGACAATAGTAGTAATCAGACTTCTTTGCACCGATATTCGCAGGAGAAGTATGCTTGTTCGTTAGTTAATAATAAATTTTCTTATTGACAAGTTGTAAGGCGAGAATTACACTTATTAGTTTTGCTTGTAGACTTTGTTAAAGATTTACATAAATTATTTCTCATTCCTTTACACCTGAAGAAAGCGTAACTATTGTGTTATTTTCTCGAGAGTAAAACTTACAAATGTACTTCTCGCCTTAGTGTTATACCTTTTTGTCATAGTAATGAAGTAATATTTTTGAAATGCCTATTTCATTGACAAATTGATGGCTTGATGTAAGCTTTTACCTATTTGGAGGTTTCTTGTCATTTAATGATTGGGCAACCGTTGGTATTCATAAGAGTAGGCAAAGATTGTATGATCTTTATAGTGAAAGATCATATAATCACAGTAAACCATTCCTCACATATGTTCGTAGCTACTCTAAACTTTTTAAGCAAGTTTGTTATGTGGCAAAGTCCTTATATATTAAAAAAAAACTTATAGATGCTCCAGATAAAATAAAAATGTCATGGAATATTGTAAATTGGGAAACTGGAAAAGTAAAGGATCGCAACTTCGACTACAATCTCAATGTTGATAATCACAATATTAATTCAGACCAGGAGGTTGCGACTGCCTTTGAAAATTTCTTTTCAAACATTCCAGTTTCTACAACGAACTCCTTAATCTCCTCAACCAGCGTTGCTGAATCATTATTAAAAGAAAACGTTGATAGTTGTAACATAAATTTTAATTTTACTCCTGTAAACCCCAAAGATATAATAAAGACGTTTAAATCATTAGACATAAAGAAAACTGCCGATCTTTGGGGTATGTCAGTAAAAGTAGTGAATTCTATAATTGACACGATTGCACCTCATCTTACAATTATATTTAACAAATGCGTTGAATATGGCATGTTTCCTGACCTGATGAAACATAGTAAAATTATACCTATATTTAAATCGGGAAGAACTTCAGACCCTAATAACTTTAGGCCAATTTCAGTACTGCCAACTCTTAGTAAAATTTTTGAAAAAATCATACTTAACCAAATGTTGTCTCATTAAACTAATAACAAGCTACTACATGACAAACAATTTGGTTTTACTAAGGGTCGGTCGACAACAGATGCAGGTGTTGAACTAATTAAGAATATATTTGAGGCCTGGGAGGAGTCACATAATGCTCTTGGTATTTTTTGTGACTTATCTAAGGCCTTCGATTGTGTTCAACACTCAACACTGGTCAGCAAACTACGCCATTATGGTATCAGAGGAACCGCACTCGACCTTCTAATGTCATATTTAAGTAAAAGAATTCAGAAGGTCGACGTCAATGGCAAGAGATCTCCTGGGGCTATACTAAATATGGGAGTCCCTCAAGGTTCTATTCTTGGGCCATTTCTTTTTCTCATTTACATAAATGATCTGCCCTATCTTATAGAAAAGAAACATAAGATTGTATTGTTTGCTGATGACACTTCACTGTTATTTAAAGTGAGACGTAACTCATCTACATATGACGAAGTAAACAATGCTCTCTCTGATGTTGTACATTGGTTTAGTATTAATAATTTAATGTTAAATTGTAATAAAACTAAATGTATAAATTTTACAACGCCCAATGTTAAAAATGTACAAGCCTCCGTATTTATAAATGGAGAAACGTTGGAACCGGTGGAAACTACAGTATTTCTTGGTATCACTGTGGATTCCAAACTACAATGGGGCCCCCATATTGAAAGGTTAGCGAATAGACTTAGCTCTGCAGTTTTTGCCATTAAAAAGATTAGAAAATTAACAGATGTTGAAACGGCACGCTTAGTTTACTTTAGCTATTTTCATAGTATCATGTCATATGGCATACTACTATGGGGACATGCCGCCGATATTAATACAATATCTGTTCTGCAGAAAAGAGCTGTTCGCGCAATCTATAACCTTGGCCATAAAGAATCTTTAAGAGAAAAATTTAAAGAAATTAACATATTGACTGTTACTTCTCAATTCATTCTTGAAAATGTAATGTATGTACATAGAAACATTGACTCATTTAAAAAAAATTGTGATATCCATCATATCAATACGAGGAACAAGGACAAACTCATTGTGCCTGCTACTCGACTACGTCGAGTAAGTAATTCTTTTGTTGGGAGATGTATACGATTTTACAACAGGATCCCAGAAAACGTTCAAAATGCTTCTATAGCAAAGTTCAAAAAAATTGTAAAGAAACGTTTGTGTGTTAGAGGTTATTATTATATTAAAGATTTCATAGATGATGACACACCTTGGGAATAATGCGATCGCTTCCAGGCTGTCTCAATATATTTTACATACTGTAACCAATCTTGACGTTGTTAAAAAAAAAAAACTAACAAAAAAAAAGTCCCGCTGACTTTCTTTCGCGGTTTCTTCTCAGGCCTGAGGTTATACTTTTCCGAAACCGTGGTAGATTCATTTTCTTGACGTTCAAAAAGAGAATGTAAATTCCTATTTTGAATAAAAATATTTTGATTTTGATTTTGATTTATAATATTTATTAAAAATTTGATAATTACAATATAGTATTTACGAAACAGAAAAACTTAAATATTTACAATTCATTAATTACTGTACACATCATCTCCCCGTGGAACAGCGGCTAGAATGCTAGTTGTATTATTGACCTAATAATTTTATTTAAACACGCTATTTTCGTGAACTACACCTCATATTTAAATACTCATTTTAGTGTTACATAACCCGTTAATTGATTAATGTTAGGCTACTTTTACATAACGAATGTTAGCTACTAATACTGTAATGCCGTGAATGATAACTTCTTATTTCTTTGAGTAAAATTTGAGAAGTGTAATTTGTTTCGTGAAAATAATACTGTCCTAAAATCAATATTATAGCTATAATTATGGCGTCGCGCATTGGCAATAATCGGAAATGGTTTCGACAATAAAGTATTTTACTTTTATTGTGGATAATAATGTGTCAACCCACAAAATGTCGAATTCGGAGAAATTGATGTATACTAATAATGCGTCATGTATTTAACATTATTCAAAAAATTTAAGTCTTCTAAACGAAATAAGTACGAAAAAACGTTTCTTAATTTATATTTCGAATATTGATGTGTGCTCCGTGTTTTGTAAGATGCAATTGCTTTTAATTCATTATACCGAAAAAAAATTGAAGATGGATATATACGTCTTCAAACAAATTTGTTAAGAAAAGGTTCGACGTGTTAAGACGCCATTTTCAGTAGTCCATTTAGCTTATCAACGTCCATTTATAGTGTCACAAAAGCATTTCCGCATTGTGAAATTGCATATTATTGATTACTTACATAAGTAGAAGTTTAAACAAAATGAAATTAATGCCATGAATAAATTTCATACCACTAATATACCTTTGGCTTTATCGAAGAAACGTCACGGTATGACTCACAGGTATAATAATGGATTAAACTCCAAAACTTTGTTCTTAATATGAGAGAAGGCCTTGCCCAGCAGTAGGACATTTAAGGGCTATTACACACTATAAACATACTATAAGTCGTTAGCAACAACTCGTAATTATGAGTAATGTAGAAATAAAAGTATTAAATTTAATATTTACATTTAGAATAAGAACTGAAAGGGTTTTATGTAAACATAAAGAAGTCAAATAAAATTAAGTCTAAAATCTGAACTTAAAAAACATTTTTTTCTCTCGTTTCGTGTTTATTATTCACAATACACTCCTACACTGGGAGCGCGGATTCCATTAGCATAATATTTTTTTTTTATAAATGATATCATGTTTGGACAGTGAGAATTTAAGAAAAACGACTACTAGCAATTTTGGCCTAAACAAATATTTGAAATCAAAATGTTTCTTTAGTTACGGCTGAAGTTCATCTGATTCTGTGTAGGGTCTTGAATAATCATTAAGAGGTCAGGTAAAATTGCTACGTCTAAGTATATAACATTCTACCTACATAATAAAAGGCCCATTCGAAATTTGTAAATTAAAATTCATATATTATGAATTCCAAAACGCGTTAAGCGGTTTTATAAATAATTCAGGCAATCTTCAGATCAGCCCTGTCGTGAAGTTTGTTATTGATCGGATCAAGATTTTTTTTTTTGCTCTTTGGCGCTTGCCATTTTGGGACCCTTGGGAATCACGTGGTATACGAAAAAAAAAGTTATCAAAAGAATCTTTTTAGAAAATACGGAACTCTTAATGCGTGTGTCTAAGTGGCATTTAATCGATTTATTTCCGAATTAATTAACACTGCGACACCATATTAGTTAAGTAATTATTTTGAATAGAATATGAAATCTTTTATTCCCTATTTCCGCCCCTTAAATAATATTTTGGAGACATAAAATAGCTTACGTCATATATTCAAGATCCCACCTATGTCTAAATCAAATTTCATTAAAATTGGATAAATTATTAAAACGCAAAACACACAGACAGATAGATTTAGTTTTAAGATAAAACTGTACTATTATATTCATAAGAATTTAAATAAAATAAGTCAAGAAGGTTAAAGCGTAAAACGCGAGGATCAATTTATAACAAAGGTCCCGAAATAATATGAAATCTGTCACTTCCCTTCGCCTTTTTGCCCTATAATTCAGCGATTCAGGCGTGTGGTGTTGGACAGGCGCCAAGAAGAAATCCGCATGACGTTATTACATTATAAATCAAGTTTTTTTAATTTTAATTTTTCGCCTTAAACTTGATTTTATAATTTTTACAATATATGGATCAACTAGCGATCCGCCCTAGCTTCGCACGGGTGTGATGTAGTTTTTTTAAATCATATTTAAAATATTTGAACTCGACTTTCGACTATTCTCTACATGCTCGCATGTATCATACATATAAGCCTTCCATTTTAATCATTTGTCTTAGTGATCAAAACCGCATTAAAATCCGTTGCATAGATAAATGGTCTAAGTGTACATACGACAGAAAACGAATGTGTTTTATTCCCAATACTTCCTGTGAAGAACTCTATACGAATATTGCAATATTGACAGATTTTTGGTATAACGATAGATTGTAGGCCTTTGACAATCCGTGAAGAATACGAATCTAATAGGACCTTACAAGTTACACTTAAAAGTTGGTTCAGTCGTTTATCTATACGTATATAATTACTTGTTGTGACTGACTGACCGATTCAACAACACTGAACCTTTAAACTTGTAATTTCACCGTTTATGTTGTAAACGTTTACTAAGTCAGGTTTTTTAGAAATTTCACCGCTAAAGGGATAAAATAAGGCAAAGTTCCTCGTTTGAAACACGAAATTTAATATATATACTACTGGTAACCAATAGATGTACATCGGTGTTTTTTTTTTTTTAATATTATCCTAAGCAGTTAAATAAAGAGTTGCAAATCTATATATAGTCCGGGCGAAGCCGGAAAACACCGCAAGTATATGGCATAGAAATGTCACATTAGTTCCTTGATAAAGTTTAATTCGTAATGGCGGACATGACACTTCTCATTCAATATGAAACATTTATCGATTATCAACATTCGTAGCTTTAACTATAAGTGAGGTAAAGTAAAGATACTCAATTTTCTTTAATATTTATTTTTACTTCTACGAATTAAAGGAAGAACTCCAACAACAAATATTTGATATTCAAATTTTATTGGAAATCAATTTTAACTATCCTTATACACTTATACAAGTTCGGCGTGGGCTGAGGACATTCTTATTTATATGTATACCGCATATCTAAAAAACGACTGTTATCTTGTTGCTCAATTTCTAAGAATATTTTCATATTTTCACTAAGAATATCTAAAACGTCTTAAAACTGATTTAAAATTTGCTTCCAGAAAATCGGCTAAAAAGATCGCTAATATAAGATGCTTTTCGTACGGTGAGTGAGCTGGAAGCGAAGCCCCTTCCCTTATTTCCAAGTCCAATTTCATTTCATTTCCTTTTTAAGCTGGCAAAGCATTTGTGACTCCTCTGGTGCTGCAAATGTTCATTAGCACTAATGATCACAATGTTTACCCGCTATTTTAATAAAAAAGTACTCATGTAAATTACAAAAACAGTCTTTAACTGCTCGTTAATGTAATTTTATTTATTAACCATAAGATAATTAATACAGATATTCGCAAAAATTTTGCATAAATGTTGTTATATTTTAAGCCTACCAATTTGTTTCATGTAAGTTTATGTAAATAAAAAATACGCCAAAATTAAATTTTAGGAGGTATAAAGAGAAAGGTTTTAGCAAAACATTTGTCGAAGGTAGCTAAAAAACGGACAGAAACGCCGTCTTGCCTACACGACTTAATCTGGCCCTGCTCTTACCGATTTAATAAGAGTCCTTAACCGCAAGTACTTACTGCCCCAAGCACCGCAAAGTACACTAATTTATTCGTAATTTATACAATACCCACTTTAGTCTTCGACCGAAAGTTGTCAAACTTCATGAAATTTCAATATTATTAAAAACTAAAGTATCTTACTGCTGAAATTGTTTAGAAAAAAAGGATTTCGTGTTTTTAGATCAATCACTTGAAAAGACGCGAACAATAAAGAGCTAATGTTAATTTAATCCAATCAAATCAATCAAACTATTTGTAACGAATTAATAGATAATATTTTGTTAGTGTAATAAATTAAGGTAACGAAGGATTCTGTAACATCAAACAAGATTTTACGCGATGTACTTTTAACGACTGCGAGTCCCAATAGAAGTTTATGTGCTTGACTTGTAATTTATCTTTCAGTGTGTATGTTTCTATGTTCACTTGTAACCACTCAACGGTTGCACTGGTTTAAATAAATAATACGTCGATAGGTTCGTCTTCAATTCAATTCAATTCTTTGATAAATGGCTTTTAATTGTGCCAATTAGACACATGCTATTTCGCCAGTATCACGTGGAATGGAGAAGACACGTAGGTTCGTCTAGATGACACAAAACTAACACAAGTGTCACTTGGTAAATAAAATTTTAGTAAAGGCAAAATGGTGGAATTTTGCGCTTCAATTACACGATCGGGTTTTTATTTATTTATTAAATTCTTAAATCTTGTTTAATACTTTTGCAAATAAAACAACAATAATAACATCTATAACAAATAATAATATTAAAATTGAGATATTCTAATAGACACTTTACGACGTCTTAATCTTAATACTATAAACAATTATTACTCTTTCACACAAAAACTATGGAGCACATTTGATGGAGCTTAACAGATAATATAGCAGATACATAGGCTACAATTTATAAGTATTTTGTGCGATTTGGCTGAATTATAACAATAAGCGTCATGTGTCAGAAAAAAATTATGTTTATAGGCAGACAAAGTCGTGAGCGGCTGCTAGTGGGATTTAACCATTCGCGTGTGACTCACTGTTCGACGATTTTTTAAATCGATTAAAATTAAGTGATAACAACGAATGACATTATCATGTAAAAGAATTATTCACAAACAAATAAGTGAAACTCTTTACAACTTTGTCTAACAATTTTATTGTATTAAAGATTTTAAACTTTTAAGATTCACAAGTCACGTAACGTTCGTGTCTGTTATTACAAAACTCTTTAGCTTCTAGGGTTTTTGACCGAACATTTCCAAGGATTTTGCTATCATTTCGCTTACAGGCTAATAATCTGAAATCTATATCTATACTCAATACTAATATATAAAATTTAAGTGTCTGTTTATAATTTCAAATTAACAGCTTTTTACTAAATGTATATAAAACTATAAATGGCACTAACATCAAATAATCAATTTTGACGATTTGATTTTGGGGAGGTCTTTGACTAGCAGATAGCTTATGTTATAAGGAGTAAGTTTGACTACTTTTTTAAAAATTTTATTTATTTTAATTTTTCGCGGACGAAGTCTTTGGCGCCAGCTAGTTAAAAATATATGTATATATTTCTTAAATAAAGTAATTTTCTATATATAAAATTTGTCCCTTTTTTTAAAGTCGCTTAAAAATAAATTCATCCCGTATGTCTGTATCGCAAAAACTGAAAATGGCACGACTGATTTAAATATTTTTTTAAGTTGTTGCAAGGGCATATGAACAAACAGTTTTGTCATTAATTAATTATTCCTCCTTCTATACTGGGATGGTTTAGGAAAAAGAAAATTAGAAAAAATCTAAAAGAACAGCAGTAAAATTGAAAAAATCTATTTTGTTATTTTTGTGCAGGATAAGCCAATTCGGTTTACTTTTAATAGATGGCGTTCATTGTCAACTCAATTTCAACTGATACGAAGCACATCGGATCACCTAGTTCGGTCAAGTGTGACTCTGATTCGCATTCGAATTCCATCGTACAAGACATAACAGACTATGTACTAATAAAATACTTTTCTAAAAAAACAAGACATACGCTATAACAATATGTAAAAATTTGTGAAGTCTGACTCATAGTCGTAGCTATAATTTTCATATCGGACGGGTCCGTTCAAGGGAATGGTTCAAAGGGAGAAAGAGGGAGAGGTTATGAATTCAAAATGTGCAAAGATGAACTAGCTTTTATCCGGAAATCACGCAGTAAGAAAGTATCAGCTTTTTAGAACTTACATAAACCATAGTCATTGCCATTCGTTATATGTACTAAGTATAAGTAAGCCATATGATAAGGGAGGGAAGGGGGTCCGAAGACCTAATCCCCCCTCCTTATATACGTCCATGGTCTGACTCATGCTTTTATTATTATTTGTTGTTATAGCATCAATAACAGTACACACTATTAAAAATTCAACTCCCTATTTAAACCTGTTACGGTTCGTGACAAACAAGTCAAGTCAAAGTAACCTTCACATTCATAATAATAGGATGAGTAAATCCCTTTTCTTCGAAGTATAAAATAAAATAATATAAACAACAATATAGAAAAACATATTACTTACAAACATCCAAAAATTACACCCTTATCTTTTTTCTTTATTCCCTAAACAATATTATAAAATTGTCTCACTTTTCTTTTATGAAAAATATGTGCATATTTCTAAGATAAAACGGTATCTTGGGCCTTCCAAAATCACCCCAAGACTTTGACCTCACAAACAGAGGCAATTTTCTTTTGTTATTATTTAATAAAAGATCATAATGCTTAAGGAATAAGGAATACATTCCTGTGTTTAATATAGGTGTTTGAGTCTTTGTAAGGGTTTAGGACTTAACATATCGGTTTTAGCGTTGGATCTACGTTTTCTTAGCATTCGCTTTATCTGTAGTGAATATAGGAATTCGGAACATTTGCGTCGGGTCATTGAACTTGTATTGTTGTGGAACACTAGAAATTATTAAATAAAATGTATATATTGTCTATGTATTAATACGTAAAGAAAAAAATTTGTACCGTTTTTTACGAAATTTACGCGGTCGGTATGAAAGGCACACTGAAAATGTATTCAGAGAAGGAGAGTGGGATTGTAAATTATTATTTTTTAATTATGCATAAAAAATCAATAAATCAATAAAAACATTACACACTACTATGTATGTGACACACACGCATATTTACGTTCAAACCACGGAAGTTCGACCACTGGACGACCACTAGTATAAATAAAGTTTTATATAGTTAATCTGGATGCACTTTAAGAGTACAATTGTCACAAAATGTACGATCATTAAGCTCGACCGCAATACGTGCCGTTTCCCTGAACTACGAAACCGAATCAATCAAAGGGGCTTATCTCAATCATTCTACTCGTCTTAATTATTATCGTAATTGCTTTACTGTATTTCCTAATACTTACTGGACAATAGCTGAACCCGCGACGTCCGCCCGTATCGTGCGCGTTGACTTGGCGTGTCATTCAAAGCAAAGCTGTACTCTGTGGTGCCTCTCAAGAAAAGAGCGTTTTACTCTCGTTAAATTAAAGTATTTTGTAAAAAATTTGTAGTTTATAGTTGCGTTGTTTGTCATGACGTTTTTGTCTTTGAATTTTAAAGTCACTTCCCATTTTAATAAAAGATGATTAATAAAGAAATTTGTTTTGATAAAAAATTTCATAACTAAAAAGCGTACCGCCATGACATCGCGTCCTCGCATAGTTTAGAACTAACGTGAAACCATTCAAAGATTTCAATAGCTACTCCAGCGACCCCGCATTTTTTTCCTGACATTTCCATAGAAATAAAGGGCAATTCACACAACTCACGGTGCGCTGGTAACTGCTGACTTTGTAATTGTCTGTAACTTGACTTTTTTTTATTTATAAAAAATTTTTTTTTTTTTTAATTAATTTTTAAAAAATTGATGCACAAGAATAAGCATTATTTATTATTTGATAGAATTCGATCGGTAGAACAAGAAAATTTAGACCGTTAAAATATTAATTCTAACGATAAATTTAGCTATATAAGGAATAAGAAAGAATGAAATGTCAAAATTAAATTATATAATTTAATTTTTCGCAGATGAAGTCGTGGACAGCAGATAGTACTATAATAAAGAATTACAAACACACAATTTCACTTACAAACATTCGCATTTATATTATATAACATTTTTTTTATTCTGATAATAAAAAGTTTTTTCTTTCTTTCTAAATAAAAAGCCAAATTCCCAAGTGGTAAATTTTTTGTTTTTTGTGACCAAAAATGTGAATTTTTAAATTAGGTCACTTTAATACTAAGCGTGCAATATTTAAGTTTGCTGTGTGATTACAACAAACTAACTGCAATCTCTATTCTAAGGAAAATCTCCTCCAGTATCTAACCGTACCGCTCCTCGCTGAACCGCATTCAATGTGAAGAGCTCTTAATACCTGTTCGCGTTTATTTGGTTACAATGGCATTGGATTCTTTACGTGGACCCAACAGTCCGTGGCCATGCATTCATATGGTAATATATCGAACAAAATGTAACAATAGGCCAATTAGTTTTTCACGATTCTGTCTATACAAGGATACATGTGAAATACCTTGTTTAGTTATTTTAACCTAGCTTCAATTGACGGCTTTGCCTAGGTGGTGGGTAAATGTAGTATATGTGCTATTCTTATATATAAGCTATAGCTTGTACATAAGAATAGCATATAGGCAATGTACAAGCTATAGCTTGTACATAGGAATAGCATATACTACAATAAAATTTTCATCCAAATCTTTTCAGTAAATTTTCTTGAAAGAACATACATTCGTCATCAGTATTGTTAGTAATATACTGTCATACTACAAAAAACGCATTAAAACCATGTTTAACGCGTGTCTAGCTAAATAGTGTTTAAAAATTAAACATTGCTTAAAATATTATCTAAATTGCTTAACAGTGAATAAACTCATAAAAAAACTTATTGATAAAATGTTATAAATTACATTTCACAGCTAAAAATAGGTTTTAGACATCTATTAAAGTCACTTAAACGTATATTAATCTATATCTAAAGCATGTTTAACTCAAAACTGTGCTTAGACGCGGATTTGTGGTATGGATTTTTTTAACCAGGCGTTTAACGTCTGTTTAATTCTTTTGTAGTAAGGCAGATAGTGTTTAAATAGTAGGAGTAACTTGGAAAGTTTTGTAGGAGTTAAAAAAAACAGTGACTTCCTGTTTAGGCCGATAGCAGAACATTGTCTTAGCGCGTTCACGTTATGCAAAATTTGTGGTCTTATTGATTTGATTTACTCTTTTGGACTATGCCACCTCCTACATATATATATATATAAAATCACTTGTCCCGACTGATTCATCAACGCAGAACCTAAACCGCTGAACAAACAAAATTCGCTTCGATTTTATTATATTACTATAGACATAGTCTATAGATAGAATATATAACTTACAAAACATTAATTATTCTTTGGACAACGCGTTGTCGTTCAAAGAATATTCTAACAAGTCGTTATAAAACAGTCATCTCATTTCAGGACCCTTCGCTGTCATAACAAATTTTTTGGAAGGGACAAATTATGCACGAAAATGTGCCGATTCATTCTACTTAACCTTTTTGTAATACGATTGGGATTGCTAGAAATATGTATAGACATCATCCCTTTTCACATCCCCGTGTCACAGATTCACCCTCTGGGGTTTGATTAATGGTTCTCTTAAAGGGATTCTTAGCTATCTAATGTATGACGTTAAATCATTTATTTACATTATCTTATGACAATACCACAGGCGTTAATCCAAGGGAGGATCAATGAAGGCAATAAGGATAATGGGACGCGTGATCAAGTATAGTTAATTTTTCTTAAAGAAAAAATCGTGTTTAAAAACTATTTTCTAATATAACTTTTTTCCTTTAATAAAAAAAACTTGGAATTAGGCATAGGTTATAAATGTATTAGGCTTTCTTTGAGCTAAAAAAACTCCTTTAAGCAAAATCTTGTATGAGCATTAGGAATAGACATTTCAAACTCTTTCTATAATATTTCTATATGTCTTCAGAACTTAGAAATTAAATTACGCGTATAAACTTCAGCGTAATTACCACAAAGACTCCGAAAACTTTGTAACTTTGTAAAAGACTTTTTCAAGTAGTATAAGCCTACGTATCGACTTACCTTCCAGCATCTTCAGTAGAATACCAATTGTGTTATGTGTACCTACCAACGCTTTAGGCATTCCCAATTGCTTATGAAAAATTTCATCTTTCCGCTGAGATTTGATTAATATGTTATAATTTTATTATATACAATACTAGCGACTCAACCCTGGTGCACACGGGTTTATGATACAAATTACAATTCCATACGTTTTTATCTCTTTTGCCAATAATAACAAGAAATTCTTTTGACATTTTAGATCATTTAAATTCAATTCATTTCATTTTCAATAACGCTTAACGCTACTGAACTCTCCACGAACCAACCCAAAGACGAACAAAAAAGATTGTGTCGATGTACAAAAAAATCAATCATATAAGTATATTCAACAACATACAATAATAAATATATAAATATGTATATACGGACAAAAATACATTACAAATAAATATAGAGATTTGATGATATAAAAGGTGCATGAACGTGTACATAAGATTAGCTTTCGTTGGTGCAGTAGTAATACTAACCAATGCTAACTTACAATATACCGTTTATAACGTTAAGCTCTTGCAATGCTTCCACGCGTATACAATGCAGTAGCCGTGTGTATTACTTTACTGTCTCTATACCATATTGACATTTATTTACATTTTTCTATACTATATGTATAAAAAGTAAAAAAGTAAAGTAACAGCCTGTTAATATCCCACTGCTGGGCAGAGGCCTCCTCTTCTATTAAGGAGAAGGTTTAGAGCTTAATCCACCACGCTGCTCCACTGCGGGTTGGCGGAGATACATGTGTCAGAATTTCTCCTGGCACTTGCAGGTTTCCGATGTTTTCCTTCACCGCCGAGCTCAAGATGAATTTAAACACAAATTTATCACTTGAAAATTCAGTGGTGCTAGCCGGGGTTGGAACCCGCGATCATCGGTTGAGATCGACGTGTTCTAACCACTAGGCCATCTCGGCTCACACTATATACATACAATAATATAGTCGTATATTTATGATGTGCTATTACAGTGATTAAGTTAACGATTATGTTGGATACTGAAATAAAGGATTTTCTCAATTCCCTGGAATAAATATTCCCCAGTGGTTAAAAACCATTCACCAATAGTTTTTTATATATGCGGATATATTTACCGAGATTATATAGCTAGCATATGGAATTTGATAACGAATCACAATTTTATTTTAACTTTCAAAATCAATTGTAGCATTCAATTTCGATCAAGAACTAGATAAAAAAGGTTGAAATAGCGTCAATTATTAAAACAATTCCCCCAAAACAATACAATAAGAACAGATTATGTAAAAAAAATAAATCCAATTACTTCCAAAATATCTCTTCTTCCAAATACTCGCATAATCTCTTCAACTCCAGATTTCGTTCTATAATTAATGATGTCGAAGGAGCAGTCGCATTTCCGCACGAATTTCGAGATAAGAAAGTTTAATAAACGTTGACAACTCGTTCATTGTCTCTGTCACAGTCGAAACTCTTAACCGGGCAATAGTGACTTTAACTGACAAGATCAGTCAAAAGTACTTTCGACCGCAAGTTTAGGACAAAAGAACTTTTAATATAAATTAATCGCCTAGCGGTCAGAATTCGACCGTAGTTCATTTAATTTTCAACTAATTTCAAGATTGACCACAGATAATCTATTCTCAAAAGTCTGCGGTCAGACTTTAACAAAATAAATTATAAATAAACGCATCACACTCAACGGCCCCCATTGAGACCTCGTGGTCTTGTGTTGGGGGTCCGGAAACATACACACAACACTAACACAACCACCCAGACCACGACAAACATCCGTATGGCCAATACAGACGTTTGCCGCAAGCGGGGATCGAACCCGCGACCGTTAGCGCTTCAGTCAGTTGCAGTGACCACTGCGCCACTGTCAACTTTTTATTTAATGATTTCATGTATTTTTATGCATTATTAAAAATACATATGAACATTCTCTATTTCTCCATATAAACTATTAGTGTGCCACATTTCATACTTCTCCGTCCGCGCAATTTTTGTAAAAAGATGTACAAAGTGTTGGCATATTAATATATAGATAATGTATGAGATAGGCAAAAAGCTGCAAATAGGTTAGGTTAATGTTTTTGCTGCAACAATATTATTGGTTGTTGTTTTAGTTAAGTACGAACTATAATTGAAAACATTATTAACTGATTTTTCCAGTTAAAAGTACTATTGACCGGTTAAGAATTTTCACTGTAACATCTCTACTGTGTAATGTTTTTCTTTCGCCGCTTTTCTTATAAGTTTTTTAGAAGATTTCCTTCAATTTACTTTTCGTTCGTTTAAATGGACTGAACACAAACGAAATATTCTTGAGTAAATTCCTTTGAATATCAAAGTTTTTAATAAACTAGTCTCAACGAAGACAGTTTATTAAATCTATAGAATACTATTCACTAGCTGTGTCTAGCGATCTCGCCCACAATAATATTGTGCAGGCATGCCTGCCTTTTATAATTAGTCTTCCGGAATGAACCGTACTGTTATTTATTTATTTAAAAGACACACCATCGGCATACACACAACAAAAATAGTAGTTAATAAAAGAACATCAGACTTATTCTGTGTGGTACACCATTACAGGCGTGTACGACACTTGCAACAATAAGAATAACAAATTTAAAAAAAACGCGAGAGGATAATTTCACAAAAAAGAAAACAAACATAAACTAGACACAAATTATAACGAAAAATTATAGCTAAGGCAAGAATAATCACACTAAAATGAACTTAAGAAATTATAATAAAATTACAATTGAAATATAATTTTTTATATAACCCATACATTTTGTAAATAAAAGATTATTTAAAAAAAATTTACAAATTAAAACTGGTATTTAGCGCAAACAAAAACCAACAAATTTTCAACATTAAATGTTAGTCATTCCAACGCACAAGAAGGCTACGGCTAATACCAAGATACAAAAGAAGATATTGCAAAACGTAGTCGGTTTTATTTAAGTAAATAAATGCGGTGAGTGAGCCACAAGCCGCGTGGTACGCAATTACTCGAAGCTGGCTCGTTTGAGTCCCTCGAACTGTTCCGAGGGACGAGATCTTTATATTTCAGCTGCCGTTTCACGTTGAAATTTTTGCTTAACTACACTTGAGCGTCGATTTGGAAAATTTTGTGTTACGATATTAGAAAATATTTAGAAATTACTGAATTGTTTATGTTTAAATTATGCTGCTTTTGTGTTAAAGTTCCAAAAGTATACGTGTTAATGTTTCACTTGCAACATAATTGATACGAAAATTCAAAAAATCAAGTCGAGGTATTAGGTATTACTTTACATACTTATATATTTTACTTAAAATTACATGAATCATATAACTAAAACTTTACCTATTCCTAAGTTTTGGTTATTATATACTTTACTGACCATCCGTCGCGATTTCACTCGCATTTTTATTTACTGCTCCGCCTCCAAAAGTTATAGCGCAATGTTTTATAGCTTAACTTTCCTCAATTATAGGGTCTATACTAAATAATGATACTAAACTATTAAATTTCTTGCCGATTCTTCTCGGCAGAATCTACATTCCTAATCGGTAATAGCTCCCTTATTCATGTAAACATTTCTTTTGTATATTGACGATTCAAAAGTGCTTGATAGAGCCTACTTGAATAAAGTATATTTCGATTTCGTTTAAAAGAATACTAAATTAGTCTGTGAAGTCCTAAAATAACCTTTGAACAAACTCTTCAGCTGGTACATTAGAATAGATTGAAGATTTTAGTCTAATCTGTATAAACATTAATATTATAATTTGAGTAAATCTTCAAGAGGCATTTCAGCTAAGTTGAATATTATCCGATCAAAGACAGACGTCTGTTTCATGATAAGGGGTTCTTAAGTCGATTCAATGGCTATCCGGATATCATTTCAATTATTGCAGGAATTAATTGAAATTTTGTAGAATAGTTAATTAATCTTAAACGACCGCTCTGGTGTAGTGGTGCTGAATATACCTCTAACGCCGACGGTTGCGGGTTCGATCCCCGCTCGGGGCAGATATTTGTAGTTGTATAAATATTTGTTCCTAGGTCTGGGTGTTTGTCCTTGTGGGTCTCCCCACCGTGCCGGAGAGCACGTAAAGCTGTCGGTCCCGGTTGTTATCACAATCACCTGATAATGATCGTTACTCGTAGTAGGGAGATTATTCTAGTCTAAATGGTTACTGGCTTGCCCTCAGGGGTTGCGGAGGTCAGATGGCAGTCGCTCTGTGTAAAATCAGTAACTCGTCAATATCTGGACTAGAATAGAAAGCAGACCCTGGTATAACCGGGAAAAATGCTAGGTAGATGATGAGTTAATTAATCTTAAAATATTTGTTTGCATATCTAAATATCGTGACGTGCTATTCAACAAGTATCGTATCTAGCAGGGTTTTTGATCGGCATCGGCATGAATTTTAGAATTTTTATCCCAAACTCATTAAGTAAGGTACTAAAATCATGTAGTTTTGTTTCTACTTTTATGTCTGAGAGTTCTTTAAAAAATCCTATTTTTAAAGTAACACAATTAATAGCATGATTTGTTATCGCAAATCACGAAATAAGACGCTAAAAGTGAGGAAATAGGTCTGTCAACTAACGAGACTAGTTCAGCTGTCACAGGAAACACTCCACTTGAGATAAGAAATGTAGGAATTATTGTAGATGGTATTGTAAAGTAATGATGAATTATTGTAAATATTACTGCAAATGTTATTCATTGATTTAATTATTGTTACACATATAACATATAATTAGACTATAAAAAATATTTTATATTGCATTAATAGATAGTATATTATATATTTTGTTTTAGCGTAGTTCTACTATATATTTATAGCAATAATTATAAAATCTGATTTTGCTCTAAAAATTTGTAAGGGGCGCTACATTGATGGATAACGGAGATTTTAGAAAATATGTGTTTGAAAATCACAAATAAGTCAATGATGCCAGAAAAATTATCAAAACTAAATAAAGTATTAAAAAATTACAACACTTTAAATTAAATCTCTTTTATTATTATATAACAAGTACAATACAAACAAAAAAATTGGAAATGTTATTAAAATTTAACACACCAGTCAAACAATTTCAACAAGGAAAAATTCGCCATCAATGTTTGTATTCATTACAAAAGCCGAGTAAGATGTACGAGTCTCAAGAGAGGAGACGATTTAAAAGAGAAAAAGATTAAAAGCTAAACCTGCTCTAAGATTTCGCCTAATAATTTAACACCTTATTTTTACTTTTTTGATAATATAAATAAAATCCCCCGTAGGCTTTACATTTTCTAATCGCCGATAATATAGTCGGGTTCTTAATCACTTTTTATTATTTCTGGACTTAAACATCAACAAAACATATACTTATTCTATACTATAATAAAAAAAGAAGGTTAAAAATAAATAATTGTTTTAATAATAGCTATGATAATCAATTAAAAGTAACAATGGCAAAAGCTACAATTAATAGGGAAAAGAAACAGTTTTA
This sequence comes from Hypolimnas misippus, assembly GCA_037950945.1. Lineage (NCBI taxonomy): Eukaryota > Metazoa > Arthropoda > Insecta > Lepidoptera > Nymphalidae > Hypolimnas > Hypolimnas misippus. The sequence continues at coordinate 11,232,794 of JBBEEQ010000006.1, forward strand.
TAAAAGTATAAATGTAAGTTCAATGACGTATCAAGTGCCCACCTAATTGGACGCTGATAAGCAATACTATCAAACCACACGGACCTTATTTAGAAAAAATGGCCTCTAAAGATGTCAAGATTCTTAACAAATTTGTTTGAAGACGTATGTTTTCTTTTCTATTTTGATAAAAGGTATAATTAATCAAAAGCAGATTGGTATCATAAACATATTTATCTAATAATAACTTTAAAATGTATTTTATTATTGTATAAAATACCAAGATACGGAACACAATTGAAATTCGAAACATTAAATGAAGAAATTTTTTGGTACCTTTTTCGTTTGGACGATTTGACATTTTTTGAATAACGTGAAGCATTTTCAGAATACAGTCAATATCTCCGAATTCGACTTTTTGTGGGTTGACTCATTATTGCCTATCAGCATCAATCTGTGAAGTTATATCAGTAAATTTTGCTTCACTCTACAAATTATCCTCTTGTTCCATCCCGCGGATATTCAAACAATTGATAGTGAACAATAAAACGTATCATCAGCTCCCAATTCCGATGAGCGATTCTACATTATTAAGACTAAGTCCGCCAACTGTCGCGCAGCTATTTTCATTACATTTCTCTTTCATGTTTACACTCACCGATTCCTTAGTCGGCCAGTCAACCAATAGCCGATTACCGTCTTAATTAAATTCAAATGCAGTCTTCTAAGACTAGGCTTAATCAATTACATGCATTTTTAACAATCAACCACAGTAATTACTCGTAATTCTTTACTTTTAATTCAATGTTTTAATTAAAGCGTTTTAAATGATTTCTACTGTAAGAAATAAATGCGAAAGGTATGTGAAGATAGATATATGTAAAAGCTTCACTATTTTACCAATAATACACACTTGATAACTAATTTTAATGAAACTTTAACTGAAGTTAAATAGGTATACATCAGAATAACACATAGGCTACTTTTTATCGACGCCGACGAATGTTACTAGATTCATATCTATAATTGCAATTAAAAGGCAGTACCGTTAATATTCGTGTATTTTTGCTAATGAAAACACTGACCTTTTTCTTTCAATTAAAACTACATGAATATGACTGTATTTAATCTTACAAAATAATCAATTTAATTGATTAATGACTTTCAAAACACCAACCGACTTAAAATCAAAATACGTAATTTCGTTTCCTCTGTTATTTTGATTTAAAAACTAAACAATAAAACTAATTTCGATAAAATCTATAAACCCAATTTTAAAGTTTACACTTTTACATAAAAGAAATATTTATTTTTAACATCGCTTAAGAAACGACAGCGTTATGAATTAATAAACATTTAAAAAATCCACTACGAATTGAGAACCTTGTTATTTTTTTATGTCGTATGAAAACAAGTTTCAATACCAGCGTTAACAATACTAAATCCATTGTCGAAACCAATGAATATGTACGGTAAGACCACTAAGATGACTCCATCCTATGTTACTCCACTTTGTTATGAGCTCCGAGCGAAAGTAATCATGAAAGCTTTGTCGTGTCACTTTGAGTTCATTTGAAGAGGGGTTTCTTAGCGTCCTGTTTGTGCAAGCGACATAGTATAAACCTAAGCTTTAGCTAGTAGCTTTAGCTTTAAAAATACCTAGTATTAAAGTAACGGATGTCAAAAAAATACATTTTTTACCACAAAATGCAAAAACGTTTTTCATTTAAACCTTCGTCTGTTAAGTTGGACTTTAATGTTTCAACCTATGATAGGTTATGAACCACAGAATTATATGAAATTAAATTTTAATTACTAACTTAGATAACGAGCGCGCGATATGTGGATTTCCGTTTGTCTAAATGTGTAAAACCATTTTAATAGATTAAATTTTGTTACTACTACTATTTTAAATACGAAAGTTTGAGTATAAATGAATGTTAGGTTATTTACTAAGCAGATTTTGAACAAACTTTACTGTAATATAGTTTGTATATAAGAATAACAAATAGGCTTCTTTATCAAATCAATAGACCAAACGAGCGTAGCCGTGGATGAACGCTAGAATTTATTTATGTTAACATTATGTAATATTCAGTTGTTAAAAACTTTAAATAATACGTTTTCTCAAAGGATTGATTTTTTGACAATATTTATTACTTTATCTACCCCTTATACGTATTAAATAAAAAAACAGGTTAAAATTGATTCGTACATAAAGATAAGGCGTTAACATACACACCAATGTATAAGTACAGTAAATTTAGTACATCATCCTATTTAGAAGTGTATATAAGGAAAATTATTTTTAGCTAATACGTTACTAATCTCCTGTGAGAATTCGCAAAAGTCCTATTATGACAATTGCATCGATGAAATACTAAGAAGATCTAAATGCCCATAGTGGACATGGTTTGGTTCAACGAAGTTGTTGGAAATTTCCAGGAAATCAAACAGTTTTATTCATAAACCATTAAATATTGCTTTTACCATTTTATTATTACGCAGATTCGGTACGCGAATTTACCAAATTGATTTTGATTTATTTGACTTTAACATAAACGCTTAACAGTCTACGGCCCGGGCCCCATTAAGATTTTATGATCTTATACAAGCCCCTATTTTCTACTGAGAACTCTGAGGAGCCCAGGACACTGCGATCGATAGGGGCCCCAGAGTAATGCAGAAGTAATTGTTGATATCTCTACAATCAATATAGATTTTTTGTGAATATGATATGTATGTATGTATCTATTTATTTAATGTGACACTAAATAAATAAAAATAACAGTTGAATAAATCTTAACCAAATCGTCACCCAATCATATATATTTCATTCAATTTAAAAGAAATAGTCATCTGTTAGTGATTGGTGTTCCATCATCCTAATAAGCCCTCTATTAGGTTAATTATTTAGACTAAAAAGCCACCACAAGCAAAAAAAGTAATTTCGTTTACTCGGGTGACTAACTTATTCCAATTATTTTGATATAAAAATCAAACAATAAAACCGATTTTGATAAAAATGTTATGTGACTACTTTTTCAAAACAACTCCAATAGTTTGTACTGGATACTTAAAATCTATATAATATATAGATTTACATTCATACGCAAAATTAATTTTATTAATATTTACTTTAAAACTCTTACAACAAATTATACATATTTCCACGACAATTTGTCAAGACACGAACATTCGAACATTTATATTGCAGAAAGATGTCCGGAATGACAATTCTCACACCGCGAGTAAACCAAGATGGATGGCTCAGTACAAAACTTAATCCGTACTTTGAAGATTCTAATTATCCTTCTGTATATTCATATCACGCAAACACACGCAAAGCCGTTATAAGTCCTTAAATTTGGGCTATTTCAGTCGAATACAGGAACAGCCAGCAAAAATATATGTAAACTTTATATTTATTGACGCAAAGTTTAAATTTGAAAAGCACATTTATTAAGTACATTTAAAGAGAGCTCTATGTAAATAATAATAAAGATATTTCTACATTTACTAAATCACATCTTATCTCAGCGCATAATATACGGACAAACAAAGTAATATTCATTAGATACAATTCGATTATTCGAATATTCTGACTTTTAGAAACATTTTCATCTGTGTTATATTGTACTCTTTATTCCCGTCATCAATCAAAATTTTCTCTTTAAAATGTCATGAATTTTTGGTAAAAGATAACCGAAATATTACGGAAATACTGAATTGATAATGTACCCGGTGCGGTTTCTCGTTAACGAAGCTTGAGATTCTTATCTCTAATATTCAGAATTTTCAGCAAGGTCACTCGGTAATTAAACTGCATTTAATTACACGTTTACAGGGAAGAATGGCATTTCATATATTAATTCAGAGAATATTAGCTAATATGAGGGGCTTTTAGCAAGATCCGTAAGAAAATTTCATAAAAAGATATCAAACCTAGTCTTGATAAATTTGTTTGAAGAAGTTTATCTTTTCCTTTATATTTTGATGAAAGGTATAATGAATTAAAATCAATTTGGTATAATAATAAGTTTTTCATATATTTTAGATTATTGTATATTTCAAAATATAACACGCTTTAATAATTGAAACATTACATTAAGAAACATTTTTTCGTGCATAATAATTTTAGATGACTTGATAAATTTTTGAATAATGTTTAATACGCGATGCATTATCAGAATGCATCAATATTTAAATTTTGGGGGTTGACATATTATTGCTTATCAGCATCCAATTTTACTTTAATCTGAACAACTTTTAAAATTGTACGATATTTTTGTTGCGCTACACTCGCTCGTAGAGAAGAAGCTCGAAGCAAGTTGGGGACAAATGCTAGTACCTGAATTATAAGTTTGAGTCACACGCGTCATAATCAAGGTTGGTAATTGCCAAAGAGAATATAATACTACCGCGTGATTACATTACATGCGCCGGCGCACGTTGCGTCTCGTTTACATCCTTATTACAAACAAATTATACATTTCAAATTTATTATCTCTTAAATATCACTTGAAATGTTAATATAGACGAGTTTAATTTGCGCGAGTGAAACCGCGAGGGTCAACTAGTTAAATATTAATTATCTAATATACATATATAGAATATATAGAAAAGTAGAAAATAAAATCCAATTACAACAGAAACGACGCTGAAACGACAAAAATCGCAATTATCAAAACGAATACGGACAAAATTACTATCAGTAGTAACGTATATATATTTTAAATGTACAAGTAACGTCCTCTTCTATGATACTAAACATGGTATATATATACCAAATTTTCAACAGAATACTTTATGCCCGCTAGAGAGCGCTACATTAGATTTACTGACACGTCATATGGATGCTGATAAGCAATAATGTGTTAACAAACAAAAAGTCAAATTCGGAGATATTGATGTACCTACTTTAATACTACTTCACCTACTTAACACTATTAAAAAATGTAGTCATATAAATTAAATAAGTACGGAAAAAAGTTTCATAATAAATTGGTTCGAATATCAAGTGCGTTCAATTTTTTGCAATTATTACAATAATCTCAAATATTTAAATAACTTATTATTAGATAAAATATTTAATCAAAAAATAAAATAAAAGATGGTTATATTCTTCTTCAAACATACATATTTGTTAAGGATAGGTTCTATTAGGACCTTTAGACGCCATTTTCTCAAAATAAAGTCTGTGTGGCTTGTCACAGTATTGCTTATCAGCGTCCATATAGCCTATAACCTGGGGACCCCTTCATACGGACAACCTAACACAATCCCTCCCCCCTCCCCCCCTAGACATCCACGAATATTGGTCGATGACCGAATTATCGACTTGGTCGACATGCATCTGCGCACGTCTCATTCATAGAAAGTGAATTTAAAAATATTTAGGATGGCGAACGTGACTCGACGCATGAGTCCCTTCGTCGATCACCAACCAAATGCATCTCGCATTTGGTTCTTTTGAACTTTGATATAAAGTTGAAAATTAATATGACATTATGATCTCATATTATTTGTTCGATTCGTAAATGTTTAAAGATGATATAGGTGTGATTTTTGAGAAACGCGGCGTTAGGGGTAGGGACTGACCGCTTGTTTCTAATAGTTTTAAGTTTAAGTTTTTCCGCATAAATTCTTATATTAATTATATATAGATCTCTTTGGGGAACATAATTAAATATTTAGCAACATCATTTGCTTATTTGACACTAGATATTTAAAGTTTACAAATGCTACTTATGCATATATTCTAATGTTTTCAATTCTATTCTATTGATTTTATACACAGATTATTTTTTGAAGGAAGAATTTTTTGTTTATTAATATTCTTGAGAATTCCTTTATTAGGTCAATGACCTTGTCAAAAATAATAATTTAAAAAGCTTTTTAACGGTCTGATTATTTTTCTGCATGAGATTAAATTCTAGTGAGAATTTAAGCGCACGTGACCAGCGGCATGCAATCCGTCTTACAGTCGCAGTGTATATATTGTCCTTTATATTACATCAATCGATAACAATTACGAAATCAATAGTCCTTTCTCTAAATAATTAAATGTACAGTCACAAGCACAGATGGTAGAACCAAGCTTTAGCCCACTGACAACAGCTAATATACTAACTGACTCGACCAGGACAGTCTCACTCTCTGAGAAGACCGACGTGAAGTAGCTAATACAGCTGAAAGAACCTAATTTCATCCAACATTTCTTTCCATACTTCCTATTTCCTTTCATCATTATTCCTTATTAAGCTGGCAAAGCATTTCTGCTTCCTCTGATGCTGTAAATGGCCATAAACGACGATGATTACTGCGGTAACACTTAACATTAGGTTTCAGATCCGCCAGAACTTTTACTAGCCACTTTTATACAAAAAACTAAACATTTCCATGGTCTAGAATATCCTTATAAAACGAAGATAAGCATTTAAAAATAAGTTAAGAAAATAAAGAACGAACGTACATTATTTTAAAGTATATAAAATAAATTAATATAAGGTTTAATACTTTAAAAAAAAAACCCGACGTCGTTGCCCATTTACACAATAAATTGATATTACAATTTTATACGACAAACTCTTCGCATTCTATCTTTAAATTTAAAAATATGTATTAGAGCCACTCGAATAAAGACTAAACCCACATACGTAAAGCTTCGAAAATTACTCTATGAATATTCTCCGTACGACCATATCCTCTAACTTCCGCGAATTCAAATATTGACCAAAGACAAGCACACCGCCGCCTGTAACGATAAATTATAGTAACTTTTGTTTGTATTAGAAAACGAATAAAGTCCTTGTGTACTTTAGTGATGTGTAATATGTAAGAATATTTGGTAAGTATATTTTTGAATAAAGGTCTGTATATTTCGGTCTAGTATTAAAGTAACATCCTTAGGATGGGAAAAGAAAAAAAGGTCAACCAATCAAAAGATGGGAGGATGACTTAAAACTGACCTGGGTTTCTTTCTGGAAGAGAATAGCACTGGACAGACAACAACGATTTATGCTAGAGGATAACTTTGAGTTCTTGGATTTATTATAGATTAGTTTTATTAATAATTGTAGAGATAAATATGTACTTTGACTGATATCAAAATTGACCCTTTTTTCGATTTTTTTTTGTTTATATTATTCGACTAACTGCTATACGCGTCTTCATTCGTGGCTGACAATTTAAGTAAGCAAGTATTTACTTTTATTTATTTATTTACATTGAAGTAACTTTATAGATTTTTATTTTTTGAACGGAACCCGTTTGTATTGAGTAAAAGGAGAATCGTTCTTTACTTTAAAATATAACCAATCTCAATTGAACCGTTGGTCCTTCAAATAATATGAACTCTACATCAATTGTTTTAATGAAGAGCAATTTATTGGTCGCTACATGTTGAGAAGGTTTGACCTGTAACTTAACCGACTTTCTACAAATCTTGGCCAAATTTAAAAGAGAACAGTAGGGGTATAACCTATATGATAAAAATGAAACAATAACATCGATCCACAAAGAGCAAAGAGATCGCATCACACACAAATTATTAAAAGACACGATCGAATTGAGTGCTTACCTCTCTTTTTGAAAATCGGTAAAGAATATAAATATAATAGTAAGTGATGTTCATTTAGTTATTTAATGTATTACTAAATACTGTAATCTATACAGCCTCCTGTTAAGAAGAAAATCAGGAGCTTAATACACAACACTGCGGATTGGCGGATATACATGTATTAGAATTTCTTCTAAGATATACAAGTTTCCTCACGATATTTTTCTTCAAAGCAGACCACGAGATGAATTAAACATTAACACTTGAAAATTCACCGGTGCTAGCCGGGGTTTGACAAGCGATCATCGATTTACATCGAGGAGTTATAACCACTAGGCTATCTCGCTCATTACTACTTGCTTTTACACAAATGCTATAAAATACAACGAAAATAATAAATTACATCATTGAATTATCCTATGACTAACTAATACATACTCTGTTTAGTGTAGATAATAATTCACATACACTATGGCCAAATAACAGTACGATTATGACAATTTATGACTGTTTATAATTACGACTATTACAACAACAATGTTAATTCTGAAATTTATTTATGATTAGCCGCCCGCCGCATTTATGGGAACTGTTTCGCTCCCTTAAATCGTATCTTGATATAATATAGCCTATAACATTCCTGAATAAACGTCCTATCCAACGCATAAAGAATTTTTGAAATTAGATCAGTCGTTTCAGAGATGACCTCCTACGTACAAACTTACAAACTGTTACCTCCTTATAATATTAGTATAGATGAAAATATGAGTTTGTCATTTTGTTGTTACACAACAATTTTCACGTCTTAATTACTCAACCAATCATCATGAAATTTAACATATATCTTGTCAAGGTTACAGAACATTACAAGGATACCTTTAATTCAAAATAGAAAGGATAGAATAGAAGGTATAGAAAGATAAATTTAGCCAAACCGTAAAGGAGCAGCGTTTACGTTTAAGGGTTAGCCTTAGAGTTGAACATTTTACGGGCACAAGAGGTTACAGAATTATTACAGGACAAAACAGTCTCAAATAACCATGGTGATGTAGCTGACATAGGCAAGAACAACTACAAATCGAGTGCACTAACGTCTAATGGCGGTTATTTTTTTTTTTATTATCTGGCAAAATGGCGGATATTTTGTTCTTAATTAGCAGCAGACTAGCACGACAAAATAAAGAAAAATACCGGCTATATTAACAATTTTAATTGAATCTAAAATTCATCTTTATTTACTAATTATTTGCTAAATTTAAACTTGCTCGATTATATTTTATAATATCTGTATCTACCACTGGAGATAATCTGTGAATATTTAATATTGTTAAAAAAGCTTAGCGCGTTCGCCATACATAGATTTTTGTCTTTAGAAGCCCACCACTTCTTATGTACTCTATACTCTATGCTAATGAATATAAAACTTCTAGAAGTGTCATTATTACATTATTTCTGTCTAAATAAACTACATCATATTATAATCTTCATTACCGCGCGGGACCCCGCGAATATAACCTAATGTTAATTATTCAAGTAATTCTAAAATTATTAGTTTCTATTGTACCTTTATATTCAACGTAATGGCGTGGTATTTCTCTAAATAAATTTCGCCGCCATTATTGTAATGTAACGCGTTAATCTTGATCATTAGGTCTTGTTGTGCTGGGTACACAGTTCAAATAACGCTATAAATTATGTTGTTATTTCATTGTTAATCTTCAGTGAAGTATGAAACAAGATAGTAAGTCCTTCAAAGTTGAAAAAGAAAGAATACTCACAAAGAATTACCTTTTATTTCCTATTAAAAGTAGGTAAGGAAAATAAAACTATTATTCACAGCGTATATTAAAAGCACAATGATTAGTCCTCGCTGTACCGTAACCCGTTATCCGGTGTGAATTTTAAGTATATAAAAATTCTAATCTGGCTCTGATAGCAAAATTGACAACCTCCATCTTAAGAATAAAGTTGTCATCGACATTTTTAGAGTTCCTTCTTTCTATCTCCGATGTTGATTTGATGGTTCTTCCATAAATGGTTATTACAACCGTGACGAACGTTATAGTAACACATCAGAGCGATAGATCACGTATAGTTTTACATTAACTTTGTAATTAAGATATTTTATTATTACCAGTTATCTTACGTATAAATTATTCGTTTGTTTGTACATAGAAAAACAAAGTGATTATAGCGATCGTTATTCTAAGAATTCGCTTCGTTATAACTGTTTATAGTAAGGGAGGTGGTGGTAAAAAACATTAAATGATTTGCTCGTGTGGAAGATGTTGAAAACAATAATTTAATTAATCAAACACCAATACCAACTATAACTAATATATTTCCAAAACAAAGAAATAAAAAATTAAAGCAATAATTTAACAGTAGCCTTTTTTTTGCTATTAATAAATTCAGCACCCGTTGAAGATGTTTAATTATTAGCAATTATATTAAGATTGATTTAAGAATACTTTTTAATCAGTACTAATATTATGAAGAGGTAGGTGTTTGTATGTAAGGGGTAAATTTTTTAAAGTACCTCTAGATCCTATTTGATAAATTATTTTTACGTTGTGTAGCCCGTTTATTGAGATAGGTTATAGAATATATTTCATAACGTTATGACTCATAGGAGCAAAACAGTAACCATAACACGCATGAAACCGCGAAGGGTGCTTATCATAATTTTTTTGAAAAAAAAATCAGCGACATCTTGCCACATAAGTTTATCTGGTATTCTTTATCGACTCTAATGAATAACAAATAATAAAACATTTTTGCTACGAGCTCCCTAGCTATCAGTATTATAATGTCGCCGTTACAATCACTCGGGCGCATACCTTGCATAGTATGGGATGCAGTTTAAGCATTACGGTTTCGCAAACATTAATGTTTACGTACATTTATACAGTCGATTTTTCTTTACTTCTCTTATTTAGAAAATTTTGGCGTATTTCTAGCTACACATTAGAATTAGATAAGAAATTATCAATTGAATGATTGAACCGAATCAATTTATCTAATGCAAAATTGTATTGAAAAAAATATATTGGACAATTCGTGATTTTCATTCGGGGTACTGTTACCAAATAAAGACATTTACAGAAAAATAGACGACTATACGTAAAAATTTAATTAAAAACGAATCATTATTTATTTTGTATCCAAACATAGCTACATTAATCAAAAGCATATTGAGCCTGCATTGTCAGTATCAATTTTATAAAAGTAAACTTGTTTGAACTTCCTTATCATCATGGTAAGCCTATACGTATGTATACCAGAGGCGTTACTATACCATCTGAGGCCGGTGGAAAATTCTTTGGATGGGGCCCAGTAAAAATCGTCACGTTACAACCTACTATTACTATTAATACAACTAAAACTGGACGCTAATAAGCAATAATGTGTCAAGCCACACTAATTTATTAAAGAGCATAGGTTTATACATATTTATAATTAAATAACAATTTACTTTAATAAAATACTGATTAATAAAATTCTTTTAGGCCGGGGCCCAGAAAATTTAAAAACGTGGTATATAAAAACACATTAATAATAGCATTGATACATTATTATTTATTTGTAGCTACCTTCAATATTTGGACGCTGATAAGCAATACTGTGTCAAGCCACACGGACTTCATTTTGAGAAAATGGCGTCTAATCATGTCAAACCCAGTTTTAACAAATTTGTTTGAAGAACTACATATCCATCTTTGCTTTTATTTCTTGATAATGAATTAAATTCAGATTAATATATTTAATATATTATCTAGTAAAAAGTTTTTCAAATATTTGAGGTTATTGTATAAATTTCAAAATATGGAACGCACTTGAAATTCGAACAAATTAATTAAGAAACTTTTTTCCGTACTTATTTAGTTTATATGACTTCCATTTTTTTAATAATGTTAAATAGGTGATGCAGTAACAAAATACATCAATATCTCCGATTTTTACATTGTGTGGGTTGACACATTATTGCTTATCAGCATCCATTTGATACAATATATTCAAAATAAGTCTCAAATACAACAATTTTCATGTTTTTAATTAAATCATTTTTTTAGTTCCATTATTGATTTCCGCATATAATAATCCGCATACAATATCCTTTTTATATTTAAAAATGTAATCGAATTAAATCCAACTGTCAGTCCATGATAAAATATGTACTTGCTTTTAAAAACTTTAACGAATACATTAATCACGAGGGATTTGCCGGCTTCTGTTGAGAAGTATCATTTTGCAACTTGGCTGGTTTCATCGGATCTTCGACATACCGACATACCCATAATGGAAGAAGAATCGTATTCGATTTACAAATTTAATTTGAAACATTGCGTAAAAAGAATTGAAAAAAATCGGTCAAGTGCGGAAGGATCGGAGAACTCGAACATGGGTTCCGTACTATCGTACAAGATATAACACTGCGTCCTTTTTAAAAAATTACATATGTAAAAGAAACAGAATAAGCGCTACAAAAAGACGTATATGTAACCCTTCGTGTGCAAGTGCAACTCGCACTTGGCTGGTTTATATTATTTGTTATTGTGTAAAAATTTTAACTCTCAACCTGTTATGGGTCACAAAAGAGATGCTATAACAATATATAATAAATAACCATCGTACGCATATACGACTTACACTTGACCAGTTTTTATTATTTTTGTCCTAGAGGCAACAGAAAAAATCATTCTGTAAAAATTTCAACTTTCTACCTGTTATAAATCTTGAGATAGAGCCTGATGACAAACGAACGGACAAACGGACAGATGGACAGCGGAGGATGTACCCTTTGGGGAAGGGAACCCTAAAAAATTAAAATTCGCGCAAAACAGTATCTTTTACGTACATATACATATACATACAAGGCAAAAAAGAACTTACTACCTTTTTCTCTTTTACTTATCAATGAATTATCTTTTTTAATCGCTATTAACGAGCTTTAACCCATTAGGCGCCAATATGACTCTAGCAGCATTTTAAACCCAAATATTTTTTTTTTATTAGTGACATATTTATATACAAAAGGAGAAAGGCATGTTTTCCTATTATGGATATTTTTAGAAGGGTGCACTCGCACGAGTACAGCAGTCACAAATTAACTGAATCGTCCGTAAAAAAAGATAAGTTACAAAAACTTACTGTACTCAAACGAGTACGACGGCGCTAAATTGGTTAATGTGATCAAAAAGAATTAAAACAATTTTTTTTGTTGAGAAGTAAAGACAAAATAATGTTTACAATTTTTTATTGAGTTTAATACACCTCGATATTTATTGATTTATGGTCGGATTTCAGCCAATGGCTGAAAAGTAAAAATTAACATCGAAATTGTATACGTTTAAGTGTTTTAAAAGATCATTGTAAATTGTAACAGGTCCATTATCCCGTTAAATTGTCGACTCTCAAATCCTTGGAGGCAATTCATTGAAGTCTGAATTGTAAACAAAGACTGTGGTCCAAAGTTCAAACACAGTGTTGGTAGTCAAACTTATCGACAAACAAATCGATCTTTTATCGATTTCTCGTATTTTACTCTTGCTTAATTGATATGTGATGCTGCGTTCGTTTTTTCAAAACAAGCTTCAAAACTATATAACATACATTGTAAATTATGAACATCAACATGTAAAATTAAAGCGAATAAATATACTATAAGATATCAAGATGAAAACATTTGTAATCGTGCTAAAGCTTAGCATGCTTACTCAACAAAATGTAAATTATGTATTACTAGCTGGTGCTCGCGACTTTGTCTGCGATGTGTGTGATGCCTACGTCATAGTAGCTTTATGAATGCAAAGTCTCAGCCCGATCGGTTTAAAATTGACAAAGTTTTTTACAAACTTTCATCCCCTATTTCATTCCCTTGAGGGTAGAATTAATCAAAATCCTTTCTTAACAGATGACTACGTCATAATATTTACCTGCATGCCAAATTTCAACCCGATCCGACCAGTGGTTTGGGCTATGCGTCGATAGGTCACTGTTTACCTTTGAGTTATATATACATATATGTAGTTATATATTAAGATGTATTTTGCTATTTAGCAAGTATTTTATTTGATAAAGGAAAGTTGTTATGATAATTAAAAATATATTTTATTTATGTTAAACCATAAAACAGTTAGCAATTTAGTTTAGCATTGATTTACAATGTATTGTTTGATCCATAAATATAAAAATATATATATACATTATACTTTTTATGTTAATTGCCTCGTATCACTACTTATTATTCATTTTATGGAAACATGCGCAAAAAAACGACGAGATAGGCAGATCATTAGTAATTTTAATTGTTTATTATCTTGTTTTTTTTTTTTCTATTAAAATGCACTATCCATAAAATACATTCATTCATATCCATATAAAGTTGCACCATTTACGAAATTTCCAAATTCAATTATAGTATTTACCACTCCTCAAATACATTTATCTCACTATTTAATAAAACCAAAACGCTAAATAACTTCATCATCACAAATAATTATAATCATTTAAAAATACAACATTCACGTGGCTAAACATAACTGCGTTTTATTTATATCCTTTCTTAATATGAAGCGAAGAAAAAAGTAATCGACACAATTGTGATTTATGCACCGCGGTGAATGGACATCACTATAATCGTATACGCAGCGCGCAACGCTCGCATTGCCTACCCGCGCGAGAGACCGTTAACACTGGCTTCGTAAATAAATAAAGATTTTAAGCAAAATGCTTAGTGCAGTGTAAGTTAAATATATCGTGAATTGTGTTAAAAACATTTTGTGCAAAATGTCTAAAGCTGTGTTGGCTCGTCAGTGCTTGTAAGTTTTTTTTTTTTGTTTTTGGTATCTTTATTATTAATTTTGACTTATTTCAATATTAATTTGACGGTATATATATTTTATTTTACTATGAAGGTATTAATTTATTTTTGTGTTAATGCAGGTTCATGTATGAATGCGCTGCAAGTATTGTATTTTTTGGGCCTTTGTTTAAAAAAAAATGCCCTAAACTACGTTATTTCATATATTAAACAAAAATAAAAAAATATATCGTATATTTTTTATATTTTAGTTTATTGCCTACTTTTAATTATTTAATTGTTATTTAAATTTCATTTTTTTTTTAAATTAATAATCGCATCCAAAATTCAGAATTTTGTTTTAACACTTTACTTACCTTTAGTTTTTTTTTTTTATTTCTTTAATACATGCTTGTATTCAGTTGTAAACAATATTTATCAAATTGACTAGTGAATTGTGACGCATGCGCGACCAGTTATTTTGCGCATGACCTTAAAATTTGCACGTCTCGTACTTAGATTCGAATATATTAACATACATATGAAGCCTATGTTTATATAGATATATTTAATCATGACTTTTGTGTTACTTTTTTATTAGATTTACTATAGAATTATATGTTAGTAACTTTTTATTTGAGTTATCGATAATGTTTTTATATTGTTTATAAATATTACGGATAAGTAAGAAGATAATAATTTGTTTGGAATGATAAGCTATATAATGAATTGCCTTTTAACAATATAAGTGTACATTTGGTTTTGAAAATGAAAAAAATACTTAAAATTGCTTTTATAAAAAACGATATACTTATAAAAAAAAAAAAAACTACTTGTCATATTTCATTTCATAATAATTTGTTTGGAATGATAAGCTATATAATGAATTGCCTTTTAACAATATAAGTGTACATTTGGTTTTGAAAATGAAAAAAATACTTAAAATTGCTTTTATAAAAAACGATATACTTATAAAAAAAAAAAAAACTACTTGTCATATTTCATTTCATTTCAAATAATTATAAGCATATAATATGAATTTTGAAGAAAAGAAAACAAGTATTCATCTATATATATATATATATATATATATATATGTTAGATATATATGTTAGATCCCTCCAACCAAAAAAATAAAGTTTTTTTTGTATACATGATTTTTTATCTGTGAGCGTTGTATAATACTATTTTTATAAACACACATAGTAGATATCTATTTTTTTAACAATAAAATCCATTATCAAGATTACGTAATTATCATTTACGTAATTAATGACATAGTTAATAGCATTATTAAATATATTACCTAACTTAAAAAAAAAAAAAGAAAAAAAATTCCGCGTTTCAACAAAATTTATTCTACTTACATATTTAATCTGTACAAATCTTATTGAAACTTTTCGATGTGGTAGGTCAATGAACTTGCCAACTCGATTAGTCCTTTATGTAAACATGTGTTATAGTATTTTTATACCACATACAGTTATTGCACTCTGGCTTAAGGAAATAACAATATGTATTACATAATATAGTACTGTGATTTGGGCTCAAACAGTAATGGTCACGTGTTTCTCTAGAGTTTTGAAAATGTACATTTCTTAATTTCTCATACTTGTTCAAAATTTATACTTTAATTTTAATTTTAATTTTAATGCTTTATTGTACAATACAAAAGTATTAACAAAAGGCGGGCTTAATGCTACTGCATTCTCTACCAGCCAACCTTAGGATGTACAAGAAAGAAAGATGTAGGTGTACAAAAAAAACATAAGATAGTGTTAAATAATGAAACGATAATATAATACAATATAATATAATATAATATAATATAATATAATATAATATAATATAATATAATATAATATAATATAATATAATATAATATAATATAATATAATATAATATAATACAATACAATATAATATGAGTACATATAATGAAGATTCCAAATCAACCATTATTGCTTTGATTTAGGTAGTATTTTTTTAGAGCAATTTTAAAAGTGTTTCGCGAAGGAGATTTCCTAATTTTTTCCGGTAAGCTGTTCCATAAACGGATAGCAGTCACAGTGAACGACTTCGACATAAAGCCTGAATGGTGCGGTGGAAAAGACAACAGCAGGTTTTCCGTGGAGCGAAGCGATCTGTCATGAGCGTCAGCCCTTAGCACGAATTTGGATACCAAATACTCGGGATAATTTGGGTCATTCAGAATTGAGTATAGCGTGCAAAGAATTCTGCATGACCTACGATCACGTATCGAGAGCCAATTTAATTGCGAGCGATAAGAAGAAACGTGATCATACTTCCGCAAATTAAATACAAATCGAATGGCAGTGTTAAGGAGTCGCTCGAGTTTATTTACTAGATCTTCATTTGCGTCCAGATAACATATGTCACCATAGTCAATTATTGGTAGTAATAATGTATTGACAAGTTGTATTTTCGTTTTAGTCGGTAACATATGTTTTAAACGCATCATATTATGCATTGTACAGTAAAACTTTCGCAACACCTCCCCCACCTGGTCAGACCAGCTTAAGTGTTTATCCAACGTTACTCCAAGATCTTTAACGGAATCGGAAAACGGAATTGGACAATTATTGTAAAATAGGTTATAATTCGAAGTGTCAATTTTTGCGTGCTGTTTGCGACTACCAATGATTATAGCCTGACACTTTGCCGGATTCACCGAGATACCATAGCGAGCAGACCACAGAGATATCTGTGATAGGTCCGTATTAAGCGCAGCAATAGCATCAGCCAAACAATCAGTAGTAGCGTGTCGATAAAGCTGCAAGTCATCAGCATAAAGATGGTAGCTTGACGAGATAAAGGAAGTAACGGAGTTTATAAACAAAGAAAAAAGCAGAGGAGAGAGTATACCGCCTTGAGGAACGCCTGCATTCAAGCAGCACCAGTCAGAATAATCCTGACCTATGCGGATTGCCTGCTGGCGCCCTCGAAGATAAGAAGAGAACCATTGCATAGCGGAGTCTGAAACATTTGCCTGAGCCAGAAAAGCAAGAAGCAAGTCATGGTCCACAGCATTAAAAGCATTACTAAAATCAATGAGGACAAGAACTGTGATGAGCTTATTTTCCATTGATTCTCTTATATCCTCACTTACTTTTAGCAACGCCGTAGTAGTACTGTGCCCTGCTCTAAAGCCCGATTGTAACGGATTCAATAAGTTGTTAGATGAGAGGAACTGTGATAATTGCTGGTAAACAATGGACTCCAGTACTTTGGACAGGAAAGGTAAGATTGAAATTGGACGATAGTGCTTAGGCAGAGAGGGATTTGATATTTTAGGAAGTGGGAGAACAAATGCCTTACGCCACAAGTCCGGAAAGGTGTTTGTTGATAGAGAAAAATTAATAATATGGGAAATTATATAAAGGAGAGAGTCTAATAAATGGAATATCATGGTACAACTTATGTCATCGCAACCTATGGCCTTAGAGGAGTACGACAGTATACATTTTTTAATTTCAGCTACGCTTACAGAAGAGAAATTAAAAGGATAAGGATTTTTTGGCAAACTATTTACTTTACCACCTATTTGCCCCATGTATATCGGTCGCGTCGCCATATTGGAAAAATGGCACCTGAAATTCAACCTGCAATAAAAATTATTTTGTAATATATTTAATCCTAGAGCATTTTCTATAATTTAAATTAGAACCTTATTTTTGTAAAATAAACAATTTTAGTGTACGACCGCCGCGATGTCGACTCGACATTTGTTTTGACCAAAAACTCATTTCCACAATTCTAATGAGATCAAGTAGCAATTTTTTACCATTATATCGCTGGTAGATAGCTCTTCTTCATCATCATTCGCATCAATATGCACTATTACGATATTTAGCGCCTCATTCAATTAAGACTGACGTTAAGTAAAAACAAAATTATGAGCTCATAAAGTCCCAGGTAAGAGCGTAGCAAAATTTAAAGTACAATTTTGCGACACTCGTAAACTTAAACTATTAATTCAATAAAAAAGAAAGGTTATGACAAAATATAGGCAATTTTCTCTAGACTAATTTCTTTGATATACTTTAATTTTTGATTAGACTATTATTATATATTTTTATATATATTTTATTGTTAAAATAGTTTTAAAGAGGATATTGTCAAAATACTTTTCAGGTTCATCACTAAATCAAAAAAAAAAACAATAAATAAATCACTAAACAAATTATTGCACTAATATGTCAAGGCAAAGATTTTAGTTTTTTCATAAGGCTATGTTTAGATACTATCGCCTGTAAATACTGAAAACCGGTCACGACGAATTTGAAATAGTATTTCTTATCCAAATATTCCACTACAATACAGCGATATTTCCTGAAAAAATAACTTAGAAGTAATAATTTTATATTTTCTTTTTCGTTTAATTTTGGTAGAAAAATATCTAAATTGCTACATTATTTTATAACGAAGCGATATATATGCCGCAATTGACAATTTTTTATTGCACTTTGTAGCTTAAATATTAAATATTCAGTCTTGTAATTAGGGACAAATTATGTAAAATTATATATACACAACAACGCCACATATCGATAGTTAAATAAGGCGGTTTAGTACAAAAATCAGAAATTAACCATCAAAATGTAGCTTTTTTTGATTACGATAACGTTACACAATTAGCTTCCTGAACATGCAACAAAAATAATTTCTATCCTTATGAGTAATAAAACACGCGTAGTTGCCAAAATTTTAGAGTTGAATTTTCTGATGGGTTTTGCAGCACTTCGTCACATTTGTGTATGGTTTAATATAAGAGAATTGTTCATTTTCGCAACATTTATATTTTTGTATGTGACAAGCATAGAACGTACAAGCAATAGTAGATAGGATAAAGCGAGAATTACACTTGTTAGTTTTTCATAAAGATTTACACAAAGTCTATCACTGACTTTACAGCTGTAAGAATTTACTGTCAGTACCTTTTTTGACATTCACAGCTTACGTAAGGTTACCAAAGTGACTGTTACCATGTTACAGATTTGTTTTATACCAGTTACGAAACTATTTTTTTTTTCTCTGTGTTTTATATAATTGATCTTACATTGATGACTGCAGTGTCCGTGTCATTCTTTACAGCTACAAGTGTAATTGGATGCTGATATGCAATACTGTGTCAAACCACACGGAATTCATTTTGAGAAAACAGCGTCTAAAGTTGTCGAACCTATTCTTAACACATCTGTTTGGAGAAGCATATATCCATATTTTCTTTTCTATTTTGATAAAAAGTATAATTAATGAATAGCACATAGGCTAGTAAAGATTTTTATCTAATAATAAGTTTTTCAAATATATGTAATTATTGCATAATCCAAAATATGAAACTCACTACAATATTCTAAACATTTGATTAAGAAACTTTTTTCCGTACTTATTTAGTTCAAACGACTTGAAAATTTTTTGTATAATATTATGTACGAAATGCATTATCAGAATACATCAATATCTCCAAATTTGACTTTTTGTGGGTTGACACATTATTGCTTATCAGCATCCAATTCTCATCTAAATAATTATAATTTAAGTAAGAAAAACAATTACTTTATCCTTCAAGTAACACTACCTATATAAGGTTGTGTAACATTACTAGGGAGCAATACAGAAATAGATAATTTAAAAAAGACAGAGACAAAAGAAAACAAACGCGTCTTACTCGTTCTATAAACGAGTATTATTCATATAATTTGCAAAATAAAACAACAGGCTTAGCACACAGGAATTTATCGAGTCTACAGACCATTCATTTAAGACAACAAAAACTAATCTTGCCAATTTGATAAATAAAAAATGGTTATCCAATAACGATAAATTAATAACCAACCTTATTGTCTATGGAATAAAATACATTATCGATCACCAAACAATATTTAACAAGAGACGTTTAATTGTTTTTCTTCTGTCCTTGAACTTGGCTGCATCAGACTTCGTATCGAGTTAGTATTCATTATGGACCACATTCTACGCAGTGCATGCCTTAATAAAAATCACCAAACGAAATCCGACTTTATTATAACACGATAAGGTTTAAATTAAAAATATCATTTCGCAACGCAATGCGCCTTTAAAATATCTTCCCAAATAAAAACAGTACATAAAACTCGCTGGAACAATAACATGTCTGACATATTAAAAGTAAATATGTGGTTGGATTGCTTAATCGTATTTATATAACGGCATTTACAATCCTATAATTGGTTTTTAATAAAAGCTTTTTTATTTACAAACACAATCAACATCGTTTGTAGACGTAGCTTTTACATTAAAATAAACGCATCACACTCAACGGCCCCCATCTAGTGACCTTGTGTCGGGGGTCCGGAAACACACACAACACTAACACAAACACCCAGACCACGACAAACATCCGTATGGCCAATATAGACGTTTGCCGTGAGCGGGAATCGAACACGCGACCGTTAGCGATACAGTCAGTTGCAGAGTGCCACTGCGCCAACGTGTCTGTCAAATTATAAAAAATATATACTAAAACATTATTGTATTAATATTTTACTTATGTATTAATGTAACTTATTCTTTTTTTGTATAAAAAGAGGGCAAACAAGATAGCACTACGTGATGTTAAGTGGTTAATGTCAACATGGACATCTGCAACATTAGGAATGTTGCAAGAGCGTTGCCGGCCTTGTGCAAAAAAATATTAAATTCTTCATTTATTACAGCCAAAATTGCGCTATCACTTTATCAAATGAAATAAAATTTGATGTGGTGTATAAAATGACCATGACCATGTCTGAGAAAAATATGAGGAAGAGAAGAACTCAGAATATGTGAAACGAGTTAGCTTAATAATTAAAATTTAGTTTCATATAATTCTGTTCTTCATAATCTATACTTAAAAAAAAACTATTCTATTACTATTTTGTGTTATTAAAGTCTAAATAAATGGTCAAAGTACAGAGTACTCGTTTTTTGCATTTTATGCCCAAAAATTTGAACTTTTTTATTTCTGTCTCTTTAATACTAAGCGTGCGCCATTTAGATCCGCTTCGCGGATTCACTCGCATTCGATATTTCTCATATGGACTTACGTTTATAGCTATATAGTTACTGCTCTGTTACTTGTACGTCCTATACTGCAACGGCCTGTAAATGTTCGATCGTTAATCTTTCTGTTAATTCTCCTATAAGGAGAAGATTAGGAGCTTAATCCACAATTCTGATTGGCAGATATATGTTACCTACAGACAGAATTTCTTCCGATATATGCAGATTTATTCGCGATGTTGTCGTATATCGCAAAGCATGAAAAAATTTAACAGCTTCAGCAGTTGAAAACTCAGCGGTGCTAGTCGAGGTTTAAACCCACTAATATACGTAGGGATCGATCGATCTTTTAATAGCTAGGCCACTCTATTACTTTAAGTTATAACATTATTTTTATAACCTAGACCTTTTTTTGGTTAACGCTGACAGGCAAAACGAATTTATTGAATTGCGTTGGTAGTTCCGATAGAGAGAGACAGAGAGTCTGAGAGAAAGAGAGAGAGTAAATTCAAATATTCAAAGAAACAAACTCATCGGCTTTATATATTATTGTAGCTGTATTAATAAATTGTACCTTTTATATGCTAAACAGGCGTCGTGCAGAAATAATTATTAATACACGTGCTGAGAATCAAAAAATAAAAACATATATTATAATAAATTAAAACTACTTCAGAGTTTTATCTTCTTTAACTTTGTGGCCTGTTCGAGGACTTCGTACTAGATACGTTATAATTTTAAAAGGAATCTTGTTGTATTTTGGTACTTAATCTATTAAAAAAAACTTATAAAAGTAAACATAAGACATTCATTGAAAATACATGATGCAAATACATAGGGCCTAAAATTATAGAAATCTCGGAGCGTGGTAGTAATTTAGACTGACTCAATTATATTTTATACACTAGAGGAACTTCATTTACTTCATTTACACGTAACTTATTTTTTTTCTTGTAATGTATTTCTCCTGTGTATGTGTTTTAAAATAATAAAAGAAGAACAGTAATAATAATATTTATCATCGATTAATCCATAACTCCTTTAAATAGTACTATTCTAAAACTAGTAATATTCTACGAAAGAATGATAATCAATATTATATTCTAATGCTTACAAGATTGTGGACAAATAAAACAATATTCTTCTCTTTTCCAGTCTCTCCCGTCCATCCCGACGGCAGATCTCCACCTCATCAGCCAGGAGAACCTCCACCTCACCTCAGCGTAGGAATGTAGCTGCCCCAGCCATCGCTACTAGCTATAAGAAATTCAGCGACATTCCTGGACCTCTAGCTTTGCCTATAATGCGTCATCATGCACATGTTTTACCGAGGATAGGTAAGTCTTATCTAAAAACTCTTTATTTTATACATACATATATACCTTAATTTTTCAACTGGGCTTGGTGGGCCAAGTCCGTAAATATAAGGAATAGCGAAAAGTACTTAATGGACAGTGGTACTGGTGGCCGATTTTGATGAAAACTAAAACTGCATCAAAACTTTTTTTTTAAATTAATTTCCTAAGCCAGAAATAAATTCTGATAATTTTGAAAAAATGCAAAACACCCATATTATTGCACCATCTGATAGTTACTTATAAAGATCAACTTCTGGGAAGTAATGGGATACGGTAAGCTACAAAACTATTAATTAAACCTTAAGTATATAAATACATATATCATGTAACTCGGAAACGAGTATCACGATCTGTATCAAATTTTACCTATTTTACACGTGCTGATTAATCGACTCTAAAGAGAAGGAGGTTCTCAATTTGTAGTTTATATTTTCTTTAATATTATATATTGTCTGAGAACTGCGTTATTTCTTAATCGACTTTGAAAATTATTTTTTTTTATTTGAAAGAGTAATTTCAAATTGGTCTCATCTCATGAGCCTTCTTGCATTATATTACTGGTACCTAAAAACTTCTAAAGATTGTGTTACGAAACAACGTCACCTATTTATTTTACAAAAAAGAAATGACAATAAAATACGCTTGATCGCAAATAAAAAACATCAGTATAAATAAAATAGTTTAAAAAACGTACTTAAAAATAAATGAATAAAACAAGAAGTAATTTTACAGTAATGTATACTTTACAACAAGTGTAAAATTACTTAATATCTCACAAACGAACTACAATATATACAGAAAAGAATACATGGCCAGATAAAAATCTGGAACAAAGATTAATTCGTTCTTGAATTACATATATTAAGTGCATAAATTAATCTCATCGTTGCAATTAAAATGAATGGACTTTGAAACTTTGTTCACTGTCGTGTAACATTTTTATTACAATCACGCTACAATCAGTCCCTTTTGTAATATAGAATATAATGTATGTAATATAGAATATATAAGTACATATGTGTATACTTTTTACTACAGTTTCATTCATCACAAGAGCTTTGCCCGCGTCGATTAGTTTGTGCCGTTCTTTAGTGCCGAGCGGCGGGTTAATTAAAATGAGCTACGGGATTCGCGATACATTTTGACAGTTAATATATGTAGTACTAAAACGAAACAATCTACTGTCAAAGTGTATGGCGATAGCGATAGCTCCGCATGATAATATCGAATATTAATTTAAATGTGACTACCTTCGCGCTGAATAACATCAAATGAAAAAAAAACCGAATTAAGTAACGCTCTGCTTTATTGGAAGTCACAATTTAAATAATTTATTAACCTATCTTATTTTTTTACTTAATATTTGCACCATCCTATTCCTGCTTTTGACTAAGTCCTTTCACAAAAGATTTTTGCCAAAGATTGCTTCAGCAATAAAAATCGCCTTTGCGCGCTCTAATTATTGTTATTTATTTTTAATTGCTCTTTTATTTTTTGTACAATAAAGGATCAAATAAATAAAAGTACTGGAATCACTATTCATTTTTTATGGTAACGACGCTTTCTAAAAATTAAACATAGCTAGATCGAATTATCGCCCCCAAAATCCCCTGCATACAAAACTTCATGAAAATCGCTTGAGCTCTTTTCGAAATTCAGATTAGATATATGTAAAATTGCAAGCATGGCTCCTTTAAAAGTGTAAGATAAATAATAAAAATAATTCAACCAAAAAAAAACAACAAAACCTAAAATATATAAGATTTTACTATAAATCCATTAAAATACAAACATTGTTTTAACTGCTTTACTTTAACTACAATACATGAACTTGCAACTCATTGTTTATATTCTGGTTATCATTATTATATGGAACTAACATGAAATATGTTCAATACATGCCTTATCTTAGTCGTTGCAATTCGTAACTCCAACATCTCATTACATTCCGAACTACATATTTTATTAAGCATGTCGAATTAAGAAATCTGTCTTTCACATAGTGATAACTGGTTATAGATTGGTAGATTTACTAGCTGCGGTATCATTCGCATTTATGATTACTGTTTCGCTCCTATGAGTTGTAGCGTAATGTAATTTAGCCTATAACTTGCCAAGTAAATGGGTTATCCAACGCTATAACAATTTTTCCAATTGGGTCCGTAGTTTTAGAGTTTAATTAATTTTTACCTCTTTATAGTATTCGTTGAGATATGCGATTTAAATTCATTAAAGTTCGTTTTTTTTTTAAGTTTTTTCCACCATTAATAATATTTTTATACTTCAAATATAATCACAATCACAACATTGTTTAATCTAAAAGTTGAAACTGAGGTCAGAATGTTGAAAAATTACACTATCAAAACATACTACATTCTAGAAGTTCATTTATGTTTTTAGTCGAGAATTACATTTTACTCTCGATAACGATATAAACAAGTCTGTAACCTAGCAACAGAAACGTCGTAAGCAGTTACAAACACTGTGAAAGTCAAAAATAAGACCCTAACAGTAAATTCTGTCAAGTATATAGCAATGAGAAATAACTTATATAGTTAGTATCTTAATGAAAGTTTGCGAGCAAAACTTATAAATGTTGTTCTCGTCTTAGACTAAACCTCCTTTAATTGTCAAAATGCGGCATATTTAATATTCAATTAGTCACATGTATGCGAATTATCGAACTCTTTAGTTGTTATAAATTATTTCGTGTTATAATATCTGTCATTTTCAAATTATATTCGATTCCCCATTGGTTGACCGAAAATAAAACGTATTCATTTCCATTGTTCATATTGTCGAATTTAAATACAATTATGATTAACAATTAACTTGTCAAACGAAAGAAAATATGTATATTAAATTCAAATATATTAACATCCAAAAAATTCAAAAGAAATAAAATGACACAATATTATCGACCAAAGTCTTAATAAGTTAATTTTAATTGGCTAATATATTTCGTGCTATCTCAATAGTTAACAACTGCCATTATCAGAACATGCACACTTTGACATGTAGTATTAATTTTGTACTAAAACTTAAGTACCAAAATGTTGCTTAGTTTGATAGCGATAAATTTCGTCAAATACGAACATATACATCTAGCGATCTATCCTATCCTCTACTAAATAAAAGATATAACTTAAAATTTTAAGTATTTTAGTGTTTGTGTTATTATAGACAATTCTTCAAGACTAACATCATAGAAGGAAATATTGAAATACTACAAAAAAGGTATTATATGTATCATTTTAACACTTTCTACCGCTACTTGTATGAGACTTGTTCCGAAAAACTGCTTTTTTTAATTAGGCCTGTACTTTAAATAAAAAAACAACGTGACATCGCGATGTGATTTTTCATGATTCATGTCGTAGATTTTCACGAATGCTACATGACTATTAAAACAAAATTTTTCATGCAGTTATCTACTTATCATTCAATCAGCACTAGACTAGATTTACTCTCTCGCAGTCCAAAAATAGCGAACATGATTTTAGAGAAAGTTGTACGAATGATTAGTGCTCCAACTCTAGAACGGGTTTCTAAACTTCCTACACTATCTAGACACGAGCTTCGTATTAATCACCAATTGTTATCTGTGAAAAAATCGTAAATCTAAAACTTTTAACGTATGATTGCTTCTAATTGTAATTGTTTCAAATGTCCCTTTGTGATTGTCTTTCTAAATGGTTTTCGTTTTATCGGAGTCATAATCTGTGATTGCATTATAATTATTATGAAGTATGATTATTTTTTAATACTTTTATTTAATTTCGTCGATTTAATCTAAGTTTCGAAATTATTTTATCGCAATATTTATTTGAACGTTAAATAGTGAAATAATGTGTAATTATTCTTCGTGTGTTTATTACGTGATACAGTAATACACTTCAAAACAATTTTTTTTTGTAAAATTTAATTTTATTAAACTTGTTAATATATTTTTATCAATATTGTATTTATATTTCATTAAAATGTTATTATAAAATTTAAATTAAAAGATGTAACATTTTGTTTTGTAATTTATAATTTTAAATGAAGATTAAGATTTGGATTCTTGTATTTATGCAATATTTGCGCGCTTTTTGTAGCGCATTATTAAAATATTAGTCATTAAAAATTTTGAACGCGCCTAATAGTACAACGATACCTTTACAACTCGCACTTCAAAATCGGTCAAACAATTTACAAGTCAAATCCTCCATGTTGATTTTTTGCGCGCGTCACATAGTTTTTGACAGTCCAGAAGAGAATACAATAATGACACCTTACACTTCAAAATCGATGTAGTCTTTTAGGGAGGTTATAATAGAATGAACTTACTTACATACCCACATACATACAAATACGCTCGAAAAACATTACTCCCCGTCTGGGGGGTCATAGACAATAGGCTTTTCAAAACAAGGAATTTTAACTAAGAAGAACCGATTTTAAATTTAAAACATATTTTCCTTTATTCGAATAAGGTACTTATTTCAGTTATTTTGATTTTCAAACCAAGCTTTTGAACCGATTTTGATGAAAATTCTGTGGGACCTCTTATGAAAACTCTTTCAAACTAACAAAAGAATAAACTAAATCGGTCAAGCCGTTTTTAAATGATCAGCGAACGTACATTAAAAAACATATAAACTCCTTTTTTGGAAGTCGATTTAAAATAATGCAATACAAATTCTATATTCGAATAACGTATCAATAAAATCAAATGTTCGTCTGAATAGTGTTCTGTCTACAGAATTGTTTGTTTGTTGTACGATATAAAGGTGGGTGCAGCTAGGTCTTCCTACTTATTATTCAATCGAGCAGAGCGGATGAGAACGCTTATTGCCGATTAAGGGCACAGTTACAAACGTGTATTGGTTATAATAATACTTTTAAGAAATATTCATTTATCCATTCACAGTCATCTTATCTTTACATAGCGCTAGATGACCCTCGCGGTTACTGCTTCGCTCTTATCAGTCGTAGCGTGATGTAATATAGCCTATAAGCTTCCTCAATAAACGGGCTATCCAACGTAATAACAATTTTTGAAATCGGATCAATAGTTTCAGAGATTACAGAGATTATGTTGTATGACATAGACGTGCATAAGGGGGGAGGGGTTAATTTAGGGTTGTCCAAACCAAATGATATAAACTTACAAACAGATTTTACCTTTATAATATTAGTATAAAGTACGAAAAGTTTTTACTAATAAACAGAGTAATAATGAAATTATTCAAGAGAAAGATTTTTATGTATTAAAATATGCATAATGTAACAGAGAAAAGGCGAGTATTTTAAAGATATATATAATTTTTCTTAATCATATATAATAATTATTAAATCATACCTAATAATTGTCCGTATTTTTATTGTAATTTTGTGGTTAACAAAACGTACAGATTTTGTTATTGTTTTTTTGTTCGAACAAGATTTTAAAATAAACACTGTTTAACGATTTTAGTTCTATTTACATATTCCGGTTATCATAACGAGTTATCATAAGCGTTAAACATTTATTAATTTGTTTTTGTAAATATTGCACTGCTTTATACAAATTGCTACGGACGGTTTTGCTTGCGTGAAATACATTTTCACTCTTGAAATTAACGCACGAATGTAAGCCATTGTGGTAGAGCACACCACAAAGAGCTAGCTTTGTGGTAGAGCCTAGCTAAAGCCTACGGACTTCAGCTCGTATACAGACCGACTTGACTGGAGGAGTAACCCTCTCTCATAGAAAATCGACGTAAAGTAGCTTGTAAACCTTGCATTTTGTTCGGTGAGTGAGACAACCGGGATAGGCTCCCACTTACTTACTCCTAAATCCTCTAACCCTTACATCCTTTTACCTTAATCTACGTTTTCGTTTTAAGTCGACAATGCATTTGTGGGTTCCCTGTCACTACAAATGTTATGGGCAGTAGTGATCAGTTCATTACCGGTGTACTATCGGCCCGCTATTTGCATTAAACATTTAAACTTATGTTTAATACAATTATAACCTTAATTTACAAAGTAACACTTTGATTACTAAAAAAATTGAAATAACATACGTTGACCACGTGATAAATACAAATTATAATATTTTTATGTAACTGATAACTGGAAATCTTATATATAAAATCTTATTATAAATATTTTTAATTCGAACTAATAGTTGCTAAAATGCGCATTCAAACATTCACTGCCTTACTACAAAAGATTTAAACAGACGTTAAACGCATGTTTAAAAAAATCCGTGCTACAAATCCGCGTCTAAGCACAATTTTGAGTTAAACATGCTTTAGATATAGATTAACATACGTTTAAGTGAGTTTAATAGATGCTTAAAATCTATTTTTGCTGTCAAATGTAAGGTATAACATTTTATCAATAAGTTTTTTTTATAAGTTTATTCGCTGTTAAGCAATTTAGATAATATTTTAAGCAATGTTTAATTTTTAAACACTGTTTAGTTAGACACGTGTTCAACATGGTTTTAATGCGTCTTTTGTAGTATGACAGACAATCTTTAACTATATCATATTAGTATAGATTAACAGTACCATTTAACCAATATCCGTACTCTACAATTATGACCAAATTATCTTACAAAGGCTATATAATCTGAATATTACCGCATATTGCAATACAACGTTCGTTATAATTTTATCAGAAAAGCGGCATTTTGATGTCTTATCGTTCAAGCTATCGTAATCAAAATAAAAACCATCCGTCGTACACGTGCTGGTCAAACTAGTTCGAAATTGCAGCATATTTTAGATTTCGCC
Source organism: Hypolimnas misippus (assembly GCA_037950945.1). Taxonomy (NCBI): domain Eukaryota; kingdom Metazoa; phylum Arthropoda; class Insecta; order Lepidoptera; family Nymphalidae; genus Hypolimnas; species Hypolimnas misippus. The sequence goes on from JBBEEQ010000006.1 coordinate 11,262,304, forward strand.
TTAGGCGACTTGTAATTATTCGAATTTATTTTAAAATTCTATATCTTTACCAATTCATATAGGTTATCAAAAAGTTTATCTACTCTAATATAATAAAGAGGTCAAATTTATTTGTAAGTTTGTATGTAGAGGGTAATCTCTAAAAATACTGATTCAAAATAAAAAAAATATTTTGCGTTGGATATCTCGTTTATTGTGGAAGGTTATAGGCTATTACATCATTCGACTCATAGGAGCGTAGCAGCAACCATAAGTGAAACTGCGAGGGGCAGCTAGTACGAAATAATAAGAATATATAATAAATTTAAGATTATAGTAAAGAATAATAAATTTAAAATTAAATAGGTATTTCAAAGATTGATGCATGGAATTAATTTAGGTTGACTGTGAACAGCGCATTCAAAGTGAACTGTATATTAAAATAGTTTACCAAATTGAATTGAAAACAGAATTCACAATCACAGCGCAGTACAGTACAATACACTATAGTATAATACAATACAGTACAATACATTACAGTTGAATTCACATGAAATAACTGACTTTTACATAGTTCTGTACCTACTTACATATATCTTTGCAAGAAAGATTTTTAAAGTGGCAATTTACAAGTTATTATATAATCCTATTGTAATAAAACATTACTTCAGTAAAATCTTATCTTCAAATGGATAATTGCGAAAATATATCGTATATTTTAATTGTATGTATGTATATTCGACACGCTCAGCCTACAGCCTAAACAGTTTGACGGATTTCCTCATATGTGGTGTCAACAAAATTACCTCAGTAGTCGGAGTGACATAGGGTACAATAATTTCCTGAAATTCCCATACCGTATATTACTTATCCGAATGCCACCAGTGAAAAGTTTCATAATAAATGTGACATTTATAACACTTTCTATAGGCAATCGGGTTTTGAATTTTTTATATTAGTTGTCTTGTTGTATTAATGTATTAGGATCTGATGATCTGCCTACATGACAAATATTTATATAGGCCGTGTATATGTTAGGTCTGAGTGCTTATGTTTATGTATAGTCTGTCCCAGGACACAGTTTATCCCACAGAGGCCATTGAGTGTGAGAGGTTTATTTATAATTTGTGTACTGTTTTGCTAGCAAATTGTTTGTAGACTATTGTTATTACTGATCATGCATAGAGTGCCTAATGTTACTACTTCCTACTACTAACCCTGTGTCATTTAGATTGTTAAGGTGAATCTAAAAATTATTCTAATTAAAATTTATCAAACCACTTCGCGAGTAAAATGTTACAAAAAACGCTTTCGAAAAACAACCTTCCTTCTGGCAATCTTGTAAAAACTTAGCTCGCTCGCATATGGCTTTTTTATTTTTTTGTATTAGGTAGTGAAGTGAATATGTTTTTATTTTAATAAAAGATATGACACTTATACTTAGACTTTCATAAGTATCTTTGAATCATCAAAACAAAATGCAAAAATTATTTTAATTAACGAAAATAATCGAATCGGTTCTGAATACAGATTCTACCAAAGAAAAGGCAAAATGCTCAATCAACTACAATCTGCTCCTCAAATGACATAGAAAACGAGCAGATGACATAGAAAAAGAGTCAAAACGACAGCCCTAGATTTATGTGGTCAAAATTTTACATACTTACATATAACTTTGAGATTAATATAAAAGCTCCACTAGTTTACCAATAAAACCCACATGATCAATATTATATTAACTTTACTTCGTTACAATCTCATCTCTCCAAACATAATGCCCTTCTTTTTTCATTCTTGACAACTGTCTTCATTTTAAATATTTGTTCTCCATCATTTTCTTTTTAAGTCACCTGCCAGCGCTAATATTCGTCCATCCTGATAAATGTTCACGTCCCCGTGAACAAAAATGAAACATTAATTATTTAAAAATCAAAAGAAAATATTATAACACGTAGATATTGTCATTATACATTATTTATCACTATCAGAATCAATTCACTAAAAGAAAAGCGCTGAAGATGCTCTGCAAACTTTAATAATAGCAACGAAAAATTACTCGAGCATATCAATTATTACATAATGATACAACTGAACATACACTGTACTATACGTATAATATATATGAATTGCTTATCACCAAACATTGCTCATCACGACGATCAAATCGTGATCCGCACGCTGTAGCTCCCGCACACAGCATTTAAGCGTTCGCAGCACTTGCGTCATAGCCACACTGCTACCCAACTCTGGCACCATCTAAGTCATATATGAAAATTGTTAAACAGACACACCAATTAAGGCACAATTTCAAAATATTCAATAGATAATCAGCTACACTGCCCAGCAAAACCCCGTACACATAATTTAAACGCATTACTCAAGCCGCAACTACAATTATCAAGTGATCAGTGTAAGTACCACAAGTCATAACTATAAGTATAACGTGCTTAAGGAAAGCACCGTAGAAGTCAGTACTAAAACAGTACTAAAACTCAATGTGGACGACGAAAGCAACGTGTACATCATGACATCAGTACAATGATTAAGTGCTCGGCGGACGCACCGCACAAGTCACCATACAACCACATGTACAAAGTGTTTGGTAGACGAACCGCACTAATCACTACACCAATACAAATACAAAATGCTCGGCGGACGCACCGCACAAGTCACTACACTACTACAAATACAGAGTGCACCAGTGCAAAAACAATATGCTCGGCGGACGCACCGCACAAGTCACTACACCAATACAAATACAAAATGCTCGGCGGACGCACCGCACAAGTCACTACACTACTACAAATACAGAGTGCTCAGCGGACGCACCGCACAAGTCACTGCACTACTACAGATACAAAATGCTCGGCGGACGCACCGCACAAGTCACTACACCAATACAAATACAAAATGCTCGGCGGACGCACCGCACAAGTCACTGCACCGCTACAAATACAGAGTGCTCAGCGGACGCACCGCAAGTCACTGCACTAATACAGATACAAAATGCTCGGCGGACGCACCGCAGAAATCACCACCACAGAGCGCTCAACAGACGCCCAAACGTGTCCTCCGAGACTTTAGCCCAATTTATTCAGATATTGACGATTGATACTGTAAAGCTAAACACTAATTCATTAAATAAATAAATAAAACAAAATAGTTAACGACAACACTGTTTATTAACCAGAATATTAATAATACTAAAGTGCCAAAAAAAATAAAATTAAAATAATAAACATTTCGTTAAATTTAACTAAAACTTCCATTTTAATAAATCTATAAGTGCCATAGTATTTGACTATAACTATAACAATAAAAACCCCTTTGTTTAAACTAAACACAAAAAAAAAAAAAACATTTTAATGATCATTTATTCAGTTTCAACACATGAGAATTCGTCACTCTCCACCCTATTGAAACAGTTCCAAGAAAAAAAAAATGTCAACAGAATATACCTTTATAAACACTCGATCCTTTCCTACTTAAAGGCGTGTCTACAATTTCATATCTGTCATTACCTAAGACTCTTTCGACTCTATAAGAACCTGATAACTTCAAAAGTAACTTCCTACGTTGACCTACAGTATGCACCACTTTTTCTACTCGAACTAAATCTACTACTACCCCAAATTCCTGAGGTTTATTTTTTCTTTTTGTATTAAAACATCTTTTTTGATTGCTTCGAGATTGACAACAATGTTCATCCACTTTTTTTCTTATTTTATTTAAATTATCAAACCGTTCTCTTGAACCGTCATAGCCGACATTATCTTGAACTTATTTAAGTAAAAAAATAAAAAAAAATTCAGTACAACAAATTAAATTAGTCCCAAATAGCACTTCAGATGGGGATTTACCTGTACCTTTATTTAAGGTGTTATTCATTCCCCATTATATTTATTTTCATCTTTTCCATGATTTCGAGCTGCTAAAGAAGCCAATATTGTTCGGTTATATCTCTCTACTTGACCATTAGCTCGCGGAGTAGATACCGCGTTTTCAATATGTGTAATGCCTAATTCTGACACAAATTTTTTTTATTATTATTGAATTTTTTCTATTATTGAATTATTATTGAAAATTTAAAATCCCAAGTCCAACAGACTGCATAACCCAAAGATACAGTTAGTGCCTTCTGCGTGCAACCGGAAACAGTATAAAATGGCTTAGGGTCCTTAGGTATAGAATGCAAATAACCTTGTTGCCTGCCGGGATTTTATTATATGCACATTCTAGACAAGTCTCTACATCCTTTTTTACAAATCTACGCATTCGCGGGGACCAATAATTTAATTTTGTCCTAGCGATTGTTTTTATCAAAACCAAAGTGCCCTATGTCGTCATGATTTTTACCCAAAATCTACCATCTACAATCCTTAGGTACTATATCTTTTTTTTAGAAACGTAGCACGCAGAGAGTTACAATCTGTAACAATAGTAAACCGTAATCCTAAAATATATGGTCTAAACTTTACCAAAGATGCAATAACTGCTAAAGCCTCTAATTCATAAGCTAAAAAGTGCGATTCCTCGTGTGATGTTTGTCTACTAAAATGATACGGGTTTTTAAATCCCGTCAATTTGCTTTTGTAATAATACACTTCCTACAGCCAACCTACTTGCGTCAGTATGGATTCGAGTCTCAAATCTCGGATCATACAGGGCTAACACCGGTCGAGAAGTCAGCGCAGTTTTAAAAATACAAAAAAGCATTTTCCTGTTATGAATTCCACGCCCACTCAATGTCTTTTTTTAGTAAATTTGTTAACGGCCGCGCAATTTGAGCAAAAATTTTAATGAAACGGCGAAAAAAAAAAAAAAACAAGGTAAGATAAATAAAAACTAGGTAACTGTCTCACACTATGAACATTATGAGGCGTTGGAAACATACTAACTGATTCAATTTTACGAACACCGGGCCGTATACCACCCCTTGATAACTCAAATCCCAATTAATCTACGCGACTTTGAAAGAAAAAAAAAAACATTTTTGCGCTTTTAAAGTTAAATTTGCATTTCTAAACTTTTCGAAAACTATTTGTAATCTACTTATACCTTTATTGAATCACTTAGATGGAATTAAAATGTCATCCATATAAGCTAACGCTACATCAAATCTGGAAAAATCCAAAAATATATTAATGATTCTTTGAAAAACCGCTCGAACATTAACCAACCCAAAAGGCATTCTATTAAATTCAAACTGTTTATCGGGTGTAACAAATGGAGATTTAAACTTAGACTCCTATAATACATTACCACCTAAACGATCAATCTGATCTTCGATACGGTGTAAGGGATAGTGTTGTTTAATTGTCTTTTTATCCAAAGCTCGATAATCTACACACATTCGTTTATCACCAGACTTCTTCTTAACCATAAGAATAGGTGCAGCGTATGGAGAAGACGACTCCTTAATATTTTGAGACTTTAGTAAATCATTAATCATTATCCTAACTTCTTCTCTTTCAGTATATCTTAGCCTGTATAGTCGATAAACTACTGAGTCCGGGTCTTTTAATTCTCTACTCATACTAGTTACATTTGTGTGCCCTAATTCAGACAAATCTTTTACAAAACAATCACGATATTCATTAATTAAATTTACTAGAACATTCCTTTGACTAGCAGTCAACTCTTTATTCAAATTTAAATCACTAATTTCCATTTTGATAATTATTTCGAATAGTATTGACTTTTATAACTACGATGACTTTCATAACTAGATATTGACGGCAAATTAACTAAAGGTACTCGTATTACAATTTCTCTTAAAATAAAATAAACAACACGATTTAAATCATTACTGATACACAAATAACCTATACTCTCTTTTAAATGAACTAGACCTATTTCAATTTTAAAATTTATTCGTTGTTTATTTTCTATATATATTCGACCCGTAAAATTTATATGTGAAAATACTCATATCACCATAAGACCTCAAAATTATAAGCTTATCGTTTTCACAGTTTTTGTAATCAAAACGTAAATATTTTTCATTTTTATAAACTTTAACATGTGACTGCTCTGTAACCGATTGACCAACTAATACTTCGTCAGAGCGTAGTGAACAGTTTGTTTATCATCCCAGTCATATATTTTCGAATATTTTACTTAGCCATAAAATTATAGTTTGATTTTTTAGTTTAGGATCAAATTCTGGTAGAGAATGCAGTAGCATTAAGCCCGCCTTTTGTTAATACTTTTGTATTGTACAATAAAGCATTGAAATAAAATAAAATAAAATAAATTCGGGAACAAAATTTGTCAAAGAAAACTTATCAGCTACTACAGGTATCCCAGCTACAACACCTATAACATCACTACTTTTATCTAATTCGTTAATCATCGATGCGACGACCACATTGAAACATCACCTTACTCAACTTCAGGTCGACTGGAAGTATTTAACGAGGTCTGGATTTCGTTATCATCCCGTTGAGCAACGTTTACGACTGAGTTTTGACCAGCAGCCGGACCATATTTATTAATAACGGCAAAACATCATGAGAACTATTTGTTGTATAATTAGCCTGCGCATCGTCAGGTCGAACCCGCTTCTTATTTGTTTTGCTATATCTACATATTACACAAAATTCTAGAAACTGACTGAACATGACGAAGTAGAACTTTCTCTTAAGTAACTTATGACGTCTATACCTTAGATATTTTTTATTATAGTGTTCAAACTTCCGACATCTTTTGACTTTCGAAGTTTATGACGATTTTGAAGATCTCGAAGATCGAGACGCCGCACGGCTTCGTCGTGTTGACCTCGAACGAGTCCTTCCTCTGGAGTTTGCCCTCTCCTGTGATGTGGTCTTCGAGGCCAATGACAATGACAGAAAACGTACACCACATGATACTTCATCCATGATTAATTATTTCTGTATTATATAAAAAAAAATATTAATTTTTATAAAATAATTTAAAAAAAAATCAAATAGGGGCACATAAGTTTATATTTATTATTAAATATTTTTGTAAATTTAAAAGGTAATAACTAAAACAATACCCAAAAAAAAGTAGAAATGTAAATGAAAACATAATAAATAATTATAACATTCAACATTTTCATCCGCCCTTTAAGTGCATTTGATATAAGATTACATCAATAAAAAAAAACATTCTTATAACTGAAATTGGTAAAAACCATAAAAATAATAACACTAAAGAAAATATATAATTTCAATAATTAATACTCAAAACTCACCTCTGTAAATTTTAAATACTTATACTACACCTGATTAGGACGCAGATTGCCCACTTCTGAGATAAAAGCTCCACTAGTTTACCAATAAAACCCACATGATCAATATTATATTAACTTTACTTCGTTACAATCTCATCTCTCCAAACATAATGCCCTTCTTTTTTCATTCTTGACAACTGTCTTCATTTTAAATATTTGTTCTCCATCATTTTCTTTTTAAGTCACCTGCCAGCGCTAATAATACATGTATTAAAGTTAAGGTCAATTAAATATTTAAAACGTATATTTTAATTTGATAACCAAATCACATTTGTACGATAATTTTATCGGCGTGATTGACATTAACAAATTCCTAAGTATATCTTGTGAAGGTACTTGTTCTCACGAAATCAACTTTTTTGAGCACTTAATTTACTAGAATTAAAAATCCATGTAGTAAATATTTTACACTTAGGTATGATTTATATAAAAGTTCAAATTAAAATATATAATAGTTATATCTTTATATATATATATATATATACAAACAATAATTTATTTATTTAATAAATAAAATTAATTCATACTTAATCTACAGAAGATTTCTCTAATTTCTAAATATTAAAAAAGTACATTTTAGGTCAAATAAAAACTTATTTAAGTCCTGAAAATTAAAAAGACTGAAAAAATACTAAAAGACTTGTCTTTCCAGGATGTTTCCACCACACGGTGGGCCTTGGGCTGCTAGAAGGTCTTCGTGAACGCTACGGAGACCTCGTTCGCCTCGCCAAAGGCTACAGGTCTCGTCCAGTCCTTTACGTCTTCGACCCTGAGCTGATGCGAGAGGTAAGGATTAAAATATTTCATACTTGTGACCCAACCATGCATCGCACGAGTTAAAAATGGTCTTAGCTTAAATAAAATGTATTGTATAAATATAATTATAATAGCCTATATCATTCATGCATAATGTAGCTTTCTACCAATTTACAAAATTTTGGAATTAGATACGTAGTTCTGGAGACTACTTACAAGTTACAAACTTTTACCTCATTATATTGAGATAATTAATTAATTAATCAGCAGTTTTTTATAGTTGCAATTCTAGACAGTTATGTAACGATTGACGAATTCATAATGTATATACATAAATGATTCATCCAAGTCTACAGAAGGTTAATCTATATTAATATTACAAAGAGGTAAAATGAATATGTAAGATTGTACGTAGGGACTAATCTCAGAAACAATGATCTTAGCAGAAAAAATATTTTTAAGTTGGATAGCCCGTTTATTGGGGAAGGTTATAAGCATTATTACAGCACGTAAAAACTCGTGGTAAACGCTAGTGAAATCCCGAAGGGCAGCTAGTGGTTGAATAAAAAGATTTAAGATTAGTAAGTAAGTAGTAACAGCCTGTTAATATCCCACTGCTGGGCAAAGGCCTCCAATCCTATTAAGGAGAAGGTTTAGAGCTTAATCCACCACGCTGCTCCACTGCGGGTTGGTTGCGGTATATGTACGTACATGGGTAAGAATTTCTCCCGACACATGCAGGTTTCCTCACGATGTTTTCCTTCACCGCCGAGCTCAAGATAAATTTAAACACTAATTTAGCACTTGAAAAATCAGTGGTGCTAGACGGGGTTTGAACCCGCGATCGTCGGTTGTGATCGACGTGGGATTTAAGATTAAAATAATTTAACATATTACTCGTAGAATGCAATGTGGATCAATTTTTCTGGTACAATTAAGTAAATTTCTATCTAGTAATTTTCTTTAGCAAATTGACAGTTTTTTTTTAGTATTGATACTCCGTAATTTTGCTATTAAATAATATTATGATATCACATAAAAATATAACCTAAATAGTATTTTTTTAAATAAAGTATTTATTTAGCGAAACGTAAAAAAAAACTATTAAGTAATTGAATTTTTCAGTGATGAAATTTGAGTTGAGTAATTAATATTTGTATTTTTTACTTAAATACGTTTATTATATACAATGCGGAATGCTAAAACCAATATATTTCAAACATTAAATGATAACTTTATTAATGCATTGCTAATAGCAATTCTATGAACCATTGGCAAATCAGCCCAAATCGTTATTAAACTAAGATTAACAAGCGTACGATACAATTAGTCATTTAGTTATACAATATATGATCATTCTCATGACTCTTGTGCTCATAGAAATAGAGTCTATTTTTTATGCCACAAAACTTTCACTAAGAAAGTGACGGCACTATTGATAATTTAATCGCAGTGTATTCAAATTTTTTATGTTAAATATTAAATGGTCGATTAAAATGTAAAAGCTATGAAATAAAATCATAATAAAGTATCTATCTATCTTTTCCATAAAAATATTTTATTTGTGTATTCTGTGAACCATTCGCAAACCAACCTAATCGTTATTAATCTGAGGTTGATCCCAGAGCGTTATAATTTATAGACACCTTTCCATCAAAGGCCGGCAACGCACGCGTAAGAAAGATAATCGCACGCTAAGGATTAATGTGACCCAATTCAAAAATTTACATTTTTAGGCAGTCACAAAATCGTTTCTTTTAAAATCATAGATTATAAACCACAGAATTATATGAAACAAGACTAGATAAATAGCAGTTTAGCTAACTTATTTTAGATGCATTTTTGATTCACTTCACACGGTCACTTTAATACTAAGCCTTTAATATATAAGTACATTAACTTATGTTTCACTTATGTAATGTTTGTTTAAGTAAATCATACAAAAATACTGAACCCATTTTTATCAAAATTTTTATTTTGAAAACCGTATGATATCTATAAATTATCTACTACAATGGTTCGAGGATTACATATTATATAATTATCATAGTCTCATTTAGCAAACCAATATCGCTAATATATCGATACCTCCCACGTAAGTAGTTGTAACCCCAAAATTACAATTCTACAGTAGAGCACTTTTAATCCGTTTTAGTTTGTATGTTACAACAAAATACGCCTTTTTTCAGGCGTATTTTGTTGTAACTTTCCTTGAAAAAAAAAAAAAGATATTTGGTATTTTTTGACTTTGAATGCATTAAGCAATGCAAATTCGTGTAGTATTCAGTAAAAACGCTAACGGCAATTTTGTGGCTTACAATAACTTACGTGCGAGGTATCGATATAACCTTACAAAGGAATTAGAGATGCGAAATTATCGATCGAATGATTGAACAGAATCATTTTATATAATGAAAAATAATGTTCGAAAATTCGTGATTTTCGTTCCGGGTATTGTTACCAAATAAGACAATTAAAGAAAATTAGATTATTACATTGATTTTTTGATTACGTAAAGTGACTTATCTGAATTGTTCATTCGAGTTGAGTGACATATAATAGCGCGTATAACGAGTGCTCGCGTGCTGTTATTATTTATGTTCTCGATAGCCTACATCAATTAAATAAAAATCATACACAGTCTTATCGTAACGACTAAATGTCATGCATAATTTAAAAATATACGCTCGTATTTCTACCGCTCTTTGGTTTACATATTTCAATAATTTCAATTTAAACGTTTATTTTCAGCTGGTGGTCGGTCTTGCAGGATAATTATGAGCTATTGCTATCACAAAATTCCTTATTCTGACTTAATTTCTGAGTTTTGTAGTAAAACGAAAAAAATCTACTTTTAAAATATATTGCATTGTGATAGCGATAACACCACGTACGTGTCTGTTAGTGTCACATTATACCAATAATATTACTCTTAGCAACAAAATATTTTTTTCTATCGTACACATGATACACGCAAATTGATCACTGCCGCCCATGAACATTTGAAAGAGATACAAATTCGTTGCCAACTTAAAAAAAATGGGGTAAAAAGTAGAGAAAATGATAGAGGAGGTTAGGCTTACGGCTCTCACACTAACCATACGAAACTTAGCTATATTAATTACATTACGATTTTCTGTGAGAGTGTAGTACTGCTCCTACTACATCGGCGTTAATATACATACTAGAACAATAAGCTGAACCAGGTATAGCCGAGGAAAATGCCTGGTGGAAAGTAGAAGGTCCTTATAAATTATTGTAAAAAAATAAATTCTTCTCGTTAATTTATCTTACAACAATGTTAAATAACACAGCCCTCGCTTTAATCACGTAACTTATTAACAATACGTGTAAGAAGAAAGCGTGCGAATTTAAAATTCGAAACGAAAAAAAATTTAGATTTCGTCTTCCACAACAAAATGGCAAGACTAACACAGATTATAATAATGACGAAACAGATTGTTTAAATAGAATAAACTATTTAAAAACTATTTAAAACGTCTAAGTGCGTTACAGTTAATATTAAAAAAAAAAATTACCTAACATGACAAAAAGTTGCCAGACGGCAAAAAAAATATATTAAAAAAAAACTAAACAAACGAATATAGAACGTCTGTCCGAAATCTCATTTTAGAAAGCTATTCTGAATAACAATCTTCAAATTCGCAATATCGAGGTCACATTCGGCTCAAAGCGGTCTTCGCTTATAGATTATACAAATAATATAACTTATATTAACTTAACAGCTGTGTCAAGCAAGTATCACTTGAGAGCAAAAATATCACCTTCTACAAACATGAATAAGGCGATTACACAGGCTGATCCAATTCCAGAGTCCTAGGTTTGCAACGCTAAGAGTCGGCTGTCAATAAAAATCGGTCAAGTGGGAGTACAAGATAATAACACTATGTATATTATATTATTTAATTACTTTTATAAAAACAACAAGAAAAGCACTATAACAACATATTATAACTACAAATATTACTAACTAATTACTCTTTTAAAATTTCAATTGTCAATTTATTTTGGCGCATGAGACAAAGGGACATAACAACAAAACACAGACAGCGGAGCGTTGGTAATGGGGTTCAGTTTACTTTAGGTACGGAACCCTAAAAACGCATGAACGATTACATCGTAAAATGATAATAAGTAGCTTAAAAAAATAATCTTCGCTTGATTCATTCACGAAAAATCGAATCAATAGTTTTTAATAAAATCGCGAACAAACAAACGTCCATACGAGTCGACTACAGAAGCAACTTTTTTTAAGTCAATTAAAAATAGATTAATCGCTATTCAAGTCAATTGTACATTGACAAGTCTGTAAATAAGCTATGGTCAAGACTTTACGGGACAAATTCACTAAACACGACGTAAACTCAATTGACAAACATAATGTTATCATCACAGTAAACTCCTATCAAAAAGGTTAAGTGACAAAAATAGCTACGTTAAATACTTTGATCAATATTATATCTACGAATGTGAAATGTATATTCAAACTGATACTTTTTGAAATCTTCTATATAAATAAAAATCTTTGTTTTTTAATAACAAACAAAAGGCAAATACAAGTATAGACAGGATTTCACTGTCTCATGTATATCTATCATATACAGTTTATGAAAGAATAATTTGTTAGTTACCTAATAATATAAGAGATTGTTTAGATAGCAATGGATGTGAAGACACAATAATTTTTGATAATGATAAATATGTATAACCTTATATAAACTATTGTCTTACACTGTTTACTGTCGTTAATAATGTTGGATAATTTAATGATTTATGAATAATTTTAAAAAAATATTGTAATATTATAAATAAAATATATGTTTGTCCACTCTGTGTTTCTAAAGCGTTGCAAATGGACTATTTTTTTAGACATAGTTCTTAGCTATAATTTTTGAAAATCTTTTTGGACTGTTGTAAGTTATCTGCTCTTTTCTAGTCGTTGAAAAGATCTGAGCAACTTCGAAGTCTAATCTTCTCGTTAAAATAACATAGTTATGTACCCATGACCTGAGGCTGCAGCCAGGAGCGTAACTACAGGGTGGCAGGACTGGCAAAAAGCCATGGACTCCGGACCCGAAAGGGCCCCGGCCTAAAAGAATTTTATTAATAAAAATCTTATTAAAAGTAAATAGTTACTTCATTATAAACGTGTGGGTATAAACCTATACTCTTGAAAATAAAACTTATTAAATATTTAACTAAAATACACACAATATATTTAATAGTTTTGGGTAAATTTCTAAGTGGTTCATTTTCAAGTTATAACGTGACGATTTTTACTTGGAGGCCCCATCCAAAGAATTTGCTGCAGGTCTCAGATGGTATAGTGACGCCTCTGAACCTGAACTTACCTGAAATCCTCAGAATACACAAATTCCACGCCAACTTACAGCAGCAGGATCGTATTGATGCTCGTTAAAATGATCTCAATGTAAGAGATTATCAGGAATAAATTTTATATTATTAAAAACAAGGAACCGACTTTAAAAACGAAATACCTAATTTATTTTCGATAACATGCTTATTCTAGTTATTTTTATTTAAAGACAAAAGTACTTAACGATTTTAATGAACATTTTCTTGGACACATAAAAAAATATTTCCTTTCAAACAAAAAAAAATTTGGTCAAGCCGTTTGACCTGCCTCCTTTTTTGGAAGTAATCGACATCCAAACTTCACTAGTGTGAGCAATGTTCCCACTCACATTAATTAGCAATGTGATTGTATTTTTAATCACTTACATAACTCAGCAAAATTAAAATTCAAAATGTTTGAAAGTGAAAACCAAGTTGTTAGACACTTTTCGATATTAATTAAACAAAACATTTTTGTACGTTATTTTATTAATTTTTACGTTGAATATACTTTGTAAGATGATCTTTTCGCCCTTTACTTCAACACCACCCGTCTCGACTGGGCACGGGTATAATTAACATGTATTTTTAAGAATTTTTTAAATATAGACAAACAAAATCTATTTCAAACTAAATTAACGTAAAATCTGAAGGTTTTCTCTTATTACTTACTAGCTACCCCTTTGGATCCACTCGAGTTTATATTTGTTTCTTTGCTCCTTTACGTACATACATACACATAAGATTTAATTTTTAAAACTTGAAATTTATAGGGTGACTTATTCATTTATTTGTTAAGTACTTAATTTCAAAATAATTAAAAAATACTAAACAATTATACTAGGACCATTTTCATCTAAATAACCTTAGGACATTTTACAAAACAATTTCGTGCAACAAAAAATACGCTAATTATTTAGAATCATGATTTTAACCCTTTTCACCAAGCATCGTTTATTTGAAATCAACGTAATAGAGCGTTTAGCAATAACCTTTTCAACTAGAACTCTACATGTAATAGATTTTTACGATAATCACTACATAATTGGTTTACGTAATAATTATAACTGCAAATCATGTTCGTTTAATGTATATCTCTTCTCTCCACTAATAATAACTCTGAACGTTTGTTTGTTTGTTTAAATGCGTTAATTGTATGATAGCTAGTTAATTGGAACGTTATAGGTTATATAGGGAGTTCGACTTTTATTTAAGGTCCTTTAAATGGTGGTTTCTTTAGGTCTAATACATTATATTTTGCATTTAAAAAAGATTTCTTTACCTATATATATAAAAATCAAAACTTCCTGACTGACATGTTCATGAACTGATTGATTAACGAAGAGCCTAAAAAGTTGGGTCTAAAAACATTAAATTTTTCCCAAAAGTTCCTTAAATGTCTTAAGTATGCACTAAGAAAGGACTATTGAAAATTCATCCCCTAAGGGGTTAAAAAGTGTGTTGGAAGTTTATTAGCTATTGCATTTAATATAATTATACGCGGGTACTAGTTTACTTATATAATAGTTAAATATTTGAGCACCACTATTTTCGCGCCTCATACTAGCCACGACGCGTGACGCACAACTTCAATTTACTCTCAACTCGTATATAATAAATTAGAGAAAAATGTAAACACTTTCTAGTGCACACAAGTAACAAGTCGAATTACGCTCGAAAGATAACCAAACAAATAAAAGTGATTTTGAAAGCGAAATTTGATGTGTTAGAGTTATATAATTTAAAGGACCTCAATTAAAAACCGAGCGCTCTGTATATCATCACGCTACGGAGCGAAATATTAGTCATAAACACGTGTAGAACCGCGAAATATTACTAGTAATGAAAGAAATGAAACTACGTTTGAATAATCGGCATAGTGATAGAGCGTAGCTGTAAATGACTACAAGCTCCTATATTAGCTGCGTCCACCGGGGGGGGGGGGGGGGGGGGCATTACTACACTCTTACAGATAATTAATTTGCGCTAAATAGTAATATAGCTCGATTCATACGGTGAGTGTGAGATGAAACCTAAGCCCTTCACTGGATTTGTTATAGTGGCCCTAGGGGCTAGTGGCCAGGGCGGCAAAAGTTATGCTGTAAGAGATTTTTGTTAAGATTTTCAATTAAAATGTAATACTAAGCTGTTTTCTTTATTTTTAAAGAGTGCTTTTTCTACTACTAAATTTACATAGTTAACGATTTAGGTAAACGGGCGATATTATTCACTGTCCAGGGTAGCACTTAGGGTAAATCCAGCCCTGCGTAAGCATCTCTTTCATTCCTTTTCTTACTTCCTATTTTTGAGCTAACAAGACATTTGGTGATCCTCTGGTACTGCAAATGCCTACCGGAGGACACTTAACATCAGATGACCCGCCTATTCGTTTGTCTGCTATTTTCATTAAAAATATCGAATTTACTAGAACATTTAAGCGTTAGAGAGCGTATCATTTAAGAATAGTTAAACAGACATAAGACAGTCGTAGAATTTACGACATGCTCACCGAATTTAGTATCCTATTTCGCTAGATATATACTCATGTACTAGTAAAATGGTACTAGTATATAATTCTGTACGTAATTATACATATATCGCACGCTTAGTATAAAAGTGACCGAATATAACATCTGCGTAAAAGGAGTTGGCTTATTTTTTAATTACAATTTTATTTGATATTATCTGTCTTATAATCTATAATTTAAAAAAGAATCAATAAATATTCTATCAAAATTTTGTGACATTAAAGTCTAAACTGGCCGAAGTCCCGAGTAAATACAGTTATTTACGCTTTGCGCTACGAAATTAGAATGTTTTAATTCGGTAATTTTAAAACTAAGCGTGCGATATGATCCATTTATCTAAAGCTTCATATCTCGGGGTAAAGTGTGAAAAATTGAAGCTGTTAAATTACCCTACATTGTTTTTGCATTTTTTTTCATTGCATTCACAGTTAGTGCCTTCTGCGTGCAACCGGGACGTTATTCAAGATACCAACTAAGAAACCGTTGACGGTAGTTGTAAATAATATTTTCTAAAAACCTCAAATAGACAAATGTCACCTTAGTCTACCCATGACCACGAACGCTGCAAAGTGCTCGAAACTTCGGGATGATAAAAATAGTTAATATACGCGATTTAAATCCGTTTAAAATAGTTTTTTGAGTTGATACCCTACAAAAAGATGATTCAAATTGTCAGAATGTTGAACATTTTGATAGAGATCATTTTTAACTAATAGCCCCCTTGCCGGATATAATGAAATGAACTGACTATATTGTACAAATATCAAAACTATAACTATATGATATGTAGTTCCAGTAGACTATTACACCTCATAGCCGGAATTACCCCCTTTACTATAATAAATTGAATAAAAATGTTTTGTAGTGCGTAGTAATTATTTAAATGTAATGAGAATAAAGACAATATTGTCTCATGTCCTGCTAGTTTTATATTAAAAACTTGTTTATTAGCAACTGACGTAAAGAGAGGTCTCGATTCTATATAAATAACACGATTAAACGACATATAATGACACATATATTGCTGCACTTATCATCTTGTTATTAAACAGTGAGATAAATAATCACGAGAACATAAACTGATCTTCGATTATCTAATCTGATGCATTAAAATCTTTATATAATAAATATTTTATAGATCCAATAATCCATATTAATTTTTATTGAAAAAAAAAATATGAAGAATGTTTTATGAAAATGGGCAAACGAGTAGGCGGGTCTCCTGTAGTAATCGCCTTCACTTGTGAACGTTTGCTGCACCAGGAGCCCACAAATGCGTTTTCAGCTTAAAAATGAATAAAGATAGGAAGTGAGAAGTTTTATATTACCTTTTTATTGTTTAAATATAAATAAAAATATATTTCAAAGCCAATCAAATGGATGCTGATAGGCAAAGCAAAGCCAGACGGACATAATTTTAAGAAAATGGCGGGTAAAGGTGACAATTCTATTCTTAATAAATTAGTTTGAAGACGTATTTATCCAACTTTCCTTTTCTATTTTAATACAAGGTATAATGAATTTCAAATATATGGTATTATTGAATAAATTGCAAAATATGAAACTCACTTGAAATTTGAAACATTAAATTAAGAAACTTTTTTGGTACTCATTAAGTTTAGATGACATGAACATTTTTTGACTAACGTTAAATAGATGACGCATTTTCAGAATACATCGATATCTTCAAACTTGAGTGTTTGTGGACACATTATGGCTAATCGGTATCCATAATAATATGTTTCTGAAATTACAAAAAGCTATTTATTGATAAGAAGAACAAAGTTATAAATGTGTTATTCACTTTCAATGTAATTGTTTGTGTGTCGGTTGATGACCCGACATTAGCGTCTACTTATAACAAATAATAATCACGCTTCTATAAATATCACACGACACTAAAGGTCGAAATCCTTCACGAGTATTTACTACCCAAAAATGCAACTAAAACCAAAAAATATAATCTTAACAGTATTGGGGATACATATACTTAAAACTATACGCGTAAACCGTCTTAGTTTTGGAAAACTAAAAAATTAATAAATTATGTGTATTGTATTCTTTGTGTTAAATTTGCTTATAAAAAATATTTCATTGATATTTTAATTAAGGAAAAAGTCTTAACAAAATAAGTTCCACATATTACAATAAAATCTAAATTTCTTTCTTTAAATATTATTAACAGACATTGCCTTGGAAACGAGGTATTTCTTTATAGTCGTTTAATATAATTAGTTTTAAAAAGATGCGGTCAAATATACCATATTAAGTAAAAGAATTTGGATCTAAATTCTACATATTACATTATACATTTATCTAAATTTTACATATAAAAAATATTGTTCCACTGTAAGTTGTAGAATTTAGATCAAGTTTAAATTATTTAGACATGATATACCAAGATTTTCTTACAATAATTTCGTTCGCTGCAAAGCGCGATAAGAGATACATTAGAAATACATCAAGCCCGTGAAAAGTGCACGAAAATTGAATCAAAAATGTTTGGTTTAAACTATTGTTTTGTATTAACAAATGCTGAAAATAATAAAATAATGCTTCATATTTTTTAATAATGAAGAAATAAATCGAATCATTAAATAGTCCATAACATTTTATTTTAAATAGTGTTGTAAATATCAAAATTACGATACACTGTGGCTACGTGCTAATCGTTACTATCGCTACATTCATGTTATCTCCGTGATTTATGTGCCATTGTTCGTCCAAACTATATATTGCAGTTATTTTGACATCCAACAAGTTACGTCCCTGTAAAATTTTTCTATTCATTTTTTTATTGGATGGAATAGACTTTGAAACTATAGAATGTTGCTTGTCAAATTAATGCTTGATAAGGATTGCACTTTGAGACTTTACCCATTCACTCCAAAATCAATTATTATCTTAATTAAAGAAAGTAAAGATCTAATTAACCACTAAAAATTAATTTTAGAAATTTCATGTACCTCTTGTTACTTGAAAGCGATTAGTTCTAAAATGTTTTTTTTTTACAAACAACAATATATAATTGCCCATATGTCTTGTGGATTGCAAACAATTAGAGTAAGAAGAGCTTGTAGTAGGAAATTGGTAGTGTCCATACCAATAACAATTGAATTCAAATTATAATTTTACTGTCCAAAGGTTTATGAAAGCAACACAACTGAGCCTCCCCAGTGGATACGATCACCTTTGACTGAACAAAGAAAAAACGCAGGAACGGAATGCCCAATGCAGAGGTAAATATTATAAAAAAATATCATCATATCATAAAATTGACATTATTTATGTTCAATAGACTGATTTCGATAAAACATTCACTTTACTTTAATCATCTATGACATTGCAATAACCTATTAAGGTAAGCAAGGCATAGCTCTCTCCTCATAGATTTCCCTTTAATAACCTGTAAAATACTGCATTATCGTATAAATATTTTATCTCACCGCCTGCCTTGACAACCTTAATCATCTAATAACGAATACATCTACAATTACGAATACATCTTTAAATATCCTCAATGTGTCATAAAATTTGTCAATAGTATTCCTTAAATTTATTCCTAACCATAGTATGCATAATTATAAACAATTTATCTTGTATTTTCTTATTACAATTTTCTTTACAGAAACGAAACTAAGGCTATTTGGGCAGGTATAAGGACATTGCTACAAGATGGTGCTCTTCTAAGAAACTACGATAAGGCCTTTGATGATATCGCCACTGATGCAACCCGAAGGTCAGTATCGAAACAACTTCTAATCATTACATAATTTTTAGCGATACAAGTTCTCATCACTTAAATTAAATCTCCAATAACAATCAAACATTTTGGAGATCGAAATATGCAAATTTCCAACGCATTAAATCTGCAAAATAATTTCAATAAAGTTCATTAATATTAATAGTTAATAACTAATAAATTACCTGATTTCATAAATGAAACTCAGCTTAAGACATACAACTCAATGGTAATAAGCATTTTTAGCAAATACATAACTTAGGAGTAACTAATGTCAAATAATTAAAAGGCGGAAATCTTTCTTTTAGACTCGGTGAACTCAGGCATGCTGAGAATGCTCTAAACGAAGAATTGGGAACAGAGATATACCGTTGGGCAATTGAAACAATAGGTGTGATGATATTTGGCATTCGTTTGGGCTGTCTAGATGGTGCAGTGCACATTCCTACTGAAGAAAATAGGTGAGAATCTAAATGCGTTAAGATTTTACTGTAACCAATGATACATGCAGATTTTATATAAAAAAATTCTCAGTATTAAAGTTTCAAACAAAAAATAATCATAATTATTATTGGTATATCGTCAATTTCATCACCGAGCAACCAAATCAATTTTTTTAAAACTTGCATAATGTTACAATAATAATACTATTATTTTATAATGAATGGAAATTAAAATTAATAAATACAATAAATGATACATATATGATCCATTTAAATAATAAATATTTAGTACGTATGTATTAAAAATAATAATAACATACAAAGATAGGATAAGTATAATCCCAATATGCAAGTATTCGATCAATCAAATCCTAAAGTTAGCAGAAGCTGAAAATTCTTGGAATTCCTGAGGGCGTGCTGTGAAATCGATTACTGTAGAGTGTAGAGAAGTGAACTTCTGATAAATTGATAGTCGTACCCTTGACATTATTAATTTATTGAATTCTAAATGTACGTCATGATTTAAGATCGTATTAAATTTTCTGTAATTGCCAGATTAATAGACGTATAATGCCTGCGCAGACGATATACTTTCGTCCGCAAAGGACTTAAATTCTCGAACCGTCAAATAATAAAACTATTTATATAGGGACTTCTAAGCGATACTTTTAGTCCCTCGTGTGTGCGATTCAGTTCTAAACGATCTATTTCAACGGACAAAAAAGTTCACCGAGAATTGGTCCACATCTGCGCAGGACTTCATACAATATTGATACGCGTCTATGATGACGTATTATATGAAGATTATCGACGAAACCGATACTGACTGAGATTAACGCACTCAAGCAAACCATTTCCTTAGATTTACATATTAATTTAGTTCATTAATCGAATTTAAAATTACTGATGAATTTGTAATTTGTTTTCCTTTTCTTTATTCCACAAAGCACTTGAATTTATAAAATACTGGTTTCTTCCCGAAAAACATTAATTAATAAAATATTTTTTCTCTATATAGAAGACCAGAGAAGACCTCAATGGACGATCACATTCAAGATCTCTGTTCTCTCTCCAAGCGCTGTCTCACAGAACTGACCCCAGCGGAACAGTTCGTTAGATGCTCGCTTGAAATTTCCAACGAGAGTTACTTGGTGCGAAGTGAACACACATTGAAACCCGAGTCGAAATCCTTCAATGATGCCTTGAAAGCGATTGACAAACATTATAGGTGAGTTTTAATTTAGAAGAACCTACACCTTTACTTGTACTAAGCTTATCACGTGATAATTATATATTGTGTGAATGCTTAAGACTATGTCAGGCTATATGTTAAATAAGCCAAGTTGCTCTCAAATAATAGTCAACATTTTAATATTAAAATATTGACTATTATTTGAGATGCCAACTCAAACAAACAAGACGACCACTCTGGTGTAGTGTTGCTGAGTGTAGTGTGGTGTAGTGTACCTCTAACTCCGACGGTTGCGGGTTCGATCCTCGCTCGGGGCAGATATTTATATTTGTATAAATAATTGTTCCTAGGTCTGGGTGTTTGTCTTGGTGGCTTTCCCCACCGTGCCTCGGAGAACACGTAAAGCTGTCGGTCCTGGTTGCTATTACAATCACCTGATAATGATCTTTACTCGTAATAGGGAAATTATTCTAGTCTAAATGGTTACTGACTTGCCTTCAGAAGTTGCAGAGGTCAGATGGTAGTAGCTCTGTGTAAAAATCAGTAGCTCGTCAATATCTGGACTAGAATTATTATTACTAGAACTATTTTTTACTGCTAGAAAGCAGACCCTGGGATAACCGAGAAAAATGCTAGGTAGATGATGATGATATTTGAGATGCCAACTTGGCTTGATTGGGATTTAGTTTTTCTCGAGATACAGTTATCGAGTTTTCTATCGCTGAAAAGTACCTATCAATTTCCTTTATACAATACTATTACTAATGGCTATCAAATATTTATTTTGAAACAAAATATATGAAATAAACATTAATTAGTACAACACAATTATTGCAGCGTCGGTAATAATTATGTAATTGTTTGTGGTAATCGTCAATTTACAGATAAAGACACTTGGTGACATCTTGTGTACTTAAGTTACGTTATTATAACCACTTACATGTACGTTAACCACAAAAACATACCTTGATATATCATATAACATCTATTAACAATTTAATCATATTTTATTTTTTCAATAAACAATGTAACAAAGTATAATTATAACCAGAATCTGCCAAGATGTAACGTAACGTATTTCAGACGCAATAAAGATTCTAGCATCGATAAAAATGAAGTTGAGGTACCAGATATTTAAAAAAATCTGTTTGAAAAAGTCATGGTAGGACAAAAAAAAATTAAAAAACGCATTTTTTTCTCTGGGTGTTTAAAAATACCGTCCAAATTTTTGTGAAAATACATTATATTGGAAAATGTAAAAAAAAATTGACTAACTTTTGATTAAGAGTAAATCCATTTCAACATTGAAAAATCCAGGTCATATTTTTATCAATGTGTTTTTTTTTTTCAGTTTAACTGATGATTTCCTTCTCAAAGCCTTGCATGAACTCAACAATGAGCAGCTGAGGCCTGAACAAGAACTTCTAGACAAACTCAGGCCTTTGGAAAGGCGGATTCTCCCCCTAGCTGCCGATATGTTCCTGGCTGGAGTTGATCCTGTAAGTTTGACTTTAGACAAAACAAGAACTAGAGTGTTTATAATAAGAAAAATATTACTTCGATAGACTTTAGATAGATTTTTTCGAAAAATATGAACCAACTTGAGTATCGTTTACACGAAGAAAGCATATTTGATTTTAGTCCTTTGATTAACACAGTTACATATGACC
The DNA here is from genome assembly GCA_037950945.1 of Hypolimnas misippus. Taxonomy (NCBI): domain Eukaryota; kingdom Metazoa; phylum Arthropoda; class Insecta; order Lepidoptera; family Nymphalidae; genus Hypolimnas; species Hypolimnas misippus. The sequence continues at coordinate 11,285,248 of JBBEEQ010000006.1, forward strand.
CTTAATAGAATTAAGGGGCATATGTAGTGTTTACTATGTATTAAGTAAATCATTTAGATACAAAATTCTGTCGTACAATAAGAAGTTCTCTTTTAAAAACCTCCTCCTTTTATCTAAAAACTTAAAAATTAATGCAAATTTTTGCAGAAACATGTTTACAATTGAAAACACCAAACTTTACATTTAAAGTATGGAGATCGAACATGCATTTCACAAAAACATCTTCATATTTTATATCACACAAAAATCAGGACTATTTTATTACCGAACTAAATCCTTCTTATGACATTTTCAGCTTGCTCAAACAGCCATCAGCATGTTCTACCAGCTCTCACTTCACGCGGCGCGTCAACAACGAGCTCATGATGAAGTGGTCTGGGCTAAAGCGTCAAGGGATGAGGGTCTGGATATACAAGAGTTACCTTATATTTCCTCCTGTGCGAGAGAGGCTATGAGACTGTACCCGGCTACGGGAGGTGTTGTTAGAAGGAGCATAGAAGAATTGGTGGTTGGGGGTTATGAAGTTCCGGCTGGGGTGAGTTTTCTGTTAATTCTGTATCAATATTATAAATCGATCTGCCTGTTTGGCGCAGTGGTTCAACTACAACTGACTGAAGCGCTAACGATAAATGTCTGTATTGGCCATGAGGATGTTTGTCATGATCTGGGAGTTTCCAGACCCCCGACACAGGATCGTGAAATCTAAATGGGGGAGTTGAGTGAGACGCGTTTATGTTTTGTTATATCTTATTTGTTTAATTGTCAATACATATCTTATTATCAGGTTGACATAGTCCTCGCACACGGAGTAACAAGCAAATTAGAAGAGGAATGGGGTCGCGCCAAATCTTTCATCCCTGACCGCTGGTGCAGCCAGGGTTGGGAACCCCTTAGAGCATCCAGAGCCCACTCATTCGCCTCCATGCCCCTTGGTCAAACCTGCCCAGCTACTGGCATCGTTGACAAAATGCTCTCCACTTTGGCGACTAGAGTCCTAGACAAATATCGCCTAGAATGGCATGGACCGAATCCAAATATTGCCACTACTGGCGTGAACAAAATTCAATCGCCTTACTACTTTGTGCTACAGAACGCCTCTTAGTTTATGAACTCTTGGGCCAGTTCCGCCAGCAATTGGCATATTTGGTATTTTGTTTGGCAACTAGAGAAGTCAAATTGCCACGAATATCTGATATCTTTTTCAAAATTGTAAAAGGATGTTTTTCAGAATATAGTATAAATCTAATCGTATTCATGTTTGTCAAATATGCCAACAATGGCATAATGTATAAATATTGTATAAACGTTAAAAATACAGTTTTTTGTGTTGCTAAAGTTAGTGTTATAATTGAGTGAGATGTGTGATATGTACCAGATAATTGTGGGTTTGTCTGTTATTATGATAAATAATGTATAATTAAAATAATTTAAAAATAAACGCTATAACTGTATTTAATTATAAGTCTGGCAATGAATCCTAAAAATGTTAGTAAACGAGTTAATTAATTTTGTTTGAATAAACTTTCATATTTTTAATGTAAAATTAAAGAGACTAAATAAAAAAAATATTTAGAATTAATTATTGGGATCACTTAGAAATATAACGAATTATTGAAATAGAACAACATTTAACTCTTTAAAATGTTATATACTTATTTAACACAGTATTTTAAAATAAAATGTATTTATTATTTAGAAGAGAACAAAGTATTTTATTATGCAGTAAATCAAGATCGGTATTTTATTATATAGATTTTTTTTGTTCGTTAAAAAATATTATTTTGTTTTTGTTTTTTTTTTTTTTAATGAAAAAAATATTGTAACTTATGACTGAAGGAATAAATAATTAATACTAAAATATTGCCGAAACCGCCAAAATATGTTCTTAGTTTCTAAACCAGTATAATTTAGATATATAAATACAATAATTATGTAATCATTCCACTGTATGATTAAAAATATTTTGTTAGTAATAAACAATGTACAATTTTAAATCATTTCTGTTTCTTTTACACAACCTTTTTCTGTTTCCTATAAAGCCTATTTTACGCCAAAAAGACTACAATCCTAAGAGACCAACGCATAACGAATTTCACCGCTATAATGCAGCTTGGAGAAACTACCAGGTTCAATTCCGTGTCGAGTGGAATTTTTTTGCAAATCTTTGAATGCAATCTGCATTCTTGCATTTAGCTTTAGAATTGGTGAAATGGTACCACAAAAAACTTTCCTAGCTCACATAGTTTCAGGTTTCTCAAAATCAGACCCATCTTTGTGAATCATTATGTATAAAGATAACTTTCATCAGTAAATTAAGTATTTTACACCAAAAAAAATAAATAATTCTTATCAAATCAATAGATCCAGCGATTAGCGTCTACAAAAATCACAATCGACTTTGACCATTGAAAGATTGTGTCAGTCGTCAGTCAGTTATGCACCGCGCAACCTATGTTCATTGCAGAGAGCTCCTGTTGATTTATGATCGCCTGGTACTTTTAATTCAAAAATTTTCTTAACTATTCGTTGCAAATTCATTCGCAATAACTACTGCTTTGCTGCTATGGAAAGGAGAGGGATGTTTTATAGCCTATACATTCCTTATCTAGCGCCAAAGAAAAAAAAAATAGATTCCGGGTAAAACAATTTCAAAAATCACGCTCGACATTAACCGTTGGAAGACAGTCAGTTTTATCTCGCATCGCAAAATCTGTGTTCATTGAATTAAGCTCTTGTGGGTTCAGTTTCTGTTACTGCAAATGAATCCGCTCCGTTGCTAAATACATACTTTTTCTTTGGGTCTTCTAAGTTCGGCGATCACTGAGCCAACTTGGACTTTTGATCTCGCAATTCTGAATAGGGAACTAGTGAGTAAACTCTTGGCAAAACCATTGGCCAAGATAGAAGTTTTTCAGCCAAGATATCCTCCTCCGCCCAACACTTAATTTTCTTTGAAATATAAGTGTACTAATTATTACATTCTATTATTATTAGCTGGCCCAACGAAATTCGTACCCTCTTCAGAATTTAAAAAATGCAATAAATTTAATAACTTTTTTGAAAAGCGACATTTTGAGAAAAAAAAAGACATTATTCTTTTTGTACACTAGAAAGGGGCAGAGACAATAGCATATTGAAGCACTACTTATGTCAGAACTTTGAAATGAAAAAAGAAAGAGCTCTCTTTTAGAAGATTGTAAACTAGTAATTTTATAACATACTAGTATTCCGCTCGCGACTTCGTCCAACGTCCGCGTGAATTCGGTTATATCGCGTTCCTTTTTACTTCACATTCTAACAGGGAGCGTGCATTTTTTCGGGATTAAAAGTATAGCCCATCCTTTCTAAGAATGTAAACTACATCCCTGTAAAATCGAATGACGTTTTTTATTTCTAGTCCGTTTTTAAATCGTAGACCCGCAGCTTGATCTTTTTAAGCGACTCCTGAAAAAGGAAGAGATTTTCAATTTGGGAATTTCTTTTATGTATGTTCGCCTGTTACTCAAATGGTTTGACTATTCCATTGGTTCCATAGAATATTAATCAAAGTTGGTTCAGTAGTTTAACTTGAATATGTACATTCAAGTAAACGAAATTATGTTTGTACTTTGCTTTTGAAATCGAAGACATTTTTTGACGAAACATTCCGTGGACAAAAGTCGTTCGTCTCTCAGACCATATACTTATTATTTTTTATAAATATATGTACTACCTATATAGTTTATTTTAAATAAAAATAATAACACAAAAACCCAAGATTGATTATATTTTATTTACAACCGTCTGTTCCCAATTTCGTTACGAATGTAAATTAGAGGACTTAACCTTAAGAAAATAAATCTTAAAAAGCTACGCATTTTTCAAGTAAAACAGAATAATACTAATAATATAAACGTAGACGACGTTATTTTAATGGAATCCATTATTTCTTAAGTACTACTTAAGAAACAAAGATAAAACAATGTTTATTTAATTATGTACCCATAATAGTATAAAGAATAAGTCCTACACAATTTCTAAATGGATTTTTTGGTTTCATCATGTCTTTTGACTATGTTTTGGATGATTCTGCTTATCTACCCCCAAAATATCCACTCTAATTGGGACAATCAGAATCACGTGTCCGTCTACCCGTCACCCGGCCGGGGTGGATAGATGGACAAAAACGAAATTTCATTCTGATTGCTTTTCTGATTTTTAACCCAGAGTATAGTGAGGTATAAATACATTTTATTATCATTTCGTTAAACATAATGTAAGGCATAACATAATATTTTTGTATGTATGTTTTGTAAGGCATTATTATTGCAAGGCGCAATTATTTAATTATTATTGGCTGTAATTTGGACGCGCGAGCTGGCTGATGACACTTTTAAAATAGACGAAAATTCGTGCAACGGGCTTTCAATATTATAAGAAAAGATTGAGAATATTTTACACTTCTACAATATTGTTACTTTCAGTAAATCATCCTTATTCAGCCATCCTTTCAATAATAAACAAATTGTTTTAGTAACCCTATCGGGGTGGATAGATGGACGAACGGAACGAAATTTCGTTCTGATTTTTCACCCAAGAGTGAGGTATTAAATATATTTTATTAGAATTTCGTCAAACATAATAATTAAAATTATTTTTTGTAATGAAAAACGAAATTACACAAATTGAAAAATTCAATGAATCGCGATATTAATTAATATACGAATTGAAACTCAAAGTATATAAGCACAAATATAGATTGCTAATTCTAATAACTCCTGAAGCGAATAGCTGTGTTTCGTATTAATCCAAATAAGTTTAAAATATTTTAAAAAGTTAATTCAAACTAAATAAATTTCTATTCAATTTAAAAAAGTAAATACAATATTAAAAAAAAATTGAAAACAGAAACAAAAACATATAGACCCTGAACCTCGTTAAATAATAAAAAGTTACACACATTTTTTCACACTTGAATTCCCAAGAGAATCATAAAGCCTTTGACAACAACCCAACAATTAAAACACATGAGTAATTTGTACGTTATATCGTAGCATAACGACATGTCATCATCTCTCGGGTCGAGCACAAATAAACGTTAATGTACTGAAAACGATCTGCTCCGCTCGTTACGGCACTTCCTTATGGGGTCTTCCTCTTTCAAAAATGATACCCAATAAAAATAGCACGCTTTTTTTCTTGAAGAAAATATATCAAAAACGCCTTGGTATTCTCTATAGACATATTATTACATACGTATTAAGATTTACGCATGAATAACAATAAATTTTGCTCTCTGTTTTATAAATATTTACAGAAGTTGTTTGTCATTGCTTTACACCTGTAAAAATTTACTGATAGCTGTAGCTTTCATAAGATTACCTACGTAACTGGTACCAGGTTACAGAGTTTACGGAATTATTTTTTTATTGTAATTCTCCCCTAACTATTAAGTATTAGTAATTGGTATTAAATATGTATCCAGTATTGCGACGGTTAAGAATCAATAGTGTCTATCTCAATTTTGGCTGTTTTCACTTTTTTAACTTAATACATTTAAAGTTCAATTTGGCATATGTTGTGCAAGCAGCCATCTCAATAAATACAGTACTTTTTAAGTTTTTTGCCATAGAAATACCACCTATGTTAAGAGCGCGTAAATTTTACTGCCAATAATGTCTATCTCTCCTCAAAGCGTCTATCCCTCGCCGCTGCGGGCTCATGACTGAACTGAATGTGTCGGTCCCGCGGTCATCACAACACATCGTTCAGGGGAAAGAGATAGATAATAGATTTGTGCACCGCGCCCCGCTAGTTTTTGATTCAATCTGTCAGTTTGTTTTGTTACCGGTTTGAACAGGTAAGTAATTCAATTGTTTACTGTAATTATAATTGAAGAAGTGATGAAAACATACTTTAAGCAACATGTTTTAGTTTCATAGTGTAGTAAAAGTGTTTTATCACGTTTTTAGCCTATGAGAACTTGATAATTATAAGTAAAAAATCAGAAGTGTGTGAGATAGATATTATTTCCAGTAAACATAGCAAAATTTTGTGTGATTTATTTTGGCTATATAATTTTATTGCAGTAAAATGGCGAATAAGATAAATCAAGGCATTAGATCAAAAAGGATCTTAAGTTTACTGAACTACGATGACAAAATCAACAATAACGGCGAAGATGGTAAGATATTTATTTGTGTGTTTTTATAGGTTATGGGCTAGATAATTGTCGTTATTTTAGTAAATATTATAATTTTTAATTACAGGTACTTCTGAAGATAGCATCTACTCTGCTGGATCGCCAGCAACGGCAGAGAATAGTGCATATTTTGATACTGCGATAAAAAATATCGTACTTCAAAATGTTGAGTGCGACCTTCTGGAACAACAACGTACGTTTAAAATTACTTTCAGTACTCCAAAGTCTTTATCATTGAGTGACTTAACTAATGATACCCAAAAATTTCCTATTAGGAGATCCTTGTCTGCTCCAGCATTGACTGAGGTATTCGATTCTACAAGCGAAAGATTTGATCATTCTTGTATTAGTCCTTCAATCATAGCTGGCCTTTATAATAATATAGATTCTGATAATGATGACTCATTGGTTCGAAACATCAAAGAAAAGACGACAGACTTTGAGACAAGTGAAGACGAGCACGGAAATGTTGATGAAGGCCGAAAACGTCGTCACGTAGCGAAGAAAGATGAATGGAAGAAACTTAAAGCTCAAAGAAAAAGATTGCGTGGAGAAGAATATTTAGGGTATTCAAAGCCTCGAAACCAGAAGATGCGGCAAGATCAGTTAAGATCAGCAAAGGAAATGGGTGAGACTTGTATTTCTGATTTTTGTAGGAAAAGTAAATTTAGAGGTTGCAATAGTTTTGACGAAGAAACGCGCAAATCGATCCATAACTACTTTTGGAAAATATTGAATTGGGATGAAAGAAAAATCTATGTCAAAGGACTTGTGAACCGGACTATGACTTCTCAAAAAACTAAAGGCGACGAACCTTCCCGTCGAGAGGGCACTTTAAGTTATTTTTTACCTAAAAATTCTAATGACAAAATTCAAGTCTGTAAACAGATGTTTTTAAATACTTTGTCACTGAAGTCCACTACTGTTCAGATATGGGTCAAAAAAAATACTTTCAATTCAAGTCAAGAGAATAATTATGCAAGTGGAAGCAGAGGAAGACAAAATACAAAAAAAAATGTTTTGAATAATTATTTGAAAATAATTCCAAAAATGCCTTCTCATTATGCAAGGAAAGAAACAAGAAAACTATACTTAGAGCCGGTTTACCGTTCTCTGACTGATGTATTTAACGCATATAAACAACATTGCAGAGAAATTGATGCCCCTGCTGTATCAAGATATACATTTGATAAAACTTTTCATAAAAATAACTATGCATTATATACTCTCAAAAAAGATCTTTGTGACATATGTGTTGGCCATCAGGAAGGTAATATTGATGAGCATTATTATCAAGAGCACCTAATAAAAAAAAACAGAGCAAGAGAAGAAAAAGCTAAAGATAAACAGGAAGCGGAAACGGGACAGTGTATTGTACTTACAATGGACTTGGAATCAGTCAAAGTCTGCCCTTACTCTACAGCAAGCGCTTTGTACTTTAAAACCAAGCTGACATGCCATAATTTTACGATTTTTGATCTGATAACTCGCCATTGCACATGTTATTGGTTTACAGAAACTGCTGCAGACCTTACTGCAAGTACTTTTGCTTCCTTTGTAGTGGACTATATAGAGCGACATTGCTTGCAAAAGAAAATACCGATAATAATTTATTCAGACGGATGTACTTATCAAAACCGAAACGTCATTATAGCAAATGCGCTTCTTAACTTAAGCATCAAACACCAAGTTGTTATAACCCAAAAGTTTCTTGAACGTGGTCATACGCAAATGGAGTGTGACTCTGTCCATAGCGCAATAGAGCGAAGACTCACCAATCGCGTAATTAATCTGCCATGCGACTATATTTCTGCAACTTTAGAAGCAAGACTTAAAAATCCTTATGAAGTTCTTCATATTGATCATAACTTCGTAAAAAATTATGCTGATGCAACTACATGGATCTATAAATCCATAAGGCCTGGACGCAAAGCAGGTGATCACACCGTTACCGACTTGCGAGCCATTCGTTACAACTACGAAGAAAAGATTATTGAAGTGAAACTGCATTTTAACGAAGACTGGTCCACATTGCCACAGCGGCAAAAACATTTCGACCATGATGTATCGTGTTTGCCTTTACACACTAACATGATTCCCATATCTGCGTTAAAATACCAACATCTCCAAGAACTTAAACAAGTATTACCAGCAGAGTGTCATAACTTTTATGACTCTTTGCCTCATTTGTAAAATAGTACCGATTGTATAAGAGTCCGTGATATTTATTACTTACCCATTCTATTGATTTTTCTTTATGTTGTTTGGCAAAGTAGCCAACTTATATGGTACCAAATTGTAAGGTATAGAAAATTACCTCGAACATTCGTTCACTGATTCCGTCCGTGGTATTGATTAATAAAGTAATTGATTTTTCACCATGTTGTTTTCGTCCAATAACACCTATCTACTACATAAAATAAATAATTTTAACTATGTGTGAACCAATACTATCTAAGTCACTGTATCTTGGTTTACAACGATTTTAAGTGAATCTTAGTTTACTTAACATTTTCCAGCATTTATTTACCATTTTTATCGATTTAAACATTTCTGTAAACTTATTTCATAAAGCGAAGAAATGTTTTTTTTCTCTACTGTAAAGTTGACTTTTTTGAGTTAGACACTATTGATTCTTAACCGTCGATTGGTAAAAGGACAGATCAAACTTCGACAATGGTATTTTATAAGTAGGTATTTCATATTTTAGTTATTTTCAAAAATCAATCCTTAAAATGTTAAATATATTTTGAAACTATTTTGTACTATGTTCTTGGGAAATTTAAGAATCGATGATGACGAACCTCATTGCATTACAAGAATACATATATTTATATCAATGAAATTAAAATGAATTATTTAATGTACACGACATCATAAGGTCGTAACTTAATTTTTTTATTGATTGCTTTAAAGAAATAGTAAAATATATATTAAGTATTTATTGTGTACAATTCCTTGAAATTTTACCGCCTATTCATACAGCATTATTCATGTGGGAGAGACCTATGCTGCTCACGTCCACAGGATGCTCAACCTTGATTCTAGATAAGGACCACTGTAGATGTGTAATTTTTCTATGTCAGTTATTATTATATATGTATTTGTGATTTGAGTTAAGTCACACACATACAAGCCTTTTTAATTTGTTATCATCATAATCATATCTGTGATAAAAAAATGTAATTTTATTTCAAAGTTATAAAGTATCTTTCAAATATCTTATTTTAACGACGTTTACGAGAGTATACTATGATAGTATAATATTTTGAACGATTTACACAAATTACCACCCTTCCTGAATTTCTTAATTCTTAAAGTTACCTTTAAACAAACCGTCAAACAAACAAAAATCACCAAGAGTCCTTACCTTATTATATGCTGAAGACGTCTAAAAGATAAGAAAGTTTTGTAACACATAATTTTGCTCTTCGTGACGCAAATATCTTATTCTAGGTTCATATGATTTTAAAGACATAACTGAATATAAGATTATTCTGCTTTGAGCTAATTCGATTTGCATAGTGAATTACGTTGATATGAACGTTATGTTTGTTAAATGGATTCTGTATTTATGAAGAACATTTCGCTAATACAATTACGAATACTGTAATTGGATTCTAAAAATGTATAATTAAATAAGTAAAACTTTTTCAACTTAGTCTCTGCGCTTGCGAAAATATAATCTTATGGGATTGTTAGGCATAGTGCAATTAACTTTCAGGAGATGGCGCGCATGCAGACAGAAAAAAAGTTTGGACGGAGAAAGAGTTAGTTTTATATAAGAAACTAGCAGTTGCTCGCGGCTACGTCCGCGTATATTTTGGAATTTCAGCTAATTATCACTATCAGCGAAATTGTGACCGTTCCAACATTTATTACCCCCTAGTGTTATTTTAAGGGATGATTTTGAAATTCTGGGATACATATATTTAATTATTTTCCCTAAGTAATGTTGGTGCTGAATTTAAGGATAATCGACCAAAAATATATAATCTCCATACAAACTTTACTACCCCCTTGCGCCCCAGTGTGGAATAATAGTACCCCGTTTTCTATTTTATATTTCATTTCTATCACCCGGAAGTATGCATAATAAGTTTTAAGTTAATTCTAAATAATATATTAGTTAATAATATAATATTGTTAGCAGAGAGAAGAATTTTTTATGACGGTAGCTTGATATTGCTATAAAAGGAAGACGTCAGCCATACGAGCATCTGTATGCTGTTGAACTTCAGACTGCGCGGAAGCTGGGCGGCTTTAATAACGCTAATTTTTTTTTTGTTATTAAAATTAGTCGAGAACGTATTTTGGCTGTAAATTCCTTTAATTGTTAAATTAAATGTTTACAATTCTTATCATAATCCTTTTTTTAAGTCTACTTTCATTTGATTTCTTACAATATACCTAATCATTACTCAAAATGAATTTAGAATATATTCAAATAAAATATACACATCATATCTTTGTACTTATAAAAAAATCACATAGCTACATCAATACAAGTTCCACTCATAGGCCATGATTTATGGAGAATATCTCACGTAATGGATCTGCCACTGAAGATGTTGGATGTCGCAATTCGTCCCATCTTTGTTACGTATGAAGGGACACATTAGCCCACCAAATGAACCCTTGATACCGTAGAATTAATGGGTCTTGTGTGCGACTTCAGAATACAAATGGATGTTATTTAGACCGTATTTATAGTGCCTTAAACGAATAAGTGGCTTAATTATATGAAGTAGTTGATTCATGCGATTCAGACTGTTGGTATAACTTTGCTTCTACTGAACATATTTAGAATGGTTCATTGGAATATTATTCAAGTAGAAGAAATAGCTACCGATAAACAACAAAATCAATAATTATTTAAATAAATTATAATAATAATATAAAATGTTCGTAATAACAATAAACATACGCATAACATAATATAACACACATTTGGTAACGTACGCTCTAGCAGGATTCAATTTAATCCTATGTTCAAAAGTTAACATACGAAATGAGTCTTTTTTGTGTATACGTCCTATTAAAAACATAACATTCTTTAAAATATACATATATAATTAATACCGTTGTCCTTATAAATAAGTCAATATAGGGTCGAACCGTATATTGGCGACGTAAGTGGCTGATGACTGAGTGGATGCTTAAATTTGAAATCGGATAAGCACGTTATTTTATGAATATGATTGGAAAAATTTTATAAATATGATTTTTTTTTTATTTTATAGTTCTAGAAATTTATAGCTTATACTATATTATAAATTTTTATTTAAATATTGATTTAGATATATTTTTCTTTCACCTTTATTGTAAAATTCTGACATTATAAAAATAATTGCCTATTTAACAAATATTACTCGCAAGTGCAATGATGATTTTATTGAACCATTCAAATTTGTTAAAAACCAATTTTAAATCGATATAGATTATAAAGGGTTATTCTAGTTGAAAAGTAAATATATAAATAATTCTTAAATACCTATTTAACGATACTTAACACAGATCGTCGATTTTCATTTGTTTCTTATTCACGTTATGGCGCCGAAAATCGGCCATTTTGATTTTTCCAAATTATTATACTGTATATGACATTCGCGCCGTTGTGTAGAATCAAACGACGTGTCCTTTATAAAAATTGGACTACGCGTTTGGTCTAAATATTACCACAAATCTTCAAACCAATATACATACATACATAGACTAATAAACACATTACACTTTCTTGCGCCGCGCGGTAGAGTAAAAATAATAAAACATTCTTATACTATATAACATAGTAATTTAGGTAATATGTATAATTTAGAAATCAATCTCTTCTTTATAAATTACCGACTTAGGGACTTAGAATTCAATCACATTTCTTTTTACGATTGCATAAAAAGTGGTGCTTAGGGTGTTTTATTGTGATTGCGACGAGAATGAGCCGTCTAAACGTAAACTGGCATTAGCTAGGACTCAATCAACGTCTGTTTCTTGCAGCAGCATCGTCAAGATTACGAGCTAGTGTGTATTAAACTTTTCAACCAAATTCAAAACATTGAGGTTCTGTATGTGAACAAAATCTATAAACCTATAACTTGACTATTCAAAAGTGTTATAAAAATCTTATTTGAATAAAGTATATTTTGAATTTGAATTTAAATATGTAAGTTTCTATGGCCACAATTTTCTTAACATTACCGAGCCGATTTGAATGGGGTTTACCCTAAATACGTTTCACGGATGATTTTAGTACAATATATTAAAATCTGACTAAGACCTTCGGAGTTAAAGGAATTATTTAACCCTTAAATGCATGGTGTATCAAAAATGAAACGCTTATTTCGAACCCTACTGTCAAATAAAAATTTTACTAAACGACTAATTTGGCTGTATTTATTTTATTATTGTTTATTTAATATATTTTACATGACCTGTAATTTTTACTAGTATTTTTCCATGAATCTACTTGATGGTCTGTTTATATTAAATGTTTCTTTTTTTTTAATTAAATAAAAAAAATCATGCATTAATATACAATAAGGGTTAATAACTAACAGCAAATGACCCGTAATTGCAACTAGCATCTACGTGTACAATGACATTTCTGATTAATAATTATTGTACATTTACAAGCTAGGTTACCCCGCAGTGGGTATAAATTTTTTAACCCAATTATTTTATACATATTTTAGTGTCTCCTTCAACATTGTCTTGTTATGTGGTAAAGTGATAATATTCAGCGACTCAGATGAACTAGATTTACAAACATTTCTAGATTTCCCCGGGGTCTGAGGTCATAGCCGTGAATTGGAGACAATGTGTCCTTGCCAACACGTTCGTTTTACTGACATACATACTTATGTACCGGTAGCTAAGGATTCCAGTGAGATTTATATTTGGATGCCGATACTGTGTCAAGCCACACAGACTCCATTTTGAGAATATGGCGTCTAAAAATGTAAAACCTATTCTTAATAAATTTGTTTGAATATATATCCATCTTTCTTTTCTATTTTATTAAAAAGTATAATGTATTACAAGCAGATTGGAATAGTAAAGAGTTTTATTTAATAATATATTTTTTAAATATATGAGAAACCCAAAATATGGAACACACTCCAAAAACAACAACTTCCTAAACATTACATTTAGAAACTCTTTTGACGCATTATCAGAACATTTCAATATCACCGATTCGACTATTTGTGGCTTGAGACATTATTGGATATCAATATCCATTTCTTAGTAAGAATTATATTCACATTCACCGTATGTAACAACCAATATACATATATGCTCCCAAATTTTGTTGAATATTACAAATAAAAAATATTATTAACTTCAACCAAGTTATTAACCCCGTTTAAAGTATGTTGGTATATTTTACGACTAGATAAATAATTAGCCGAAATCCGTTAAATCATCCCATCCTCCAGCTGCGCTGGTTTTCAAAGAATCTTTATTTAAAAAGAACCACCTTCAAGTTATATCAGAGCTATTCAATAAAATATACCAATTGGCAATTATATTTCGTACCATACATGAAAATAAAAACGGAATTAAAAAAACGGCAATCCTTTTTTTGGTTTTCGCAGGAAAAATCATCGAAAAGATTCCTACCTCGATACCCGATTCCTGGGGGAAGATCGGGTTATGTGGTGATTTATACCCACTAAAACCCCTGCGATGGCCTTCCTGAGAACGGAAATAGAGAGACCGTGAGATCGCTTGCGCCTGCGCATCCACTACCCCTCCCGTGCGACTCTCTGCTTGTGGCTGGGGGAGCTCGTCTCAGGTGTACCTGGCGCCCTAATAGCTAAAAAAGAAAATTTTTGTTTGTTTTTATTAAAATTAGAAATCATATCATTATCTCCACCGGTGATTTTTTATTGTATTATGGCTTTAAAATATTTCACTTCTACGATATTGTATTTATTCTATTTAACTAACACTAGGAAGCTACAAGAGTAGATGTTATACATTTTTCTAAGTGTGACAACGTGAAGCGCGGCAAAGTGTAAACATTCACAGATTATATAAGCATAGTGAATTAGTCAAATTCAAAACTTATTTATTAAAGATTATTTTTTGTATATTAAAGTCATAATGTCAACATTTTTACAATGTTTGTTGTAGATTTTAATTACACGATGTCGTAACATGCCTCGACACGACGGCGCATCGTTGTTAAGTTCGAATCTGTTTTAAAAAGCCCTTTTGCCTACACTTTTTCAGAAATAGTATATACATATTTAGTAGGTAGTGAAATAGTAGGTAAATATATGTACACAGAAAAGCTTTAATACATTAAAGGCCACATCAATTTTCTGTTACTAATCGAGCCAATTTACTATCAATCAAAATGTAAATGACCACTGTCCTCATTTAATTAATTAGGTGACTATAGTCGAGATCATAATATAAGCTCTTTTGCTAGTGAATAAATGTTAATATTTCTCTCAGTAGTACAATTCCGAAGTCTATTATTTGAACATCGCACTCAGCAAAATTCAGTATTATGATAATATTTACTGACTCTCAGACTAACTTTACAGACGTTTCCATATTTCCCAGGGGCTTGACGACATAGCCGTGAATTGGTGACAATATTCCTTTCTAAAAGCATTTGTTCTGCTGACATACGAGAGTATTCTACATATTTATCACGTACGAATGTATCTTTATATTTTTATAAATATTGTTGATTTTAGTTTTAATAGAATCATTTGTTTGGGGTAAAAATGGCTTTTATATAATGTTTTAGTTAATTATTCGTTGTATCGTTATTTATCTTAAGAATAAATTAACAATTTTTAAGTTTCTCTTTTACACAACAAGGGGGGAAGAAAAAGTCTAAATCTAAATTAGTTTGGGTCACTCCCAACACATCTCAAATTAATATGACATTAGATACGAATCCATCATTAGTCTAGCTGTCCTTAACGAAAACGTATATCTTACGTGTTTTTTACCTAAACGATTTACACATGGGCACAGCGTAAGTTAATATTTATATAAAACGAAAAAAAGTAAACATTACTTATGGATTTATAGCATTACATTCATACATAATAACAACATTATAATTGATAAAATGTTAATAATATACTTACATAGACATCATGAAATTCTTAATACACAATGTGTTCCTTTTGTGTTCAGTGAAGGTCACCTTAATTTGATATTAACAAGAAGGCAAACAAAGAAAATATAAGTGGATATAAAAATATGAACTCTAGGCCCTCTGAAATTCTATACTTCTAAGTGCTTATGATGTCATTATTATTCTAGTATGTAAGTAGGTATATGAAAATATATTTCAAGAAACGAAGTAGATTTCCAATTAATATGAATAATATTTTATAAGTGTTTTATTTTTAGTTTTTATTAGAAGGAGGTTCTTTCCTATTTAAAAGGGTACACTTTCAGTTTGCAATAATTACCTACATATGGACGCTGTTAAGCAATACTATATATCTAGCCGCATGGACTTCATTTTGAGAAAATGGCGTCTGAACATGTCAAACCTAATTTTAATAAATTTATTTGAGGAAGTATATATCCATCTTTTCTTTTCTATTTTGATAACAAGGTTATAATAAATGAAAAGCAAAATTGCTTTAACAAAATTATCTAATAGTAAGTTTTTAAAATATATGGGATTAATGTAAACATTGAGAAATATAATTCCATATTTCACACTTGAAATTTAAAGCATTAAATTAAGAAACTTTTTCTTGTCCTTATTTTGTTAAGTTAACTTGATTTAATTAATATAGTATAATATCAAAATACGTATTATAAGAATGTATCAATATCTCCGAATTAGACTTTTAGTGGGTTGACACACTATTGCTTATCAGCATCCATATGTCTAGGATGACATAATCGAAATATGATACGTAATTTGCATTTGAAATTGGTTTCTTTTTCTTGGGCGATAATTATTTAGATTTGTAAGTTTTACTCTCGTAACTGATATAAAACAACATTATAACCTAGTAACAGACAAAGACTACATAATCTTATATATAGTCGGCTTCGTATATAGTTACAAAAGCTGTGGCGGTCGAAACTGACACTAAATTCTTTTAGGTCTAAAGCAATGAGAAAAAACTTATGTTTATGAAAATCTGAGAGCAAAACTTATACCTAATTGTAATTCTCGTCTTAAAAAGTATTAATTACAGTTATTTCTTAATCTAATTCTATTTAATCAAGGTAGCGCCTAACATATAAAAATCCAGATGGAGCCGCCGCTATCATCCGAAATTACTTCGAGATAAAATCCTTATATCCATCGTCTGGTAACCGCATTTTTTTCAACATTTATGAGCGTTTTTTATAACATGTTATATTAATTATTCATTATATTTTCCACAATCAGATTTTCGTTGTCATTAGTAAAATTTCTTAATCAATCGTAAAAGTTATCAGCTGAATTAAATTAGGAAAAGATCGTCAATTCGTAATGTAGGTATGTTTTAATGTTTGTTATTTCAGAACTTCGTCATTACTTAACCGATTTGAAAAATTATACTTTTATTTGGTATAATATACATTTCAAATTGGTCCCACAAAGGTTTTATCAAAATCAGTTCAGTAGATTGATGTTAAAATCGAAATAACGGGTACAAATGTGTCGTTGAAGAAATTACGTACTTTTTAATAAGTCTTAACTATAATAATATATAAATGCAGTACCTAACACATTCCACTTTACAGCGATGTTTTAAATATGTATTAAAGCGAACAAATTATGAAGTTAGTAATAAATATATTTTTATTGAATATCCAAATCAAAATTAATCTAGGCAGATATACAAAAAAGAATAAGAAAAATTTTGTTACATCTACAAACACGATATAAAACAGCAGCGGAAATAAGTCTGAAAACAGCCAGCTCACTTTATATTCACGTTTCCTCAACGCTCCCTCGAGACAAATTCCTAGAGAACAGACCCGTCTATTTTATGCTCTCATGTTAGATTATACTGTGAGAATTTATTTAGATTCTTCGCCGAGATTCTAACAAGCTCGTGATTCTACGATGTAATTTATTTCGTTATAATCGTATTGTCTTAAAATAAGATGATGGCGGCATACAAATACTAAATAAATCTAGTTTTATGTTTTTCGTACAAATTAGATGCCTATTTTAGTACTATTTATTATTTTTATCAATGAAAATTTAAAACGATAGATAAGTTGCGTTCATTCTATTTAACGTTTAAAATCCATACTCATTTCTAACTTAAATAAGTTCGTCAATTATCATGTTGATTCAAAGATATATCTGTCATACCTAGTCACAGGGTTGCTGGACAACTTCATCCAAAGTAGTCGGCATTCTTGGAGCCAAAATCCATGATATATCATATCCATAATAAATATATTATCCTTGGTTTTTATAGTTATTTTCTCATTACTTTCAAATACATTTTAGTAGTGTTATCTATTTAATTATTGAGCCGTAAAAAATGAGGAAAGAATAAACAAGTGATCTGCGATGTCTCATTGGTTAGAACAGAATCGATCACGGTTTATTTAACCCAGCAAAAACCACATGAATTAGAAATACTGCGACAAATGTATCCGCCAATCGGCAGTAATTCAGTGTGATTTGTAATAATCTAGATCTTCTTGAATAAGAAAACAAGCCTTTACAAAAAGCCTATTTTCTTTTCATCTTCGAAACAATCTTAACTATTTTCAAGTCTTCCAAGAGAAGTTATAAATTCCTAGTGTTTATTTTTTAAAGATTCTTACCTCAGCATTCTAGCACTACTTATCCGATTTTCAAAATATTTTTTAATTATATAGTCATTTGCAGCACCAGAGGAATCACAAATTCGTTGCCAGCTTAAAAATAAATGAGAGATGAAGTGGAATTGAAATAATGAAAGCGATTAAGGACGGGGTTAGGTTTCCAACTCTCTCACCGTATGAAACTCAGCAATATTGGCAAGTTTAGGCTGATTATCTGTAAGTGTACTTCCCTAGGCTACAACTAGACTCAATTCAAAATTTAAATTTCACTTCCAAACTTTTTTTATATATTTAAAGTGGTATCTTTCTTTAAGTTTAGTTATTATTATTATTAAACAGATATTTTAATAAATTCAGGTATAAAATAAGACACTCAACAGACTATAGTATGTATATTTTCATTTAATATAAAAAATTATAGATATCCACTATATATTTACAGGTAAGTAAATGGCAAACAACGTGTAAGATCCAACAGAATTAAAAGTTATATCACAGTTTACGAAAATTCATTCAAATTCGTATTCTGTGTTACATTTTCATACGTTTAAAATCTATATAAGGTAATACTGTGAAGCAAAACATGAAGACTGGACAGTGTACGGAAGCACTTGATAACGTTGCTGATACTAGCCACAGATACTTTTTATATTTGACATTAAAAAAAATATTTTACTCTTTGGTAATAGTGTTGTGTATTTTTTTAATTTTTTAATTCATATACTAAAGACGTTTACACATCTAACGTATTTTCGGCACGTATAAACGTTTTCGTTCGAGCGTATCTTTAAATTAAGGATTATGACGCGCCAAAAATAAGTCTGGTATCTAAACGCCCTAAGTGATTTATTTATAATTTTGTTTTGTTTAAAAACAATATTCATTCCTTTAATAACAGTGGACTAGTGATCAACAAGTTATAAATTCAGACTTGAATGTTGAATAAATTCCTATCACAGACTAGACAAAAATTTTAGAATAAAAAAATAACATTTTTAATTACAATACAATTTCACAATCACTTGAGATAAAAACGTTCCAGCCATGTTTATAATCTTTTATATATTTTAGAAGACATTGTTCGTTGACAGGCAAATCATATACTTTGAATCTGTGTCCATATATAGAAAAAAAAACAAATTAGTACCAAATGATTGTTAAACTGTATTAAATAAACACATTTGAAAAAAAAAACAATCTTGGAACCGCCATTTTGAAATTTCTTATCCGTGGCATATTCAGTGTTAGGTGTACATAAATCGATTAAATATAAATAAAGTCAGATCTATAATAAAATCTTGAATTTTGATTGCACATTACTTAATTCCGTAGCCCACCACGAAGCAGGATAAAAATCAAAACTATGTACTTATAAAGCTTATTCGAAGGCCATTTAAATAATAAAAAAAAAATCTATCAAACTTAAATGCGTGCACGGAGCGACAAACGAATCCAACGAAACGAAATCTTTCGTTTGTGCAATCTTTATACAAGCGTCCCCCGTCCCGTCATTACCTAGAGATTTTACATTTAATTACAAAAAACGTTTCTCCGGAGTTACAAAAACTTCATGATATGTACAATAGATTACACTAGAACCTAATCCTCGAGAATACCCTTAAGCTACGCTAATGTACAGAATCCTACTTGTCTTTTTACACATCGATCGCTCCGAAAAAAAAAAATTAATAATACTCTAAATTTTAGAGCATTCGCCTAAATCACACTATATTTATACACTAGGCGTTAATTTATTATCAGTTATTGCCATGAAATAAGTAGATAATTCTCTCTTAATTAATCTAAGACGATCTACATTGAAAAACGATAAAATAATAAAAAAAAAATTAAGGCTCTATTGTAAGGCTGTCGACCAACGTCTATCAAATAAAGCTCTCCGATCTATTGGTTTTTGAAATCTAATTTAGGCTTAGAAAGATTTAATATTAAGTCTAGTGTCTCCAGTCTATATTTAAGATTGGCTCACGTTATTGGACCGTTCGTTTCGCCACTCGTGGGAAACCTTAAATAGTCCGGGTTCCCTGGCCTATTTTTTCACTTGATTAGTAACAAGCTAATTTTCCGTGAGTAGCTTCGTTTCAATGAGACGCCCAACTTTTTCCTGTGCGAAAATTCTCGATTGTGGTAGGTAACAGGGGTAGCAGGAATAAAAGATGTTGACTTGATGATTCTCAAAAATTTATTAGTAACTGGATTTTTTTTTTGTTAAATCTAATGATAATTATCTAAATTATTCGAAAAAAATTTTGTCCTACAAAATGTATGGTTTCATCAAAATGTCCTCCTCCTTCCAACATGTATCGAAAACAAGGTCATCAAAAATGATTGCTAACCAGCTGATTTTGTTTTTTTTACTTAGTTAATATTTATATAATCTAACAGTTATATTGTCCTACAAATTGCATGGTACGTTATCCCGGTCCTACACTCCGAAATGGTTAATACCACAAGACCATCTTTTTTATTACTAACTGTAGGACAAAAATATGAAATAATAGATTAGTGTGTTCTCTGTCCAAATGAAACAATGTCCTACAAAAAAACAGGTATCTATTACTAGTCCTACAATAATTGCCATTTTTTCGTTTTCCTATTTGTAACTCTAGAAATTTAAAAAGTATGTTACGCATGCGAATGAATTTCAACCAATAAGAAATCGTAATTAACTTCAACACTCAAATATTTTTAACTTCCCGCTAAGAAAATTGACAATTTTCTAAAAATCGGGAAGTTATTGGTTTTACCCCGTTTTGCAAAAGTCGAGTTTTCATCAGATCTCAATGTTTCGGGGTCCTAGGAAGCTTCCGTGACCATTCCCGCGAGGGTGTGACTATGCCTGTGTGAGTGTGTGTGTGTGAGTATGTAACTCGCTTATAACTTTTGAACGGCTAGACCAATTTATTAAAAATTGGTGTCATTCGAAAGGTTTTGTTTGAACTTAGATTTTTAATATGATTTGGACCAATTTCATTCTTTAGATTTTGAGAAATCTCAAAAAAAAACTAAAAAAATAAATTATTCAAATGTGGTTTTTTTTAAACAAACTTTTAAATAGCTTAACCAATCAATTCCAACAACTAATCAGCTCTCAACCTTGTAAAACCACGTCGATTGCCGCAAACCAGATCAAAATCGGTTGATTCGTTTGTGTGTTATCGTGAACGAAAGAAATCTAAAAAATTGATTTTTTTCAAATTATTTCGAAATTTTTCATATGATCAATAGGTGTTTTGGAGTCTTCCACAGGACTTGAAAAATAACATCGATGGCCACCAATCGAGTGAAAATCGGTTGATTCATTCAAAAGTTATGGCAATTTAAATTTACATAAATTGTACTTTATGAAACTGTTATCAGACTGTTGAGCTCGAAGAGCTCAAAAGCATAGAGCAGCTCTTGTATTGAGCACGGAGAGGTCAAAATAATGTACTATTTATAGTTTTGAGCTCGCAGAGCTCAAAAACAGGGTAATAAACGAAATCCAAGCTCTTAGGTATGGGAATAGCGGGAAGTTACAGGGACGGCCTGCAAGGTCTACCATCTTTTCTAATTTTTATTTTCAAAATTGGTCAATAATAAATGAAGAGAGTTCGCGTTTCAACCAATAAGGAATTATGTCGCAGTTTTTTGCGAGTTTCGACCATTGAATAACTTCAAATTCCCAAGAATTTAAATGTTAGGGTAAAAATACAGTGATAACATGTTTTTTAAAATTTAAATAACTTTATTTTTTATAAAAATTGGTAGAAAAATATGTATATGCTCTGCGCATGACTACCGCAGTAGTAACGAAATACGGATAATAAATTGCTTGCTAATTTCATGACTTTTAAATATAGATTCAATTGGAGGACCAGGATAACGTACCACGCAAATTGTAGGACAATGTAACTGTTACATTATATAATTATTAAGTAAGTAAAAAAATAAAAATCAGCTGGTTAGCAATCATTTTTGATGACCTCGTTATCGATACAGGTTGAAAGAAGGAGGACTCTTCGATCAAACCATACATTTTGTAGGACAAAATTTTTTTCGAATAATTTAGATAATTATCATTAGATTTAACAAAAAAAAATCCAGTTACTAATAAATTTTTGAGAATCATCAAGTCAACATCTTTTATTCCTGCTACCCCTGTTACCTACCACAATCGAGAATTTTCGCACAGGAAAAAGTTGGGCGTCTCATTGAAACGAAGCTACTCACGGAAAATTAGCTTGTTACTAATCAAGTGAAAAAATAGGCCAGGGAACCCGGACTATAAACGTTATTGGACGACAATATCGTTACTATCGCGTAGACGAATGAAATGTCGAGTTTCGTTTTTAGGGTTCCGTACCCAAAGGATGCCAACGGGACCGTATTTCTAAACCTCCGCTGTCCGTCTATTTGTCCGTCTGTCAGGCTGTATCTCATAATCCAAAATAGGGAGAGTAGAAATTTTAACAAAATGCATATTTCTGTAGCCGCTAAAACAATAACTAATAAAAACCGGTCATGTGCGAGTCGTACGTGAAATGATATTTATAGAACAGTTCTCAAGTGTTTAAATTTATCTCGTGCTCACCAAAACATCGTGAAAAAACCTGCACGAAAAAACACCGACTGATTGATTCTAAAAAAATTACGAAAAATATTAAAACAAAAAAAATATTTTCTTCCCCTAGCAGCATGCATTTTATTCTGGAATTTTCTACGCTAAGGCGTGTAAAAACTTGGTTGATAGCAAACAATAAAGTCTAATTCACTCTTTATATTTTATTATTAGTGACCCGCTTTGGAGTATCGTTGCGGATAAGCTCCAAATCTCAATAGGCAAGGCCAACCTTGCCTAATAATGCCGAGATGCTCTAGGGGTTAGCACATCTATCTCAACAGATGATTACGGATTCAAGCCCTGGCTAGCACCACTGAATCTTCAAGTGCTAAATTTGTGTTTAAATTCATCTCTTGCTTGATTAAGGAAGACATTGTATGGAGGTTTCCTCATTTACCGGGAGAAATTCTGACACATGTATATCAATCCCGCAGCGGAACAGCGTAGTGGATTAAGCTCTCAAACTTCTCCTTAAAAGAGAGGCCTTTGCCCAGCAGCGGGACATTAACAGGCTGTTACTTTACTTTTCTTGACCAACAGTGGAACATTTACATTCTCTTTCAGTACAATAGTGTACAGTTCAGGGTCTATTTCTTGAGCCAAACGAGCATATCGTCCGGTTCTGACTTGGCTCAGTCGAGCTGCTGCACTTGTACCACTGATGTGGGAGGCGGTATGGATATTTCATACTTGATGAGACCGGTTCCTCGTCCTGTTGAGAGCATCAGCCCACCAACTTCTTTTACATCCCCACTATAACAAAAAAAGATATTTAAGCATTACATTAGATAAATTTTAAGATGGTTATAAAGTATGGGTTTTGTTTTTCGATTAGAAAATTGGTTTTAAAAGATCTTTACACGAGTATTGCGATGCTCAAAGGAAGGGTAATGATTTTGGCAGTCCATGTATGGATGTTTCTATGTTCCACCGTAGCGCCTAAACTACTCAATCGATTTTAATGAATATGAAAAAAATGAATAAGTCTATTTAAATGTGTGCAAATATATTCGCAATAATGGCCGAGGCGATATAGGTTATAAAAAATTTTTGCAAATCTTTTATATGATGGAATTTATTTACAGAGTCAGAGTTTTTTTTTTTAATTTTATGCCTTGTTATTAAACATATTTATAACGTTACGAACTTCCCTTCGCGATATCATTAGAATTACTGCTACGCTCATATAAGTCGTATCGTGATATAATACAGCCTATAGCCTCCATAAATAAGCTGTCTAAAATCAAAAAGAGTTATTCAAATCGGATCAGTAGTTTCAGAGATTACTCACTACATACGAACTCACAAACAAATTTTACCCCTTTATAATACCAGTATAGATGATTTGAAACATTTTAAATAATCCTAAATACGTGACGCATCATCAGAATACATCAATATCACTAAATTTGACTCAGTTGACACATAATTACTCGCGGTTTTCTTCGCATCACTTCTTTACTCTTGAGTCGTAGCGTGATGTAATATAGCCTATAACTTTCCTCAATAAACGGGCAATCCAACTCAAAATTATTTTTTCAAACAGACAACATTAGTATGCATTAACCCTTAAATGCCTGGTGTATCAAAAATGAAACTCTTATTTTAAAGCCTACTATTTCAAAGCCTATCTATCTATCTACAATCTACTACAAATTTGGGTGCATGTTTTTATACTTTACATGATATATACATATATGTGTATATCATAGATAAGCTTTGGAATTGTAGGCTTTAAAATAAGCGTTTAATTTTTAATACAGCAGGCACTTAAGGGTGGGCGAGCCGCGCTACGTACGCGTGGCGCTTGTGCGCGAGCTGCGCGGCGAGCGGCTTGCCGTCGCGCGCCACGATGTGCAGCGGCGAGCTCAGCAGCGCGCGCCGCCCCGCCACCGAGCCCACCACGATCTGGTTGCCGATCACCTGCCCGGAGCGGTTCGTCACCTACAAATATATTGGATTTTTTATTGTTATTATCTTTTATTTATTTTTTTCCTTATTGATTACCCTTTTAAATATATATACAAATAAAATATAAAAACATTTAAAAAAAATAAAAAATAGAAATCGACCGGCAGCTAAGTAAGTCCCAGGCCGCCAACAGCTAGGGTTACCATCGTGCATGCCTCTTAGTAGAGAGATTATTCGAATCTAAACGATTATTGATTTGCCCTCAACAGTTGCGAAAGTCAGATGGCAACTCTTTAAAAATCAATAACTTGTCAATATCTGAACTAGAATAATAAAACAGACCCTGGTATAACCGGGAAAATCTTTCCCGGTTATACCAGATTGATTTTATTAAGTTTTCGATTGACTATGTTAATTAATACTTTTAACCGACGTCCAAAAAAGGATAAGTTTGGTCGGATTTTTTTATATGTATGTATTCGCTTATTACTCGAAAACGGCTTCAACGATTTGATTAATTCTTTTTACTTGAAAAAATATATACTCTCCAATAGGTCCCATATAATTTTCATCAAAATTAATCCAACACCAGAATAACCAGAATCTAGATTAAAGACAAATTAAAAACAATATAAGTAAGACCTACCACTTGTATGTGTGTTGGCAGATGATCCTGTTCTAATTCTAGGCTGTTCTGATGTTGCACTTGCTGCTGATGCTGTTGCTGTTGCTGTTGTTGCTGCTGTTGCTGCTGCTGTTGTTGCACTTGCTGCTGCGCCTGTTGTGCGACTTGTTGTGCTGCTTGTTGTGCCGCTTGCTGCGCGGCTTGCTGCTGCGCTTGTTGCGTCGCTTGCTGCTGTGCTTGTGACTGGAACAACAAACACAAATTATTGATATATTGTACCAAAGCTTCCAAGTTTATGTAGACAATTATAATTTTTTTTAATTCTATTTATGTTATAAATAATATAAATATGTGAATGAGCAATATTAAAAATGTTAGTTTGTTTGTTATGCATCAACTACTCAAAAGATCATCATGAAATTTTACACACACATTCACAAAGTTACAAAAA
Source organism: Hypolimnas misippus (assembly GCA_037950945.1). NCBI lineage: Eukaryota > Metazoa > Arthropoda > Insecta > Lepidoptera > Nymphalidae > Hypolimnas > Hypolimnas misippus. The sequence continues at coordinate 11,310,803 of JBBEEQ010000006.1, forward strand.
AGACATAACCTTTGAACAAAAAACAATAAAAACCAAAAAAAAAACAGTAAAATAACTTTTAGACAGTCATCTGGCATAATTAATTATTAACTTATACGAGTTAATAATTATTTCGAATTAACTTATGCGAAACCGCGGAAAAAAGCTTGTGTATAATGAAATTATAACTTACGATTATGTAAACAATTACTTACATTTCTTGGTGGCAGGTCCATATGTTGTCGCTGATGTAACATTAAGTGATTTTTCTGGAAGAACGCTTTCCCACATTGGTCACAAACATGCGTTCGTAATGTGCAACTACCGTCAGGATGCCTGCAAAAATAAAAAAATATATAATTTTATTTTAATTATCTTTATTACATGTCCTTTACAAGACTTTAAAAGACGGAAACTCCAAATGCAAAATATAGCATTTCGTTGATTTAAATGACATACTTATTCTAGTTATTTTGATTGTAAAACCTAAAACTGAGCTAATTTAGATGAAAATTCTATAGTACCGAGTATGGTACGGGAGAAAATTTAAAATAAAAAAAAAATAATAATTAAATCGTTCACGCCGTTTTTAAGTAATCGGTGAACATACATAAAAAAATTACCACCAAATTAAAACAATTCAACAATTGCAAACCTCCATTTTCGGAAGTCGGTTAAAAATTATATTTTGTAACTATTTTACCTCCTATGATGTGCTAATAAACCGTGTTTGGCCGCAAATCCTTTCCCACAGTCAACACAAAAGTGTAATTTAGGCCGAGGGGTGGATATGTGATTCTGTAAATGATATATTTAACATCATTAATTACTCCATAGAAATTATACAAAGCTATATAACGTCAACCAACTTTTTTTTTTATAATATAAACTAACAGAGATTTCAATTAAAACTGTTGTAATTTATTTAAAAAAATTTAATTGTTTCAGGTTAAAACTTACCGTTGCAATAACCTGCGTGTGAACTACATTATTAGGATTAGCAGAAGATATAATTTGAATAGGTTGATCTGAAACAAAAAACAATATTTTTAACATTTTCATATTTACTGCTAGGTTAGCTAATTTTACAATAATTAACATATGACATTAACTGAATCGCTTAAAAAGGACTTAAAATATAAGAATGCATCTTATTAAATCTTTGTAATCAGTCATGTGATCATAAAAGGTTAATCACAATGAGTCAGAGGAAGTCATTTAAATATAAAATTATGAAGAGAAGAGTTTTTTTTTATTGTTCGAGAATAATGGTACACCCAATAATCAATTGAGCATTGAAATCATTTTTAACCGAACCGTTTAAGCTAATGATGCTATCTATTAACTAAGGCTTAAAAACACCGTCTTCATAAACAAAAAACGCAATTTCCTTCATTTCAATGACATACTAATTTCAGTTTCCAAACCAAACTACAAACAACGGAGTTCTATGGTAACGAACATACTCAATTCAACTCAACTCAAAATACACTTTATTCAAATAGGCCTTTACAAGCTCTTTCGAATCGTCAATTTACAAATTTGTGATGTCAGTTCCACATGAAGCTACCACATATAAAAGTACGTTTCTTGAAGTCATTTGAAAAAATACGTATCGTCGGAAACTACTCACTGTGTGAGACATTAGTGGCGTGCTGTGCGGCCGCGACCAAGCCGGGTTGTAGCGCGGCCGTTAACGCGCACAGGTCGGTGACGCACGTCCGATCGCCCGCGTGCAGTCTCACGTGCAGTGACAACGCTTCCTGTGCAACAAATAAGTTTTCAAGTTAATGCTGCAATGAGTACATCATAAACTAGCTGCATCTAGCGGATTCACTCGCGTTTATGGTTACTGCTTCGCTTATATGAGTCGTAGCGTGATGTAATATCGCCTATTTTTTGTACGTAATAAAGCCTATCCCTAATAAAAAAACTATCACAAAAAGATTTTTTTAACATATCAATAGTAAAAATGGTAGTAGGGGGGTTCCCTACATCAAATTCAACAAATTTTATCTCTATACAATTTTAGTATAGATACTTATAAAAAGTTAAGAAATATATTAGAAATATTATTTCATATTAGTACATACCTTCGTATTGAAACAGGAACCACACTCTGGACAAATATATCCAGGTGTCGCTTTCTCTGTTATGATTTGACCATCAGCACCAATGACCTATTAATAGAATATAAATTAATGCCAAATATACAAAACTAGGTAAACAGTTATGTAATAACATAAGAAACATATTTGCATTGACACAATAAATAATATATATTTGGTTCAAGAGTGTGATAAGATCAAAAAGTCATATTAACAAAATAACACAGCACTAAAGCAGAGAGACCACTGTGTATATAGATAATACAAACACTAATATGCTGTAATGAGTTTCTTAGGCGAGAATTACATTTGTAAGTTTTACTCACGGAGCGATATAAAATAACCCTGTAACTTAGTAACAGGTATGTCGTTAGTAGTAACGAAATCTGTGTATATCAATAAGAAATAAATTATATAAATCTTCATGAAAGTCTGAGAGCAAAACTTTTAAGTAAAATCCTCGCCTGAGAAGTTATTATATTTTAAAGAATACTCACTTGCACTATTTGTGGTTTAAATTCATCCTGTTTTATAACAGTTGCCTGTTGTTGTTGCTGTTGTTGTTGTTGCTGCTGCTGCTGCTGTTGCTGCTGTTGTTGTTGTTGCTGTTGCTGCTGCTGCTGTTGTTGTTGTTGCTGCTGCTGTACTTGTTGCTGTGCTTGCTGTTGTTGCTGCTGCTGTTGCTGTTGCTGCTGCTGCTGTGCTTGTTGTTGTTGTTGTTGCTGCTGCTGTTGGGTTTGCTGCGTTTGTATGGTTGCATTGAGACAATGCCTCGCCATCTTACAATGCTGTTGTAATTCTGATTTACATTTAAAAGCGTCACCACATTCTATACAGGCTACCGCGCCTTCACCCGTATGAATTCTAGAAAAAAAAATATATATATTATAAAACTCTTATTACAGAAAACTATCCTAAAATAAAGTTTGGTGATACCATATAATTATAGAATCGTTACAATTATTTCCTTATTTTACGTAATATTTTTTTATTGTTATGTATAATGTGTTGTTTTTATAAATAGCAAAGTGTATTTTTATATTGTTACTTAATAAAATTAATAAAGTGGGAATATTGCAATCAAAATATACTGTATTCAAGTAGGCTTTTATAAGCACTTTTGAATTGTTAAAACAAACACAAAATATTTAAATTAACGTACCACCGGTTCAGAATGTATTTAACAGAATATTTGACTTCTAAGTTTCAATTAAATAATCCAAAATCTGAAGCGATTGCTTCTTGATTTATTGACATGAAATAAATTTTTTTTTGTACTCACTTCATATGGGCTACGAGTGTCCTTTTCTGTAAGAACTCTTTACCACATACAGGACAAGCATGTGGTACTCTACCATGGACTCTCCCATGGTTGACGAGTTGAAACTTTCTAGCAAAAGCGACACCACAGTCCGGACACACGAATGGTGAGAGAGAACCATGAAATCGACTGTGCATGACAAGATGTTCCTGTAATCAAAAAGAAAAATTAAAATTTTGCTATGAATTCGTGCCAATTCTCGCGATTTCACCTGCGTAGAATTATTATTTTTTGTATGACCTCCAATTTACATCTATACCAAAACTAATTAAAATTGGTTCAGTGGTTTCATTGAGAGAAGCTATTATTTTTATATTTATTACAAAAGGCAAATATTCGTATTGAAAAACTAATATTAGCCCTCACTTTAATTAGAATAGATGCAATAAATATGCATTTACTAAGAGTCTAGTATGTGTGGCTTTTGATCTCAGTTATCATCATCTACCTAACATTCTTCCTGGTTATACCAACACCTGCTTCCAACTTCGAGTCCAAATATTGACAAGTTACTGATTTTTCCACAACCCTTGAGGGTGAGTCAGTAACCATTTAGACTAGAGTAATCTTCCTGCTAAGTAACGATCATTACCAAGTAATTGTGATAACAACCAACAACCAACAAACCAACAGCACTCCTCATGGAGAGACCCACAAGGTCAATTCACAAGGTGCAACCGTTGCCGAAAGAAGTAGTCAGTATCACTACATCAGCCATTGACCTCAATATCCCTCCAAATGCTGATTAGTATTTTAATATTGATACTAGATAATTAATTTTTCATCATGGGGACATGGGATTACAAATTATATTCCTCATATTCGGCTGCCTATTAACTGTACCATATTATATTAAAATTTAAAACGCACTTAATAAACCTTTTGTGTTTTTGTTACCTTTTGTGCAAAGCTCTCCCCGCAATCAGTGCATACATAAGGACGTTCGCCCGCGTGGTACTTGCTATGCGTCACTAGATGGCGCTTTAGGGGGAAACCGCGACCACACTCGCCGCATACGAACGGACGGTCGCGACTGTGAACCTGCAATTATTACACAATAGAAATAGTTTTAAAATATAAAAAAAGGACATTTTAAGAACTAATTTACTATAAAAATACAATTTAATTACATTGCTGTCGTAAATTGACTGTGCACGTTGGGAGGAACTTGCTTCCCAAAGGTCTTTTCGACTAAAAAACGCCAAGCACTCAGAGAAAGAACTAATCCCTGCTATAATTACACATATTATTCGGAGGACCAAATCTATTATACATCTGTCACCGAATATTCAAGACGAAGTTTCGTCTAGCAAGTCACCTTAGGGCTCACGCCAAAAATCGATGTGTCGCCGTCATCAAAATCGATGCGGACTATTACGAAAGCTATTACTGTAAAAAAAAATCACTGACAGTCATTCTTTCAGACAAATTACGTAAATCTTTATGAAAGTCTGAAAGCAAAACTTATAACTGCAATTTTGCCTTAGAGTAACACCAACTTTTGCAACTTCACTCACATGCATATCCTATGACTTTCTAGAATGATGTACATCTCAAATGGTATCATAATTTTTAAATAAGTTCTGTTGTTTTAAAGGATACTTCACATATATAAAATTCGCTTTCTATTTTTATTATATTAGTACAGATCATGTCTACTTACTCTCGAATGTGTTACGAGATGGTGCTTAAGAGTGAATGCCATCTTACACTCGTGACACCTGTAAGGTCGTGCAGCCGAATGGAGCAATAGATGTGTATTAAGACAATGCTTTCTTGCAAACGCCTTACCACAATGCCCACATACATGGGGTCTTTCACCTGGAAATATAAACTTATTAAAGGAACAATAATAAGTAGTACAATAAAAGTAAATATACAAATTGACTATGTAATATATTATAATTTTTTTTATATCAGAAATTCCAACTAAAGTAACAATAAATGCTACTAACATTCGTAATTATATTAAAAAAAATTAATTGTACCTTTAACTACAGATACTTATAACATGCATTGTAATATATATACTACAAAAATGAAAAAGAAAGAAAAATAAAGTAATGCAAAAAAGGAACAATGAAATAAAAAAAATCAATTGTATTGTTTCAATATACTATGTAATTAGTATTACTCAAAACATTTGGTATACTAATCGGCAAGTCTAGTTTTTAATCAGATTTTATATGACCTGATCATTAGATAAATAATTATGTTTACTTCTGTTAGGCATTAGCATTTCCTTTACAAATTTATATTTTTAACAGGTTTATTTTAAGTGAGTTTCAAATAGAATGATATAGAAGGATATTATTTTTTTTCTTGACCAATCTGACACATTAAAAATCACAGTAAGTTCCAAATTTTCATTACTCCTTCTATAAATCATTCTGAATAATCAAAATAATTAAATATACCTGTATGTACTCTCGCGTGTGTGGTGAGATGGTGCTTCAACAAGAACGACTTGCCACATTCGTCACACGAATATGGCCTTTCTTTTAAGGCAGGGGGTACAACTGTTGTCATAACTGTGTTCGTCATCATATCCGTTTGTGAGTAGACTGCCTGAATGACAAAATAAAAAGATTTTAAGTCTTTTAATAATTATCTTTTAAAAAAGAAGTTACCAATTTGTCTTTATAACTACTGCTAATGGGTCGATGTAGACAATATCAGAGTTGCCTAGCACCAAGCTGTTGATGTCAAGATAGTTTCTGCATGACGGTATATTGTTACAAAGGTTAGAAAAAACAGATATGGACTATTAAATTAATTTCTTATTATTATTCACTTCTGAGCTCTTAAAATACAAATATATTTTCTGTGTTCAACATGAGATGTTTTGACTTTTTTGTTTATGAACCAAATCTATTCATTTATATGTTAATAATATTTTTAATTGTGGTCAAACTAGTATACAATGAAAACTATACTAACGTAAACAGTCTAAAAATTTGGTGATAAAATATTTTATGATAATCCAAAGACAAATAATACTGAAGGTCACATAATAATTATAATTGATTATTATTATTTTTTTAGAACTTTAGTTAAAAATTGGACCATATAGCAGAAGCAGCATTGGACTATTATATGCAAAACACAAGCAAAAACAGATAAAAGACTATATTACTCACTTTAGGAGAATTATTCGTTGTACCAGGTTCCTGCTTAGTGTGTAAAAGATGGTGTTGATGAACTGTTGTCGTTGGTATCGTATCAGTTTGGGACTGCTGTACAGTGGCTTCAGCAAGACTCTTTAAACCACCATTCAGTAATGTGTGATTTAACTGTGAGGCATCTATCACTGGTGTTGCGATGCCTTGAGCTTGTAAGGCACGTTTCATTAATATTTCATTACATTCTTCTGCAGTTAACTGTATCGGGCCTATTGGTGTCATAAATGGCTTAGCTGTTAAGTTTGTTGCTGTAAATATAGGATAAACTTTTTAGTAAAACATTAAAATTATAGTATATCCAATAAATATAGTGCATATTGTAATTTGTTTCTCTGATTTTTATATTATTTTATATAAAAATCATTCTATACTTTTAAAAACTTAAATTAATAGGTTTTGCCACACAAAGTATATGTTGTAGTTTAAATTATTATGACTATATTTTGCAATAATAATTTATTATTAATAACATTTTGTTATTAAATATGTTGATACAGAAAAATAACTTTAAATGTATTTGTAATAAAATAAAGAATTGTAATTATATATTCTAATGTTGTCAAAATTAGCATAACAAATACAAAAGAATGAAATACAACAGTATTAGATATTAAATAAACTTTTATGGGTAACTAACAGTTTACCAAGTAATTTGACTTTATAGTAGTAGTGTATAACAGTCTGATCATTTAAAATGTTAATAAATAATGAAAAAGATTATATGTAATTTATTTTTAAGATACAATAATTTTAAAAACAACAATATTACTTATTGATAACTATTCATTTAATTTTCATAATTAAATGTTTTAAACACACACACATTACACAAATACTTAATCCCAGGGTAATCACATATAAATTCTTTATTAAATTCGAAAGTATTTTTTTTAATGTGTGGTTTACAACGTTAATATGTTTAGCATAATTTTTATGTCCACTTCAAATGTGAAGTCATTTTTTTTTTATTTGATGCAAATCATAAAAAATTGATATTACAAAATAAACTATTCCTATTTGTAGGTCATATAGTTGATTTAATACAAGCATATTCATTTTAAAAACTAACAGAACTCACTCTGTATTGTCGCAGTTTGATTTTGCTGTGACACCCTATTTATTGTGTGTGTTGGTGCTTCATTTAACACAAACATAGCTCTCCGTCCCCCTACTGGTGTTCCCGCAGTCACAACCCTCGTTACTTGTGTCGCTGCATTCGTCACAGCAACAGCTACTGTACCCACTTTATCTTGAACTTGCGGTGTCTTATTGGACATAACAGTTAACGTTGTTTCTGGTGACACCTAGAAACCAAAATAATATTTATTTATAAACCATTTATCATCAAAATTAAACAAGTTTTAGCTTTTTCGAACTTTTTAATCGGTAATATTATTTATTACGAATGAAATTGTCATAGTCAATTTATTTAAGTGTTTTTGGTAATTAGTAAAAAATTTTGTATAAAAGATATTAAGTATTTACCGTGTTTCCTAATGTATAACTTAAACTGCTAGGAGTTTCCACTTCACACTTGGTGAGATCCGCGGTGCTCGTAAAGCCCCACGAATACCCGAAGCCCGAGACATTATTCGGCGTTGGCATACACATTTTCACATATAATTACTTACTACATTAATTACTAAACCAAATAACACACATCCAGTGTTTGAATAGTAAACACTACTCATGACAGCTTTGCCATTACGAACATGTACGTACGCTTTCACAACTACTAACACACAAGTCACACAACGCACCCATCAATCATAGCGCCGAAACAACTTAGTTAATTTTAAATTAAACATTGTCATATAGAATTATATGATAATTACGAAATGATAACTAGCACCTATTCACCGAAACTTGCAAGATAAACTCATCAACTCAATGAAAAAGGCGGCACAGGACGCTAAAGGCTACATTGACACACACGTAATCCGAGGTTAACGACATATAAAACAAACTTTTAATTGTAATACTTAACTACAAAATCATATTTACTACTGTAAAATGACATAAAAACGACAATTATCCATTACATTTGACGATTTCATGAAAACAATAATTTTATCGCACACACAAAAAACCGAACGCCATTTTATTGTTTATGGTCAATTTATTTTTTAATGTGTTCAATAGCAATGACATAATTGTTAGAAGCCCAATACAACTCCAAAAAAAAAATATAATGTATAATTACATTTATTAAACATATTTTCCCATTTGTTATACATAAGAAAATAAAAAATTATAATAAAATCCAAGAATTCTTACCAAATAACCTAAACATTGACTCTTAACAAATGTAAAACTTAATGCAAGCCATACGAAATTTAACGTTCTTAAAGTAAAAGAGGTTGAAAAAAAATGAAACACTAAAAATGTCCATAAATAAATTATTGTAATAACATTTGCATATCAAATGATATGTACCTTTATATATTAAAAAATAATATAAAATAGAAAAATATAACAAAAGAAAAAAACATTTTGTCTATTAATTAATCAAAGTCAACAAATTGTCAAATTTACATTGATAGTATAACTTCTCATACTCACAAAGGAAATAAGTATAATTTTTAAAGTTCGAATGTTATTTTTGTGATTATAATACTATATAAATACTAGTCCTGTTAGAACGAATCACTAGATCAACAAAGTCACTATGAATCCCATGTCAATGGATAGAGATGAGCCCTCATCTCTTTTATCGTTTTCTACGAATCACCCTCTAGAACAATTTATTTTACTCGCCAAAGGTGCTAAAGGGTCAGCATGTGCAGAACTTATTAAACAAGTGCTAGAAGCACCAGGTGTTCATGTATTCGGCGAGTTACTTGAAATGCCAAATATCAAAGAGGTTGGTTATTTATAATCGTAATTATTTTCATAATTTACCGGTTGGAATTATTATATAGACAAGCAAAATGCTTTAACATATCTTGTTGACTTATCAAGTTAGGTTTTTAATATGAAATCATACATTGCTACCATAACATTAATTACTGAAATCGAAGGAAATATATAAAGTTTTTGTGTGTTGATTGATTGTATTGTTGAAATCCTTTAATAAAAACTTACATTAAATTCATAACTTTTCATAAATTACGCAGATTTGAGTTTGAATATTAAATATTTAAGCAGTATCTTTGTAAATAGATTCATATTATTCTGTTGACTTAATAAACTCCGATATGTTTATTCAGATAATTAAATCATTTAATTATTTTTTACTTATACCTTTATTACAAATATTTCAGTTGGAGACTGGACCCTTCGCGACACATTTCAAAACGCTCAACCTATTTGCATATGGTACCTATAAAGAATATCTAGAAAATAAATCTGAATATCTAGATCTCACACCAGTCCAGTGTAAGAAATTACAACATCTAACTATAGCAACACTAGCGACGCAGGAGAAATGTATCCCTTATAGTGTTCTACTTAAAGAATTGGATATAAAAAATGTTAGAGACTTAGAAGATTTGATAATAGAAGCTATTTATGCAGGTAATGAATATTATATGCATGACTAGAATATTTTTTAAACGCATCACACTCAACAGCCTTCATTGAGATCTTGTGTTGGGGGTCAGGAAACATACATAACATTAACACAAACACCCAGACCACGACAAACATCTGTATGGCCAATACAGACATTTGCCATACGTGGGAATGCGTGGGGATCAAACCTGCGACCGTTAGTGCTACAGTCAGTTGCCGTGACCACGGCGCCATCATGTCTGTCAATATTGATGAATATATAAATATCAGCATTAGTAAATGATTATTTATATATCTATGTATACAAAATATAAGAATTTAAATATTATTTTAATATATTAACAACATTTTGAATTAAGTAAATGGCTTAAAATTTAACTAACCATTTTCATTTCTGTTCAGCTTACCAAAAAGGGTAAATAAAAATTTTATATTATTTAGTACACCAACGAGGATTCCTATACCTTCATCAGGCAAAACTGTATTACAAAATAAACATAAGACATTAACAAATCAATAACTGTCAAATACATCACTGAATTTTATTATTTATTTTTCTTAATTTTATGCCTTTTGTTAATATAATACAATCACATATGATAAATATTTTAGATATAATTCACGGTAAGCTTGACCAAGAGTGCAAGCGTGTAGAAGTTGACGTAGCTCTCGGACGGGATGCTAGATTAGAAGATGCAACAGCCATTGCTGATGTTCTCGCTGATTGGTGCAACGCCTGTGAAGCAGTACTCAACTCGGTGGATAGACATATACAGCGGGCCAACCATCATAAGCAGCGTGCGATAAGACATCATCAAGCAATAGAACAAGAGGTTGAATATTTATGTATTTTTTTTCTTAACCACTATATAATGTTATAAAAGGTTGATTACTTTCCCTTATATTTGTTATTTATTATCTATAAAAGTTTTTAACTTCTACACACATAGAATTAAACAAATTGTTTTTGACATAAACATTGTTTTATAATTAATATATTTAAATATTAATTTTATATAAATAAAATAATAAAATGATTAAATTATTATGTACATAGATAGAAACATAACTAACACACAATAAATATGTTGTTTTGGATACTAAGATGCAAATAAGACCTACATATGACATAGAGTACTAATTTATTTTTAACTATATTAACTTTTGTTACTATAAACTTTGCTCATAGAATAATAAATAGACTTTCTATTAAATAATATATCTAATATATTGGTTTTCTTTTTCACTTTTTCACATCTATAAAGTTGAATATCTTAAGTTATTAGTTTTGGTATGATTATTTTATTTATTTTTCAGATTATGTACATAAAGAAAACATTAAAAACTCAAGCTGAGAACGAAGAATCAGCCTCTGGTGGTGGCAGTGAAACTCACTCTGTTCCAAAGAAAAATTCTGGAAAGGGCAAGATTCCTCGGAATGCTGCTAAATTTTGGCAGAAAAACACATAGGCAGAAAAATTTGTTTCTCTTTTTGTGATATAATAAAATCATTAGGTACTGTCAACTTATTTTGATATTAAGTCCTCGTTAAAATAACATGCAACGAAAATACCGGATTCCAGTTTTGTTTTTTTTTAATTTCACTGAAACTTGTTAATAAGACAATTTTAATTTTTTTTTCAATAGTGTACAGTGCATGGAAAATAACAAAAAATATTTGAAATATACAAATGAAAAAAATTTTATTTCTTTCCTTTCTGTATTTTCATCGTATTAAAATGCGACTTCAGTTTTATCCTCCAAAGAAAAAATAACTGTACTATAAAAATTGTGGTGCCCAAAATTATATACGGTTTTCACAGTTGTAATGGTAATAGTCTACCTTTACTGATTTATCTATACAAACAGATAATTACGTTGATAAAGTCGTGAGCAAAAGCTTTCGTAAGTTGCGTAAGTTTATCATATGCAAAAAGGTTTACAGACAATACAATGGGACAACAAGAATAGAAGTGACAATTGGATTAAACAATAGCCTTCTGTATTGTGCCGGTACAAAATTTATAAGTACTGTAACAGTACATATTTGTTAAATCTGATGCTAAAGAATAGTACGTAAACATACGATAATAATATGATAATTACGGCACTCAAGCGGACTGATGTATGGTCTTATAGGCTATCGTTACAATTAGCTACAAGATTAGTTTTGCGAAAAAAACAATAACATTTAAAAAAAGGACAGAAAAAAAAAAGAGAAGATAAAAGACAATACAATAATAAAATCTATTGTATTGTCCTGGTGTAAACGTGCCATTATGAATTTTTCATTAATAATAGATGGCCTATTGGATCATTATATTTCAAATAATAAATAAGTTTCAGACTACATACTGCGATTTCTGAATCTTATATGAATCCATGAAGAAAAACCAACTTAAAAGGTAACATTAGAGAAACTAGATATTGTAACACAGCCTATAAATTGTCAATTGCGCGAGTGAGATGAAATAGTAAATGTCCAAAGCTAGGGACTGAGATAGAAAATCGTCACGACTCACTTCTCGTCCGAGCGAGTTTCGCTTTTAACATCCGAGCGACTGTTTTTGACGCAGCAGCGCAAATAAAGTGCGCAGGCAGTGCAACGATTATCACGTTCGCAGGCCACTGAAAAGTGATGTAAATAATACATAAAACTCTTATCATTGTAAACAAAGACTTTATAGTACTTATAACCCTTTTTTAGTCCAAAATTAACGTGTCGTGAAAGTTATTAAGCGTCATAATAATAAGAAATAGACGAGTGAAAAACTACGACACAAGTGACAATTGACTCCTGTAAAATAATAAAATGAATCCGTGATTTGTCGTCTATATACAAGACTTTGTTTTGTAGAGAGACTATAGTTTTTCAGAATAAAATATCTCAAGAGACTCCGTGTATTGGATGAACAGAAAGGCAAGTATGCCCTTTGTTAGGTCGACATCAAATCATTCGCAGGAGTCATTATCATTTTCTATTTAATTTTATTAAATTGCTAACACTATCGTAGATGCTACAAAAATAATAAAAATATATATAAGAGTTACGAAACATATTTGCGATATTTACGTCACACATAAATGCACCTTGATATACACCTTGTCCGAATAGTATGAAAACAAAAGCCAATTTTAGCGATTTGTAACTTTGTTGAATCGATAGCTGAAACCAGCATTTGAAAGTTTATAAAATATATAGGTACTAAGTTGTCCTTTACGTTCTTTGTTGTCGGATCGGTCAGCTGTTTTGTGCAAGGCGAAACGAAGTGGGGAGTATCTGGTCTAACCAGTCTCGCACGTAGCGATGTGTTCTATGTATCTTTAGTATAGGTATATAACTCGCTTTACAATTCCTACCTATATGTATAGCGAAGTGCAGCGAGTCCTTTATCGTGTCTCGAGCGAGAAATTGGCGCCTGTCTGACCCTTTAATTGTAAACACACGAGATTGGTCTCCGTGAGAACATAAAGAGTTCTGAGAGATTAAACTTGTCTCATAAATCGTTAAGCACCTATATATAATTCTATATCGTCGACTTGAACGTCGCGTATTGGTTTTTCGTAACGTAGGTCAGTTCTAAACAGTATATTTTCGAATATGCTTATGATTATTTGATTTATTAAAAGCGATCACGTTTTACAAAATTAGGCTGAATATATTCAATTATTATTAAACTCGGAATTAAAAAAAAACTTTCGACTGGTGGAACTATTACTGAAAATTTCTTATTAATATAACAGTAAATATCATAATTATTCGCCACCAAGGTACGAACATTCTAATCTCGTCATATGGGAGGCGTCTTGGCTATGCACATTGCATGTGAACGGCTTCCATTCCCATAATGCGATACAGAATTATGACGTCATAGCTCGCGAATTAGTAAATCTATTATGTCACCTGCATTTCCTATGTCTTAATATAGACTGACATGCATTCCATGGCATTGCTAACCTACTTTAGATTCACTTAAGGTAAGATTATATAGCTATTTTTTTCTTGCGTTTAAACTAATAAAAATATTTAATTATTAATGAAAATAAAATGTGCACCATGAATTTTCAGATCAATCTTTTTTTTTCTTACTTGTACTAGCGTCTTTGCTCGCGTTAAGGCAGATTTTGTTGTGTTGAGCAAGTTAAGAAATCTTTCAACTTATATTTCAATAGCTATACAACCTTCTTACAAATAATAAGATGATAAAGTTTTATATCGACGTATGAATGATATGTCGTATAAGATAGACCTCCATAGGTATAATCTAAATATTTTTATTTTGATAATACTCGAGGATCGAGGAGAAAAGTGTATCAATAGGAATGTAAATTAAATAACAGAAATAAAATTTCATAAAATTGATATAATGGGTATTGGTTTCATGTGGAACGGACATGACGAACTTGTAAATTGTTGATTCGAAAGAACTTTTAAAAGCCTGTTTGAGTTAAGTATATTTTGAGATTGAGTTCAGTTTGACTAGTAGAAAAGTAAGACTTGTTTTATTTTTAATCTTTTTAAATATTTACCGATACATATTTATTAAACTATTATCTCGCGAAAACCGACCTACAAAAATTTTATTTTATAACTTAGATTATAATGAAATTAAAATGTTTATATTCGGTTTTATTAAACAAATAAATTTTTCCTGTTTAGTTTTTTAAGTCGATTAGTTTTGCACACGGTAATAGCTAGTATTTCGTATTTTATATAAGGTAAAAAGTTTTAATTTACACATTTCTTCTTTAAATTTACATGTAATTATTATTATTATATATTTATTATTATATAGTTACTTATGCGCTTTCATTTAACTACAAAAATGTTTTTATAGTAGTGTATTCTAATAATTCAAAAGGACGTAAAATCCTACTTACTAATAAGATATATATTTGTGCTGCAGCTATCTTGATTTTAAGCCAATTAATCTTACCGAGAATAACACTTGTAAGTATTGCTTATAGATTAACATAATTGGATGTTGATAAGCAATAATGTTTCAACCCGCAAAAAATCAAATTAGGAGATATTGATGTATTCTTATAATGCGTCACGTATTTAACATGAAATCGAACCTTATATAATCGAAAGAAGCACGCAAAAAGTTCCTTAATTTAGTGTTTCGAATATTGAAGTGTTTTCATATTTTGAAATACACAATAATCACATATATTAGAAAAACTTATTATTAGATAAAGGTTTTGATTACACCTATGTACTTTTTATTAATAACATCTTTTATCAAAATAGAAAAGAAAAGACGGATATATGCTTCTTCAAACAAATTTATTAAGAATAGGTTTGACATCTGTAGTGCCATTTTCTCAAAATAAAGTCCGTGTGGCTAGACACAGTATTGCATATCAGCGTCCAATTGTTTGTAATTGCTTCTACGCCCGAAAGAACTTATTTATTAACATTCACAGGTTACGTATAGTTACCTAGACGACTGTTACCAGGTTACAGAGATGTTCTAAATCAGTTTTGAGAGTAAAGCTTACAATTGTCGATCCCGTCTTACAAGATATTTTCCTTCGAAGCACTTTCTATGTATTACGTATTAAAGGAAATCCTTTTACAATATTGAGATATATATTTTTTTGCTAATTTGAGTTTATAAGATAAAAAGGAAAATCCATCCCCAGGGAAATTAAGCGGTTATTCCGTTTTATGTTCTTCACTAGCTTATGTGTATGTACACATATATTTAGAAATACATACTCGTAGAAATTGTAGGTACACGTTTTTATATGGTACGGATTACCTTGATATAAATATAAACTCATCTGATTTAGACGACTTATATGAGCTGAAATAAATCAGTGGACCAAAGGTTGATTTTGACTAAATATTCGTGGAAATCTTTTGGTTATCACCACTGAACTTTAATGTGGTAATTTTTTTGGGTCTTCTTTTCGCGGGGAAAGTATCGCGAGGAGTGAGGACATCTGCATGTGTTAACTAACGTGATGTGTGTTTTTAAACTCCTATCAGAAGGAAAATTTCCTTAATAGGAGAAGGGCCTTTGCCCAGCCAGTCCAATTAGTTTATCACTTATTTTGATAAGACTATATTAATGTTAGTCACGTCTTTGTTTGTTAAAATTATTTCTGGAGACGATGATATTTTGAGTATATTAAATTAACCGTACCTTTCAATAGAAATAATAAAATTGCAATAAAAAATTCTACCAATTTATTATTTTAATGCGTCTTTATTGTAAGTTTCTTAAGAAGATAATTTTGTACGGTATATTTGATATAATTCAAATATGTCTGTTTTTATTTCAATTTAATGCTCCATAATTATTTGTATAAAATATATAGGTACATACATGTCATTTTCTATGCTAAACCATTATGAATTACAAGCATATAGAAGCCACAAACATTCAACTCTATGGATTCTTCTTAGCTTCTTCAAATATGAAAATTCACTAGTTATTATTTATACTTAAGTAATTCATTTTATTATAAATTTTTGTGGTTATTTTGAGATTCTAAAAATTTTATTCATTTTAAGATAAGGTATTAAAATGCTACCCCAAAATAGTACGTGAGAAACAATTTCAAAAATAAAATTAAATACACACATGTGTTTATTAACCAAATCGTCAAAAATTTTTAACGCCAAAAAACATCATATTCAAGCAATTCAACTTCACATTTTCAACGTAATATAATTTAAAATTTGACCATTAGTATTATAATTACATCGCAATATTATTGTTATATTGCTTTTGATTATTTGACAACGAAACTATTATCAGAAATTGGGATCCATTATCCATGTCTTCATAAAGCCCTATCAAGAATTGAAAAGTACAAGACATGTCTAAAGCAAGCAGCTTAGTGCGGCAGAATATCACACACGAAACATTTTATATTGTGGTTTCTGCAAACCGCCTATAAATTAAATTGTCCGCAATCGTTGCACGGTGAACATGCGGTTTCCCCTGGATGCCCGACACCGCACCGAGCACGTACCACTTCTCAGATTACGACCACTTGTATTGTTTTAATCTTTATATTTAGAAAGCGGAGTGCGACGAACTTTACTTTGTGCATGACACCTGAGACTTCGAGTGTATTCCGTGGGGTTTACATTAATTACTAGTCTTCTGCTAACTAGTCCAGAACGAGCTTGAAACTTATTAGTTGAATATTTAACGCGATAAAGACGAGACGGTTCAATGTAACTGGTAACTAACCAAAATGTTGGTCCGAATGAAACTTGTATAGTCTGATTTTTTTTACTTGTCTTATTTGGTAATAATACTCGGAACGAAAATCACGAATTTTCAAATGTTGTTTTACAATATAACTTTCATTTTAATAAAATGATTCAGTTCAATCATTTTATCGATTATTTGCCATCTGTAAATACTACGTGTGTGTAAATAAAACGAGTAAAGAAAAATAGACTATAATAATCTTTTCTAGTCTTCAAAGATTAATCATAAAAATATACTGAAACTCTCTTACTGTGTCGCTATTTCACCCGCGACTAATTTCAGTGTTTGTCTACGGATTTGCAGATTGGTGACGTTAACGGTTATTGCTCTGCTCCCCGACGTCGTTGCGTGATATTTTATAGCCCATAATCTTTCTCATTAAACAACCTATCTAACGCAAAATGAATTTTTCAAAAAACACTTAAAAAATTCTAAAAATATACGTAACACGTTACACCAAACAAATTCAGCATCGGACTTGCGTCGTGTTAGAATCTTAGATAAGTCACAAATAAAATATATTAGAATACAATTTTGTAAATAGATTTTTCTTAGACGTTTGAAATAAGGATGAATAAAATAACAATATATACGTTTGTGAATTCGTAAGGGAATATAATGGAGTTCATTGCATGGATACTTACTCAATTTCGCGCTACGCTTTTAAATAAAATAGAATACGTATCTTTTTCATAATAGAGTAAAATAAACCTTTGTCAGAGTCGGGACAAGGCAGTACCCTCGTTGAATATTTACAACGTTCAAAATCTTTCAGAAATTGATATTTTTCTTTATAATAATATGTAAATATTCAGTATTTCTCAAAGGCGTTTTTTATCAGTTTTAAATATCTCCCTTAATACTGCATCAAAATTGATTACATACATATATACATATTACAGATAATTTTTTTCTGACGAAAATTAAATTAATATCTCAAAATAATGTTCTCATTAAAATTATTATACCACTTTTAAATTATTAAGTATATAAACTTTAGAAAGAGGTAGAACTAGTTTGGCTTATGTATGGTGTCTTCTCTGTCATTCACATATATGTGACATTTAGACACTGACTTTTCAGGCTTTGCTCAAGCATTTACATAATATATAGAGATGTAAAATATAACGTCCCACAATATTACACAGGCATCTAACATAAGACGAAATCAATAAACAAATTAAATTATTCAGTGTTCATAAATATTTTGTTAATATTTAAGCATGTCTTGTAATAATTGTACAAATAATTAGAATTATAGTTTCATAGTCATTGACGTTTTGTACATAGAAATAATATTTTGTTCATTTCAAAATTAAATCTGAATTAAATTTATAATTTTTATTTTTTAATTGTTTTTTTGGTAAATCTGTAAAAGAAACACCGACACAATAAAAAATAAGAGAGATAAGATAATAAATAAAACAGAATAAAATGATAATATCTACTTAGATTAATATGTAAATTTTGTGACGCAGACTAAAGTGTAATGGTGCCTACGCTCTGATGAAATTTATAACATTTTTAAAAATTGGTTTTTACAATTATGTTTTAATTTTTTATTCAATTACTATAATAAACAACAGTTTTAACAGCTCTTATAAATACCGAATTATTTGTTTAAATTACTTATTATTTATTACGAAATTAGCTTACGAAAAAGCTAATTTCGTTGGACAGGGATGTCAATAGACTCTTTCTAGAAGGCTCGATGAGTAATATTTTCTGCCGCGTATAGTACGCTTAATATTTTTTAATTAAACTAACAGTGCAAAGTTTTTCGCGGTTCACTTAGTTAACTTTTATTTAAATGGGCGTCGGTGGGTTGTTTATTTCCTTGAATTCGTTTTAATTAGTTTCCTTTAATACGACGGACCTTATAACGTTAAAAATGCTGAAAAACGACTAGCAGCATAAAAATAAAATTTAGCATTTAGGTCTGGTAGTTATAACCATTTTAAAACAATATTGTATACCACATACAATATTCTTTGTCATACTATAACATTATGTAGAGGTCAGATCATATTTGTTTCTTGATATCTCATATTAATTGATCGAATGGATAAATAGTAATTTAACGAAAATGTATATCGAACCATATATTTTAATAAAATAAACGACATGTATTTCTTGCTTACCAATTTTATTATTTCTGAATAGCACTTAATTTAAAATTAACATATTCACGTGACGAGCTTTTTATACTTTGATGTTCGACTCTATCATTTGTCGTAATTTCATTGCTTTCAATGAATACATTATTTAAATAAATGCATCCATGTAATGAGGTCTATTTGCTTCCGAAGTACGTTAATATTTATAAACATCAACGAAACGGCTGGTTGATTTTACGTTCTCTGAAAGTAGGACATCTAATCTTCGAGCTTCCTCTTGCAACATACCTCCTAGATGTTCATTACGAGGTGTTACTTTACTGGTAATAAAAGTCAAACATCACATGTGGGTGAATCGTCTCGATTGGAAATGTCTGTGTTTCGTGACGATTGAATTCGCTTGATATAACGTAAGTACTTGTAAAGGTTAATACCATTAGGGCGTGATGCTCGAATAGTTTCGATGTGTTTAAAGTTTTTGAGAACGTTTTCTTCTCATCGTTGGTTTTGTAAAAAAAAGTTTTGACAAATTAATGAAAGAAAGAAGTAAATATCGATATAAATGAACTGCCGGTTCTTAAAGATATGAATAAAAAAAATATTTTTCCGTAAAATTTTCTTGTCTTGGTTTAGACTGTAAAATTGTGTATTGTATATTGGTCGATTTGTTAGTGCTATTTTAATAAAATATATCAACTTCTCAATCTTTGAAACATTTTAGAGACAAAAATGAAAAAATCAGTACTCTTTTGAGAAAATCTAAAAGCTATTACGGTAAATAGTTTAGTTGAAGATTTTCTATTCTATTTTATTTTTTTTGTAGAACATTTCAATAAATTGAAGTTTCTCAAGAAGCAAAGCGTTGGCGTCACTATTTCAGATCAATTTGCTTATTGCTCTGAGAACGGGAATTGAGCGATGCCTTCGGTCGTGACCATCACTCGTCTTGACAGACATCGGCTGTAATGTATTGAACGTAACGGCTCCTTCACACCAGAGACTTATGAACGCTTCGCAAACCGTGGCAAGGAAACTAATGGATGAGCGAGTGATTGTAATGAACATACACTTAAAAAGCTTAGGTTTAGTGAAGCACGTATTCAAATATATGTCAAGTTAACTTTTCATTTAAAAATTATCTCGACAGACTAACAAATGACAGATGTTTCCAGCCATGAAAGCTCACTCATTTATTGAAATAGTTACCGTGAATCTGTCTTGTACCGTCGTCGTATAGGTTTTATATAACGTTCATCTTGAAAATATTGCAGTGAAGTAAAGTTATTGAACGACAGCATGTGTGGTTAAACAAACTTTTTACTGTAACTATAAATATATTACTATTAGACAAAGGCCTTGTCTATTAAGAAAAAAAAAAATAAGAGCCTAATTCAACACGCTGATTTATTGCGGAATTGACAGATGCATTTGTGTCAGAAGTTCCCCCGACACAAGCTTGGTTTTATCACGATGCGTTCCTTTACCGGCGACCACGAATTTAAACACAAACAACAAGGTCTTCTCGGGTCAACAAACCTACTTAACTAAATCTCAGCAGAAACGCTGTGAATCTGAAATTGCCTTAGCACGTCGTACGCTCGCCACCATCGCGTCAGTCTGATCTATTTATCGTGTCTCTGATATGCAAAACGCCAGTGTGAAAGGTCTATAGTGCTAGCATCTAGATGGATCTAGCTCGGATCAGTTTATTACCAAGTGATACTAAATTCATTGCGCTGAATATTAGATGCAACGCTTTGGATTTATTTATTAGAACTTTATTGATAATAATGATACGTTTACGTGTATTTTAAAAGTAGTATTTCTTATTATGAGTACAAAGTAAAGTTGGTAAGCCTTAAAAACTGTTATATAATATTTTCGTTATAATTTGATTAAATAAAGAAGAAAAATATTTTATAAAAAGCGTTGGATATATCTAAGTTCAACTTTGAACCAATAAAAAAATAAAAATAAATCATAATTCCTATTGATAAAGTATTTCGCATTATTAAAACGATAAACGAGTCACGTTGGATTAAAAAAGAAATGAAAATAGATAAAATTTCATTTATAAAACAGACAAAATATACGTTACTGTCAAAAGATGACTGACTTGTCTATGGACCCAAAACCCCTGTCAAAAGTGATTCGAATTACCTAGATGAAATACATAAATGAAACCCATTTTAATCTTCTATCTCTAACCTTTACAAATATTCTTCCATCAACATGAACATGATATATTTAAAATCGCAAATATTGCTGTTTCATGATATTTGATGCTTTATTTATCATCTCACAACGAAGCATATGTAAATTGACGTTGAGTTATTTATGTATCTCGGTGGTATTTTAAATGTACCTGCTATCAGTAACGCAAATTGTAATCTATATCTATATCTATATCTATACTAATAATAAAATTCTAGAGGGTCGATGTCTGTACATGGAAGATATATGAAAAAAAATCTTACTGGGGGCCTTTACCAACGCAATAGAACCCAAAACAAAGATTTTTAGAATTCTTATCTGTTTGTCTGTTTGTCTGTTTGTCTGTTTGTCTGTTTGTCTGTTTATCTGTGCGTTTGTGCACGCTAATCTCAGAAACGGCTTATCCGATTTAGATGCGGTTTTCACTAATATATTGTAGTAAGCTTCACTTAACATTTAGGGTTTGTTTCATGTCAATCGGTTCATAAATAAAAAAGTTATGTCAATTTAAGGGTTCACGTCGAACATTATTTTGTACTTTTTACTAAATGCATGAAAGTACATACATATATACAGTACTTATATCAAAAAATACATTTTTAAATTTTTGTCTGTCAGTCTGTCTGCCTATCTGTTTGTTCCGACTAATCTTTAAAACGGCTAAACCAATTTTATGGTACTTTTACTTGCAGTTAGCAAATGTTATAAGAAGTGACTTAGGCTTACTTCTATTTTAGATATTTTTAATCTATACATATAAAAAAAATTCTAACGGGTCGCTGTCTGTACATAGAAGATATATTAAAAAAAAAAAAACAAATTATTTGGGCCTTTACATACGCAATAGAACCCAAAACAATAATTGTTAGAATTTTTGTCTGTTTGTCTGTTTATCAGTGCGTTTGCGCCTACTAATCTCAGAAACGGCTTATCCGATTTAGATGTGGTTTTCATGATTATATTGCAGTAAGGTTCACTTAACATTTGGTGTTTATTTAATTTCAATCGATTCATAAAAAAAAAGTTATGTCAATTTAAGGGTTCACGTCGAACATTATTTTGTACTTTTCACTAAGTGCATGAAAGTACATACATATATACAGTACTTATATCAAAAAATACATTTTTTAATTTTTGTCTGTCAGTCTGTCTGCCTATCTGTTTGTTCCGACTAATCTTTAAAACGGCTGAACCAATTTTGATGGTACTTTTACTTGCAGTTAGCAAATGTTATAAGAAGTGACTTAGGCTTACTTCTATTTTAGATATTTTTAATCTAAACATATAAAAAAATTCTAACGGGTCGCTGTCTGTACATAGAAGATATATGAAAAAAACAAATTATTTGGGCCTGTACATACGCAATAGAACCCAAAACAATAATTGTTAGAATTTTTGTCTGTTTGTCTGTTTTTCAGTGCGTTTGCGCCCGCTAATTTCAGAAACGGCTTATCCGATTTAGATGTGGTTTTCATGATTATATTGCAGTAAGGTTCACTTAACATTTGGTGTTTATTTAATTGATTCATAAAAAAAAGTTATGTCAATTTAAGGGTTCACGTCGAACAGTATTTTATGCTTTTCACTAAAGGCATAAAAGTATATACATTACTTACATCAAAAAATCAATTTTGTAATTTTTTGTCTGTCAGTCTGTTTCTTACGACTAATCTCTGAAACAGATGAATCAAATTTGATGGGAATTTCACAAGCAATTAGGGAATGTCCATTAATCACGTGAGGTCCAGAAAGGGAGAGGAGATGGAAGAAGAAATTCACGAAAGTCTAAAAAGTTCTTCAAAACATGACGTATTTAATGGCTAATATTATAAGGATTAACTTTAGCTACTTTTTTTAATATGTTTATTTTAATGAATAAGTAAAAAAGAGAATTACGCGATAACAAAATATTGTAGAAACCAATAAAATAGTGAACAATTTCCGATTTAAGAAGGGAAGGTATAAAAATAAATAAAATTGATGTCTGTTTGTAATTTTAAATTAATGCATATTAAAGTATACACGGTACTTACAACAAAATTACCAATCTTAAAATTTTTGTCTGTCTTTCTGTCACTCAATTTTTTTCGGCTAATATCTGAAACAGCTGGACCGATTTTGACGAAACTTTCACTGCTGAAAGCTAATGTAATAAGGAACAAAATTGAAACCAATGAAAAAGTGAACAACATCTAATTCAAATATGGAAGATATATGTATATTATATAAATATAATAATTTGGAAAATAATATATTTACCGGGTAATTTTTTTACTGGATATGATAGACTAAAATCCGAAACTATAAACAATAGCGAAAAATAAAGAAGTAACAGAGCCGATTTTAATAAAAACTAAAACTATTTCATTAGTTTTTTGAAAAATAAATTCTCCTAGCCAGAAACGAACACGTTGTTTTTGGAAAAAATTAACATTCTGTATGATTGCATCATTTGATACTGTCACATATTATAAGAATCAACTTCAGAGAGGTATTATTATATAGTTAACTGCAACAAAAAGAAAGGGCAAATTTTTTACAAAATTCTATCAAATTCATACATTAATTAAATCTTTTGTAATTCTTCAAAAAAACGATCATACCTAAAAGTGAAATTTTTAAATTATAACGGGATGTTGTAACACTAATAGCGGGTGAGTACAATAGCCGAGTCCAGTGAAATGTAGATTTTCAATAAATTGATTCATCTTTTTAGGAATAATCTAAACCTACTTAGGTAACGGAGTAGGTGACGGGGACCAAAACAAACGTCACATTGTATCTACTTTGTATAGCTCACATAGAAAAAATAGACAAACATAAAAGAAGTTACTGTGAGTTATTCATTTTATATATTTTTGATATTCTTTACACTCTTCCTTACTTTAGTAGGTGACTAGCATTTTGATGCAAATAAACGAATCGTTCGAAGTTATGCAGACTTTTTTTCTAAACTTACCGGGAGCCGTGATTTAACCCACATATTTGATATGTATATTTAATATATATAGAATCGATTACTTAACTTCTAATTTATGTATAGATTTAATGTTATTTTGTTAAAAAATAAATCTTTTCCTAAAACTTTCCAAAAGTTGATTCTTACAAGTGACACTATTAGGTAGGTGGTGCAATAATACAGAATGTATTTTTTTTTAATTAGTGGGTTCAATTCCAGGTCAGGAGAATCATGAAATTAAAAAAACTTATGATGCAGTTTTAGATTTCTTAAAATCGGACACGAGACTCCTTTAAGTATTTTTCGCGATTCCTTAAAGTTCCGGATATGGCCTATCAAGCCCAGTTAAAATAGTCACCCGATATATAATACAAGGAAAACCTCGGCGAGAATATACTGGTATACAGTCGAAATTTTAAAGACTAGCACAAAACACTTTTCTTCAACATTTATAGTGAAAACCGTGGAGGAATATCTGAATTAGAGTCTGCTTATAAATACAACCAGAAAGTACCCAAATCCAAAGTAAGAAGCTCCTTTCTTGAGCAACACCGCAGACTATTATAACCTTGCTTTGCAGGAGACATGCCAAGCATTCTGTAATCCACGCGAACGAAGTCGCGGGCACAGCTAGTAAATTAATAAAAATCGCTGAATATACCTAGTGGTGGTATAAAAATAATGTACACTAACGTTTTCGTGTTTGTATTTGTTGTTTGACTGCAGAGTAATTGAATTAAGTTTGAAACACATTACCGGATGCAATTTACAATCATGATTCATGGACAGGTTTAATAATAAACTCCGTTATTTCTCAATCGATTTTTTTTTATAATAGTAACACTGGAATTAGTATGCCATCCACGTAAACGAATTGCGTATTTTACTTTTGAAGTCGGTTTATCTTTTTTTGAAGTCTAAGTTATATTTACATCCTAATTAGGACTATGATACGCTCTCAACAAGGCCCTCAACATAGTATAATGTTGCCTTAATGAGAATAAGATTTTCCACGGATGTCGGCCCGTTTAAAGCCACATCCGCGATTTGCCACGGGATATGTCGATGTTATTGACCAGAGGCCTAATTTTATATAACTTAAAATTGTTCAAAACGTCCTAAATTTGAATAGTTAAAAGAAGTGTTTTAGTACAAAAGTCAGAAATGAAACTGTCAGAATGTAGTATGTATGTTTTTATAGCTTTACACAATTGGCACTCTGGTTTTAAGGCACTAACGCTCGGACTTGAAATTTTTGATAATGTTAAATAGGTGACGCAGTATCAGAATACATCAATGTCTCCGAATTTGTCTTTTTGTGAGTGGACACATTATTTCTGATCAGCATCCATGTATGCAGACTAGCTGTGTCCCGCAGATGTGAACATTTTCAAAATAAAAGTAACCTAAGTTACATTATAACATTAGCTATCAGTGAGTGAAAGTCCCGTCAAAATCACACGTCCCACCGGAGATAAGCGGGAACAAACAGACAGCGATACGAAAAAAATAAAACTTGTGTTTTTTATATAAGTACCGTACACATTTTCATAAGCATCTTGTTAAAAGATGTTAATTTGAAATTACAAACAGTCACTTCAATTTTATTTATTACTAGCAGTTCCTCGCGGCGTTGCATGCGTATACTTTAATACCCCACTAGCAGAACTATAAGAGATGATTTTTGAATTAGGGGTTATAGATATTTATTTTTTCATCCTAAGAAATAGTTATGCTTAGTTTAAGGATAATCGGCTAAAAAATAAAATTTAGTCCATTTAAACTTCACCACCTCTTTGCAGTTCAATAGGGGATGATATTCGTGCGTTTTATGGTTCACATTTTATTACTATCACCCAGAAGTATGTGTATTGAATTTTAAGTTAATATGAGCATGGAATAAGATTTTCCATATAAATATTTTTAACCCTTTTTACCCTCTTAGGGGTGGAAAATCGGAAAACCTTTTCTTAGTGAAAAGGGACCTACTGCCAAAATTTCAAGTTTGTAACCCCAGCTGTTTAGGCTCTGCGTTGACGAATCAATCAGGACAAGTAATTTTATATTATAGACTAGCTTTTGCCTGCGACTACGTCCGCGTTTTCGTCGTTTTTCGTAAATAAGTAGCGTATGTCCTTCCTCAGGGTTCAGTGGTTTTGATGTGACAGACAGATCGTATTTTGGTAGAGAAATATAATATGTCAATCCCCATTACTTGATTTCTATGATTTTTTTTATTGAATAGGTAATAATGTTAACTTTTTTAAATTAGGGATGAGTGAGTATTATAAACGTAAGAGTAAACAAATATATTCAGAATGCTCCGAACTGCTAAGCTATTAGGAGTTACACGTGTTATTGTGAGTCAACCATAATAGACATATGCTGTTGCGGGATATTTTTTAGAAAATTTTATGTAGAATATTTCTGTGATACATAATTTCTATGTAACTTTAACCATTAAGTCTGCATACGCGACGGAAGCTTAAAAATTGGAGTAACGTCTCCCGTTTTCCCAAAGTTTCCCTTCACTTCTCTGCTCCTATTGATTGTAACGTGATGAAAAGTATACTATAACCTGCCCAGAAGTATGAAGAATAATTATACTAAGTTTCGATAAAATCCGTCGAGTAGTTTTTGTTTCTATAAGGAAAATACAGACGGACAGACATACAGACAAAAATTTTGCTGATTGCATTTTTGGCATCAGTATCGATCACTAATCACCCCCTGATAGTCATTTTGAAAATATATTTCATGTACAGAATTGACCTCTCTACAGATTTATTATAAGTATAGATAGATCGCGTATGGTCTCGACTATAAGCCACGTCCGACAATATGTTTCAGGGTTATATCCTGAAAGTACTTTATAGTTGTAATAAAGTTGCACAATGCCTTACGTAATTCAACCAATGAAAAGCGTTCACCTGCTGTTTTTGTATTTCAACCATTGTTCTTGAAATGTTTTGTCGCGTAACTCCTGAGGTCGTGACTTGTGGGAAAATATTTTTCATTAACGTTTACCATTATTGTATTTGGTCTTTCACAAAGCTGTAATATATTTACCTAAGAAGATAATGTTACCAAGTATTATTTGTGTTCGAATGTCCTATTGTAATATTCAATAATTGAATGTTATATTAAATGATAATGGCCGTTGGTTATTGATTAAAGATTGAAATATAACAAAAATATAAAAAAGGTTAAATGGCTTTTAAATGTTTCGTTATTATACCCTTAAATGTATGGTGTAACATAAATAAAACGCTCATTCAAAGCCTATTGTCGACTAAAACTTTTAGTAAACGTGTAACTTGCCTGTATTTTTATGAATTAAAAATATCATGCACTTACGGATTAAATTCTAAAATAATCTATGATCGGATAAATTATCAATGATGGCAGCCCCGTATTTCTTTTTGTTGATATGTTTGTATACACATTTGTGTCTTTTCAAAGTTTTTTTTTAAATATACTTACACAAACACTTCATTCATCGGTTGGCATATCCGCAAATAATTTGGCCGAAATTCGCTTCGGTATTCGCTTTGTGCGTCATCGCCGTCGTGTTTATTGGACAAACAATTCAATTTTTTTTTATTAGTGATGTGACCTGAAATTGGACCATCAAAATACTTCAGTTATAAACAAGCGTATTATGTATTTTTTTTTTCTTAATATAGTTTATAAAACATGTATTTATAATCTAAATATACCTGATATTTAAATATATATATAAATCAATTACCGTGCATTAGTAGTAGTAAAAACTCGAATATGGCTCGACTGATTCCATTTTTTTTGTTTTGTTCGCCTCAATACTGATGGTTGGCGGGTTATAAAAAAATAAATCCATAGAAATAGTTGAAAATAAAATAGTCACAATTGTTGATAGCAGATGGCATAAAGATCACCAGCTCATCTAAAAGTTGCAGGGTTAATTTGTTTGAACACACTTATCTTAGAAACTACTCTGATTCTACAAGTCCGATTTGTAAAAAAAAAAAAATTCATTACATAGTTTGTTCATTACGTAAGGAAAGTAGATTAACCCGAAGAGGGTTATAGTCTAGATCAGCGTTTCTTAACCTTTGACAGTTACGAACTTTTAGAAAATCCAGTACAATTTCAACGACGGGGTTCTTTAAAATTTTATTAACAGTAAGTTTCTGATAATTTATTTTAGTCCTGCAAAAATAATTTTCATAGAAATGAAAAATACTGTGCTAATGTTGGTGCTGCCTTTTTTGCAACGAAATTAGAAATAATTTGATTTATGTTACTATTTAGATGTAGTATCAAATTGAATTTCTATTGTAATTTGTTTTTGATGTACGAGAATACAAGATCGGAGAATGCCTTTTCACAGAAGTATTTGGCGAGATAAGGCATTTATTTATTCATAAAGGTATAAGATAAGACCGCGGATTCTCATTCACACACTCGCGGAACCCTACGAGTCCACGGACGACAGGTTAAGAATCGCTGGTCAAGGTCATAACTGGTCAACTGACACAAAATCGTTTTTGTAAAAGTTCATCGATTTCGAAGAAAGCCCATTTGTTAAAAGTATGAAAAATCACAGTCGATTTATTTTATTCGACTTTAATTTTTTATCTTTCGTGATTATTTTTATAGCTATTTGTAGACTTATTTATCAAATAAGTAAAGATCACAAACTCCAAATACCTGATTCTGTGGTAATTTTGTAGAGATAAATAAACAATTTAAAC
This sequence comes from Hypolimnas misippus, assembly GCA_037950945.1. Taxonomy (NCBI): domain Eukaryota; kingdom Metazoa; phylum Arthropoda; class Insecta; order Lepidoptera; family Nymphalidae; genus Hypolimnas; species Hypolimnas misippus. The sequence goes on from JBBEEQ010000006.1 coordinate 11,340,170, forward strand.
ACTTAAATTGTTTATTTATGCGTTTTAAAGCCCTTCGATCCTCTGGTTAATTTAACATCTAATAACGGTTTCCTTGACGCGAAATAACGTGGAATGGCTTTTTGTAATTCCCTCGGTATAAATAAATCTCTTGAATGCCTTTTCGAGCGTCCGCATGGCACCACTCGAATGAAAAATATTGAAAACTAACGCGGTTTCACTTGCGTTTACAGTAACCACTTCGCTGCCTGTGAGTCGTAGCGTGATGTAATCTAACTTATAGAAAAAAAAATGAAGATTTTTAAGTCTCAATTATTTACGATGCACCTCGTAGATTTTCTCGACGCGACGTCAAAACTTTTCACGACGTCATAATACGTAACGTGTTTTGCTACTTGCATAGTTGGTTAGAAAAAGCATATTCATTAAAAAAGCAAAGTTTTGTAAGCAGAATACTTCTGCTGAGTATTTCGTTTGCTTGTCTATAAATAACTTCATTGGCTGTTGATATCAGGTTCTTCGCCTGAAGCTGCGCTCGGGTCGATTGCAACTCTTCCGGCAAGTAGGTCAAGGTATTGTGAAGAAGCTATTTTAGGGTTCCGTGACTTGAAATGAAAAACAAACTTCCGTTTTTCAACGACAAACATGGTAGAACTTATTTGATTACTTAGTAGTTCACCTGTCTGTTTGTAAAGATTTTTTCTCAGGAGTTGCTAATATAGACTTTACTTTTCTACGTGATTAAAATGAACGTAAATGTTAAAATATACTGTATATTTTCCTATTCATGCACAAAAAATACTAAATAAATAATTAAATAAAATAAAGTGTAAAGTACAAGTAAGTTCTTTTAATTAATTTCCTTTGACATGTGATTTAGAAAATTTTTAAGAGTGTAAGTCTTATAGAATATTAAAAATCTTTAATTTTATATGGAAAATTACCAGTAATGAACTCGTCGTTTTGCGCTCAATTCGTCTTTTAGCGCGTCTCCGCTGTAAAGGAAACTGGAAAGTACTTACTAATGTCCCATTATACCTCCTTTATTATGTTTTCTTTGTTTAAAACTATTGGAAACGAATGGCATTGGAAATTGGTCGAGTTGATCTAGTGGTTAGAACGATCGATCTCAACTGGTGATCACAGGTTAACACCCCAGCTAGCACCGCTGAGTTTTCAAGAGCTAAATTTCTTTTTATATTCATCTCGGCGGTGAAAGAAAAATTCATGAAGAAAATCCTATATTCTGACACGTGTATAATTGTATTTTCCTCCACCCCGCAGCAGTGCAGCGTAGGCCTTTGCCCAGCAGTGAGATATTTATACTGGCGGTTACGTTCCTTTTTTTTTTACTATGGTATAAAGTTTATTTTTGGTTTTCTTAATTGTACACATTTAAGTATCTGATTACATCATATTAAGCTGATTTAATACATGCAAAAGAATCTTCTTTATTGAAATTGGTTAAAAAGCTACAGAACTACAAGCTCAGAGCCCTATTATTCATTCTTTATGTTTTGACTTATTTCAAAAAAGTTCAACAACGTCTTCATCATTAGAAAGTTATATCATTAGCGAAGGTTTCCACAGGACTTGATGAACTATTCATAAAGTTTGTCGAAAACTTAGTTGATGGAATAAAAATATTTCAAATATTGCGACAAAAATATAGATCCTCCTATGATTTCTAAATAATGGTATTTTATTATAAGAGTTTGTTAGTTTAAAACAAACGGTAACTTCTAAAATTTAACTAACTTTTAATAAAGGGCAAACTTTGTTTATACTAACTTATGAGTAGGTATCACATTACCAACATTTTAGAGCGTTCAACTTGAGTTTCAAGATAAATTGCGAACAAGTAAATACTTTTATAGTCAGAGTTAAAACAATTAAATGTTGAGTTTAGTTAATGAAAGCGTTGCACTTAAAAACAATATTATCTCTGCGCTAACTAAGGCTTTGTTCAGATGGCAATATTTTGTTTATAAACTCAGGTGAGTATTCATGAGAATCAATGGTTGCAATCCAAAAATTTTAGAAATATTTAAAATGTACTTAAATAATTACATTTTTTTTCTCTTATTTAACTCGAGCTTCCGAGAAATATGCAATAATTTCCCACAAACTATTTTACTTAGTACTAAAAATACTAGCTAAAATCGTGAATTGGTACCTATATGTATCGTATTTTCGATTGTGTCGAATAGGACAAATTAGTTCGTATTTGTGGGAAGTTTCGGTAATTTCATAATAAACAAAGTGCTGGTTTTATGTTATAGCAACATGATCAAAGGTATTATTTACCTCCATTTGTACTCTCCCATACGCGATATACCCGGTGAGACTCAGGGTCTTTGTAGCTTTAGACATTACTCTTGCGTCTGTATTGATAGGGTATATTATTCAAATCAATCTTTGGTTTATGGCTTTTAGTTGTGCCAATTAGACACATGTTATTTCGGGAATGTCACGTGGAATGGAGAAAACACGAAGGCGATCGGTGGGTAGGGTATATTATGCTACGAAATTATTGATACCCCCCGACTTTCGTTATTTATTATTAGAAAACGTTTTTGAGGGTTTTTTGTTTGTTAATAAAAATCACGTCCAATCAAGATTCAATATATCTATCTCCAACGTATATGAAAAGCATAAAAATGTCGCAAAGGCCACACGGTAAATTCCATACGTTTATTAAAAATAGCCATATAATTATGTGGTAATTACGTTTTCATAAAAAAGTATAACTACTTCACTAGAATCGCTTACATAGTTGTAGGTCGCTATGAAATTTACTTTACTGGGTTAACATTGAATGGGTGATGTCTTACGTAAATATGGCGTAATAAAAATAAGTACATATAAGGGTACCAAGTCTAAAACGAAAATTGAACTTGTTGACGTCCAAAGATGAAGTATTGGTTACGTAGATTTTTCAATTGTATAGTTTAGTTTAAAAATCAAAATAACTGGAATATGTCATTCATCATCATCCAAGTAAACTAAATCACGTATTTTCCTTTTGAAGTCGGTTCCTTTTTTTAACCGACTTCCAAAACTTTGGACTTGTTTTAATGTAATTTCACTGATTACTCGAAAACGGCTGGATCGATCGAAATTATTCTTTTTGTTGTTTGAAAGTGTATACTTCCAGATTGCATTTCGTCTTTGTATCCCATTGAATTTTCATCAAAATCGGTTCAATGGTTTGTTTAAAATCAAAATAGCTGGAATAAGTATATCATTCAAGAAAACAAAATTCTGTATTTTGCCTTTAAAATTAATTCTCTTCTTTTTTTTTTTTAAAAAAAAGTCTTATTTCAAAATAAAAAAGCGTCATGTGAAACTGGCCCAAGAATTCTAGCCAGATGTTAGACCAACAACCTCACTAGAAAGGTTAATGTATAAAATCACCTGTTAGACTTCACCTGCGGACTTAATTATTTAGAAACGTGTAAGAAATGTGAATACACTAATTAATAATGTTAACTGACGTATGGTGTTTGACCTTTAATAGTTCCGAATAGTTTTATTATTATATCATAAACGGTTTCGACGATTTCGTGGTAGTTTTCATAATTTGTTATATATATAAGATTGTAATGTGTATTATGTCATTATATATCTACCTAGGGCCAAAGAAGTCATAATATAAGTAAATTAATAAATTATAAATATTAGCTAAAAAACGCAACTTTTTATTAATTTAGAAAAATGATTTAAGAAAATAAAGCCGATTAACGATTTTTAGCATAGTGTTAATAATCTATCTTTAAACCAAATTCAGTCGGATCAACGTACATATTTCTCGTGAAAATAATTGTGTCCATATATATATATTTTTTTTTTCAAATATATATAACCTTAATATATAAATACTTTTTACATTACGTAAATATTTAGAATTAAATATTTCTCCTCTTACTTTTTTGAAGTCACTCAAAAATACAAAGAACCAATTTTAAGCGTATTGTAAACATAACAAATTTAAAATAAATTAACTTAAGAAAAAATCCTTACATTGAAAGTTTTACTGGTCTTCTTTGATCACAATAATTTGAAGAATGTATTTCAGATCGTGCGAGAACCTGTATGCAGAAGGTATGTTTCTGTTCATTCATTGGTGTAAAATCTCACTTAAATTTTCTTGTTACAAAGTAATGAAAGTCCTGAACTAAAATGCACATAAAGAAAAGGTTATTTATGTCTTAATACGTCTAAAATTAGAACGTGCAACCATGAAAGTTGCTGACTGGCACTCAAGTCTGCGCTAGAATAAAATCGCTCAAAGTCGACAACCCCTCAGAGAGAAATCATAAAGCTAGCTAGCTACATCTCATTTAATTTGTGCCCTGAAAGTTTACTACGATGTAAGAAGGTACATATGTTTTACGCCACTAGCTTGTTACAACTTAAAGCACTTACTTATTGTCTTTTTGTATTTTCACGTCAAATTTATAAATTATACGCTCATACCACGGCCATAATTGGATCCTGATAAGCAATAATGTGCCAACACAAAAAAGTCAAATTCGGAGACATTGATGTATTTTGATAAAGTGTCAATTATTAAACATTATTTAAAATAATTACAAATCATTTGAACTAAATAAGTAAGGAAAAAGTTTCTCAACTTAATGTTTCGAATTTCAAGTGCGTTTTATTATAGTTTTATTATATTTTGTAATTTATACAGTAATTTCATATATTTTTGAAAACCTATTAGATAAAAGTTTTCTTTATATAATTTACCTATTATATCTTTTTTTTATTTGACTTTGCCTTTTATCAAAATAAAAAAGAAAGGATGGATATGTTCTACTTCAAATATATTTTTTAAGAATAGATTTAACATCTTTAGACGCCATTTTCTCAAAATGAAGTCCGAGTAGCTTGAAATAGTATTTTTTATCAACGTAAAAAAAAAAACAAAATATTCTTACTTTTTAGGGTTCCGTACCCAAAGGATGCTAACATGACCTTATTAATAAACCTCCGCTGTTCGTCTGTCAGCGGGCTGAATCTCATGATCCCTAACAGGTAGAGAGTTAAAATTTTCACAGAATGTGTATTTCTATAGTCGCTAGAACAAAAAATAATAAAAACTGATTAAGTGTGACTTGTACGTGAAAAATTATTCATTTCTACCCGAAACTTTAGCGACATCTAGTAGCAAAAATTTTAATTACAACGAACGTAAAATACCACAAAAATTACTTAAATTACGATGATAAACCCTTAGAGTGCGAATTAAACTCGCACTTGATCAGTTTTATTTAAATGTTAACGCGAACGTGCTTATAATGTCGCCCGAATAAAAAAATCGATTTTATTAAATAAATAGTCGACTTGCGTCGTAATTGAATTACTCGTAATAATAATCGATAGAACATCACCACAAGCTTCGTTATAAAGAACTGTCAAAGGGAAAATTATATGAAAAAATATGGTGTATAAATTTCCTTTGAAGTTATAATTTTATTTAAAAATATGTTGATATAAAAAATACTAAAAGATTAAATTAAAAATTGATATGGTTTTAATTAGCTGTCAAATAAAATTGTACTAAATATGAAAAAACACACAACTTAAAGCCATTAACCAAAGAATTGAATTGAATTGATGAAAAAAAAAGATATATGGACCGTGATAAGCAATACTGTGTCAAGCCACACGGACTCCGTTTTGAGAAAATGGCGTCTAAAGATGTCAAACATGTGCTTAATAAATTTGTTTAAAGACGTATATATACATCTTTTCTTTTCTATTTTGAAGAAAGGTATAATAAGTTAAAAGCAGATTGATATATTTAATATATTATCTAATGAAAAGTTTTTCAAATATTTAAGATTATCGTATAAATTGCAAAATTCGGAACGCACTTGGAAATCGAAACAATTAATTTAGAGACTTTTTTCCTTACTTATTTAGTTTATATGACTTTTGACTTTTTTGGCAATTTTTTTAAATAATGTTTAAAGGTGATGCTGTATCAAAATATATCAATATCTCCGAATTTGAGTTTTTGTGGGTCGACACATTATTGCTTATCGGCATCCATATAAATCTTCTTTGAAGTTTTTCTGTTAATCATTTAAAAGCTCCGCGATATCGGTTTTTCCTCGTTTATAGCTACTTTACTCGTCTTAGTCGTAGTGTGATGGAATATATACGATATTTCATCTACGAGTATATTGAGACTTACTAACATAAAATAATATTTTTAATCGGGTTCCTATTTTCAGACATTACACTCTTAATCCTAACTTACGAAATTTACAACTACAATATTAGTAGAGATGCTGTAAAAAGAGAACAAACAGATATTAGTTATCCAAACATAATTTTCCGTGTATTAATTAAGACAGAAAAAATACTAGTTCATTTGGTTTATCTAATGTACAATGCTTTGAAGCTGGCTTTAATCACGTGTGCCACCACTTTTGGTGTGTCAAGGGCTTTCAGGGTTGAAACTGGGCCAGATGAGACGCCATGCGGATGAAGCGACGATAGAGTAAGAGTATGTTGCAGTGATTGAGATCTATATCATATGATATTGTAATACATGTAAAACTGTCTTTACATATACAGAAAGTAACCGCTCGTCCCGTTGATTAGGTCTTACTTATTTTTTGTATGGAATTTTCATTACATACATTTTTCAGTTTTTTACACGATTTTATAAACATCTTCTTTCAATATTTGAAAATTACAAACTCTACAAACGGGGCGAACGAGCAAGCGGGACACCTGATGTTAAGTAATCACCGCCGTCCATGGACATTTGCAGCACGCAGCAGAATAATGGGAATAAGAAAAGCAGGACTAGGGGAGGAGATTGGGCTTGCGCCTCCCTCGCTCACTACACGAAACACATTTAAACTACTTCACCGATCTTCTGTGCGAATGCGGAACTGCCAACCAGCCCGTATACAAGCTGTAGTCAATAGGCTACAGCTTGGTTCTACCACAGTAAAAATTAAGTAGGAAAATTGTATATATATTATTGTACGTCATATTACCAACAATACCTTATGTATTGTACTGACACCGAAAGTTTTGAGTTCCTTTAGTAGTTGTCTAATTAAGGGCATCTTTTTGTTTCCTTCTATATCACTAATTAGAAAATTGCAAAGCTCTTCTAATACAATGAAATATATTCTTAATTAAACGTATAATTAAATTACTATAGTGTTGCTAGATTTTGGTCTGCTAGATTGTGGCAATAAGCACTCGTAAAATAGGTCTAATTTTTCACCTAACTGTCCAAAATTAGGGTAATGCTCTTTTTTGTTTGAAACGGTATACTCTTCCTGTTCAATAGCTCAATGTTTTATAAATGTTTTAAATTAAAAGTCACATAACTATGAAACTATTATATTCGTAACTTATTTATACACTCACAGAAAAGAATTACGCACTTAAAATCAATAATTTTTTTTTCACATTCCCTTTTTAAAAACAAAAAAATAAATAATAATAATCATAAAAAGCTGCCAGTAACATTACATAATATTGATTATCCATAAACTAATTTAAGATTAGTATAAATCCAATTAATAATTACATTTATTTATAAGTTAAAATATTATTAACACGTATTAATAAAAATATATACTAAAATTAATCTCAACACTTCCATTGGTCGTATTTTAATTTACAACAAAATCGGTACAATAGGTTAATTTTGAAATCAAAGTTATTACAATACGTACATATGTTATCCAAGTTACCGAAATTAATTATTTTATTTTTGAAGTCGTTTACTTAAAAAAAAAATCTTGTTATTAATAAATCGAATACATATGTATGTAAGTCAATATGAAAAGTCGTTTAATGGCTCAGGAAGACTATTTTATATCAATGTTTTCTCGATCACACGAAAATGAAATCCGGTCGTGAATTTAAGACGTCACACGAGAAGTAAATACAGCATTCGATATTAAAAATACATGTATTAATCATGATTTTTAATACTTATATTTATAATAAGAAGACGCGGATGCAGGATTTCGCTCAGGAGAGAGTAATTTCCGCTTGTGTATGATTTTTATTTGTAAAAGAAAATATTAACTCCAGGTTATATTTACTATCTGAAACTTAAAATAATGTAAATGAAACACATGCTTTATAATATTAGAATTTTAAAATTAAAAGATAAGACATAACTACATGAGTATATAATAGTTTCATGTTTTTCAATATTAATAATGAAAGATGTCATTCTAAGAAACCATTAAAAAAATGTTGATAAAACGCGAATGGCACTCCATATCCACCAAAACATTTTTACTTTCATCTAAATGTGCCATCAAAAAAGTTTGATATGAAAAGTATTTTAGTAATAAACTGGCATATTGTCTACCGACCTTTGGGAATGGAGGTAAACATTAACCTAATGCGAGATGATCACTTAATATTGTGTACGTCATCTAATTGTTACTTTAATGCCTTCATACAAAGTGCATTATTATAAAAGTCATTGTCAACATAAATTAAAACATCTATACATTATATGTTAGCAAGTGTGGTATAAATTTTTATGTAATAAAACTGAAATAATAAATCTCGCAAGAATATCAACACGGAATAACGACAGATCTTACAAAACATAAAAAAAGCATTAAATATAAATCAAATACGGTTTCTTATTAACTCCACCGCCCCCGATAGAATTGAAGTATAAAGTTTAAAGGGATATAAACAAAAAACGATCAAATGTATCCCTAATTGTGACATTTATTCGTAAGGCCAAGTCAATCTTTTTTTACCGAAACGGAATTGACCTTAATTGTATTTTAATGCGAGTGGCTCAAACGAATTTGTCACGGGGATGTTTATTTATTTTATATAAAGCTCTCAAAACGACGGCGTACTTATCATCATCTCTTTCGTATTTGTCTCTTTTAAGGCCATCAATCTTTACCGAGAGTACTTGAGATGCACGAGACGGGAGAATGTTATATGATCACAAGTAACAAGGTTGATTCCTCTGTGAAATTGTGTATAACGAAGATCGAGGACAGACAGGGTCGGATTTAGGGCCTTTAGGGACTGAAACCTCGAGATTTCCCGCAGACAGAAACATCTACAATGAAGATCATCCTTATCGATAGGATGAAATTTAGCATTTCTGACTATAAATATCTAATTGTTCTTAAACTTCATTTGGTTTTCTTCTAACAAATATTACTCTTCTAAAAATAATATAATTTCGTCTTTTCTTAGAAAATATTCAAGACCTTTCATGATTGATTACTTCCTCCATTGCTTCAGAGCCTCCAAGCCTTTAAATCCGACACTGGGACAGCAGGATATTTGCGCTGGCCATCATTATCTTCGTAAAGCAGGAATTTGCCTCATTCTGTGGCTTGTTGGCGTCCGTTTCATCTCTCTTGTTTCTTGCATCGTTTGCGTTATTTATAGGGCGGTATGACGCAAACTGCACGTTTAAAGACACGATTCACAGTTCTGCAGTATGCAAGTATTATTTGTACGCTTTCAACGAATGTATATTCAAATGTTCGGAACTAACGTGATTTATAGTCAGTTTTACCGTTCATTGTCTTTAGGTAGTCATTGAATTCGTAAAACTTAAAAGGTGACACATAAACGAAGGCGTTACCATTTGACACAACATCGTTAATTTAAATAAACGTAAAAGAATGAAAAATTTGAAGGTACAGCAAAAACGTGATTATTTCCTTCTGATTTCAATGTTATTTAATTTATGTATATATATTATGAGTGAACTGTTGCTTATTAGACTCAAGAAGCTGTTTATCTATTAAGGGATCAGAAGGCAGGTCAAGATATACGGTGCATCGTAATTAGGTCACAGGTTACCAACGCTTCGAGTATCAGCAATCCAGTACAGGCAGGTCGACGATCCCTCTACGAAGCCAGTATATCACGACCGCTTTAATAAGTCGAGATTTATAGACCATTATCAATTACCAAGTTGCAGGATCTTTAACATTTATGTAGCCCAATCATTTGTCCAATCATCGGTTAGGTTGCGCCAGTTACAGTGGCAGTAAACTGGAAATAGCCTGCTTTTAGTACTTACATTATGTGGGACGGAGTAATTTTATCTGTTACTAAGCCGATTGAATAAACTGCTTCCTTACTTAATCTATACGTAAAGCAATTTAATGCAACGGTATAGTATGGATCATTTGCAATTATTATTTCAGTAATTTTAAACCTTAACTGTATTGAAACAAAAATAGGAATAAATGATTTCAGAAAAGACTAAATAACTAAATACAGGTTATATTTTAAGCTTAAAAACAATTAAGTAATTAATAATTGGTTTACTTAAAATAGATGACTACATAAAAATCAATTAATCATTTCCAAAAAAAAATCATTCATATTATAAACATTTTGCATTACAGATCATCTTTACGCAGCACGATTATTTTCTATAGATCCTTAGATAAATACTTCAAAACCAAAACAAACAGTTTGACCTACTAGGATAACAAGGCTTACGAGAGATGTTAGGTGCGAGCTGATAGGGCTAACAGAGGCATTAGAGATGCGGGCGACGCCGACCTAGGGCGAGAGGTCAACCCGTGTCATGTTACAGCGTTAACTAGGTCACAGGTCACATCCTCACCGACGCAAACAAAAATAAACCACTGAATAATAAACAGTGAAAGATGCGACGGATTTAAAAATAAATATCGTGATAAACGAAAAACTATGTTAATTATTATTTTTAATTTTATTTTACTGACCTGTTTCTGAATTTAAATTTATGTTCGTACTTTGATATTGATTTAAAACTAATTTCCAATAAGCTAGTTACTTCAAACTTTAGACGTAGTAGTCATGGTACTCTGGGTACCATGAATGATTGGTATTGAATGACTATGCAACAGTAACTTGCTTTTTTCGTTCTTTTTGTTTATTTGTTCTGTACGAATTTTTCAATCAATTTTTGAATTAACGTAATAAAATTCTTAAATGTCTTCGTTTACATCGTATACCTATATATAAATCAGGCGCTGTAAAGAGTTAAAGTGATCTAAAAGTACTAGGGTAGCATAAATACACCGAACTTTTTGGTACTGCTATTTATAGTGTTAGTGGGCTAAAAGTAAGGCCGGCAGGTCAAGTATCGATGCTTGAATAGTATAGATAAAAATAAGAAGATGCTTCCTAATTTTCTATAAGATGAACTTCATAGTATAATTTTTAAACACAAAGGAACTGCATTTAAAAACCCTTTGTATATCAATCAGCCTTTGTGGTAAACAGCAGATGAACTTTAAACTTTATAAACCGTTGTTTTAAGTAATTATAAAATCATTAAAAATTAAATAGGTTCAGTAAACAGAACACGTGGATCTTAAAGGTCGCGAGTGTATATTTGTTTAGTACCCACTGAGTGTTTCAAGTGCTTTTGTTTAAATTGACTTCGTGCTTGATGATTAAAGGGAACGCACAAAGGAATTCTCCATAATATGTATAGTAAGAGTCTGAGGCGTGGTGGATTTAGCACCGATTTATAATTATGACACATCATTTACATATGACTAGCTTGTCCTCGTGGTCTTATTCGCTTCTAGTTCGATTTCTTTACACAAATTTTAGAACCTCATTTCATCCCCTTAGAGGGTTAATTTTTTAAAATCCTTTCTTAGCAGATGTGTCATATATGTGTCAATAACTATCTATGTGCTAAACAACGCAATTCATTCAGTGGTTAGAGTTGTATTTTGATAGATCAGTCAGTACAGAAATAATGTACACATCTGCATCAATAAATTTTAATTAATTACACTCAGTATCACGAGCGATATCGAAATTTTGTCCAAATATTCCTAACCTAAGGGCACATTGATATAACCGGGCTTATTGATATGATCTGTAAATCATATAACATAACAGTCATATAATACGACCTCGTATTTAAATTAATGTAACGAATTTGCGAAACTTTTGTACGAAAGTAACGCATTAAAATAAATTATGAAAAAATCTGGTAAAACGTACGTTGACCATAAATAGGTACCGATGTATAAATATTTCAATTAAAACATGAAATTTGACAATATTAAAGGAACTATTTGTTTGCATTTACAGTAAAGACAGCTTGAGCAACGAAACCGCAGTTAACGGAGGGTTGAAGGTTTGATTTCAAATCTAGGTAAAATTTGTATTTAAACGAAAGTTTATAGTTTACCAAGTCTGGTACTCGTGGAAACACATTAAGATTGATCCCGATCATTAACATAATTACGAAAACTATTCAATTATGAAACTATTCTATTCAAATAGCAATAGTCCTGAGTAAAAATTAGTCATGTCTGCGTCAAACATATCTATAACCTCGTTCACCTTTAAGTCTTATGAAAATTTCCATGACGTTTGTGGTCCCCTTAACGCGGTGATGCGAGTCCATAGGACTTTCAGGAGAAAGCAAAACAAGGGCACGTTTTGCTTTCTGGGCACGTTTAAAAATTTTTGGCAGGAGCCAAAAATCTTTAAACGTGCCCAAAGAAGTTTTCATTCCAAAAAGGCTGTGACAAATATTTAGAAGAAGATATTTAGAAGGATTTTTAATTTAGGAGAAGACAAAATATATTTAAACGGACTAAATTTATTTGATGTAAACAAACAGAAGATGTTGCAGTAAATTGAGACATTTGGCAAAGCTGGAATTATCAAAATAAACTGCAAGAGTTAGAAGTGAATAATTTCGATTCGAATTCCGTATTTCGATTCGGAGTGCTACTTTTGTTTGTGAAGCATGTTTGCGTTTGTTTCTAATTGGTGGTAATGTGTGTATTCCAAAATACAACATGCTGGTCAGTCTTAATGACACCTTGCATCAATGCCGAATAGGCTCTCGTTGACGTTTCGTTAGACATAGAAAATTTCAGCTCGAGTTGTCATTAACTATAGCTAGTTCGTTGGATTGTGTTTCAGAACACCTACACACCTACACCTTCTACATTTCGTACAATTGGCTTACTCAAAAACTTCTTTGTCACGCACATAGACAGTAACGTAGGCAGCATATTTCTTATCGAACCAATGAGAAAGCTGTTTTCGTTGGCGTGGTTTTTTTCGAATGTTCGAATTATCGTATTTCTTAATTTATTCGAACATTTAAACAATTAATGTGAAGAGTGACTACACCAAACAACATGTATTTTGTACTTTTATATAAATTGTTTAACATAAACAATAGTTCCAGATAAATTCAAGATTGCATGTAGATTTGCGATATTGAAGTGAAAACACAATACAGGCGCTTGGATTTAGTTGGCGAGTAATTTAAAAAGGAATTTATTTTTCTGCAACGAAATTGTTTCGTTCTAACACACGTTTCGTAGAAAAATGTTTCATAGAATTTGTATCTAATAAATTAGTTTAAATACATGTAAATTTTTAAACTTTATGTTGAATAAATATAATTTAAAAACTAAAAACACATTCCAATAAATTAAAAAATTAAAAATAATATTGAAGTAGGTTTGCTTCCTTAGCTTTCGATTAAATATAAGAGACAACTGGCGTTATTTTAGATTTAATTAATTATTTTTTTCAAGTAAATTCCAAAGAAATTTACTAAAGTAAATGGCTTTTTATTTCACTTATGTTACGTAATTTTAACTCGCTATGATGCCTTGATTCGACGTCGAATCGAACTAGTTGACGTTACACGTAAAGAAATTCAATTCAATTCAAGATGTCATTAGTTCTGACTAATGTGCTAGATCATTCGGATCACATGTTTATTCTTGAATTTATTTTTTTATATTAATTTTTAAAGAGTTCCCTCGGTTTCCTCAGGATCCCAGTATCAGATTCTGGCCTTATGAAAATGAGATTCATTTCGAAATTTAAAGGACTTTTTTTTATTGAAAGTATACTTCAATAAAGAAAGTCACAATAAGTACTTAATCGGCAAAGAAATCGGTGAACGAATATAAAAAAATACAGCCAGCTGAACATGGAAACTTTTTTTCAAACTCAGCTAAAAATAAAAGCTTAAAAATTTCCGAATAAAAAAAATTCTATTTTTAGTTGTTGACCGTAATACAATAGATCATGCACGTAAAAACTGTAAACAAAGTACAGCGGTAAATACTTCAATGTCTTAAACATTTTAACTCCATTTGTTTTAAACTGTTTTATATCAAACAGACTCGTTGTCCTTGTGTTATAAATCAAGGAGGATATGAGGTCGATGCTGTTATATTGTTATTCCCAAGTGCATAATTTAATTTTGTATTAAACATAACCTCAATCATGCGGATTCCTGTAATGGGGGCACAGTTTTTTGACCTCCCCTTGGGAGCCTTTTTATTTTCCGGGATGTAATTTATTCTATATTTAAATTATTTACGATACTTAAAGTCCTACAGATGGACGGTTACCTTTTAAGGTTTCGTTGGAATATTTAACAAGGCATCAAATTTTGATCGCTATAAGCTGTAGGCTTATTAGGTATTATATCCTTTTTAGAACTACATTGATCACCGGATTAACAATCGGAGTCTTTTGAAATGTGTTATATTTACCAATCAATGCATAAATAGCAAAAGTGTTTATTGCTTGCATTCTCCGAGGAGTCCCCATTCCCTACTAAGAAGAATCTATTTAAATGGAACCTGAACAAGATGAGACCATCGGGAGCTATACATAACCTACGTAATATAGACATTATAATTTAAAAAGCCTTACAATCCGCTTACATATCCCGTAATACTCGTACATAAACAAAATACCCATTCAGTGGAATTAACATCCTTTTACGAAGTCAGTTTTAAAAACATGTTTTGTTTAAAATGATTGTGAAAATACCTTTCATTTAAATGTCACTGCTATTTTCAAGATGCGCTCTGAAACAATTGTGCGTCACTTTTCCTTCGAAAGAAATGCCCTTTGTCTGAATATTTCAACATTTTATAAGATGATATCTCGGAGATACGTTTGAAACGAACCCTGTTAACGAACACTTAAACTATGGAAAGGAATAAAAAAATACAGATGACAAAACGCCCTAACTTTAAAAGTTTTTGAAAATAAATTTATTCTACAATCGTAATAATATAATTACTCATTTATTTAGAAGATTCGAATGCCTGTACCGTAATTTAGTTGAATATACGAGGAAAAGCACAATATAGTATATGTATTTCCTACGTTAAATATCCATTATTATGCAGTTTATTTAATACGTAGAAATGAATTCCATTAATTTCCGCAAAGAACATAGGCATTCATACGCAGATACGACGTTATTACTTTATGTGTAAAGGTATACGTTATTTACAAATATTATTTAGCAAAAAAAAACTGTTCACGTAAAACATATGCAGTCTAGTCGCACAAAACCCACCCTTTCCCCTGTCAGGTGTGACATTATCATACCACCTCGACTAGACCGGAATAGAGACATGGAATATATCCTCTCAAAAATAATTACCGTGCGACAGACATTTCCCTCAAAACGGTCCCGGCGGAAGGGGCGACAGACGTACCCCCACCAGGGTCCCTGTTAAAATGCACTTGTTGAGTTCCTTTGTTGTCTGCACCGCTTCGGTTATGAATCTAATGATATTTTACTGATACTGGATTTAACTGGATACACAAAGGGACGTATGCTCTCATTACTTGCATTTCAGAATGAAATTTGTATTATATAATTATATAATTTAAATGTCAGAAACAGCTCTAAGGATTTTCATAAAATGTGAGGGTTTCGGGTAAAAAAAGCGATCTAGCTAGGTTTCATTTTTAGAAGACGTCGTTTTATTTGTGTTTTCAGGCAATGATAAAGTACTACTATTTTTTTATTACTACTAAATCTAAATATAATTTCCAAAAAACACGATTTACCTAAAAAAAAAGAGCAAAGCTCGGTCATCGAGATATTTGTATATAAATGCAACAAAGTCGATGTACTTTTTTTATTTAAAAATATAATCGACTTTATTCGTCGGCCTTTGTTGATATATTCTTACCATATACATATATAGTCCTTACCATACTCATCATTATACACATCGCTAGCGATTTACCGTCGCCCGTTGAGAAATTGCATTCTCCAATTCCGATTTTCTATATAACGATTCTATATGATTGATGTCATTAAAGTTGCCACCTTCTAGGTGTCTCCATTATCCAAGAAAATATACCCAAAAGAATTATTAAAATCGATTAACTATCGACGAAGACAACATGGAATAGATATAATAAATAGACGAATTTAGGACTAACAATTTTCGGGTAATGAGACATAAGACATTGCGATTCATTTACGTTTATATTTCATATTTAATTAATTAAGTAGAAAATTGTATAAAACGTTAATTTATTTCGCTAAATTAATCACCGTACCTGGTTAATTTATAGAAGCAATAATTTCAGCTTGTTTAGTCTTTGCTGATAATAAAACTGTAACAGCGCTAGCTCTGCATATATTATTTGAAAGATTAATGGCTGAGGACATTAATTTATTAAAGCTAAGTGTATAACCCTCTGCAAACCTGCTTATCTCTCTGGCTATCATGCAGAAAGTAGATAAATTTTAATGAAACTCGACTAAGATACCTATCAACTATTATTATGGTAACATAAAAGATATTCCTCATTTCAAGTAATGAAATAATTCTCATGAGATATAGCACAACTATTATTCTTATAATTATTCCTCGTCCAACGTTTGTTGAAACGAAGGAAAAGAAGCTCGAATTAGTGTTTTGTTTAATTAAAAATCAGTTTCTAATACTAAAAATTATATTCTTCTAAAACCTCTGTCTGACATGAAGATCTTAACATCTTAAGTCTACTAAAATGGTAGAATGTCTTTTTCATTAATTATTCTTAGTTTATTGTGAAATTAATTGAGACCTTAATATTATTACATAATACGTAGATTTCTTAAATTGTATATTAATTGTCGGACCAACTGACAAGTTCAATCACTTGTAAATCGTACATTCATCACATTAATATTGTGTCTAATCGTGGGATAATTGAAACCGAGCGTGGGTTGCAAGTGCAGCTGCGTCCAGTACAATGGCCCACACAAGATGTATATTGATGCGTTATATGATGCCTTTAAATATTATTTTTAATGATATATTATTATTAAAACTAACGAAATTAATATATTCTTCCTGTTTGGCAGGGACCCAGGATGTTGGAAGTGGGTGGGTAATTTTTCGTGTAATTGTACATATTTTTATGCTTCACTAAAGACAAAAATACAGTTGTTTGAATGTCTGATGCTTTACGACATTAAAAATTGAATATAGCGTACAGTGAATACTATATTATCAATAGTTGAGGCATTTATGGATTTACTTCGACTCTTTGTCAAACGGAAACCTAGTCAAAATGTAGATTGTGAATAAATAACATTTTATTTTATTCTAACACAAATTTAGGCTGAAATTACTATTTGACACGATTTAAATACACACAAATAGTACACGAATCAACATTCATTTCAAAATAGTCAATATTCGTTACATTTCTGTTAAATTAATGCAATTTCGATAAACGCAACACACGCTACTGTGGAGCAATCATTTTCTGTCAGCTAAATAGACTGTCTAGCCGTCATACCCATGATTTATGTAAATGCGGCCACATAGATGTAGCACGCGATTGTTTTTCATCATAGTCGTTTGACAGGTTTTCCGATGCCGTTTGAATGCTCAAGTAATGATGTTTGGGCAAGATGCTTCAAGCATTTTAAAATGATCAAAAGCACCGCATTTGAGATTAAGTTACTAACTGCTATAACAAGGTATTATAGAAATGTTAGAAGAATTATTTAATTGCTCCACGTCGGGCGCCAATTTTCGATTGGGTGTATTTTTTTGATAAAAGTAATTTATTATTAACTAGATTAATAGTTTACATAATATATTGTTAATAATAAAAGAAATTTTGTATAATTTTCTGATTTTGTTGTTAAAAAATAATTTCTATCCTATTATGTCTTTGTAATTATATTAATTTAAGAACTAAAATGTGTTTCTTAAAAGTTTTTCGCATGTGTTTTAGTTGATATGAAAATTAAAATGTAAAATATGATCAACGTGGTAAATTTAATACTGGATGTATGTTGTTTCCCATAGGAAGCAAAAATTTTTTATTCTGGTACAAAATAAGAGCGAAACATAATACAACTGTCAGACTACGTAAACAAAACAGCATATTTCTTAGATGTTATACAAAACAGATCAAATCTTGTAACTTGTGCCATGAAATCTTTGCCAAGGACAGTAGGACAACGCCTTCTAACAATAGTGCTCATAAGACTTTATCTTTTGTCTGATTTACAAGATAAGATACAGCATTGCAAATTGTTGTCGAGAAATCCATATTGTTCAAAGTTATCTTCATTTACTAATCTTGCTGAGAAATATACAATAAGTATTGTATATAAAAATTGTTAGACGTATGTTGGGATTAATTCCGTTCCAATTCCGTTAAATCGTTGAAAAAACAACGATTTTTACTGAGGTAGAACCTAGCTGTAGTCCACTGACTACAGCTCGTGTATGGGGACCGGGACAGTTCCGCACCCAAAAGATCGGCGTGAAGTAACTAATAAAGCTGCATTTTGTACAGTGAGTGAGATATCCAAATGTCCCTTTCCCATTAATTTCCTTACTTCCTTTTTGAACTCTGTTTCCCGTTTAACGCATTTTTGGCTGCAAATGACCGGATCGCTCGTCTGCCAACTATAAAAAAAAAACTTATCCAATACAACAGAAAATACCAGTGGTGTTTGCATGAATATAAACCCGCGACCTTCGATTAAAATCTGCTTGTTCAATCACCAAGGCTATCGTGGCTTATATTCAGTTAGTTGCTACCAGCCCTGACTTCTTGATAGTTGATTAAAGTTTGTATCCGGGCTACTTTCAGTAGTATACATTATTATATAAAAACTTAATAAAAACAGTTTACTTATCATCAAAGGATTTTTTTAATTTCACAGCCAAAGTAATGGCAATATTCTCTTATCATTGCCATAGTGTAAAAGTAATAACGACCAAAATTTGTCTCATCTACCTATATACTAATATTATAAAGATTACTGATTCGAATCAAATAATTTATTCACTCGTACAAGGCTGCACTCTTCCGAAAAGTCATAGTCTATATGTTGTTACATGATGCATGTTTTATGAGTTGTAGTGGATCACCGAGCTTTACTCAGTATTTTTATTTGGTAAATCCAATTTATTAGTATTAAATAGCAAATTGGTATCAAACTGAAAACTGCGAGCGAAGCCGTGTATACAACCTTGTTATTTATTAAAGTGAAAATTCTTTTCGAGTGATGCGCTTAGTAAATGAACTGGCGAACGTACGTTGCATTTCACGTAAATAGAAAATCCGAAGATATTCTACATATATGTACATACATATATTCACCTCTATCTTTAGTTAGAGCGAACGTTCTTGGCAAACACTGATCTGTTTAGACTCGACGAGCGTAAGAGGAATTAGTGGATCTAACGATTTATGTATTAGATGTGTTAATTTGAGTAGATAAAGTCGAAATAAGAGACATATAGGGTACGGAAGATTTTTTTCTGTTAAATATTTTATTACTTCATCTCATATTTAGTCCAAATGAACGAATTTTTGCAAACCATTTCTTAATGTTCACTTATATTTTATAGGACCTTATGCAATTTTTTTTTGTTTTATACCCACTAGGTTAGGCTGTGTGCTGTCAATCGGTTAGTGTTAGGCCAGAACTACGTACGCTATAACTACAAAATACATTATCGATTTCTTTATGAAATTTAACTACACATACGGTCATTTCGTGAAATTTCATTTCATTGTCATGTGTTTGGTATTTTGTTTCTATGCCTTTAGGATATTACCATAGTGAAGTGACGTATACATACTGTTTTGTTGTTGGTAACACACGATGATTTGCCGGAACCAACATTTAATGTGTTCCTGTATCGGGCGCATGTAGCAGAGAGAGGCAGCTAGGAACCGGATCTGATTCTAATGTCACAGAGTCACAATCGAACGAATGTCACAGACTATACAGTCACTTGACAGCCCATAAACCTTACGCGGATTTAGCGCAAATATATTATAAAGAAACTATCTAATCAACGATTATAGAACATATACTGCACACGAAATCATCAAATCAATATACTTCTCACACGTCGCGATACACTTATGTATTTCTAGCATTAGAGTTTTATCAATCGACGATTTATTTGCGCTGTCATCTGCCTGGGACTTCTTTGTTCGTTAACTTGGGCTTAATCCACACTCATGGCCAATATTTGTTTAGGTACGGTTAGATTTTAGGGTCTGAGTGTTCTTTGTTTTTCCGGACTTCCAATACAGTGTATTGTACTCGTAGTAAGTACCATTGAGGTGAGGAATTTATTTATTATTTATATTTCGTGCCTGTCTAGAATATTTATAAGTACACTAAAGTTGGGAATCCTATTATGTTAACAATAGCTGTATTAAAAAGAAAAACTCAATGATAATAATGGTTGAATGCGTGATAAGTTTTCAGGACACAATAGATTTTTTTCTATATAACTATATAAGTACTGTATGACACTTAAATTTTTTAAAACACCTGAGAACAGTTATAACAATACTAGTGACAGACATTATCCTGTCCCATGGCAATACCACTCATTGTGTCTAATTATTAATATAGGGAAAACCATCTGCCCAAACACACACAAAAAAATTCATCAAAATCGCTCCAGGAGTTTATGAGTTCAGTAACGTACACACGTATAGAATAAATTAATAAACGTATACATATAAAGATTATAGTAAAATATTTCTAGAACTCTATGGAAATATATGATCTTACTGTTGAAAATAAAAAGGAAAAAATACACATCTACGAATTCTATAACAAACAATATATTGAAACTCTTTGGTAGCGAGATTTAATTCAATAAAATTTACTTTACTTTACTTTTTTCTATATTGAAATGTAAAACCTTCGTTGTCACGTTAAAATGGTTTATACCACAGCCTTAAATTGCTTCGTGTTAATATTTTTTCCCTCCAATAAATAATATTTAGATCATATCTTTTTGACGAGTGACATAATGCTCAGTTCCATTTCACAGTGTTTAATAAAAAAAACAATCGAGAGAGTCCGTATATTTAAATAAAATTGAGCTATCACGTTGTAATATAAGCGTTTTACGCTATCTTAAGCAAATGAAAACAATTTTTAAAATTATTGGTATGTTGTCTGTTTGTTTCGGCTGATCTCCAAGTTTGTATGTGGGGGATAATCACTGACAGTACTAATGCTATTTGAAAAATTGTTTTTGCGTTGTATAGCTCATTTATTGAAGAGGGTTATAGGCTATATTACATCATGCTACGCCTCCTAGGAGCGAAGTAGTAACTATAAATGTGATTGAAACTGCGAGGTGCAGCATTAAATTAATAAATAGGAAAGCAGTCTGCCGGCACAAAATAAGTTTTAAAAACAATAATTATTTTGTTATCGTATTAATATTAGTATAATAGACAGATTTAATGGAATTAGTCCGGGTTCCCTGGCCTATTTTTTCACTTGATTAGTAACAAGCTAATTTTCCGTGAGTAGCTTCGTTTCAATGAGACGCCCAACTTTTTCCTGTGCGAAAATTCTCGATTGTGGTAGGTGACAGGGGTAGCAGGAATAAAAGATGTTGACTTGATGATTCTCATAAATTTATTACTAACTGGATTTTTTTTTGTAAAATCTAATGATAATAATCTAAATTATTCGAAAACATTTTTGTCCTACAAAATGTATGGTTTCATCAAAATGTCCCCCTCCTTCCAACATGTATCGATAACAAGGTCATCAAAAATAATTGCTAACCAGCTGATTTATTTTTTTTTACTTCGTTAATATTTATATAATCTAACAGTTATATTGTCCTACAAATTGCATGGTACGTTATCCCGGTCCTACGCTCGAAAATAGTAATACAGATCCATGATATTAAAATAATTACTATCAAGCCAAATCTTCGTGAATAGCATCGTTTCTATGAGACGCCCAACTTTTTCCTCTGTGAATATTCTCGATTGTGGTAGGTAACAGGGGTAGCAGAGATAAAAGATGTTGATTTGATGATTCTCAAAAATTTATTAGTAACTGGATTTTTTTCCGTTAAATCTAATAATAATAATCTACATTATTCAAAAAAAATTTTGTCCTACAAAATGTATGGTTTGATCGAAGAGTCCTCCTTCTTTCAACCTGTATCGATAACGAGGTCATCAAAAATGATTGCTAACCAGCTGATTTTTATTTTTTTACTTACTTAATAATTATATAATGTAACAGTTACATTGTCCTACAATTTGCGTGGTACGTTATCCTGGTCCTCCAATTGAATCTATATTTAAAATTCATGAAATTAACAAGCAAATTATTATCTGTATTTCGTTACTACAGCGGTAGTCATGCGCAGAGCATACATATTTTTCTACCAATTTTTATAAAAAATAAAGTTATTTAAATTTTAAAAAACATGTTATCACTGTATTTTTACCCTAACATTTAAATTCTTGGGAATTTTAAGTTATTCAATGGTCGAAACTCGCAAAAAATGGGACATAATTCCTTATTGGTTGAAACGCGAACCATCTTCATTTATTATTGACCAATTTTGAAAATAAAAATTAGAAAAGATGGTAGACCTTGCAGGCCGTCCCTGTAACTTCCCGCTATTCCCATACCTAAGTGCTTGGATTTCGTTTATTACCCTGTTTTTGAGCTCTGCGAGCTCAAAACTATAAATAGTACATTATTTTGACCTCTCCGTGCTCAATACAAGAGCTGCTCTATGCTTTTGAGCTCTTCGAGCTCAACAGTCTGATAACAGTTTCATAAAGTACAATTTATGTAAATTTAAATTGCCATAACTTTTGAATGAATCAACCGATTTTCACTCGATTGGTGGCCATCGATGTTATTTTTCAAGTCCTGTGGAAGACTCAAAAACACCTATTGATCATATGAAAATTTTCGAAATAATTTGAAAAAAATCAATTTTTTAGATTTCTTTCGTTCACGATAACTCACAAACGAATCAACCGATTTTGATTTGGTTTGCGGCAATCGACGTGGTTTTACAAGGTTGAGAGCTGATTAGTTGTTGGAATTGATTGGTTAAGCTATTTAAAAGTTACTTTGAAAAAAACCACATTTGAAAAATTTATTTTTTAGTTTTTTTTTGAGATTTCTCAAAATCTAAAGAATGAAATTGGTCCAAATCATATTAAAAATCTAAGTTCAAACAAAACCTTTCGAATGACACCAATTTTTACTAAATTGATCTAGCCGTTCAAAAGTTATAAGGGAGTTACATACTCACACACACACACACACACCCAGGCATAGTCACACCCTCGCGGGAATGGTCACGGAAGCTTTCTAGGACCCCGAAACATTGAGATCTGATTAAAACTCGATTTTTGCAAAACGGGGTAAAACCAATAACTTCCCGATTTTTAGAAAATTGTTAATTTTCTTAGCGGGAAGTTAAAAATATTTGAGAGTCTTGAAGTTAGTTACGATTTCTTATTGGTTGAAATTCATTCGCATGCACTTTTTAAATTTCTAGAGTTACAAATAGGAAAACGAAAAAAATGGCAATTATTGTAGGACTAGTAATAGATACCTGTTTTTTTGTAGGACATTGTTTCATTTGGGCAGAGAACACACTAATCTATTATGTAATATTTTTGTCCTACAGTTAGTAATGAAAAAGATGGTCTTGTGGTATTAACCATTTCGGAGTGTAGGACCGGGATAACGTACCATGCAATTTGTAGGACAATATAACTGTTAGATTATATAAATATTAACGAAGTAAAAAAAAATAAATCAGCTGGTTAGCAATTATTTTTGATGACCTTGTTATCGATACATGTTCGAAGGAGGGGGACATTTTGATGAAACCATACATTTTGTAGGACAAAAATGTTTTCGAATAATTTAGATTATTATCATTAGATTTTACAAAAAAAAATCCAGTTAGTAATAAATTTATGAGAATCATCAAGTCAACATCTTTTATTCCTGCTACCCCTGTCACCTACCACAATCGAGAATTTTCGCACAGGAAAAAGTTGGGCGTCTCATTGAAACGAAGCTACTCACGGAAAATTAGCTTGTTACTAATCAAGTGAAAAAATAGGCCAGGGAACCCGGACTAAATATTCTCGGCACGGTATAACATATTTTTTATACCGATAAAAATAAAATTCTAGCTAATAATGTTTTTACTTCGTCATCGTAATTCGTGTAGCGACGAATTTAAATTAGGATTTCTTATCATACAGGAAATAAATTAACCAAAGTTTAATTTGATTTATAAAACGATTAAAATGTTTCATAACTTAAAATAACGCAAGAATTATTAAATTAATTATAAAGGTTATATTTACAAAAACAGAACACGAAAACTTGAAAAAAAACTGGTCAATTGCAAGTGGCACTTACATATAATATAATATATGGACGCTGATAAGCAATACTGTGTTAAGCCACACGGACTACATTTTGAAAAAATGGCGTTTAAAGATGTCAAACCTATTCTTAACCTATGTTTGAAGAACTGTATATCCGTCTTTTCTTTTCTTTTTTTGATAAAAGGCATAATTAATTAAAAGCAGATTGATTTATTGTATTATCTAATAAAAAAGGTCTTCATATATTTCAGATTAGTGTATAAATTGCAAAATATGGAACGCACTTGGAAATCAAAGTAAAGTAATTAAGAAACATTTTTCCGTACTAATTTAGTTTATATGACTTGAATTTTTTTTATTAATGTGAAATAGGTGATGCAGTATCAAAATACATCAATATCTCCGAATTTGACTTTTCGTGGGTTGACACATTATTGCTTATCAGCATACATATAAAATTAAAGGTACCGTATCACAGTACACTGTACTAGCTACCCCTCGCGATTTCACTCGCTTTTATGGCTACTGCTTCGCTTACTTCAGAACTCCGTCATTTCTTAATCGATCTTGAAAATTCGTTTTCTATTTAAAAGAGTATTAAAATTGGTTCACTAATTAGTTAATTTGGTTTTAAAATTAAAATATTTGGTATAACTTGTCGCCGTACGTACATTCGTATCAAAATCGGTTACTTTTTTAAAAATCTTATTGTTATAGTGGACATTCTTGGAAAATTTCCTATTACGATTCATGATATACAGTCTGACAGACGGACGGATGGAGGAAGTTTAGTAAAAGCCTTAGTACCCTTTGGGCATGGAACCTTGAAAAAAGCTTTATATACATATGTAACCTATGCCATAGTCACATTAAAAAATATTATTTATTTAAGATTTCATAAATCTTATTTCGATAAATAACGTATGGATTCTAATTTCTAGTGTTTTCATAAATTAAATCAGTTCTTACTTTCAGACCAACGTGGATACAGGATGAATTTTACGAAATTATTTTGTGTGATACCATATAGGGGTGTCATTTTTGTGTAATATTCGTGGGGATTTGTGCATATTATAATTCTTGTTTTGTTTATCGCCATAAAATCGATCACATTCAGCCGGGAGACGCTCACCTTCGACTTCCTCCAGATCCGCACCTATGTTTAAAAATTATGGCAAAATAAAAAAAAAGCTCACCTGCATATAAGTATAAATAAACTATTAAAAATTAAACATATGTTTGAGTAATAACATCAATGATATTATTTGTTCAACAATTGTATTATATACCTACAGATATGTTATAGGCTCGCGGATTTTGGCACTCAGAATATCAGCAACTTTGGACGTCGTTTCCTAGCAACCAGCTAATGGCTGAGTTTGATAGGCGAGGCAATTTTTGAGCAAGACAATTCACGAGCTTATCAAGTTGAGTACAGATTTTCAACGTCAAATAACACGAACGTAAGATATTTGGTAAATTAAGGTAACAGCCTGTAAACGTCTCACTGCTGGGTAAAGGCCACCCCTTCTATTAAGAAGAAGGTTTAGAACTAAATTCGCCACCCTGCTCTGCGGGTTTGCCGACATACGTATGTCAGAATCTCTCCCGGCACATGCAAGTTTCTTTCACCGTCTAGCTCGAGTTGAATTAAAACACAAATTTAGCACTTGAAAATTCAGCGGTGCCAGTCGGTGTTTGAACTCCCGATCATCGGTTAAGATAACATCTCGACTCCCAACTAATTATCTATAGACTATTTTTCTTTACTTGGCTTAATTAGCAGACAAATATGGTGTTTTTTTTTTACCTCATATAAGATAGAGGTGAGAAATTATCGATCGAATAATTGAACTGAATCTTTATTTATAAAAACAAATTATAACAAAAAAAATGAAATTTTGTGATTTCGATCCGGATAATGTTACCAAATGAAATTAAAGAAAAATGGACTATATAGTTACGTCATTGAATAACATGCATTTATTAATTTCAAACACCGTACGCTGGTAATACTGTAAATTGGTAAGCTATGTTTACACTGCTGGCCTGACATACTGGTCTAATTGCAGCCGTATCGATTGCAGGCTGAACGTAATACTTTACGCGAGACCTTGGTTTCTAGTAACCATTATTTTATCACTTATATTTAATTTCGCGTCAAGTTTAACCTTTTGCGTTTAAAAGCAAATTTCAAATCTTTATTTTGATGTATTTTTAACGTCTTAAAAGAAAAGGTTCTATGTTTGTATGTTTTTATGTTCACTATTATATGTTTTAGATAATATTTTTTTTCTTTGCTTTTTAACTAGCGACCTAAAAATGGTGTTATAAGTTTGAGCGCTATGTGTGTTTGCCTGTGGCACAGTAACTCCTAACCGAGTGGACCGATTTGGATGCGGTTTTTTTTTAGTTGAAAGAAGGTTTTCTAGCGATGTTTCTTAGACGTGTACTGCCACAATCGATCTAGCCATTAAAAATCATGAGCTCTTTTCTCTACTTTTTTAAAAGTTTTCATGACGGCGGTTTTTTTTTTTTTAATTTGATATTTATTACTGTATTTGACAAATACACAGTAAAAACAAATATCACAGTTGTGACTCCTACTGCAGAACAATGCGTCAAAGTTCATTCGATTTGCTAGACAAGTCGAAAGAACACTCGTTAAACGAATCAGTGTTGTACGTTACGTACGGCAGTACAAATGTCATCCGAATGATTCTATATACAAACTTTGCGCCACTATATATTCGTTAAGATTTATCCTGCACAGACGCAACCAGAATGCCACGTGAACCCAGTTTAACTTTGAGTTGTGCATCAGTGCGAGCTCGTGCGTGTTAATCCGTAAATTCAGTAAATCACGCATTGTGAGAAGCCGTTATGAATTACATTTGTAAGTTTTATTTTGGTAATTTATAATACAACTCTGTAACCTGGTAACAATTACCACGGACACCTTACGAAAGCTGTGGTCGTTAAAAATAAAGGCACTAACAGTAAATTATTTCAGGTTTAAATCAACGACAAACAACTTACGTAAATCTTTGACAGACACATTGGCGCAGTGGTCACAGCAACTGACTGAAGCGCCAACGGTCACGGGTTCGATCCCCGCACACGGAAAACGTCTGTATTGACCATAATTTTTTTCGTGGAATTTTTGTCGTGGTCTGAGTGTTTGCGTTAGTGTTGTGAGGTTTTCCAGATCCCCGACACAAGGCCATGAGATCTTAATGGGGGCCGTTGAGTGTGATGCGTTTATTATTATTAAAAAAAACTTATTAGTGTAATTCCTAAGAGATTTCTTTGGTATTTTATTTAAATACAAAAACAATATACAGCCTTTGACAAATATTATTATGTCTGTCGAATTCGTGTGTTCATGTGTTAAGTTACAAAGTAAGCGCACATATTTCACTTTTAGTACAATTCGTTATTCTATATCGGTGTCAGGGTACCTTGGCGAAAAGGTTTAAATATAGTGTACACTCCAAGGCCAGCAGTGCTAAGACTTTCAGAGGGCAATTTATGTTTAATTTTCTTTAATGCAGCACTCGTGTTATAAATAGCGCTACCTAATGATCGTTCATGTACTTCTTTTCTAATTTCGTTGCAATTTTTTATTTTACTTGATTTGTTTATTGGTTTATTTATATGTTTATTTTGTATTAAAACGTGTAGTTTGATTAAGAATGATTAAACAGTACTCGTGATTGTTACACGTCCTTCATTTGCGTAAGAGGATGCGTTTTTTTACTATCATCAGCAATAATTTGGTTCTGATTAAGAAAATCCTTTTAGTGTATTTATTAAGCAAAATGTCTTACTACAATTTTAAAGTTTAATGCTTCAATATAATTGATACTTCGCCATCAATAGAGATATACACATGTCGTAATATATTTCAGTACCAATTAAATGCTGTATTGTGTTTATATTGAATGGAATAATAGAGATTATAATGAAGATATTTCTGCACTAATAGCCTTTAATGGGCACACAACGAATCTTTTAATCACATTTATCTTGTAATAACCATTACTTATCTCGTGGCGCACTAAAGCAAATTCGACTTTATTACAAAGCTAGTTGTAATTCGTGGTTTTATCGGTACTTGCCTGGAATTTGCCAGATTGATTGACATTAATGAGTACTCCACTTCGCTGCTACGGGTCGTGTTGTGATGCAGATTTACCAGCAGGCTGAATAGACTGAAGCTTTGGACAGCGGATTTTAGAACCATCCAATTTGGGGCCCCTTTTTATGTCTTTCAAAAATTCATATCCATATTAATTTTTTAAATTCACATTCCTATATTCTAATTTTCTTAACTTAAGACAAGTTATTTACAAGACAAATTTGGTGTATTTTTAGCCTCACATAAGAGTTAGATAAGAAAATATCGATTGAATGATTGAATTGAATTACTTTTTCTAATGCTGAATTATTATATAAGTTTATAATTGCACCACCCTGAAGTCGTCTTCTAAACACAATTCTTCTGACCCAAAGGTTGTCTGGAAGAAATGGCTAATAAGCCATAAGGCCGCCTTTTGTGTCACCACATTATTGTTTAATTTTAAGGACACTAACTCTGTACCTATGCATATAAGTGGTGTGCAATAAAGTGTTAAATAAAAAAAAATATATACTGAAAAAAAAAAAAAAAAATTCAAAAATTCGTGATTTTCGTTCGGTGTATTGTTACCAAAAAAAGACAAAGAAAAATAGACTATAATTTTTTTACATTTCGTTTTATAAATATGACGTAATAAGGTCGATATAAACCATTCAACATTTAATGTATTTTACTACTTATGTATATATTTATCGTAATCGCGTTTGGTGTCGATGTGGAAACGAATATGTATTATCGGAATAGGATTATAAACTAGGGCATTGAATTGTAGGGGTCAGTATAAGCGGCAAAAATTTAATAGACTACTAATGGTAAAGAATAGAATACATGCAAATGTGTAAATCCGCCATTGCTGTAAGGTCTTACAGCTTACTAGCTGTGCCCGGCAGTTTCACCCGCAATAATCTGAAAAAAAAATAAAATTATATAATGTTTATCTTCCACTTGAATCGGAAATTGTTCACTTTTTCATAGGTCTTAATTTGGTTTCGCATAATACTTATTTATTTATAAATATTAAAAAAAATAATAAAAGTAGCCTAGAGTTACTTCTTATAACATTAGCCATCTGTAAATGAAAGTCCCGTCAAAATCTGTTCAGTCGTTTCAGAGATTAGCCGGAACAAACAGACAGACAAAAAATTAAAAAATGTCTTTTCGATGCGAATACCGTGTATACTTTCATATGCATTTAGTTAAAGCTGTTAATTTCAAATTACAAACAGACTCTTTCAATTTATTTATTTGTATAGATGACATAGTGCATAGTTACCATCAGACTTTTTCTTCAATGCCAAAGAGGTGGGAGTGCACTCACTTGCACACCCCTACACCAATGCTTATGACCTTCGTCAACAATCGCGTAGAATAATTTCTTGTAATCGGACATGTACGTTCTTAGATACTGTGTTCAGGCAAATATCTTCAGTTTTATAATATAAGTTTTGTTACAAAAAAATCGTTTGTGGGCCAAACGGCGGAGTAATCCGTGAACATACATTAAAAAAAATGTAATGTAATGGTGTAGAAATTCCACGTAGAGTGTTCATATATTTCTTTCTTTTTTTATTTCTAGGAAAATACATGGTCTTTGATGAAAGCGTATAGACCTAAAAGGATTTATAATCTATTTTAATTGACTTGTGACGCAAGAATACATGCCTAGTAACTATTTACTTTAATACTACTTAGCTATTACTACGGTTTTCGTTTCATTTCTAATTGCTGTTAGGAATATATCATTAATAAATATAGACCGTATTTTGTCTATGAAAACTCTTTGATTAGTTAGTAACTATATATTGTCAGTGCACACTCGCTCTCTCTAGGATAGATCGCTTGTCTTCACTCTCATAAATATATACATAATTACAAGTAAAGTAGTGACATGAACCCTGTAGATAACTTAACAATTATGAACAAAACAAGAACAAAAAATATTTTTAAAATATTTGCCGTGATGAATAATGGTACGTAACAATTTTGGTAAGAATGGATTTTCTCAGTGAAAAAGGTAGTCAAATAATTTACTTTTATAGTAATAATATTTCTTACAATATCTTAAGTCTAAATCATTTACAAATATAAATATATTTATTACAGTTAGCTTTAAAATAAGTTTTTTGTCTCCTCTGTAAAGTTCGGCAGTTTGCATTTACGCGCTATTACATCTAGACCGACGATATCTAGTTTATGTCGTGTGTATTGTAGTTATTCTTGTTGCATTACTACGAGGATTAACTACTTAAGTTAGTATTAACATAAAAGTTAATATGTACTGTATTTTGTCTATGGTTCCTCGTTGATTAGTTACTTACTATTATATTTGTCAACTGGGCATCTGTTGGACATTTTAACAGCATTATTAGAATCGATATTTAAAACAAACAAACAAATTATTTTTTAAAATTCCTTTTTATGTATTTTGCTTTTGAAGTTGTTGTTTTCAATTCTTATCTGCACGTCATAGTTTCTCAACGCGACACTAACTTTTCATGAAATCGGGCGTCGAAACAGGCAACGGCGCGACGTCAGAACGTAGGTTTACGATTTGGCCAGTAATTTATACACGATACTAAAACGAACATACTAGTGTATAAAAACGCTTATATGTGTGAAAACTGAGTATCTGCTATATGAGTGAGCTCTCTTAATAACATAAAAAGCCACAGCCGGCTCCGAACGATAAAATTAGTATATCAATACAAATATTTGTCATCCACACCACGAACACAACACAAAAGGCGGGTTTGTTGAAAACCGCAGACAATCGACTCTCGCATATAAATTGTTTCACATTTTTTTTAAACGATCACGTCGTCTAATATTTAACTGCCAAATCGGTCTAGCCCGATCGGTTGCATTTCCGTTGCCGGTCATCGCCTGTAGTCGGTACGTTGACTCCGCTTTGTCTTGCTACAGTCTGCAACCCTTACACCCACGCGCGAAGCGATCGGATGCGGCAATTGTTTGATTATATCGACGATAATTAGCTCCAATTGCTTTGTCTTTATTGTTGTGCAATAAAATGTATGGTTCATATAATGTATTCTTTATTTTTTTTTTATGATTGCTGTCTTAAGTTGTATTCGCATGTTTTGATTCGCTTGTCCGATTTAATTTGTACGCATTTTATCGACAGACCATTTTTCTTTCAATTACTTAAGTGAAGTAAATTTGCAGATAGAATATGTTAAAAATAATATTTTAATCAAAAATTTCCTTTTCATATCTGGAACTCGTATCGAACTTTCGTCTAGCAAGTGCACGTTATAAATTGCAATGGAGAAAATAAAAGAGAATAGCAATTTTATGTGTCTGCTCCGGTATACGACCGTACACTCCACCGCTTTATTTATTTACGTAGAATTGTCATGGCATTATGATCTCAGTGTCGATAGGGACAAGAGCCACAGGTAGGTAAGAACAAGGAGGCTAACTATGTAGTAGACGGTGTTGAATCGATGCACAAATTCTTCTTTGCTCAGTGCACACTCAGTTGCACTGTCAGTTGAGCAGACGCCACGCTGTGTCGCGGTCGCGGCGCGCCACGCGCTCTTTCACATTGCCCCGCGTGAGGTTACGACTCCTCCAAAAACTTTTTGTGTTTTATTGTTCCCTGTACGTAGTACGGATTGTATCGCGGCGCTTCTGTTTAAAGAAGGTTCGTTTGTTTTTCTTTACAACATCATTAATGAAACAATCGAATGTAATCGAAGTATATTAAGCAATCTAATCAAGTGATTTTATCAATAACAAAAGAAAGTAATTTAAAATCGATTGATTGATTTTATGATACACTAAAATTACTACAGTATATATTAATAAGATATATATTTAGCGTACACTTGTAAACTCCATGAATTAATAATAATGCGAACTAGAAGTAAACATTGTTTAACGTCGAAATTCAAAGGTAAATTTCAAAAGTTTGACGTAGCGACGTCCCAGGTGTGTTCGTATGTAACAAGTTAAAACCTTACATTATTATGCAGGAACCGAAAACTAGATAGTACCGAAAACCATTAAATCTTTGATTTATCTACAATGCTAATAAAGATTTATTTTTATCAAAATGATTCAATTACTGTATATGAAGTTTGGCGAGAATTACGCTTATTTAAGTAAATTTAAAGATTTACATAAATTGCTTGTTATTGCTCTACACCTAAAATAATTGATTGTCAATTATATGCCCTTAGTTTTGGTAAGCACTGCTTTCGTAAGGATACCCAGTTAAAGTTATTTCAGACGTTACGATTACATTTATAATATTTGTATATATTTCTTATTGAAAATCAGTATTTTAATGCCTTTTGAACTCGATAAAGTAACTACTGAGCTGAGTGCATACATAACAACACTGCGTTGACTTATGTTTTCCATTTATTGCCACCATATTCAATTCAAACTTTTTAAATGAACCCAATGAATTAATCAAAATTTTACATGGGTACCGAGATGGCCTAGTGTTTAGAATAGGACGATCTTAACCGACGACCGCAGGTTCAAACCTCGGCTAGCACCGCTGAGTTTTCAAGTGCTAAATTTTTATTTAAATTCTACCCGAGCTCGTAGGTACAGGAAAACATCGTGGGGAAACCAGCATGTGCCGGGAGAAATTCTTACAAATGTATATCCGGAATTTATGTGGGATTTAGGTGTATATATATTTAATAGCAACCAAGTGTTACATATACTTACTTAAGTTTCTTTAATGTTTCTATCCGATTACGGAAGCCTCTGAGGTTAAAAATATATTAACATAATAGAGCCTAAATGCCTAGAGTCCAAAGCATCCATAAGAGATATGAAATCGAATATGTCGGATGATAGACGCCATATTGTTTATTGTGATTTTATTAACCTCTTCAATATCTACAATTTTATATAAATGTTTTCATTATAATACTTAATTATGAATTACAGTAAGTTCAAGCATGTACTAAGTCACGTTCTGCAATGCAAGAATTTAACTTATAACTTTTGCTCTCAGACTTTTATAAATATTTACATAAATTGTTTGTATCTGTTACTGGGCTACAGAGTTCTTTCATATCAGTATCGAGAATATCTAAAACTTACTAATGTAATTTTCACCTCATAAAGTATTTACCTTTATAGACAAGTTCAGATTTTTTATCCAAATGATCTCATTTATTTTTTTTTTAAATCATTTGTCAAGGTATCCCTGTACAGAACATGGATTTTTTAGGACAAACTAACTAGAAATATTTTTCACCTATTTCTGTGTGCTGTATGCTGTGGCTAAGCAGAGGCCTCCCCTCCATAATAATCATATTTTTCTTACTAACAGCTCCAAGCTGCGCCACAAACCACTTTCATATTTACGCCTATTTTTCCTACCTCTAAGGTATTAAGGATAAAAATTTGGAGCCCAATCGACAACGCTGCTCTACTGTGGACGTACATATGTACATATATCAAAATTTCTCACAAAACATGTTTGGCAAACAGACATATTTTCTCGCGATATTTTCCTTCATCCTTACGAACCATTCATGCTGATGCAATTTGGCTCCACATTTCTGTGTGAACATATTTTGTATTACAATACAAAATTGTAAACTAATAATAGAAAATTATATCATTTCTATATCCTCTGCATTAAATGTTAAACCATACATTTCTGTTATCACTACGATCGATGTGATTGACGCGTGACGTCAGGGCTTTCGAATCGATTCTGGCCCTCATTATAGACCGCACCATAAATAAATAAACATCACAGACAACGGTAACTACATCATTATTTTAATCGAAAAATACTGTTTTGTTGTAGATAATTATATTAAATAAATCCATAGATCCATCGATATTATATATATTTTAGTGGTAGTTGGTAACGCTAGTGTCTTATATAGGAGCCGAGATGACCTCGTGGTTAGAACACGTCGATCTTTAGTGATGATAGCGAGTTTAAACCCCGGCTAGCACCGATTTTTCAAGTGCTAAATTTGTGCTTAAATTCATCTCGAGCTCGGCGGTGAAGGAAAACATCGTGAGGAAACCTGAATATGTCGGGAGAAATTCTGACACATGTATATCCGCCTACCCGCAGTGTGCTACCCGTGGAGCAGCGTGGTGGATTAAGCTCTAAACCTTCTCCTTAATAGGAGAGGAGGTCTTAGCCCAGCAGTGGGACATATACAGGCTGTTACTTTACTTTCTACTACTTTTACAGCATAGTCAGGGGGTGATGTAGCTCTCAAAAAAGTTTATGGCCATCTGAAATTCGGCCAAGTGCGAGTTGGTGTATCGCTGATATGAATCACTCAACACGTAAACGTGTATCTATATCAATTAAAAATATTATATATTTATAATATAAATTCGGGATTGAGACTTGAAAATATCATTAAATTGTTGCCAAAACTGGGTCTTCTCAAATCTCTCACGCACTACTTTTTTTTATTATTTTACTAAGGCATGTGTGTGACGTTCATTATTGTTGTGGGCATGCCCACCGTGCGAACAAAGTTGGATCCGCCCTTGAGTATAGTATAGTGAAGTAACATTGTATAAATTGACTAGTGCTGGGTAAAATCAGCCAGTGACTGGCCGCAGTCAGTCTGTCAAATTATCGTAGTAAATTTTTGTATCATCGAGAAGAGTACAAACTTTAAATCGCGACGTTGCTTCACCGACTGCAAAAGATTTTTTTATTAGAATTTTACTAACACACGCTAATTTCCATATGATGCTATACTTTAATACTAACCACGTTATGAACTATTATAGGGTAAAACACTAAATACATATTCAGTTTTTATTCGTAAGATGTAATTTTAATTACGAAAAGAACCTAGAATCCAGAGACAAACCAGACCATTCATAAATGTTTCCGTAAAGTCGTTAATGTCGAACATTGATCATGTCTGGCGTCTAGGATCTATGGCCTTAATTCTATCAGATGTTTTAAACTTGAACGTTAACACTTGCCAAGAATGGCAACTATGTGACAGCCTATATTTTATGTCTGTGACGGGATAAAAAGTAAAAAATATTAGAAACTTTGATGATCGTAATTTCCAGGACATTCTTATTTGTTACTGGAATCTTTGCTCGCGATAATGTAGATTTTATTTTAAAATAATACGCATATTATACACATATAGTTTTTTACATGGGGAACCGGCTTTAGAAGCAAAATACATAATTTCGTTCAAGTACATATATCTACTTTCAGATTGGTTCCACAGATTTCAATCAAAATCGGTCAATAATTTGGTTTTTAAATTAACTACTGGAATTGTTATGTCATCTAAAATACGAAATTGCGTATTATGCTGTTGAAGCCACGTTTTTTAAGTATTTATTATTTCAGTGTATGTTTATAAAATTTGCCATGGGAATAGCTTATTCCCCAAACCAAGCATATACGATAACAACATTTTTGATTCGAGGAAATGAAAGGGTTCCCAGAGGATAATCGAAAACTATATACCGGATCCATGTGAATTAAGTCGCGAATACGAAATGCGAAATAATATAATATTGATTTTACAACTTCTTTTCTTTTCTTAACCTGAGATGTCTTAAGATGCATTATTTTTAGAAAATTCATATTATATTCTATGTGAATTTTATCTTTCCAAATATCTCTTAGTTTTTAATTCCATAGAAATATCATGAATTCCGTTAATCTTTGTGACTAATATCAAGTAGCTACGGACTGGTGCACGTTTAAATCTGTCTATTGACACTGTTAATACCATGAGCTTTCAAAGGCACTAATCCTAGACAGTTCCTGGAAGCTTCAAGTTTATCTATTAATAGGATTTCACTAGTATAAGTATAATCTATCATCACAGTATACAAAGTGTTAACTGAACATGTGTTGGGTATTTTATTAGCGTTAGCTGAATCGATATTTAAAAAAAAACTAAATTATTATTTTTTAATTCTTTTTCATAAATGATACACGTACCTATATCTATACGAACCCAAAAGATTCAACGTTTAAATAAAAAAAAAATTGTTTCACTTTTTTTACTTTCAAATATCGATTCAACGCTGATACAATATCCAACACATGCCCAGTCGACAACCTGTATAGAATTCTTTTCATGTACATACATATACGTGCACTGTGCAGTGTAGTTAGATGGACTCATCAGCAAGGTTTCTAGGATTCAATTCCTTGAACAAATTTGTTTAGGTTATAATGTTTTTGCATCTCATCTAAGTCTGACCCACAATTCTCATTCTGTTTAAGAGAGCACGTGTAGCTATTGGCCCTTCGAGCCTAGATAAAATAATTTATCAAATAACGAATTCGTTTTTACTTACGTCAATTGAAATGACTTTAGCTCAAAGTGTCACGTCAGTCACGTGATTATTTAAAACTTAATTCGCCTATAGTATTAAATTCGCCTATAGTACTTGCAGTCTTAAAGTTGAAGAACTTAGAGAGACTTAGAAAGATGACAACGAAAATAATACAGAAATACGTAAAATGTAATGGATCCAAAAAATAAAAGTTGATTCCAGTAAAAACAACCAACAACTTATACTAACTGTTTTTAGGGAATTAAGTTAAAGGTATAAAAAGCTCAAATCATGCTCGAAAGCCATAGAAAATCATTATCAGCCTGGCTGTCTGAATATAAGTAGCGCATGAAATACAAGAGCAATATAATTCCTCTTTAAAATTGTCAAGCGATCTGCGAATAGAGTTGTCGATAGTCATCGTAATGGATTAAATTGACATCCATCGTATCGTCGTAGGCAAATTAAATCGTTTTTATTGAATTGCACATCAAGATACTAGAACGTTCTGAGAGATAATTTAATTATGTGTATTTTAAAATTATTAGCATTTTTACTTCTGGTATAATAATTCGAAGTATTTAAATTTATTTAGCACATATTGTTATTTAATTCTGATTAATTTAATGCATTTATTGTCGTTGATATAAGTAAAATTATTAAAATGTATATTATACATATGTATATAGATTAAAATTTTACGATTACTCGCGGTGGAAATTCGACCGTAGTTAATTAAATTTTCAACGGATTTCAAGACTGACCACAGATAATCTATTTTCAATTTGAGCGCAGACTTTAACAATAAAGAAAAGTGTATATATGTGTGCGTGTATGTGTGCCAAATACATAGTAGTGTGTATAATGTTTTTTTATTGATTTAATGCATATTTATGCCAATTAAAATAATATATTAGTATTCTGCACTCCTTCTCTACAGATGCGAAATTTCGTTCTTCGTCCTCGCACAAAGTTCGCAATTTTATTAATAAATAGATTATCTCTGTCCTATTATAATTTTAACTATTTACAATATATGTGTATAAAGAAGTAAGTTCCTATTAGATTGTAAATAGCTTTACTTTAATGATCTTCTAGAAAGGCTTTTGGTACTTCTGAGCAGGCCTCCAACTACAGTTAAATTTGACTACTATCGCAGACTTACTTTTGACGTTACCTTATTCAAAAAAATTATTGGCCAAAAATTTACATTTTTGTCATCACTCAGCGTGCCATATGGAAAGAGAGTATTGTAATAACATTGATCTTCAATATAAAAAAATATAGAGTTGCACGTAGTTTAAAGCAAAATTACACTTCAGTTCCCAAATTACAATAAACAATTCTTCGTAACTTCACTCGAGGTCGTGAACATCTGTTATATTTTGGCAACTGTCAGGATTATTACGTTTAAACAGGTAACACTCCGGTTATCACTCTTTCG
This sequence comes from Hypolimnas misippus, assembly GCA_037950945.1. NCBI lineage: Eukaryota > Metazoa > Arthropoda > Insecta > Lepidoptera > Nymphalidae > Hypolimnas > Hypolimnas misippus. The sequence goes on from JBBEEQ010000006.1 coordinate 11,378,512, forward strand.
TAATAAAAAGTACGTCAAATTATTTCTTTCTTCGGACAACGACCTCGCTAAAATTATTTCGCTCCGAGTTTATGTACGAAGATTAGACGATCTCTGAATATTAACGAGCGTCTAAATGATCTTATTTAAATATCGATGTAAAATAAGATTACGGTTTATCTCAGTAATGTAGCCTTATCTTGCATATTGTGTAAATACTTTAAGATATCGATTTTTTTTTGTTTTTGGGTAAATTTATAAAATCTAGCTATTGATAATGATTAAATTAAATGAGAACGGATATTTTTACAGACTTCTTATTTTTCGAGTTTATAAATGTTTTTAAATTACATAATCTGTTCTCTTTCTGTTCTGTGTAATTCTTGAGACAAGAATTACACAGTCAATCAAGAGTAAAATTCCTTTACAGACTGCGGGAGTATAGAAACTCGAACGTGAGGGTGGTCTATCTTACATAGGCCAAACAAAGAGAAGCATCGGTACTAGGGTCAAGGAACACATAGGAGATGTCAAAAATAGGCGTTCTTCAAAGTCTGCAGTCTGTGAACATGCTTTGGATAACCCTAACCATTTTATTCGATTTGATAAACCACAGATCCTCGCTAGAGAACACAGATTCATTCCTAGAATGATACGCGAGGCTATTGAAATTCAAAAACATCCGAATTTCAATAGAGAAGATGGTTGGAGACTTTCGAACACCTGGGATCCACTTATTAAAAATTTAAAATCCCAAATCCAACAGACTGCAAGACCCAAAGATACAGTTAGTGCCTTCTGCGTGCAACCGGAATGTTATTCAAGATACCAACTAAGAAACCGTTGGCGGTAGATGTAAATAATATTTTCTAAAACCTCAAATAGACAAATGTCACCTTAGTCTCCCCGTGACCACGAACGCAGCAAAGTGCTCGAAACGTCGGGATGATAAAAATAATTAATATACGTGATTTAAATCCGTTTAAAATAGTTTTATTTCAATTACATAATCTGATTAATGAAATATTTAAGTCGCTAAGAATAATTATAATGAATTATCTGATATCGTAGTATTTTATGAAATAGCATTTGAACGAACCGAATTATGAAACCGTTAATATTTCAAAAAATAATTTTCATGTGAATTATCATCAAAGTAAACAGGAAAAAGAAAATTCAGGCATAGAACGGGGTCAAGTGCTCGCAATAAGCCCAACCGTTGGTGACCGATATGAATATGGCAGCCCTCTTTGTGGCACTTGACCTAGCCTAGTTTTTGTTATAGATCCGTTAACTGATTGTTTTGATTTGACTGTTTTTAATAATTCCAAAACTGTTTATTAAACCGTTTACCACCTTTCGTATACTAGAAATAGCTTATTGTATTTTATTTATAATCGCTATATTCTTAAGGGACTGTGAGGACTTGACTATTTACCTTTTAAACTTGAGTTCATTTTTGGCAGTAAAATTGATCAAATAAAATGAGAGAATGGATGTTTTAAAAATATGATAGAATAGATATTTTTTCATATTTCTCTTATGTTCTTGATTTAACTACCCATTATTGAAATAGTCAATACAGTTACGCTATGCCTGTTTTAATATTTATTTCTTCCTGAATACATAAATTTTTTGTTATCTTGTTCACGCTGTTAGCTATCTCACTTGTTATTAGACACACTTAGTGTCCGATCGCTTTTTATAGTTTTACGATGTGATTGAACAGATAATTTATTTCATTTAATTTTTTGCGCTATTGGACAATCTGAATACAATGCCTCGTAATAAGCGTCAAGATAACCTTGATAAGTTGTGTTTTGACACAAAAAGAAAAATTATCTTAAGCCGAGAAATCCATTCTCCACATGATTCAATGCCTTTTGTTATAAAGGTCAGAATATTTTTCCAAACATTTCTTAATACTTTTATCGTTTCATCTATATCATTCGAAATAACAAAATTAATGGAATCACGATCGTTTTGCTTCTAATCTAGTAACAAGTTACTACTTCTGCTTCATTTCCAGTTTATATTTAGATGCTGATAAGCAATAATGTCTCAACCCACAAAAAGTTAAATTCGGAGATATTGATGATAATGCGTGATGTATTTAACATTTTTTAAATTTTTCAAGTAATCTAAACTAATTAAGTACGGAAAAAAGTGTCTTAATTTAATATTTAGTAGGAATATTAAAGTAATAATCTCATATATCTGAAAAAGTTATTATTAGATAAAACTTTTTAATGTACCAATCTGCATTTAGTTAATTATACCTTTTATTAAAATACAAAAGAAAAGATTCATATTTCTTTCAATTCAATTCTTTGGTTTATGGCTTTTAGTTGTGTATATACGTCTTTAAAAATTTTGTTAAGAATCTTTAGACGCCATTTTCTTAAAATGAAGTCCATGTAGCTTGACACAGTATTGCTTATCAGCGTCCAGTTGTAATTAGTTTGACGAAGCCTTTGGGAATTATCTGTTTAATGTTTATTTGTGATTCGTTCAAGGTGTTCGGAAGTGTTGGCATCGCGTCTTAATTACCGTATATCTTCCAAAACATTGTTAGATAACATGAGAAATTCACCTTCCTTCTTCAATTCAATTCTTTGGTTTATGGCTTTTAGTTGTGCCAATTAGACACATGTTATTTCGCCAATGTCACGTGGAACACCTTCTTTCTTTTTCAAGACTAAAACAAAAGAAAGGGTTGTCGATTCGTAGAGTATATTTTTTTTCTAAAGTTACCTCAGACCATCGTTACTTTCGTCATCGTTAATAAAATATATTTTTTTAATAAAATACTTTTATATTAGGTACTTTATCAAAAACGGTACAGTACTTTGGTTTAATCCACATAACTGAAATTAATATGTCATCCACTCTCGTTTAGTTTTAGTTATAACCAGCGTATAATTGATCTTTGTTGAGTACCGTTTGGCAGGATAATATTTTTTTTCTTTTTCATAAAATGTGTTTTCCTTTTTTCTTCCTTTCAAGTAAATGAAATTGTGTTTATTCCTTTTACAGTCGATTGTTTTTTTTTAAATCTTGAGTTGTTTATTATGGTGATATTATACTTGTTATGTACAGCGTGTTTTAATAGAATGTCCTATCAATTTCAATAAGTCGCAAGCGGTAAGTTGAAACCAATAATAAATTCAAGGCCGCTACGTAGCCGGTGTCATATAGTACGATTTTGACACAAATTCAATATGAATTCTCATTTTCTGAATAGAATAGCTCGTTATTTATGAATCGGATTTTCAATATACTCGATGATAATTTTATTTTGTAAACATCTTTGTGTGTTATTTTCTTCATTGTGATCGATTTAAACACGAAGTGTATTTTGAAACCTTGGTAGGAAGTACATTGTCCGATCAGAAGGTCGGACATTATGCTCTTGTTACTGGTGAATTTATTTAGCAGGTTTTCTTTAACATTAACATAATTCCTTATCTCATTACCAAGTTTAACAAAGAAGCTATTAATTGTACTTAGAATAAGCACAAGGTGACTGTACTACAAAAATATTCGGTAATTTAAATAACACGTGTTTGTTAAAATTTAATTGATTAAAGTTAGTTTGTCTTTCAAATATTATAAATAGTTTTGTGTCGATGATTTATTGCGAAAAGTAACTGTGCTTGATTCACAATCGGACAAAGATTTTTTTAACAATTCCGTGTAAAACATATTGACCATGACACCGGGTGGTAACAATGACAGTTAAAGAAAAAATCTAAAGAACTTTATGCAATAGCAAAAATCTACAACTTAGCGATTAATAATACAAAGGAAAATGAACAAAGAAAATGCTACTTACGCTGTATACATTGTAAATCATCTATTTTAACGTTCATATTGTTTGTTGATCACTTACCGCCTACGCCTCTGACGAATTTCTTTCCTACGCACTTCAGGTTCACGGCTAACTATTCTGCTGCCAATATTTAAGTCACTGAAGTTTGACCTTTAAAAGGTAAGCATGGTGATACATGAATATTTAATCAACTGTTCGATTAAGAGCTAGACCGCATTATAGTTAAAAACAGCTGCCGTTGATAAGGACTCGCCGATAAGAAGTGTTATTGTTTTGATGCGATGTAATGCTGTGTGTGTGACGTCACGGTCGATAAATAAATTTTGCGCAGTTCCTACAAACTGAGAATATATAACTATTTAATAATTTTTAGTTAATAATTTTAGATTTTATCGCTATAATAATTGTGTAGTCTCTAAAAACTCATTAAATATTACAAGACTCAATTAGGTCAATTTTTTTTTAATTTATCGGTAACAATCAAGTGTCGAATGGCTTAAAATATAAACTTGCGTGCTGTAACGTGCATGCTAACACGAAGGGCTTGTTAAAAACATATCAGTATTAATGGTGTATTTTATATTTAACCACAAACACTGATACGAATATTACAAAGTATACCTTAAAATTTTCTGATTTATATAAAGAAATACGTGCATTTTCTCTAAATATCGATGAAATCTTTATTTATTCGGGATAACCTTGATATGGAGCATTTGGTATTCCAATATACATATTTCGCGACATCTATTTACTTAAGAACATTCGCATTTTGTTTATATATATAGCAACAGCACGAATGTTTACGTGTTCCATTCACATGCGTGTTATTATGTGTGTGTGGCGTCGTTGCGCCTGCGCAGACGGCTCCGTGATCGAGCCCTCTTTGTTTGTTGACAAGCCGAGCGCGCCGTGTTGTTTTCTGTTTTGTTCGCGTATGCACTTCGTGCGTGCCGGTCGTGTGTTGTTACTTTTGACATAATCAAAAGAAACGTATAACGTTAGTTAGCTAATTTTAGTGTTGTTAATTTAGGCTTTCTACTTTCTGCGCATAATATTAGTGTATAGTGATCTTTGTGGCGAGTACTGTTATTGCTTGTGAATATTATTTCCAATATTAAAACTACACTCAGTCTGTGTTTAAAGGTAAGATATGTTTGTAGATATTTTAGTGTTTTTTTTTCACTTTATTTAGTATGAAAGTGGATCGTTACGAAATTTTGTACCTATCACCTTATCGCTATCAATGTTGTGTTTTAGTAACTATGATAGAATGTTGACAACGTCTCAACTCAATATGCTATATTTATTTTGATTATGTTATGTTCTCATATCATTGACCGAAATACTTTTAACATTCTGTTGTCAATAAAGAAATATTATCACTTGATACAAACAAATATATCTACTAAAAGTACAAAGGTACAATTCGATAAACAAACAAAAAAATATTTCATAATTTTGTATAACTAACTCAGGCAATAACTATTGATTTGATTGTTTCTAAAAAGTACTAAATAAAAAAATTATAATTAAATGTATATTTAGTGGCAAGCAAAGTTAGACACGAGACATCTAATCTTATATAACACTATAGGATTTCACGTTACGCTAATGAGATTCACCTTATATTAGTCGGAGATTAAAGCTGTTTTTCTTCGACTCAATTTAGATACAGTTATTTTGGCCGTCGCCTTACGAGACGCCTTACGGTACCTCATACGTCTGACGCGGTAAAGACTTATGCACAATAATGTCTTCAACTATATTACATGTAGGTGATAATAACTCCCATAGCGATTACTACTTTTAATGGTATCTCATTATTTATGAATCGTTTATAAGTAATTTACACAACTGCAAATATTATACCTGAATATGACAATTTAAAAAGTTATCCTATTTTATTTTTATTCTTTAAAAATATTACGTTAATCTGTAGACGTTATTAGCTTTTATATCTTTGAATTGCAAATCAGAACAGTTCCAAGAGACAGTTAAGCATATTTATACTCTATATTGTATAAGGCTTTAACAAAAGATTTAAAACAATTTATACATACAAATATCGATGTGTGTGTATGTATGTACATGTATCACCGATGAACTCCGAAACGGCTGGAAACCAGATTAGCCCAGTAAGTGATCCATGTTTGATAGCGATCGGATCAAAAGACATTTCGTTTCGGCCTTTCGGCAAGGAGTCGCTAATAATGTATGCAATTAAAATTTAAACAAAGCACATAACACCGTGTGTAAGCTTCTTAATATAACGGTATAAGTATCGATGTAACATGTTCACATTCATTACTGGTCACGAGATGAATCACCTTTTGACCGATATAGTGGTTATACAGTGATTTACTTAAACGGTAAACTCAAATGTACCAGTTTAGCGAAATTGTCGATCCATACTAATAATATGAAAGCAACTGTGTCTGACTGTTTGGCTGTCTGTTACGTTTTCACGCTTAAACCATCTAACCAATTTTGATAAGTTTTAGACAACATTGGGACTTGAAAAAGGATATCATTTAATTTTTGTCACAATAATGAAATTTGAAGAATGTCGAATATGTTATAAATATTTGTATAAAAAAACCCTCTCAGACGAAGTTGCGGGTACTAACTATTAGCGATATAATGATAGCGACACACATTTGCCGCCATTGTTAAATTTCACTGAACTAATGACCTAACGAATTTCACTAATCCTTCGTTCACCTAAAGCTTTCACTGAAATAATTGGTTATAGATTGACTTGAGATAAAATAACCGGTTAGTAATAAAATCGGAGTTGTATAACGAGGATCTCGAAGAAAATGTTTATATCGTAGTCACAATAACGGTAAAGTGCACTTCATAAAACGATAAACAGTGTTAAGTTCTATTTATTGGGTCTTCTGATCTACGTGTGAATGTTATGCTCAATCTTTATTAATTTCTTTAATTCGCGAAATTATACTTGTGACGCCGGTTTTGAATAAATAATTACCTAAATATTGGTCATATTTTGAATCAATTTTTATAGTTATAGAAAATTTTACTTAATTATTTTTATTAGGATAAACACTTTTATAAACCTGTAGTTTTTAATTAAGATCATTTCGTCAATGTTAGGAATGAGAGTGAATGAAGGAAAGTTGTCGTTTTAACAGCAAAACAATAAAAATCGCCCCTCGATATTGTTGATTTATTTCACGAACTGGTCCCGACAGGGAGTAATGGAAGAATTAGGTTAATGTTCAAGTAAATAGCTTATTCATAACACCACACTCCATCACTTATACGGAAAGAATAGCTAATTCTTAAGCGAGAATCACACTTATAAGGTTTGCTCTTAAACTTTCATAAATAAACACATAAGTTTTTTGTCATTGCTCTTCACCTGAAGGAATTTACTTTCAGTGTATATTTGACGGCTACAGCTTAAGGTTACCTAGGTAACTGTTACCAGGCTACACAGTGGTTTTACGTCAATTACGAGAGTACAACTTACAAATGTAATTCTCGCCTTAGAAATATTACCAACTGCATTGAAGTTAACAAAATACCGCGTAGTAAGATTTCCATAATAGACAAAGTAGTAATCGTTAAAACAAACAATAGTTCACACAATGTTACTAATAAATTGAATGTAACAGTTCTATCCTATCGTGTAAATAATATAATATTGCACAATAAGGAAGTCAAAGCGAAAGACAACGATAAGAGAAAACTACGCCGTTACTACAACATGTCATTACGAATCATTACGGACAGTTACGTCCTAACATTGATTGCGCATCATTAATTTACAGCTACACAAAGTCTCATTATTAAGATCACACGGTCCGGTTTCTTAAGGCAGATCTTTCACTAATTGTACGTTTTGTACTTCATTCAGTTACAAATTTTCGGAGGTTCTTTAACATAAGGAGAATTTGGAAGAAAACGTCCGTCTCGATTGCTTGGCCGAATTCCAGTTTAAGGAAATATTTGTCTGATGAAAGTTCTAAACCTTCTATTCGAGTGATCCGCGCTACGTGACTCCTTTCACGAAGTGCGCAAAAGCGAAAATAAAAGGTGACGCATTGTTTCCTACAATTTAAATATTCAATTAGCATGATTTTAAATCTAATTATAGACGAAGAAATAACTGGTATCAAGTATTTGCGGTATTGATTCGTTGTAAATGACCTTATCAATAAAACAGTTACGATTTGTTTACGTTTACAAATTACTGTGTTGTATAAATATTTCACAGCGATATTTTTCATTGCAAAGTGTTTGATGTATTTGTTAGTACGATTGCATTTCAATGCACGATATGAACAATTTGATTTTAAATTTTGACTTAAACTAATATATTACATCAGCTAAACCAACTTCTAATAAAAAGAACACCTGTTGGAATCGTTGGAGCATCACAAGACTTCGAGCAAACATTACTTCAATAATTAATACTTTAAATATTTCCTACATGCGTGGATATATAAAGGAGTCATGAGTAACGTCCTCCACCCGCATGATTCACTAACTTCTCAGCATAGCTTTATAAAACAAATAGAAAAAGAACAAAGGATCGGCGGGATCTTCAAATCTTCTTAGAAAATTATTTTCAACTAGAACTTTAAATAACATTTGGTCGGGAAAGTTTAAATTATCCAAACATTCCTCTAGCTTCTAGCAGTTTAGCAGACGTCTAGACGTGCGTGTATCTAAAGTCTAGAACTAGCAAACCCAACACCCTACCACCTTCCTGTCTCCCGTCTGCAGTGGTATATTTCCTTTTAAATGACATCGAGTCTGGACACCGTCTGCAAGCATGAATTTGAAATTCGCTGTTCTCGTATTTTTTACGCTCTGCGATTTCACTCTCAGTTCAATAACGATGTCTTGCTTATATTTTTTTTTTTGGATTTTATCAATCTTATAAATCTGTTTTCATATTTGTTTACTTTTAAAATTAATAGGTATCTATTCGTTGACATGTTTTTTATAACTGTTTTGTTTTGTCAACTATTTTGTACGTTCAATCCTACAAAATTAGCCTAATGTAAAATAATATAAAGTAAAATTTTGTTTACACTTTGTGCAATGTATGTCCTTTATACGATATTGCCGAAATTGTCAAGAAACAAAACACTATAATCCTTCTATCCCCCTTGATTCATAGTTTAAATATATAACAACATTTTTAAATGTTCAGGTTCTGCGGAGTTGGCAGTTAAGTTGTGCCAACTGCGTAACCATTATGAGTCAAGCCGGACCTTTGTTTGAATAAGAATAACAAAGACCGAAATTAAAACAACCGTATTATCTTCTACTGCGTCCTGTTTCGTATTGCGATTTACAAAATAACTTTCATTTAACACGCGATTTGTTTTGGAGGCAAAAGTTTCGAAAAAAAAAACTGTATTTTACTTGTACTTGGATTAAGTTCAAGAGATTAGATACCAATACCAGAAGAATATCTATACTTGTCAAAACGAGTTTTAAAAGTTATGTTTAACTTTTCGATACCATATTTTTTATCTACATTCTTTGGCAATTTTTTCATACATTGATTGCCCCCTTTCAGTTAAAAAAAATCTCTAGAGATGCTTTAAGCCCATGTATAAAGAATACTGATAGAAAATTACGTTATGGAAAACTATTGTAACTAGTAAAAGTAAACTAAGTAACAGCCTGTATATATCCCACTGCTGGGCAAAGGCCTCCTCTCCTATTAAGGAGAAGCTTTAGAGCTTAATCCACCACGCTACTCCACTGCGGGTTAGCGGATAAACATGTGTCAGAATTTCTCCCGGCACAAGCAGGTTTCCTCACGATATTTTCCTTCACCGCCGAGCGCGAGATGAATTAGAAACAAATTTAGCCAGGGTTTGAACCCGCAATCATGTTGTGGTTGTGATCGACGTGTTCTAACCACTAGACCATCTCGGTTCATTGAAACTAGTACAAGGGGTATTTATAATAGAATAGAACAAAGAAGACAGCAGCGATATCTAATGACTGTTACAATTCTTTGTCTTTGTGCAAAAAAATAACAACGTTCATTTATTCCCCGTTTCGTCTTAAAAAAATGATTTGATACATTTAAATGCACATTTTCAACAACAGAATATAATTTTACAAAAGAAATTGTAATTGAAAACTTCAGAAAAGATATTCCTGCTATTAAAATGGCTATATTACTATTAATATTTCGCGGAGCGTTCTCAGTTCCATTGTAGTGAGGCAGTAGAAAGGTGTCGGGCTCGACAATGCCAATGTGCTTCGACGATTTCTGTGCTATGCCGCCATTTATAAAAGCCTTTTCTACCAATTGAAGTTTATTTAAATCCTGCTTATCTAACTAATTCTTTATTGAATTCGCTTTGAATAGAGGTCTTTTAACTACCTGTTTTATTTATTTGTCTCCTTTGTTCTCATAATTGAATGTAGGTACTTGCTTTTATTTTTAGTTAGTTCTTTTGGCGATTTTTATTTATCTATATTCTTTTTTAGTTTATGTTTTTACTATATATACTTAAATCGTTTCTTTTTCTGTACCTTTACTAATATTATAAAGAGGTAAAATTTATTTCTAACTTTTTAAATTTGTATGTAGTTAATTCTTTTTTGCTTTATATAGTCCTTTTATTGAGACAAGTTATAGAAGCGTACCATATACGCGAGTAAAACCGCAAGAGACATCTAGTATACTACATTTTGGTCCACGTTTTACACTTGTTGAAATTGTAAAAAACAATGGTCGCCATTTTTAAAAGAAAGTTTTACGTTCTTTTGTTTACGTCTTGTAATGATGTGGACCGAACGACAATTAATGAAATAAGAAAGCGAGAGATGAAATGAAGCAAAATAATTTGATTTTTGTTTAAAAAACATAAAAAAATCATAAAATGATTAATAAATTAGAAATTTATTTCTTCAAAATACGGCAGAAATAACACATGTAAACAAATAATTACTACAAATAATAAACAAGTTCCATCTCGTAATATTTGTTTTCGTTTTATAACTTTTGATATTTAATTCAACCTTTACCTACTGTACTATGTGTAAATTCTTCAAATTAAGTTCGCAAGTTCGATAGTGAAGATAATATAGTAGCTTCCTTTAAAGCGTAGAAAATACAATTGTGATTAATAACCTTAAAAATAAATCCGCGAAATAACGATAAATTAACATTGAAAATAATTCAATTGCGTTTAGTAATTATTGTTTAAAACCGGCACTTAGCTGTAGAAGTTAGGACTTATGTTAACTTTTGAACATTTACATACTAAGTTAGACCACGGCATCTACATGTCCCGCTAAGTGTATTATACAATATACATTTATACAATTTTTCGCTCGCGGGTTCGTTCGCATTAATGTACATTATTATAGTTTTAAAATAATAAATAAAACATAACTTATGATCATCTAGAATAATGTAAAATCGGTTATATTGCTCCGGAGTTTACGTCGCACATACAAAATTAATTCTCACTTCATTACATTAGACCTATAATTATGACTAGTGGTCGCCTAGCGGTCAAAATTTGACCGTAGTTTATTAAATTTTCAAGATTGATAATCTATTCTCAATTAGACTACAGACTTAACAATAAACAAAAAAATATATGTGTGTGTGTGTGTGTGCGTATGTGGTTAATACGGTTATTAGGTGTATCGGTTTTTTTAAATTGATTTAACGTATAATATTTATTTAACATAATTAAAAATATATATTATCATATCGTTGTCTTAGATTTTCGCGATTATTATTCATTAAAATAAAACTATTTTAAACGGATTTAAATCGCGTATATTAATTATTTTTATCATCCCGACGTTTCGAGCACTTTGCAGCGTTCGTGGTCACGAGTAGACTCCCCGTGTACCCATGACCACGAACGCTAAATATACGCGATTTAAATCCGTTTAAAATAGTTTTATTTCAATATAGTATTATCATTTTGCGCTCTTTTTGCTTCACGTATTAATATATAGATGCTCGTGTTGTGAGTGTTATATTTAAAGTCATATGAATCGAAAATTTAACAAACAATTATTGTAAAGTGTGTTCAACTTTCCGTGTACGTGTTATTATGATAATTAATCAAATGAGCGCCGAATATTCAAGAAAATTTATTGTCTCCATACAAACAACGATTTTATTTGTTTGTATTCTTTATAGATTGGACTATAATTGTATTTATCATTTGTTGGACTATGGATATAAAATAAACCAAAATACTTAACTTTAACGATTTTTCTGTATAATCTGTAGATTATATCAGCTTAGTGAATTAGTCATAATCGAAACTTTTTTTATTGAAGATTAATTTTTGTATATTAAAATCTTTAATAATATCATCAGTATCGTACATATACTATAAATATAGATATCATGGCAAGGAATACATTTTTCCGAGAATCAACTCTTTGTTTTTCTGGTGTGTGAACTGAGTTAATAAACGTATTTATATTCACGTAATTAATATCGTTATTTAAATAGTTCTTTTCTTGAATGTTCTAGTAGCCTTAAGGAACTTAAAATACGGCCACAAATAAAAAAGAAATGGTAATAAAACCAGTTCATCCTTATGTGTAAAATTAAGATAAAAAACCGATATTCGATAACGTGGTTTTTGGACTTTACGGTTCTTCACCTAAAAGTACCGTTACGTTACTTACCTTTTTCTTAATTATTCCGAGCAATTGTACCATGACTGTTGATAAACTCGTTAATGTTTATTTTTACTGTTATGTACGAACATTTGAATTCCTTCGAAGGAATTGACTTCACGTGACCGAAATTTAAAAGGGTTTTGGTGGATGTATGAACTGAATCAGTAAAATTTATCTTTCTGTGCTCTAGCACGTGCTCGTCCACAACTTCGTGTATGAGAAACAATAATTTCGTTTGTCTTTGTAAAACCGTCTTTTTAAATATTTTAAAGGGCGAGATGTTGTTATTGGATAGTTCAGTCACTCGTATTAGTAAAACCTCAAAATGAATGAATATTTTTAACCGACTTCCAAATAAGAAGAGGTTCTCAATTCGTTAGGAACTTATTTTAATGTCAACATATGAAGTAAAAATGACAGCATTTTTACTTCATATAAACACTCGATGATGTAACGCAAATAAAAAGATTTATAATTATGATTGTGACGAGATATTTTTTATGACTAACAATAAGTAAATGATAATATTTTATTCCGTCTTTTATGGTATTTATTCTGCTGTTTTTCTGATTAACGTTATTTTCCAGTATATATAATATATACTGTATCTCGAGTATATTAATAACGTCCTTAATGGATAATTGGATAATGGATAATCCTCAAAGGACATAATTGATATATTCTTAATATTTTGGTATGTTTTCCTCATCTACCTATAGCAAAATGCATTTTATGTTACATTTATTGGTGGAAACCTCGCTGGATTTTGTATTTTTTTTAATTTTTTTTTACATAACTTTATTTATATTCATCTGTTTTTTTCCAAAAGAATAAAAAAAAATGAATTATGACCGAATAGTTTGAGACCTAGTAAATAGCATAACTAGTATGGTTACATCTGGCAAGTAATCGAAACAATTGGGTGTAATAATAAATATGTATATTAAAATTATAGCATTAAAAGTATTTTAATAAGTATAAAAAAATGTATTTAGAATGTTTACGCAGTACTATTGAAGCTATATTAGTTCTAGAAAAATTCTTTTGATATTCTGCAGATAAATTTCTTTGATACGGAATGGCATTTCTTTTCATATTGTTATGAAGTTATCTCGTGAACATCTTTACGAGAAAACGCTTTACGCGGAATTGGTCTTAGTCACTATGTATTTGAGAAATAACATTTTATTTTCCATTACAAATAAAATACTTATAACATGTATCGTCTTTTTTCCAGCAACTTTCTTTCGAAACGTATCAAATAGATCTTATTTCGAATAAAATAAACTTATACATTATTGTATATCGCAATCATAAAAGCAATATTTAATTCCAACAATACCAAGTCCTTCGTTCAATCGCGACCCACGCGTCTAGAGTCACAGCACGTAACTCGCAGGTACATATCAGGTAAAAAACAGTCAATTAGCTTGTTCCGTTGACCCGAACGCGATGAATCGATACTATCAGCCGCCTGGTGACGTACACCTGCTCCTTTGATAATGGCCGGGTGAATGACATGGAGCTTCTTGAGCTGAAATGGCTCAGTGGATATGTACCAATATGTTACTTGTTCTAACTCAGCTGGAAACACTGACTAGTACCCAACTAGGTACGTCTAGTGTTGTGTATGTTTGATGGTGAAAGAAAATATCTTGATGTGACTTGCAAGTGGCATTTGTAGTTAAGCAATTTGGTGTTAGGCTCCATATGTTTCGACTTAAAAGGAGGCCTTTGCCTAGTAGCAGGACATTTGCAGATTGATATTTTACATTTTTCTTTTTGATAAATATATATGTAGATACTTATTCATAATAATCTTCTTCTTACTAGAACAGATCATCTGTACACATTATATTATTTACGATATCCATTATAGAATGCGTAACTTTTTCTATCTTTTGATTTTTAACCGATTTCTAAAAAGGAGAAGGTTCATAATTTGTCGAAGACTTTTTTTTCGTATTTTCACCGATTACGCGAAAAAGGCTCGGTTTTAAATTTTTTTTTTTGTTTTTTAAACCAAATTACATTCAAATTTGATTTTAATCAAAATTGATTCTAATCAAAATTGATTCTGTAGCTTAGTTTAAAAATATCTGTAACAAGTATGTCATACAAGTAAATGATATTACGTATTTTGCTTTTGAATTCAGTTCTCATTTTTTAAAAAAGCCTCATTTTATAAATTATTGTGTTAGTTCAGTGTAAATTAAAGTACGTATTTGGTTGCTTGGAGGTAATTTGGTGAATGGGTTTCGACATAGATATGATCAGTGACGTATTTTCCTGAGGGCGATCACCTGGGACGGCTGATCCCATAGGGGGAAGACCCCATTTTTTGTGTTAATTTAAGCTATTTATACTCATTTAAAAATAATGATTTTACTTCTTTAACTCGTTAAAGTTTTTTGTTTTAGTTTTATACATTATTTGTTAGTTATTTTTTACGTTTTGCACTCAGTGAGAGGGGGGAGGAAATCGTAATTTACGTTTAACGTGCATTTTTTTTTTCATTGTTAAAATAAAGTCAAATGACATTACAGTATCCTACATGAAATGTTTTAGGTGGACTAATGCTGTTCCGTAATCACGACTCGTTCTGCGATAGTGCTCTTGCGACCGGTCACGTGGTTCGCTAAATGTCACTTGTCCTGAAGTCGCATAATTTTCCTCAAATGGTGCATGTTGTAGAGAAGTGTTTGTTGTTTCTGATAAACAAATTCAATTTACATGTTCGATATGCAGTTTATTAAGCAAAATATTTGTTATTCGAAAAGATAATATATCGTGTAGATTATATGCAGATAATCGATATTATTAATATATGATATAATATAAATTGTTAATAATCGCTAATGAAATTGCTTATGCGTAAGCATCGTTGCAGATTCAACTCTGACCTATCTAAGGTTACAATAACGTCTTTGCTTTCAATTTACTCTATAATTAATTAGATATTAAAATACAAATACCTATATATACAATAGAAAATCTACACTACAACATTGTTTGAAATAAAATTATACGTTTTATAAATGTTATAAAAAAATATATCGTCTCTTTTTATTACGAATCGAATTTTTCGCGTATAAAGAATGCAATATGCGATTTCGAATATTATTTACTTTGTTAATGGTGACTGAAATATCCGTGCCAAATTCTACGCTAGTATAAATACTCTGTAGATACAGTTTTACGATCCAAGTTTATTTATAGCTATCTGTTTACAGAATTACAAATATTAAGGAATACCACATACGACGAATCATGGGTATACATAATCGATGGATTTCCCAACGGCTTTTGTTCGAAAGCGTAAATAATACCTTTAAACGATCATTTTTTTTGTTTATATGCAGGTATATAATTTGAATCACGAAAACAGCTCCAAGGATTTTTATTAAATTTATTATGCAGGAGGTTCCGTGTTTTCAGGCTACGAAAAACTGCTACATTTTTATTTCATACTACTGAATCTAAATATATGTTAAAAAACACTATTTAAAAAAATAACGTGTAAAGTTAAATTTCGAACTTCATACATGACGCACTTCTTATACAAAATTTTGTATTTTGTTGTACTACTTTAGGTATTTAAATTTCCTTATTCGCTTTACTGATAGCCCAAACAGCAATTCATATTTCATCAAAAAAGACAAATTTTCTTACAAACTTTTACAACTTAAGAAGATATCTTATCCATCTATCCTAATCTATTCTAGATGTATTCCACATTTAAAAAATCTTATTTCGTTGTGTTATCTATAGATATAGCTATATGAAAACTTCTATACAAAATTTTATGCTTTTAATTTCAAAGTATAGTCTTTTAGTTATAGCGTTATTTGACAGGGAGTTGTGTGAATTTTAATAAGTAGATATTTATAAGGACACAAGTATTATACATCGGTGTTATAATTTGAAATTTTAATCAAGTGCAATGCAATGTAAATGTAAAGAATGTTCTGCATCTATTATCATACAAATTGGTTGCTGGTTTGCTCAACAGTCTGAAATATCTCCATTTCGAGAGGGAACGGTTTAATTTGAAAAAAAAAAAAACTGAAAAAAAAAATTATTCAGCAGCGTTTTTCATAAAGAGAAAGACAAAGTACGGGAAGTATTGGAATAGGTATGATTACTTAACTACAAAGATGACAAAGGTAGTACTGAGTTTACGTTTTTTTATGTATGGCATATGTAACTAATCTTGATATACTTATAATATATTTTTGGAAAGTGTTAAAAATAAGCCAGAAATATGGCAATGAAAGATAATTATTCTTCTGTACCTTCATAATACCTATATGACGTCACAAGGTTCTAATACGGCGGAAGCCTTTAAATCGTAAAGCTTGTTAATGGCATTTATAAAATTCTAATTAATACAATAAGAACCGGTTTTTATTAAATCACACCGATTCGATTGTTCGTCGATTGCTGTAACTATTAAATAGGTCGTATCGATGTTCTGATCGCTTATTGTTTCTAAGTATGTGTATACATTTTTTTATATATTTCAGTATATCCACAAAAAGCGAGACGTGCCGTAGCACGACTTGACTTTTAACCCGACTCGACTGTTAAACCTTTTAAAAGGGTCGCAAAAAATCATTATGGACGCTGGTCGTTTCAATCTTTACTAATATTGCAAAGAGGTAAAATTTGTTTGTTTGTATTTTGGGGATAATGTCTAAAACCACGTATCCGATTTGAAAAATTATTTTGGCTTTATATAGCCTGTTTACTTATGATTATAGGCTATATTCGTATTAGGCATGACAGCGTCAGCCATAAACGCTCGAATGTGTGATCCGCTT
The DNA here is from genome assembly GCA_037950945.1 of Hypolimnas misippus. Taxonomy (NCBI): domain Eukaryota; kingdom Metazoa; phylum Arthropoda; class Insecta; order Lepidoptera; family Nymphalidae; genus Hypolimnas; species Hypolimnas misippus. The sequence continues at coordinate 11,395,810 of JBBEEQ010000006.1, forward strand.
TAATGTTAACTAACTCAAATGTTACAAAATCGCAATTTTCATCGGTCACGACGAAAATTGCGGATTTGTAACATAATACCTTTCAGGGAGACGACAATATATCGTTACGATCTAATGAGAACCGGTTTCATACGTTATAGTAATAGTGTGCACGTGTCTCGATGTACGTGTAGGTGTATAGCGAAATCACAGAAGAGTAAAATCCAATTACCAAACATGTACGTCAGTAAATTCGAAGTAAGTACGTCTAGAATGTAATAACCCACAAGTATATTAAAACTATGTTCAGATATTCGTTCGTATGACATGAACTGAAATAGGATTAAATTTATTTTAAAATGTGTAAATCTAAAAATTGCAGCGTCTTAAAATTGGGATACAATAATTGGATTGGATAAGCAATACTGTGTCAAGCCACACGAACTTAATTTTGAGAAAATGGCATCTAATGTCAAACTCTTTTTTTAATACATTTGTTTGAAGATGTATATATCCATCTGCTCTTTTCTACTTTGATAAAAGGTAAAATGATTTTTTATAATATGAGATTATTGCATGTTGTAACATATGGAACACACTTTAATTTACTAAACATTAAATTAAGAAACTCTTTCGTACTTATTTAGTTTAGATATCTTCAAAAAAAAATCTTTAATGTTTTATATGTTACGCATTATCTGCATAAATCTCCGAATTTGACTTTTTGCGGATTGACACATTATTGCTTATCAACATCTATCTATAGTTATAAAATATCATAGAGAAACACAACAAAACACAAACCAATACTATAAAGTGGGTCGTCAAGTGAATAAGTAAACTATGAGAACCTTTGTACTTAGGACAAAGGCACGTTTTGAACTTTAATAAAATTATATATAGTTCCATTTAGTCGTTAAATTTGTTACCGCCATGTTCACTAATACGAAATGGAATTTAGACATCGCATGTGATACATTAAAACTTGTGTGAAGGAATTGTGGGTGAAAAGGTCTACACGGCCCTTTTCACAATCTACTACGATGTGAATATAAGTTTCATTAATAAAATCATATATAGTTTTTGATTGAATTAAATTTAGATTAGTTGAGCCGAGATGGCATAATGGTTAGATCACGTCGATCTGAATTGATCGAGGGTTCAAACCCCGGCTAGCAACGCTGACTTTTTAAATGCTAAATTTGAATTTAAATTCATCTCTGCGGTGAAGGAAAACATCGTGAGGAAACCCGCATGTGTCGGGAGAAATTCAGACACATGTATATCCGCCAACCCGCAGTGGAGCATTTATTGGATTTAAGCTCTAAACCTTTTCCTTAATAGAAGAGGCGGCCTTAGCCCAGCAGTGGTACATTTACAAGCTGTTTCTTTACTTTTACTTTACTTTACTTTAGATTAATTAATTTAAAAATAAAATATTCATAATTATTAAAATACTATTAATCGTTTTTATAATGACTTGCTATTTACAAATCGTAACAAACAGTTTTAGTAAAATAATAAAATCAACTTCTATAAATTTATATGGGACGAACCTTAAGTATAACCAATCAAAGAATTCTAACGGAGTCCAACGGCAAACACAAGACAGGGTACTTGCAAATATTTGCGAAGATTCGTACGTGCCTGCAGCGCCACGTAGAGAAGTCCAAACGTGGCGGGGTGTTAGTGAATGTTTGCGACGGCATGTTCCTGAACCAATTCATGGTATTTTGTTTAATAAAGCACAAGATGACCTATAACCACTATAGCACGTTGATCTTAACCGATGATCGTGGTTTCACACTCCGCTGAGTTTTAAGTGCTTAATTTGTGTTTCTTCTCGCGATAAAGGAAACTACCGTGACCTGTATGTGCCAAAAAAATTCTGACACATGTATATCCACCAACTGACAGTAGATCAGCGTGGTGGATTAAGCTCCTTAATGAGAGAGCACGCCTGTGCCCAGCTGTGGGACGTGTACAGGATATTATTGTTTACTGTCTACTAGAGATGGACACAAAGATAAGTACATAGAGCGCAAAACATTTGCACAAATTCTTTTATGCAATGTACGAAGACTTGCGCCTGTTTGTAGTGCCAAAAATGCGAAGAAATGCAATGTATCGTATATGTCGCGAAGTATTAGTGAATACTTGCAAAATTGCACGTATACTCCTAAAACATTTTGCTCTATTTTCAACCGCCTTTAAAAAAAGAAGAGATTCTTAATTTGTAATAAGTATATTATGTTTTTTAATTCATAACTCCGTCATTTATAACCATTTTTAAAATTTCTTTGCTAGGATGTACCTTAAGATTGATCCCATAAAAATATCAAAATCGATTTAGTACTTCGATTCTATAAGTATTGGTTTGATTAAATAACTGAAATACGATTTAATTTATATAAATTGCGTATATTGCTATTAAACTAGATTCATTTTTTTAATGTTTTTGATAAAATTCTGTTCCAAAGATTAGTACAAAATATTCGCTCGAATGATTTATCACGTCGTTAACTATGTCAAAATTGGACGAAGCACGACGATCCGTTTAGGCGTTGAAGCGTGCAATCCGCACTAGCGACTCACTTTCACACATTTATTACACTGAAGTATCGATAACATTTGAGGCGTTTTAATTAGACATTTGCATGAATGTGTGCGAACTGAACAAAATATTTGCGCGAATGTGTTCGATTTGCGCAGCAGTGCACTGTGCAGATCTGCGGAGCTACTTGCACATGGACAGCAGTTTTATATGCATAACGATATATTGACGAGAATTTGTTTTTAGAATACGAAACAGTTTTCCAATAAGAAGTAAGAATTTTTTCCAGCTTATTCAGGGAAAACAAAAGATAAATGGAAATAATATAGTCAGTTTAGCGCACATATATTAAAGCAGTTAGCTGCGGATTTGAGCGCCGCACAATCATCCGATAATCCGGAAATCGTTCGTACGGTGGCGCGTGCGCAGCTCAGAGATAAGCTGAACTAAATTCGTTCGAGTTCATTAACACCGCATTTGATTCGCATACGCATTCGCAGTTTACGGAAATACACATTTTTATAAACCCACGTGTACCGATACTGCCATAATTCTATAGTAATATTATAAAGAGGTTAAATTTGCAAGTTTGTATGTAGGGGATAAGCTCTGAAATAAATGATTCGATTTGATTTTTTTTGTAGATAGTCGGTTTTTTAAAGAAAGTTTATAGGCTATATTTCATTACGCGAAGATTTAATCAAGAGCGAAACAGTAACTATAAACGCATGTGAAAGTACAAGGACTTATTAAAATATCTTCTTATCTTAATCTTTAAATACATAAGTACATGACATCTTTATTTCAATGATTTATATTCATGTTCATTCGGTAATGACCAATCCTTTTCGAATAGAAATTTTAAATATCACGGCGTTCTCAGGTAACAAACGTTAAAAAAAACAATACGCTACGAATAGGAACGTCCTTTTTTGCAGTCTATTGAAAACGTTCATAAATAGATAAATATTATAACGAATGAACGGAGATTTATTGACAACAAGCAAGGAGGAAATTATGCACAGCAAAAAATATTGCTGTTTCCTATCTATAATAATAATAATAAGATAGTGTTCACCATTCCCGCCCTAGAGTTTAAAGTTTAGCTTTAACCTAACAATATATAAAATTTTATTTAATTATACCTAGAGCCGAGGTGACCTAGTGGTTAGAACATTTCGATATCAACCGATGATCGCGGATCAAAGCCCGGTAAGCACGGCTAAGTTTTCAAGTGCTGAATTTGTGTTTAAATTCATCTCGTGCTTAGCGGCGAAGGAACATCGTGAGGAAACCTGCATGTACGGGGAGAAATTTTGATACATGTACATCCGCCAACCCGCAGTGAAGCAGCGTGGTGGATTAAACTCTAAACCTTCTCCTTAATAAGAGAGACGGCCTTTGCCCAGCAGCGGGACATTTACTTTACAATATGTATATGACTAGCAGCGACCCACGACTTCGTCTGCGTAGGAAGAATGTTTCCAACTCTGTTGAAACTTGTTATAATTTAACCGAATCACACAATATCTTTATGAATTGTCACTCATGTGTAATCTGATGTATAATATATATTACTGTGAAGTTTCATTAAAATGTGTTTAGTATTTTTTACGTGAAAATGTAACAAACATCCCTCCATCGATACATCTATCAATATTTACAAATTTTCGCCTTTATAATAGTAATCGTATTTCATAAAACTTAAGAAATTAATAAAAGTTAATCCTTTTATACGCATAAATAATCCTTTAGATAATCTACTTACTAACATTTTTTTTTATTTAAAAAAAATATTTCGGCTCACTTGTTTAACATGTTTTTTACAATTTTTTTCAACAACGAAATGTACTATTTCGTTATCGAGTTTTTATTACAGTTCAACTGCTGACTTGTTCCTTGAACTTCTTGGAAGTGTTCATGTCGCATTGCGATAACCGTACCGAGAATACACGTGCAAAGTCGTGAGTAAATACTAGTTTCGTAAACATCTTACATTCTTTAAGAATATTGTTATAATTATAGATTAATTTTCTATCGTTTTATAAATTCACTAATCTCTTTTAACTTCGTTTGAACGAAAAAAATATTTTTTATTAACTACGAGTTTTTGCTTTGTTTAACATTGTTTAGACGGTCACGCGGCGCGTCCCCTATTGGACTTTAATTATACTTTACCTATAACCATCTTTCAATGAGTTAACAAAATTTTATTACAAACGAATGTACGGTTTAGCAAACGGTAAAATAGGAACAAAAAATATTAAATAGATAACTTTTTACGGGAAAATTTTGATTTCAGAATTTCAAGATACCATTTTTAATTTTTAACTGACTTCAAAAAGGACGGAGGTTTTGAATTTTTATTGTATTTTTTTAAATATTTGTCACCTCAGAACTTTCAAATTAGACCCATAGATTTTTGTTAAAGTCGGTTTAAAAGTTTGGTTTTTAAATAACTTACATCAGTATGTCATCCAAGCAAACGAAATTGCGAATTTTGCATACGATATATATATTTAATTTCGTTATACAAAAATATTAAAATGTACGTTCATAGTTGATACAACCATTTAATATAATAAATAATCTGTGCATTTTCTTCACGAAGAAAATGGACAAACTGAAGTCCACGCCAGTTTTATTTTATCCACGTATACCTAAATCATCAGAATGATAAAAATCATAAAGAAACGTTCGTTTCTCACTGTCTAACAAAGTGTTGTACAGTTATATAATACTGTTATAATTAACCTTAAATGAACGGTTTTAGAAGAGTATGATTCGTTAGGATACCGTTTTCTTGTAATTAAATAAACGGCAAAGCGAAATTCGGACGCGCGTCGAAGGTTCTTTTATTCCCTTACTTGACTAAGGAACTGTTCATTGACCACGTGATGTCTTTCAACTACCTTTTAGACTTCAACCCCTCCCCCCTGGTGATACGTAGTGAGATTTTGTCAAAGCCAAGAAAAACCTTTTAAATGTATAAATGTTTTGAAAATCTTCTCATCAACACTCACGACACGACAGCGTTTTAAACGTAAGACAGGCAGTGAAGGCCTATCAATAGAATATTGTTGGCATCTTTCGGGTGCGGAACCCTAAAAACCTGGTCGTGAATTATCAACTGTTGTGCGACGTCTGATGGAACTAAACCGTGGGATAGACTAAGCAATGCGTATTATTTGTTTGTTGTTTTGATATGTACATAGTTGTACCTCAAATCCTCGCTGGGAAAACCGCATTGTTCCTAGGAATCTTAAAGCTATTCTAATGGAAAAACGGTCGATTTAATCCAAATTGTTGAAATATAACGTAGTATATTTATAGGTTTTTTTAATATAGAAAATTATAATACGACTAGCTAGTGCCCGCGATTTCGTCTGTGAAAATTTCTAAAAAAAGTAGCCAGTGTTGCTCCTTATAAAATTAGCTATTTGCGAGTAAAAGGCCTTTCAAAATAAGCTAACCCTTTTGTTATTTTTTTAGTATTCTTTTTGTGTGTATCATATATATCGCTGTTGAAGTTACAAAAAGACACTTCAATTTTACTTATTAGTATAGATATAGATTAAAATCTGAAGATTTTTTTAACAGCCTTCTTCCAAAACCCGCTTTAATTATTTAAAATGGTTGCGTTTTATGCAACTGTATCTATTAATGAAGGATCTATAAAAGCGAAAGTACTTTTCAATATTTTAGTCAAGTTTTGAAAATGACTTATTTATAGATTCCATTTTCGAGAAGACAATTTTTATTTGTTTTATTTGATATCATTAGAATTTATAAACAGTGAAAACAACACAAATGATAGGTGATAATCTGATTTCAATAAGAGTTAGGTAAATTTTGAATTTTAAAGCAAACAAATTAATGCAAATTAATAATATGGCATGGTGGCATATATGTATAGAAAATTGCTAAGGCAAATCGAGCTATTTCTATGCAATTTTTCACAAAGAGGAGAACAGGCAAAGTGGTCCTTTCTCAATATTTATTGAAAAGTTTTATTAAAATCTATAATTATTAACAATATTACTCAGGGGAGGGCAATCTATTACTCAATTTCCCCCTTCCCCCATCCCTAGTTCCACACTTCAACTTGCGACCTTTGACGTACAACACGAGGTCATCGACCACGGTGCCCGATTAAGTGGTGTACATGGATGGCATTGACAAGGTTTATTTAAGGACTCCAGAACAACGCGCTTCGTAAATTAAACGGAAAATATTAATGATCTTTTACATCTGTCACTAATAGACTTCGTCTTTTTAACCCCCAAACCAAAAAAGCCGAATATTATAATTTAATTTAATTAGTTTGATGTGTATACGTGTTTCTGTCTGTAGCATCGCAGCTTCCTAACAAATTGACAAATCTTGAGGGGTTTTCTTTTGTTTAAAAGCTGATGTTGTCGAGATGGTCTTAGCTATAATTTACGCATATATCTATTAAGGTATTTGAAGGTTATCATGAATCAGCAGGATACACAACTTAGCAGGATTATGGTGTTGGGCCTCGGTAAAACAAATAATATTGTTGATTTTTTTTTCATTTTCATTTTTATATTATCACGTTTTGACGTAACTTAAATAAGAAATAATTATTTTCATCTTGTTTCATTATTTATTAACTTTATAAAATGGGTATTGTAACAATTTTTAAAAATATTTATCAATATTAAAAAAAATGTACATTAATGTATGTGTATTAATGTGTAAAAAAAATGTATGTAAATGGCTGTAAGCAAAATACAAAAAAGAAACGAATTTTTACAATTTGTTCCTTACTGTGGCAGAAATTGGGCAGCCGATTAGTTGTCCCATCGGGTCGTTTGTCAGCTATTTCTATTTAAAAAAAAAACTAAGAATTATTAAAAGATTATTTAACGAATCGCTCGCAATCAGGAAGACGATCGACCCACATCTAAACCGGTTGAACTAGTTGATAACTACATGTGTATTATGTAGTGATAATAAACATAACTGTAATTCAATTATTATGTAAATTTATTGAATGAAAAACGTAAAAATAAAAATTATCGATTTATAACACATTTACCTGTATCTATGTATATCAACTTTCAGAGGGCCGAGTCATTTAATATTGGAATGCTGATAAGCAATAATATGTCAAATCACGAAAATTAAATTCGGAGATATTTATGTATTCTGATCATGCGTCATGTATTTAACATTATTAAAAAAAATCAATTCATCTAAAGTAAATAAGTACGGAAAAAGTTGTTAATTTAATATTTCGAATATCGAATCTGAAAGTATTTCCTTGCAAATAAAAAAAAACATTTTTCAAAGCCGTTAAAAATTGCGAAGTTATGTGGTAACAAACATTTAAAAAATATTGCCCTTAGAATTTTTAAAATCGGTTGATAACATGATACATGATACACGAAATATGCAAAAAAAAACAAAGCTACGATCCCCGTCGACCCCAACGAGTTATTTGTTTACACGGGAACAGCTGACTTGTAAGTGGGTAGACGGGGGTCCCCGCCTCCCACAGAGGTTAATAATACCGGATGACCACCCACGTGTAGGCATTGTAGATTAACAAATCAATATTCTTCATCCGTAAATATATTGCCGGGTACTTCTTAATGAGTTGCTAATATGTTGGAATAGTAATTTGGTGCAAAAAGTTGACGTTAACTGGAAAGTTCTCTGGGAGTTAAGAAAAAACGGTGGTCTTATAGATTTTTATGCACTCTTTCCGAATTTCGATTTTGACATATTTGTGGGAATTGTGATAATTTTTTCTTGTCTTAAAATATGCTTGCGTCTGATGTTTACTTTTATATAAAAATAACACGACCTTATCGCAATAAATATATTACGTTATTGTAAAAAAAAAACAAGGAAATAGACAATTTTATATTAAAATGCGCAAAAACTATATTAAACAGTTTTTTCTTCAATTTTAGGATAATATTTTTGTATAAATCATACATTTACATATCTTTACAGTCTCAAAAAAGGTAATTTCCCGCCGTCTGTACGCACAGATCTTTTAAACTACTCAACGAATTTTAATGAGGCTTACATCAATGAACGAGTGATGACATTTTGGGTTATAGTTTTTTTTAAGTTATCTGTTTTAAACTCTTTTTTTTGGTTTTACAAACAAAGACAATACTTTGCGTTATGATAGTAAGTAAAAAACCAGAACAAATGTGAACATGAACAGAAAAATTTATGTTTTTTTTTATACATAAAATGCTTTTTTTTTATTTCTAAATGTTTAATTCGTGGAATCGTCGGTGGATTCGTGGAAATATTTTCATAGATGTACCTCATACTTTAGATTTTCGTACTAAGTTCATAGTCTGTAATTACGTTAAATTCGCTAACCCAATTCAAATTATACAAATGGTAGATCAGATGAACTATCAAAGTGCCCCTAAATGCTAGTGGTCCGTCACACTTAAACTGTGACTAACCAATTAACAAGTTAAAGTTCGAAACTTTTCGAATATAAAATACCTTTCGTAATCGAAAGTTTATTGACATCACGAACGTTTTAATCTATACTTATAATAAATCTGTAGAGAGGTCAATTCTGTACATGAAATATATTTTCAAAATAACTATCAGGGGGTGATTAGTGATCGATACTGATGCCAAAAAGGCAATCAGTAAAATTTTTGTCTGTCTGTCTGTCTGTCTGTCTGTATGTATGTTCCTTATAGAAACAAAAACTACTGGACGGATTTTAACGAAACTTAGTACATTTATTCTTCATGCTCGTGGGCAGGTTATAGTATACTTTTCATCACGTTACAATCAATAGGAGCAGAGTAATAAAGGGAAAACGGGAGACTTTACTCCAATTTTTAAGCTTCCATCGCCTATGCAGCCTTAATGGTTAAAGTTACATAGAAATCATGTATGACGGAAATATTCTACATAAAATTTTCTAAAAAATATTCCACAACAGCATATGTCTATCTTTTATGGTTGACTCACAATAACACGTGTAACTCCTGATAGGTTAGCAGTTCGGAGAATTCTGATTATATTTGTTTACTCTTACGTTTATAATACTCTCACTCATCACTAATTTATAAAAAGTTAACATTATTACCTATAAAATAAAAAAAAAATCATAGAAATCAAGTATTGTGGATTGACATATTATATTTCCCTATTAAATTACGATAGTTAATCTGTCTGTCACATCAAAATCACTGAACCCTAAAGAAGGACATACGTTACTTTTTTTCGAAAAACGACGAAAACGCGGACGAAGTCGCAGGCAAAAGCTAGTAAGTACTATTTGTCTATCGCGGTTTCACTCGTTTATGATCACTGCGTCGCTTCTATGAATAATAAATGATCTATCCAACGCAAAAAGATTTTTACAATACGGATCAGTAGTTCAAACTTATAAACAAATTTTACCTCTTGATAATATTGGTATAGATTGAACAACATTAAACATCTAAAATATTTAGTATTTAAGTATTTTTGACTGGTCTATAAAAGTATTTGTCAGTCGCAATAAAACTTCGTCTGGACACACTGGTCAATTTGTCGGTATTTACCAGTATAAGTAGATCCTCAGTATAAAAGAGGTAATTGATTAAATATACTACTACATCATAAACTATAGTATATAAGCTTAACACAATTTTGACTTGACTAAAACGATATAATCAATCGGTACTGAGTAGACTCATTTCTACGAGTATGTCGGTATTTACCAGTGTAAATAGATCCTCAGTACAAACGGCTTAGGTAAAGATATTCCTATATTCTAAACTACAGGTCTCTCAAATGGCCAGCTAGTTTGTGAACCAGCATTGAGTGTTGTTAACGAACTTAGCGCGGAACGGTAGGACCCTACTACGGTTATGTACTTTGCAGTTTGTGAAATGTCGTTGAAATAAATTAACTTTATAACTTCGTAACCAACAATCATATCCATCGTATCTTTAGTATACACTAGCTCCCCTGTGTATATATTTCACTTGTGTTGTGTGCTTCGCTTTTCTGAGACGTAGCGTGATGTAATTTAGCCTATAACCTTCTCCAATTTATTAACAGTCTACAGTAACGAAAAATAATCTTTAATAGGATCTGTAGTTTCAAAGATTAACGCATACAAAAAAATTATATCTCTTTCTAATATTTTATAACATTAGCTTTTGTTCGCTCGCGTTATTGTAGATTCTGCTTTAAAATTATACACGTATATGCGTAAAAAATAGCTTATGACCTTCTAGAATAATGTATCTTTTGAAATGGTACCATAAGTTTTCAAATAGGTTCAGTGGTTCCGAAGCTTGACTCGCACATAAAAAAATCGGTTTCTCTTTATTTTATTAGTACGTTTTTTTTATTCGTCACTGAAACTAATTTGCTAACATATTATTAATATTATAAAGCGCACCCTAAAACGCTTCATAGTAGCTTTATTTTCGTAATAAAAAAAAATAAATAAAAATTATGTAAAATGTTTAAGAAACTTTTTTAATATTTTCAATAACTTGTCGAATATAACACATCTACATATGTCACACAATCGATCAATTAGTATATTCAATTTTGTGATAAAGTCACTCGCATAACATGGAAATCAGCACAACTAAAATTAATCGTATATTTTTTTTCAGGTAAATATCATCGTTATGGTCAACTTTGCTGGATCGGGTTCGTTTACTGTGAGTTTATGTAACATTAAAAAATCTTAATAAATGTAGATATGATAATAATAATTTATTGACAACTTTTAATTGTAAACTTTTAAAGGTCTTCTAAACCGTCAAATATTATATATACAGAGAAAACAAGCAAAATTCAAACCGAGAGTCTACAGCTTTATTAGTGTAGTTATATACCGTATGATTTTGTTTATAAATAAGTGAAAATGTATGGAAATGTTTTAAGATGACCACGTGACTGACAAAAAATTAAATCCTTTTAAGAGTTTTTGTTTTGTCATCAAAGAAATTCACTTTATCACATAACTTTATCTAAGAGCCTTTAGGCTAAATTCTCTAATGCCACTTTTAAAACTGGTGTTACATCAAGTGTTATAAGGTTTGGTTTCCTAGGATCCCGTTGCCTGTCAATAAACGGCCACTTTACGTCTTCAGATGACGTGACTCAAACCTTTTGTATGGAAACAGTATGGCACGGTTTTCTTGAAAGCGTTTTCTGACACCGTTAAAATGTGGAAGTCAAAAATATTTTCGACACCTGTAATATTGTACTCATAATTTGACAGTCCGCAATAGGAAACCTAAACTGTATATCGCGTTCCTTTTGATAGTGACGTCACTTACGCTACCTAAGGGCTAAAACACATAAGGCTACGCGACGTTGCGCCGTCTTTACGGCGTGGCGTTTTAAAAATTCACAACGTGCATCGTAAAATATTACGATGTGACGTTGCATCGTTGTTATGATGATATGATTTTCAAATTTCGCTTTATTAAACTTGCCACGTATTCTTGTTCGGGACAAATCTTTTAAGCTAAATTAGAACCACTTTTAATGTATGGAGTTAAAATTTTACGAGTTGGTTCAATTCTCTTGATAATACATTTTTAACCCGACTTTCAAAAACAAGAATAAGAAGAACTTTCATCAACATCGGTTCAGTACTTGAGTTTTAAAATGAAAATAATTACAATAAGATGTTATTTAAGTAAACGAAATTACTTTTTATTGTTTTGAAGTCGGTTCGTTTTAAAAAAAGTCTTGTTTCATTCAAAGTGAAATAAAAAATCTTTTTTATGATGCATTTTCACGATGCGACGTCCAACGTATACAGACGCCGCAACGTGCCACGGTGCGCCGTTGCAACAAAGTGATGTGTTTTGACCGCAACGTTCAAAATCGTTTGAAATGTTGCCTTGTTTTTTTTCTACTATTAATCCATTGTTATCTTGAATATTTCAGTATAAAATGTACATGTTAAAAATATATATGGGTGTAGGTAAATTTCATTTAAATTCTAGTTTGAAGGCCGATATGACCTAATGGATAGAACACGTGGATTTTTATTCAAGGTCAAGTGTTCAAATCTAGACAGGCACTTCTGAGTTTTCAAGTGCTTACTAGTATTTACAATTCGGCTCGCACTCGCGGTGCTAATAAAATAACGCGTGGAAACCTTTTGAATCTACTACTTAAAATATACTAATACTATAAAGTTTGTTTGTAAGCTTGTATGTAAGGGTACGTTACATGTAATCTCTGAAACTACTTATTCGATTTCAAAAATTCTTTTTGCGTTAAATAACCTATATATTGTGGAAGGTTATAGGCTATTTTACACCATACTATGACTCATAGATGCGAAACAGTAACCATAAACGCGAGTGACATCGCGAGAGCAGCTAATAAAAAATAAGTTCGTTCACTACAATACTTAGTGTTCTTATACTTATCAGAAGAGAAGGCCTTTGCCCAAAATTGAATATAATTGACACTATCAATGTAACTATAATTAAAAGTAATGCACGAATTAATGTTAACGTTTGAAAATGGAGTCATCGAAAATTCTGATAATGAAAAAAGCAATATTTGTATTAACCAATTAAGATCGGTCCCAATAATGAAAATTTTAATATTATGTCTGTAAACATCTCTTGCATATTACTCTGGAAAGTAAAAACGTGTCCTTAACCTTCCTACACCAAATTGTGTTTTCTTACAGAATACATACCAAAGTCACTTAGTCAGGACAAGTGATTACACATATATCAATAGGACATTAATTATTACGATTCGCTATCAAATATCAATACATATGCATCAAGAGCATAATCTATTCGCCTTTAGATAAACTGTAGTATAGAAGGACTATATGACACGAATTAAAAAATAATAATAAAAAAAATGAATCGATCGAAATCTTTACTACGTTTTTATCCACTAAGGTAAAGTAGTAACTAGTTGCTCTAAAGAGGTCTCAAATTAAAAGTAGCAATCAGAAAGAAATGAACTGAGTGTAAACCTCCAGTATGTATTTTCAGTAAAGTCGAGTCCCCGTGATAGTTTTGTCAGTAAATTGAACCGACGTCTATCAAAACTATTCCAAGTGTAATGTAAACTAGTAGTTTGCCTTCAAATAAAGCGATATTTATTTGATGATATATTTGTATTTCATTGTCGAATTTTTAAATTATCCGCCGGGAACAAACGAATTTGAAATATGTTTTATGAAAATATAACTTATACAAAAACAAAATAGTGCATTTAAACGCGACATCGCATCGTAATTTTTTGTTTGATTTTTAATGAAAAATTATGTTATCGTTTCACGTCGCAACATCGCAACGTAGCTATATGTTTTGGCCCTAAATCCCTTCTGTAGGTGGATATGTTTTAAAATGTACTTAACGCTCGCACGCTCACATACTCCATTCAATTTTATTAGTAACTAGCTGTCCCTCGCGGTTTCTCTCAGGTATATGGCTACTGCTTCGCTCCTGTGCGTCGTAGCTTGATGTAATATAAACAATAACCTTCCTCAATAAACGAGTTATCCAACGCAAAAAAGATTTTCTGTAATCGAATCAGTAATTTCAAAGATAACCTAATATATACAAATAAATTTTACCTTTTTATAATATTAGTATAGAAAACGGACATGTTTTAAAATGAAGTTTACGCTCGCGCGCGAAGTACTGCCTCCATTATTTTTTACTAAAAATAATTGACATATTGAAAAAAATTAACAAAATAGTGAACATATTTTAATTATTTCTTATTGAGAGATGAATGTATCGAACGAGAACGACGTGACAACGTTCGAACAAAACTGTACACATATTTTTATCATGTAGTTTGTCATTGAAGCACGTGGACGAAAAATCTTAACAATGATGTTTCAACCGAAATTGAACTAAGTCCATAGCCCGTTACGAATTTCGCTTCGCTGGATCCCTTCACGGGTGATTGGGAACAAATTGAGTGAGAGGCGACTTAATCGGCTTAACTTTAGCTGCTATTAAAATATTCTCTATACAGCCAAATATAGATCCCATTATGAATATAATCTGTAGTGATATTAAACTTAACTCCCGTTATTTTTCACACTTAAACTTCTGAATCGAGGTCTATGTCTTTACATAAAAGAGAGTCTTGCATAATACCTATGTATTAAAACATCATACACATTACACACTACCATTTATTTAACACACACACACACATACACACACACGCACACGCAAATATACACTTTTGTTTATTGTTAAAGTCTATAGTCAAATTTTATCTGTGGTCAATCTTGAAATCGTTTGAAAATTCAATGAACTACGCGACTAGACTACTAGGCGATTTCTCTTCGAATAAACCGAAACAAATGCGTGAAATCGAAATCAGAAACTAATCTATATATTATACTAGAGATCCGCCCGGGCTTCGCACGGGTACAACGTACCTTTGGGATTTGGATTACAAATCTTTGAATTTCTCGGCTCTTCTCTACTATAATATGCATGTTATATACATATAACACTTGGTTTATAAGAACCGCATTAAAGTCCTTTGCGAAGTTAAACGAAATGTACGATCTTTTTTTTATTTCATCTAAATAAAAAAAATCCATGAACAAAATTACGAGAAGATTTATTTGAAACTAATAATTTAGTAATTACAGGTAAAATATAATCATAAACCCAAATAAGACATTTAATAACATGCTTAGATGATAAAAAGCGTTTCATTTTTGATACACCATGCATTTAAAGATTAAAAGATTTAAACGCACAAACGGAGGGAAAGCGACTTTGTAAAAATTACCGATAAAACCTTGTCTGGATGTCACATATTTTTATTCATTAACGGAGTTCTCCTTTCCTATTTATAATGGTAAATTATAAATAACTTTTCTATAATCGATTTTAGTTAATCAAACCATTATACCATGTAAATATCTAAGCGGAAGGGAAAGAAATTAATGTATCAATACATGAAGCAAAATCTTTTTACCTCTTTTTACGAAAATGCGCAGACGCAAGAGTATGAAATTTCGCACACTTACAGTTTACTAGCTGTCCCTTGTGGTTTCACTCGCGTTTATGGTTACCGCTTTGCTCCTATGAGTCGTAACGTTATGTTGTATAGCCTATAGCCTCCCCAATGTATAAACTATCAAACACAAAAATAATTTTTCCATTCGAATCATTAGTTCCTAAGATTAGCGCAAACTAACTCTTCAGCGTTTTAATATTAGTATAGACATAGACAAGGAGTGCAGAAGGCTAATATTTTTTTAATCGTGCATAAAAATACATTAAATCAATAAAAGAAACATTACACACACTACCATGTATTTGACACACACATGCATATATACTCTTAATGCTTAAACTTATAGTTTAAATTTATTATGTTCGAATTTCGATCACTGAGCGACCACTAGTGTAAAAAAAAATAATAAGAATATATCAGCGCAGCAATTCAAAACGGTTGAGTCAATTAGGCTAATGATTTTTTTGTTGTGTTTGTAATGTCCTGACAACAAAGAGAACAGATAATTAATTGAAATAATCAAAAACCCGACCGCGTAACAAGACCATAGAGAATCGTTACTAACTTTAAATCGCTATAGATGCAAAACGATAGTTCTATTATACATATATAGGATTGAAAATGATGAGAGAAAACCTAAAAATGATTTTTATATACCTATTCAACGACACCCCACTTAACAAAGTTCGTCGATTTTCATATTTTTCTATTTTCTATTATTACAAAATCGGCCATTTTAAATTTTCAAAATACATTCTATGACATTCACGCCGTTATGACGAATCAAACGTCGTGTCATTTATTAAAATCGGCCTACGCGTTTGATCTAAATAGGACAAAGGTACAAACCCGCATACATACATATATACATAGACATATATGATAAACACATTACCCTACACGTCACGCAATCGAGTAAAAAGGTAAAAATAAAAATTCTTAATTAGAACGCCCGTTCCATAATCGAGTCGGGTAACTCGTACATTATAATAGCTAAATAAGTATTCAAATAAATATTCATATCGATGGAAGTTTTAAGTAAACGTCTTGTTTGTAGTCAAATAATATGAATAAATACAATGATTACCATTTGGTAATATTTTTTAAACTTTACATATTAGAGGTGATGGCCGGACATAAGACGTAGTTCATTGCCAGAAAGTATATGCAAACCGTAATAATGTATGATATATATTTATTGTAATATTGTGAAATTCTTTATCGTCTTTCACCAAGTGCAAAAAAAAAACAAAATATGATTTAATATTAATATAACTAAGACGTCTTAAAAGGATCCGAAATCAAAAGAAAAACCCTCAATTTGCTTTACTTGGATTACACATTTTTTTTAGTTATTTCGATTTTAAAATTTTGATTTTAATGAAATTTCTGTGGGAAAAATCTGAATGTGTTCTTTCAAAGAAATTTCAAAATCGATTAATAAATAATGAACTTATGATGTAACAAATTAAAAAAAAAATACTATACTAATTAAGATCCTCCTCCTTTTGTCAATTCAGTTCATTAATTACCAAAATTACAAACATGTGACAAGACAAATAAAACATTTTATACAAATTTGGATAAGCTCATTGCGATCGTCCCTTTATCATAAATATTATGTATTACAGTCGGGTCCTTTCATCAGAACATCACAATAAATGTGACACGTATCATGAATGACATGATATATAACAAAATTTATCGTCCTTTTTAGCATGTTGATTAAGCGGCATTGTTTTTGTGTTTTGTAATAAATTATAACCTTTATTTTGCTGATATTTATATGATAGAAATATTAATATTTGCACTGAAATAACTGATTCATGTGGAAAATTCATTTTGCATTAAATAATTCGTTTATTCATATTTAATATAACGGGTCTTATACGAGTTTTCTTCACCTAAGAAGAAGATTTCTTGTGAGGGTAGGCGAAGAAACTCGCGTACTCGCCGCCGGATGGCGCACGGTACACCAGTCAGCTCGTGATTACGACGAATGCAACTTGTTCGAAACGTCCGGCAATAAAAAGGTATTACTATCATTAATTATCGCGATAAGACCCGTTATATTAAATGTGAATAGTATAAATCGCGAAAGTTTAAAATATATAACCCGCTTATAAAAGAAAGTTGGTTTACATCACGCTACGGCTCATAAGCAGGCGCGGATCCTGGATTTAGGAATATAGGCAATATTTTAGAAAATAAATTTACAAATATATATCGGATCTATACCGATTTAAAGTTGATTAGTAACGAATTTCGGTTATAAATTAAAATCAATCTCTTATAAATTAAAATATAAGTTCAATCCTATATAATTATCTCTCTATAAGTTTAAAGAACTAATTAACGAACTGTCATTATATTTTTATCCAAAAAAAAATCATTCATTTTAATATACATTCAATCATTAAATTCTAATCGGACGTAATTAACGTATATTACCAGAACGTCGATAAGAAATCGTACATCCTTATCTTAATGGGACAAGTCGTTAATGCGGTAAAAAAAATAAAACAAAAAGTCATTTATATTTCATGTATCATTGCCTTTTATAAAACAAACTGTAGAAAATGTATAATTCATTTATACAAATGAATGAAATTGAAGTGTCTTACTTTCGTAAGGTACAATACAGTAACAGCCTTTAAATGTATTGTTACTGCTCGGCCTCCTGTCCAATTAAGGTGATGGTTTAGAGCTTAGCAGATATACTGTGTCAGAATATCTTCCGGCCCATGCAGGTTTTCTCACGATGTTTCCCTTCATCAAGCACAACATGAATTTAAACAAAAATTTAGCACTTGAAAACTCAACTAGCTGGGGTTTGAACCCGGGATCATCGGATGAGAGCGACGTGTTCCAACCACTAAGCCATCTTGGCTCCTGAACAAAGTACGATAGGTTAAATTCTGAAATGTTGATTGGTTGTCATTCACACACCTCAAAAATAATTCAATTAATTAGTGCAAAATGGAATAGACACAAATTGCAAAATAGAGACAAAAATTGCTGGAATCAATTTAATTTAGTTGTAATTAGTAATTCATTAATTCAATGTCTACTAATATAACTATGTACAATATACATTTACATAATTTGAAACGTAAATGATAATATTTTTGAACAATTCTTTTGTGATTAATTTCTGATTAATATCAACCCTAATGGTAGCGTAGCTTAAGCGAATGAGTTTGTACGTTCGTTTGGTCGCTCTACACCAAGAACTACATGTCCGGTTTGAAAAATAGTTTTGCGTTCCGTAGAGAGATATCTAAATCCTTTTTGAGATGTTAGGCTGTATCTATACTAATATTATACATAGGTATAATTCGTTTGTAAGTCTACGTGTAGGGGGTTTCTTCGACGCTCTGATTTGAAAAAATGTTTAGAAGAGAAAAGTTGTATGCTATATTACATCACGCTTCGGCTCATAGGAGTGCAGCAATAGCCTTAAAGCAAGTAAAACCGCAAATGGCAGCTAGTATAGGATAATAGGAATCAATCATAAACGTCACGACTCAAATTTAACGTGGGTGAAACTACAAGGATTCGTATTATAACATAAAAAATAAAGAAAATAATATTTATATGTATATGTATGTATCTTGTGTTGACATACCAATCAACCAATTGTGATAAAACTTTTTCAACTTATTATTTGCACTTGCTAGAAGGTATAGGCTATATTATACACACTACGACTCACAGCAGCGAAGCAGTAACCATAACGCAAGAGAAGGGCAGCTAGTTAAAAATAATTTCTCTACATTAATTCGAAACTCGACATTCCTATAAACTAGATGCCTTATGCGTATGAAATATTATATTAATTGAAGACAGATGTTCGTGAGATATAATCGCAAGTAGAAAATGCGAGTTAGACGAAGCGGCACAAGTGTTCGCAACTGGTTTACGTGCGCTATGGCGTACGTTGCGTTAGCGCACGTGCACATATATACACCTTACAATAATTGGAAGCTGATAAGCAATAATAGTCAACTCACCAAAACCCAAAAGTCAAATTCTCAGAAATGAGTAATATCTGATAATGCGGTTGCAAAATTTTTCAGAATTCACAGTGATTGTACCTGTTTTTAAAAGATAAATATTTATTAATATTCCTAATTAGGTAGTGTGTGCAAAAAAATACATTGGTCTTAGTTGGGGGAAGAAGGGCAATACAAAAACCAGGGGGTCTAAAAAGTTACTAAAAAATAAATAATTTATGAACAGCCCCTACTCAACTCTAGTTATTTTGATTTTAATCGGACTTTTTAAAAAAGTTTGAGTTATTAGCTAAGTTGATTAAAAATCTTGTAAGATAATATTTTGACAATACGTTCCTCTTTTTACTTTACTTACTGTGAAGATCATTGCCATTGTTTGTCTTCGAAATGCAATTGATTATTATTAATTAGTATTTACACCATTCTGAATAAGCGTTTCCTGGTGTTACTTTAAGTGGGCAATTCAAAATCATCTACAAAGAGTAATAGATACAATACAGTTGGTATTGATTATGTTGATCGTAAATTGAAACGTAACTACAAATAGGACTTAAACATTATAACGATAACGTAATATTTGAGAGTCATATTCTAAAATTATTAGACAAAGAAATGTTGACCTGTTGCGCTTTAACAATAAGATAAAATTATCTAAAACTAACATTTGGTCAATCTGGCTGGCCTCTATCCCCACACTCCTATCCGTAATATATCCATATAATCATTAGGCCCGATGTACGACCACAAAATAATTTAAAAAAATTGTATTTATAACATTGATATATTAAAGAGCCGTAATTAGAATTTTCCATTACATTATGCAGGTTCTTGTACTAAAGCAAAATAACAAGTATGAAATGTTATATTATCTGAACTATATTACATGTGCTATTTCGATAATATAAATCCTTTTATGCGTTTTCCCTAAGTCTACAGCTCTATACACATCCAAACACAATCACGCGTACACGATTGCTTGCATCGCTCGTAGTAAAAACATAAAGATAAACTCCACGTGTATT
Source organism: Hypolimnas misippus (assembly GCA_037950945.1). Taxonomy (NCBI): domain Eukaryota; kingdom Metazoa; phylum Arthropoda; class Insecta; order Lepidoptera; family Nymphalidae; genus Hypolimnas; species Hypolimnas misippus. Next base: position 11,416,392 of record JBBEEQ010000006.1, read on the forward strand.
TGATCCTTACGAGTTCATTTGATTGCGGAAATCATTACAACTCATGTATTATTGCGAATCAGTTTCAATGTCAATAAACTTATCTATTAATGCAATCGAAACTAATCTTTAAATCGAAGGCCTTGGAGTTTAATATGCCGCGTACGTTCTATGAGCTGTTGCACTTCATCAGATTATGTAAATGTACGCAGCTGCATGGCAGCATGTTTCACCGTTTTATATCTATTTCAAAGGAATCTAGTTCATAATATTTATCTTATATGGAATAAAGTTGTGCGCAATATTATAAATGCGCAGACGTTTATCTGCTTGCATAAGAGCTTGTCTATCAGTTAGGTCTTGTTTATCTGACGCAATTGCCATGAACCCGAAATGATCCCAACCAAGTATAATCGACCTATATATTCGAATATAAAATTCAGCTTATCGCCTTATCTGGGTGTTTGATAAACCAATGTTTACCAAACATTGAGCGAGACCGAAATGATATTTGTTTTTGTTAGATTTAAACGAGGTTTGTTCGAAATTTCACATGGGAATCAAACACAAGATGTAACATTGAATTGTAAATGTGTACTAAATTTAATGGTGTTTCTAAAACTTTTTTCATTTCTAAAATCAAATTAGTTTGTGCAACAAAATTACGTTTCTATATAGAAAATACTTTGTAAATATAGTATAAATGTATATTAATATAATGTGTATGAAAGAGCGAGATTTCCGTCATTATGTTTCATTAAAATCAAGTTCAATAATAAACAGTAATAAACAAGGAGTTATTGATCTTGAATCTGAATAATGCGATGTTGTTGCAGATGATCTCGCGTCTAATTATAGACCGACTGAAATATGTTGGCGAGACTTCTACGATGTAAGAACATTTCAGTTTATTTCCTGTTATCGTATTAGAATTTGACTAGCTAACCGACTAGCCTAAATGTAATAATGTTAGGGAACAGCCTATCCTTTTTTCTATACCTCTGACAACGTGTATGCAAAATTTCATGCAGATCGGTCGTCGGTCGACTAACTGTTGCGTGAAAACATAACAAATAAACAGTCACATTTGCATGCAACAATATTAGTAACAACATAGGTAGAAATACATTTATTAGATCGACATTAATCTATGCATTTATAAATATTTACCACTTGAGAATTTCAACAGTTTAATTATTATACAGACAAAAGTCCAGCTGTGGATATAGACCAAGGTAATAGACACAGATGGTGGTACTCGAACAAAGAGTGCGATTATCATTCGGAAACCAGAGACGCATTGAGGTATCGAAGCACATCTTCGTAACAATTATACATTATACAAATTAAAATTACTAAAGATATTATCAAATGGAAAATAATTTATACCATGTATTAGTATACAACCTTACATGCTCAGTTTGATGAATATTTAATTACCAGATAATGTTTAATAAAAGTTAATTATTTAGTTATTCTTTAAAAATCTGTACCTGAACCAAAATGGCCTAATGGTTAGAACAGGTCGATCTTAACCGATGATCGCTGGTTCAAACCCCGGCTAGCACCCCTGATGTGTCGAGAGAAATTCTGACACATGTTCCTATGTACATATGTATATCCACCAAATCGTAATGGATGATTAAGCTCTAAATCTTCTCCTTAATAGGAGAGGAGGCCTTTGACCAGCAGTGGGACATTCACAGGCTGTTACTTTACTTTACTATTCTATATCTATTCTAATAATTAATACTAACATAAGACGAGAGCGAAATTTGTATGTGCACCTAATTAGGTTTACTATTTCAAATATTACTAAAATGTACATTATTCTAGGTGATAACTTATTTTCTATGTACATATAAGTAAATTATTTTAAACAAAATTTATATTAGCGCAACCAAGCATTACTGCGAGCAGAAGCCGATCTCAGATAAAATGCTTATTAACGATGTACTGTCTATTGATAATGTATTTGTGTCACGAATTATTGTTTTGTTGTTATTTTGATAATTGGTTTTCAATTGATAAAAATTATCTTTGGCTTATAAAAAATCCCAGATAAAGATTTCAGACAATGAACTTAGTAATGAGTCCTATGGCATCATGTTTTGTTCATTTTCCGTAGTTACTTTCGAGAGAGCCTTGTTATTTTTAGTAGGACACCTTCCATAAGCGACGTCACTTGACACTAAGACCTATGCTTCAAAAACTAGACTTGGCCTCCATAACACTCCGTAAGAGTTTAGGTACATAAAAAACTACCTCTCAAACTCCTTAATATTTACCTACGTCCGTGGATGTCCCAAAAAGCATTATCTAGTTAGAGGGGTGACACTTATAAACAACAATTAGTAAAGCATTTTTGTGGTTAAATCCGTCCCAATTTCCCAATCTCCAGTAATTGTTGCACTTGCGCAAACAATGTATCTCAAATGTTTACTAAGTTCCAACCCACGTGTTCCTTGTTGCAACACTCCCCAATGTACACCAGTTGAAGTGAATTTAATGATTAAACAGTTGTTTGGAGACTGTTGTCCTCTAAAGCAAATGGTAGTGTTTCATTTTACATCTTCAATTTTCTTTAACAAGATTTTGCTTTGGCATGAATGAATTACCTCTTATTAAAAAAAGATAAATCACAACAAATAGTTGTTGTTAAAACTGAAAGTGAATTATATACTTTTTATAAAAACAATCCCTTACCCATCATTATAGTAGGTTTACACGAATCGATACCATTGATAAAAATCCATTCAGCCGTTAGAACATTTCGACCTTATAAACAATGCTACATAATTACCAATATTATTGATAACATGAAATCTAGTAAAAAAGTATTTCAAACTAATTTGATTAGTTAAGCAAAATGCAGAGTATAATTTATTCTTGTCATACTCAAACTCAAACTCAAACTCAAAATATACTTTATTCAAATGGGCTTTAACAGCACTTTCGAATCGTCAAGTTACATGTCATATTTTCATTTTTAATTTTTATAAAGCTACCACCGGTTCGGAATGTAGTCTCTACCGAGAAAAACCGGCTAGAAACTCGATAGTAACTCCTTTAAAATCATTTATACATAATGTATTTTTATTACATTTTAATTATGTTATCCGGATAGAAAATCAACGCTTATCAAATCCACGCCTCTTTGTCGTCAATATATTCTTGTATGGTATAATATGCTTTATTTATTAAAGATTTTTTAACGTAGGCTTTAAACTTATTAAGTGGCAAATGTAAAACTGTTTGCGGGATTTTATTTCCAATAAAGAGATTAAAATCATAATTGAAATAGATGTAATCCTACATACGTGTACGAAGATTAGAATATTATCAAACTATCCACTTGGGAATAATTGTAATAAATATTAACGACACCGTTCCATTGTTAGTATGGCTTTAATTAAACCGATTTAGCAACAAAGATTAGAATATGTGTCATCGAGGTGAACGAACCGGGAAGTGTTAAAATAAATAGACGGCGAATCTAAAGTGTTATTTGTTCATTCTAATCTGGCTTTTTGATATGCTGATAAAATATTTAATGAGGTTTTTATTATGTACACAATGTCGCCAAAGTCAAGTTTTTCTGAAACATTTGAAAAAATAATTCACTAATTAATATATTAATATTTAAATTAAGTGTTGTTAATTACAGAGAAGCTAACAAATAATGAACTAAGTGACCCATTTAGAAGTTTAATAGTTCCAATCGTGTCTTTAGAATCTAATAAACCCTTTTATTATTGTTCGTATTATACCGTTCTTCGAAGTCAAGCTCAATAATGATGAAATGCGATTGTATCGTTCTACAGTTTCTTTGTTGAAGTCTGTCTTTGTTATTCCAAGGGAAAGCTGCACCTGCAACTTTAATGATTTCCTTAGCATCGTTGAATAAAATGGTTACCGCTGTTAGCTCGATCGATGTCTCTTTTGTATACTTACAACAGTCTTTTATTCTAGAATAAATCAAATAACAAACAGAAAGTCTATAAAATATATAGAAAAATTAAACATCAGATTTCATCACTCGAATAAACTAAATTACCAATGCTATGTTACTAAATCGACCTTCGTTAAAGAATAACTTAGTATTGACAAACATTATTGAAGCTATTTGGATTAATTCTTGTAGATGTGGTGATCAAACTTTTGTGTGATCAAAATGTTCTTTCGTCAGCAACATTAGTATATAGTTAGATATCGTTATATAGCTTATATAATGAGTTTTTGTTATTGTAGCTATTATCAGGATATGATAGGTTTGACATAACCTATAAAAGATTCAAAGACCTCAATATAAAGAGAAAAAAAAATCTCGACATTTTATTTATTAAAGATTTCCAAAAAAAGGAAGAGGTTATCAATTTGTTGGATTTTTTTTTATAATCAAAATAACTGGAACAAGTAAGTCATACAAGTAGACGAAATTTTCATTTTAAAGTCGGTTCCTTTTATTTAAAAAATATTAGTTCTCCACGTGACATTGGCGAAATAATATGTGCACAATTGCCACAACTAAAAGCCACAAAACAAAATAAAGAAAAAGAAAAAAATATTACTTTATATCATTACATTAACGAGGAACTACTTTTATAATCATAAATAGATTCACTTTTATTGTTATTCAATATCGAGACCGTGACTGACTATTAGTAAACGAGTCGAGCAGTGCCATGAAAAATGAGAAATCCGACATAAACGAGATAATAGCTTACCATTTGCTGCCTCCAAAGGCTTTCCAACGTTCTCTATCACTAAAACTGTCTTCGCTTTTCAAATTGAGATTGCATGATGGACATCGTAATGCGAAATGTTTATTTCTTTTAGTGGTGGTTCTTATATTGCCTTTTTATTTTAACCCTTTGATTTTTGTAACTCTTATTTTAGTCCTCTTATGGACAAAATTTTCATTATTTCAGCACAACTTTGCCTTCATAGTGCACTGGAAATTTTAAAATGATTGTTCATAAGATTAGCAAAAAATAAAGTCATCTATTTTGTTACCGGACCATTGACGTTAAAATGCCGCCTTATTTGATATTCTCAACACAGTCCTGATAATATCAGACAGTCGATTTTCATGATGACTCATATTACGTACCATCAAATAATAATACGACTTCAAACTTAAAAAACGTTTACAAAAGAAATACATAAGTACTTTTTGTAGTGTTTTCTTTTACGCTTCAAATTTGTCCGCTCCTACAGTTTGTACTGTGATACTAATAGTAATACTATTTGCTTTGTTCAATTAGTATAGAAATGCATTAAATCCAAGCTCAAAAAATTTAACCCTTGAAATGTAATTTTGTTTATTTCCAGCAGTTTCTTGTAGTAGTTATAAATGCATGTGTAAAATATTTTACTGTTAATTACAAGCTATGCTAGTCCATTAAAAAAACGTATTTTAAACTTTATGGTTAAAAAAAAATTAGTATTCAAACGGACAGACACCGAGACCACCCGCTAAGTAGTCTAAATTAAGTCCACGTACGAAATATATCTTTCAATCTAACAAATGTATCCTGCAGACGTTATCCGAAATACCATCAGCGGAATGTGAAATGTTTAGATATAAACATACTATTCACTTGCATATGATGTCGAAAAACATTTTGAACATACCGTATAAGTCAGTATACATTTTGCTCATTTAAGCTCGTATTATACATTACTAGCTGTGCCCGCGACTTCGTTCGCGTGGATTACATAATGCTTGGTATGTCTCCTGCAAATCAAGGTGCGGTGCTGCTCAAGAAAGAAGCTTTTTACTTTGGATCGGGGAACTTTCTAGTTGTTTTTATAAGCAGACAATAACTCAGATATGGTATTCCTCCACGGTTTTCGCTATAAATGTTGAAGAAAAGTTGTTTTGTGCTAGTCTTTAAAATTTTGACTGCAAAACAGTAAGTTCCCACCGAGGTTCTTCTTGTATTATATATCGGGTGACTTTTTTTAACTGGGCTTGATAGGCCAAATCCGGAACTATAAGGAATCGCGAAAGATACTTAAAGGAGTTTCGTAACAAATTTTGAAAAATCTAAAACTGCATCATAAATTGTTTTGATTTCATGATTCTCCTGGCCAGGAATAGAACCCACTAATTTTGGAAAAAAAAATACATTCTGTATTATTGCACCACCAATAAACTTGTAAAGATCAACTTTTGGAAAGTAATAGAAAGCGACAAATTAAAGGAAACGATTTTTTTTTACAAAATAACATTAAATATATGTACACTAATTAGAAGTTAAGTATTCGATTCTACATAGACATAATCAAATATGGGGGTTAAATCATGGGTTCCCGTAGGTTTAGAAAACAAAATCTGCATTACTTCGAACGATTTGTTTATAAATTGCATCAAAATGCTAGTCACCTACTATAGTAAGGAAGACTGTGAACAATACAATCGAAAATATATAAAATGAATAACTCACAGTAACTTCTTTATGTTTGTCTATTTTTTCTATGTGAGTTATACAAAGTTGATAGAATGTGAGGTTTGCTTTGGTCCCCGTCACCTATTCCGTTACCTAGGTAGGTTTAGATAATTCTTAAAAAGATGAAACAATTTATTGAAAATCTACATTTTACACACCCGCTATTAGCGTTACAACATCCTGTTAGAATTTTAAAATTTCACTTTTAGGTATAATCGTTTTTTTAAAGAATTACTAAAGATAATAATACTTAATTAATGTAAGAATCTGATAGAATTTTGTAAAAAAAAATAGCCTTTTCTTTTTGTTGCAGTTAACTGTATACTATTACCTCCCTGAAGTTGATCCTTATAATATGTGACTGTAGCAGATACTACAGAATGTTATTTTTTTGAAAAATAAACGTGTTCGTTTCTAGCTAGGAAAACATATTTTTCAAAAAAGTAGTGATGCAGTTTTAGTTTTTATCAAAATCGGCTTAGTGTCTTTAATTATTATTTGCTATTTCTTCTAGTTTCGGATTGGTTCTATCATATCCAGTAAAAAAATTACCCAGTAAATTTATTATTATTTTTTTAATTATTATTATTATTTATTTACTTTCCTATTTGAATCAAATATTATTCACTATTTCATTAGTTTTAATTTTGTTCCTTATAAAATTGGCTTTCTGCTAGTAAAAGTTTCGTCAAAATCGGTCCAGCTGTTTCAGATATTAGCCGAAACAAATTGAGGGACAGATAGACAGACAAAAATTTTAAAATTGGGAATTTTGTTGTAACTACCGTGTATACTTTCATATGCAAATGCATATACATAATATATGAAAGTATAAAGTATTTGAAATTACAAACAGACACATCAATTTTATTTACTTGTATAGATGTATACCTTCCTTTCTTAAATCCGAAATTGTTCACTATTTTATTGGTTTCTCCAATATTTTGTTATCGCGTAATTCTCTTTTTAGGGTTCCGTAGTAAAAAACGGAACCCTTATAGTTTCGCCATGTCCGTCTGTCTGTCTGTCTGTCTGTCTGTCCGTCTGTCCGCGGCTTTGCTCCGAAACCCTTAATACCAGAAAGCTGTAATTCGGTATGAGTATACATATGAATTACACCGAGAAAGTTGTACAAAAAAATCTTAAAAATATATAATTATTAATTTTTTCAGGGTGTCTTCCCTATGTGTTAAGAGAGACCAAAAATTTTTTTTCTTATTTATCCCATGTTGTGGGGTATCGTTAGATAGGTCTTTTAAAAATGTTATAGGTGTGGGAAAACCATTTTTCCGAACGACGAACTGTTTCCGAAATATTAAGCTTTGAAGTGTCAATTTTTCTTAGAGTCAAGTGTGTGAGTGCTGCGTCTAAAAATATGAAAAAATTCACGATAGCGGTATATATAATGAATTTAAAAGGAAAATTATCACGGCTATGTGGGTTCTTATGGTTATCGAGTTATAGATGATCTAAGTAAAAATAAATATTTCACTTTTTAAAGCATCACATTATGTAAATATTAATAATTTTAAATTAATATATGAATTTAAATGAATAAATAAATAAAAATCGTTAGTATAATTCACATTCAAACATTTTTACGAAAATAGGTACTCGAAGATTGCTTCACCGATCTTGACAATTCTGACAACTACGGAACCCTACATTGTGCGTGGCCCGACACGCACTTGGCTGATTTATTTAATTATTGATTTAAATAAATATATTTTTTAATAAAAGTAGCCTAAGTTAATCCTTATAATATTAGCTATAGGGGCTGCTGTAACGTTTTTAAGAACTTCTTAGACTTAGTGATATTTTGTTTGATATTTTGATATTTTTTTCTTCCATTTCCACTCCCTTCTCCTCACGTGGTTAATGGACATCCTCTATCTGCGAGTGAAAGTCTCATCAAATTTGATTCAGCTGTTTCAGAGATTAGTCGTAAGAAACAGACTGACAGTACTTGATGTAAGTACTTTCATGCATTTAGTGAAAATCACAAAATAATGTTCGACGTGACCCCATAAATAGACATATCTTTTTTAGCTGGCACAAACGCAAATATAAACAGACAAACAGACAAAAATTCTAACAATTATTGTTTTGTGTTCTATTGCGTAGAAGGACCCCCAATATTTTTTTTTCATATATCTTTCATGTACAGACAGCGACCCGTTAGAATTTTTTTTCATATTTATAGAATAAAAAAAACTAAAATAGACGTAAGCCCAAGTCACTCCTTATAACATTTGCTAACTGCGAGTAAAAGTACCGTCACAACCGGTTCAGCCGTTTCAGAGATTCATCGAAACAAATAGATAGACAGACATACTGACAGACAAAAATTTTAAAAATGTATTTTTTGATGTAAGTACTGTATATACTTTCATGCATTTAGTGATAAGGAGAAAAAAATGTTCAAGGTGATTCGTTAAATTGACATAACTTTTTTATTTATGGACCGATTGACATGAAACAAACCCTAAATGTTAAGTGAAGATTAGTACAATATATTAGTGAAAACCGCATCTAAATCTGATAAGCCGTTTCTGAGATTAGCGTGCACAGACAAACAGACAAACAGACAAACAGACAAACAGACAAACAGAAAAACAGGTAAGAATTCTAAAAATCATAGTTTTGAGATCTATTGCGCCAATTTTTTTTTTTTTCAAAAATCTTCCATGTACAGACAGCGACCCGATGGAATTTTATTATTAGTAATAGATTGATATTTTCCTCGCGAGAGGGCTCCGACAAACGCGTGCGATCGCTGCAAATCATGATGTGCTATAGGGCGAAGCGCGGCCATCGACGCGCTATTTACCGCGGGTCGGCCCTGCATTTTAAATTTGTAATATCTTCGGAAATATTCACTTAAATTACATGCTGTAAAAAGCATATTGATCTATAATAAATGCACAATTTATTTAAGGTACTTAATTGGATAAGGATTAGTGCTGTATTGTTTAAAATCACTTTGTAAATTACAATTTTTTAGTAAAGGATAAAAAATGGTTATGGTGGGTTATCCCTAAGAGATAGACATATACCATCGCGGACTTTTTTGTTGAACTTTTTAAGGGGGACAATACTGTAGTACATTATTTTGGTCTATCTCGTAGGGTTCAGCCAGCGTTTGCAATATAAGCGTAAAAAAACGTGCTTATTTACGACATCACATTAGAAACCTCTAAATTTATCAGCGTTTCTCTACTATATTATGCATGTATTATACATATAAACCTTCCTTAAGAATCACTCTATCTATTGAAAAAAATCGCATCAAAATCCGTTACGTAGTTTTAAAGATCTAAGCATACATAGGGACAGACAGACGGCGGATAGCGACTTTGTTTTATACTATGTAGTGATAGTCCATTTTTTCTACATGTCCTATTTAGTAACAACACTCGGACCGAAAATCACGAATTTTTGAAGTTTATTTTTCATTCTAAAAATGATTCGGTTCAATCATTCAATCGATAGTTTCTCATCTCTAACTCTTATGTGTGATTAGAAGTACGCCATATTTGTCTGCTAAATAATACAAGTAAAGAAAAGTGTTTGTAAGGCGAAAATGACATTTGTAAATTTTACTCTCAGTAAGTAATAGGAGTGTTAAGGCGAAGACGCTGGAACCGGTCCTTTTGAAAGTCTTTGTGGGTGGCCTATATCCAGCAGTGGACTTCCTACGGCTGAAATGATGATGATGAACCTAGTAACAGATATATCGTAAGTTGCAAGAGTTGTGAATGTCAAAATTAGGCGCTTACAGTTAATTCTTTCAGGTGTAAAACAACGTGAAATAACTTATAAATGTAATTCTCCTAGTAATAGCTATCGATCTTGACGTCGAGTGAAGTAAACGTAAAGCGCGCGTTCAAGTGTGCGAAAACGAGTACACGAGTGTGCGAAAACATTTATACGTGCCAAAAAAACCTGGAGAATTGCTTAAACTCTTATATTGAATTATATTTTCATCTATAAATGTCTTTCCTAGTATTTTTCCTTCTACTTCATCTTGGTCTCGATAGTTTATTTAAAATATATAACAATTAACATATAAAACAATTAAACTTAACTTTCCTAAAAACAATGCCTTTACAAGAGTTACTTCGATGCTGACCTTGTCCTAGATTTAAGTTAACTGGATTTATTCCAGATCTAGACTAGGTTTAAAGGTCGAATGGAACTCGGGCCATTAGGTAAATGAGTTCGGTCTAATGTCGCATCGCATGCATTCATATTTTTAAAAGACTGAATGTTTTCACGAAATTGATAGCTAAGACGAATTTAGTGCAATGTTGACTCGATGTATTATGCAATTATTAACTGCTAATGGGATAATAACGATGATTTAAAAATAAATAAATATTAAAAACATTTTGGCATATATGTTAAAGAGAGTTAACCACATTTACTAGCGAAAAATGAATTTCTTAATTTGGATTCTAAAATTCTTTTACTTTACGTCTGAGAAAAAAATATTATATGTTATTTTTAGTATCAAAATTAATGTTTTCATTAAAAATATAGAATAAAATTATTACGTAACTAATTACTAACGATACGAAGTATGTGCATTAGTCATTTAGTTTCGTATTCGGAACTGAATTACTTATTAGGTGAAAATCACGTTTTTAAATTTTGCACTCAGACAAAATTTTGTTTGTCTTTGCTTTACACCTTGAGAAATTTACTATCAGTGACTTTCTTTTTGACAACCACAAACTTCTTAAGTTTACTTAGGTAACTGTTACCAGGTTACAGAAATTTTTATGTCAATTACGAGAGTAAAACTTACAAATGTAATGCTCGCCTTAGACGAGTTCTCTGTCGAATTGTTATGGCGTAATGAGTCTGTAACATAATTTTCTATATTATAAATTAAACTTAAGTATATTCAATGGTAGTTTATAATACACACTATGATATATATTTTTCTGTCTTCGTTGCAGTTTGAGATCTTTAATCATTGATTTATATTCAGACATCATAGCATGTCAATCATCGTAGTAATGACATCGCTTTGCACTTCGTGTATAAAAATAACTTTATACAAACGTAAGTATATAATAACAATACGTCGCAAATAAATATGTAGAGTATTTCTTAGTTTAGACAGACGCGTTGGCGCAATGGTCACTGCAACTGACTAAAGCGCTAATGGTCGCGGGTTCGATCTCCGCTCACGGCAAACATGTGTATTGGTCATACAGATGTTTGTTGTGGTCTGGGTGTTTGTGTTAGTGTTGTGAGTGTTTCCGGACCCCCGACACCAGGTCATGAGATCTTAATGGGGGCCGTTGAGTGTGATGCGTTATTTATTTATTATTTATTTATTTATTTCTAATATGGGTACTTACTAGCAGTTTCTTGCTGAAAAATTATATTTATAAAATGTTTACCTTTCCTTGAATCGGATATTGTTAATTATTTCGTTCGTTTTAATTTTGTTTTCGCGTAACACAAGTTTTTATTAATTAATTAAAAGAAATAATTTTTTTGAAATAAAAGTAGTCTAATGGTATTCCTTATAAAATTAGCTATTTGTGAGTGAAAGTTAAAATCGCTCTAGCCGTTTCAGAGATTAGCCGGACTGCGCAGACATTACTATCATCCAGAAATTTTTAATTAATACGACCTTGGAATAAGATTTTTTATACAAACATTTTTATGCTCTTATGGGTGAAACATCGAAAAACCCTTTCCTAGTGGATGATTACAGCCTAAAGGACACCTACTGCCAAAATTTCAAGTTTGTAGCCCCAACGGTTTAGGCTCTGCATTGATGAACCAGTCAGTCAGTCAATCATGACAAGTGACATATGTATAGATTTTATTTTTCCCTAACTGCCCGCCCTGGCTTCACACGGGTGTACTTAATTAAGACGCACTCACTTTTTAAATGGAGATTTTTAACTTTTCCGTATGACTTTTCAAACCTTTTCTTTCATACAAGTCTTGTCCAGAGAATTACAAACACAAAAAAATAAAAAGTTAAATATATATCGTTTTGAGGTGTTGCGTTGTTAATACTTACGGCAATTGAATTTGTTTATATAGATTTTAAACATCATTAATACATATTAAATATTATTTCCCCGCGTGCGGATTACCACGAAATAATAAATATACAGTATTTAATTGGACTTTCGATTTATTTAAGGTTTACCGGTTTATTGTATTAATTTAAATCTGTTTTTATTGGCTCTGTAAAACCGCACTTTCGAGCAAAGAATATCGATAACTATTAAAAGGGGAATTTGTTATTAAAATGCTTACAGCACGCTTAATTATTATTAATAAGTAAAGTGTTCTTATTGTTATTGTAATTAACGTGTATTTAATATATGTATATCTATTATATATATAGAAGTATCAATATTATTTTATCGCTTTCTTTTAAATATATGGGATTGGAAAGATGGATATTTTTAGGGTTCTGTACCCAAAACAACAAAAACAAAAAAAGCCTTCGCAGCGCGTCTGCTCGTCTGTCCGTTCGTCCGTCCATCTGTCTATCTGTATCTCATGATCCGTAGTAGGCAAAAAGTTGAATTTTTCACTGTACGTGTATTTCTATTGCTGCTATGACAACAAATAATAGAAATCGGTCAAGTGCGAGTTGGAACCGCACACGGAGAGTTTTATTTCACATGTTGTTGTGTTGCCTGTCTTGTTTCTTTTATATTTTTAAAAAGACATTGTTAGTACGTTGGTACGGGACCCATCATATACGTCTCGCGCTTGACCTTTTTATTAAAAAAAATACGATTTTTTTTATCAATATTTTTAGTAAAAGGTGCGGTGTGACAATTTATATTTTATGTATTCAAAACTCGTCTTTAATAAATGGATTCCACAGAACAGTAATGCACATTTTAATATTCGTATATTTATTAAATACTAGCTTTTGCTCGCCTCCTCGTCTACATAAAACTCTGTTTGTATAGATAACTCGGCTTCTAGGTATACTTCTAGGTAAACCCCGCCTTAATCAAAATTGAATTACAACAGGCACCAGATTTCAAGTTCAAACTATGTAAACCGCATCAAATTTCGTCCAGTTATCTTTTTATTACATAGAATAGACTAAAAAAAATCTCTCGAGTTTTTTAAACATTTCAAAACACTAATCATTCTGATATTATAAATGAGACAGCCTATTCGTCTTTCTGTCTTTTTAAAAATAAAATCAACTCATATCGAGTTTTAATCTGCAAAGAGGCTAACATTACTCTTTAGTAGCCTTTAAATGCCGTTTAGCATGACACATAATGATTACTATGACTACTATCGTTTTAAAATATATAATATATTTAAAACTAAATCTTCTTTATGTTTAGTTATTCTCTACTGTGTTTCTAAAGTTTAAACAGACGCAAACACGTTCGCACACAGAAGCTCGTACATTCGCACACTCGTCGCTTATATATGTGAATAGTGCGAATACACATAAAACATTGATTGTAAATATTAATCATTCATGTCCTTATATCAGTACATTGTAACAAATATCAATATGATTCTGTAATGATGATGGAATATGAATTCCACGTAGCAACTGAGTGCGGAGCTGCACTTGTTCGTAACAATGCTCCGCGGTCTTTAATTGAATGATGTTTCCTGTTGACTCGTATTTAACGAAGATACCTATTAATAGTTGATTGTTTATGTGTTATTTACACTAATAAAACTGTAAGAGAACGTGTGTTATGTAAAACAAGCCGATGAGCCCGGGTTCGCACGGTTATACTCATTTTTATATAAAACATTTTTGTATGGAGATTTTTAAACTAAATCTTTTACATTTTTGTACGATATTTCAAATATTTGTTTTTATATAAACCTAATAATTAAAAACACAAGATTAGCCAAATATGTACAGCCGTTTGGAAGCGTTGCACGGTCACATATTCGACAATTAATTTTTCTAAATAGATGATTTATTTCAAAAATGTATTTCATTAAATCGTGGTATTTCTTAGATTGGTTGAAGTTTTTATTATTACTGCGGCTCGTAAGCTCAAAGTGTATTGATTTATAACGATTCTCAATAAACTATCCAATACAAAATGATTTTTCAAATCACTCCCGTTGTCACGATTCAGATTATTACGTTTAAATAAACAAAGGAACGTCTTAGCTTTATATATGGACGCTGATAAGAAATACTGTGTTAAGCCACACGGACTCCATTTTGAGAAAATGGCGTCTAAAGATGTCAAACCTATTCTTAACAAATATGTTTGAAGAAGTATATAGCCATCTTTTACTTTATTTTTTGATAAAAGGTATAATGAATTTAAATCAGATTGATACATTTAATATATTATCTAATAAAAAGTTATTTAAATATTTGAGATTATTGTATTAATTGCAAAAAATGGAATGCACTTGAAATTCGAACCAATTAATTAACAAACTTTTTCCGTACTTATTTAATTTATATGACTACAATTTTTTTTAAATGTTAAATAGGTTATGTAGTATCAGAATACAATAATATCTCCGAATTTCACTTTTTGTGGGTTGACACATTATTGCTTATCAGCATCCATATAATACTAGTGACGTGACTAGTACTATATATAAAGCTAAGGCAAACTATAGATACAACGTATAACTTAACGTACTAACACATATCAATACACGCCTTTACAACCCAAAGGTTGTATAATAAACTATTGTTATCAAAATACGCTACATTCTAATAATTAAACGAGGCGTTTTACTACAAAAATCAGAACTGTCTAAAAAATCGATAATCTAATGGAATTGAATTACACGTCAAACCCCGGCTAGCAGCTCTGGTTTTTCAAGTGCTAAATTTGTGTTTAAATTCATCTCGAGCTCGGCGGTGAAGGAAAACGTGAGGAAACCTGCATGTGCCGGGAGAAATTCTGACACATGTATATCCGCCAACCTGCAGTGGAGCAGCGTGGTGCCCAGCTGTGGGACAATTACAGACTGTAAATTTGCTTTACTAATGGTATTAAAGCATAATGATTACTTAAATACTTAAATTCCAGAATTTTCATGTTCTAATAACGAAAGTAAATAACAATGTTCCTGTTTATAAAATAAAACTATTAGAATAATTCGATTAACTTAAAAAATGTCGATATCGATATTTCAATTCGTTCACGTAGTAATTTGGCGACCGACTATCAACGAAACACAATGCACTCCAAATTAATAAAAACTTTGATAATATATGAATACGAAAAATAAAATGCGTCGGCTAAACCGATGTGAATAAAATGAATATTTTATATGATAGTTTTGATGGCTTATAAATATATTATTGAATAAGAAATCATTAACAATCGATTTTGACGTTCATTTTTATTCGCGCAATTATACGAAGAGATAGAAAGATTCGCACACTCTTACTGCTACTTCGTTAATGCAGCCTTTTGAGTAAAGATTTAAACATTAGCGCATATTTTTTAACCCCTGATCAATGAAGAGGTGTGTTATAAGTTTGACATTTGTAATGTGTATCTCTGTGTCTGTATTTCTGTGTGTCCGTCTGTGACATAAAGAATAAATCAATTTTGATGTGTTTTTTATTTAAAAGCTGATGTAGTCAAGATGGTTCTTAGCTATAATGATGATGATTTCTTCAGACGTTTGGAAATCATCAGCTATTTTCAAGTTGTCAAAAGGAATTGAGTAACTTGTAGTGGTCTAATGGATTTGAAATTTACTGAACTATAAATATATAACCTAGTTGTGTAACCTTTACTTGATGCTGCAGCACCACCTGGAATCAGCAGGAAACGCAACTCCTAGAGAACTTACAGCAGAAGGATCGTGTTTGGGCTGTATGAAAATGGTCTAGTGTGAATTATCGAAGGTTTCATTAAATTTTTAATGTCATATTATCTTAATGCTAGCGAAGATTCGCCTATTATCGTGGATGACTTGTTTAATACAGCATCGAGAGCATTCGCATTTTCCTCGAATAGAGAAACGGTTTTACAAAGACAAAACTTTTCATTTTTTTTTTCTAAAACAAAATTACCGAATAAAAAACCAAATATATTCTTCTCACTACCAGTTCTAAAGAGTCGTGTCATAAAAAAATACACATAACGTCGTTCAAATGAATCGTGTAATAAAAAAGAATATAAATGTAGTTGAAATAATATAAATAGAAGGAAACGTGACCTGTACACCAAGTGCCGCTGAGGCCGCATCCTTGACGGTTGATATTAGCCTCAGGCGGGAATCACACTTGTAAGTTTTACTCCCGCAGCTGATATAATACGACACTGTAACCTGGTAACAATTACCGAACAATACGTATAGGGTCATCCATTAATCATGTGATGTTCTTAGCAACTTTTTATACCCTATGTATATGTAATCTATACTTTAATCCTAATATTATAAAGAGGTAAAATATTATTATATATACATCATGTTACAACTCACTGAGCGCTAGCGAAACCGCGAGCGGCAGTTGTCAATAAATATGTCACTGACAGTAAACTCTTTAACGTGGAACGGAATATATTTATGTAAATCTGTTGGAAGCCAGTAAGCAAAACTTACAAGTGTTATTCTCGGTTTATGTTGAAAAAGCCAACTAGTCGTCATGTTAACGAATTTATTTCCCAGCCACTTTGCAGATGACTGAATATTCATCGCTTCTATTCGATGGGGATTATCTTATATTCCAAATTCCAAACCAATTTATCGCGGTTATGATTTTTTTTTTTTAATAAGATCAACACGTGTACTCGAAAGTTAATTAATTTGCTCTATATCTACATATAAAATGCATTAGGCTCGGGTCTGCATAATTAATGTTTTTAGCTCTAGAAGACATTGTTATCGATAAGGCTGATAACTCAATAAGTCTATTAACATATCTAAAAGTATTTTGATGAAACTGGTTGAATTTTAATTAAAATCGCCTTTTTGACAGCTTTTGTCAATTCATGGAATAATTTCTATCATGAAATATAAATTGTCTCTAGAGTATCTATATATTAATACGTGAATCAAAAACTTTGTACCTCTTTTTACGAAAGTTGCGCGGACGAATGAGTGAGAATGAGAAATAGAACTTGAATAGAACCTTATTAATGTTTAAACTTAATTTAAATTAATTATAGTCGAATTTCGACCACAGAGCGACCTCTAGTGTATAAAAATCTATATCTAGGTACAACCACAGCGAACGGAAGTTACAGGCACAGCTGTTCCTTAATAACATTAATTTGTATCAACGTCCTATGACTACATGAAGTGAAACTACAGTCTTTCTATAAATAGCAAATGGGCAGACGAGCGAGTGGACTACCCATTTGTAAGTGGTCAACATCACTATCCTAGTTAGTGGCAATTAGTATTTATATTGGTTTCAGAGACGGTAACTATGCCATTCATTGCTAATGCTCTACCAACTTTGTTGGAGCAAAAATATGTATATATAGTGCTTTGATCTATGGAGCTATAAAATTGTTGGTAAGAGTGACATCTAAATAAAGGTTCTATCTATTTATCTAACATCGATGACCATGACCATAAATGTTTTTTATTCCTCCATTATTAAATATCTTACTTTCTTCTTTAGCTTTAACTAACATTGATTAGACTAGTGACGAATTAAATCTGCGTAAAGCCCGGAGCAAAAAGAAATTCACCCTTGGCTTAAAGTTTACGATATAAAATAAATATTGAACTTGAGGCTGACAGGCTCGATTCCTTGACCACTTCCTCTCTTTGACATCTCATCTTTGTCTTTTTTCCATATCTCAAAAATAGACTCGTGGGACTTCAAAATTACGTGAACGAGTTTTGTACGCACAGGCGCTGAGCCTTTAGCATTTGCTAACTTTATTTTGCTTTGCTAATTTTACTTCCTGGATTAGAGCGTTGTGAGCAATTATGATGTTAACTGTAGGCTTAAAAAAAAAACTAAAACGCATTTTACGTTCAACGACCCCCATTAGAATTTCATGATCCGAGGTATCCGGAAACACACAAAAACCCAACGTATGGCCATAGACATTTGTCGTGAGCGAGGATCGAACCCATGACTGTTAACGCTTTAGTCAGTTGCAATGTCCACTGCACCCAACTGTCTGTCAGATGCTGTGCTAATTAAAATATGGTACAGTTGTAAAAATCATAGTATCGCCTTAACGTGTTTAGCTGCAAAATTGCTTTCCATATTATTTTTAATTTAGATCCGGAATGTTATTAAACCTTATAAAGTAAACGTGACATGCAATATCAATAGTTATTAGAAATATCACATCGGAGGAAATATTGAAATGAGTTTAGAAAGAGCAACTTCAGAATTTCTCAATTTTATTTCTCAATTCCTCTCGATAGAATTTACATTCTAAATTCGATAGCTTTATGTGAAATTACAATATAGATTCTAAAATTACAGTTCCAAAGTTGTCGCGAAAGACTATTTTAATGTATACTTATTATAAAGCTGAAGAGTTTGTTTGTTTGTTAGTTTGAACGCGCTAACCTCAAGAACTACTTTTTCGAATTGAAAAATTATTTTTGTGTTAGATAGTTTATTTATTGAGGAAGGCTTGCCAGATATTTTTATATTAAAAATGTATAAATTCGACTATCAATGAAATCGCGAGGGACAGTTAGTAAACTATATTTACAGAAAGCGTCTACCCGTGATTTTACCCGCGTGAGTATCGGTTTATTGTCAAAGAATAAATCGCAGAATCGTTTTATGTTACGTACCATATATTCGCGATTTACAACTATCTCCATTATTAATTTTACTTATATCGATCCAATAGTTAAGCATCGAAAACATAACAGACAAAAACTAAATGTACCTTTTCATTTATTTCCATAATTTTAATATGAATTATAGCATACAATTTAGTATGAACATTATTACTCAGCTGTATGACTACAACCTAAAGCACTGTACACATTAGTAATAGACCTGTGTTTGCTCAGTGGCTATCTACTAACTAGTTCCATGTGCACGCCAGCAATTACCCTGATGTCATGAGCAATAACCTAATATCCGCTCCAATTCGCTCGTTTTACATTTTAAGTAATTAATACCCACCTCAATTTAGATCTAGCATGTGTTCACACCCTACACAATGTTAGGATAACCACGACAAAAAATACCTTCCCATTTTTCCATATCCATATACAATTTTTACACGTTATATATAGTGAGATGTTTCTGTAGGTAATATAGAAGCCTACTGAAAATGGACTTTTGGAAAGGTGCCCTTTATAGGAGAATAGTTGGAGGCTTGAACTTTGTTTAAAAATTTCAGTGGAATTGAAAATAACCCTGATAATTAATAAAAAGGCAAAATACGTAATTTCGTTGAATTGAATGACATACTTATTCCATTTATTTTGATAGAAAGGCCAAATTACTGAACCGATTTTGATAAGAATTCTATGGAAATAATCTAAAACATAACTTTCAAATAGAAAAACAATTTACAAAATCGTTAAGAAATAACTGAGGTAAGAAATGTTAAGAAAACACTGCGAAATAAAAACCTCGTCATAGACAAAGTCGTCAAAGTCTATGCGTACCATGACATAAGAACGTAAAATAATAATAAATATCGACCTTGTTAGCAATTTCAAAAACTATGTTGGGTATTCAATAATAAAATTGTATTCAAGTTGTTAGGGCTTTATTGAAACTGCTGATTGTGAGGCGCCATTTAATACAGAGCACGTGGCAGTCGGCTCTGTCGCATCGTTGATTTGTTTGTACTCTCCAATGCATGTAAATTCATACAAACCTTTTCAATGCTCGCTTGTTGATTGCTAATAAAGTCGAAAGTTCATATCCGGCGTACGAAGGGATTCATAATCAATCTATTTATTATTCAGTTTAATTGAATATCGCTTTATAGAAAAACTTA
Source organism: Hypolimnas misippus (assembly GCA_037950945.1). Classification (NCBI taxonomy): domain Eukaryota; kingdom Metazoa; phylum Arthropoda; class Insecta; order Lepidoptera; family Nymphalidae; genus Hypolimnas; species Hypolimnas misippus. Next base: position 11,436,739 of record JBBEEQ010000006.1, read on the forward strand.
AAAAATTAAGTAATTTCTACCAACGTTTTTTGGCTGTCAGACCTATTAGGTATACCGATGTAAAAGAAAATAACTAATTGAACCTTTATCACTAAAGTGACGTGAAATATAGATTAAAGAATCTTATAATTATCTAAACTAGGTACTAAACTGTTCTTTTCTAATATATCCTTGTCTTTAATTTAACAATGATCTTTTTATTAGACCACCAAAGAAAGAAACGTTACAAACCGATTTTTCTTGTGACAATGATCTTCTATTTGCCACCAGAGAATGGCAGATAGACTAAACCAGTGTTACCCGATCTCCTTTTCATCGAATGCGCCTTATTAACAATGGTCTTCTCCCGTTTGCCAGCAGAGGGTGGCGGGTGGTAGGAAGGAGCGCGCGGCGCGGTGCGAGAGCGCGCGCGGCAGGTGACCGGCGGTCCGCGCGGCTCATGTGGGCGGCGGGTGCGTGCTGCTCGCGCCAGGCAGGTCTGTTGCAACTTGTAACACTTATTTTTAAAATATACTAAGTTTATTTAGGTGTAAAGGGTCTAAAATAATGGGTCTGAAGTGTCAATAAAGTTAGGTTTAAATGACCATATTGTAGTAATGTTATCTAAAGAGAAATTATGTAGATCTTAAATAAGTAACTGCCAACTGATTGTAAACCTTTAGTACTGAAAAGAAAAACTCTTTAGACTTGGTTTATTATGACAATAGGGTGGAGAAGTGTCATCAATGTCATCAAACGTCAAATAATTAGCGTCTTGACTTAAAACTTTATTGTTATAAAAATATATTTGTAGACTATCTTTATATACTTATTTTCTTTAGTTCTATGATGTTCTAGAAGAATTTCTGGGTTGACTCTCTCCCTTGATTCAATAATAACCGTTGATTACCATAATTATCACAAGATTATTTAACCTTGTCGGATTTTTATGAATAAATCATAAATAAAGGTATAATTATGATTGTTTCTACAGTTTGTTGGTATTAACTATATTTACCCAAGATAATAATCAATGTCAAAAGTTCTGGTAAATAAAATGTAATCCAAATGAAGACGATTATGTAGTGTGGTATGTATTTGAATATTAAGGTTAGAAATGCATTCCGTTCTGAAATACACATGTCGTCCTCATAAGCTCACGTCAGTTTGTTCAGGATTGTTTCGTGAAGCAAATTAGTCTGGCATTCATCTCCGAAATGCCCGAGTTGGACGTGTTTAATATTCATTGAGTTTTGTAGACCTATCTCCTACGTGTTTTACAGCTAGCCCAAAGATTTTGGCATTCAATGTAATGACCCTTTAATTCGTGAATGTGATCTTTAATGATGCGATTGATTTTGGACAAAGATATATATAGCTAATTCATTAGTCTTCAACTAGTTGATTTCCGTAGGCCGCAACTACGTTTACTTAATTTGAATAGCCTAGGTTATTTTGTTTGAGTAACGATGTGTCATCCATATAAACATTCATCCTCTATTTCACCCTTTTTAAGTTTTCTTACTGTGACAAAAGTCATCTATGTCCTTATTCAAGGTTCAATCTATGTCCATATGAAAATTCATCAATATTAATTCAGCAGTATAAACGTTAAATATAAAAAACAAACGGACAAAGTTATTTTCACATTTATACTATTAATATGGATAAAAAGTTTTACATTTTCTGTAGAAGATAGCATAATGTTCCAAGATTCTTTATCTAGTCAAACTTTTCATAATAGCCAATTATTTTACAAGTTCCATTCCATTATTGTCATAAGATATTGGTTTCCATGCTAACTAGCAGATATACTGAGAACTGCTACAGTGATTTTAATTGCGACAATTGATGGCAATTTGATGAAGTCAAATGAACTTATTTATACATCATTGCCATTCTGGATGCATTTTAATAGGCAGCCAGACAATGACATGACCGAGTTAAATTCTTAGACTTTCTTTATTCAAGACTATATCAAGGTGTGTCCCGAACTACAATCCAACATACTGATCAGAGGTAATGACATCTTGAATAGACATTTTTCTATCTCTAACGTGATGTCAGCTACGTGTCGTTAAGATTGATCAGCATGCTGAACAGTATTTCGGAATATCGCTAGTCTTGACAAAAGTTAGAAGATTGAGAAACACGAAATGTTTAGTAGAATCATAAAATATAAATTATATGCTTGTTATTTTTCTGACTGAATTATTATTGAATAAAATGAAACAGTAAAGTTTCTTGTAAAAATTGAATGCTAAAAACAATGAAATTGATAAAAAATACAACAGAATTAGTACTAAGTAATCAATTGATTTATGTTTTTATTTTGTTATTATTAAAGAAAGAAAAGGAAAAGTCAAAGAGCTATAGTATCCTGGAAGCGATGAAAGATGTAGTATTCTTCTATGATATTAGGTTTTAAGTTGTTTTAATTGTTTTCCTCTTTGTGTTATCGCATGAGTGCTGTTACTAAATGCCCCACGTGCACTATGGAAAGGAAAGACCGCGATTGGGATTAAGCCGAAACCACAAGCCGATAAAAGCACTCGCTTAATTACCAGTCTTGTTTGTTGGAAAACATTGAACACAAGCACTGCACATTCAGGCGATTATCCACAAAAAGATACCTCTAGTCCGTCAATTTTATTATTTAAAAATTAAATATTAATCAAGAAACTCTCACATCCACATTTTACCCCAAAATATTAAAATGCTCATAAATTCACATCAAACCAAATTACAAAAGTAGAAGTTATGAAGTGGTCGTAAAAAACGACGGTCAACGCTTTTATAGAGGCTGTACCATAACTTTTTGATTGAGTTATACAAAGATGGAAAGAAGTTTCTCGAAACGTAATAAGAAATCGAGTTTTTGAAACGTCCAAGAATCTCAATGGCGGTCATCAGATAGTGCACTTAGGGCTGGTAGACATGGACTGGAGTGTGGCGGGGGGTTGTGACGTGTTGCTGACGGGGTGTGTGTTGGTAGCTAGCAGGCACTCATGCGTGAGGGGGTGACTAACCGTGGCGGGGTGGCAGGCGAGGGCAGCGCGGCGCGCACCCCCGTCAAGACGTTCCAGGCGTACCTGCCGCCGGCGCACCGCACCTACAGCTGCATACACTGTCGCGCGCACCTCGCGAGCCATGACGAACTTATATCGAAGGTGAGGACCACCGTACCGACTCCTCAAACATCACTCAACTTACCACCATAATCTACAGTACTGTATGAACTGAAATGTTCCAGTGGATAGAATATGTCCGTCTCAAGCATAACATAATCTGTTCCGAAACATAACCCAGCCTTTGGCCAGTGATACAGACTATTGTGATAAAGCCTAGCTGTAGCTCACTACCTAAAGCTCGTATATGGGCAGGTTCGTTCGGGGCAGTACCACATTTTACAGAAAATCGCCGTGAAGTAACAAATATAATAGAGAGGCTGGAAGCCTAACCCCCACGTCCCTTTCCTTTCTTCCTATTATTTGCAGCTTCTAAACGCCTGCTCGTTGGTCCTTTATCTGATAAATAAAAAAATACCACTCCAGTATGTACAATATATCATCGATTCAAGATGTCCTTAGTATTGACTAGTATATGTTTTTTGGAATTCACCTATAAACACAATAGAAGTCTCAACTTGTAACCGCCAAACTTCATATAATGTCCAATTAATCCTTAAAACGATAAATTATGGAAATTCAGTATTTGTGAGAATTTTGATTAAAAATACTATGATAAAATATAATGCAAAAATTATCACAACAAAATTTAACTTCAACAATTAAACTGGAATATTAAACCAACAAAGTTCTAAGCAGGTAACTTACACCACTCAGTCTGGATTTCAATTAAGTTACCACAAATTTAAATTTACCGAGTTTCAACTTGGGCTTACATTGAATAACGTTATCTTTGTTATTAATAACTTGAATATAACTTGCGTAACTTACAAGTGTACGTTCAAAATAACGAACGCATAATTTGTTTACTTATCTGTTGTAACTTCCTCTAACGTATATACTTACTAGCCAACACTTATAGGTCCTATTGCTACCAAATTTCACAGGATCATTCGCTGACCTAATCTGAGGTTTGTCTAAAAATTTCATCAGTCGCTTTATAAACCATATAAAATACTAATTCCTAACTTTATACTCCCCCTCCATCCCTCCAGGAGTCAATATAATTACCGTATAATACATTATACATTTAAGGATCCAGTTAGTATTATCTACATTTTAATACAATATAAATAGAACAAAGTTCAAATACAAAGTGATAATAAGCAGTAACAGAATGCATTGACTTTTAATTGACGACGTAACAACCCAAGTGTGAGGGGTAGGCTAAGGATATAATTGAAAGTAATTTTTCTATTCGGGGAACAGGATTTTAGCTGTAAAAACTAGTTTATCAGTTTTCGTTATAACATACTTGGTATGTCAATGAATGATAGCAGTGTATTAGAACTGGCACCTTTTAAAGCCAACAAATGTTTTTTTCTCACTTTTATATAAAAAAAAAACTTTATCAATATATTTTTTTTATTTTACATAATAACAAGATTAGCTTTTGTCTCTTGGGACTTTAATATATATAATGACCACGTCAATGGTGTCGGTAACGTTATTTTTTCAAGTAACGATAAATATCAATACTTGCCATACAAACACCTTATAATAATTTAGCTATTAATATAATACTTCTACATTGTTTCACATTGTTTAATAACATTGTAACATATAACAAAAATGTGCATTTTTGAATAACACATATTATCTACTCTAATAAAACTTGTTAAATAACTTTGTTGTAACATGTTTTATTAAGGTGCGTCTAGACTATATAGCATGAGTTATAACCTATTAGTTAATCTGGATGCGGCATTATATCGCAAAGGACAAAAAGATTGGATAACACCAACGAAATATTTAACGTTAATTTAAAATATCGATAAGAAAACCGTTATATTTTATTATATTTATATTATATTTATATATGTATATTTTTATTTAACACAAACTGTAAACATATTAAAATTGTAACATTGAAGAACGAACGAAGTTTAAATCTTAATGGCAGACGTAAAACTATCTTGCAATCAAAAAAACCGTAAACTAAAAAAAACCTTTTAACAACAAAGTAAAACAAGATAATAATAACGACTCATTCAAACAGCTCGCCGTCTGCAGTTCGTGATGTTCTTAAATTACCTCGTCATAACATTTCTCCGCGATATAACTGTAATTGTAAATAATTTTCTTATTTCACAGTCGTTTCAAGGCAGCCAGGGGCGCGCGTATCTTTTCAATTCAGTGTGAGTATTTCGTTTTATTTTATAATCTGGATGGCAAGGATATTATTTAACTATAAATATGTTATAAGCTTATAGATTTTGCCACCCAAAATGCCAACTATTTCGAATGATGTTGCCTAGTAACCAGCACCAAAGTATGATAGGCCAAAATATCTATGTTAGAAATGGGTTCAGATTTTTAACGTCAAATAGCATGAACGTAACATATTTATAGATATAGAATATTATTGCTACGAGCAAATTGTTAAAAACTACCGTCCTGAAACATACGAGATTCTAACAGTTGCAGACAGTGTTCTACTATAAAATAACTCGATTTGTCAAAATATTATATACATTAATGATTCATGAAAGAAATTTAAAACTTTGAGTCTTTTGAGTTAAATGAAAATTTGGAATTTAAATCCTGAGCCGTGTAGACTTCTCTGCAAATCTTTGAATGCACTTTTTCTTAACTTGACGGTGACATAGCTCCTTTCACAAATTATAGTGGCGTAAAAAGGCAAAATCATCGTCAGATACCTTTATAAGGTATCATTGTAGATAAGAAGTATCGATATCGATTGAAAAATATCGATAAAGTAAAGTTAAATGTGTTTCCACATTTGAGGCTAACGTCCTTGCAATGAGACAGCGCATGTATAATTGAATAATGTAGATTTGTCTCAATGTTATATAAGTTTGTCTTCGTCTGACCTATTTATTTACAAAATCAAATTACTGCCATGAATTTTTCATAAAATAAATGTATATAAGCGTCTGAATTATCCATGAGTTAAACAATATCTTATTCAAACGACGTAGCCAATTTTTGTATTGAATAAGCACATGCATTCCTGAATGTTCGACTTGTAACTTTCAAAATATCTCGGTTTCCAACTTGATGTCGAGAACTTTTTGAGTCGCAATGAAAGTGCAACTTAAACGTTATAGTTCGAATTGTTGTTTTCGTTTGAAAAGTTTTGTAATGCAAAAACTAGCCTTTGATATAAAGCTATTATGCCTTGCTAGTAATTTACGTATTTATTATTTATTGTGCGGTATTATGATTCATCTTTCATTGCGATTGAGTTAATATAACGAAGTAGGATTTTTATTTACAATAATATTAAATATTATTAGCATGTTGTTTTAAGGTATCATTTTCAACTTCATTATTAAGATTAACGGCTCTTTGTTTTGAGTTATAATACATTTAATATCTCAATGTCAAATGTTCAAAATATTCTCTTTAAGATTTTTAATAAGGAGAAAATTTACGTTGTTTAAAATAATTTGTCTATGGTAATTGATTTTAGATCCGCCTAGCTAAATAATATTTTAAAAAAATAACAAGCGAAAAACAATATCTTATTCTTAGTTTTATAGTAAAATTATTTTATAAAGATAGGATTTTTTATTGTATTTTCTGCGTTTCAGTGTAAATGTCGGTTGCGGTCCGGCGGAGGAGCGCGTGCTGCTGACGGGGCTGCACGCTGTCGCCGACATCTACTGCGAGTGTTGCAAGACGATGCTGGGGTGGAAATATGTATGTATAAAACGAATTATAAAATGTAGAACAGATTAAATTTACCTTCGGCGTAGATATTTACCCACGTTGTTTCATTTTTGTTTTTTGAACAAGCAATATAAAAAATAAGTACTTATCGAATTCGTCTTCGTATTCGACTAACAAAAAAAAACTTTTTCTATTTCAATTTTAGTCAGATAGTAAAATAATATGAGTAAATGAAGGAAAATGATGATATTTTTCCTTAGCTGCTAATTAGCTGAATTGAATCAACAAAACATAAATAACTTTCTTTCGTATTATATTTATTTAAAATAAAATGTATTTACAAATCATTGTTATCCTTTCAGGAGTACGCGTTTGAATCGAGTCAGAAATACAAGGAGGGCAAGTTCATAATAGAACTGGCTCACATGGTGAAAGAGAACGGGTGGGACTGAGCGCTCGGCACGGGCGTGCTCGGACTATAGTGCTGTGACACGAACTCGTCAATTACCGGTCAATGTCGATGTCGATACTCGGTGTCGCGATGTGAACCGACATGAGCTCGCCACGCCGGCGCGAACCCTCGTGATGACGTCACGGGCGAGACATGCTCGCCTACCGATTATCGATATTTGAATCGGATCGAACCGCTCGAATCGCACGCCGGCTAAAGAAGTTATTTTTGTCAAACGTATGAATTATTATTGAAATATTGCCGGTGGTCGATTCGCGCGGTTTCCACGCGTACGTTGAATATTCGTTAGATTCGCGGGATAGACTGTTAGTTCGCGCGACTGACCGCGGGATTGTCTTCGGCTTCAGCGCTTGAGCATCGCCAGTGGTTACATATACATAAGTAATCGATCTCAGCCGCCCAGCGTTGGGCAGTGGGCTTTCAATTTATACTAATTTTAGTTTGTATTCAAACGATTTGAGTTTCGCCTCACGGACGGGCGGATATCTTAAGTTGTATTAGTTTTATATTTACACATAATTGCTGTATTGAGAGAACACTAATACTTTCTCTTGTCCCCTTAACCTGTGATAAGTATGTTAGTGTAGAATTTTGAATTTCTTGAAGGATTTTCTCAAGAGTTGCTCAGAGATGTCAGATGTACGTTCCTAATTATTTCAGCTGTACAAGATTGCTTTATATATATATGTATATATATATATATATATATATATATATATATTTTTTTTCGTTTTTCGAGAAAACTAGTCGAAACCATGGATGTATACGGAAATGTGTTCCGTTCTATTTTAATTTGCGCTGATTTTATGATTTATAATTTTTAGTTAAGACATTTGAGTTTGTTCCTTTGTTGTTTTTTCTTTGACAATTCTTTAAAATGGAGGAATACAGATGAAGTTAAAATTTTATTTGATCTTTTCATAAACGTGATAGTAGCTGGAGATAGGAATCGATGCAATCGAAATTTTTATATAAACGAAAGGTTAGGAGCGATGGGTTTTATTATTCATTTATTGTTTCTATTAAAATGTAATAATAATTAGTAGAGACATTTAACCCCGTATATTTTATCTTAATATGCATATGTTACTTCATTTATATATAATAATGTTATCGATGTAATAAAATGCATGAGCTTCGATTATCCACGATTGTCTATCGATATCGATAAAAACGTCGTCGAAATATTTCTACATCTCTATTTGCGAGTGCAACGAAACAAGTTGTTATATTGTCTGATAGTTATAACTTGGGCTGGAGAGCATAGACTAGTTATAGCATGGTCAAGAACGAAAGACAAATTATGGGTGTGCTCAGGAATACATCCAGCATACAGTACCCATAATACGATTTCTATTACTTTTCAATAACGTATTTTTTTGTTAAATATTCTTAGTAGCAATGCTTTTACCGAAAATCTCATTAGAGGCGTTGCTAGTCATATATAATTTGAAAGAAAAAGTTAAAAGAAATTAGTCAAAAAATATCAATAGAAAATTACGTTATCGAGAATTATTACAACTCGTACTAAAGGTATTAGCCAGAGTTAATGACATTTCGAATTGACATTTTTATACGTCTAACAAGATGTCAATTAGCGGAATTCGCTGATGTAAAGTGTCATTAAGACTGGCCAGCTTGCTCGATCGTATTTCGGAATATACCCATTATATATCAAGTACAATAAAATATACAAGTTTTGTCTTCGTTATTTTCAATCGTAACGTCCATTTTATAACAAGTCTCCGCTTGACTTGTAATTGCAAGTGACTTGAACAAATCGATATACGCTAATGCGTTTACTCTTTAATGACATTGACGTCCGACTGAAATAGAAAGAACGCATCAATCCGACTACGCTTAACATTTAACGGACAGATATTTGTAAGTAATGGTTAAAATAATGAACTTTATATTTTATGTATGCAGTTTCGTAACTACAAACAAATGGTAAAATTGAAATGACTAAGATTTTAAGTCAATATTGTTCTTAAACGAAATTTTGTTCTATTTAGATGTTTCTTTTTTAGCAAAATTTTTCTTTAATGTTTTTTCTTGTACTATATTTTTTTTATTAATTGCTTCGACATGCCGATAGACTTAGCCAGTAGAACTGCGTGGCGAAATCCAGTACTTTGTATTCGCTCATGTTGTAATAAGCTTTAAGCAAATATATAATAAATATGAATATTTACAAAAATAAGATAACAGCCTTTACTATAATTTGTTTTTGTAATTATATTTATTTAGATGTAAATTGCGTTGATATAATATTCTTGTACAAAACAAATAACATTTCTGTTTGCATTCACTTGATACTGTCAAAATAATCCCTTACTTAAACAAATTATACTTTAAGCAAATAATTTTATTTGCATAGGATTATTTACATGCGTTACAAGAAAAATATAAATGCTTATTGTGATACTTTAATAATGAATATAGTCATAGTAATCTGAATAATGTAAAAACATTATGAATTTATTACAAATATCAAATTGCAGAGCGTAGTCGGATAAAGTCAACACTAATTTAACGGTGTTTGTTTAATTGGTGTTTACTTTTAAATGAATTGTCCAAGCTTCGAAAGGGTTTTATAATCGTTATTTTACATACTTAAAGTTAACAATTTTAAACATGTGAAATACGTAAGATTGTAACATAATAAAATATCAAAATCAATGAATTTTTGCCATCGCTAATATATCAGAGCGTTGAAACTGCCACTAGTGTTATACATTTGTAATATACATAAATAATATAATGTTTAAAAATTCAACGTAAGTGACGCTCGTTTGATGATAGTGTTTATTTTTTACAGTTAGTAAAATAGATGGCTAAATAGTTTTCCCGATTCTATAGCGTGTGACAGATGTCTAGTTTCTAAACACTAAAGGACTATCGTTGTTATACGAAAGTACCAGATTTCAAACTTCGAAACTTTTTTTTATATAATGATACATTTCTTTCATATTTATGATAAAAATAACAAATGTTTCTCGTATTAAAATCTGGTACTTTTTTCACTACATTATATACAAACAACACCAATCCTTTTAGATCTATAAGAAATCATTTCTGGCAATACTTCCGATAATATAACGGGCCTAAACGCGACGTAAATATCTCGAAGGCGTGTGAAATGAGCAGAATTCAATGTTTATTTAACGTATAAAATATAGGAATCAGTTTTGGCTTTAATATTAAGTGTTAAATAATTCACCTATGTGCAAAGAGTTCTGTGATGTTCCCATACAGTTTGTAAATTTTCGACGATATCACCTGTGCTTTTCATTATGGCACCAGGAAAAGCACTCGTTGAACGAAATGACGATAATTTTATCGATTTTTCGTAATGTTATAATCGTTTAAACAGCAATTTCAATATCGATACCTTAATTCGCAAATCAGTTAATTAGCCACATTAGAAAATATCACTTATGAGGGTGTATAAGTTATCTGGTTACGTTATTTAATTACTCTTCACAATAAAAAATAATGTTAAGATATTATTCTTAATTATTATATATTATTGCGGTTTTTAGAAACAATCGAGTTTATCTATAAATGGATCTTTAAACTTTTTAAACTACAAAATGGCTGAAACCTTTTTGTTTTGGCGGATCACACGTTTCCTTGACAAAGTTATAAGAAATGTCGTTTTTAATGGTTTGCGAATTAAGTATCGAAATGCTTTTTAGACGCTACAAAACTATTGGTGTTCAGTATAGTATATGTATTGTGTGATAATTGAGATCGGATACGTCTGCATAAATTATAAGGTTAATCGATAAACGCATTGCAATTTCACATGTCTGTTCTATGTAATCGTATATCTGTTAACGTAAGGTAAAATAATAAGGGTACACATGCACAATGTTCTATGAAAATCAAAGCAAAGGAGACACTGTCCGAGGCCCGTGTTTAAAAATATGTAAAAAATAAAAATAAAATACCAAAAAAATTACATGTTAAACAGATGCTATTGGTAATAGTGGTTAGAATAGAATCTTTATTTTTTAGTCCCGTAACTCGTTGTTCGAGCTGTCAGTTTGACAAGTCATAGATCTCTGGTACAATTTCGTGGTGTTCACATTTCATGTCGTAGCCTTAAAAGTGTCATATATTTTCATTTTCATGAACATTTTGCAATTAACTAATCGAACTTATTGAGATTGTCACAGTAGTTTATAATTAACACTCTTAGACCTAATGTATCTTGATCTTTGCCGTTAAAACGACAGAAAAAAATATCATGATGACGTTTAAAGTGAGAAATTAAAAAAAAAAAGCTAGATTTCTGTGAGGCATAAAGTATTTTTCTACTCGGTCGTTTAGGGATGCTATTAGATATTTTTGGACCATTGTTAAGATTACGATCAGTACTGGTGAGGTAAAAATAAATGTTAGTTTTCGTGGATGTTGGCCGATTACGGTTGTTGTTGTCGAGATAAGAATTAAATATGCGCTTTCAAAACTGTAAAACAAACATGCACGTGTAATTTATCTACGATTTGGTATTGCTTAGAAACAAATGACATTTTTTTTTGTATTTCGAATTCTTTTACCATAAATCATTCATCATTTCTTTTCATTCCGTTGACATTATTATTTCATTCATTATTTCGAAATCGTTTGTAGAAACATTTTTGTGAAGTTCATTCATTATTCCATTCATCGTAACAAACATATCATTCGTTCATATATTGTCTATTTTTCCGTCGTTGCTTTAAAAGTTCGTAGAAATACCAAATCGCCCGGTCTTGGAGTGTTAACTGAAGGCCAAGACGCCGGTTAAAACTCGGTGCATCTCAGTGTAAATTTCGCATATAACAAAAACTGAGGTATCCCGGTAGTATACCAATACCGCTTAATATTTTTGTATTTTCCTAGTATGTAACGAAGCATTATAAAATTACGTGGTGTCTTCTAATGATTGTGTATGCATTATGCTATAGATGAGTATTTCGTAAACATTTGGTTGAAATAATAAGTGCGTAATAAAACACTTTTTCGTATTAAAAACTTGTATTTTTTACCTTCCTTTATCATTTTATTTAAAAAATTAATTCAATAATAAAAACTAAAGCTTAACACATTCACTGCCACCGACACCAGGCGTGTCCATTTACAATATATTGAACGCGTAGTGGCAGTGAATGTGTTAACAATATGCTGATCCACTGCGGATTGGTGGATAATATCAAGACAAAATATGTTAAGGTTTACATAAATTGTCTATTATTGAAACTTTACCTGAAATATTCTACTGTCAGTGATTTACTAATTGAAAATAGGTAATGTTACCAGGTTACAGAGTTGTTCTCTATTATTAACCAGAGTAAAACTTACAAGTGTAATTCCCATCTTATAAAAGCAATATTAATGTAACAAGAGAATCGTTACTTGCAACTAACATATCAAACCTGTCACAGTAAATTAATTATTTTTAAAAAGTTGCACAATTTTGACTTCATAGTCTTAATTATTTTTTTCAAATTATAAAGTAGATAAAAAAATAGATAAATGAATAAATTCTTGTACCAAGTTAGACTTGAGCTGTAATAAAAATTACAATCATAAGAATATAAATGGGAATAAAATTAAAACAAGTGACATTAAAAGTAATAAACTATTTTATTATGTACAAATTACATACATTTATAACAATTAAGTATTACTCTTATTAACATTTGGTAATAAAGGAATTTTTAATTTGGAAAGAAAATCTTATTAACAATTAAAATTATTACATTTCATACTCATTTACCAATTTATATTTTAAATTAACATATTATTATACTAATATTTCATTAAAAAACGTACTTTAACGGTATAGTTATAAATTCATCACAATATTAAAAGTAATAAAATATTATTCTTTAAAAATATGCCAATCATATTTCCTTTAAAACAGTTATTAAACTGAGTTTCTTATGCGTCCAGATAAACGAATAACATGTTTGCAAAAAAATCATGATAAAGAATATATAATTAAATGATAGTGTTATAACATTTTACGATATATATAACTCGTCCACTTTATTTAACATTGTTTAATAACATTGCAACATGTAAGAAAACTGTAACTGTTTTTAAATAACGCATATTATCCGCACTAAAAATACATGTTAAACAACTTTGTAACATCGTCTGGACGCACCATTAGAAACAATGGTAAGATAATTTATTGAAATAAATAATCAGCAAAATAATTATGTTCATTTCATTAATACGATCAATGTAAGGTGGTTCCACACCGGCGAGGCGGAGCGTGGACGGACGAAAATTAAAAGTATGGTAATATTTTTTTGTTATGAAAAGTCCAATGAGAATATACTTAGCGAGAAGTGAAATATTTGTTGATACAACATTCAAATACAAGTCCAAGATGCCCTTTGGTTATTTACTGAGTGATAAAATATTTTCATTTTGCTTTCATTTTAATCCGAAACAAAGTTTTACTTCCGAAGAATAGACAAATAAATTAAAGTGATTATAGACTATAACAAAATCTATATTAAAGCAAGCGAAACCGCGAGCAACGTATGTCTATAAACTACTTTTTATAGATATACTCTGTCTATAAAAAGTGGTAGGAGACATCGAGATCGCAATGAAAAAGACAGTAATGGTAACATTGTTCTTTTTTTAAATTTTTTTGGTGTGTATCTTTTTGTTGGAGATTTGTTGTTGTTGATCCTAAAATAAAATAAAATAATTTCATCAATATTCAAATTTAATTTTCCCTCCATTTATGATTTTTTTTCTTTATTATATTTTTCCTTGCCGAAGCGGAGGCTAGGCAGTTGCCTACTCAGCCTAAGGGATATTCCGGTTCTGCTTAAGGGCCAATATACAACCACCTCACGATATCGTGTCGTGAAAGTATACGACGTGCATTATGTAATGTCACGATCAACGTAGTACAATAATATTATTTTTCATTTAAAATCAAAACAAAAAAATCATAAAAAATATCGCAAGGTCCCATCGTTATTTATTAAGATAGGGAACATCACAACACTTACCGTCGTTTAAAAATAACTCTAAAACAAGTAATTCGTTGGGATAATAAAAGTTGACACAAAAATCCAAATGCAATATCAAAAATCACTCACGAATCTAATATTCAAAAACAATCACCATATAAAATTTACACCAATTCGAAATTTTATCATTCAAAAGAGTGTCGTCACGACGTCTTGTCTTTAAAACTAGACATGTAATAGTTCTGCTCCTCGAGTTCGTTATTGAACACTAATTTAGCCTGATTGATCTGCGTGTTCGATAGCGTTGGTAACTTCTTGAAGAACATCTGCAAAAAATTATTTACTTATAAACAATATTTATGTTATTCAAAAATTATGTATATACCTGACTGCCTAACAACATCTCATGCACTTCGAAATCGGTCAAACTGTTGAGGCTACAAGAGGTCACTACGGTTCGCCATATTCGACAGATAAAGTCCGCCATGTTGATTTTTGCTGACGTCACGTTGAGAATACGGTGGATTTCGTTTATCCAGCCTAAATATCCACCGTTTATTCATTTAATATAGCCGATATTGCGTAGTCAATAACACGATAAATTATTTTTTATTTTGTTTATTATGATTTTTGTTTAAACTGATTACTAAAAAGAATTTTGTTTATTATATACCTCACTATACCCTGGAATACAGAATCGGAAGAGCAAACAGAATGAAATTCGGAATCGGAAGGACACTTTGGGAAGGATAAACAGAATCATCCAAGAATACGAATTTAATGACACCTTGACACAGTTCACAATGGAACGTACATATTTACATACGTACGCGCAAAAGACATTACCATCCTCCTTGTTTAGTCGGTTAATTATGTAATTTATATCAAGAAAGAAAGTAATAACTTGATCTAATATTTTTCATATTAATTTAGACCCATTTATGGGCTTCTCAAATTAAATAAATCCATACTAATGCTTAATGCAAAAATAACTTTTGTATTGACTTAGGTCAATTGTAATAAAATTTTATATAGAGACATATTCGACGTTGGAGAACGACATCTAAAACGTAATAGGGGGTGAAATACGGGACGAAAGTTCTAAGATAAGTTACGGGGAATAACTAGTGTGTAATAGACTAATAAGTACCTTTCGTGTCATGATCAACATTCCATGCACCTTCTTCATATGCTCCTTAAGTAGCGACATCCGCGGGTATCTGTAACAATAACATTAACTTAACTACAAGCCGTAGTAGTGTTACAGTATTCAAACTTTTAGTAGACTGCAGAGAGATCGCGGTATTAAATCCGGCTCGAAGGACAAACCGATAAATTCATTGTTGGCAATGGTAAATATGATATTGATCAAAAAATGGGAAATCGGTTAAGTAATATCGGATTATATTGCGGTTAAACACAGCAACACAGGATTTTTATGTTCATAACATGTATGTATATAGGACTTTTAAACTAGACCATATCTGAAACTATAAGGAATGACGAAAAATTCTCAAAAGATTCCCCGATCCGATTTTTTTGGAAACACTAATATTGATCTGACTAACTGCATCATTATTATTTTTGATTTTTTTTCTAGGCAGGAATCAAACACCTGTATAATTGGGATAAATAAATTTCAAGAAGTATTTTATAATTTTTGTATTGTATTATTCTATGTTATTCCGCTTAGTTATTTTAGGTGACAATTATTTCGACACCAGCCTATGAATATAATGTGTGCTACAATATATTATATAGTAAAAGTAATAAAATAAAAAATAAATAACAGCCTGTATATGTTCCACTACTGGGCAAAAGACTCCTATCCTATTAAGGAGCAAGTTTAAAGTTTAATCCACCTCACTGCGAGTGTATATACATGTGTCAGAACTTTTCCCGCCACAGCGATGGCTCGGCGGTGAAGGAAAGCATTGTGAGGGTACCTGCCTCACAATATTTCCTTCCCCTCTGAGCTCGAGATGAATTCAAACACAAAATTTAGCACTTGAAGTTTGAAACCGTGATCATCGGTTACCTCAGCGCTAATTGAACACTGTAATGTAAGTGATGCTAATTGATTTCTAGACATAGACCCCAGCATACCTTTTAGGGCACAAGCGGCAGGCGCAGGGCGGCGGCAGGCGGCGGTGCTCGCGGCGAACGTGTAATTTTAGCGCAGCTTTCTGAGAGTAACGCTTGTCACACTCCGCGCAGCCGAAACGTTTTTCCGCTGGAAAGAAAATCACAAAGATCATGAGAACTTCGACTGTCCTGAAATATGAATCTAGAGCTTCCTTACATTCAATTCCCATTCTTCCCTTATTCCTAAGGGTTCAGTACCGTAAAGGAAAAACGAAACCCTTATCACTTTGTTGTCCGTCTGTCTGTCTATTAAGGTAACACATTTGTGACTCCGCTGGTGATTTTAATCTAAATATCGGCGATGAGCCAATATGCTAAATTTTTTTTTAACCAAAAATGATTTTCTTAATCTTTACAATCTATGATGGCTTATTTATTGAGCTGGAGTATGTACTATATACTCTTAGTATTTTCGTATATTTTAGGACAGAATCCTACTTTCCTTATTGTTAAAAAAAGGCCTTAATTATACGTCCATCGATACATTTATGAAATCGATACAAGATGTTTAAAAAAACGTAATCAGCCAGAAAAGCTATTCAGTCAAATAGTTTTTGTACACAGACCAAGATTATTTAATGGCCAAGGATATTATAAAACTATAGATAAGTTACTTTCATTTAATTTAACATAAAAATCTATGCTCACTTCCTATTCGACAACTAGAGTTTTAAGTGGTAACTAGGCAACGACTATACACCCGGTTTTGGGAAATGGAAAACATTTTGGATGGTAAACTTTATGTATATAATGTGTAAAAATGATATAATTACATATTATAAATTAAAAAATATATATATTTAAAGTAATTCGACGTAATGAGTTTATTCCCAACATTATTGTTTGATATTTTATATAACAATGAAAACATTATTATTTTTCAAAAGCAAACTGTTTCTCTGACGCCCGATTATTTAATTCTCTTTTTTTTATTTTGCATTTTAACCATTGGAATGAGGGAGGGGCAGCGCTGGATTTGCTATAGGGGCACTAGAGATCAGTGGCCAGGGACTAAAATTTCGAATGCGGAAAAATTTTGGGTCTTTGATATTTTTTTAATTAATATTCGTTATACTCTACTAAAGTATTTTCTTAAAGAGTACTTTTCTACTACTAAATTCACATAGGTGATTATTTAAGTAGGTGGTTATAAAAGGGATTGCAGTTTTTATTGTGCCCCATGGCGGCGTTGCGAAGAGGGCTTCCAGCTCTCTCACTCACCGTGCAAAAGGCTTAGCTATATTAGCTACATCACGCCAATCTTCTGTAAGATTGAGGTACTGCCCCAATAGCTATCTATGAGTTACAGCTGGACTCAAACTCAAACTCAAAATATATTTTATTCAAATAGGCCTTTACAAGCTCTTTTGATTCATTTTAAAAGTATATACATAATACTCACGTCGATGCGTGTCTAAATGCGCTATAAGAGCCGCTTTCACCTTGAAGCAGCGGTCGCAGTGATCACAAATAAACTGATCGGGACCATGTTTTTTCATATGCCTCTGAAAAAGAAACAAAAATTATTACTATTTTATTAATTTAGTTATCAGTACTTGAAATATTATGATATTATTAATGGTTAAATATTGCTAGTTTTAAACGGTTTTGGTAAATTAAATCTTTGATTTGACAGCACCAACTTATTTCATACATATTTTCTCCAAGAATACTTCAATTAAATAAAATGTATGGTATATAATAATATGGGCCATAATGCTAAGAAAATAAAGCATAGCTTTAGGCACCTTATTTTATTGTGTTAGGTTACCTTGTATTACATTGTGTTACATTGCATTATCTTGCATTATATTATGTTACGTTATAGTCTATTTTTTTTCCGTAG
Organism: Hypolimnas misippus; assembly: GCA_037950945.1. Classification (NCBI taxonomy): domain Eukaryota; kingdom Metazoa; phylum Arthropoda; class Insecta; order Lepidoptera; family Nymphalidae; genus Hypolimnas; species Hypolimnas misippus. The sequence goes on from JBBEEQ010000006.1 coordinate 11,454,997, forward strand.
TCCAAACATCAAAACAAATATGGCGTCCTTCTAACCAGAGACAATAGATAGAGATGTGAAAGTACTGAATGAATGATTAAAATGAATGATTTAATAATGAAATATTATGAAAAATATTGTTATTATATTAAATAATAAAAAAAAAATTAAAGGATTCGTTTAGAAATTTAAAAAATTAACAAGACAATCTATTTTTAAATTTTAATTAAGACTAATGATGTAACTGATACCTCGCTCGATTCTTCTGTCGGTTAATTAATAGTTTTAGTTAACTCATTTTATAAGTTTTGTTATTTTTCCCAACATGTGATTTTAATTGTGCCCATATTAACTTAATTGGAATCCATTCACAATGATAAGGCGGAAGTCGTATAACAAATATATTCTTACGGAGTGCCATTTCGTCTATTTCTCGTTTTCCATAGTTTTCCTTATTAAATTTCAATAATAGCTGTGCTTTAATTTCTGTTTCCTCCAATTTAATTGTTAAAAACTGTTAATTTTAAATTACAAACAGACAATTCAATTTTATTTATTTGTATAGATTTAAGAAAGTTGTAATTTCTTATTATTAAATAAGTTAAAATTACTACTTTACCTTCCCGCTAAAATTATTTCAATCCATCTAATAGTATATTAAGTATAAAAGACATGGTGCTAACAAAAGTAAGTTGGCAAACACTACAAATATGTTAATTTCACAAACAACTATATATAATATAGTAACTTTTCAGTAATATAAAAATTCGAGCTAAGTCACGCTAGTGAATTTGGTCACTTGCCTTAAGTTTTAAATTTATCGTGTTAAAAGTGTTTTTAAGTATTAACTTTCTTTTAGATTAAATAAACGCCTTTTTAAAACTTGAATATTATTGTTTAAATGGTTTAAACTATTTAAAAAAGTTTTAGGTTGAATGTTTTATTATCATTCAAAACAGTTCAGTTCACAATCTCAATAATTCATAAAAGTGTTACATCTCTATGATTCAAGGACAAAAAAGAATTTCGAAGTGTCAAATTGTGTAGTTCATAATTTATCTGTTGAATCTGAGTCGGAAAATATTTCGATTTTATCAAAAATAAAGTGTATAAAACATTAATTAGTAGCAGTTTTTAGTGTTATTCATATCGGAAGTGTTTCTTTAATCGTTGGAAAACATTAATACAGAACCAAAATGTGTAATTGTTCGAAAATCCGTGATTTTTGTTCTGAGAAGTGTTTGTTGACAAAATAAGACAACGAAAAAAAAATAGACTATAAGTTTTATTGCGTTGCATTACCGAGAGTGCGGTGCGCGAGGTGTAGGCGGCATCACACATTGGACAGCGGTGCGGGCGCTCACCGCGGTGTAAGAGTGCGTGCGCGCGCAGTGTATACTTGCTACTGAACGACGCTGAGCATTCTGAACATTCGAACCTGAAATGAGATAAAAAAAAGTTTCGTCTAAACTGGCTTTGCCTTTGAAGAGACAAAAAGAGACCTTTAAAATAATTAACCGATAAAAAAACAGGCCCTATGGGTTTAGTACCTTGCCTATCCCAAATAGGAATGAATTAAAAAACCTCATGTCAGTATAAACAATAATGAAATATGAAATAACTTTTGTGTTGAGAAGGAAGATGGAGCTTAATTCACAATACTGATGCAATATTAATGATGATTCATCAATTTAGAAATTTTACCAATGCTTAACAGATAGGTTCATTCAAAATGTCTTGCTTCACTGGCAAAAAAACCAATAACACAAATTTAGCTCTTTCATAAATCAGTGATTTGAACCATAATTATATCCTGTTGGCTATCTCTACTCAGTAAAAATACTCAAAATATAAAAAAAAAAAATTTTGGTAAGCACAAAAATGTTGAATTATATTCAGAAAGCTATGAATAGAATACTTGACAATCACAACATTGTATTTCAAATTAAGAACTAGAATATATTTTTATATAGCTTACTTCTGTGGCTTCTTATCCAAAAAGGTCGGTATATAGGGTCTGGAGCGACCCTTACGACCTAAGGTTAGAGCACGGGCTCGTAGGACAATGGCTGCATCTGGAGAATCACAACGCTTCTCATGTTTGTAGAGATTTGTTGTGCTGGAATAATACATTGGTAATATTATATTTCATTGGTAATACATATAGCTTATAAATAATGTTGATATTTATTAAATTGACATTTAATTCCTGCTCATCTTTTATATAGCACATAGTAAATGGTTTATATTACTGTCATTTAGAGTTTATCATAGATTGAAAGAAGAAAGAAAGTATACTTTATTGTACACAAAGGATATAATAATGTAATATTATACAATATTACATGTACAATTGGGGGGCTTATTGCTGAGCAGCGATCTCCATTGATATATTATTTAATAAAATTAAGCGGCAAACTAGCCAAGACACCTGATTGAAATAAAACTATTTTAAACGGATTTAAATCGCGTATATTAATTATTTTTATCATCCCGACGTTTCGAGCACTTTGCAGCGTTCGTGGTCACGGGTAATATACGCGATTTAAATCCGTTTAAAATAGTTTTATATCAATGAATAATAATCGCGAAAATCTAAGACAACGATAAGACACCTGATGTTATGTGATCAATACAGACCAAAGATATTTGCAACAAAAAAAGATGTCGGAAATATATCACCAAGTTAAACTGAATAAACGATCAAAGGGAATAAAAAGGAAAAGACTTTGGGTGAAGGGATTAGACTTCCAACTCTCACACTCACCACACACAAACAACACAGCTTATACATATCAGTTTTGATCTTCCGATAGAGTATCGTACTTGTAACGTATCGTTATAATTATGCATGTGGGTATATTGAATTAAGCTACACGCTGTAATTATTATACACCAATAAACAGTCTGTTCCTTACGCCTGTGTTTAATTGACGTTCCACTGGCGACGAGTTTGCTTTAAAAAAAAATACCACGTGTGATTCATCCTATCGAAAATGCCTATCGGGAAATTAGAACCCTTTGATCTAAATTCTAAACAGTGGCCTGCATATATACGACGAGTAAAACAGTACATAATTTTAAATGAAATAAAGGATGAACTACAAGTCCCGTTATTAATAACCGTCGTGGGTGAAACAACATATTCATTAATGTGCGATTTATGTTCGCCAGCACATCCAGAGTCTAAGTCTTTTGAGGATCTGGTGAAATTATTGTCGGATCATTTGGAACCTCAACGATCGGAAATAGCGGAACGCCATGTTTTTCGTTTAAGACGACAACGCCCTGGCGAGCCTTTGACAGAATATTTGCAAAGTTTAAAACATCTCGCGACGACTTGCAATTTCGGAATGATGTTGGAAGAGAATTTACGCGATCAGTTTGTTTCGGGGTTGTCGAGTGAAGCGATGCGTTCAAGGATATTCGCCGAAAGGAATATTAAATACAAGGAGGCGGTGGAGCTGGCTCTGGCGCTCGAGGCTGCAGAGAAGCATGCGGAGGTGAGCGGTGCCACGGCGGCGCCGACGTCAGTACCGGCTGCAGGCGGCGAGGCGGGCGAGAGCTTGTTCCAAGCGAGCACGAGGCGGGGCGCGGCTCGGCCGCAGCAAGGTGCGGCAGGAGCACAAGCCCGCGAGCGTGAAGTACATTGCTGGCGGTGTGGAAAACTCCACCCGGCGTCAAAGTGTCGATTCGTTCAGTACAGTTGTGATAAGTGTCATCAGAAAGGTCACTTAAAGGTGATGTGTGATAAAGTGCGTAAACGAGCATTTAATCGTAACAATTTTGTGCAGGATGAAAGTGCCTCGGAAGACGAACATTTTTTTAACATGGAGTTGACGATGGACGGTAATAAACCTTATTTCATTAACGTTGTTATAGACGGTATTATTACTTTGAAATGTGAAATAGATACTGGAAGTCGTATCTCGGCAATTAGCTATGAAGTATTTAAGAAATTGTTTGTAAATAAAAAAATTGTACCAGATAATTTAATATTACGCTGTTACTCTGGGTTACAAATTGAATCATTAGGTTTTATAAATGTCGATGTTAGTTTAGGTAAAATTAAAGCAAAAAACTTGTCTTTATATGTTATAAAAAATGGATCTCGTCCTTTATTAGGACGCGATTGGATTACTGCATTAAATATTAAACAAATAACTTTAAAAGAGATAGACGATGATCGGTTCGTAAGTAATTTAATTAAAGAATATCCCGAGGTATTTACAGATAAATTAGGCACTTGTAAAAGATTCATTCAGTTACAGCTGACCGATAAGGAACCGGTTTACGTTCGAGCACGTGTCGTACCTCTAGCGCTGCGCGGACGCGTCGAGAGCGAGCTCGAGCGCCTGGAGCGGGAGGGGTATACATATCGCGTCGATCACTCGGAGTACGGTACACCGATTGTTCCGGTCGTAAAGAAGTGTGGCGAAATACGAATATGTGGGGATTATAAAATCACAATTAACCCTAAATTGAAACGCGATTATTATCCGTTACCACGAATCGAGGAATTGTTTGCGACATTAAGCGGTGGACAGGAATTCTCAAAAATAGATCTTAAACATTCTTACCAACAAGTACTCTTGTCGGAAGATTCGCAACCCTACACTGCTATCACTACACATCTCGGCACATTCGTGTATCGCCGCACTCCCTTTGGGTTGTCTTGTATACCGGAGAAGTTCCAAAAACTCATGGAAGAAACGTTGCGAGGGGTTCCCGGTACGGTAGTGTTTTTAGATGACATATGTGTAACGGGGGTTAATCGACAAATGCATCTGAGGAATTTACGGGCTGTCCTGGACAGATTACGTTGTATGGGATTTACTGTAAAAGTAAATAAATGTATGTTTTTAAAAACGAGCGTTACATACTTAGGGTTTATTATAGATAAGTTGGGCCTTCATCCAGATAAAAAGAAGATAGAAGCAATTTGCGACGCCCCCCGACCCGAGAATGTAACTCAGTTAAAAAGCTTTCTCGGTTTATTAAATTATTATGGGAAATTCATACAGAATCTTAGCATTATTTTAAATCCTCTTCATGCTTTATTAAAAAAGGATGTAATATGGGAATGGGACGCGAGTTGTGAATCGGCTTTCACAGAGGCCAAGCGTAACTTATTAGGTGAACGAGTGTTGGCACACTATGAAGAAGGCAGACCGTTGGTATTATCAGTAGATAGCAGTGCGTACGGTCTCGGGGCGGTATTGGCGCACCGTTACCCGGACGGCAGTGAACGGCCCGTTAGTTGCGTTTCGCGTACTTTAAATAAAGCGGAAATTAACTATAGCCAATTAGATAAAGAGGCACTCGCTATATTTTTCGGTATAATGAAGCATCACCAATATTTGTTTGGTAGACGGTTTATTTTAAGGACCGACCATCGACCACTAAGTTATATCTTTGGGGAAAAATATGGGATTCCACAAACAGCCGCTAGCCGCTTACAGCGATGGGCGGCGCGCTTATCGGTATACGATTTTTCGGTTGAGTTTGTGCGTTCGAGTGAGAATGCGCCGGCCGATGCTTTATCCCGCTTACCATTGCCATATGAACGATCGACGCCGTATGAGTCCGTAAGTTATATTCAACTCATTGAAGAATGTTTACCGATAACTTTTAAAAAAACTACGCGCAACATTCGCGAGATTTGGTTTACCATCGCAACTCGTAACGGACAATGGTCCCCCTTTTTCTTCTTTTGATTTTAACAATTATTGTCTTGCTAATTGTATTAAACATATTTCGACGGCACCATATAAACCACAGAGTAACGGTGCCGCAGAAAATGCTGTTAAGACAATTAAAAAAGTTATTAAACGGGCTTTACATACCAAAGAAAATATATCCTTAGCTTTAAATAAGTTTTTATTTCAATACAGAAATTGTGAGCACGCGACAACCGGTGTTTCTCCGGCAATAGCTTTATTGGGGCGCCGATTGCGTGGGCGTCTGGACGCACTCCGTCCGGACAGGGCTGAAGTCGTGCGCTCCGCGCAAAATCGCCAAGTAGATAGTAAAAAGGGCACGCATAGACAAATCCAAGTTGGGGATGTAGTTTTAGCAAGAGACTATCGAATGAAAGGGGATAAATGGTCAGAAGGGGTAGTTAAAGAGAGAACGGGACCGTTGTCTTACAAGATTGATATGGGTGAAGGGAAAAGGTGGCGTAGACATCAGGATCAGATTGTCAATATTAAACACAAAAACCGGTTTTCGCTTGCACGTACTAGTATAGAAAATCAACAAGTCGAAGGGGCTAAAAATGGCAATGAATCTGAATCGCTCAAAAGTGATGTCGACGATACTTTTGAAGATGCATCGGGTGAGGGTGACGAGAGAGCGAACCGGTGCTCGGCACCCGAGTCGCGCGCACTTTCTCCTACGCCGCCTCCACCCGACGCGTCAGCTAGAACATTACGTATCTACAATAGGAATAAAAATAAAATATAGATAAAGTTTGTTCATGTGCGATACATGAATATTTTTTTTAGTTTAATTTTATTATTTTATTTTTATTTGTTTGTTTTTGTTAATTTTGTAAGTAGCGATTATTTAAACTGTATAACTTTTAGAGCTTATTTTATAGTTTATTTATAAGGGGGGGAAAAGTGTAACGTATCGTTATAATTATGCATGTGGGTATATTGAATTAAGCTACACGCTGTAATTATTATACACCAATAAACAGTCTGTTCCTTACGCCTGTGTTTAATTGACGTTCCAGTACTGTCCCAGTCGAGTCAGCCCATATTCAAGTTATAGTCAATGGGTTACAGCTAGAATCTTGATCAGTATTTGTACTTTTTATGAAAAAAGTATATGTTTTGAAATAATACAGCAAAATGTTAATATACATTACATTAACTTCATAGTTCAATAAAGCTTGATTTGAAATTTGTGTATCAATTAATATGACACTAACACCAAGAAAACTTAAGGTCAGAATGACATCTCCCTAAGGATATCCCCTTGTTGTTATCACAAATGGGATGAAAATTTTAATGGGAATAAATGACCTATGACTATTCTTGTCATGAAGAAGAAACAGTATCTAGCTAAGCTGATTCTTATTATTCATACATACCTTCTAAAGTTAACACCACACGCATAACAAAAAAGATATCTTTCTCCATGTTTTTCTTGGTAATGACGGCCAGCTGCCGGTATTGACTCTGAATTATGTCCACATATGAGGCATCTAGAAAAATTATCATCATATTAGAAATAAACAGAACAACTTATGTAAATATAAATAATAAATATAACTTATCGCTCTCTCAAGGACGGGGTTTTTCCTTATTTATGGAAACAAGCATTGGTTGTTCCAATTTACAAAAATGGCAGTAGACACCTTGTCTCCAACTATAGACCTATTTCTCTATTACCATCATTTGGGAAAGTTCTCGAAAAAATGATTACTACGAAGTTATCTTCGCACTTAAAACAACAAATCACCCATCACCAACACGGCTTTGTTGAATCAAGATCAACAACCACCAATTTATTATGCTTTACATCTGCATTATCTGAAAATATGGATAAACGCGTTCCGACTGATTCAATTTACACCGACTTCAGTAAAGCCTTTGACAAAGTAGACCACAAAATCTTACTAAACAAGCTTTCACTGATCGGTATTGGAGGTATATTACTTTCCTGGTTTCGTTCATACCTTCATGGTAGAACATTTAATGTAGTCATCAGTGGCCACAAATCATACACCTGCTCGGCTACTTCTGGCGTGCCGCAAGGCTCGCATCTTGGTCCAATGCTGTTTAATATCTTCATTAACGATATAACAGAATGTTTTCAGCACTCACAATATTATTTATATGCAGATGATCTTAAATTAATGAAATCCATAGAAAACAGCAGTGATGTATATAAATTGCAGGAAGATATTAATAGATTGACCTGCTGGTGTCGTACAAACAAGATGTCACTTAATACTACCAAATGTCATTACATACAATTTACTCGCAATAAAACTACCACTTCGAACAAATATTATATTGATACGCATCAAATTGAACAGTTAGATACAATAAGGGACCTTGGTATAACTCTTGACTCAAAGCTTCGATACAATACCCACATCTTAAACACTACATCGAAGGGATTTAAAATGCTAGGATTTGTCCTTAGAAATAGCAAAGATTTCAAGAAGCCGTCAACTAAAATAAAATTATTTAACGCACTTGTCCGTCCTATCCTAGAATATAACAGTATAATCTGGAACCCACATTACGACGTCTATAAAAAACGGCTAGAAAGCGTCCAAAAGCGTTTCCTCTATCATCTTTCTTACAGTGACGTTAAGGCCAAAAATCTTCTTAGTTATTTCGATCGGCTCAAACACTACCAGACGACTTCGTTAGCTTGTCGCAGAAAGATTATTGATTTAACAGTCTTATATAAAATTGTGAACGCGAAAGTTGACTGTAGTGACTTATTACAATTACTAAAATTTAATATTCCTTCTCGTTTGCCTCGTATAAGTTCATACCGTTTATTTTACATCCCCACGTCTAAAACTAATCTGGGACATTTTGCTGCTATGCCAAGAGTCTGTAGGCAATACAATATACTTTCAATGCAGCATGCTAATTTAGATATATTTACCATAAAACTACACGAATATAAGAGTTGCCTCAATAAAATACTTTATTAATATATTACAGCTTTATATATTGTATTCCTTATTCTTATGTATATAATATAATATAATATAATATAATATAATATAATATAATATAATATAATATAATATAATATAATTTAATAGTTAGCAATTTATTAATTTTACGTTTCTTCATTTCTATTTATAAAATGTTAATAATTTACATATATGAGCAAGCTGTGGTCTCCTATAATTGAAGGAGCACACATATTGTGTTAAAGTAACATTGTTCTTTTTTTAATTTCTTTTGTGTGTATCTTTTGTTGGAGATCCTAAATAAAATAAAATAAAATAAAAATAAAATAAATGTAAATAAATATGCATTAAATGATGTATGCAAATTAAATCTGCCTCATGGTTTAACTTATTTTCTTTCAGTACCTTAGTCCTTCCCATATTAATTGATATCTATGGTTATCTTTTATGACTTTTTTTAGTAGCCTTCATATAAAACCTGTTCCTCAGGTAAAAAACCTTTGAATATAAATAAATAAATAAAATTTATTACAGCACATATATTTTTTAATTTTTTTATTAATAAATACAGTTTTAGATACATCATACCTAAAGTTATGTACAAAAATAAATTACAATAATATAGCCAAAATTTCGACTTGCATTACATACGTAAATCATATATTTTAAATAAAATGGTTATTTTAAATATTGAAAAAAGCTAAAAAAAAAAAGAAACAAAATGACACATTATTGTTTATCATCCATATATTGTTACTATTATATATTACTTACTCCAGCATAATCCCATTCATCATATAGTAATCCTGCGGAGGAGGAGGAGGTTTAGTGTTTTTCATTATTTCAACCAGGTACATCACTAGTGCATAACGATCCTTCTTCAATTGAGGGAATTGATTTCTAAGTTCTCTCACATATGAATATCTCTCTGATGGTTTTAGCATTTTCGTCCTGTGGTCGTTTTTTCGGTTATTTTCTGTTTTGATGTAATTATCTGAGTTGTCACTCGAATCATACAATGAGTCCTCTATGAAATCTGGTACATATTCATTATCATCACTAAGGTACTCTTCAAATTGATGTTCACTTGTAGAATCCAACTTAGTGTTTGTATATTCTTCGGTTGTCTCTTTAAGATTTTCATTACTATTACATTTGTTTACATTTTCGGTACTGTCGTTAAAAATGTCATTACTTCTACATTTTTCTAAATCTTCGGCAGTCTCGTTAAGATTCTCATTACTATTATACTTATCTAAAGGTTCTTCTTTTATAATACATGTCTCAAATTCATTTGAATGTATGACTTCTTCAGCATTTTTTAAATACTCGATAACATGTTCCCTTTCATTTTCATCTAAACATTCATCTTTAATTTTCATTGGCGCGGCAAATGTACTAGCGTTTTCATCACCGATAATAACAATAAACATATCTTCGTCTCCTTCCATAATCTCCTATAAAAAGTGTTCGACAAACTTTTACTTAATACATAAAATGTATACTATTAAATCTATATTATACTGCTTAGAATTTTAGTAATTAAAACCACTTTTAGACGTCCCTGTTTATTTCAATTTGAAATTAAAACAAATTTCTGTACGTGAGAAGTGACTAGAGGTAACATTTTTAGCAAAAATATTTTAAAAAGGCAAAAGCTTACTAATATACGTCTCACTATTTAAAATGGCTATTTAGGTTATATGAAAATATATTAGTATCAAGGCTTATTATTTATTAATTTACCATTATATTTCCTTGTCAAATGTGACCAAATAAATTCAAAAATTTGAGACAATTTAAAAACTTTATCACAAAATGGCTTTTTTGTTTAATCCTTTGCCTTGCTCTTTCTTTACCTTCACGAACAATTGTCACTTTAACCGCCACAGATGAAATATATTTTCAATTTACATTGCATGACTATTTAATAATCATAATTTTCATGTCAATTCAACTTGAAAGTGACGAAGAAAATTAAAATAAAGTTACTTTTCTTAATGATATTTTATATTTTGTATATTTTAGATTCACATAATCCATAATCAATATAATTTGTAGTCTGCAATTTAATGCAATTGAGTGCAATCAATTTATCACTAACGTAGTGATTATATACTCTTTGTTTATTACTGACATCACTGACATGTCAAAAATAAGAAATTATTTGTTTATGGCGGTAAACTAATATTTTTACTGTTTAAAATAAAATAAAAATCTGTTCAATGAAATGGGGGCTTCCAATGATATTAATTCTTCGTGTTTTAAGACGTTTCCAAGTGGTAAAATAATGTCCGTGGAATCAAGTTTACAACAAACATTGACCAACTTTAAAGGTCTTTTATATATTTTTTTAAACATTTATTTTATAATAAGAATTGCATATTCTTAAACGATTTTTTTTTTGTGTTTTCCAGAACTGGTTTCAGAGTTTGAAGACTTGCATTTAGAAAATAATAAATATAGAAATATGTATCTATCACAGAAAGAAAAATGTGAGAGGTATAATAATGTTTAAATCCTTTTTTTTTATCACACTATGCACCTGAATGTGATCATTGCATTGAAATCCGTTTTCAAACTTGATTTAGACTTGCAAACATTGCAATCATGTTATTTATTTAAATCTAGTGAACTTTTTAAAATATAATCAATTTTTTTTTCTTTATTAATTTTCATATATATGGTTACAGATTATTTTTGATTAGCATGTTGTCAAAAAATTACCCTTATTCTTTTGTTTGCCATACGTCATTACTTCCCATAAGTTAATCCTTTTTAATGATACTATCATATTGTGCAACAATACATATAGTGTTTTATTTTTTTTTCAAAATGAACAGGATCAATTCCTAGTTTAAAAAAATATAATAAAACTCATGATGCACTTATATTTTTCTTAAAATGCAGCCCCGAGACTGCTACAATTATCTCTTGCTATTTTCTTATACTCAGGTCAATAATTTACCATGTATTTTTAATTTAATATTATTTTCACTTTAAGCCAAGCATGTGAAAGTTGTGACGAGTTAAAAAAACATATATTAAGAGAGAAAGAAATCTTAGAATCAGTTGGTAAGTCTAGCAAAATATAATGACATTTATGTGATATTATAATTAAAGTTTTACTTAATTTTTCAGCTATTTTAACATAAAACCATATCAAAAACTAAAGAATAAATTGTTAATAACAATAGTAAACAGTCATCGTTTTCTGTTTAGACAAATGATTAAAACCTCAATTTATTTAACAGTAGACTTGCTCATATTGGTCAGTTAATAGCTGGAGTATAGGCTGTAGCCCACAACTTGTGTGTAATCTGTTTTGACCGAGGCAGTATCTCACTCACACAAGAAATCAGCATGAAGTAGTTAATACAGCTATGTTTTGTACTGTGATTAATAAAGCTTGATCTCCTAATCCCATTCATCCCCCATTACCTTGTAGCTGGCAAAGCACTGTGGCTCCTCTGTGTTCTAATATATAAATGTAACCTTTTCTCTAATTGTTATAATATTAGTTTTAACATAAAGAATACACAGTTTTTGACATTCGTCATACACATAAGCTCGTCTCTCTTATTTTATTTATTTTATATTTAAAATATAACACTCTGGTGTGGAGTGGTGATGATCTCTTAACATCACATGTCACTCATGCTTGTTTGGTGGCTATTTTTTATTTAAACATAAAAACTTGATTGGCCAATATGTATCGAATAAAATACTTACTTCATGCTAATTGATTGGAATGTATCGACTTATTTTATGTAGTGTGCTATTTCAACTTAATCACAGTATAATCAAATAAATTACTATACATAAGTTTATTTCTTATAAAAACTTATTTAATGTTTGTAATTTTTTTAATCTTTTATATTGCAGTATTAGCTTTAAACAAACTTAGTGAAACAAGAGATTTTAACATCCTAGATAAAATATTCAATTTAATAAACAAGGATACACACCCAACATCGCCAAATATTTATGATTGCAAAGTAAATGAAGAATTAATAAGCCCTAAGAAAGAATTATCAATTGATAATGTGTCTCATGAGGAGTCATTGTCAGAAATAGATGGTACTCCAGGCCGCAAGAGCCCTATAATTCAGAGTAAAAAGTTAAAATCTAATTCCTCATATTCTTTAAGTTTGAAGGAGAAGAAGAAATGCCCTGAATCTTGGTAAGGTTTATTTTGTTATTAATGATAAAAGATAAAAATAACTAAGCTTAAAAGATTATTTATATTGTTTTGAAATGAGAAAAGGTTCTCAAATCATTGTGACTTCAGAACTCAGTTCTTTCTTAACTGATTTTAATTTTTTTAAATGGGTATACCTTCAGACGAGTTCCATAGAATTTTAACAAAATCTGTACGTGACCGACACACACTGTGCGCTGGGGTTGAGTAGGAATGCCGGTCGGCAAATAAAAATACGCTTACGATGACTACGGAGGGTAAAGCGGGGATTCGGGCTCTATGTCTTCGAAAGAAGGGCTTCACTATTTCTTTCTTTAGAATTTTAATAAAGAATTAGAATTTTCTTCAGTATTTTTTTCTTTCTTCCTTTCTTCTTGTGAGTCCGAATCCCGACGATGTAATGTTTTTCTCGCCCCTGAGCCCTCTTCCCCGCTTCACCCCCGCAAACTTTATTTATATCAAATTCCTTATTTTACATAATTATTTTCTTATTAGAATATTAGTTCTTTATATAACTTTACATATTTATTATCTTATAAGATTGTGTCGATAGCGACGGCTGTTCATACGAACTCGTCCCTCGCCTCAGCAGTATAAATATGTCGCCCTACGCTGTTTCCAGCGTCATTCTGAGTTTACCCGTTCTCCCGCGCACTTCGGGATAATTAAAACATGAAAGAATAAATTATTTATTAAAAACAATCATAAAACATAAATTATTACAATTGTTAACAAGTATTACAAATTATAAAATATTAAATATGATTTTGTTACCACTGGCAACTAGTAACACACAATAGTCGAACACTATGTATACAAATTATAAAACCAACATGAATTTATATAATTATTATGAAAACTTATTTACGTAGCGGTCGTCCTGCACAAAATCGATTAAGTAATAAGTAATTTGGATTTTAACAACGAAACGAAATTTCGAATGTTTGAAGTTGGTTGCTTTTTTTTAAGTTAATTATTACATTTTAATTCTAATATTATTTTATTTAAATGAGTGGACGTTTTCGTTGTTCGTTCGTTTTATACATTAGAAGAATAATTAATTAAAACAATTTTTAATAACTATAAGGGTTTACACTAGGTATATTATATAAACTTCTTTAACCCTCATTTATGCATACACGCGTATGGTTACTATTACTTGATATAAGATTTAATGTAAACATTCTCATGTGATTCATTTATGTTTTGTTTTAAATAAATTGTATTATAAAAGTAACTAAAACATTAATAAGAATTATTTTACAACTTCAGGGCTACACCAGAGAAAAAAAGTATAAAGCTATCATTCCCAACACCCACCCGTAATAAAACAGGCAGGCTGAAACAAGCTCGGCTAAACTTGGTCAAGATGAAAACCACGAGTGTCGTTGACTTGACATGTTCCCCCGAGACTACACGGAGTTACTGTGAACTAAATATGCAGGTAATTGTGTGGTATAGGTTATAATAATAGATTTTTTTTTTTTACATCACAGACTTAGTATTAAAGTTACCAAGTTAAAAAATTCCAATTTTATAAGTATACTTATAAGTGTAATTCTCGCTTAGGGCTAGTTAGTTTACTTAATGATGACATTTTTAACTGTTATTTTGTTTTAGTGCAACATAAAAAAGGAAGTGTTCGAAAATGATGACACAATACTACCCTCTCCCACAAGTGGTCCTATAGTCCAGCTACCACATATGTAAGTACTTACTGAAGTTATATAATTGGACACTGATAAGCAATACTGTGTCAAGCCACACGGACTTCATTTTGAGAAAATGGCATCTAAAGATGTCAAACCTATTCTTACTAAATGTGTTTGAAGAAGTATATGTCCATCTTTTCTTTTCTATTTTGATAAAAAGTATAATGAATTAAGCAAAGCAGATTTTATCTAATAATAAGTTTTCAAATAAGATTATAGTAAAAATTAAAAAATATAGAATGAACCCTTGAAATTCGAAATAATAAGTTAATAAATTTTTTTCGCGCTTATTTAGTTTCGATAATGGAATTTTTTTTTTTCAATAATAAAAATATTTAAATATGCGACGCATTATTAGAATACATCAATATCTCCGAATTCAACTTTTGTGGGTTGACACATTATTATTAAACCCAGGAACTCTTGTAAGCGTTTCCGCCTTCACCTAGTCAAAGTTACATCACAATCTGATCAATGGCTTCATTATTATTTATATATATGTTTTAACTAGCTGTCTCTTGAGGTTTCACACTTATGGTAATTCGTCCTAGAGATCTCAACTTGATGTTATATACTCTATATCTATAATCTTGATTATTTTTGTTATTTAATGTAAAAAAACTTTATTTATTTATTTATATTCATATTTATATATTTACAATACAATACAACACAAATATTCTTTATTGTACACCAAAATTCTTTATTGGGCAAAGGACATAAGATTGAATAAAACGGTTAGAAGGTGTACGGAAATCAGAACAAATGTAATTATTGTACATAAAGTAAATAACATAAATTAATATATAAATATACTACATATATTTACATTATATATAATTTATTTACTTTATTTATATATATATAGATTTATTTATATGCACTACCCAAAACCCTTGTCTGTAAGAGATCGCTTTCAGTGATAAGACCGCCTTTGCCTACAATTGTCCATTAGAATAAGTTTTTTTTAAGATAATTAAGATAATTAAGTGCAATAAGGTTTTTTATCTATCTATCTATAATTCAATATTATATTATCAATTTCAGGTACAAATCTATATCAAAAGAAAGTCCAAGTAAATTCAAGAAGCCTCTCATTAATGCGAGGTGTAAGTTAGAAATAGATAGAAGCGACCAAAACATAGAAAACATACCGATTGTTGAAGAAACGATCATGAAAGACGCGGAAGATTCTATTAATTTGTTGAAACAGTTTCCCAATAGGTATGTACGTTTTAACCGACTTCAATAAAAGGGGTGCGAAATTTTAGATATACATATGTATGCTTAACTTAGCTATACAAATATTCTAGCTATTTTTCAAGATTTTAACATTTTGGTGATGTGTCGCAGCGTGATATTTTATAGCCTTTTAGTTGATTCCCGCGACTTCGTCTGCATATAAACTTTCATCCCCTATTTCACCCCCTTCACGTTTTATTTTCGCGACACGAAGTGACCTTTGTCCTTTCCAAGGTCCGAGTTATCTATCCAAAAATTCATAAAAATTGGTACATTGTTTTCGCCTTAAAAACGTAACAAACCAACACACAGACAGACAGTTATAGTTACTTCCTTATTTATATTGTTAATATGTTTAAATATATATATAAAACATTCTTTAGAGCAGAATGGGCTTGGTACCAATTTAAAATAGTTTTTTCACACATGTCAAAACTTTTATACCTAATTTAGTAATTTCAGTTGAAGTATTTTTACTAAGAAATTATATTGTTTTATTCTTTGCAAGCAGCCAGAGGAAACCTTTGAAGGTATTTAGGATAAGAATCAAATCTTAAGCATAAAATATTCATAGTTACTTTGTACTACATTATAGTTATTTGTTAAAATTAATCATTAAATTTTCATGCCATGAGACAAATCAATTTTGTTAATAGAAGAAATATTTAGCACAACCTAGCTACTTGGCGTATTAGCAACTTAATATTCAATTAAAATGTATAGGTTCAAATCGCCATTAAAAAAAGATAGATTCAATGATGAGACCCACTGCGCTGATGAAAGCATTTCTCTACTCCAACACGTTAAGAAGATAGAGGAAAAGGATAAAACAAGCAGGTGAGCTTATTTCTAGTAGAACTTTAGGCGAGAATCACACGTGTAACTTTTAAACTGTTACTTATAAGATCGCTGATAAGCAATACTGTGTCAAGCCACTCGGACTTCATTTTGAGAAAACGGCGTCTAAAGATGTCAAATCTGTTCATAATAAATTTCTTTGAATATATAAATATCTATCTTTTCTTTTCTGTAATGATAAAAAGTATAATGAATTAAAATTAGATTGGTATACTAAAGAGTTTTATCTAATAATAAGTTTTTTTTTTTTAATATATTAGGTTATTGCATAATCCAAAAAAAAAAAAAAACATACCAATATTCTAAACATTAGATTAAGAAAATTTTCCGTACTTATTTGGTTCAGGTGACTTAAAAGTGCTTTAAACATGTTTAATACGTGATGCATTACCAGAATACATGAATATCTCTAAATTTGACTTTTTGTAGGTTGACACATTATTGCTTATCAGCATCCATATAGATCAATCTGTAACCTGGTAACAGTTATTTAGGTAACCTAATAAAAGCTGTGAGTGTCAAAAACTAGACTTTTTTTTCTTAGGTAGAATATCTATTTAGTGTTGACTTGTGATGAAGGTTTTGGACAACCTTATAGGCTTAGCCCAAGCCCATACTATTATCATCTAATTAATTTAAAAATAATATCAGTACTATTTTTTGCTGCTTTTCAAGAATATCGATGCAACTAAAAATGATGAATTTTAGGGAATGGGGTTTTTAAATTTCTTTATTAATGTGTTGCTACAAAATTTAAACGATCTCTTGATGTTATAACTTTATTGATTTAAAGAAAAATCATCATCGCAACTCTTTTCATGATAAAACATCAAAGATTTATGATCTTTTCACATATTTAGTTAAATTTTTAGAATTTTGAATTACGACGATATTCGTGCAAACCAGCGTTTTATCAATTTCAAATCTCGTAGTATTATGTTTAAAAATACCTTTCCCGGGGGGTTATTTACGAGTTAGTTAGAAAAGCTATAAATATGGCTGTAATAATTATTATAGCATCCTGTATAAAAAAGCGTTAACTATCGAGTTTCTTGCCAGTTCTTCTCGGTAGAATCTACGTTCTGAGCCGGTGGTAAATTAATTAATTAGTTTTTTTGTTTCTGTATTGACGATTCAGAAGTGCTTGTAAAAGCTTACTTGAATTTGATTTTTGCTTTTGTAGACATAAACTCTTTCCCTGCTGACTTTATTTCTTTCAGGTAAAACCAATGACAAACAATTTATGAAAATCTAATGCGAGTATTACACTCCTAAGTTTTGTTCCCACATTTTCATAATCCCACATTTACATAAGTTGTTTGTCTTTGATTACACCTAAAAAAATTTTCTGTCTGTGTATTATTTTTGACGTTCACAGCTTTCTTAACTACTATTTACGTTATAGATTTTTTTTATTTCAGCTACAAGAGGAAAATTTACAAATGCGATTCTCGCCTTAAAACAACTTTATATATTGCAAAATTCAATTGACATTTTATATAGCATATATGGTAATGGATTAGTCGATTTAATGGACTGATTACCATTCAAGTATTACGTAAACAGAATTTTTATTATTATTAACCCATCCCTCCCTTTTGTCAGAAAAATTTAAAAAAAACGCATGACTCTAACGCAAACATAAAAATACTCACTTGTCCCTTTAAGTACGTAATACTTAAATAGCCTTAAAATACTCATTTCTGCTTTCCTCATTGTCGTTTATAAATTGATCAATATAACGTAAATCGAACTCGTGCTACAAAGTTACTTTCACCAGATACACGCTTGGCCGATTTTCATTATTCGTTGGGATACATTTAAAGCTTTATTGCAGTCCCAAGAAACATCCTCTGGTCGAGAACTTGAACTTGATAAACACTGAAAAGTTACCAGAATTTCAGTCCAGCATGTCCATACTCCAGCAAGATATCGTTCATGCTGAAGTAAAGAGCGAAGTTCATAAAAGGTAAGGTTCGATCATGCATAAAAAACATTTCATTAGTGATAGTCCAACACCGAGTAACTAGCATTAGCTGGAAAGTCCTTTGAACCAAATATTAAATAACATTATTTATGAAAATAAGGCTTACCTTTATCAAAAGTAAAATTTTAATTTTTATTTACTTAATGATAATTATATTATACACTACCTATATAATATAGTATATGTTATAAGCTCATTGACTATGTGTTGGCAAACAACAAATATTTAAGTTAAAATCTAAACCTAAGTTCCAAACTGGAACCAAATATTAAATAACATTATTTCATGAAAATAAGGCTTATTTTCAATCAATTGTGAAATATAATATTTATTTACACAATGTATTTTATAGTCATTGACATACTATATGGCATTCTATGTGTGCGTGCTTGTGTGGATGTAGTTGGTTTCAGAATATTCTAGATAGTACGATAAAGAAATAGAATTTTTGTAAATTAAAAATAATTTTCATTTTGTGGATAAGAGCTACATAGGAAAAAGTGTCCAACAGAAACTAAACCTATTAATAAAAGATTTAGAAACGAAAAAGAATGAGAAAGTTAACATGAAATCCTTGCCGAGGAACGAATGATTCTCCAGATTCGTTTATATAAGCGTATATAACCTGAGATTAAGTGATAACCACAACCTACAGACATTTGTACCACCAGAGCCACAAATCCGTTGCCAGCTTAAAAAGGAATTAATATTAAAAAGTAATAGGAAGTGAGGAAATAGAGTAAGGCCTTCGGTTCTCTCACTCACCGTACAAACTTACTTCAGTGACTTCTCGCCGATCTTTTGGAGAGTGACTCCCGGTCAAGCCAGCCCGTTTTCCTAGTCTGTGGGCTACAGCTCTACCTTATAACCACCCGTGTTTTTTATTTATGTAATTTTCACACACAATTTCTATTTCGAAGGTTAAAAAATAACATAGAGCCAGTTTACAAGGAACCGGTGTTGCGGAGGAAGGCCGAGAAACGAGCTTTACCCGGTTGGAGCTGCGAAGAGTGTAAAAATGTAAGGATTTTCGGTTAAATTTAATCAAAATATATACATAGTAGATAAATTATATAACGTAACATTAACTAGCGAAATCCAGCAGGGAGGTGGTAAGGGGTTCAAACTCCCTTCCAAATACATTTATTCGTACCACACCTAATGGTTATAGGGTTTAACTTGAGAAAAGCTAAATACATATTAACATTATAAAGAAATTAGTTTGAAAGTTTGTATGTAGGGGGTAATCTCTGAAACTACTGATCCGATTTGTAAGATTCTTTTTGTGCTAGATAGCCTGTTTATTGAAAAAGTGTATATGCGATAATGCATGACATTACGACTCATATAAGTGAAGCAGTAACCATAAATGCGAATGAAACTGCGAGGAGCAGCTAGTCCTTTCACCCGCATCAAGACCTTCTCCTCTCTCCCAAACCAAAATCCTGGATCCAATACCCCCCAAAATGATGATAGCCCCAAAATGCTGGATAGTCTATTGGTACCATTATTATAGGTTTTACTATTGGGTTTGATCAATTTCCCACGGAAATTAATTACGAGAATAGAATTCTTTAACGGAAAATCGCAGATCGCTAGTGATAATTCAATTCTAGTAGAATGTTTTTATAAAAATAACCGGCAAACAATACGGGGTCACGGAACATTTAAATCAAACAAAAAGGAACAGAAAACTATGGAATAAGAGGGATGTAAGTAATGAGAAGGATTAGGCTTCCGGATCTCACTCACCCACTGTGTATTTATCCTAGATATAGCTTAAGCTAATAAGCTGTAATCAATTAGCTAAAGCTACATCTAGTGTATTCACAGATTGACAGACACGTTAGCGCAGTGGTCACTGCAACTGACTGAAGCGCTAACGGTCGCGGGTTCGATCCCCGCTCACGGCAAACATCTGTATTGGCCATATGGATGTCTGTCGTGGTCTGGGTGTCTGTGTTAGTGTTGTGTGTGTTTCCGGACTCCCGACACAAGATCATGGGATCTTAATGGGAGCCGTTGAGTGTGATGCGTTTAAAAAATAAAAAAAAAATTCAAAAGTCCGAAAAGAACTGATATTTTTATCCAGAAAAAAAAATTACAGTTTTACGATGAACTATATAAAGACGATATGGATATGCTCGCTAAGAAAATGGACGAGTGCTCAAAACACCGTGGAAAGAATAATCCCATAAGGCCGAAAACCCCTGAAGGCTTCTGGAATCCTCGCTGGGATGTTCCTGATGATACTGAGGAGTTTAACTTGAGAAATAATGCTATTTGATGATGTACCGTTATTAAAAACTCTCTACTGGGAAAAGAACTATCTTAATGAGGAGAAGATTAGGAGCTTAATCCACGAAATGTTTATTGTAGTCTATTTTTCTTTACTTGTCTTATCTAGCAGATATATAGTGCGTAATTTTAACCAAACATAAGAGATGAGATATTTAGTTTAACCATTTGGACGTAGTTTAGCAGAAAGGACTCAATCCACACTTTGGTCAAAAATGAGTTATATATACCAAAGAGGTCCTAAAGGTTGGTTCTTTCACTCAGCAAAAAAGATACGTGATACTACTACCATAAGTATGATTTTTTAATGACGCGAACCAACCCACATAAGGACGGGTATTTTCCTTCAAACCACTAAAACACTTGCAGAAACGGCTCAAACCAACATTTTTCCCAATAACTCGGAAATAATTTGGTCTTTCTTACAACTGTTGTATATTTTGTCATTACGTGATTATAATTCAAAATATTCCAAATTCTAAATCATTGGAGAAAATACACACCTAAACTTAAAACCTCAATAACTCAGAAATAACATATTGTGGGTTGAGTCCTTTCTGCTAAACTACGTCCATTTTTATAATGCAAAAATTATAATAATAAATAATGTTCGAAAATTCGTGATTCGTTACAGGTATTATTACTAAATTAGACAAGTAGACAAAATTGATTATAATGCAGATTGGCGTCCAGTACAATACTGTTATTAAAACATGTTTAAATATAAATAAATGCTCAAATTTTCAAATTTCGTCTCATTTTTATCTTTATTCATAAATGGTTATTATTTTAGAAAAATACCTGTTTGTAGCACTAATATTACTATAATAATGTATTAGCACTTACAAGAATAATGCTGATTCCTTAAAAGTTTTAATAAATGGATGCTGATAAGCAATAATGTGTCAACCCACAACAAGTCAAATTTAGAGATATTGATGTATTTTGATACTGCGTCACCTATATAACGTTATTAAGAATAATTTCAAGCCATCTAAACTAAATAAGTACAGAAAAAAAAAATCTTAATGTTTCGAATTTCAAGTCCGTTCCATATTTTGCAATTTATACAATAATCTCAAATGTTTGAAAACTTATTATTAGATTACACATTAATTATATAAATCTGCTTTTAATTCATTTGACTATGCATCAAAATAGAAAAGAAAGGATGGATATGTATATATAGGTCTTCAAATAAATGGATTAAAGATTAGGTTTGACAAGTTTAGACGCCATATTCTCAAAATGAAATCAGTGTGGCTTGACACATTATTGCTTATCATCGTCCAAATAAAAGTAAAGAATTCTATAAACAATAAAAAAATATGTTAAGGAAAAAAAATACATTTTATCCGTATAAAAAGATGCTATTAATACTAAGGGATAACTTGAAGAAAATACTCATTTTACTACTAGTGTCATTAAAATAAATACATTTAATTTTGTCATAACAACGTGTAAATAGTGCTCTTTATTGTATAATTTATAATGTATGTATTACTTTAATTACCAACTTAAGAATAATTATTAGACGGTATATAATTTTGAAATATAATAAATGAAATTTCTCTTTAATGCATTATGCATTAAATTGGCTTTAATTAAACTTTCACGTCTATAAACTAGACATCTAACGGATAGTCTTAAAATAAGACTTCATATCCGAAAATTTTTCGTCCGGAAATCCGATCAATAAATAATTACAAAACTAGCCACCAGATAGTGATTAGACAACCCATATCCGGTCACTAGATAATGATTAAATACTAGGATTATTACTCGTTACGTTTATTTACAGACATTATTACTGCGCAATATTTACATACATCAAAAGGTTAAGTCACGTGATTACGACGTAAGGATTTTATTTGTAATTTTATCATAATATTATGGTTGCCGGCATAGGGTCTGGTAATTTTTTTATATTATAAAAGGCGTAATTATGGAGTTGTTAAAAGTTACATTTTTTTTTCTAAATATGATTAAAGATCGATAAAAATTGTTCGGATTTTTATTATTTTTTATTTGTTGTTTCCATTAGTTTTCGCTTATCAACATCAAAAATCTACACATACTGGTGCAGGGCACTAAGTTTTGTTATAGGTACTTAAACGACTTCTGGTGCCTCAAAATGTAATTAGAATTTCATATTATTACTTAGAAGAAATAACTATAATTTTAAGTTTGCGAATATTGTGATAACTTTTACCTCATGACATTCTTATTATAACTATGGAATCTTTGTTAACGAAATGAAATGTAAAATATTGTAAAATAAATAAACATTTTCCAGTAATGCTTTTTTTTATTTAAAACCCAACACAAAAAATAAGCATAAGAGTTACGACACGATAAATAGATAAAATAATGAACAATACAGGCTTATTATAGAAATATTTTCAATTTGAAATTGTGTTTCAATTAATAATTTAGTTTTATATATTACATTAAATCCTAAAAGTATTTGACATTATCAATACTGCAGCCAAAGTGAGTAGTAGATATTCTGGAAAGAATATTAAAATTATACGAAATATTATTGATAGTTAAAAATCGTTTGTTGAATATGTTTAAAGTTCGCGCGAAAGTATGCGGGTAGAACTAATATCTCGTTCTGTATCATGTACGTTTGGTTTTAAGGTCAATTTATAATAAGAGTGCAGTGTACTTGATGACTCAAACATGTAAATGAGCATGAATTACTGTGCCAATGCTGAAAATAAAATGACTTGCAAACTTTGTCTGTGGGTGTAAGGTGAAAAAAACAACATTTAGAGAACACATTTTATTCTCAAAAAAAACAGAATATTACAATTTGTCACTAGCTTAAGTTAAAAAAAAAAAGAAAAGTTAAAATGAAATTAGTATTACATATTTGACCTGAGTAACATCTTTAGATTTGATAAAAAAGTAAAATGGGGATATTCTCTGTAACAACTCACTTATTAGCTTTAATATGATAATTATTGTGTTAATGAATTTTAGCATTTAAAAAATAGCATTAATTTACAATTATTTGAACTGAAAATTTAAGGTTATTTGATATATACTTTATATTTTTAATGCTACAACAAATTTACACAGGGCCTATGAGAGTTTTTTAGCTTTCTGGTAGAGGGTGTCAACAACTTTACTCATGTGGTGGATTGTTTCTAACACTGTCTCATATGTTTTTTCCAAGGGTGACTCATCAAATACAATCAACACACCTTCTCCTTGGTCAAGTATACCATTCAATTTTTTATCAAGGATCATTTGAGACAATTTCTTCTCTACTTGTACAACTGGTAGACGGATACATTTAGCTACATGGTCAACTTGAACTCTCATATAAGGCTCGACGATACGACATAAGTTCTGTTCCAACATTGTGTCATATAGAGCTCCAAGGTGAGCACGTACAACTGCATCTTCTTCTAGCTCCGGCTTGTATGTTTTTAACGCAGCTTGAAAATCGGCAAGAGATCTCTTATGAGATGCGGTTGCTACGGCCCTCATTGCCTCTAGTTCTTTCCCAGCGTATTTAAGGGCAGCTTTACTACTACAAACGGTGGCTACTTCCTCAGCCTGATTGAGCATGATTTTAGATAATAACATATATTTTAAAGCAGTTAAAGCCTTAGGACTATCGGCCCCATCATACCCTTCGAAAGCTTCATAGAAATATGAGTAAGCAGTTTTGAAATCTCTCTCATCCGCAGCATGAAGTATACCAGATTGCAAGTCAAGGGCAGCCTGCATTTTTGGAGGGCAGTAAATTGCATTTGCTGTAGTTCTTGCTGATGTCAACGAGGCACGGGCTTTGGGTAAATTACTAAGAGCATGATAAGTTTTACTCTCTAAAAGAAGTACTTCAACTAGCAAATTTTTATCATCTAACTTCTTTAACTCTTTCAACAGTGCCGTGGCTAGGTCTAAAGCTTCCGTGTACATACCAGTGTCGAAATACAGGGCGATTAGCCTCGCCTCCAGGGACTGTCGCAGGAACGTGCGACGCTCCTCCTTTGCCCATTCTATACACTCTTTGCACAACTGAACCTCAATTCCTATGCCGGCTTCCAAGTCCAAGAAGAAATCTACGAGTGAGCGCACTAATTTCGCTGCCTTAGCCTTACTTATCAAACTGAGAAACGGTCTGGTGGCTTTTATCAATTCTGCGAGTTCCTTGGCTTTACCTTCTTTCTTGTACTTCTCGCCGAGGTTTAATATGCCTTGTTCTTTCGCTCTGATGTTTTCCTCGTCATCTTCAGGCAGTTCTCCTGTGCTAATCATTTTGTCAGTCATGCGGACGTCTTCGTCTCTGTTCGACGATGAGACTCGTGACCTCTCAAATAACATCGCACCGGCCATTATGTATATGTTTACTATTTAAAAAACGTATATTAAAATGACACAACAACAGCTACAGTTTCTTTGTAATTTTGTATAATCGCAAAGTCATCGACGACCTTTTCAGAAACAATTCGTAGACGCGGTAGGGTTACCGTTTCCAATAATTAAAATATTACTTTTTTCTACCACAGGCACGTGGTAATGTTTAATTATACTACTAAATTATTATGAATCAACCTCTTTTATAAAAAATATAGTATTACGTTTGTAAATTAAAAATAATTATAAAGTGGCACTTTTATGTCTTTTCATTTTATTGAGCTAAGGAGCGGTAAGGATCGCATTGCATACAGTTTCATTTAAAGATGGCTCGGCGTTCTGTTAAAATAATAATGGACGAGGAAAAAAGTATTGAATTTCTTTTTGATATAACAAAAGAAATAAAACATTTCTATGAAACACCAGTTATTTTTCTGACTCAACAAGATTATTCTGATAACATATTTAATGCAATGTGTTTGATGCGTTCAGCTCTTCAAGAAAATTCTAAAACACAAATAATTGATATTATCGTCGACTTGCATTTACAGTGGTTATATGCAATTAGGGATTTAGAACAGTTTACTAAACGCATAAATGAACTTTCAAGAGAAGAAGTATATGAAGCAGTGAGTTATACAATAGACGCTATGTCCAATCGTCTTAAATATTATCAACGATATATGTCGAAACACAAATCCTACTTATCAAATGAAAATCAAGCTAATCTCTTAGCTGATATGGAAATTGTCGAAGAAATGCATAAAGAAGTAATACAAATTCTGCTAAACAAATTAAAATGTTTTAGGAGTTATGATAGTAATGATGAATTTAAAATTAAAGTACGAGATAATTTAGAAGAACTTTTACATTGGACTGATAAAATAAACGACGGCTTAGCCAAACAATTAACGAAATATATTAACATTAATCTCACTGAAGATTTGACAAAAACACTACAACAAATCGTCGAAGAACTAAAATGCTCGAAATCTCCTTCTGTTCTAAGACTTTTAGAAAATCTAAAGGAAAAAGGTACAGAATTGAGTACAATGATACGTTGCACAGCAGTCCATAATCTCGAAATTAGTAAAGTAGTAGAAAAAATAAATTTATTGGAAGACCGTATTTCTAGATTACAAATAGAACCAAGTTCAGCAGCCTTAATGGCTCTACAGCATAAGAAAGAATATTTAGAGAGAGGACTAGCTTCACTTCAAAATTTAAAAACTACTTTACAAAAGTTGAACGAAATGACAGATTTTCAAGACAAAGAATTAGAGGATGACAAAATTTGTTCCTGTGAAGATTTTTATCAATTTCGAATTTTCAATCATGCTTTACCACCCGAGGAACGTGAGCGTTTGGTTACTGAATTATGCTATATATGGGACATAGCAGTTTTTGGAGAGCGTAGTCATAAGTCGATTATCTCAATTCTCAGCGCTGCAGACATAAAAGAAGAATTTTATGATGATCTAGGTACGTTCTATATTGATGAACATAGTAGAAAAATATACAGGCTACCCGATGATGAAACATTATATCAGCCTAATGAGCATAATATGCTTGTACCGCTAAAAGACGATGAACAACACATTTACTTTTACGACGAATGTGGACGATATTTTATTGATCAGAAAACAAGGCAAAGAATTTATAAAGCGCATGAAACTGCAAGTGAGTATGTGATGGATAGCTCAGGTATTTTATTAAAAATAAAAGAAGAACGAGATGGTGTAATTTACTATTATGATAATTATGGTCGATATTATATTAATAGCGATGGAACACACATTTATCGAGAAGCGGATTCCGTCAGTGAATATGAAAATGATGGCCTAGGAAATCTTGTCCGTATTAGAAGCCATTTAGATATTTTTAAGCCATGTCCGGATGATGTACCTGTGACTGAGGATTTTAAATATCTGAAGACTACAGTTGCGACAGCGCTACGTGAGTGTATTGCTGATGTTATTCTACATCAACCAGATGATCCTATCAAATATTTGTCTGCCCGTCTTATCAAATACAGAGAAAATTTGGAATTAAAAGAAAAACGAGCACGGGAAAAGGAAGAACTGGATGTTGAACGTGAAATTAGGATTAGTGAAGAGCGAGCAGCAGAGGAGCGAGCTAATGTGGAGGCTGCATTACTTGCTCAGGGTGGGAGTGAAGTCAGTTATGATTCTAATCTTATTAAATATACTTCTCTGCATCCTGATGATACTATATCAGTAGCTGCTAGTTCGATTATCTAATACATTAAAAATTTCATTATAATATCAACTTTGGATTAATTAGAATATTTTTTTATTCTAATTTAAATGTTAATGAAATGTCATAAATGAAGCTCTATTATATTTCAGTTGTTTTGTTTTTTTTTTATTATTGATTTGAACTTACTCGTGAAATACAACGATTTTAATTAAAATTTATCTAAAACATGTAGTAACGATTACAAAATGTGTTATGTAAAACAAAATCTTTTATTTCGTATTTATAGTTTTTATGTTTTTAACGTGGTTTAGTAATTAAAACTTTTAATATTCCTATATTTTATTGGTAAACTTTTTATCATTGAATCATATCTTATTAAAAACCACAAAACACTTTAACGTTGTATAACAGTTTATTTGTAGAAATATCTTACTAAATTAAAACATTATTTTTTAGTAGCAACATTGAGAATGACAGCTGTGGTCCGCCATATTGCAATTTGTGAATTGGATGAATTTTGTTCGTTCATAGTTTAGATAAGTCTTAAAAGTAAAACGATATAACAAGTTTGAAAAAATCAATGATATTCTTACTGCACTAACTCATAGTGTTACTGTCGTTGTTCAATGAATCTTACATTTCAAACATATGAAAATGAGGTGATACCAGTTAAAAACAATTTCTCGTGCATACGTACTTCCTACAATGATTAATCTTTCGGGGCAAGGCTCTTAGTATTTTATGTAAATTAGCATGGGTCGGTGTGGAGTGACGTATCGACGATTGAATGTTATTATCGCGCGCCAGTGTCATCGTGCATTCGTGTTGTGAGGAGAACGGGCGTGCTCGAGTCGCGAAAGTAAATAGTTTAGTGAGAAACGTCTAATGGCACATTGTATTTAGTTTCCTGAGCCATGGCACCAAGACCACCACCTCCCCCAGGGCCACCACCGCCTCCCGGGCCCCCTCCTCCCCCGGTTTTCGGGAATTCGAAAGGTGGATCAGCTAACGACAGGAATGCTCTATTAAGTTCGATTAGGCAAGGAGCGAAACTAAAAAAGACTGTGACTGTAGACAAGAGTGGACCGTATATTCCTGGGAAAGCATCGAATGCGCCCAGCAGTGGATCACCAGTCGGGAATGGAGTAAGGAGTGCAGCTCCAGTTCCGAATGGTGGAGGAGGAGCGATGCCTGGTTTGGGTGGACTGTTTGCTGGGGGCATGCCTAAGTTAAGGCCCACAGGAAAGTTAGCTGGTAAGATATCTGTCAGTAATTTATAAAGTTATTTTTTAGCTAGAAATATGCCATCTCTTTTTACAAAATACTAGATTACTTGAAAGATATATAATATGATAAATTATTGATACAATGGGTATAAGATAATTGTCTATAATAGATAAAAGATAATAGGGCTTCACTATCTTCAACAATATGTTTTTTTATCGAGTCTTATCAAAATCTTACATTTTATTCTACCACATAAACAGACTATTTTATATATTTTTATATTGCACCCTGATAATTTATTTATGCTCACTGAAATTATTATCTTCTAAATATTTGTTAATTAAAAAAAAAAAAAACTAAATTTAAAATTGAAACACGAAATTATTTCATTTTATCTAAAAGCATTAAATTTCTCTTTTTAAAAATCACTCCTTACTTACATACTTTATAAATATACATCAGGGAATATATATAATAAAATAATTTACT
Source organism: Hypolimnas misippus (assembly GCA_037950945.1). NCBI lineage: Eukaryota > Metazoa > Arthropoda > Insecta > Lepidoptera > Nymphalidae > Hypolimnas > Hypolimnas misippus. Next base: position 11,484,255 of record JBBEEQ010000006.1, read on the forward strand.
GTTATAATTGTAATTACATTTAAGACAGTTGTTAAGAATCAAAAAGACACATACTTGAGCTTGGAAATATATTTACTAGTAAAAATTATGCTCATTATCGTATAAGGCTCTTACTTAAGTGGAACTAAACATCCATTATTTTAATAGAGGGCACTTAGTGGTACTGAAAATTACAAGTACTCTCGAAATATATATTTGATATTTGATTTGATAAAGAACAAATTTTTAGTAAATCTCTAGTTATAAAAAGTTAAACAATTATAATTATCAATAATTTCATTATTGTTTAGTGTCTTTTGACAAATTTTGTATACATTATTTAGTGTATATCAAGTGAAATTCTTGGTAGAGGTCCTGCTAGTCAATGTATAGAAGAATAGCGATTGAAAATGATGTTCTTTAAACTCAACCTAGGGCTTTTTTGTTGTATGTGTAATTAGTACAGGGATGTCTAAGGATATTATCTTGTAAATTGTATTTCCAATGACGATGACTGCTAGAGTAAGGGAATTGGTTAGTCTCATCTCGGAACTATTAAATCTTATTCCTCAATGCGAATGTATCTTACAAAACATATTTATATGTCTAACACAATAACTTAAATTATGTGCTACATGTCAGCTTTTTCAATATAAAAAAATCTTTAATATTTTGTTGTTAGGAGTAATAATTTTAAAAGTTAACATATCATTTGACATTTCAATTTAACAATGTGACAATAAATTAAAGACCGAGATTAAGAAAATGTTTTACATTTAAGAAAAAAACATTTCTAACCAAATATTTGTGGTATTGTTGAGTACAATAATTAAAATTGTGTCAATTAATATAAAAATATGATTAAATTACAAATTATCTGATGTTAATTTTAAACTATAGGAAATAAAATTCTCTTTTAATTGTTCTATTGTATTACTTATCTAAAGCAATTTTTTTTTTCAATATAAAGTCATTTATAAAATAACAATTTAAATCTTAGGTAATTAAAAAAAAATATCTTTAATTAAAATAAATTTTCTGAACTTAGCTTTATTTGAAATTAATTCCATTGTTAATTTGTTTCTATGAGCAAGTTTAAATTAAACTACCACAATTTCGATTTCTTATCTTGAATTTGTCACTTTTCTCGTAGGTACAACACCAAATGGTCAAATAAGGTCAGATGCGCCTCGGTTTCCACCCGCACAACAAACACAAAGATCACCAGAGAAGACTCGACCATATCCTCCTCATAGTGGCAATGTAGTTGCCGCTATATCAGAGGCCCTAGCGACAAGAGAAGGGAGAGACTTGCCCAAAGAACCACCCCCAACTCGACCTATGGTCAGGAGGCAGCCGAGTGAAGCCAAAGCGAGGGGTCCACCACCAGAACCACCGGTTCAGAAGCATGTTATGCCTTTGGTGAGTATTTTAATAAGTAATTTTAAATGATTCTTTTGTATATCTATTTTGTTTTGATTGTGTTCAGGCATCTTCGATTATGAACTCCATTCAGTGATTATTTTGATTTCGGGTTCAGTATAACTTCCAGGTGTTTCCATATTATTTTCTATAATGCAAAAAATACCGTTTTTCGGCAAATTGAAAAAATGATCAAATCAAAATCAAAAAATGAAAATATACTTTGAAAGTAGTTTTGAATCGTCAAAACCAACAAAAAGTTTTTAAATAAAGGAAAAGCTACCAGTTCAGAATGTAGATTCTACCGACAAGAAACGTGAAGAAAGTCGGTACTCTTTTAAAATTCTCTTAATAATTACATACATTTCAAAATTACAAATGTGTATATTAAACATCTTCTATGAAATCCATTTATACTAAATCTACGCATCATTCCCTCATAATCTATTTTTTTTTTTAATTGAACTAGAACGTTTAAATAATATATCTTGTTAAGTAAACTTCATTTTTAAGCCGGTTCCAAACGGTCGAATCTATTAATAAATCGTTAACCTAAATGAAATCTTTTAATTTAATTGCATTATAAACAACCGTTAAGTGGATTAATTAAACAATCTATAAAGTTAATTTCATACAAAATTTACTTGTATCGTATCGCGTGATGAACGACGCGTTAGTGTTAATTCTGTTATTTTAAAGGGATAAAAATGCTTATATTGAAAGTGATGTTCAAATTCAAACGTTAGAAACGTAGAAATGCAAAAAATAGAAATTTCATTTATACGTGATTCTCGCTCGTGCAGAATTAGTTTCATCTAGCAAATATTTATTTAAAGAGAGTTTTACACTGTATAACTTATCATGTACGAAGCGAATTGTGTAAACATAATTAAATAGTGTTTCTGTTAAAAATATATATTCATTAAAGTTCGGACAGACACGACACGATGAGGATGGCGTTGGTATCTTTTGGGCGTGGCGCCCCGAAAATAATAATTCTGCACTGTTTTTGCATTCGTCTGCGCCGAGATGTTTTTGCAAGGCGGTGTACTTGAACACCCCTGGCAAGGTAACAAAATAGTATATAAATAAAATTAGGACATTCAATTTAAATTATTATTAATTCCGTAATAACAAGGATGTACTGTACAAAATTATATCTGATCCATTTGGTTGAGTTTCGTGAATAGCAAGGTTAGGTAAAGAAAATATACAAATCGTCCCCGAAATAATTACAGTACGATTTTTCAATGAATATTCAAAATTATAAGTGTAAATAACGCTTTACGTACATCCTACAAGACGAAAGTCTCTGAATAACAATTTTATAAACACTCAACAATTGTAAGAAACTGGAAGTAATAAATAAACACGCCGTCGAGTTTATAAACATTCGCGAGTTTAACTAAACTTTTTAGAAATCGTTTATCTAAATGCCGTATTTAAAGAACATTAAATAAAGGGACTTAATGTTATGAAAACTAAGTTCAACAACAATAACATTTTTATTTAGATAGATTTTCATCCCCTATTTTAAGTTTTAGTTTCGCTACAAAAATATCTTATATCTACAAGTTTATTGGATCTTGTAGTACTAAAATTCATTGAAATTGTTTTACCACTTTAGACGTGAAAATTAAGCATACAGACGGACAGACATAGTTACTTTCACATTATAATATTAGTATGGAAGTATGTATTAACAACTCAAGTTCAACGACATTTATATTGGTATTCATATCTGAGAGGAGAGGGTTACATCAAATTTTTATGGCATTTTTAATACGTTAACATCAAATCCTCGTAATATAAATGCGAGTGTTGTTTGTTTATTATGCTTTCACGCGTCAATTATTCAACAAATTATCATGAAGTTTAGCTTTTTCATTATCAGGGGTACAGAAAAATAAAATGTACCTTTTGTTCAGAAACAAATGTTCTGGTATTTATAATTACGACATAATTTTGTGCTTTATTTAAAAATTCCGATGGAAATGATCGGGTTACAGGTCTTTTTTCACCGACTTAAATAAACGAGGACTTTCTTAATATGTAGAATACATTTTTTTGTAATGTTTGTTGCTTTAGATATCTGAACAAATTAACCGATTTTGAAAATTCTTAGTCCTATACAACTTTTCCTCCAAGGAAGTCGTTTCCTTTTTTTTTAATTCATAGATAATCTTAAAAAAATAGTAAAATAGTAGCGTTTAGTTATTCATAATTTTAGTTCTACAATTCGAAGCACATAGTAAGTTTGTCGCAATTCGTCGGTCGAAAATAAAAATTCAATGAGTTCACGTAACGTTGCGCATTATTTGTTCTACAATCCAAACATTAGTTTCTGATCGGTGAATGTTTTCTAAGACACTCCGGAAGTTCATACTTTCTACTAATGTTTTAGAGAAATATATTCATAAATAATTGATTGAATTCGTTAATGCAAAAATGCATAACTTATTGATTTAAATTGTTGTTAAGTAAAATACACTTCTAAGTTTGAGGCTAAAATGTAAGTGTTAGAAGGAATTATGATTTTAATTACTCGTATGATCTGTACTTTTAAAATAAAATATACATGAATATTCATTAAGAAAGGTAACCCGTTCAAATTGGCTACCAAGAAAACTTGTTTCCGTCAAAAAATTACGTCTAAAATATCACTTCTATGGGGTAACAAGAATGTATTAATAACTACTTAAGTATACACTTTACGAGCACATAAAACGCAGTAACAATATAATTATAAACAAACAATTCTTAAAACAAAACGCGCCCACACGCGTTCTCGTAAAGGTAAAAATAATCTCGGCGGGCTATAAACTAAATATCGTTTGTAGGTGGGGTCGAGTTTTGTAACAGTTTTATTTATATTCAAATTCGTTCACCTTGCCGCCACCGGTGCAGGTTTTTTCGCAATACATCCACACGTAGCCGATATATGGTGTACATATAAATTAATAATTTGTCGCTTAAAAAGATCTACGTTACGTGGACTTATTGAGCTGGTGTATTCATTTCTATTTAGAAGCTTTGTTGTTATGAAGGATATGCGCATAGGAGTAACAGATAAAACCTAAATTCGAATAAATACATTATACATATCATATGACAAATTAATTTTTATAGAGATTGTAAAAAGTTGATAAAAAAAGCGATTTGAAATAGTAGCATTGTACCCGATTAGTACTTGGTGAATAAAATCAGTGATGACCTCAACTAACTGTAAAAATTAAAATTGTAGGAAATAAACACGTCTGGCAAAGCCATTGCACATTGTGGGACCTTTATTAGCCGTTTAACGGCCTTTGTACGCTTTCATTTAAATTTTAATTGCGGACTGGTGCCTTAAATAAAGTAAGGTGACTAATAAAATTCTGCTATACAATAGACAATATATAATACAATTAGGGTGTGTTCCAAAATACAATTAGGCAAGGCTCCGGCTCCTCTATCCCACTGGGCGCTCTGGGCAAGTGTCTAGGGCCCCCCAGTCACTGTGGGCCCCATAGATCTTGCCAGATTAAGAAATGATTGATGGTTTAGCCTCTGTTAAAATACCCTTCAGTTAATGTAGACTTTCTGTGAACGCTGGAAGCGTTATTTTTCTGCATTTTCTTGGCTATTCCTTTAAAGCGACAGGAAAGAAACTAACTGTAAAATCGATCTAGAAATTTTAACTTTTTAACTCTTCACTAGTGGTCAAATAACGGTCGGAATTCGATCTTAGTTCAATAAATTTTTAACCAATTTGAAGATTAACTATAAATAATCTATCTCCAATTTTAACACTAACTTTAACAATAAACATTTTATTGATTGATTGTATTTTTTTAGTTATAATTTAAAAAATACGTGAGCATTCTGCAATCTTTTTCTAAATAAATTAAAAGTGTGAAGTTTCATAATCCTCTGTTCGCGTAATTTTCGTAAAAAGTGGTACAAAGTTTTTGTTTCAAGTTTTAATATATAGATACCTATTTTAATAAAATAGTCCTCTGTCAAAGTGGTAGGTGCCCCATTATCTTAATATGTCCAGGGCCTTTAATAGGTTGAAGAGGCCCCTGTGCTAATGACGGCACTAATGACATCTTAAATTGATTTTTTTTCACGTCTAACGAGCCGTCAACGTGTGCGATTCGGCCACGGTGCAAGGTGTCATTAGGAAATTAAAAGTGTCGAGCATGTTTGATTGTAATTCAGTACATACCCTTAATTTTGACGATCTATAAATTGACAAGCACAAAACCATTTTTTATTTAGCTACGTAAAAAAATATTGTTTTCTTTAATTTTCATTATTAATATAATTATTTACATTTATTGCGTTTTTAGAACAAAAAAGAGTGGCTGTTTACAAAATCCACAATCATATGTAATATTTAATAAATCGCGAAAACTTGTAATACATTAATAAATATATACTTGCATTATAGATATGTGTAGTTGGTCTTATTAATGCAACGTTTTCCTGACTTAATATGCGTTTTAAAATTGACTCAAGAGCCATTTATTCAGTAGTGATGTAAGGTGTATTATTATCGTTATTGAGTTACTAGTGATGAGCTCTGACTTTGTGCGCGTATAATTAAGAAATAAAATTGATTAAATATCGTGTTTAATTGCCAGGGTTACCAGTATTAAAAACAATAAATAAAAAAAGACAGGAATAAAAAAAACTGAATCATTTATCTTTTTCCTTTTTAAAGTCAGAAATTCATGTTATGAAAAAAAGGACTGGCAAATTAATTATTAATAAATTGTAATATATCGTAGCTCCAATCTCATATTATATTGTCCCCTTCAACGCCGTCGTTATCTAGTGATAGCTTATCAAAACTGTTTGACTGGAGTCGATGAGTCAAAGCAACTGTTGCCGCGCTTAAAAATGTTAAATAGCTTTTGTAAGTCCAAATGAAGTACTAAATAATTCATTTTGTAAAAGAAAACATTATTAATCTTCAAAAAATTATACAAACATAACAGCTCAAGAAGCGGTTTAAGCTAGTTTTTTTGTATACATATTGGCACAGACTATTTTAAAAAAAAGCATTTTTTTATTTCATGTCATGCTTGAGAGTTCTTGTATATTGTAAGAAAAAAAATTCTGAACGCTCTTATAATAAAACTCTAAAGAAGTGTACTGACACTTTAAAAATATGAATTTCTTAAAAAGATTATTTGTCTAAATACGTAGAAATAACACCTTATTGATTATAAGTTCTCAATTAATCTCCACTAATTTAAAGAGTATTTTACACAGTAAAATAGGTGATATATACATTACATATAATAATATTATTATAATATGTATATAATAATATAACATGTCTTGCTCATATCGCAATTTGAATAATGATTGCTTTTCAGGATGCTCCCGTTTGACCCTGTTCCATAATATCGTATGTGGGACATTCAAATGGGACGCGGTCTGGCGAAATGTTCATATAACGAATCGTCTTGTAAAAATTTGATGCATAAAATATGCTCAATAGATTTTTAAGGTATATTATTAAGATCTGTTCGAAAGCTAAATAAAAATGTGAATATTTAAAAGCCGTTAAGATGTATGAATATATAGAAATGTATTGAAATTTATATTACTTTATTTGAACTGATTTCGAAGTTAACGATATGAAAAATGGTTTCGAAATATTATATATAAATTGAATATTGCTTACTATATGACACGATGGGATCATGATTCTGCATCTGTCTAATGAAGGAATCCGAATTTGCAATTTTCTTACATTACTGATTTTATCGATTCTTTGATGGTATGCTTCTGTTTTTCTAACTTTCCTTAAATCACCAACCATTCGTTTGGCAAAATATTATTCAAATCGGTCGAGTCATTTTCAATTTTTTGCAAGACTAAACCTCGGCAATTGTTTTTTGTTTTAATATAAGATGTTTGTATATCGAAAGTTATAACAATAACATCGATAATAATTTCGCCAGACATTTTTATACAAAAAAAAATCGAATAAATATCTGTGGAATTCGTGATCTATCGTAAAATACGAAGCAGTGATAAGCAATAAAAAAGAAAGATAAAAAATCGTCATCGCGTAATTTTGTTGATTTTAGAAATGTTTCCGATGGAAATATGTGTGGTGTTATTGTATTGTTTCTTGCAATATTTATCGAGAATAAGAGTTAGAAATGTGAGTATCTTTTAATTAATCTTGTTCGTTTTAAATTACATTAAAATATTGGTTTTATCGTATAATGTTTTTCTGTTTTCGATTATTTTCTTATCGAACACTAGTCTAATGTCTGCAACAGAGATTACAAGTGTGTTTTCATATATCGATCCGTTGGTAGTTTTGCTTGTTAATGAGATAACAGAATCTATATGATATATTTCGATATGCGAATTTTAAACGGAAAATACATTTAGTAAAACGTGTAACGCTTTTCAATATATATATATATATATATATATATATATATATATATATATATATATATATATATATATATATATATAATGTAGCCTATAACTCTCCAGAATTATTTTTTTTTATCTAATGCAAAAAAAAATTGAATCGGTTCATTAATTTTAGAAACTTTTACGTCCAAACTTATTTTAAAATATTTGTATAGATAAAAAGTATAATCACAGTTTGCATAGTTCATTTAGAGTTCTACCAGTGATTGTAAAAAGACGTTGACGATTTTGATGACTGATACTGCAGCTGGATCATCTGGATTCAGCAGCAATTCCTCACCAACTTACAGCAAAAGTATCGTGTTGGGGCTCGTTGAAATGGTTTTCTTAGAGTTCTTTTAAATCAATTTTTTATATTTATTTAATAATTTTTGTGTGAATCCGGAATACAAACAAACAAATCTTTCCGCTGTATACTATTAGTGTAACCTATGATAATTATCTATGTCACACTACATGCGCTTAGTATGAATCATACAGAATTGATAATGAGATTTAGTTATTACTAACATATTTTCATTTAACTATGTTAGTAATATATTATTTGTTATAGACAAATATAAACACATAAGGCAAAAAATACTAATTTTTGTATGGTAGAACAGTTTCGTAAAGAGGCGGACCCACTCCTCAAATAAGGTTGTGGGCACAACTACGTTGTGTGCATGTACAACGATGGAGCCGCTCTTGACTCTGTAACCTGGTAACAGTTACCTAGGTAACCATACATCTCGCTTAATAATACATTTAGTTACCTTACGGTTTTAACAAGGTAATTCATTAATAATGTGGTTATATCTAAATCGTTAGTCATATTGTGAGTTATTTTTGCAATTACTTAATAGCTGGCTATATAGTTAGTGAATTAGAAAAAAAAAATACAACGTCTTTTATAAAGATTAGTCACGAAACGCCTTGTCATGGCCGCGAATACTAATTACATAAATTATACGAAGGGAGTAGGTATGCTATTGTTTATCAATCGTTTACATTTTGTACTATCTGATTTGATTTCTTTATAAAGCGTCTCAAACGGTCGGCTGTAATTCCATTACGATAAAAGTTAAGTTTTAGAGAATTACATTTGTAAGTTTTTCCCTCGTAATTGATATAAAACAACTCTGTATACTGGTACCAGTTACACAGGCGACCTTAGTTGCTGTCAAAAATAAAGGCACTGACAGTAAATTCTTTCAGATGTAAAGCAATGATAAACAACTTGTAAATATTTATAAAAGAAAGCAAAACAGTGTAATTCTCGCCTTATATAATGCTCTAGCCTTTGCCTTCGTTTAACCCGCGTTCATGTCGATTTTTTTTATCACGGACGACTGTAAAGTATTTTTTCGTCTATTTCTCGGGAATAGTACCTTTTACTTTACTCAGATAAGTACTGATCCCGATGACCTTTTATGCCTCTGACAACGAGGATGCAAAATTTTATGACAAATTAAGTAGTGAAAATACAAGAAACAACTAAACTAACACGTAATTATGTTATTGGTTGGACATATAGGAAAGAAGCATATCTTAGGTCGCTTCCAAATTGTACGTCTGGTATCTAAAAACGTCTTTACTACTCCGACGAGCATCCGGAGGGAGAGGACAATGGGGCCAAGTGCCTTCCTACAGTTCTATTTCTTTTCTCTAACTTAAGATTGCCTAGAACAGATTGCTTTTAACGATAAGACCTCTTCTTATACGTCTTTCTTATCAGTTTTATCTTTATGTAAGTTCTGGTGTAGAATAAAGTGTATTGCATTGTTTCCTCCTTTTAGAAAATCGTATTAAAATTACCCTTCCCAAAACAAAGTCCTCTAACTATAACAGTACCTACCGTCTGGATATGTGGCTATGACTTTTCATTTAAAAAGGGAAAGGTTATTTATTAAATTATATGTAAACAATTGATAATGAAATCTGAAAAGTCTGAAAAGACAATTTTTAATAACTTTAGATGCATGCTTTATAATTATAGGAACGATATAGATATTATATTCTGGCTGTTGTGTTATTATTAACTTCAAGAGTACTTACAAACTTCCAGGTAAAATTAAAAATCTATGCTCTAATTAGCTGCTTTAAAATACATCACGGACGTAAAAAATTGAAAATGAATTTATATTTGGCCAACTTTTAATGACAAACAGTTTCAAACATAACGAACAAAAATAATTTTATATTCGTAGTTACGAATAAAAAAACTAACCTTTTTGACACGCCTTTCATTAAATTGTGCACGATTTGACCACACTTACTTTGTACGGAGACAGTTTGTTTCTGAATGCGTGCCAACTAATTTGCGAGACGTAACAGTGCCAAGAACAAGGGTAACTTCTCTCGGCGACCCTTGTGCGAGGGATAACTTTTCGTCTGAATTGAATGGGCGACTTTTATGTTTGTTATTTATATTTCTGTTTACATTAATATTTTACTATTTGTGATGATAAATGTCGAATGGAAATATAACCTTGTTTATCGTCCAGTGTTACTGACACAAGGTTCAGAAGCCTACAGTTGTATGGTTTGAGATCTTTATTACATTCTCAGGAAGATTTCTCAGAGATCATAAGTACATTATACTGAGAACGTAAGAAGAACATAAAGATTTAATAATGTCAATATTATTATTACGTCACAACAATACAATATGGCTACGATTAAGAATAAGATTTATGTCATTTGACGATTTACAGTGTCATTATTAGTGAACAGCATGCTAGGCTAAACATATCTTCAATTATTTTGTATTTTTCTATATTATTGGTCGCCCAGTGGTCTAAAATCGACCACTAACGACCACGACCACGACAATTGATTAAAATTATAAGTTTGAATTGTTGAAATAGTCTTTTGTTTGTCAAATACACGGTAGTGTGAGATTTTCTTTAATCACGAAAATGTTTATGCATTATTTTTAAAAAATAGGAGTAATGAAGGGAATAATATTTTATAAAGGAGTACAAAATTTTTGCTTCACGTATTAGTATATAGATTTTTACATGGTTGTAAAAATAACAATTTTTATTTGTCTGTGGATTATGGGTTAGCTTTTTTCCGTTGTAACTTTTATATCTTTGAATCGATTTACACGTGTATGACATAGTTAGAATCCTTATATTATCCCGGATGGCAGGCGATGCGAAACCCTAAAAATGGAGTGGTTATGTTGCATTAATAAAACCAAATATGACGACATTAACTAAACCAGACTTATCTTTTATTATACCAGTTGTTTTGGTTATTTTTTAACTTAGCGTAAATATTTGGGATTATCCGTACAAATTCATTATCGATAATTGTGTAGAATTCCAATAGTGTAAACTAATTTCATAGAAACAGGAAAATTTGTTTCTGCGATTTAATAGCAAACATCCTAGGTGCCATTGTTGATTCTAACATTATTAATACAAAGCCTGCGGTTGTCCTTAAATTTTCCCTATAAGCGTTACCTAAGTACAATAAATGTTCTTTTGAGTCATCATGAGTCAATACTGATTCATATCATAGGGACGTGTCGATGCGGTTTGGAAACCGAGGAGCAATACGCGGAAGCGAATATTGAACATGGTCCTTTTGATAATTTGAGGTTGGATTGGTTTTCTAATGGGCAATGTCTCATCGTTTTAAGGTTTTTAATGTCTTTGATGCGTAAAGTTGAAATTACCCGTTCCTCGCGGTTTACACGCGTAACTTTAACATAAAGTTACGCGTGTAAACCCGTAATCCGCGTAAATAAAGGGGGCTATTTAATGTAAAGAATCTTTCAAATTGCACTGATAGATTATGAGTTTAGTGTGTTCAAACAAACTAATTCTTTAGCTAAATATACTAGTAAACTTTTGGTGAGGACAATGGCGTTCTTGTAGAACTATCAAAAAAATTGAGACCCTTAACATGATGATACGACCTTACAACATTCTTTAATAGAAAATGTCAATATATGACTATTCACACCAGATCTAATCAAATGGATTCAGGGATATCTGATGTTTTAACGGATAGTCAAAATTTTAAAACTTGTATTATTGTAATTACATTACTTTCTTTTTTATAAAGAAGGAATATAATAGGACCGTAAACGTTCATTAAAAAAAAACATTGTTATAGTATTATTTCATTAGCATGCGCGGAAATTATCTAAATGATTTTACGAGGCTCGCTGTGATGAGAGGCGTATATGACTCATTTCGAAAAGAGAATGAATTTCAATTTGATCAAAATTACTATAGTTTTGAGACATTCGAGGCATCAGGTAGATTTGGAAATTATTTTATTTCGCATTACTTTCTCGTAAGTGTCATGTGTAACACGAGAATTAAACTTATCAGTTTTGCTCTCAGACTTGCATAACAATTTACATACTTATTTTTCATTGCTTTACACCTAAAAGAATTTACTGTCAATGCCTTATACTTACGACGTATCTGGTACTAGGTTGTACAGTTGTTTTATACGTAGAGTAAAACTTACAAATTTATGTCTCGCCTTAAATAACAAAACGTAACACACATTATTACGCTTTTAGACGCCAGGCAAATGAAGACACTTGTGTCCTCGGTTACGAAATATAAGTCAATATTTTATTTTCTTATAATCAATATGAAATCAACCACGCCCTGAGCAGACGCAGCTATTTGTTTCCAGTTGCCTCCATTTGACACCAACGGATTACCGATTAAAGTGTTAAGTATATGGAACTAAAAATAAAAAGTGTATACATATGTTCAATATCTTAATTTTATCGGATAGATGTTGTATCGGATCCTTCACGTCGCTCGTAATTGTCATCGGTGATCTAACAACCCAAAGCGGAACTATTCGTAGCGATGAGTCACGGAAAACCATGCCCTGTTTGATCGTAATAGATGTCACATCGACGCTTTGGCACATCCCACCCGCCGTGCTGTGATACATCTGTACACATGGAGTTGGGGAGTTCGTTTGTTTGTAAGCGGTAATCATGGGTTCTGCTAGATTGTTTTGATTTTTAGATTCCGTTACAAAGGATATTTATTAAGGAAGATTATTCTACGAATATTATAATATAAATTTGAACGTTTGTAAGGATGCATAGAAGTTTGTTGCTTTGACGCAAAAACTACTAATCGGATTTTTTGGAAACTGGACAATGTGATGAGTTATACAACAGAATAATTGGTAGCTACGAAAAATCCAAGCGTACACAAACAACATAATTTAACTTATAGTAAATAAAACGTGGACAAAACCTCGAGGCACATTTAGTTGTTGATAAAAAGTTTATTTACAATCATTTTATTACGACACTTGTGATTCGTGCTACTATGAACTTCCGCAGTTGTTGGTTTTATGAATGAAATTGACTTGTTATGATATGCTCGTGAAATGATGATTCATTTTATTTTTAAAACGTTTGTAGCTTCGATTTAAAAATCACATGAAAATAATGCGTTTATAAATTTTGACTCGTTTATTAAATTATAAAGAGAAAATAAATAGAAGCGATTAGATTTAAGCGAGATTAGATGTCAATTTAAATATTAACTGGCTTACTACAAAAAAATTAAACATACGTTAAACGCGTGTTTTAAAAAATCCATACTACAAATCCGCGTCTAAAGACAGTTTTGAGTAATACGTTTAGGTGAGTTTAACACATGTTTAGAACTTATTTTAGCTGTCAAATGTAACGTGTAACATTTTATCAATAAGTTTTTTATGAGTTTAGTCGCTGTTAAGCAATTTATATATTTTAAGCAATGTTTAATTTTTAAACACTGTTTGCTAGACACGCGTTCAACATGGTTTTAATGCGTTTTTTGTAGTACGACAGTAATTTTTTTTCACTGAATATCTAAATTTATCGCTTTTAATTCATCATACCTTTTATCAAAGAAAATATTGATAAATACTTATTCAAACAAAATTATTAAGAATAAGTTTGACATCTTTAGATGCCATTTTTTCAAAATAAGGTTCGTATGGCTTGACACAGTATTGCCTATCAGCGTCCAATATAACTTTATTTAAAAATACGGTTTAATTTTATACTTAGATTGTATAAATAAATTGCAACGCTTGAAGTTTAGGAAAAATCGAGGTAATGCCATTTTATTATTCTGAGATGAGAAGTATTACAAAAAGAAATTACTATCATTATTTCTTTTGAAACACTACTTTCGTAACCTTGTAACTGTTACCAGGTTACAGAATTGTTTTATATCAATTAAGAGAGCAAAACTTACCTAATGCTAACCGGGACTGTGAATCCTCAGTTTACCTCACCTATTATATTTTATGACTTAAGAGAGGTATTTGGACCCAGCCTAACAATTCGTTATTTTTATTAGAAATGTTTTCATCCACTACTAAGATAAAATCTACAAAAGTAAATAATCTTCGTAAAGATCTCACGTATAAATTCAACCACGATTTAGTTTTACTATGCATTAAAATTTATATTTCCCGTCTATTGTTCCAGAGTTCATCAGACTCAGTTCTGACAACAGGTTCTATAACAGAACGGATAAGCAATTTGCAGCAAGTGTCGGAACACAACATACCGCCCCATGTCGCCACCACACTGCACCGGAACAAGAGTACGCTGCATTCTGGATCGCAGACTTCTTTGGGTATGATAGACTATAATCTACCTCCACCTGAAACCTAACAACCTAAACCCTTATTCCTTATTACGCTTCCGTTACTTTCTATTAACATTTATCCCTTATTATTTTTAAACTGGTAACTCATTTGTGGCTTATAGTGTTTCAAATGATCATGGGCAAGGATGATCACTTTACATCAAGTGACCCGCTTCCGCGTTTGCCATTATTTTTATGAAAAACACACTTAACCTTTCCTGTACGTTGGGTTGGCTGGTAGAAAGCGCAGTAGCGTTAAGACCACCTTATGTACATATTTTTTCGTGCAATAAGCCATTCAACTTCAGAAATTAAGAGCAGGGTGACAAGGAAGCAAATAACCTTTTATTCTGTTATTCTGTCAAGCTTGTGCGGCTCTGGTAGTAAAAAATAAGCAATCATAAAGAAATTTTAAAAATAAGTGCTGTTAGTTGCACTCCTTTGTCAAACCGCTGTTTCCTCAAGAGGTTACTAACATTGACGGAGATTAACGTTATAAATTTTCTATTTTGGACTTTGACTATGGTTGAGGATAGCTCGTTTTTACTGCTGAAATCCTTTACTTAACTTTTTAGTCAACTGAATTTGGAAATAGATCGATAAATATATCTCATATTCCTGAAATCATTGCATAATAAGATCCAATTGAAAATATAACGTAAAATAGTGCGATCTACATACATTTTATCCATATTAATATGAGTTTCTTGCATCATTCCAGGAGGTTCCATGACATCTCTATCATCAGCTCCACCCACGCCAACGCCAGCTTCGTCTCTCTCCACTTCAGACTTGTCTGAGCGTCCTCGTGTCAGTCATGGAAAGCCAAACCTAGCTCCAAAGCCACCTGTGATGGCTCCAGCGCCAGATAGGCCTTCGCCCCCGCCTAAGAAGTTGATTGTTAATGGGAAGCTGGCTGCTAGAGCGCAGAGTATGAGAGTACCAAGGTATGTTCGCATATATTTTTTCAGAATGAATGATTAATCTAACATCTACTAATTTTTTAATAGCATTGTTTTGGCACCAAGATATTTCAGTGTTCTCTGATTATATTGTTAGCTTTGTGTAACAGCACGTAGATATTATTAAAAAAATTACCGATTATACCAAACATACTAGATGAAAAAAAAAATTAAGTAAAGTCAAGTTTTTTTACTGCTACAACAGATACCGAGTTAATAAAAGTTGTTCCTCATAAATGTTAAATTTAAGGCTGCCTTTTAACCGACTTCTTAATATTAGGTCTTGACTGATGAATATGTTCGGAAGAATATAATTTATATAAGATCATGTTTACAGTAATTGCGTCCGTCTGTCCCCAGGTCGCCCCCGGTGTCCCCGCCGTCCCCGGGCGCGCGTCCGCCGCCGCCCGCCAACCCGCCCGTCGCTACGAAGAACCCCGCTTCGCATTTCGGTATGGAATTTAATACTCTTAATATTATAAATGCAAAAGTAATTCTGTCTGCGTTACGCAATCACGGCTATACTACTGAATCGATTTAAATGAAATTTCGAACATATTTTTTAAATGAAATTTCGGACATATTTTTGATGTGAAAAAATATATGTATTTATATTATTGGATTAGTCGAGATCGTATTTGATTTGATCCGTTTCAATACATTGTCTAGGGTTTTGGTTGCTAGTTTTAATGGTTACTGGCTTGCTGGGCGGAGGTGATAAGGCAATCACTCTGTATAAAAATCAGTAACTTGTCAATATCTGGAATAGAATAATTAGCAGACTCCAATAATAACTAGAAAAAATATTAAGTAGATGTAGATGATGATATATGTTGTTTTCATACAAACCATATAGAAATTTTATCGCCAGTATGAAAAACCGTATAGATTATTGAAGTTATCTACAATCAATAAATCAGTTACGTAGTTTAATCACACATTTTTAGTAGAGCAAACCTCATCCCCAACCATTTGGTATGGCGTTAACGTTGCTCGCGCCCGCAGGCACGCTGCGCGCGCCGCGCGGCCTGCGCCCGCCCGGCGTGTGCCCGCCGCCGCCGCCGGGCGCGCCGCCGCCGCCGCCCGCGCCGCCCGCGCGCGCCGCGTCGCTGGCGCAGCCGCCGCCCCCGCCGCCGCACCACCGCCTGCACGTGAGTATCCCAGCGTGCCCGGCGATCGAGCTTCGCTTCTCCAGCATGACGTTGCCAGGCGTTTTTATTTTAGGAAGATTAAGTTTCTTCAAAATTTACTTGTCTTACTTCGACCGGTAAACGTCTCTAAATCCAATAGACTGCCCCCTTTATGCTTCAAGAATAATGTTCGACACGACCGACAAAACATCACAGTACTTACTGTCTATCATACACTAGTTTTCACGTGTAAGTCACAATTGTCGTCGCCCACCAGACGTTTTTATTGCCAAACCCTGTTATATATATTAATAGACCTGCGCACGCCCAACAAATTAATGCACCACTTAAAGTATATATTCGTTTCCAATTCTAACACTTACGTTTGACCTCAGCCTACTCATTGCTCACGTTTATGGATACTGCTTTGTTCCTGTGAGTCGTAGTTCTACAGAACATAGCTTATAACTTTTCCTAATAAACGGGCTATTCAACACAAAAATAATTTTTCAAATCGGATCAGTAGTTTTAGACATTACACCTGATATACAAATTTTACCTCTTTATACTATTAGCCTAGATTTCACATCGATCTTCATCGCAGACGAGCTGTAGTCAGTAGTCTAAGGTAGCCTCAGTAAATTTAGTAACATGTTCATATAATAAATTTAAAACATTGTGTAATCCCCAGACGGTGGACGACGCGAGCGCCCCCCAGCCCCCCACGCGCGGCTCGTCGATGCGCGCGCCGGACCTGGAAGCGCGGTTCGCGGAACTGTTCAACCCGGCCAGCAGCTTCCCGCTGCCCGACCCCTTCCTGCGCATCGCGAAGGGCTACAGCAGCACCACCGTCGCCGGTAAGTACGCGTAGACCCCACACGCCCCACACGCCTCGACTGGCCCTAGCCGTCCTATACTCTATTCTTCTTTACTTGTCCTATTTGGAATATCTCGTTTCACGTAAGTGTGTTACTCTGAATACGAGTTGAATCCGAACTCGCACATGGTACAATCGAGTAAACAAGAATTATAACATTGAGGGTATCTGATATTGTTATTAACTTATAGAATTTTTTCTGCCGATAAAAGATATTTATAATTTATTGTATTTTTTACTCGACTTTATTTAGTAAATAAACACATTCCGGAATGAAAATCATGAACTTTCGAATATTTACGCTCTATTCAGTATTAATGTTTTCAACTGTTTGAGAAATACATTCGATATAACTTTCCACCAAAAACTGCTATTCAATGCCACTACATGTATAATGTATTATAAATGGATACGCCTGGCGTGTCGGCAGCAGTGAATTTGTTAATTAATGATTAAAACACATTAATTTGACATATATTATTATATAAGAAGCATTTAATAAGAAAAATTAAAGAAATGTCTAAACGACTATCCTGGTGGCTTATTTTGTGTTCTGCGCAGCATATTGCGCATAATTCAGACCAACAAACTTACATGAATCGGAACGAATTTCACAAATTTTGTTTTTCAACATAGAAAATGGTTCAGCTCAATCATTCGATCGATAATGTATCATCTCTAACCCTTATTTGGTTAGAAGTACGCCATATTTCTCTGCTAAATAAGACAAGTAAGGAAAATAGACTCTACATGTCAATTGGAACTCTAAGGTCATGTACGGACTTCGCGTTTCCCAGTATATGTTTATTGAACCGCTCTGTGTGCCCTGATGCGAGGTTTACTAACTATTTCCAGTAAAGGAGATGCAGATTTAAATGGAATTATTTAAAAAAATATTGAGTATAGCGAGTCAAATGTGGAAAATAAAAACCCGTGTTATTGGTGTTTTCTTCATGCTAGTAAGTTTCACACAAAAGCCCATAGAGTATGTATCGAAAATCTCGCACTAGGCGCTTTTCTAACCGCGTCCCTCGCGTTCAGTCTCATCGCAGTACATACGAGCTTGTCAAATATTATTTGTATACATATGCGAATGTTCAACATGACAGACTACGCGTACCTGAGAACGCTAATTTCGTACATGGCTTTAAGACTAAACGTATGCTACAACGTAGATGACACAGTTTCTTGCAGCACAGTGATCATTCAGAAAAGTCAACGAATAAGGAATATGCTTTGACACAAATAGTTTCGTAACGTCGACCATATTTTACAAAAAGTGCTTTTGTTAACAAAAAAACTGTGCTCCAATTTAGCATACGTTTAGTCTAATGTCGACTGATTATCGTTTCGTATTCTAAACAATAAGGCGTTAGTTATCGATGGTTCCCATTATGAGGATAGAGTAGGGTTTCAAGTGCTCTTGATTGTAATCTAAATCGCAACATCGTCATTCAATTTTATTAATGTCGATATATACATATTTTTAGATTTTTTCTGAATATAGATAATATAAAATTATGTGCAAAGAAAGAAAGAATAGTAGTAAAAAATCTTATAGAACTGTTGATATTTTCTACTCTGATAAGTCTGAACTTCGAAATATTATGTCAAATTAAACAAGACCATTTTTGTATAAACCAAAAAGGTTACACGAAAATAGCGTTATATATTTATATAACTCACGAGCGAGACGCACATAATTTACTCTTTTTAGTCATAAAAAGTATCTAGTAATAATAGTATTATATTTTGTAAATATAGGTTAAACTTTAATAGGTACAACTGATTAGCTGACATAATAAATACTCGGTACTAATATATTTTAGTCGATCGGGAGACCAAATTGGGAATAGAGATTGTATTGTTATTAGTTTTAGTATATTAAAAGAGTATACTGTCTGTTATGGTGCATGAATGTATGCATGTGATGTTTAAATACTTAATTTTTGTTTATGATTACAGATTTTTTTTCAGTCTTTAGTAAATGTAGATTATCTATATGATAGATTTAATGTATACAATTGTAATTTTAATGTAGTCTAAAAAACTTTTTATATTGCTCACTATTTTGAAATTATATCGGCTTTGCCAAGACGAAACTCCCCTAGCATTTAAATTTAACCATTCCATAGACATATTTGTGGAAAATTATAAATTTTAGTTACGAATCGAAATGGCAATGTGGGTTTTCATAACCATTTTCATTATATCACGCTCACACGTCCATTTGTTTATCATATTGGAAGCAAATCATGGGAGTTGTCCATCAGCATTTTTGATTTCATTAAATTTCGAGTCACTTTTAGACCAAATTATTATATTTTTTTATTTTATAAGCATAATTATTTTAAAAAATGATAAATGTTAGTGTTGTGTAGTGTTTGTGAGTCATTATATTAATTATATTGTCTGTAGTTAAAATTATTATTGGTATAGTAAACCTTTTATTGGCCGGGCCGTGCATTGTACATATTGAAGATTTAATGCAGGTATTTTTTAATACTTTGAATAACGTTTTCAAACTGCTTAATAATTTTTAGTATGAAGTACAATTGTTCAGGTTGTTATTACACTTTTCTATTGATTAATACTTGCTTTATTTTGATTTTTTTTCTTACCTTTAATATGTATAATTTGCGCCTGGAGCCTTGCACGTAGAGGAGATGAACGCCTATAAAAAATTTTGTAGTTGAAAATTCCTGTTATGAATTCTTTTAATTATAGTGAGGTGCCATTATTGAAATTGTTCTGTAATCGTTGATCCTGCTTTAGTATTTTTTGTTAGCCTCAATCACTCAATCTTGTAACTGTTAAATTAATAAAAATTTGTTTTTTTTTTTTTTTTTAATTTTACGCCGTTTTTTTTGTGTCAGATAAAAGTGTTGCCAATATTTTCAATTAAACAGTTATGAGTTTTTGTGAAAGCTTTTTTGCATTGAAATGCAACTGGTATTGTGATACAGTGTATGATGCTTAATATTTATATTAATTATTATGAACAATAAAAGAATAATCATTATTGAAACGTCAAATATTTCATTAATCAACCTAACACGTGTCGTGGTGCTTTAATGTGGACGTCCTACGCTTTGGAGTCATTAATGTACTGGATTATTTACATTTAAAAATACTAGTTTTCATGAGATTTTGATATATTCGATAGATAGTTTGATATAAAATTATGGATTATTACATCCTTAGTTTTTTACATATCAGTATATTTTCTAGAACTTTTTAAATAGGATTTAGAATATGTTTACACTCAGATATTAATTTCATCTTTGTGCATTGTTCAGCAAACTATAAGACCTGCATGGGTAAGTGTCTGTTATTCTATTCGGATTGAAAATAGCTTTCCAAGCATGAATGATCATACTCGCATGTTATCAATAACTGTAAGGTGCTCTAATGACATAATTAACATTAATTTGTGTAATGTTTGTTATTTACGTTGGTAGCGATAATAGGAAATTCGTTTCAGTCAGCAATAATAATAGTCATAAATAAAAATGATAAAAGGCAGGCAACATGTAGATCATTCGGTGTAACGTCAAAAATGTGTTTTGTATCACTCAGCTTGATTTCTACATCTAGATTAGATAGTGCATGTTTAAAAAGCTAGCCGTGCGTACAGTCATGTGTATAACACTCCCATATTGCACATAACACATCAAAACACCGATTGCCAAAAAATCATCGTACTAAAAATAGCAAGTTTGTAGTAGAAATAGTACATACTCACCGACTCTGACATGAATTTTGCTACCTACCCTAAACGAGACGACGAGAAGTTGGCCAGGTTCATCGCCCACCTCGTAGAGGATCGGTATACTGAATTATTTTTTTTTAAAAAACCTTTATTAAAATTGAAACATTGGATCTTTTTGGTTTTATGAAAAAGAAGTAAAAAAAATTAATTCAGCTTTTTTACTTTTTTAAATATCGATTCTGGTAACGCTGGTAAAATGTCCAACAACATGCCCAGTTTACACCCTGTATAGACGTCCTCTGTACGAAGTGGGCGATGACGTAAACGCTTTCACAACAGCGAGTAAAGCGCCAGCCCCGGCGCCGCCGCTGCGCCTGCCGCTGGAGGGCTGGTCGGGCACGTCGAGCGCGTGCTAGCGAGCGCGCGGGGCGCCCGGCCCCGCCCCCCGCGCCCCCCTCGCCGCCGCGCTGGCGCCGCTCGCGCACCCCGCGCACGCGCTGCTGTCCGTCGCCCACGCGCTCCTGCGGCCCGCCGGCGCGCTCGCGGCGCACGCGCCCGCGCCCGCGCCCCCCGCGCCCCTCGCCGTGCTGCCCATCGAGGAGGACTGCATGCCGGCCGATGACGTCAGCGACCTGCGCGACGTGGTCGACGCGATCAACAAGCTGTGCGACACGATGAAGTCGTCCTACGACGGCGACGATGTCGTGCTTCGCGAGGTCGACGAGGGCCTGGTCGAACCTGACGCGATAGTCGTGAGGAAGGTCGAGATATACGTCGCTGAGCGATGGTGCGAGCCGACGCTCGAAGAGGAAGAGTCGGACGCTTTCTATTCGGAGCCGGTGGCGGTCGAGCCCGTCGGTTACGATTCAGAACCGGCAGCCGTGTTACCGGTGATTGATGATTCCGAAACAACGAAAATAATACCGGTGACTTGCGATTCGGAATTGACGACAATGGTACAAAAATGTTACGATCCGGAACCAGCGACGGTAGAACCCATGGCCTTTGAAGAACCCGCACCGTGCGAGCCGACCAGCGAGATGTATTACACGGCCTCGTCCGAGGTGTCGCTAGTGTCAGACGCAGACTTCCAGGACAGGGCGCAAAGCGAGGACTCTGACAGGGAGCGAGACGATAGGAACAGCGTGATGGCCGGCCACGTGGCCGCGATGAGAGAGCGCTTTGAAAGCATGACGAGAACTAACACGCCGTGCCCAGATTTAATACGATCTATTTCGCCCTCTTTTGAAGTATTTAGAAATGTTTCGACATCGCCAGATATTGAAAAATCCTAAAAGTCCCAATTAAGTTGTTTCGATGTATTTGTAACCAACCTTCAATTAAAATTTTACTAAATGTACAATAATGTAGGTTCCTAGTTAATGTAATCTAGGTAGGTCCAGGAAACGAGTTTCTAATTACGGGAACGATCCTATGAAAATTGGGTTTTAAATTCACCATAGACTACATATACATAATGTGTCCATTTCGAAACCTCAAATTTATGGTTACAAATTTTTGGTTGTCTATGGTGAACTAAATACCTGTCTTGTGGTGGTAGAAAATTTTATATACTTACTATGTTAAACGAAATAAATTACTTACCATATAAACTTCATTGTTAACCCACAAATTTCTTCTAATATGGTGCCATAGATCCGATTCTGGTTCTTTAGATTAGATAAAAGTTTTGTATTAACTAAAGTATTCTTAAAATATATATTCGATCATTACTAGTCCTCTTGTATTACAATATTATTTATGCCCAATGAACAGCTACCAGGAGGTTCATACTTAGAAGGGGTTGTGATTTTTTTCATTCACTTCGCAAACGAACAGTTACATATCGAAAAAGATTGGTTAGCTTTAGTTAAGATGTAGTCACGTTTTTACAGGCAACATGTATTATAGGGCTAGTAAATGTTAATCGTACTGTGGAAAAATGTAATGTGTTGTATTGTGATCTTGGAAACGCTCAAATTTTGTAGTTTTATAAAATAATATAGGCGTAATTGCAACGTATTGGATTAATATCTTCAGACCAAATAGCGTATAAATTTGGTAAAACAGCTTAGTCGATAGATTCGTTCGAGTGTTTACAAATATTTACAAATAATTGGAGCGTTGGAAGGGGTTGCCATGTATGTTGTATCTAGAATTTAATGATTCGTTGATTATATTAGTTTTAATAGCAACATTTGTTTACTTATGAAATTATCTGTTGTGATTTTTACTGGGATGTTTATTCAGGATGTCGGTTCGAAGGTGATACTAGTTGTTTAGTTTTAAATAATAATCCTGTTACTCTAGGGTTTTGGTATTCAGTATTTCTTCAAACAGTCTAGCGGTTAGATGTGTAATATAGATGTGTTATGTATACAATCGAGACTTTTTATTACGACAATTAAATATACGACACTATTGAGTATTATGATTTTTTAATTAATTAATTAAATTAAATATATAAAATAAAAATAAAAAAACAAGGTTACTAATTTGGAATATATAAAAGTTAAAAGTATACGGCAAAAGTAAAAAAGTCATTCTCTAAAATGAAACAAGCGCGCCGCCGGCTTCGAAGCGACCGGGGACGCGCCCGCAAGCTATCGCTAGGTGCATACGTAGACATTAGCCGACCGGCTAACAAATAAAAAGCGCACATTCAAATCGAGAGCATTTATTGAGTAAAACGGTCAAAATTCTACAAGAATAGGCAAACGTCGGGTACGCTTGAGACAACAACGAAAAAAAAAATGAAAGGCAATCGATCAATGTACACCGAGACGGCGTCGCCACTCCACAGTCACACACACGTCGGTAAAGTCATGGGCGGCGGCTCCAACAACGCACGTTGTGACGGAGTCGCCTGCTCGCAGGGGGCCGCCGCCCCTTACCTGCGCGGCTACCGGTAGCGCGGCACCACCATGCCCGGGAACACGCCCATCACGCCGCCCGGCAGCAGCACGCCTGCAACCACACGCACGTCACTCACTCGCCGCCCCGCCGCCCCGCCGCCCCGCGCCCGAGGCTACTCGTGGCCAGTGGACACTCGGATGGTTCCGGCTGTCCCCTACGGGGACAATCGGAGTCGCGTGTCCGCTCATCCCCCGGCCGGGGTGGCCAAACGGACATGCGACCCCGTTTAGCCCCTTCCTTTACGGTGGATAACAGGAACCATCCAAAAAAATCTCCGCTGTAATAATAGGTACGTCTAAACGTCGACTTTGGTGTTACCAGCGAGTCGTCGAATAGACTCGCCATTAGAATGGTCGAGGCCTCGAAGAACGCACCCCCACCACTTCCATTGCGCCTCACTCAGAGCCGGGGTTTAGAAGAGGCTATTTACGCGATATAAGAGTCAGGTCAACAGATCTACTTTTTCTAATTTAGTGATACTGATTCCTGATTCTATAGAAACAGATTCTAGTACTATTTCTTTTTTGGAATTAGTAAAATGTTGAATTTACTACTTTTATAAAAAAAAGCGTATTTTGATTAAATTGTACATACGTTCATCTGGTTCTTATGCCGCGATTAGCGAAGTACAAAAACTCCCCGTTATACTAATAGGCACGTCCAAACGTCGGCTTTGGTGTCGACGAATCGCTACCGGTGGAATCCAGCATTAGAGGTCTAGACCTGGAAGAACAGACTCCCACCACATCTACCTACCACACATATATTAAAGCAGTCGAGGCCTCGGAAAAAAAACCATGACCACTCCCACTACACCTACCACACCCAGAGCAGTTGAGGCCTTGGAGCACAGAATTATATAGGCACTAGAGCGGTCGAGGCCTTGGAGAACAAATAAAATTACATTGTGTCTTAAAATTTATTATTCAATATCTAAATGCGACAGATCACTTCATTTTCCATGTCGATATGTTATTAAATAACACAGTTCAGGTTGTACAGTCTTTGTGAAAACTTGAGCAATAGTAAAAAAAATAAAAAAAAACTTACTCTCTAAACAAACCACCCACAATTATAATGTAAAATAAATGAATTATTAGTACCGTTACAACAGATATACAATTTCTGTGTTATTACTAAAAAAAATGGATAGTTGGCATTACTTCAATAGATGATCATTGGAATGTACCAATCAGCAGTCTTTATTAGGTTTCGAACGTCAGGAGATAATAAATTGGCTATTTACACTAGATTCATAACAAACATACTCAAGAAGATAACATTAAAAATACAATTTTAAAATATTATGATTTGACATAGAATATATCTTAATATTCAATTATAATTGATTATATACTAACATTTTACATTAAACAATGCATTTTAAATTTATTTAATTACTGTCAGTAGCTCAGTTTGTTACAAAGGTTTTACATTGGGCCACAAATATTGGTCACTAATCGTCATGAATTTGATGTTTTCTAGTTTATTTTATTAAATAAATAAAATAAATTCCATTACATTCATTTCAAATAGTAATAAAACAATTATTTCATATATGTCATATAGAATAACATATTATTTTACAGTTTAACAAAAATTTAAAATTGAAACAATGGGTAGATGGTATAAATTAATATTTAAAAAAAAAGTATAGAATATAAAAACAAGAAAAAATTACTATTTCAAACGATTTTTATCATACGATTATTTATTTAATAACGAAATCGTATTTAAAGAACAGAAACCGTAAAAACATTAAAATAAGCCGAGATTTAAGAAAACCGAGTCAAGGACTTGTGTCCAGAGCCGTAATCTAAATAATAATAAAAAAAAAAGATATGTAACGCTAGATACACACGTAGTGACTTTGGTCGCAGGCGCCTCGCTGACGATATAAACTTTTGGCCTTGTCATCATAAAATAATGATTAATCTATATTGTCTTGAGAAATGCGTCGAATGCGTCCGAACTTTTCGTATTTACAGCGATTAAATTTTCGCATTGATTGCAACAAAATCGCTGAAAAATAGTCGTCTACGCTCGCTAGCGAGTCGCCAAGAACTAGAATCCGCATTCAGAAGATCTAGTGTGATTTTGTTAACTGTATATTGTACTGTAACTGTACCGTTTGCATTTTAAGATTTGAAGACACGAGTGGAGAAGGTGATATATTGCATTTCGGATTTTTCGCCGTTCTAAGCGTGGCTAAGTGTAACGTGTGTATATAAACAATTTCAAAGCTTGAAACAACCGTATTGAGGGTAGGTACGAAATACGCTATTTTTGGTTTTCGCCAAATTAGAATTTAGCGACATATCGTCGACGATAGTGCAAAACCGCGTAACTAGCTTTTGCGATATGGTATAATTTTTAATTTAATTATTTGAAAAACAAAAAAAATAAGCTAGCTAAAAATATATAATTGATGTAAAATTAGAGACACTATAAATACAAATATAAGGCTCTATTTTTAATTAATACTGTAATTTAATACTTTGGTAAAATTTCGAACTATTAGGAAAAGGTATTTACGCGGTTTTGCCGTATCCCCGACGATAGCACCTCACCCATTCATGTCTTCTATCGCGAAACGGTTTATTGGCGCGTTGTGCTGGCGGTCAGCGCTGGTAGGGGAACGGGTACTGACCGGGCTGCAGCGGGCGCATGAGGTTGAACTGCGGCATGACGGGCAGCATGCCCATGACGGGCGGCACGGACACGGGCACGCCCACGCGCACCGGCTGCGGCAGCACCACCGGCTGCATCATGGGCCGCCGCAGCGCCGCCTGCTGCTGGCGCGCCGCCGCCACCGCCGCCGACATGTGCGCCGCCACCTGCGGCACGCGCGTGCTCAGTGGTAACCGACTTCGTCGTGTGCGAACCCGGGTAGGGTGGCCAAACGGAAACCCGATTCCCAATTTCCCAAAAAAAGCTTGAAAATTTTAAGTCAGTACACCCACACCAAACAAATAGGTACAGATTTAATAAAAGTTAGTCGACGATAATTTAGACTTAATTTTAATATAAATTCTATGGGACCCATTTAGACCTCTTCAAATAAAAAAGAATTTTCAAAATCATTGAGGAAAGACTGTTCTGAGGAAACAAACATTTAAAAATAAATTACACACACACACACACACACACACACACACATACTACGAATTAATATCTTCCTTTTTGAAGTCACTTAAAAATAAAACAAAGTATGCATTGGCACCCAATCAAAAAACCATTTAAATTTTTTTTATATAATAATATCATTAATTAACAATGGTCTTTAAAGTTGGGGAGGCTTAAATTAAGCTAATTTACCCATTTTTGATAAAATGTTAAAAACATTTTATTACAAAACAGTAGTCATAATAAAAATGTTTATGATCATTTTAAATATTCATTGAATTATTTTATTCAACGTTAATAACATTATGTGGTTGAAACGCGGTGAAGCCACGAGGGACAAGTGACTAGTGTATTATAAAGTTTCATTTCAATAGCTTTCATTCATTATTAATAACAAGTCGAGTTACTACACAATGGATATTAAAGTGTCGAGTTTCATTGTGTTCTGATGAAGGTTAAAGGAAATTACTATGAAGTCATTCACAATAATCTTTAACAAGGAAAAATCAAAACATGCCTTATCGTCTTTTTGTATGTTAGAAATATACCTATAAATTTAAGAATTTAGAAATAATCACTAATACAATTTAGAAAAGCTATTACTAAACTACAATTTCAAAATACTACAAAGTGTTAATCAAAAAATCAAAATATGCTTTATTCAAGTAGGCTTTTACAAGCACTTTTGAATCGTCAATACAAAAACAAAAGAAAACTAAACACTACTTAATTAATTAATTTACCACCAGTAGATTCTACCGCGAAGAACCGGCAAGAAACTCGATAGTTACTCTTTTTAAAAGTTTTACGATGGGTACATACATTTATGAGTTACAAATATATTAAATACCCTGTGTGAATCCAGCTTATTCTAAATCCAAGCATGTTTATCATCTATCAGTTATTATTACGAAACAGCCTATCACTTGTTAAACGTTAAAAACTGCATTTAAAAATCCTATGATGAAGACATTAATACTGTATGGCCTGAACTAAAATGTTGATAAAAATATTCTGATGATGAATATATATAATATATTGTAAAATTTCATTAAAATTTATGTAGTACTTTTTGGGTGACAGAAAAACAAACATCCATTCCACTCCATTTTTCGCATTCGATTATCTGTGACTTCAAAATTTAAAAAAAACTAATAACTCTGTGAAGTATTAGGTTCTGTGAGGTGTTGAAAAAGGTAGTCATTATAATTAAATAGGGCTATTAAATGTTCCCAAAACTACTGCATTCACAGACAGTGCTAACATACTCTTGCCAAAATGTCTATCAAACTTAGCTATATTTGAAATAACTAATTCACTATATACATTATCGAATCTTCTGTTCTAGTTCCATTTCTGTATGGATAAAAATATTTCAAAGTATACTGAAATAGAACGGTTTGGCCAAACGAAAGTGATACAGTCATTTTTATTTTAGAAAAATGCTCCAGACCTGTCGTTTTTTACAAAAGAGAGATTTCTCCAGTTTCGGAAGTTGAATTAGATTTCTTTTGTTAAATTTAATCTTTTAAATTAAAAGCTCATAAATTTCTCTTAATAATGGTCTTTAAATTTTACAGTACAATATACAAAATATTCTACTTGCACACACACATAATTATTATTGTCTTTTTTGTTCATTATAGATGAATTTTACGTTTAATGGATATCCATTTAATGTGTAACTAGATCTGATCAGTCTTAATGAGGTTGAATGAGGTGATGATTAGTATTTAGAAAATATATTTAATGTTTGGTTTCTACATTTGAACTGATATCGTAATTGAGTATTTAACACACAAGTGTTATATATAAACTAATATTTATTATTTATGCTTTTACATTACATGAGGGGTAAGTGATACATTGGTTATTTATTGTTTTTTACTAACTGTAAATGCAGGTAGGCAGTAAGAAGTTTTCATCAAGATGCAAGGTAGTTACGACCAGCAATAAAGAAGAATAATCATATACCTAGCAATTTGGCCCAGTTATACCAGGGTCTGCTTATTATTCTAGTCTAGATATTTACAAGTTACTAATTTTTACACATAGCGATTGTCATATGACCTTCGAAACCCCTGAGCCAGTAACCTTATAGACTAGAATAATGTCCCAACTAAGAGAAATAATCTGATAACTGAAAACCGGTATATACAGCTTTTCATGCTCTCTGAGGTATGGCACACCTACAAGGAAAAACCCCAGAGCTAAGAATAGATATTTATACAAATACAAATATCTGCTTGCAATAATCCAATTAGACCAGACCAGTCATTAATCGACTGTCGAACAATATAGCAAGATTATGTCTATTTTTCTTTACGTGTCTAATTTAGTAGAC
The DNA here is from genome assembly GCA_037950945.1 of Hypolimnas misippus. Lineage (NCBI taxonomy): Eukaryota > Metazoa > Arthropoda > Insecta > Lepidoptera > Nymphalidae > Hypolimnas > Hypolimnas misippus. Next base: position 11,513,802 of record JBBEEQ010000006.1, read on the forward strand.
AAATTTGGAGTACTTCTTACTAATGATGTGCCGGATCAGGATGGTTAAACTTGTATATCCAAGGATATGGATATTTGGTGCCAAGATCCGCGAATAAAATTCGGTACTTGCATCGATAGCTGATGCCACTGTACACTTTGCGTGATAGGCAAGATATGTTACAATTGTGGGTCTTTATTTTGTTTTGTTGATAATTTACTATGAAGCTGGGTTTAGGTATATATAAAATTCCATCTAGTTTCTAAAATTTATCATCTGTAAAAGATCTACCAAGGTGTAATGGATATGGATCTTTCTTCTCTGTCGAATATCTGAGGATAAGGATTTGGATATCTGGCACATCACTACGTCTAACCACACATATAATGTTATAATACATGTGTTGGAAAATTCTTGGTTATCATTCCAGGTATTGTTACCAGATAGGACAAGTAAATAAAAAATAGAAAAAATTGGTAAAAGTAAAAAAAAAATTTCATGTCCCTCATAAATATTAATATCAAATAATTTAATTATATTATTTATATTTAATATAACGGGTCCGTCCGTCCGTCGAATGCATCCGTCGTGGTCACGAGCTGACCACGGCTGATGCAACTTCGTCGAAAGTTTCAGCCAATAAAAAAGATATTACTAGCATTAATTATCGCGACAAGACCCGTTATATTATATATGAGTAATATATATCGCGAAAGTTTAAAATGTTTAATTATATTACTTCAAGAATACTCATAAACCTGGTTAAAATTATAATAAACATACCTCAGCTTGACTTGTACTGGGTGTGATCATCGTAGGTGCTGCCTGTGGCATCTGTAGGTCTGGTTTAGGTTTAGGGCGATATTTAATATTCCTAGCCCTTATTTCTTCTAAGGAAACGTCCTCGGGAGGGTGAATTATTTTCGACCCCGCACCAGTGGCTGTAACTAGAGGACACGAGTTAGCAGCCGGTGGTTTAACTTCTCCATTTTCTTTTGGATCTGTCCCCGTCGCTGCAGACGTGGTTGGAGGTGCACTTATTGTCGCATTACTGGAATGAGAATAATATCTATTTATTTATTATTGAAAAAAAAAAGGTTAATAGGTAATTCAGCAAGATTAAAATTATAAATTGAAAAATATTTGCAATATTTATCATGATATTCATATGCAATATGACAGTGTTACCACTTTGATAACTTTATTTGCAAACTAGCTAACTTCAATTTAGTTAAAACAACATTTCTGTAATACTTTTTTCTATACATAAGCAATGATTACTGCATTAATCAAAGATGTAAATCCTTATTCATAATTATGTGAGATTTTAGAATTAATATTTCTTGAGAAATTTATTAATGTGAAGTCAGCTGGTTTACTAATTAAGATATTGATTTGTAAATTAATTTCAAAGAACTCTTAATAGAAAAATATAATACCTGTATGCAGGGAAGGTAGGTTTGTTCGGCGTTGAGACAGGAACACTCACAGCTGGGAACAGCGGCCTCATACCAGGCATCATCATTCTGTTAAAGAAACTGACCTTAAAATTATTGCCTAATTGAATAAATTTGAGGGTAAAAAATATACTTAGTATCTAGTTTTATTTACCAATTGGATTACTTGAAAATAACTAAAATAAATTATGTTACATACATGCATGCATTTTTATTGAGCCTTTAAAGTTACTGATTAAATGAAATAATGACTAATTTTTATTCAGAATAAATTTTTGTGTTTGTAAATAATAAACTAAAATTGGTAAATAAACATCAAGAAAATAATAAAATATATATTGAATATAGCTCACCTAGGTGCCTGCATAAAGTGGGGCATCATATTCATTGGCATATGAGGGTGGTACATCCCAGGCGGAACAGGACCCATGGGCGTAGGCAGGATACCTTGTGTCACCGACGACGGCCCGGGACCCAGCTGTCGTAAAGAAATATAGATTAAATAAAAATGTTACATATATAAACTTAAAAAGAGTTTCTTTTTTATTGCTTTGAAGGTAATTGTTTGGTTTATTTAAACTCTTTGGTCATATATGCAAGGAAAATAATTAAATTAGACAAAAATAACATTTTTCAATTGTAAACTGAAAAGTCAGTTTTGCACTATAAAAAGAGATTATATAATAAACTTGGTTCAAAGATTCATAACACATTGTATCAGCGACACTTACGCACTAGAATTCAAAAAGATTGGACTTACAGTCATATGCATTTGATATCCGTTAAACACCAAACTTGCCGTCGCTTTAACTAAATAAACTAAATAAGTGGATAAATAATCTATTTTAATACGTTTCTGAAGAAATGCATACAATGAAATATCATTGTTAGTTCTTACAGAATAGAGTTGTAAATATAAGTATAAACTCAATGCAACTACTTACTGGTTTTACTATACCCTGTAATCCAATTAACTTATTACTCTGTGTAGTAGATAATAGTAGATGTATTAATAACTCTTACCAGTGCCGGAGTTGCTTTTTTCTTAGCCGCCGGCTCATCATCTTCACTGTCAGAACCTTTCCCCCCACCTAAAGGATTGACTTTGGGTAAAATATGCACAGGAATTCACTTTCAACAAACCTACCTTTTTTGGAACACTAATGCTACACATCAATTTACATCTATGGCTACAGTGTCCCAAGCATATATAATTCAAGAAAAAAAAACATGATTTGTACATACTTTATGATCCAAAAACAGCCAAAGCCCATAAAAATGTTTTATACCTGTCTTCTGTTTCTCATGCTCCTTCACATCTTCAGGCGGAATACCTTCCATTCCATATATTTCTATTTCTATATTTGACCTATTTGGTAATGAATTTGGAACTTTATCTATGGCTTCTTTGTGAACCTGAAACAGTTACGCGTGTTCGAGATTTAAATTAAGAAGATTAAAAAAATAGATACAATTAATAAATGTTGGATATTTACGTTGTACAATTGTGAGCACAATATGGCGCGTGAGATGTGCCAAAATATCTCAACCTATAAGCAGACGAGTAAAAAATACTGCAGAGTGAAGGCGTGGGCGGGCGGGGCGTATGCCAAGAATATAGGGCGGACGTACCTGCATGCAGTGTATTGACAGTCCGGGTCCCGTGTACAATTTCTTGTGACATATGTGACATTTGAAATGCTTTGCTTTTTGATGCTGAATCAGAATCTTCTCATCGTCAAATTCCCTATTGCAATACCTGAACAGTGCGCTAAGAAAATAATTCACAACAAACAAAACTCAATATGAAAATGTAGGTCAATTAGATTTTCCGAAGGTCTCGCGAATGTTAATGTTGTAACACATTCATGAAGTTGAAAAGGATACCAGCACCATGGTTTCGACGCCTTCTTCTTCTTCCTACCCATTGTTTAACTAAATATTACACTTAAAAGAGTCTACCAAGTAACACTAATTTACTAATTAAACTTTAATAACTAAATATCACAGTGTATTTCTATTTAAATTTTAACAAATACAAAAATATCTAGCGACGCAAAACGTTTAAGCAATGCAAAATGGCGGCCAATGAAATAATAGCAGAGATCGAAACAACATCGACACCACTCGCAAGACCTCCACTTCTAAACTGCGCTGTCACTGTCAAAACGAAATTGACTTGTAAAATGCCACGCCATGTTTTATTTGCGTTAACAGATTATATCTTTTTGTAACCAATCATGAAACACGAATAAAATTGAAATTTAATTTGATTGGTTGCGGCATAATATAGAATAGACAAACTTTTATTTTCCATATACAATTATGATACAGACTAAAATCTTCAATATGACAGCCATATAGGCTTAAGAAATTCTAGTAAAATAACCTTCAATTATTATAAATAATACTTATGACATCTTATACAATTATTATTGACTAATAGTTAGTAATTTGAAAATAATAATAATTAATTAATATTTAGATCTTGCCTACGATATTACAGCCATGTTTTGACTCAACAACTTTCAACTTTTTTATTTTATGTATACAAATCGTATTTAAAAATGTATAAAATAAGAAAAAAGATACAATAAAAGAAAATAATAATTATTGAAATTTGATTAACTCTTTAAGCTGACTTTGCCGGTACGTAACCTAGGCGGGAGTTTCAAATAAGTTTGGTCTTAGACTCTCGTATTTTCTTTAAATGTCTTTTTATTTGTGTACAAGTGATTTTATATGTATATATTTTGGCATTGCGGGCTATTTGTTGTGTTATTTGTCCTTGATTTGTATTATTATTTTTGACAGCAACAACTTTTGTAAGGTTAGCACCTAGGTCACTTTTACCAAACAGGGTTGTTTTATGTCAGTTACAAGAATAAAAGTTACTTCTGCGAGAATTGGGATGGGGTCACAGGGGTGATAACTCTATTCCTAAACTCGGCGACAATACGTTTAAAAATCTTCTAAAAAATTTGAAAATTATATGTATATATAAAAAAAAATACATTTTCTTACCCTAGACGGGTGCATACTATTCGAAAATCTATCAAATCACTACACTTACTTCAAAATTCTTATATTATTACACTCTAAAAATACCTCAAACTCTTTTAATAGTCTAAATTATTATTACATTTTTGGCTATGTCATAAAACCAGTTTGGAAACATTGGCTAAACTCTTGGTTTTTATTATTAGTGAACCCCCAAAATTTCATGCTGCGACCTGGTAAGACACTGAGAACAAATTCCTTCAGGTATAAAGCAATGACAATAAGCTTATGTAAATTATGGAAGTCTAAGAGCAAAATTTATAAGTGTAAATTCTAAATGCTAAATAACTTCTCATACCGCGATCGTAAAGTTATAGCGTCCGCTAGATTTTAATTTCATTAGTTATTATAGTTTTTGTTGGCTTGGATGTTCAAATTTTTTTATTAATTTTACCCAACTACCACAGAAATAAAAAAAAATCAAATTCAAAATCAGCCTGTAGGGACTGTAAACTTTATTTCAATAATGTCCCTTTACATGTATATTATACTGATGAATTAAATTTCGGTTAAGACAGCGAGATCACTTATGTCTATGTTTTCTTCTGATGATTATCTTTGTAATAAAGATATCTCTTTTGAGGTGATATCCTTAAGTGGAAATATCAAATTTATGGGTTGACTTTTAGAATATCTGTTATGATATGACCAGTAACCATAAAGGCAGGTGCAACCGTCATAGACATTCACTAATTTCTATAAAATTATTTGTCTGAGAAACAATAAAGTTTCAATGAAAAAAATATATTCGAGGCTATTTCGTTCATAAATTTAATAAATAAATACTTTTAATTTCAACAACAATAGGTATTTTTGTATACGTCTAGTGTAGCTAATTTTCCATTAGAGATGATTAAACACGTTTCTTTTCAATAATATCAGCATTGCACAGTGTCATGCAACTTGTTGCAGTAATTGTATTACCATTACGTGAGAATGGAATGCTGCACGAATAGCAACTTTAACTAATTGAAATATGTGTCTTTTTGTTTGTTCTATATTGTTTTGTGATGTAAAGTTTATTTTAAAAGGACGTACCTATGTGTTCCTTTTTTAAATTTGAATAAATAAAAAAGAAATTTATAGGTATTGCTTAAAAGGTGGCGACATGGAGTTAGCATAGCATTCTATTCATGAATGACTGAATATTTAATGTTAATATTCTATACCTGGATAATAAAAATAAGTTAAAAAAAAATTTAACCTAATCCGTTTTAGAGCAGTTGGGAAACATACGTAAAACATCCCAGACGATTTGAGGACCGTCTTCTTTTAAGGGCAGAATACTATAAAAATATACTTACTGTGGTGTAAGTATATCATTACATATCGTAATGATAAGGTCCTTGCGTAAGTGCGTGCTGATTTGCACAGTCGTGTCGTGTAAAAACTACAATAGTATTTTACATATTTGTTATTTTGTGCTAATTTTCTTAATCAGGCGTCAAAATAAGTACATCTGTGTAAATGGAAAATTAAAACTACCGCTTCGTATATAATTAATAACTATAGGTATGCTTTTAGGATTACGCTTATACTTAGTACAAAGTTTATATTATTACTCAAGTTTTAATACTGCTTAAGTAAAAACTAGCAACTTTAAATGAGAGCATTTTGAATTAACTGTATATCATTTTAAATAGTATATTTTTATATTCTTTAAAATTAGATTTATTATCGATTCAATAAGATTTCAATGTAATATTATCCACTTTTTGCGATTTTAAAATTATGAATTATTTTTTCGCTTTAAAGTTGCTAATTTTGACTTACGCCATGTCAGAACTTAAGCGATGATAAAGACACAGATAAAGATGATTTGTCGTTTTTTATTTTTACCCGTAGTTACAGAGATATGTCATAAACGTCTTAACTAAAGTAGTCAGTAATGCAGTGCATGAATATTGATTTTGTTATGATTATAAACCGTATAATCTCATTCGCAAGTTCCATCTCGCTGTCTCCATTCGATGGACGTACTTGGCTGATATATTTTACAATAACCTCCACCTACCGAGTTATTTTGACCTTGCAATATTATATTATCCGTTTTGCCAAATTGCAGTATTAGGCGAGAAATATTCTTGTAAGTTTTGCTCTCAGACTTTCATAAAGGTTTAATTTATATTTGAAAGTATTTAATATCAGTGCCTCTATTTGACAGTTACAGCTTTCGTAAGGTTACGTAGATAGCTGTTACCAAGTTGCAAACTTGTTTCGTATCATTTACGAGAGTAAACATATAAATATAATTCTCGCCTAATAAAGAATTAGAATTTATTTCAAATATAGTTTTCTTCATAATAATTGCATAATCATTAAGGAGGATTGCAATTGAATCGAATTAAGGACATACGATTGTTTGGTGTTCTATTTTTTTTTTAATAAAAAAGTCTAGCTTGACTTTAGCCCAACAAAGCGTCAATAGGGCCATTTCAACAAAAACGGCCAAATTGAGAATAGATTATCTGTGGTAAATCTTGAAATCGATTGTAAATTTAATGAACTACGATCTTAACGGTAACTAAAAAAACTAAGTATAATAATTATAATTATAATGGCGATACAGTTTTTTAAAGAAAACAATAAAACACTGCCTTATTATAAAATATTAAATAAATGCATCACATTCAACGACCCCCATTATGATCTTGTGACCTTGTGTCGGGGGTCCGGAAACATATATGTATAACACTAACACAAACACCCAGACCACGACAAACATCCGTATGGCCAATATAGACATTTACCGTGAGCGGCGATCGAACTCGCGACCGTTAGCGCTAGAGTCGGTTGCAGTGACCACTGCGCCAAAGTGTCTTGTCAAATTTAAACATACGTTAAACGCGTGTTTATGAAAATCGGTTTTGAGTTAAACAAGCTTTAGACATTAAATTAAAATACATAATCTAATTAAACAATCTTTTAGTTCGACAAAACTCTGTAGGGATGTTATCAGCCCTTCTGTGGGTTCCATAGAGTTGTCGTATTTAGTTGAAGCCAGAGGCACATTTAAATTGCTTTGCCATAGTAAAGCACCAGTAATCTTATCCTCTCAAAGGCAGTGGGATGACTTACGTTGTGCAGCTCGGCTCAAAGCATTAATTGATGCTGCACCTTCCGCCATAGATCAGGCCCGTCTTCTTGCTGTATCTACGAGAGAATCTGGTTACTGGCTTCATGCTCTCCCTTCTCCTCATGTTGACACTCTTCTAATACACTTAACACTGACTGTTTCAGTTGATCTCCGACTAGGCTCGAAAATTTATCTGCCACATCGGTGTCACTGTGGTGAAGCAGCAGACGAATATGGACATCATGGTTTATCATGCATAAAAATCGCGGGCCGCTTCTCCCGCCTTCGTCGTCGTTTTTCGTCGGTCTATTGTGACCTTTAAAATTCCTGCGGTACTAGAACTTAACGGACTAATACGCGGTGATGACAAGAGACCTGATGGAATGACGCTTGTTCCGTGGAGGTTGGGGAGGTCGCTTGTATGAGACGCTACCTGTGTCGATACATTGGCTGCATCTCATATACGAGGGACTTCCTACGAGGGACTTCTTAACGGTGGGAGCAGCGGCATCCAATGCTGAAAATATCAAGCGGCGCAAATACGAAAACATTGAAAGGAGTTTCATATTTGTGCCGTTTGCCGTTGAAATCGTGGGGTCCTGGGGCGAGGAAGCAAAAAAGTTTTTCAAACAGCTGTCTTCCCGCCTCGTCGAAAATACAGGTGACCGAAGGGCTGGCGGCTACCTTGGCCAGCATATCTGCCTGGCCATACAAAGAGGTAATGCTGCCAGTGTTTTGGGCACCTTGCCTTACTGTGACATCGGTAGTTATTTTAGGTTTAACATAATTATTTTTAATTTCTCTTTCTTTTTATTTTTAATAGTTTCTCTTTCTTTTTATTTTTAATAGAATTATCTGTTTTTTATTAAACAAGATTTAAAGCAATATTTAATTTTACACACTAGTTGAACATGGTTTTATTTCATCTTTTGTAGTATAGCAGTTAATGATTTAGATTATGTATCGATTAAAACGAACGAATCGGTTTCGTTACATTTTCATATAATTATTGTGTGAGAAAGTCCTACAGTAAACTATTACGGTGGTAGACCTTAACGCTCAGATCCTGACATTAAGCACTAGCTCATAGTATTTTAATATAAATAGCCGACAAATAAGCAGGCGGGTCATCTGATGACATCTGATGTTAAGTAACTGTTAAGTGATGACCATCGCCCATGGACATATGCAGCGCCAGAGGAGCCACAAATGTGTTGCCAGCTTAAAGCGGAGTGAGTGTTGAAAGGGAATAGAAAGTAAGGAAAGAGGTTACACAATCGGTTCTCAAATCGGCTCAATCTCAAGCGGCTTCTATTATTGATCATAGGCTGGGCTCAGTAAAAAGTGTTTTGTTAAACCACCAATTCTTCGAGTGTCTATTTTTCACCGATTTTGATGTTAAGTAAAACTATATTAAAAGATTTACAAAAAATATTTGGCTCAGGAATCGAAACGTAATTTTCCCAAATTTTTTTTTTTTAATTTTGTTACTTCTTATAACGTAAAATAATAGATTACCTAGATTGTGAAAACGTGCTATAACAAGACAGTTTTATTTGATGTTATTTGAAGGTCTTCTTCCATTAACTTTTCAATAAAACTATTCAATGTCCAACGGGTTTTCAAACTGAGTTAGAGCCTAGCTGTATCCCATTGACTACAGCTCGTATACAGGTTCGCTCGAAAAATGCCTATCCATATACGACTACTCTTATAGAAGATCGGCTTGAATCAGATAATACAACTGCGTTGCATACGGTGAGTGAGAGAGAGCTGAAACCCTAACCTTCTCCCCTATTTCTTTCCAATTTCCTCTTGTCCCTTATTTCCTTTTAAGCTAACGGCACATTTGCGGCTCCTCTGGTGCTGCAAATGGTCAGGAAAACGTAACCACTTAACATCAGCTGTCCCGGCTACACATATTCCAGCTATTACTATAAAAAAATCGACCAAATTCATTTGGCAACCTGCACTTTGGCATCTCAATAAAACAACTACGTTGAGACAATGCTCGCAGATTTTATATACTCAATACATCATTCCATTATATCACATTACATTCATACATCACTATAACATCAATAAAACGATTATGATTGTTTATTCAAAGTCTCAAACTCGGTAAATGTTTTCGCAGGAGGCGCGGCGGAGGGATTTAGCGGCGTGTTTGTTCATCTTAACGAGAACATTTATCATTTTATCATAATTGACAAGTCCGTGAGCGACATGCGGAGCGCATGGTCGCGAGCATGGCACGCATGAGACGGAGGCGTGCTGGAATACAGTCTTCTGATTGGTCAATCCATGTACGTCATACTCGTACTTGTCATGTCTTTAAGGATTAATTTTATCGTTTAAAGCACTCTTTACTTTAAGTGTTAAGTAAATCTTATCTGTGGGTTATTGAATAGTACGGCAGGTATGCTATTCCTGCCTTTTAAAGGGGTAGTTTAGATGTAGATATATTATGGGATTTTTAACAATCCCTTTTAGTAAGTTTGTGGAGTGTGATCTTCCCTACTTCCTTCCTTCCGGGATTATGGTCTTCCCGCAGAAAACCTAGTGCCCCACCAGACGTCACGATTTATATACGGACGCCGATAAGCAATAATTTGTCAAGTCACACGGACTTTATTTTGAGAATTTTGAAGATATAATAAATTAAAATCAAATTGTTGGATATAATAAAAAGTTTTATCTAATAATAAGTTTTTCAAAAATATGAGATTATTACATGTAACAAAATATGGAACACAATTTTGATATATATTAATTTTTGGTGATTTTTTCGAGGACCAAATCTCCCCCCTTTGGGTCTCACGTGATTAATGGACAGCCCCTTAGTATGGACTTAGATGGCAAAGCATTTGTTGCTCCTCTGAACGTTGGTGATTTATATCATTGTACCAATAAAACTATTGTCTTTTGGCATATTGCCACCATTTTCCTTCGACTAATCCAATATCTGAAATCAAAGCCTTCATATAAAGTTATGAGTCCTTTAGGCAGTACGATCCAATTTTTATTTAAAACTAAGTTATATCTACATTTTGTCCAAACATAATCAATTTGGTACTATATTTATATGTAAGCCTAATTCCCTTTCCAAATACTTTTCTTACGTGCAATTCCCGTTCATCCCACATTCCTTTTTAAGCCGGTCGCGCATTTGAGTATTCTCTGGTGGTGCAATGTCCTTGGGCGGTGGTATTCACTTAACATCAGTTGTCCCGCCTGCTCGTTTGCCAACATTTATTATAAATATATAAAAAAATATGAATACGTCGCAAAACTCACAAATGATTAGTCATAGGATGTGGTAGAATGTTGAAACTTTGTATATATCTGTTATAGCGTTTAGTTGTGCGTCTTTATTTTGATAGGCGTAAAGAATGTGATAACTACTTACGTCAGCGGGTCTTGACATCTAATGTGAGTTTGCAAACTATATATCTACTGTATTGTTTAGCTTAACCGAGTTCCATAAAATGAGAAGGTTTTTAATTAGTCAGGAACTATCTATACTAATATTATAAAGCTGAAGAGTTTGTTTGTTCGAACGCGCTAATATCAAGAACCACGCGAGTGAAACAGCAAGGGACAGCTAGTAACTAATAACCACAGATGATATTATATAACTATAGATATGTTATAACCCTCATGAATTTTGGCACTCAAAAGTTCGGCCGCTTCTGAGGATGTTCCCGAGCAACCAGCTAGCACAACGAAACTAAATATAATAGGTGAGAGTATCTTTGTGCTAACAAGTGAATTGACGAGCTTGTAAACATTGGAAATGTCCTAAGGTTATAAAAAACCATTGAATTTTTTGAAATGTTAAGTCATTATTTTTTATGAGGCATGTTTTGTCATTTCAATACTGTGTCACGATTAAATCTCAAAACAAATGCGTGTACGTTGTATATGTAAACATCCCGTTTGATATTTTTACAGAACATCCTCTGACAAACTTTTGAATGAATAATAAGAAATTGTGTGGTTATATGTATAATAATCTGTATATATAAAAGGCAACTATTACTGATTACTGACTGAGTAATAGTTGATTACTGACTAACAGATCTAACAACACACAACTGAAATCACTGAACGGTTTGCACTGTTTGTCATAACTATGACGTAGCCATCCGCTAAGAAAGATATTCCAAAATTCACCCCCTTAGGATATGATACAGGGGTTTAAGTTTGTATAGAAAACCCAAACTTGAAAACAAACACTTCAGCTTTATAATATTAGTATAGATTAATAATTTAGAGGATTTTGTAAGCAAGCGTGTAGAGTGTATCGCTTGTGCTTGCGCATCCGCTGCCCTTCCCGTGTTCCGCTCCGCTCATGGTTGGCGGAGCTCATCGAAGGAGGGCAAAGTGATGTCTTTCCTTCTCCACTTTGCTGGTGTGTACGGCATGTCCAAGCCATCCTAATTGACGTCGCCGCAGTGCTAGAGACATTGAGGAGACGTAACCAATAAGAATCCTGAAAAGCAAAAACTATTATCGTCATATTTGTTATTCTTCCGCACTTTCTCGACTAACTTTTTTTTACAGTTCGCTATGGAATCCCCATTTCATATTAATCTGTGGAATGATATGGCATATGATAGTGAAACGGTTCAATGGACGCTTAGGCTATTTAATTTAATGGTAGCATTCAATTAAACGACCAGATCGTTATTTGATTGGATTAAGATAGCTTAACGTTTAACGAGTTACCTGGTTGAACGTAATCTCTCTGTAAACGGGTGTTTTACGCCGCGGAAACAAAATTGAGGTTATTTTTTTATCAATCTGACATTAAAAAGTTATAATGGGGATTATTTTATCGGTTTCTATTTGTTGATTCTTAAGATGAAAAATCCTTTTCCTGCAATGTAATTCAATTCAATTGAATTCTTTGGTTAATGGCTTTCAGTTGTGTTAATTAGACACATGTTACCTTACCACAAAAGATTTAAACAGACGTTAAACGCGCGTATAAGACAGTTTTGAGTTAAACATGCTTTAGACATAGATTAATATACGTTTAAGTGAGTATAATAGATGTTTAAAACCTATTTTTGCAGTCAAATGTAACGTATAACATTTTATCAATAAGTTTTTTTATGAGTTTATTCGCTGTTAAGCAATTTAGATAATATTTTAAGCAATGTTTAAATCTTAAAAACTGTTTAGCTAGACACGTGTTCAACATGGTTTTAATGCGTCTTTTGTAGTATGACGTTTTTTCGCCAATGTCACGTGGAATGGAGAAGACACTATGGAGATTGATCGATGGGGTCAAGAATCCAACCTTAACTAAATTTTGAAAACACCTTAAAATAGTGTAAATTTCATTATTAGTCCTTAACAACACAACACAAAAATAGATATAAATATTATACATACATAATAGTATAAAAATACAGTTAATTTTAATGGGACAATCACATGTTTTATTTACAGTTTAATTTTATTATTTTTAATATATTTACACAGAAACGAACACAGTGGACTAAACACAAACGTCAACAATCAGGCAACATTTATAGAGCGGGGGACTTTAGGAGGGAGGACGTCATAGAGGGGATGAAGAAGTCTGGGGCAATTAAACAGGATATGGGATGGGAAAACTTCGTCTAAGCCGCATTCGTACAGTGAGTGGTCACGAACTCTAATTTTGGCCAGGTGCCTGGGAGTACACGCATGGCCAATTCCTGCAATGTAAATACCTACCACCTCTTTGGTTTGAAATCTATCAATTATGTCATTTTCAATGCACATATTTTTGTCAGAGTCTGTCAAATCTGTACGTCAACGTTGTGCTAGTTAATCCCTAATTGATATAATTACTTAATTCAATTAAAACTTATTTTATAATGAAACAGTTGTGTACTCTTTGTAGTATACGAATTACTATCACAGCTTTATGTGGTTGATGTAAACATTGTGACACTAATGTTGGAGTGCGGGGAACATTCACAGAGCAGTAACAGTGTTAAGTCAATTAAATGCAAGTACAAATTTCAATCCATAATTATATCCATATAAATAAACTAGCTTCCGCCCGCGACTTCGTCCGCGTGGAATAGTTACTTTGTGCTAATAATGCATTATTTTAGAACAAATTTGGTTAGTATAAAAAAGCTTACAGTGAGTTAACCTTAAAAGATAGACATATGCTGTCGATTTTTTTAGAACTTTAAAAGGGGAACAATTCTGTGATACATGACGTAGCGCACGCAGCGTAAACTCTCTCAATAGAAAAATATCCCCCGATTTTGAAACATTCTTCATTGGTGCTCCTCTCCTGTTGGTCTTAGTATGATAATATAATGCCTATAGCCTTCCCCGATAAATGGGCTATTTAACACTGAAAGAATTTTTCAAATCGTATCAGCAGGTCCTGAGCAGCAAGCAAACAAAATGATAAAATTAAAGTGTCTGTTTATTATTTTAAATTAACACTTACTTTTCACTAAATGCATATCCAAAACACAAGTTTTAAAATTTTTGTCTGTCTGTATGTCCCTCTGTTTGTTCCGGCTAATCTTTGAAACGGGTGGACTGATTTTGATGGTACTTTCATTCGCAGATAGCTCATGTTATACGCAGCAACGTAAGCTCCTTTTTTTAGAAATTTTATATATTTTAATTTTTCGCAGACGAAGTCGCGGGCACCAGCTAGTTGTTAAAAAAAAACTTACAAATGTAATTTACAATCCTATCATATACCTAAATACGTATTAGTTTGTGAAGATGGATGTATGAAGGAATGTTTGTCCCTCTTTTACGCAAGAATTTCTAAACAGATTTTGATGAATTTTTTCCGTAATATAATTTATACATTACAACAAGACATAGGTAACTTTTTATCAACGCGGGCAATGCCGCGAGCAGAAGCTAGTGTATTAAAAAAATTAGCATGTATTAGGTAATAACGTAGTTACAGTAAGCGTTTATTATTTTTGTAGTTATCTGTTATTATTTGAGCAAATATTGAGTGGCATAATACAAGTTTTTGCGCAGATGTACTTATCTATTTAAATTGTTCGCCTTTATCCATTTCGATAAAAAATAAGATGAGTAGGCCTATATCAATATTTTTAAAAAGTACGCATAGACATTTTTATTTACTGTCGGTTCTCGAAAACCTCGAATACGAAGAATAATTTTTTGATGCCCTATTAGAGAAATAATGACTCCACCTTTCATCTTCTACTTCACTTTTTACCTATAAGTTTAAGTTTAATTTTCGCGACAAAAATGTCCGTTTTAAAGTAGATATTAAGATAGTAAGATATTTATTCATCACAAAATTGAAAATTTCATTTCATTAATTTTACGATGACATTAAAATTGATGTAATAAGCAATCTAACAGACAGTCAGATGTAACTTCGCATTAACATGTGAAGGAATTTATCAATAAAATTGTAACAAAAAACAAGCTACTTCGAAAACGAAATAAGTAAAGTAAAAAGCTAAAAATAAATATTTTCTCGAATACATCGAAATCGGCGCCGAGTAAAACATTCAGAATCGGTCTACAATCGCCAGAGAAATCAGAACATGAACCAAAAATATATACAGCCTCCTCTTTTTTCGAAGTCGGTTAAAAACGTCTACGTGACGAAAACATAAAATAAAAATAAAACATGATCGTTGACACAATCAAAATAAAAAGCAATTTCTGATTAAATTTGCTTATCTTTAGACGTATCAAGCAGAAACAACTACGGATTTATATGAAAGATGACTACTACAAAGATGGCTACTATAGCTTATACTGTGTCAATATCTTAAATTTATTTTCCGTATAAAAAAGGGTACTCAGAGTAGTAAAAATAGTTTTCCTTATAGTCAACCACTATAGTCTGAAAAAACTTTCAAGTAATCCCTTCCTCTATTCCTTTCTATACTTCTTATTCCCCTTCATCATTCATTCAATTTTTAGATAGCAAATGATTTGTGTGTCCTCTAGTACTACACATGTTCACGGGTGGCGGTGATCACTTAATTTTAAGTAAACCGCTAATATTTTTACTTCATTGTGGAACAGGTTCGAGGAATAGATGGATACGAAGAGAGGTAGAGATTGATTTGAGATATTGACACCAGTCAGATAAGTCGTTGGAATTTGAATAATTAATTCTTAGTGCATGCATGTAACGAACTTCGAATGAAAAAAAAACTGTACCCACGTAATAGGTAGTGAATGAAGTTCGAGATAATAGAGATATGGACAATTCCCCTCATTGCGATGTAACAAAAAAATGGTCATGAAAGTGGAAATAGAGTCCCTTATCATGATTTTGATTGGTTAAGTGACATCAGTGTCGTCAGTAATATCAACACAAGATTTGCAGAAAACATACTGCTATTGTCACCGAACCATAGACATAGAGGATTGCCCATCCACAGTGAAAAATAATTAGAAGGAGTTTACAAGAAATTAAAAATTTGATACTAGTTTCTTTTTGTCTCTTTCCGGGAATTTGGCTAGACAATAATAAATTTCACTGACGTGACGTCAAACTTTATTTTATTTTCGACCAATCAGAATCCATGAATATTTACTTCGTCTTCTTCAACAGAGACAGATAGGTCAATTTTCGGAGGTTTATACCTATTCCATATATGTCTACTATAATATTACAGATAATTAAGACCCCCTTGATAATGATTTCTTTACTTTCCAAAGCCGTCTATCATTTAGTAAACAATTGTGAATTGCTTTAGCGTTATCTTTATAACAACTTGCGGTTATACATGCATAGAAATGCTAGACAAACATTTCAATTGAAGTAGATATGCTGCAGTGATTTAAATTTAATGACGTATTAGGGCGTTTCTAGATTTTAGCGTGATTAGGCTTAATTTAATAAGCATCTGAAAGAGTAATTCATCAATTTCTTTTCTGGTCCCGCCTTTAATGGGATCGGCACAAAAGGTTCCTTATATTCTCTTCCATTCTTTTCCGTCAGCAGTCAACTGAAAAAGCGCTCTTTTCTTACTCATGTCACCAGGGTCTAAAGGAGTAAAAGAAATTTTGGAATATTTTGGATTAAATAATAATTTTAAGCATATATACTAGTTTCAAAATCAGTTAAGAAATTACAGAGTTATAAGGAAAAAGACAAAAACTACGCTACCAATTGAGAGCCTTCTCCTTTTTTTAAACGATAGTAAAGAAATGCGCGAGCGGGTTAGACTTCTGACTCTTAAATCAGCTCAGTCTCGATCGCCTTCTATTATGGGGCTAAGCTAGTCTAGGCTAAGGCGCAGTAAAAAGTGTCTCGGTAAACCATCTATCCTTCAAGTGTCTAATTTTCACCTAGAAAAGTACGTAGATTGTGGTAAAACTACGTGTATGCAGCCTCTGATACTTCCGATGTAATATGTATCGCAAGAGAAGGTTTTTATGTCAATTTATCAAACTATCTTGAATATTTCAATCTAGACGATAACGTATCTACCACTCTGTAGACAAGTGGATCATTTCTCTTGCAACTGCGAAATGTTCTTCAAATAGGTAGGTACACGTGTTTCTAATTTCACTATTACGAGTTAGTTGCCTCTCGCGGTTTCACTTGTGTTTATGGTTACTGCTTCGCTTCTATAAGTCGTTTCGTGATGTAATATAGCCTATAACCTTCCTCAATACTGTCAAACAGGCTATTCAACGCAGAAATATTTTTTTTAATCGAATCAGTTGTTTCAATTATATAAACTTATAAATTTTACTTCTTTATAATATTAGTACAGATGATATATTTAAGCCCATTATGGTATCTTCTGAATTTGCGATAATTTAGAACAATCCGAGTAATAGTATGTATTATTTTTATGCGGAAGGAGTTCGTATTATTCATGTAATAGATTACGAAAAATTAAACAAGTAATTAATTGAAAAAATCAAAAACCCGACTGCTTTACAAGTCCATAGAGAATGGTTACTAACCAACTTCAAATCATTGTAGATTCTAAACGGTAATTGTGACTGAAAAAAAAAATTAAATATGTATTCAACGATATTACACTTAACATAGTTCGTCGATTTTATTTTTTTTCTTTTTCACATTATGGCGTCCAAAATTGGCCATTTTGATTTTTTTCAAATTATTATACTTTCTATAACATTCGCACTATTATGACGATGCAATGACGTTTCATTTATCAAAATCAGCCCACGCGTTTGATCTAAATAGTGCCACAAAAGTACAACCCCACAACATACATAGACCGATAAAAACATTACCCTCCCTTGAGTCGCGCAGTCGGGTAAAAAAACCGGTGTATGATAGTGAAAAAAATATTTTTGATAACGAATTTTGAGTCGCGTAACTGTCATACGCGGTGATTGATAAAATGTCGATAAAGGTCGCGGATAAGTTATGTAAGTAAATAAATGTAGGATTGAGAAGAAAAGTTATTTATATAATATCCGTTCCACAAGAGGTTCTGTATATAAATCGCAATTTCATACGGAAAAGATATTAGTAGGGCGTGAATTACGTTTGTAAGTTTTATTTTAAGAGCGATATAAAACAATTCTATAACCTAGTAATATACGTCGTAAGTAGTTACAGAAGCTGTGAATGTTAAAATTGAGCCACAGAATTTCGTCATTTTTTTTTCAGGTGTAAAGCAATGAGAAATAAAGAATGAAAATCTTTTAGCCGAGAATTACACTTATATGTTTTTCTATCAGACTTTCATAAAGATTTACATAAGTTATTTCTCATTGCTTAACGCCTGATATAATTTATTGTCAATGCCTTTTTTTTGGCATTCACAGCTTTCGTAACTACTTACGACTTATCTGTTACGACTGTTACTAGGCTATAGTCTACGGAGTTGTTTTATATCATATAAGAGAGTAAAACTTAAAAGTGTAATTCTCGTCTTAGATCTATTCGTTAGAGGTCTGAGAGAGGAGACTTTATAATCAAGTACTTATTAAATAAATATTAATATTACTTTTTAAATACGAATACGTTAACTAATGATGCAGTCAGCATAATGGGAAAGGAACTCTACCTTTTTTTTCTTTTTTTAACTGACGAAAACGTGTTCAGGCTCTGACGTCTTCTATTAACTACGCAAATGGAGAGAGATTATTTAACATAATTAGCTAATATTTTAACTAACAATATATTAGTACTTAATTTGTATTGGAATTATAGAATAATAAGAGCGATGATAATAAAGAAGTAATGATAGGTACAAGAATCTACGCATTTTAAGATACGTAAAATAAAAAATTTTTACTCCTTTTACGAAAATTCTACGAATACCTATAAAATTTCGCACACGTATATTTCATATAGTGAAGGAGTGCAGAATGTTACTATTTTTTAAAAATTATGCATAAAAAATACAAAATATATGAATTATGCTACATAATATATAATATAATACACTCTACATGGGTTTGACACACACACACACATATATAGATTTTTTTTTATTTTTAGTCTGTGGTCAAATTGAGAATAGATTATCTGTGGTCAATCTCGTAATTGCTTGAAAGTTTAATGAACTACGTTGAATCTACATATATTATTACAGTAAAGTAAAGTAACAGCCTGTAAATGTCCTACTGGTGGACAAAAGCCTCCTCTCATATTATGGAGAAGGTAACATAATGGATGCTGATATGCAATACTGTGTCAAGCCACATGGACTCCATTTTGAGAAAATGGCGTCTAAAGATAAAATACGTATTCTTAATAAATTGGTTTAAAGACGTATATATCCATTATTCTTTGCTATTTTGATAAAAGATACATTGAATTAAGTGCAGATTAGTATAATAAAAACTTTTATCTACGAATAAGTTTTTCAGAGATATTCTTGGATATCTCAAAAAAATGTAAGACATTTCAATAGTCTATTCATTAAATTAAGTCCCTTTTTTCCGTGCTTACTTTGTTTAAATGACTTGAATTTTTTTTTAATAATGTTAAACATGTAATGAATTATCAGAATACATCAATATCTCCAAATTTGACTTTTTGTGGGTTGACACATTATTGCTTATCATCGTCCAATTATATTATTATTATTACATATTAATTACATACGTCTAGGTAGGCATTACGACTGGCGACTAGTATATAAAAATTTTATAACAGTTCCCTAGATTTGCAATTGGATTCATGGATTCCTGAATGTGATATGCTGTAAAATTTTTAATTTCGATAAAATAGAGTTTAAAATTTTGCTTAACCATACAAAACGTATCAAATACGTTTATACAAGAGAGTGTATTTCTTAAATAATGTTTGTATACACATAACATTTTTATCTTCTTCCACTCATATCTACAATTAATAATTTAATAAACTATAAAAGTGACACTTAACTATATTATCTATAAGTGGAACTATAGTGATTTATAGGTTAAAAGATTTAAGCCCTTTAAGTGGTGAAGCTTGCAACCGACGTTTCTACGATTAGGTACAACTGTATTATACATCCTATATTATAGGAAAGTATAGATCAATTAAATTAACACTATATAGATAAGTTTATTTAGTTATCTTGATATCTTTAAATCTTGTGTGATTTGCGCTCGTATGTACATGATGTGATACTCTGGATTTGCTATAAGGCCGCTAGAAGTCAGTGGCCAGGGTTGCAAAGTTTCTAGAGTGGTAAAATTTGGGGTGTTACAGATTTTTTAAAGATTTTCTATCAAAATTTATTCTCTCTCTAAGAAAAAATCGTTTTTCTTTATTTTTAAAAGAATGATTTTTCTACAACTAAATTTATATAGGTTATGATTAAGGTAATTACATTGGGCGCCATTTTTTACTGGTCCCCAGGGCGGCATTTTTACTGTGCTCCGGTCGTCACTTATGGTAAATTCGGCCCTGTTGACACTGTACTTTCTAATAGCAGTTAAACTTACCAGGTGTTCTTGTGAATCTAAACCATGTTGATATTAGACGCCCACAAAAAGTGTTTTTGTTACTATATGTGTCATGAGAATCAGTCTAGCCCTTTAGGAGTTCAATATCATGTTTAGGTATATATACAATCATATGTTTAGGACAGAAGATATATGTTAATATGATGAAGATATATGTATGTATATATAGATGCAACAAACCTTTATTTATAACCTAGAAAAGGAAACGACTTTAAAAGCAAATTACTAATATACAAAATACTAATTTCGTTTACTTGAATGACATACTAATTCTTTTGTCAGCAATCATATGAAACCAATCTAAATGAAATCCCCTTCGTATGAAAATAAGATATTTCAAAATCGGTTAAAAAATAGCGGAGTTCTGAGGTAACAAACGTTAAAAAAAATGGCTACCAAATGAGAATCTCCTCCTTGTTAAAGTCGGTTGAAAATATAGTTGATCTGTTTACAATGTTAATAATGATAACGATTTTTTAATGAAATTAGTGGACAAAAGAGCAAGCGTCTTACTTGATGTTGAGTGATCATTTCCGCCCATAGACATTTGCAGCACCAGAGGAGCTACAATTCTTTTAGTTAAAAAGGAACAAGGAGTGAGGGATAATAGGATGTAAGGAAAAGGAAGTGGGAGTAGGTTAGATTATACAAACTAAAGTAAATAAAATGATCTCAGGCCGTGGCCGTGGGTGCGTGAGATGGGGGTCCCGCGCATTCGTTTTCATAAGGCCCCGAGGAGGACGACAGCCGGGACGGGTAGCTCGTACTGCCGTACGCAACAGCGAGGGGTGCGGGGAGGGAAGGCCCCACTTTGCCCTCCTGAGACGAGTGTCGCACGGTAGATGATAATTTGTAAAATGCGCATCGTTGCAAGCTTGTCGCCAATATAATGACGAGCAAAAAGGTTACATCATAGTTTATAGAGTTGAAGTCATTGATATATTTAGTTAAGCGTTTTGTTTAAGTTAACATAATTAGATTAACTAACGTCATCTCGTTGCAGTATGTCAACAAAAAGGTTTTTGTGTTGTATAGGGTTTTTATTCTTAATAAATAAGCTTTAAAAAGTGTATAGAAAATTCAAGTGTCACTTAGCACTTATAGTACAATAATTTAGTGTTACTTTGAAAGTTTTTCAGGACTTTTAAAAATTGATGACCTTATAGATTTTGATATGCTCTTTCCGAATATCTACTTTGCCACCTCGTAACGTTTCTAGACGCGCCGCTATATTGGAAAAATGGCGCCCAAAAAGTGTTTTTTGACAATATCTCCTCTTCTACGAATTTTTCGGTGAAAATATTGTAATTACGTAATAAATTAAAATAAAGATAAATTTAAAAACTCTGGGACAACTTTCAAGGTAAAACTAGCAAATTACTGTACTATTACATGTGTGAGCAATTTGTATAATTAAAACACTACAAAAATGCCGATTCAACAGTTATTAAAATTTTAGCGTAATATTTATGATACATTTCCAGTAAATATAAGATTACTAGTATCTAATCTTTTCGTATAAATCTTAAAGTGTTCTAGAGGTCTTTTAGTGATCATTGAAATGTATATTTATTGATAATGTAACCAAAATAGCTTACTTACCTAAAATTACAGATAAATGTATACATTTTTGAGATGGAAACGTAAGGCCAGCTATATTAGAGACTATACGAAATTTTTTGATATGTTTTAATTTAAATTTACTGATTTTCAAAAAAAAAATTCAATTAACAAGAGCGTGCGCAATTTAAATAAATAACTAATTTTTTTGTGAGGTTTAAATTTCTCTATTGAAGTAATTCAGGTTAGAGTACAATTTTTTTTATGTTATCTGGAAATATAGAGCATACACAATACATGATGATTTTTTGCATAATAAATTTTACAGACGGTCATTAAGTTTCACTCTTTCACAGTATCAGAGATTTCTGCTCTGTAGATTAGATACAACGGTTGATACTCGATTCTGATGCGGATTACACTTGTATTGTTGGTGTCATTATTATTATTATTATTTAAATTTATTATTACTAAATTGTTATATTATCTAAGTAACAAATATAATAATTTTAAATATTTTGAAAATATCAGTTTACACTGTCATTGCGTGGCCACAAGGGGGACAGCTGAAAATCAGCATAGAACCTTATAGTCAAAGCGGTCTCCTTTTGTCAACACACAATACTTATTATTAATATTTATTTTTTTATAAATATATATTCTTTAATTTAATATTTATTTCATTGGTTTTTTTCTTGTATTTACTTTGCACTAAATTTTTCATTTCTGTTGTCTGTTTGTCAAATAAAGTTTTTCTTTCTGTCTTTCTAATTTTGTTACGTAAGTAGGTACGTAAATAAAATTCGATTTATACCTTCAGTTTAGGCGCGTAACGGGTTTGATATCTATACGAATATTATAGAGATATTAGTTTTGTTGTTTTGTAAGTTTGCATGTAGGTGGTAATCACTTAAACTTCTGATCCGATTTGAAAAGTTATTATTGCGTTAGATAACCCATTTATTGAGTAAGGCTATGTTACATCACGCTATATCCTATAGGAGCGAAGCAATAGGCTATAATAAGTACTATTGAAACCGCGACGGGCATGTAGTCTTCAACGTTTGTTTGTTGTCAGATACTATCTTCGTTCGTGACTTTGCTCGTGTTAAAGAAGATTTTTTTAAACTTTTTTTCTGTCTGGCCGGAACGACACGTTGCCTACCGAAAGATGTTGTAGTATGCTTGTTTTCTTTGCAGGAGTGTAAACAATATGTTGATAAAGTTTTATCGGAATCGGATGAACGACAGGACAGCGCATATAATGCGTAGAACCAAAGAAATATTAATTGTTATAATTATATTAGACGCGTAAAGGCGGACGAAAAGCTTGAAGCTTATGACATTCCTCCTTTACGTCACAAAATATATCACTACATTTTATAAATAAATAATTTTAGGGAAAGAAAATAAAACCAAAGCCGGCTTACGACACCCCAAATTATTTATTATTTCCTAATTGTGTAGTTTCTAAGTATCGCTGTAAAACTTCGGTGTTAAATTTTTAAGATAAGTTCTAGTTTCTAAAGATTATTGTTTTTAGAGGATAAAAAAATAATTATCAACTATCTATACAAATAAATAAAATTGAAGTGCCTCATTGTAATTTCAAATTAATAGCTTTTAACTAAATGTATACGAAAGTACATACGGTACTTACATCAAAATCACATTTTTTTTTAAATTTTTGTTTCTCGTCTATTCGTTGCAGCTAATCTCTGAAACGGCTGGACCGATATAGACGGGACATTCACTCACTAATAGCCAATGTTATATTGAGTAACTTTTATTTTTTAATTAATAAAAAAACGGTTTACGCAAAAGCAAAAACTGGAACCAATGAAACAGTGAATAATACCCGATACAAGTAGGGAAGGTAAACACAATATAAATACATTTCTTCCTCAAATTAACGCGGGCGAAGCCGCGGGGCACAGCTAGTTTATTCAATAAAACTGATACAGATTTTACGTTATTTCTGTATAAGAAAAGATCTCTTTGAGTAAATAAGAGTATTCTTTTTCTTATCTCATTTTCAGATAGATAAGATTTAGACAGAACATATATCAATGTTAGACAATCGAATTCTTTATCACATATGACAAGGATTAATTTATTAATAGAAATCGTTGTTGGCACCACATGACTTCCTATTATTTCGTCATTCCTATGCAGTGGTATCGCTTATTGTCAGCGCAGAGGAGATTCGTTTGTCCGCGGCGAACTTAAGTCTACGAGACGTCATAAAATAAAAACTTAAAAATGAACCGACTTTAACACGAGTTAATTACAAGTACACTAAAAATAAAAAATATAAAAACAAATATTTTCTACATTTTAAAGTCGTGCAAAGTAAAACAAAGAGAAATCGGTAATAAAAAGTACATAGAGTGGAACATAAAATCTCCTTTTTAAGTCGGTTCATAAAACATTGTCCGGGAGAATTATACGTGGTACTTTTAGTCCCTCGTGTCCGTCATGCATTTCGGTTCTAAGCGATCTATCTCGACGATCAAAAAGTAACCCAAGAATTGTTCCTCGGGTTATTGTTCTTGTATATTTACTAGCATCCGCCCGCGACTTCGTCCACGTGGAATAGTTGCTTTGGGCTAATAATGCGTTATTTAAGAACAAATTTGGTTCGCATAAAAGAGGTTATAAGCTCTCTCAATAGGAAAATATCCCCCGATTTTCAAACATTCTTCATTGGCGCTCCGCTCCTTTTTTTTTTTTTTTTTTGGTTATCTGGAGAACCCCTGCGATGGTCTTTCTTAGCACGGAAATGGAGAGGCCTCGGGATCGCTTGCGCATGCGCATCCGCTGCCCCTCCCGTGTGACGCTCCGCTCGTGGCTGGCGGAGCTCGTCTCGTCTAATATTGCCCTCCCCGCACCCCTCGCCTGTGCGTACGGCAGTTCGAGGCCATCCCGACTGCCGTCCTCCTCGTGGCCGTATGAAAACGGATGCGCGGGACCCCCATCTCACGCACCCACGGCCCGAGGGCGCGCCCTATTTATTCTGCCCCGGGCACTAGGGCTAGGAGGCCGGAAGGACGACGCCTCGGTCGTCCTCGTCGGGCGGGATCGGCCCTCTCCCGGGCCCGCCCTGCTATCTCCTTCTGGACCATGACGGTCTCACAGGAGACTACGGCCTCCCACGCTGATTCCCTGCGGAGCATCGCCGATACGACTGCTCACAGGGAGAGATCTCGCCCGATCTCCTGGACCAAGACCTGCCTTTCGGCGGCCCACGCGGGACACGCCGCCAGCGTATGCTGGGCAGTGTCTCGGTCCGCACCGCAATGGTGGCAAACTGCCGTCGCCTCGCGTCCGATCTTACACAGATATTCTCCAAAGGATCCGTGACCAGTAAACACCTGTGTAAGTCGGAAGGTGACTCGTCGCTTCCTCCTCATCCAGGCCTCGAAGGCCGGCAGGATCGCTGCCAGGACGCGTTTATGCGCGTACCGCTCCTCTCGGAGACGGGCGCACCACGTCGCGACAGCCCTTCGGTGCTCCTGCCGCTTCAGCGCTCCAAAAGCACTGGAGGGGAAGGACGCACTTCCGCCACTTTGACGAAGGAGGCGAATCCGGTCATAGAACCTCGCGTTCCTCTCCGCCAGAATGTCCAAGGGCGGAAAGCAAGCCAGCACAGTTGCCGCCTCAAAGGATATCGTGCGATATCCCCGCACTATGCGGATGGCCACTCTCCGCTGCAGACTCAGGATCTTCGTCTTGCAGCGGCGGACGCCCGACAGTCGGTGAGACCATACGGGCGCACCGTAGAGGGCCATCGATCGCACGACACCGGCGTAGAGACGGCGAACCTCTTCCCGCGGCCCCCCGAGATTAGGCAGCAGTCTGTGCATCGCACCCGCTACCTTCTCGATCCGGGGAGCCAGGAGCTTGAAGTGCTCTTCAAAGCTCCAGAACGAGGCCCAGGTATTTCATGTACCTGACCGGCTGGACGTTTGAGTCACCAACGGAATGGTCTGCGAAATGGGCGGCTCCGTGCCCCTCGGCCACTTGTGGAACCATAGCGCCTCGGTCTTATGCGGCGCTATCCGCAGGCCCAATTCGCAGATCTTCGCGACGACGCCCCTTTTGGTCTTAGCGTGATAATATATAACCTATAGCCTTCGTCGTTAAATGGGCTATCTAACACTGCAAGAATTTTTCAAATCGGACCAGTAGTTCCTGAGATTAGCGCTTTCAAGCAAACAATCAAACAAACAAACAAACTCTTCATCTTTATAATATTAGATAGATACGCATTATGATGTGAAAAATATATTTTATACACATTATTGTGTGTATTAATTTATTATTCATAATTTATACGAAAAAAAAAACTATTTTACTTTTCATAATCAAAAGTTCAAGAGCAGAAGGAAGCCGTACCATTTTAGTCCACAGATAACGAACACTATTAATTATTATTATTGTTATAATCAAATATGCAAAAATTCCAAACTTTATAATCTTTTAATGAACTTAAATCGGTATCAATTAATACAGCAATCCTGTAGGTGCATAGTCGAAATATTCGGACAGTTGTAAGACAATAGAGAACCAGTTTTGTTTTACGCACAGGCGGCCCCAAATTAGGCATCGTAAACTTGGCCCGTTTCTTCACCTCTGCAACGCTTACGTTACTTGAATGCTGTATAAGGATGCGTGTGGTTCTCAACAATATTGAGAAAGTGTTCCAAGAGATATTGTTGATTTATTTATATTTTGAAAAACGAAAGAAAACATTGACAAATAGAATAATATACATACAATTATACGTAAACAAAGTAAATTAAATAATAATAACCATGCAGGCGCACGTCGTCCATACCTGCAAAGTCAAGAAGGCGCTGGGCCTATACATAAAAATTTCAAATTTTTAATATTTACATTGGATTTCGTTTTAAAAACTTGCAGAAAAAGACTTGTTGATCGGACTAAACCATTTTTTCCTAATATCGCCACTACAAAAAAGGCGTATATAAGACAGTTGCACGGCGCGGTCGATTAGACTTGGCGCGGGTCTGTAACCATGTTTAATATTTAAACAACATTGACTCTATAATTTTTTTTTCGTTACCAGTATCGTGGATTCAAACGCTGAACTGCTAACGCGTTGATAAATTCATTTCTCGAAAAATGTAGCCATGGTTTTCTTCCCTTTGCTCTTGCCCAGACCTTGACTTTTAAAGAAAACCCTTATTTGACCTATATAAAAATGGCCTCGTTTTATAGTATTTTATTATTGGGCATAGGTTGCTTACATAATCGATTCAATAGTTTAGCTGTGAATGTGTAAAAAAAGTGAAACTACGAAGTCATACAAAATTCAAGTAGGCAAATACTAATGTAACTTGTATAGATATC
Source organism: Hypolimnas misippus (assembly GCA_037950945.1). Lineage (NCBI taxonomy): Eukaryota > Metazoa > Arthropoda > Insecta > Lepidoptera > Nymphalidae > Hypolimnas > Hypolimnas misippus. The sequence continues at coordinate 11,541,243 of JBBEEQ010000006.1, forward strand.
ATATAATATGCAAATGCATAAACAACTATTGTCATTTCTTTGAGGTTATACAAAATTTTGAAGACCATTTTCAGTTATACAAGATAAATAGATACACATATGTTTCGACGTCAGCATTATCTTAAAGACTAAGCTTTGAGAACCGCTGGAATAATTAAGCCGCTTGTAACAATATGCCTATGTCTAAATTCTTTTTGCCCGACTGTCCCAGTCCTGTGACAGTAATATTTTTCGTGTATATCTACTCGTATATGTACATATATATGACCAATTTAGTGGCATTTTCTATAACCTAAACGACTCAAGGATTTGATGGATGGATGATGTGTTAGATTCCTAATAATTTTTGTAGTAAAATCCAATTTTTATTTTTATAAAATGTTTACTTCTTGTCTTTAATACGAGTGTGTCGAGTGGTGGGAATTCACCAGCTGTTATAGTACTTATATTACTTGATTGTTGTTCGATATAAACATTTATAAAATTCACGTTTTTCTCTGTGACTCATGTATTTGCATATATTATAAAGTATACAAATATACTGTTTATACATATTCTTACAATAACTGACGGTCCTTAAAAGGTTACTTTTCCTTTGTATAACTGTAAAATAATGGAGAAATGAAAGTTCGTTGAGAAAAATATTATAGTGTTATTGACCTTTAAACTTTGAGAACTATGTCTCAATTTATGTTTTGTTCATAATAGTATAAACGCGAAACTGTGTGTTGGGTTCTTTATATGCAAACATTTTGGTCGATGAACGACTTAACTGGTATTATTCTTACAGATTAATTCCTACGCATTTATATTTTTGAAAGTTTTGTAATTAATTTAGGAATATTAATTATTTTTATCTGTTGGTTAGTAAATCAGGTAACTAGAAAATATTAAGGAAATTAAATCAAGAAATAAGGTATCGAAATATGAACTATATAAACCGATTTTTCGGAATCAGATACGTCGCATATCGATAAGATTCCTCACTCACATGTGTCAATTTCACTGATCTCAGCACCTGAGTTATCGAGGCATGCCCGCAAGTCGCGTGCCTTTAAAACAAGGTTATTGCGTTCTGCCGTGACAGTCGACTGCAACCTTCGTGCGGCAAACAACGCGGCGTGCTAACGGCCGACAGAATGACAAACTGACGCGCGAACTTCGTACCTGATAAAAGACCCAATAAAAAAATTAATGTTATATAAAGTACCCATTAAAAATATAGGCCAAAAATAATCGTATCAAGTGCAAGCCGCGAACGTTATTTTTTTTTTAATTTCATTGTTTCTTGTTTTTAATTTTGAACTGCAACAGTGAAAATGGGTTTGAAGCCTGAAGATGATAAAAGACCGAGCAAGTTGGCCATTATGGATGACATATCGGATAGGCCACGTAAGTTTTTTTTTAATTTTTAAATGTAAATCGTTGCGTATAAAGCGGGTAAATTTGAGAATTTTGCCGGTTATTTTTTTATTTTTAATAAGATCTTTCTTTAAGTATATTTTATATTTTAGAATCATTTTGAAATAAAGTTTTTATATAAAATAAAAGATAATTCATTAAATACGGAATATGTTAGATTTATCTAAGTACCGTCTATTTGAATAAATTAATTATTCATTGAGAAAAATTAAACAATTGTTAATTAAAGTATACAATCGTTCTTTTAATAACTATTATTCTCACAGTTATTTAAAGTGTGATCATAAAAAATAAACCTTAATTCAACAAACTAAAATTGAAAGTTATGGCTTATTCAAGTAGATACAATAATAACAATCCGTGGAAATTTAAAAACTACATTTTGATATCCGTTTCCGGTATTTTTTTATAACACTTACTTTACAAAAAATTATATACGAGTCCGATTTTTAACCGAATTCGGCAACTTTCACTTTCATCTACTAATTAAATGTTTTTGAAATATTTTATTCATATTTACCTACTTACATATTTTAATATAATATTAATCCTTAAGTATAAATATAAAAATCGTAATTTTTCAAAATTTTGTACCTACTTTATAACAGTTATACAAATTTATATGGCAACATTAAAAAAAATCTCAAAATGTCATTCAATTTCTTTAGTAACTGGTTTTCATTTGTTATGTATGTAGGTTAATTGTAATATATTATTTATTACTTATTATGTATGTAATTCGTAACCAATATTTTTATTAATATGGTATACGCTGATGGACATTCGTATATAATTCTAATCAGAACTTTCATACAAACGTTCATCCCTTATTTTAGCCCCTTAGAGATGAAATTACCAAAAATAATTTCTTAGTAGTTGCTTACAGTATAAAAGGTGTCAACTGAAAAAAAATCTAGTTTGTAGCCTCAACGATTTAGGCTCTGCGTTGATGAATCCGTCAGTCAGTCAGGACAAGTAATTATGTAGTGCGTATAGATTAGACACTTTGATTAAATAAAGTTTCTTCCACTACTAAGTACCTTTTCATCCGACAGCCAAAAGAGAATTGTGTTTTTTTGAACGTATGTATGTATTTCTTTAGCACGCTCTACAGCCTAAACCGTTTAACGTATTTTATGCAGGTGTCATTAAATTCGTTTCAATTGTGTGAGATACGATATATTTTTTTTTCGGAATTTTCGGAATTACCATAAGAACCGAAATTCTGTGTGAAATATCGATATCCTATACCACTTATCCGATTTCAAAACTTCATTCGCGAATGGAAAGTTACGTAATAGATGTATAATATTCGTTACACTTTCTTTAGGCGGTCGGGTGTTTTGATTTTTTTTATTACTTAAGTCTTCACGACATAACTTCGTGATGCAACGCCTGTCTTCAAGATCATAAATATGGGAAGACAAAAATAGCCCTAGTTAAAATTATCTGTTTTTCGATGTCCCTAGTTCTTAGTTTATGTTTTCAAGTGATCCAAAATATTTTTTGGTCTTTTAATCAAATATAAATTTATTATAAATATAAGTATGTAGGTACTATTATAATGTTTTAATTTATAAATAAAAGGTACTACTACAAAAATACTACCTACTACCGCTTACGCATTCATAGCATTATTCAGGTTAATAGATTTTTTAAAGGCTAAGAAATAATATTTAGATTAAATGTCGATAGTCGTATGTTAGCAATTGATCCGATACAGCTTCATATGATTATCATGTTACGGAGTCCTTAAGTCTCATATTACGGTTGTAGGCCTTAACAACCATATCCTCATTTTTAAAACACTAGCTGATGTCAACAACATTACAACATATAAAACGTTTTCGTTCGCGTTATGTTTGGTTTATCCATACAAACTTTGGACCAACATTTCATCCTCTGAAAGGTTGAATTTTAAAAAATCTTAAAAACCTACATCACATCGGCGTGCCAAATCTTGTGATTCGAGTTGGTAGATCAGTCAGTAAGTAACGGTTTCCTTTTATATATTCTGATTTAGGGGTTTATATAGATACATTTTTCCTAAAGGTCAGCAATGCGCCCGCAATTCCTTTAATTTTGCAAATATTCGCTGGCCACAGTAACCACTTAACATTATGTGGAACTGTGAAACATATCAACGGGACTCCAATAAAGATTTTAATAGATTTCATCAAGTTTGACAACTCAGTACTGAAACAGATATAATATAACAATAACGTCTAAATTTTACGAAGGTCATAAAAATATAAGAAATTTGCAATCAACAGGTCTTTGACTGCTCTTGACTCCAAAAGTATTATTTATTCAGTAATTCCATAATAACATTATAATGTGAAAGTAAATTAAAACGTGAAGGGGGTGAAAAGGATGGGGAATGAAAGTTCTTATACTGGATATAATAACTGGACATAATCTACACCACCTGCATGCATGGTTGGCTTCCTGTGGAGTGATCTTCCTCTTGATCCTGAGTGCTATAATTTGGGGGTTGTCAAACGTCAAGTGTATGGACACCTTTTCGTCAAAGGCCGGCAACACACTTGCAACGTCTGTGATGTTACGGATATCAGTGCGCATTAGCGACCTCTTAACATCAGACGGTATTATTAGCTCGTTTGCCCCCTTTTTGTAATAAAAAAAATCTAAAAGAAATAGCGTGAATGATATATACCTAGTCGAAAGTAAATAATGATTGTTTAATTCTTATAATAAATATCTTCAACGCTGGAGTTATTTCAATAAAGTAGCTAAAATTTTGTTATGCTCGTTTGTGAGAATCTAAAGTGTAGATTTTTCGTATGCAATTCTAAGTTCAAAAACAAAAAGTTCAGATTGCACTTTTTAAGGAATTAATTAAATAAATTCTTGACTAAAATAACTTTAACGTAGCGTTTTCTTATCTCTACTGTTTTAATTAGAGGTAAGGATTCCGTATCCCAATAGGAAAAAAAGACGGAATCCTTATAAGATCCTCTTGCCGGATTTTTTTTTTATATTAATGTGATTCGAATGGTGCAAATAATTTGCGATGTCTGGTTTTATTTACATAATAGTGCAATGCAGTCAAAATGTTTTGAATGTACGTTTGCAAGTGTTTAGCACGAACTCGATATGTGAACTAGTTTTTGCGATAATACCTTTGCTTAAGTGATTAGTTCAGCAAATAATATTGACGTGTTTCTATTTCATTCCGTTTTCAATTATTTTAGTATGTCATTGTTTTTTTAAATTGCAACTTTAGTTTTTTTTTTGCATTGACAGATAAGAGACAAATAGTTTGTAAATAAAAATTTTAGGTGATTTTTAGGTGAATAATTAGAATACTGAATTTTTACAAGCACTTTTCTTTAATCGTTAATCTTCCAAAAATAATGGATACATGCCTTTTATAGGCAATTTTCCTAGCTACAAATTTAACCAGTTTATCTATAACAGTGGCTGTTAACGAGATATTCTAAAAAAACCGTTAATGAAATATTCTGAAAAACTGACCATCGTCCTCGGGCTATAATTTTACGGCGCACCGGTCGATGGGGACTTTTTGGAATTTTTTAGACAACAAAAATAAGACTTATGCAACAATTCAGTATATGCCTTATTTTTCTCAAAGTCGATCTTTTTTCTTGTTTATTCCCTTATAATTTTAATCTAAAGTATATAGCTAACTGACTAGTCTATGTTTGTTATTGTAGCATGCTATAAAAGATTTGAGTAAATGTCTTAATAAGTACAGCTTACAAGGAATCATATTTTTTTTTCGATTTATTATTTTCCAGAAGGAAATGCAAAGGTAACATATGCATATATTTTAGTGTTTTAAGTGCAATTGTTTTGCAAGCATATACAATATTGTTGATGATGAAAAATTGATTGTATTTTTATAGACATAAGTTTTATAATTGAGTAATTGTCTGAGCTACTGTTTTTTATGAGAAAACAGTATTTCCCTTTTAAACGTTAAAAATATTTTTATGTTATTTTTTTAATGTCGTTATTTTCAAGAAATAATAAGTGAAGGTAAAAGAAATATAAACTATTTTTTGTTAACGATAATTTAATTTTATAGTAAAAAAAACTCACATTACTTTATATAATTAATTTTTAACTAATACATTTAATTGACTGACGTGAGTTTATCTAGTATAAAATAAAACAATTTTTACTAAAATAATATTAAGCTATATTGGCTTATATGTTTAGATGGTTGTCTTTGCCAAGTATTTGCTTTTTTAATAAATCAAAATTAGTCACCTTCATTAAACTACCATAAATAATAGCTTTAAGAAAATTATGATTCATGATGTTTTTTATAGCTTCAGTGAAAGAATATTTCATAAAACAAATAGCCGATAAAAGCGAATCGGTAATTATCGGTTTTTACGATTCGCAACGAATGTTATGAGCGGATCGTGTTGTGTTGCTGTTAATGTTATTTTCTAATTAAACATGCTATTTTTATCGGAAAATTGAGATTAATACTTATAAAATAATCTGTCCATGTAAAAATAATTTAGGTAAGTAAATACAAGAGTAGATGCATGTAAAAATTTAAGGAGATTAAATTAGCACCTTAATCTGTCTATGTATATATGTATATAAAATCACTTGTCGTGACTGATTCATCAACGCAGAGCCTAAACCGCCGGGGCTGCGAACTTGAAATTTTGGCAGTAGGTGCTTTTTAGGTTGTAGGCATTCACTAAGAAAGGGTTTTTCGATTATTCACCCCTAAGAGGGTGAAAAGGGATAAAAACGTTTGTATGCAAAATCTTTTTCCATGATCGTATTAACTTAAAACTGAATACACATACTTCTGGGTGATAATAATGAAATCTAAAATAGAAAACGGGGTGCTATTTTTCCACACTGGGGTGCGAGGGGGTAGGAAAATTTGTATGGAGAAATGTATTTTTTTGACCGATTATCCTTAAATTCAGCTCAATCATTACTTAGGGAGAATAATTAAGTATATGTTTGCCAGCATTTCAAAATCATCCCTTAAAGTGACCTAAGGGGGTATTAAATCCTGGAAAGGTTACAATTTCGCTGGTAGATTTATTTAGCTTTAATTCCAAAATACGCGGGCGTAGACGCGAGCAACTGCTAGTTTATTATAAGTATTTATTGCATTATTTAAGTTACTAAGGCAAAGCATAGACAATTCTGTTTTTTTAGGCTTTCAGCATTTGAATCTGTAATTATTTTAGTACACAGTAATTGTTTTGCCTCCAGTTGGTTAATCTTAACAACGCCATAAATTCATTCGTTATCAACTACTACGATCAATTGAAATTATAATATTGAAAATAAATGATAAAACACTACGTTACGTAAACTTTTGTACTGTTGAGGTATTTCAACATAATTGTCAGGTAAATGGAAACCTTTTCCATAATAGCGCACGTGAATAATTTAAAAAGTTGATTGTGAACTCTATGGTCTATAGCTTAGGGATGTCGTTTGGAAAAATGTCGCCTATCGTACGTTATATGAAATAAATTATGAAATTGTTTATGTTGCTATTCAAATTTGAACTTTATTTATTATATTTTACGGGATATAGTTAGAAAATTGTCGCCCGCCGTACGCTGAGATCGTTTTCACGTGCGCTCGACTTACGAAATCGAATAACAAAGTCTTATCAACGATATTAACAATTACATCGATTATTATTACGAAATGTCAACGTAGTATGAATTAGTTTATTTTTAAATATATGAAAATTCGTGTCAAGGATCGTTTAGTTTCACAAGTGAATTGAAAACAAATGGCGTGTGGTGGGTCAAGTCTGATTCCTTTGTTAATCCTTTGTTTATGGCCAGTTTTGATACACTTGTCTTTAATGTATTACTACCATTAGATATCGCGATAAGACCCGTCATATTAAATATGAATAGTACAAATCTAAAAATTTAAAATATATAATTAAAAAAAATCTCCGCTATGTAAACCACTTATGGTTGAGACAAGCTCGTCATCACTGACTTGTTGCCTCAAAGGTACTATTCATCATACTCAGTCGCAAGCTGGTTGCTAGGCCACGTCGTTAAAATCGGTCGGCGTTCTGGATGAAATATTAAAGATTATAAGATACTTATTGTTAAGTAATATCATTGCTCGGTCCCAAGATTTTAAACTTTTTACTGTTTCCCTTAAGCCTTAGTTTGGACCCAGCGGCGAATAGATTTCAGTTGCTCCCAAATGGATAATAGTTCATACGCGTCATCAATATATAGGACAGTTTATTATGAAGAGGTAAAATTTGTTTGTAAGTTGTAAATGTTGGTAGTATCTGAAACTACTGGTCCGATTTGAAATGTTATGTTTGCGTTGGATAGTCCGTTTATTGAGGAATTTTATAGGCTATATTACATCACGCTACAATTGATAGAAGCGAAACAGTAACTATAAACGCGAAACCGCTAGCGGCAGCTAGTAATAATAATTTTCGTGTCGCCATTATCCCGTAATGAAAATGATCTATTGTTTTTATTATTTGAATGCCTGACAATTGAACAGTTAAAATAAAATATTTATTATCTGTTTCAATAGAATAAGTGTTGTTTTTTTTCGTATTTATAATAAAAAGTCAAAATATTTTTATTCAAAATAGGAATTTACATTCTCTTTCTGAACGTCAAGAAAATGAATCTACCAACGGAAAAATATCAACCTCAGGCCTGAGAAGAAACCGATAATAATGACGGAAAAGCTAGTAATAAATGTTTTCATTTAACGGGATAGCTATAATTTTTTAATTATTATAAGTTGAGTGTATTTATACCTTGAATTTTATGATACCTAGTTAACTATTAGCAATAGAAGGGAAAAATTCCGAGAGATATCGTAGTAAAACTGTTTAAAACAAAAAATATAATAATGTATACGAATGTATGTCTATTTTTGTGGCTGTTACCCATGATGTCTTAGCAACCACTCGGATGATTTGACATAATCCCATGCTTAGTAATAAAGTAATTAAAATCAAAATCTGTGAAAAACGAGTTAGTTAAGGTAGTAATATAAAATTTAGTTTTATAATTCTTTTAGTTTTGGTTCATAATTGTTGATTTTCAAAATAAACATTTAGCGACATTGAAGTCCAAATAAATGACCAAATTCCCGAGCATAAAACGTTTTTTTGCGTTTTGTGCCTAAAAATGTGTTTTTTTTTTTTTAATATTACGCATGCAGATTGTGGTAATATAATTTCACTATTGATTTTTTCTCTAAAAGTATTCGTGTTTTATCTATTTTTCGTTATTTTTTTTTTAATAAAAATCGTCACAAATTAATGATTTCGAGGTAGGTTATCTAAATTATCGAGGTACGTATTTTAAGATCTGTAAGCATTAGCTCTGATTTACTTTACATGATTTTGTGTAAAAAATACCTGTGCTAACTTAGCCAATGTTGACACGCGCAAAAAATGAAGTATGTCTTGTCTTATTTATTCTAATTTGCTCTGTAAGCTAGATACAGCATGAGGCACAGAGTAAATAGTGAATCATTCGTATGTTTGTAATGGGCCTTTGTCAAAGGATAATAAGCTGACAGAAACACGCCCAGTCTATACAAATTACAACAACGGTACACGAGTTTCATGTCCGTAAATACGAGTAAGCGAGCAAATATTTCATGGCTTAAGTATTTTAGAATAATAACTAAGATTAAAAAAAAAATAAACCGACTTCAAAGGCAAAATACGCGATTTCATTTGCTTGGATAACATATGAATTACAGTTACTTTGATTTTAAAAACAAAAGAATTGAACTGATTTCATTAAAAGAATAGAATCTTTAAAATACGTTAAGAAATGACGGAGTTCTGAAATAACAAAAATAAAAAAAACGCTACGATTTGAGAACATCCTTCTTTTTTTAATCGATTGTATAGTTAATGTGCACATAAATTTTTAGGTATGTTCGGTTTATATTTACATTAACTATTTTTTTCTTATTCTCTAATCTGTTTGTTTTTCTAATCTGGTTCTATTTAGCCGTGTATTAGGTATTTATGAAAAAATATGAATAAAATTGTTTAAAATTATTAGAAATTCCTTTCGTTAGAGTTTTGAATTGGTAATTTTTATTTAAGTTTACGTTAATAATTTTTAAAGTTAAATTGTTCAAATTCTTGTTTATACTTTAGTTTATCTTGCTTTATGCTTTAGAGTATCATAGAATATAAATTTTCATCCCTTAATATGATTAAATAAAGAACGAAAATAATTGAATGGTTGATGGGATTGTCGGGAAAACCGGGCTAGGTACGGTTAATGTAGTATGAATTCAAAATATAAAGCGTCATGTAAGGTCATTAACTGGGTGTCGTGTCGAAGGGCTGTTAGTACGTTTACAATGTCAATAGCCTCTGATAAGCTTTAAGGCTTTCTATTTATTATCAAACGTCAAGAATTTGACGTATTTGATGAGATATAGTTATGACGTGATAATTGAGCCAATCATCGTGAAAGAAACTAACAGGGTTACTTATAACATTTTCCAACATTACAAGATTTCTCTTATATATTTGAAAATACTTTATTTCCACGCGGTCCACAACGTTAATACCATATCAAAGTCCACGCTACGATATCGCAGTTCATTTACATACATATTTACTTAACTGAATCATATTATGCATATAGAAACTGTTCGGAATGATTCAAACCGTTCCAGTCATCTGATTTTGTTGATAGGATGCGTTTACTTTCATAGTTATGCAATGTTTTGCTCTCGGCTGCGCGTGCGCAATGAACTCGTTCACGTGTAAATATTATTCACTGTTAGTGCGATGGGGTTTTGCACGTGTGCTTCGAATTACAATTGGTGATATGTTTTATGTTAATTATTAAAACAAAATTTAAAGGAATAAGTCAATTTTGAATAGGCTTAAAGTTATGTTAGTAATAAATAAGAACAAGTGATTTTAATAAACAAAATTACGTATTTTGCTTTGAAGTCGGTTCAACATTTTTCAGCCGACTTCCAAAAAGGAAGATATTCTCAATTCGCTGTGATTTTTTTTTCTTATTTATTTTGCTTTTCGTAAATTTCGTCCAGAATATCGGAGTTGCGATTTAACGTAGAATGTTGCTAGCGTTCTTGCCACCATTCCTCGAGGTCGTGTTTTTTACATTTAGCTTTAATTTGTAAATGTTTGGTTAATTAAGTTTATATATAAAATATTAAAATAAATGTTTGTTTGTTTGTATCTTATCTACTGTCATACCACTAATCCGATTGCAATAAACTTTGTCTATTTACTGTCTCCTCTTACGAGAAAGTTAAAGCCAATGTTATATTAAATTACCGTAGGATGCGCGTATCGTACTGGTCGAAGAGAAAAATTATGTCGATCGTCCGGTGTAACAAAATCTACATTGATGTAGCATACAAATCGCGAGCAAAAGCTAATCTTAATTAAAAAAATAATATTTGTTTTATAAAAATAAGCTGGCAAACGAGCAAGACACCCGGTGCCAAGTGAATCGCATGGTCACCTGCAGCATCAGAGCAGCCACAAATGCATTGCCAACTCAAAAAGGAACAAAGTACTAAAGGGATGTGAGAAAAGAAATTGGGAATGAGAAAGGCTTCCGGTTCTCTCACTCACCGTACGATCGGCGTAAAATAGCTATATTAGCTATTTTACGCCGATCGTCTTTGAGAATTAAGTACTGCCCCGATGGAGCCATCCCATATATCAGCTGTCGGTTGGCTACACCTAGCTTCTACCTCTTTTAAGATTTTTTACTTAATTATATGTTAAATATCGCGAACATGAATAAGTTGTAAAATAATTATTTCAGGTATTTCGAAGTTGCAAATTAACTTTATACACAACACTACACACGTTAACACGTATTTAGATTTATTAAATTAATTAAACAATAAAAATTTGTATTATTCAGACTTCCGTGGAATTATTTCAAATGCAATTAAAATAGTTATTATGTGGAAATATTTAATCCATTGTCTTTATGTACTTTATGTCCTGATTTAAACTATAAAAAAATCTACTTAGTGTAAATTATTAACATAAGCTATACTCAAGGAGCCCAATCCGTCTGTCATATAATAGGTAATTTATAGTGATAAATTTGGCTCTTAGACTTTTATAAAGATTTACATAAATTCAGTGACAACTTAAGTACTTAACTTTGCATCAGAAAGAATTTACTGCTAGTACTTTTATTTTTCACTAGCTGTCTCTTGCGGTTTCATTCGCTTTTGTGATTACTGCATCGCTTCTATGAGTCGAAGCGTAATATAGCATATAGCCTTCAACAATAAATAAACTATCTAACTCAAAAATATTTTTTCAATTCGAACCAGTAGTTCCTGATATTAGCGCGTTTAAACAAACTCTTCAGCTTTATAATATTAGTACTATAGATAACAACATATCTCGTAAGGTTACATAGGTAACTGTTACCAGGTTACAGAGTTGTTTTATGTCAATTACGAGAGTAAAACTTGCAAGTCTAAGTCTCGCCTTATATTTTGTTGACCAATATCAATTCTGTTACCATACTAAGTAAGACTCGAAATTGCGTGTTAATGGCTAAACCCGGCAGATTAAATAAGACCCCTTGACTATATGGATGCTGATAAGCAATAATGTGTCAATCCACAAAAACTCAAATTCGGAGATATTGATGTATTCTGATAATTCGTTACATGTTTAACATAATTCAAAAAAAACTTCAAGTCATTTATCAAAATGGGTACGGAAAAAAGTGTCTTATTTTATAATCAATGAACTATTGAAGTTCGACAGACGCGTTGGCGCAGTGATCACTGCAACTGACTAAAACGCTAACGGTCGCGGGTTCGATCCCCGCTCACAGCAAACGTGTGTATTGGCCATACAGATGTCGCGGTCTGGGTGTTTGTGTTAGTGTTGTGTGTATTTCCGGATCCCCGACACAAGGTCATGAAATCTTAATGGGGGCCGTTGAGTGTGATCCGTTATTTATTGAAGTGTGTTACAATTTTGAGATATTCAAGAATATCATATATCTGAAAAACTTATTAGTAGATAAAACTTTTTATTATACCTTTCATCAAAATAGTAAAGAAATATGGATATAAAGTCTTTAAACTAATTTAATAAGAATACGCATGTTATCTTAAGACACCAGCGTCCATATTTGCTTATCAGCGTCCATATTTGACTAAATAAAACTTAATGAAGTACATATCCTCGAAAATCTGCAAAAAATTGAGTTTTAACAGACAGACGCCGAGATAATTCCATTTGTATTCAATATTTCAACGCACGAAACACTAAAAATGGTTAAAATTATTATATTTTCAAATGATTCAATAATAATCAAGCAATAGTAACCTTGTATTTTTTTACAGCTGTTTGTTTGAATGCAGCCGCCCATCTCAATTATTCTTAATAACGAATCAGATAATCCAATATGAATACAGTTAATGGATTTTATTCATGTTTAACACTCAATGTTATACAGGCGTTATTTCGATCTATTTTATTTAAAGAGTGATATATTCGTTTAGTGAAAATATTTTGAATCGTTTCAAATCATTATTTTTTTTATGATGTAATTTGTGTCGATTTTTAGCTAAATTAGTTCCTGGCTTTACTCGAGATAGTGTAGATTTTGTTATGACGAGCGACTGAGTACTACTATATCACATTATCATGATAATTTACCACATCGGTCAACCCGTTTTTGAGTACTCGTTCAACAAACATATTTTAAAAAAATCTCTTTTGTCAGGCAAAGATGAAATTAAAAATTAAATAAGTCGATTATCTCCAAGTGACATCAATTCATCAAATTATTTTATTTAATTATTCATTTCTAGCAATGATATTATATAATTACCTACATATGTATATGTTACGTTTACAGTTTCATATTATTTGTCGTTAAAAATCTGTACCCATTTCGAACTTCGAAAAGCCCGTCAAATGTTTTGTTGACTGTCATGCTGAGTTGCTGGTTGCTAGGCAACATAGTCCAAAATGGTCGGCATTCTGGGCGCTAAAATGTATAAGCTTATAACATATCTATAAGTATAATATCACTGGTTTTTAGTAAAAAAATTGAACAAGCCAGTCAGTTACAAAGAACTCGTTTAGGAAGTGCACTTGACAGTTTCTCGTCAAACCGATACACTCTTAGATACGATATAATGTTTATGTCGCAATCGAATGACTGACATAATCGCATCCTTGATAGTTACACGGTCAAACCAGGAAGTGATTGTTTTTATCACGATAAGAAAATGTTATGAAATTTTTCTATTTTTATGTAGGATCGGGTTATATTTCTCGAGCGTATGGATGTATATTGTATATTTCTTTGGCACGCTCTACAGCCTTAACTGTTTGATGGATTTTATTGTATGAGGTCTTATTAAATTCGTCTCAGATTTGGGAGTGACATAGAGTATATTATTTTACGGAATTTCCATGCAAACGGGAATTACGTGGAAAATACCAATGTGAAATATCGCATATCCGATTTTAAAACTTCTTTAACCAATGGAATCTTACATAAAAGGTGTATAACATAAAGCTTTCTTTGTTGTAGTTCTAGATTAATTTTTTTTTAATATATCCGCCTAGTTGTTCCTTGTGATTTTATCGTTTCACTTAACTTCGATTTCTTCAAGTTTTATTTTCGCCACAAAATGCGTATGTCCTTCTTAAATGTTCAATATATACCAAATTTATGTTTGAAAAAGTTACAAAGAGACATAGACAGACATTATTCATTGTTACTTTTGCATTTACTATATTAATATGGATTTCAGTTGCCACTTCGTCTTTTTTACGAAAAAATTAGGATAAAGCCGATTTTTGTATGAACCTTTCTTTTAAGGTTCTGAATAAAAACCTAAAATCTCCGATCTATCTGAGTGCTGCTAATAATGTTATCCAAAGGTCACGAAAAAGGTCCTATTTCGAATGCCTAGAAAAAAAAATCGTAGTAGAGTTTCGCAAAAAGAATTTCTCGAATCAAATTGAAGGTCAGCGCATTTAAAGTAATTAGTAAGTAAGTAAAGAAATGGAGAAGGGGAATTTGGCTTCTAGCTCTCTCAGACACTAAACGCAGCTGTATTGACTATTTACGCCAATTTCGAGAATATTGCCCAGTTTGAGTCAGCCTATATACAAGCTACAGTCGCTAGCTACAGCTAGACTCTACCGTTATTATTAATATAGATAAATATAAATATATATATATTCGTTCATATGTTATTTAATTTCAACATACAATCGGTCTAGACTTTAGAAAGTCAGCCGTTTCTCACGACCTGTGACTTTATCCTAGCGGTACACGCAGACCTATTAAAACGTTCTTTTATGGAATCGATTCGATTCTTATTGTAGGGCTGCCAACATTACAATTTTTTTTTTATTTAGGACATATGTTTGTGATCTGTGTGACGTCTTAGTTCGGTGTCGAAAATATAGTTTAAAACCTTTGCCTTTTTCTTAGTCGGGATATATAAAAACAGGTGTAAAAAAACCTGTTTTTTTATGCTAGTTTTTTTTGTTATTCTGTTTGTAAATCTATTGTACATTTTCTAATTTATCCTTATTTTCAGTTCTTCATTATTATCATAGTTGAGTTTTAACAGCATCCGTTCTTTTTAAATTTAAATATCGATTGATAAAGTTAAAAGAAAACCAGATTTCGAAAACGTAATATGAATGTAGCAAAGCATTTATTGAGTGTAAATTATATTTGACTTTTTTATAAGCAATTCAGATTTTGAAGAAGATTAGATAAAAAAGCTTGTTTGTACGATTCTTATAGATTGTTTTTGCTTTGCAGATCTATCATGTGGTTTATAATTTAAGTAATAATATCGCGGATTCTCCTTCTCAGAAATGGTTCGTTGAGGGGCCGGATTTACAATAAGGCAACAGGTTCGAGGCCTCAACAAGGAGGGATACCACAGTAGAGTTATACAAAATATCGTATAATAATAATATATTAGACTCATAGTCCACATCTTTATTTTCCAACTCTTGTAATAAGAGTTGTCCCGTTGTTAGGAAACTCCAAACTACGTATACATACATCAGCCCCATAACACAAAATATGTTTCTTTAAAGCTATATAATACTGTCCATGAAATAAGTATAATAATTAGCAGGGCTATCTACTTGCATGTCGAGCTAGAGTTTCCTGACCTCCAAATCTCCTCCTCCCTCCCTCTGTTACATTCAACATAAATCTTTTCAAAGAATATTTTCTAGCAGGCAAGGACGTAACTATAGGGTGGCAGGGCTGGCAAAAAGCCACAGCCTATTAAGATATTTAAATAAAATGTACACAATATTATTAATAGTTTCGGGTAATTACTTAAGTGGTTCATTAAAATTAGGTTAGAACGTGACAATTTTTACTGGGAGGCCAGATGGTATAGTTAAGCCTCTGCTAGTAGATACAGATAAATTGCGCTTTTTTTCAGACTCTCTACATTACTAAATCCTTGATAATTAATTCTAACATTTAAATTGTGTGTATTTGTATTTATACCTGCCAGCATTTCCGCCTGCTATCTCATCAGACATTGAAAAAGGTTAGCTAAACTCAATTTTCATTGTAATTCTTGTTATGATTACAATAAAGTATAGTGTCGTGTGATAAGTCATTGAATATTAATGTCAAGGGACGATACACTTTACATAAGATTTTCCTGCAATTAGATATACCCGTTGCAATTTAATATTGAGATTTTCCTTCTTTAAATCTTATAATATTATGTATTTAAAGTGACAGCTAAATATTATATTAATACGAAAGTTACAGTGTGCGTGATGAATCTTTATAGTAAGAAAATATTGTACAAGTACAACGACAAGCTCATGAATTTTGGAAACCAGATTGTCGTCCAATTTGGACGACGTTGCTTAGCAACCAGTTCTGTTCTATTCTGTTCTTAACACCTGAAAGAAACGATATTATAAGTTTTGTTCTTTACACCTGAAAGAATTTACTGTCAGTGCTTTATTTTTGACACTCCACAGCATTTGTAGGTATTACCAGGTAACTGTTACCGGGTTATAGAGTTGTTTTATATTAATTACGAGTCTGAAAATTAAAAGTGTAATTCTCGCATTAAACGTAGAAAAATGTGAATTCGAAATAAGCTCTGATCAGTGCGACTACCAGCGATGTCGGTGTGTGGGTGCGACCTCTTACAGCGAATTTTACTAGACATTAACTGCTTTAACAAAAAATTTAAACATACGTTAAACGCGTGTCTATAAAATCCTGTACTACATTTGTAAAGTAACATATGCTTAAAACCTTTTTTAGCTGTCAACTATGACGTGTGATATTTTATTTTTTTTGTAATTTTACACGCAGTTTAGCAATTTTGACAACATTTTAAACCTTTAATTTTTAAACACTGTTTAGCTAGACACGTGTTGAACATGGTTTTATTTTATTTTTTGTAGTAAAGCAGTAAGTTTTTAGGTTTAACTTCTGAGAGTCTAGTGTGATTTTCCAGACTGTACGCAGTTCTTTTGCGTTTTAATACAGCGCCATCTATTGGGAAACGGTGGGCGAATTTTGCATATACTAAATCTGTATAGATACATACAACCGATGTAGATCATCTGTTCTTATGTCTTTTTGTGAATTTTCCTTTTTGTTACGCATACCAGGAAGTCACGTGGTGTGTATAGCACATTTTTTTTTATTATTTAATACACATTTTTGTCTACGTGATATATTCGATTGTCATCGTGACAACATAGATGTATGCTATCTTTTCGTCTTAGGTCTTATCTAAGAAGATAAATATGTATTACGTAAAAATAACATATGTAATAAATCATAGAAATTACATTTTTAAGTAGTGTGGAATTTACACTTTTTTTTGGTATCTTGATTTTTTTTTTCGAACTCAACAAAGAAATTTTTTTAGATGTCGAATAAAATTTTACAAATAAAATAATGCATTATGCATTAATCAAGAATGAAACTTATTGAAAAACAGTAAAATTAACAGATGAAAATATTAAGACATGAAAAAAGATTTAATTGAATTATTCAAAAAACAGTATGTTACCAGTAATACATTTATGTTATCATTAAACCGTATTTATACCTTAAAAAAAAAACGGAAAAACCCTTGGTATGTTGAATCATTGGGAATTGAATAAAAAATGGTAAAATCTTTTCTCATAGACAGTTAAAAAACAAAGGTATTGATAAACATAAGTAAGGCATTTGGCCATTTATGTGGGAACCCTATTAAATTATATAAACAGATGAAAGTTATATAATTTATATTTTATTAACGTTATTGTAAAGGTATTATAAGGATAAGTAATAAACAAACATTTTCTCAATAGTGGGCTTAAAAGATATAAACCTATTTATATTGTTATTATTATTCTAATCATTATATAATATACATTTAATATACCTAATTTATCATGTACTGTTCGTGCAGCACAAGTTTCTTGACTTTTCCCACTTGTATATAAAGTAACTTAATTTTGTTACATTTAGAAAAGAAAATTTAATTATTCCATTTGAACATTTTTTACAAAATAATTACTTTATTATATGTATAATTTCATTTCATTTGATAAACTCCATCAGTATTAATCTTTATTGTGGATTACTAATATAAATGTAAACATGTAGCATTAAAAGTGATTTTTTTAATTATTACCGTGCAATGACGTAAACTACAGGGTCTAGTTAAACTTTTTTATATAAAATGTATGAAATTCAACGATGGCACCGAAATTATAGTCATTATGTGAAAGCCAGTAGTACGTTATGTAGAACCTGTTCCCTACATTTTAGGGTCGTTCAACCCGATAATTTGCACATCGTCCTAAATTGAACGGCGTAAGGCCAACTTCTGTCTGAAGATATCATGTTACGTGTAATCTCGCAAAATATCGAGGTCGTGACTCTTTTTTGCAAGCCAGTGTTTTGATTTTGTCTTTTTTTTTGTGGTTAGGTTCTTATTTGCGTTACGAATTTTGCGTCAAAATTTCATAAAAAAAAAAATTAGCAACATTAAAAAAAATGATAAGTACGACCTAACGCACACTTATAATGCGTTTAGTAACGAG
The DNA here is from genome assembly GCA_037950945.1 of Hypolimnas misippus. NCBI lineage: Eukaryota > Metazoa > Arthropoda > Insecta > Lepidoptera > Nymphalidae > Hypolimnas > Hypolimnas misippus. The sequence goes on from JBBEEQ010000006.1 coordinate 11,559,775, forward strand.
AGATTTATGATATACGATTTTTTAATAATAATGTCGTATTGCTTATTTACGTTTGTGATATTAAGTTAACTTTTTGTCGGACGTCACGTTTAAAAACAAAGTTAAAAATAGGATCTTTACTCTACACTACACGGGATGTAAAAATTAAACATTTTCCTTCTATAGTAATTTCTTACGTTTTGGGTTTACGTCAACACTATTACCATTTTATGGCGGTTATTAATTATAAAGAACAAGTTTAACCGTAAAAAAGGTTCCAGAATGTTGATAAGAGCGAAAAAATAAATTATTTATCGATTATTTCATAAATAGTTTATTTTTATTACTTCGTCAGAGGTTTTTATTATGATTACGTAAATGTTTATTTATTGACAAGATCTTTGATACAATAATTTTATTTATGGATATTAAAATTAATTTTAAGGTCACTCACTCACTCATTACAAAATCTCAGAAACTACAAGTTCTAAGAGTTTCAAATTTGCATGGGGTTATTTTTAGGACGTTGGTGCTCACGAAGGTGCGATTTTGCAAAATTCGACCCCTAAGCAGTTAAAATGGGGGTTAGAAGTTTGTCTGAAAGTCTTATGTTAAGCGTGAGTGAAAAAGCTAATTACATCTCGATTTAAGATTATTACGCCTAATATCGATATTAACTAAAGCGTTTCAGAATGAGAAGAAAAACAGAAGCGAGAATTACATTTGTAAGTTTTACGCTCGTAATTGACATAACTCAACTCTGTATACTGGTAAAAGTTACGTAGGAAACCTTACGAAAGCTATGGCTGTCAAAATTACAGGCACTGACAATAAATTCTTCTAGGTGTAAAGCAATGACAAACTTATGTAAATCTTTATGTAAGAATGAGAGCAAAACTTACAAGCGTGGCCAGTTTGCTGGATTATATTTCAGAACATACATAGTGCCGCAAATACACACACACACACACAAACGACATAACAAAATAAGAGTACATTACGAATTCGGAAAAGACACACACCAATCCGGAAAAGTAACGTTTGTTTTAAAACTACGTTCATCAAGATTTCGCTTTCAGATAAATCTGTTACAGGTATGTATATAAAATTAAATTAAAATGTTTTGCGGTTATTTATAGTCTGTTTCGGGATTCCCATGTTACATTTTATTGCCATAAAATAACATGTTTCTTGTGGCTCCATCCGCGTACAACGTGTTGCTTCTTGTTAAACAAGATTTCTTTCCAAAAAAATAATAAGATATATTGCAAATGAGCATGTCAATTTATTAATCTTTCAAGTTGATACATAAAAACAAACTAAATTACAAGTAAGTATGTACAATTAATTGAAAAACTTCCAATAAATTATGTGTTTAAGTGTTTAACCAAAATAACTGCACTACACTACACTACACTACACTACACTACACTACACTACACTACACTACACTACACTACACTACACTACACTACACTACACTACACTACACTACACTACACTAAACTACACTACACTACACTACACTACACTACACTACACTACACTACACTACACTACACTTCACTACACTACACTACACTGGCCGATTTTATAATCGGAGAACTCAGCAAATAGGTGATTAAATTATCGACCGACAAAGAAAATTTTTTATTGCGAGAACGTTTATCATGAGAATGACATATGGACAATTCTTTTGTACTTCTCCTTCAGCCTATAAGCTAAAAAGTTTAAAAGTCGGGTTGACGAAGATTAGACTGCTTGATTGAAGAACTTGGTCGATTAAACAAAGTATACAGTGGCATATACATAGTAATAGCTCATAAACAATGGTTTTATGAATCATACGAGTATATTGCAACGTGAGTCGCTGATGTTTTGCAATTAAGCGAGGACGCTGCGAGGAAAGTTGAACAAAAGTGTCTATGTGTGCGATGTCTTGTTTTGTGTTGTTATAGAAAGTTGACACCTATGTGTTGCTTTGAGTATTTTTCGATGAGCAGCACTTTTGTTTTGTTACGTTTAGAAAAGGCATAGTAATGTTTGTTTACTGTTTTATATGCAGAAAGGAATAAAAAGATCTCTTGGGGTCTTCTTGCTACCGGCTCTAGGAAGTTACCATTTTCTTATAATATCGTGGTTGGTTTTACTTTTAAACTATAAATTCTAAAAAGTATGGGTTATGTTTAAAACCTTTAAACGATCAACACATATTCGAAAGTGTTTTGAATACAAATGCCTATATTTATAACTTCAAAACATAAACTTCCCTATTTAACACCTTAGGGAAATATTTAAAATCCTTCATATACTATTTAATAAAAGTAAATTTCCGTAATAAATGTAGGTATTAACAAGTGAAATATAACGTGGAAAAAAACACGTTTTGTGTCGTGATAATACTCCATTTGTAATGCCTAGGTTATAATGTGTCCTTCAAATGATACGTTACAAACGCATCCTCTATTACGAATGTTATGTTTTATTTTTTTTTACATTATAATGCCTAGTAGTTATAATAAATTGGTGCCGAAAATTGTACCTAAAAATATATATAACCTTTATTTACAACCTATTTATATTATTATAATAAATTGTTAGCGCATTTTTTTTCCGGTATTGCGATTCAAAGGGGAAAATTAGGAAGTATTTTTTTTACCATTCATACCATATTATAAACAGAAATTATATAAAAATTAAGATGACACAAATCTCGGTTGAATGGCGTACGTAAAATTTAAATAATTAAAATTTTAAATTGTCAGTGAAAATTCAGTTCGAGTAACGATAAAAAATAGCAAAAAAAAGGTAACGCGATCTTTTACAAAGACTATTTAAAAAAAATACCATAAATTATATTTACTATTTGAGATCAATTGCCGTAGCCAGTCGATAGGTGTCACGTTGGCATTTCTATCAGTACTCGAAAAAATATGGAACAAAAATTAAAAAAAAAAAAATTAAAAATAAACAAAAAATGCCTAAATACTGATTATTTGCTTATTTTTTCGCGAGGTTTGACACTTGTAAATTTTATTCTCGTAATTGGTGTAAGACAACTGTGTAACCTAGTAACAATTACCTAGGTAACCTTTTGTAAGTTGTTTCGGGTGCATAGGTAATAAACACTTTTTGAAATTCGTATGTAATCATAATCTGATAGCAAAATTTATAACTGTAATTCAAGCCTTTGAAAACGCTTACAAAAATATTTACAGATGTAAGAATTATTACAAGTGACGTTACTATTGTGTCTTATTAAAAAACAAACAGCGTTCAAGGAAAAATTTTAAATCGAAGAACAAAACAAGGTACTTCCTAAGTTCCTACAAAAGGGATATGAGTTAGGAGGTTTCTTTAATAACAGGACATTTTCCTGTTAGAAAACATGTTTCCTATTAAAATTATTATTCTAGAAGCTTCTCGAAAATTCGTCGAATCTATAGAGACCGGATTGACACTTTTATAAAAGCCTTTATATTATATGTGTATTGGTTACTATTGAGGTAACGGGTTTGATACCCGTTTGTAAGAAATATTTTGTTTACATTATCAATTTGTATATTATTATATAATTATTTGATTAATTGTATTGTTTGTGATTACCAAAATTGCTAGCAAATTGCAAAGAGCCGAGATGGCCTAGTGGTTAGAACACGTCGATCTCAACCGATGATCTTGGGTTCAAACCGCGGCTAGCACCGCTGATTTTTCAAGTGCTAAATTAGTGTTTAAATTCATTTCGAGCTCGGCGGTGAAGGAAAACATCGTGAGGAAATCTGCATGTGTTGGGAGAAATTCTGACACATGTTTATCCGCCAACCCGCAGGGGAGCAGCGTGGTGGATTAAGCTCTAACAACCTTCTCCTTAATAGGAGAGGAGGCCTTTGCCCAGTTGTGGGATATTTACAGGCTGTTACTTTTACCAAAATTGCTATTCGCTAGAAGTAAGAATTATAGGTTAAAGACCTAAATGTAAAGACTAGCACACAAGTATTAAAAAATAATTTTCACTAAGTGCCATTGACTCATATTGTTGCATATAATTTACATTGGTAAATGAGTTCTGAAAAACTCACCTACATACATATATTTAGAAAATTTTAAAAAACCGTGTTTAATTTTTTTTTTACTTCTTTTTCTTAACTCCTATTCAATTTATTTATTTTTTGTTTAATCTTTAACTGCGTGTGATTACGATACCGTCCTTCACGAAATGCGTGACAATTACTAAAGAAGGTCGTAATTGATGTTTGTCGCTAGTGAATCGTATAATCCGGTTTTGTGCTTTTATAAATACAAGTTGCCCATCGCGGTTTTATTCGCGTTTATGGTTACTTCTTGGCTTCTGAGTCGTAGCGTGATGTAATATAACCTATAACTTTCCTCAATAAAAGGGCTAACCAACGCAATCAAAACTTTTCTCTTTATATTATCTTATTAATGTAGATAAATATTTATACTAATATTATAAATCTGAAGAGTTTGTTTGTTTGGACGCGCCAATCTCAGGAGCTACTGGTTAGAATTGAAAAATTCTTTTTGTGTTAAATAGTTTATTTATCAAGGAAGGCTATATAACATCACGTTACAACTCATAGGATAAAAGCAGTAACCATAAACGGGAGTTATAACGCGAAGGCTAGCTAGTATCGGTATAATTTGTTTCTTTGTAAGTTTTTATGTAGGCGTTATATACTACGGTATTATGAAACTATTGATACGATTTGAAAAAATATTTTTAGTTCAGATAACCCGTTTAGTTATTTAGGTTTATTTAGGAGGGTAATAATGGTAAAAAAGAATGTTGTGAGATGTAATAAAGCCTATAGCTTTATTACATCACGGTACGTCCTCAGGAGCGAAGCAATAATCATAAGCGCGAGTACAACCACGAGAGATAAATAGTCAATGATAAGAATTTTGGACTTAGTTTATGATATATAAATAACTTTCTAAAATAATAACTATATTTTAATAGCAGTTAAGAATGTAATTTTTGTATCACACTGCTAAGAGAAAATATTTGCAGAACTTCGAATTTCACAAAATGCATGTTAAAAATCTAAATTTAAATCCTGCAATGTGACTAAATAGATACGAATCGTGATCGGACAATTATCACAAGTCCCACTTCTGCAGTTATTAGCGAGATGATGCGATGAAAGCCACAGACTTGTAATGCTTTAATGAATGCAGAGGCGCTGTTAAATCGTAGTAACAGATTGTAAAATCTTACCTATTTGCCATTTACAAGAGATGATTAGGAAGCTTGATATTTTTAGGGTTCCGTATGGTAAAAAGTTCCAAGGGGACCGTATTACTAACTGTTCGATATCTGTCCGTCCGTCCGTTTGTCCGCTTGTCTATTAGCAAACTCCTAAAGCAAAATACGCAGTTTAGTTTGCTTGGATGACTAATTCCAATTATTTTGATTAAAAACTAAATCAATGAAGCAATTTTGTTTTGTGAAAAGTCAATGGGGCGAAGTATACTTTCAAATAATAATAAAATTTTTAAATCGATAAAGAAATGACGGAGTTTTGAGGTAAAAATGAAAATGTTAATTTCTAATTTCAATAGAACAACACAATAAAAACCGGTCAAGTGCGAATGGGATTTGTAAACGAAAGGCTATTTATTACTTATTCTTATAGCGCCTCTCTTGTATTTTTTACAAAAGTATTTAAAATCTACATAGTGTTATATCTTCTACGATAGTACGGAATCTTTTGCGAGTGCGATTCGCACTTGACCAGTTTTATTTTATTGTAACAGCCTGCCGTGGGCTAACTCGTTTTCTGAGTTCGGACAGGTAGTCGTATGTGGTAGTGTGATCTTCCTCAATAAATGGGCCTTTTTTTCTGATATGTGTATTGCTGTTGGCCCTACTGGCCTTGACAGCGTCACCGGGGGGGGGGGGGCTGAGTACTGAGACTCGGCCTTGATATTGGGAGCCCCCGTTGGGGCTCAGAATGGACGTCCGTGTCTAAGGGTGTCTCCTAGTGAGATCGCACCTCGGCTTAGAACGTTGTCGGAGTGGGATAAATGAGCTACTTTTGCAAAAATATTCTCTAAAAGTCGGATTCAAATAAACAAACTGTTTAGTTAATATATATAATCAATTAATAATACTACTATTAAACAGCATAAATTGTATAAAATAAATTGAAAATAAGAATTGATTCGTTAAAATTTTACAAATCTCGTGCAAGTATAAAAAATATTCGATTTTAAAAAACTTTTACGGCAAAAAACAATGTTTATTTTTATCCGTCAAGTTTCGTGTTTGCTTTTTACTTCAATTATTTGGACAAAAGTGTTTTTTGTTGAACATGAACACTGACCGCCATTTTACTTTTCCATTCAATCGTTGATAGATATTTTCAGTTGATGTTGAATTGTACTTATTAAAAGTTAAATAATTAAGATTGTGAAGACAATTGTGATATTATGACTAATCATGATACTGGGATATAGTTGTAATGATTTTTTTTATATCATAGGATTGCCAACGGAACCCTTTTACTAAGCCTAAGGTCATACGTTGATTATTATATTTTTACGATGTACGTTTGAATGTTCACGACGTCGCAACACGATTACACGCAGGTATAACTTGCCTTTTATTGTATTTTTTTAAATATTTGTCGTGCTATGTTGTCGTTATTAATAATATTGGAGTTTTGCGTAAAATTTACTAACGTTAAACATTCGACGTATCAAACTTCAACAATTAGACGCACTTTTGTGCTCAATCTCACTCGTTGACGCTGATTCAATCTATATCAATATTATAAAAACGTAATTTATTTGTAAGTTTGTGTGTTCAGGGTAATCCCTGAAACTTGATCCGTTTTTTAAAAAATTCGTGCGTTGGATAGTTTTTGAGGGAGGCTAAATTACATCAAGCTATGGCTCATATGACAGAAGCGAGTGAAATCGCGAGGGGTAGCTAGTCTCATATATATCTATTTACTTTACCGCAATCGAGTAGTTACAAAAATACTTAAATATTTTTTTTTACTTTATAGTTTACAATAACGAATAATGGCGAATATGATGTGTTTATCGATTCGTTTTGCTCATTTATTCATAATAATTTGATATTAATATGTTTTCTGAGAAATTTACATAATTCTAATTTGTAATACTTTTTCTAAATAACTGAATAAATAAAGGTAATTTTAAGCTAAGGCTAAGCATGAGTATTATTTTCAAGGGGGTAATAAAAAAAGTCCCGCTGAATTTATTTTGATGTTTCTTCTATATCGATTGATTAAGATTTTGAAAACCGCGGTAGATTCATTTGCACTTTTAAAATGAGTGTAAATTTCCAATTTCATATAAAAATATTTTCTATCTCCGAATATTTACATCATTCTAATATTTAAATAACAAATAGCATTTAAATAACGAAAAACTCTATTGAAATTAGAATAATTAGTTTTTGCGATAATCGCGGATATAAAACTTACACATAAAATACAGAACCCCATTTTTTTAAAGACGATAAAAATCGTGTTTTATTAAGCAAAGAAGTGAGCCATCGTATGCATAACTATTATTTACTGTTCAACACAAGTGACACGACACATTTTAAACAAGCGAGTCAGTGCAAATATTTATAATAGCTAACGACTAAACGTTTGCTAATCGTTAGCTAGTTTTTATTTGTTTATAATGTTATGCGAAACATATAAGTTTCCCTCTCAGACTTTCATAAAGATTTCCAATTCAATTCAATTCTTTGGTTTATGGCTTTTAGTTGTGCCAGTTAGGCACATGTTATTTCGCCAATGTCACGTGGAATGGAGAAAACACGATGGAGATTGATCGGTGGGGTATAAAGATTTCCACATATTCAATTCAATTTAATTCAATTCTTTGGTTAATGGCTTTTAGTTGTGCCAATTAGACACATGTTATTTCGCCAATGTCACGTGGGAATTTCCATATGTTATTTCTCATTGCTTTACACCTGAATAAATCAACTGTCAGTGTCTTATTTTTGACAATCAAAGTTTTCGTAACTATAGTCTATGTTTCTTTACTCGTCTTATTTGGTAATAACACTCGAAACGAAAATCACGAATTTTCAAACATTATTTTACAAAATCATTTTTCATTATTATATTATTATATAATAAAATGATTCAGTTCAATCATTTATTCGTCATTTTATCGATTTGCCATCTGTACCTAATTATTACGTGTGGTTAGTACATTATTTGAAATAAAAATATTTTAAACGTATTTAAATCGCGTATATTAACTATTTTTATATAGTGCTCGAAACGTCGGGATGATAAAAATAGTTAATATACGCGATTCAAATTCGTTTAAAATAGTTTTATTTCAATGAATAATAATCGCGAAAATCTAAGACAACGATATCATATTTGGATGCTGATAAGCAATAATGTGTCAACCCACAAAAAGTCAGATTTTGAGATATTGATGTATTTTGATACTACGTCACCTATTTAACATTATTAAAAAAAAATTCAAGTCATCTAAACTAAATAAGTATGCAAAAAAGATTCTTAACTCAATGTTTCGAATTTCAAGTGCGTTCCATATTTTGCTATTTATAAAATTATCTCAAATATTTATAAACTTATTATTAGATAACATATTAAATAAATCTATCTGCTTTTGATTCATTATACATATTATCAAAATAGAAAAGAAAATATGAATATATACGTCTTCAAACTAATTTATTAAGAATAGGTTTGTCATCTTTAGACGCCATTTTCTCAAAACGAAGTCCGTGTGGCTTGACACAGTATTGCTTATCAGCGTCCATTTGTCTGTCAAATAAGACAAGTAAAGAAAAACAGACTATACATACGATGTATAACACATACTAGGTTTTGTTAGGAATATTTTATATATAAATATCATACGGACGCTGATAAGCAATACTGTGTCAAGCCACACGAACTTCATTTTGAGAAAATGGCGTCTAAAAATGTCAGTCCTCTTTTAATAAACTTATTTGAATAAGTATTTATCCATATTTTCTTTTCTTTTTTGATAAAAGGTATCATGAATTAAAAGCAGGTTGATATATTTAATATATTATGTCATAAAAAGTTTTTAAATATCTAAGATTATTGTATAAATTACAAAATAAGGAACGACCTGGAAATTCGAACCAATTAATTAATTTTTCTTTTCCGTATTTATTTAGTTTATATGACTTTATTCTTTATTGAATAATGTTAAATAGATGATGCATTATCAGAATACACCAATATCTCCGAATTTTACTTTTTGTGGGTTGACACATTATTGCTTATCAGCATCCATATATTCCTAACATAAATATGATATATAAAAGTTAATGATACTGTATTCTGTCTATAGTACCTCGTTGATTAGTTAGGTTAGTTACTATTATATGGATGCTGATAAACAATAATGCGTCAACCCACAAAAAGTCAAATTCGGAGATATTGATGTATTTTGATACTGTATTACCTATTCAACATTATTAAAAAAATCATTCATATAAACTAAATAAGTAGGGAATAAGTGATTTAATTAATTATTTCGGATTTCAAGAGCGCTCCATATTTTGCAATTTATACAATATATAAATATTTGAAAAACTTTTTATTAGCTTACATATTAAATATATCAATCCGCTTTTAATTCATTATACCTTTTATCCAAAATCAAAAGAAAAGATGGATATATTCTTCTTCAAAGAAATTTATTAAGGATAGGTTTGGCACCTTTAGACGCCATTTTCTCAAAATGAAGTTCATGTGGCTTGACACAGTATTGCTTATCAGCATCTAGACATCAGTAATACATACGCTCCCTCTCTCTACGACGGATCGCTTCTCTTCACTCTCATAAATATATTTATAATTAATAACCTCAGTGATCATTGAACAGGTCACAGAGTTGTTTTACATCGCTCCCGAGAGTAAAACTTACGAATGTATTTCTCGCCTTATACCTGTAAGGATTTTCAAGGAAAGAAGTCTGATAATTGACTTACAATAATAGTATTGTAAGGCGAAGATTATACTTGTAAGTTTAGCTATATTATTATGAGATTTATATACATTGTATATCATTACTTTTAGACCTGAAAGAATTTACAGTCAGTGACATATTAACTCGTAAGCTATACTTGCTTTCGTTAAATTACCAAAGTAACAGTTACCGTTAAGGTCATGGAGGTGCTTTATGTTAAAACTTACAAATATAATAATGCCAAAATTTATGCGGTTAATTGGATGTGTGGATAATTGTAAATCTTCAACTGAATTGATTTCGGTGAAATCTTAGAATAGTATAATTTATAGATCATAATAACGAAGGCAGTAATTCATTCAAATATTGGACCTCTGAGAAGGACACTACTTTGTGTCAAAAAAATGTGTCAAAAAAGTAAAACATTAAATTGGTGAAATTTATAAAGGACTAGCTGCACCTCGCGATTTCACTTGTCTTTACTTACTTGTTGACTGCTTCGCTCCTATAAGTCGTAGCGTGATGCAATATATTCTAAAACTTTCAATAAACGTGCTCTTCAAAGCAAAAATAATCTTTTAAATCGAATCACAAGTTTTGGAGACTACTCCCCACATACAAACTTACAAATTCTACCTCCTTTTAATATTTGTATAGATGAAAGTTTCTATCTACACAAAGTCGTGTGATTCATCTAACTAAACATATTTTTCGATTCTTTTGTGTGCAGTATTTGTATTGAGGCTAGTATTTATATTGCGCTACTGTAATCGTCATTAGCTTGCTACAGTACTGACTACTAAGTGATTGTAGCGTGGGTAATAGTTCGGTTAATCGAGTTACCTTTTGCGCGGAAGATTCTGTCCATTACCTACTATTAGTGTTAGAAGTACTGCAGGGTTATTTCTTTATATATAGCAGTTGCTTGTATTTAACAGATGTAATTCAAAAAAATTTAATATCTAGATTACAAGCGTCTAGTTTTAAAAATAACATAATTTTCATACAAACTTGCATCATCCTGTTTCAATTCCTTATGGCCCTTTTTCGTATTTAAAATACCCTATCTCCTTTCTTAAGCTCTTGACTATTTCTGAGCAAAATTTCATTTAAATCGCATCGAGTTATTTTCGCATTTGTAACATTATTAAGGATTTCTACGTGTCTGGACTGATATTAATAAAAAAAGTTGTTCTGCTATTGGATAGGACAATATTGGTAGGTTCGGTAGTTGTTAGGTTCTAGGCGAGTTTTCAATATTTCTGTAAGGTATTTGCCGTCTATATATTAATTAACGTAAAAAATTACATTATTAAATTTTTTTTTATAAAAGCGATATAAGCCGAGCGTTGATAAACATAACATTGTTATGTTATTACTTCTAAATAAATCTGAGATATTTGAGAAAGTAAAAGTATATACAAGTTTTTCGTTACTCACATAAATTTAAACGCATTTTATAAATAGAGTCAAAATTAACTAACTATGTGTAATGCTCCAGAAAAGTGTCAACCAAATCAAATAATGCGTCATCTATTTAATATTATACAAAAAAATTCAAATCATTTAAACTAAATAAGAACGGAAAAACTTTCTTAATTGCATGTTTCGAATTTCAAATCCGATCCATATTTTGCAATTTATGAAATAATCTCAAATATGTGAAAAAACCTTTTTATTAGATAACATTAAATATATTAATCTGCCTTTAATTCATTAAACCGCTTATGAAAAAAGAAAAGAAAAGACGGATATACTTCTTCAAACAAATTTATTAAGAATAGGTTTGACATCTTTAAAGGCCATTTTCTCAAAATGAAGTCCGCGTGGCTTGACATAGTAGTGCTCATCAGCGTCCATATGTCAAATAACACAAACTTGTTTTTATGTTTGTTATATGTTACTGAAAAAAAACATACACAACGGGATAGATAATACAATAAAAACGAAATATAGGCCAGCCCTACACATGATTTCTTGTCTAATTTAGTACAAGAAGGTCCAAAGGAATCTTCCCACTGAGGTCACGCACTCTAACAAAGGATCTAGACCGACCACTTAATCTGAATCACCTAATCGACGTCCTGTGGATGTTAAAATTGCTGAATAATACACAACACTTACACAATGTGACTGATTCAACAATGTATGCAAATAATCTACCTTTTGAAAGAGCTGACATCACGAAAAACCATAGATATTTCTTACTTTTTTTTTTTAACGGCAAAGAATATGAATTAATTATGATGTACGAATATGTGTTTAGATGAAGTAAGAACTATTTTTTTTTATTTTATCTATTTTTTGGTTTATGACGTAATTATGATAAAATAATAAACGTAATAGTCCGGGTTCCCTGGCCTATTTTTTCACTTGATTAGTAACAAGCTAATTTTCCGTGAGTAGCTTCGTTTCAATGAGACGCCCAACTTTTTCCTGTGCGAAAATTCTCGATTGTGGTAGGTGACAGGGGTAGCAGGAATAAAAGATGTTGACTTGATGATTCTAACAAATTTATTACTAACTGGATTTTTTTTTGTAAAATCTAAAGATAATTATCTAAATTATTCGAAAAAAATTTTGTCCTACAAAATATATGGTTTCATCAAAATGTCCCCCTCCTTCCAACATGTATCGAAAACAAGGTCATCAAAAATGATTGCTAACCAGCTGATTTTTTTTTTTTACTTAGGTAATATTTATATAATCTAACAGTTATATTGTCCTACAAATTGCATGGTACGTTATCCCGGTCCTACGCTCGAAAAGAGTAATACAGATCCATGATATTAAAATAATTACTATCAAGCCAAATCTTCGTGAATAGCATCGTTTCTATGAGACGCCCAACTTTTTCCTATGGAAAATTCTCGATTGTGGTAGGTAACAGGGGTACCAGAGATAAAAGATGTTGATTTGATGATTCTCAAAAATTTATGAGTAACTGGATTTTTTTCCGTTAAATCTAATAATAATAATCTACATTATTCAAAAAAAATTTTGTCCTACAAAATGTATGGTTTGATCGAAGAGTCCTCCTTCTTTCAACCTGTATCGATAACGAGGTCATCAAAAATGATTGCTAACCAGCTGATTTTTATTTTTTTACTTACTTAATAATTATATAATGTAACAGTTACATTGTCCTACAATTTGCGTGGTACGTTATCCTGGTCCTCCAATTGAATCTATATTTAAAATTCATGAAATTAACCAACAAGCAATTTATTATCTGTATTTCGTTACTACAGCGGTAGTCATGCGCAGAGCATACATATTTTTCTACCAATTTTTATAAAAAATAAAGTTTTTTAAATTTTAAAAAACATGTTATCACTGTATTTTTACCCTAACATTTATATTCTTGGGAATTTGAAGTTATTCAATAGTCGAAACTCGCAAAAAAATGGGATATAATTCCTTATTGGTTGAAACGCGAACCCTCTTCATTTATTATTGACCAATTTTGAAAATAAAAATTAGAAAAGATGGTAGACCTTGCAGGCCGTCCCTGTAACTTCCCGCTATTCCCATACCTAAGAGCTTGGATTTCGTTTATTACCCTGTTTTTGAGCTCTGCGAGCTCAAAACTATAAATAGTACATTATTTTGACCTCTCCGTGCTCAATACAAGAGCTGCTCTATGCTTTTTGAGCTCTTCGAGCTCAACAGTCTGATAACAGTTTCATAAAGTACAATTTATGTAAATTTAAATTGCCATAACTTTTTAATGAATCAACCGATTTTCACTCGATTGGTGGCCATCGATGTTATTTTTCAAGTCCTGTGGAAGACTCAAAAACACCTATTGATCATATGAAAAATTTCGAAATAATTTGAAAAAAATGAATTTTTTAGATTTCTTTCGTTCACGATAACTCACAAACGAATCAACCGATTTTGATTTGGTTTGCGGCAATCGACGTGGTTTTACAAGGTTGAGAGCTGATTAGTTGTTGGAATTGATTGGTTAAGCTATTTAAAAGTTAGTTTGAAAAAAACCACATTTGAAAAATTAATTTTTTTAGTTTTTTTTTTGAGATTTCTCAAAATCTACAGAATGAAATTGGTCCAAATCATGGAAATTCATTCGCATGCGTAACATACTTTTTAAATTTCTAGAGTTACAAATAGGAAAACGAAAAAATGGCAATTATTGTAGGACTAGTAATAGATACCTGTTTTTTTGTAGGACATTGTTTCATTTGGGCAGAGAACACACTAATCTATTATGTAATATTTTTGTCCTACAGTTAGTAATGAAAAAGATGGTCTTGTGGTATTAACCATTTCGGAGTGTAGGACCGGGATAACGTACCATGCAATTTGTAGGACAATATAACTGTTAGATTATATAAATATTAACGAAGTAAAAAAAAATAAATCAACTGGTTAGCAATCATTTTTGATGACCTTGTAATCAATACATGTTGGAAGGAGGGGGACATTTTGATGAAACCATACATTTTGTAGGACAAAAATGTTTTCGAATAATTTAGATTATTATCATTAGATTTTACAAAAAAAAATCCAGTTAGTAATAAATTTGTGAGAATCATCAAGTCGACATCTTTTATTCCTGCTACCCCTGTTACGTACCACAATTGAGAATTTTCGCACAGGAAAAAGTTGGGCGTCTCATTGAAACGAAACTACTCACGGAAAATTAGCTTGTTACTAATCAAGTGAAAAAATAGGCCAGGGAACCCGGACTATAAATCATTTTGACATAAATAAGACTAATAGTCTTAAGGAAAATGTCACGAAAACAATACATATATTTTTTTACTTCTAGATTAATAACAAAAAAGTAATTAATATTAATTTAACATAAATTATTATAATTTTAACACCATGTCAAGATGATAAAGAATAAAAGCTTATCTTTATTTCAATAAAATCTACTGCAGGATGAATAATATTACGTTTATTTACGTGTACTAAAGTAAATGAAATTATTTCAATATTAACATAACATTTCACCTATTTGCAGATCTCTTAACTACATTATACAATTCGTAAGACAGATGTTTTTCGATTTTTCTTTAATCATGCTACCGTAATCATTCCGTATAATGCCTAATAATAGTATCAAAAATATGTGGGTTTACAATAATGTAAATTTTTCTTTTTTTACAGGTAAGTTGACAATGATTCTGGCGAATTTGCAGATTGTATGGTGTTTCTGGTAGGCATTTAATAAAGCAACGTAAATAAATAAAACGTTGTTACAATAAACTACGAGATATCAAAAATGGAAATCATTTTTGACATAATTAATGCACAATAATGTAAATTAATGACAGAATGTAGAAGCGTTAGCCATACAGCTATAGGTATTGGCGCAATAACAGATTTGCTGCCAGTAGGCTATTAAAATTCTACCGACTCCTACAATTCACTTCCCTAGTTCACAATCATATTCAGATAAAACATATCATTCGTTCGCTAACAAAAGTAATTAGACAAATTGTAAAAAAATATATCTGGTGAAACACATTCACACAATTTTGAGTGGGCATTTCTGTGAGACATAAAAACGGTCCCCACAGCCGCCTCCAAAATCTGCTGCCTTAGGCTGAAGCTTACTCAGCCTACTGCCAAAGCTAATAACATCTCAAATTAATATGTTATAAATAATAATATATCTACTAACTAACATATATCTAGTGACTAAAATTATAAATTTTAAAATCACTCTCTCTGTAACCTTTTTACGAACCAATTTTTAAGAATTTTAGCATGAGTATAGATTTAAACAAAGGGCATTATCTGCTTATTATGACGAAAACAACTTGAAGGAACTGAAATAGGGTACGAAAGTTTGTATGGAGATTTCATTGTAATTATTCAAACATAGTCCTATAACTAATATAGTATAATTCGACGTCGAGTCAGCTGCCATTAAGACAAACCAAGCAAGCTGGATTGTATTTCGGAGCGACCTATATACCCATATCTTATTTCAAATTATTGTTACTGTCCAATACCTATCTAGTCCAATATCTAAAGCAAATGCACTATATACATAATTCGATTTGACAGTCAAGTTGACGCAGTGGTCACTGCAACTGACTGAAACGTTAACAGTCGCGGGTTTAGTAGTGTAGTTTGTACCCCTGACACAAGATCATGAGATCCGTGATACTGTGTCGGGGGTACAAGCTTCCATGAATTAGGGTTGAGTAAAAAAATTACTATATAATTACTGAAAAAGAAAACTATTCTTAAAAAAACTTCAATTTCTAAAACAAATATATGAAAAATTTCCTTATCTCTCCATTCTTGCTTGAATACCCACTTGTATGAAACAGTCGTTGTACTTGAATTATATTTAAACAAAAATATCTTAGCGTGTCATGATTTATTCTGACTAATAGCTTAATTTTTACTTCCTTTTGTGATAAGATTTTTCCATAATTTTTCACGGTTCCGAAGGTTTCTTTTGAAATCATTTTATTGTTTGACGTACATAGATATGAATTATGTATGTTTTTCTTTGGTTTATTTCAATGTTAATATGTTATCTTATAATTTGTTTAAATATTAGTTACTAAAATAGATTCTTAGTTTTTTATCATAGTATTTATTTCATACTAGCTACCCGCCCCGACTTTCCACGGGTGCTGGAAATTCTCGGCTTTTCTCTATATACATGTATTATACATATGAATCTTCCCCTTGAATTATTCTGTTTATTGATGACTAGGTGCCCGTCGCGATTTCACTCGCGGTTATTCGTTCTTGTGAGTCATAGCTTGATGTAATTTAACCTACAATCTTCCTCAGTAAACAGGCTATCTAATGCAAAAAAAAATTTCAAGCCGATCAGTAATTTTAGAAAATACCCCCTACATAATACCTTACAAACGAATGATACCTTTTTGCAATATTAGTACAAAAACTGCATTAAAATCCGTTTCATAATTTAAAAGATCTAAGCGCACAAACAGCGGAAAGCGATTTTATTTTCTACTATATAAAGAAAACACTTCAATTGTATTTTTCATACGGAAATACATAAGGAGGTACCATTACGTTATCTATTCTTTGCTCCTATGAGTCGTAGCGTGTTGTAATGTAGCGTATAACCTTCTTCAATAAACATTCTATGTCCAACGCAAAAAAAAAAATTCAAATTGGATTAAGTACTATCAGACATTACCGTCTACATACAAACTTATAAACTAAATTTACCTCTTTATAACATTAGCATAGATTTACAGATTTTTTAAAGGTAGAGCTTTTTTACCTTAAGTATATTTTTTTGAAAATACTTTAATATTTTAGCCTATTTGTTTTCAGGAATCAAAAATGTATCTGTTTTTATTCTACTTCAACGTACAAACAGTATCGTAGACGTTTTCTTTTTTATGAGTTTGAATAGATTTTTTAAATATTATTTTACAAAAGCTGAGTTTTATTTGTGACATTAAAAATTTGCATTATTGAATAATTTACATACTTACTTTATAAAAAAAAAATTACATTATTGTTTATTCAATTGACAATTTTAACAATACAAATAAAAATAGATTTAACAAACGAGTATAATAAATAAGCAAACACGCAAAAAGTGCAACATTTCGTGTAACATAAAAAGTTTACGGATCGAACAACTTTTTCTGAGGCTCTGTCTAGGTTAGTTGTTTTTTAACCAAAGTAGTCGCAGAAAAGTGACAGTAAAAAAATTATTGACAACCTTAACGGATATAGCTAATGACGTATTTATCATAAAATTATAATTTATGCGTATGAAGACGCATAGAAAACACCTATTTATAATAAAATACGAATTGATAAATGTCGTTAAGCCCTTTTTAAAATAATATATTTATATGTAAGAGTTTTTTTTTTCATTTTCGTTTACGCAAAGATTCATTGTTAAACATTATAGATTTGTTTATATTTTATCATTATTTGTAGATCTACAGATTACCAGGCACGGAAATACAATGTAAAATTTATTTATAAATGAAACGTATTAATCTAGATAACAAAAAGTGTATAAAGAAATTTAAGTGTTCTTTTTGCGTGAACGTGTTTAAAGGTTAATCCTAAAGTTGATTTTTCATCGGTATATAGCGCTATATAGCGCTCACTTGGCTGCTTCTATCAACTGTAGACCGATGATCGAAATTTAAAAATAATTTGGTTTATTGTGTGTAACGAAATTCTTATAAAATATATTTAATATCCCATCTGAGTGTCCCTTTCGTTTATTCAGACTTTAATGTAATTATTTTTTCATAGATTATAAATTACCGAATTAAGTAAAACTAAATCTTAATTACTAAATTTGCTAACTCGTTCCATGCAGATTTTGAATTCGATCACTACGTATAATATTAAGCTTGTGATGTGTATTGGCAAGTAGCCTGGTCTTTCGCCCGAGTCATTATTAGTTAAATACGTTGTACACCCCTTCATAAGCATGTAGGCAAAACATTATTTTGTATTTAATTTTGCTTGGCAAAGGACATATCTACTTTTTGATTTAAAACGTGGTAAAAGACGTGAAATTTTATTACATTTATCTGTAATACAATATTAATTATTGTCAAAATAAGTAGCATAATTATTTTCAATATTGCATAAAATAAATCAGTACATTATTTTTTACGGATGAAAAGATCGTTTCGCACGATAATAATTCAATTTTGTATTGTATATAACTGCAGAAGACCGGTGAAGACCCGGCTGTGACATTTACAAACTGTTATAAATTAAAAAAAAACTGCCGTATGAGAACCGTGTTTAACCTATTGAAGGCCCTGAGGACATGAGGATAATGAGGCTCCTATGACTTTGACTGACTGACAGGTGACTATTTTTTAAAATTAAATAGGAAAGAGTAAATATCAACCGTAGATTATATCAACTTTTTTTATTTCTTTACTGTCAATATGTAATAGATAAGATAGAGGTAATCTTTTAATTTTAGGAGAGGCAAATCATGAATCACTTCTATGTAATCTGGTAGGATCTATGGGGCCCCCATCGACCGCGGGGCCTGAAGCATTTGCCCAGAATGCCCAGTGTGAAAGAGATCTCTGATCCGTATACCTAATCCGTTTTAATCTCAAAAATTAAGCAAATTAAATTAACTAAATTATTAAATATAAATAGTATAATATTGTTATCTTTATATTGGTCTAGATTTCTAATAAACGATGTATTTTTTGCTTCACGTCTGACTTATTTGGTTGATGACTTTTTAGGCGAAATTCGAAGGTTGTTCTATAAACAATTGCGTGCTACGATCGCATGACAAAGAATTTGGCTTAATATGATGTAAAACGAATGGCATTAGGAACAATGACTCGTAATTAGTAAAGTATTAGAATGAATGGATGAGTTACTTCTGTGTAAATTATATATTAATTTCAACCGTCTTCAAAAAAGGAGGAGGATCTGAATTCGTAGTACAAGTTTTTTTAATGTTCGATATCTCATAACTCGGAAATTTCTTAACTGACTTTAATTTTTTTTTTAATTCGAAAGGGTATACTTACTTTCAGAATAGTTCTGTATAATTATCTTAACTTTTGAAGAAGAATCGATTAAAGAAGGTAATTTAATTAAATTCTAAAGTAAAAACGTTGATAAGACAAGGCAAAGACTTAAAAAATGTTTTTTTCGCAGTTTTGCTTCATATAAATGGATTTACTTACATAAGTTGTTTAACATTGCTTTCCACCTGAAACAATTTACTGTCAGAGTTTATTTTTGACAGCCACAGCTTTCGTAAGGTTACCAGATTACACAGTTGTTATTTATCAATTACGAAAGTAAAACTTACAAATGTAATTCTCGCCTTACGTCGTAGGGCCATATCATTTCCAGTATTTTAATACTTATAACTAACACTATCAAAAAATCAATCATATTTAATTACATAAAAATTTCCATAACATAAGATTTCATGGTTTTTCTTAAAAAACAAATAAATATAACAAACATTTGCGTCAATAAAAACCGGATTTTATTTGATTTGCATAATCATAAAGATTATTCAAAGCATAATTGCTTAAATACATATCACTCTGATACTTGAAAATTTTGTTCGTTTGTTTATTCGGAATTCACATTAATGAGCCGATTTGCATGGAACTTTCATAATAAGTTGTTTTAAACATTACGAAAGGAAGAAACCTGTATACTAATTCCAAAGTGCTCGTGAGAGCCTACTTGAATAAAGTATATTTTGACTTGACTATGTTTATATATTCTATAAAATACTAATATTAGCTCCGGCTTCACTCGTATTAATATAATGATGTTAATCTTATTATTGAAATAAAGACAAAACTGCGTTTCTCTGAAAATTAAAGATTTATTTTACGACATTTATTTACAGTTAACATAAAACTAATTACAATATATTTAACAAAATATTATTATCTTACCTGAAAATTAAAGAAACAACATTTAAAGCCTCTATTTCAGGTCTATTTTATATCTTAAGAAAATTCTAATAATTATAAATTTAAATATTTTTAAATGACAAAAGTCAACAATAAAAAGTAATAAGAGAAATTGACATAAATAACTAAAAAGGTTTTCTTTACATTAATATAAATGTTGTGATGCCGTACATTTGACCTTATTTTTCCATCTGGCCAGTACTTATTTATTTATTAATATACCAAACAATATTCTCAGAAAACAATATTTATGAAAACAAAAATGTGTATCCCATGTACATGTACCTCTTATACGAGATCTCTTCCAACAGAATAGCTATATAATAAATAAACTACATAATTACACATAATATATATAAATACGATTCATTATTTATATAATTAATTAAATTGAAGTGGAAAGAAAGTGCTGCTTTACTCTGAATTTACTTACTCGAAGTTAATTATACAATATGGTGATAAGAAAACAGTATGAAATAAATTATCATATCTTCATCTCAAATACACTTCGAATATAACCTTAAATTAATGTGTCCAATGTCAGGGCGAGCTGCTAGTTAATCGTGGCATTGACCGAGGCGACCATGACTTTGTAACGATTAAGTGTTTTACGTTACTCTTTGAATATCAATTATAATATTAAACGGTATTGATGGTCTAGAATGTAAGTCTCCTAGTAGTGTTATTGTTATATTATATATTCAAGTAACGATCATCTCGACTTCGCACACACGCAATTTTTTTTATTTATTTTAGGATCTCCAACAAAAGATACACCAAAGAAATTAAAAAAGAACAATGTTACTTTAACACAATATGTGTGTTCCTTCAATTATAGGAGACCACAGCTTAATTTTAAACTGACTTCCAAAAAAGAAGAACATTATCAATTCGTCGGAGACTTTTTTTATGTATGTTCATTGACTACTCGAAAATAGCTTAATTGGTCCCAAAAAATATAAGAACGAATCACTGGAATAAGTATGTCATTCAAGTAAATGAAATTATGTAAGTTGCTTTTAAACTCGGTTCCCTTTTTTAACGAGCCCAGATGGCCTAGTGGTGACGACGATCTCAACCCATGATCGCGGGTTCAAACCCCGGCTAGCACCGCTGAGTTTTACAAGTAATAAATTTGTGTTTAAATTCATCTCGAATTCGGCAGTGAAGCAAAACGTCGTGAGGAACCTGCATGTGCCGGGAGAAATTCTGACACATGTATATCCGTTAACTTTAATTAAACTCTATACCTTCTCCTTATTAGAAGAGGAGGCCTTTGCCCAGCTGTGGGACATTTATAAGTTGTTACTATACTTTTTACTTTTCACTACCCTTTATAAATTCTTGTCATATAAAATATCACCTATAGGGCGACAATTAGATTTAGTAAGTTATACTCTTAATTAGTCGATGTATAACTAGTAATAACTACTATAAATAGGTAGCAATAAAAACAAAGTATTAAAATACATTATGATACTGGTATTTAAGTTTTATCTTTTTGTCCACCTTAGCAATAAGGCTAAATGTCGACTGTACAAAGCGTTAAAAGCTAGAAGCCCTTGAAAAAATAAATAAAAAGCGAAAAAGTGCTAAGTATGTGATATAATGAATACAGTATACAATAAATTTTCTTTCATATCTTATTATGTATTGTTTTAGTAATAAAATTACATACATATTACAAAATAAATGGAAGCCTTCTGAAATACATTGCGACTAATTCAGATATATTGATGAATTCTGATAATGTTACGTATGTAACAATATTAAAAAAAAATAAAGTTATCTAAACTAAATAAGTACGAAAAAAAGTTCCTAAATTTAATGTTTCGAATATTGAAGTGTGTTTTATATTTTGCAATAGGTATAAAATAATCTCATATATTAGAAAAACTTATTATAAGATAAAACTTTTCATTATACCAATCTCCTTTTGATTTAATTTTACCTTTTATCAAAATAGAAAAGAAAAGATACATATATGTACTTCATTAAACATTCAATTTATGAAGAGTACGTTTGATCTTAAGACGCCATTTTCTCAAAATAAAGTCTGTGTGCCTTGACATAGTATTGCTTATCAGCTTTCATTGAAACCTGCATCGTCATATTCAACACGATACTCTGAGTACAATTACAATACATACACTAACTAGGCCCTTCATGTAATGAATAAGTGGGTCAAAATATATACAGACTGGGATCGTATTTCCTGTCATACGAGTGCAGATAACAGACTCTGCTCATAAGGATTTTGTTTCTTCGTTTTTTATTGTGTTAAATCGTTTTTATAAATGCTTGTTTACAGGTGAACTAAATGTTTTTCACTCTGCAAATGTTTATAATAATAATATCATTAACATCTGATTAGTGTGTCCTAAAGTAACAATAGAATATTTAAGTAGGACTAGAAAAGATACATATATAGGTTATTAAAAAAAGTGATGCTTCGAAATAGAATTAAAAAGTCAGAAAAATCATAGCATTTAATTAAGATAACAGTGCTGTTTTTTAGAAGAAACAATTGAACATTTAAGTTACGTTTCGTGAAAAGAGCATCGTAAAAAAGTATGAAGCGACGTGCTATATTTTGGCCGTAACGAATTATCTTATAAATGATAGCAGATTAACATCTACAAGTGCTAAGTTTGTCTGAGAAATATGAGTCGGTCACGTGACTTGAGTATGTATTTTTTTTAATAAAAATCGGGCGAACAAGCAGGGTTGTCTTATGTTAAGTGATCATCAGTGCAATGAATGTCCAAGACATTTGCAGTACCACAAGAATATCAAATACGTTGTCAGTTTATAAAGAAATGAGGGATGAAGGGAAATACAAGGAAAGGAAAGTGGGCGAGGGTTAGGCTTTCCACTCTCTCACTCATCGTACGAAATGCAGCTACACTAATTTCATGCCGATCTTTTCTAAGGCACTGCTCCGGTCGATTCAGCCCGTACGTGTATTAAATATCCTATAGCTAGGCTCTACCTAAGTAAAACCGAAGCTTTAAATATCAAGTTTTATGAACTGCACCCTTTACATTATATTTTTATCTTTAGTATAATTCCGCAAACTATTAACATTGTATTTATTTGGAGCACTGAAATCACAGTGGGATCACAGCGTGGGCAGACACAATAAGCACTAGCATCCGGCTCACAATGAGCCGAATTGCTCGTTATTCAATCGCAGTGGGTCACATTACGCGCTCACTTAAACTACCTAGTGCTGACTTATAATACTAAGACCAGTTGGTTCCTGCGACGCCGTCTGCGTACAAACTATCAACCCTTATTTGAACCCCTTATCGTTTTATCATTTCAATATAAGTATGAATATTATACTCTTTAAAATAATTCAGAAGCGAACAATAATAACATAGATACTATTAGGTTACTTAATTTAATTTAAACGTTTTTTTTTTCTATGTATAAAAAAATGCACTGTTTTTTTTTCATTATTAAGGATCATACATACAAAAACATTTCCATCTTAAAACCAGTTCTAATAATTTACTTATAATTAATTACCTGGATAGTCCTTTTTAAATTTAATCACTTTGATGTGTTAATGCTCTGATTTTCCTTTTAATTTTAATTGCTCGAAACCACATCGTCTATTAAAATGAATTATATACTCGTTATTATACGGGTAAATTAAAATGGTTAACTTGGTATCTTATATATTAAGTTGATAAATGTAAAAAAAAATAATGATATATCGACCACGTTTGAGACAAACGAAATCGAACACCTAGATCAAGGTAAAATTATATGAACACGACACATCTGTACCTCTATGTAAAAGGCAACCTGACTGATTATCAACACACAGCTCAAACCACTGACCGGATTGTGCTGAATGGCGGATAGTTATTATGACAAACGCATCTATAATAAATAAGGAAGGATTTTTATAAATTTAACATCTAAGGGAGTGACACGGGGTTTCAAAAAGAAAGTGTCATTCCCTCCTCAACCTCCTCCTGTCAACCCAACGGGGTTTGGTATAGAAGAACCCAACTTGCCGTGATCAAAAGTTAGTGGCCTATATAAATAATAGCTGCTTCTCGGCGTTTCATTTGCTTTTATGTTTACTGCTTTGCTTCTTTGAGTCGTAGCGTGATGTTATATAGCTTATAACCGTCCCTAATTAACAGCCTATTCAACGCAAAAAGAATTTACATATTAAGTTAGAAAAAAAATACCTATATAATATTAGTATAGATGTTATGCTTTTGACCCGCAGCTTCGCTCTGTTTAATACTTGTGTCTATCAATTCATGTTATCTATTAGTAGGCTGCATCAGTGTAGCTCAAAGTAAGGTTTCTTTTTTGCCCCAAAAAAGTTTAAGTCTCTTTTTTACTCCCTTAAATGGGGTCGATGTTTTAACGCACAGGTCTAATCTTAATTCAATAATCATTCGGTGCTATATTTAGATACTCGTAGTTTAATAAAATATTAGCTTAATATAGAAACCGATTCAAAAGTAGGTAAAAATTATGCAAGATATATTGAACGCTTTTGCTTGTCTAGTAGACAGTCACGTGCATAAAAACATGTGCTTAAACACTAGGTTTCCTAGACAATATACCAAGTACCTATTGCAATTACCAGCCTTTTAATAAACGACGCATTGAGCGAAATACATATGCAATTATTCTAAAGGACTGTATACATTTGAAGTTAATCGCAGACTACATAATTTGTTTCGATTTATTGAACAAAAATTCATTATTTTTTAAACTATCGAAGTTAAGAACTCGAAAAATTTGAGTTTTTTTTACTAGCTATCAAGGTTTCGATTTTCGATTTGAAAAACGCAACACAATATTTCGACAATGCATTGATAATGAACGAAGGATAAATTTCGGAGAGACGTGGAGGGAAGCACTTAAGTCCTCTTTTTGGATCTCCTAGTGTGTATATGTAAGAAATTTTTCAGTTACTTCTTCGTTAATAATTTCTGACTGCAATTGGCAGAAAAAAAAATCATAAAACCAGTAACTGAATTTGTATGATGAATTTAACTGGAATAAAAAACAATACCAAATATACATATAATTGCTGGTAGACGGCTTAATCCGACAGACGGGGTTAGGCCTCCTGGCTATACTGCATTTTTGAGCATCCGTCCTAGATATTTTTCTACCTAGTTTACAAATAAAATGACTTTAAATTATAACGTTATATATACTTATTAAGTATTCAATTATTTTATTAATTCGAGAGTTAACCCGGATTTCGTTAAACACGTCCTTAGAGCGTTTAACGTCATAAAATTACGACAAATCCTTCAGAATTACAAACTTCTAGGTATTATGAATATGTAATTAAAAGTTATATATAACACTATTGACTCTGAATCGTGAATAATTGCACATTTTTATTTTTAGAATAAACGAGTTTTATTATTTTAACTTTATCCAGTGGGTAAATATTTAGGCGAAAATTACATTTGCTACTTTTACTTTCGTGAGCGATATAGAACAACTCTGTAACCTAGTAATAAGGCACAGTTAACTTATGTAAATATTTTTGAAACTTTTAGAGTAAAATTTATAAGTGAAATTCGCCTCTTGTATCAAATATCGCCTAAAACCAAAAAATATTATACAATTTGGATATTATAACGGTCACATTCCTTATGTGTTTGTGTTTTCCTTGTACGATTTTAGAATGTATTAGTTAATTTTAACCAGAGAAATACTTTAAGAAATTCTGTCTTTTTCCTCGTTTTGTTTAAATGTCACCGTGAACATGTTGAGAATCTATAAAATTAGGTATGAATGCTTGATGTTTCAATGTTTTGATTGGCTTTTCCTTAAGTTGAAACCTATCTATATTGAATATGCAATCTTATGTACCCACTAGTCATATCTTTTTTATGAATATTTTAAAAGTAACATTTTATATTTAAAAAAATAATAAAAACATTACTGGGTAGTGTTGATAGTCGTATTGATCGTAAGGTAAGTTATTTTCTATGATATGCCACTTTAGTGTTTTTAACATATAAATTGCATATATTTTCGAAGTCTCCTTTAAAGTTCTTTATTATGCTACCCCTGTCGAGAGTCTCGAATGCACGCATATATCTATGTATATAAAATCACTTATCCTGACTAATTCATCAACGCAATACCAATATTTTTGGAAAAAAGGAACTTATGCTAGTTACTTATGTTTAAAATAAAATTTTACGAACTAATGTTTCGAAAGCTAAGATGGAAATGTGCTACATTACAGAAATTGTTTCTGATAACTAACTTTACAAATCTATATACTAAGGTAACTATATCAAGATTAAAGTATAAATTATTGCATTTAATAAAAATAAAATGTATATACATGGTGTCATTTGGTTTAAAAAGTCGTTATAATCTAAAAGTAGCTTAAAAACATTTTAAATTAATAAAAAATCTTTGCTTACTGGACAAACTATAAACTGTCTAAATAAACAATTATAACTAAAAAAAATGAAAATGTAATTTATATTGTTTATATAAACATAGTGCTATGATTCATAAGTAATACATACAATATTATGCTACTGCTGCCATCTATCTTAATCCTTTGAAATTACAACATTACTTTATCTGGCGACGTATTTTTTGACCGTGATCAGAGATGGCGTTTATGTCATATTTTGATTTTATTAACATAGCTACAAGATGGCGTTGGTTATCGTCACACACACGATGACCTTGTTTTATCACCAATGTCGTCATAAATACGTAAATAGGAGGCTCGGCAGTGATTAATGATCGCCCAACAATATATATATTTATTTTATGTTTACATCTTACAATTAATTGTTATTTTTGGTTCTTTTTTTCATCAATATCTATATACATACGAATATTGTGTAATTCTAATAGCCACTAACAGACGTTCTACCGTTATATTGAAATTTGTATATACCTATTTTAACCATCTGTACATCAATTGAACACTAACATATTCACGCGAATTTAGCACTTATTAAATACGCATTAGCGCATGTTATTCAATAATTTAAAATGGTATCACAGTCCAAAAATTTCGTGGGTTATTGACCGCAATTTTTTACTTCTTAGAATCATAATTCATTGGAATTTGTACATCGTTTGCCATATTGAAGAGATGCTTGTATTAATCGCATTTATTAAAAAACGAAAAAAAAAAAAATAATGAAAATCACTCCATAAAAGTGCACTGCGATTTCGTTGGCATTGAGTTAGGTTCATCATTATGTTATGACTGTTAAAAATTTGAAAACTATGTGATTTCCTTATACTGTACGTAGGTATATATAGCATGGCGTGCATGTATATATTTATGTCTCTTAAATAATTGATTGTTAATGATTAATTACATTGAATGGATTTGGTACCCAGAATGCCGATCACTTTGGACGACTTTGCTAAGCAACCAGCTAACAACTGAATATGAGTGTAGATTTTTAATGTTAAATAGTACAAACGTAACATATAATAGATATATTATAGAACTAGCTGTGCCTCGCGGTGACACTCGCGTTAATTTGAGGAAAAATTATATTTATATAATGTTTATTTACCTATCCTGCTTGATTCGGATATTGTTCAATATTTCATTGGTTTCAATTTTGTTTTCGCGTATTTTTTTAATTGTTTAATTTATCAATTAAAATAAATAAAAATAAATTAGCCTAAGTTACTCCTTATTAAACTCCTTATAACATTAACTATCTGTAATCCCGTCATTATCGGTCCAGCCGTTTAAGATATTAGCCGGAACAAACAGACAGATAGATAGACACAAAAATTTTAAAAATTGTGTTTTTGATATAATTTTCGTGTATCCTTTTATATGCAATTAGTAAAAGCTGTTGATTAGAAATTGCAAACTGACACTTCAATTTTATTTATTTGTATCGATATAATTGATTCTTTGGTAGTTTTTGTCGACGTGGAAATAAGATAATATTTATAAAAATCAACCAGCTCATTAATATAAGCACGCCAAATGTGTTTTTTTCCACGAAAAACGTTTCTACGTACACCTACTTTATACGAGAATTGGATTCTATGCCTTATCTAGATATTCATGACTGTTGAATTTATAATAAGACTCGCTTCGTAAGACAGCGACTTCGATTCTCGAGATATTCTCGACTTCATACATGTATCTTTTTATTAGGTTATCGTACTTTAAACACTAGTCATGTCTCGCGGTTTTACGGCGTTAAATTTCGATACTTGCCGGCACTAGTGGATAGCGCGATGAAGGAGAATGGCTAAGGGGTTCAAGCCACCCCCTCCCCAAGTGCACCTGTTTGTTACAAAGGTAATGGTTGATTGGTGAAATACCCATTATGCGCTTTTTAACGGTTTTAGTTTTTACCTTGACAAGACCCTCAAAATTCTAGATTCAATAAAGGTCAAGCTCCCCGCCAAATCCCTTTCTAGGATCCGCAGCTGCTTGCCGGTTTGGTTCATATTGTCAGAGGTCCTGTTTAGCGAACAATATTTCAAAACGCAAAGAATGTTAAAAAAGAAGTAAGATAAACATAAAAAAATTTAGCTTTATTTGTTAGTATAGATATAATGAATTTATATCTTTTCCTTATCATTCTTTAATTGAGTCATCAGCTATCAGTTTGTCAATTTTCATTCAATGACGAATTTATGCTTTAGCTTTGACCTAGTGAGACTTGAGTGTAAAGCGGGTCTGTTACTTTTGTAATGATAATTTACTTGTTAAGTTAAATTTATCAATCATTTTATTTTATAGTTTTAATTTTGTTGTATACATTTTAAAATTGTATAAATAACAACGAAATATAATGTATTTTTATATACGTAGTCTTAATATAAGTCTTGGTTTAATAATACGTAGTCATCAAAAACACGAAATGCCACAAGTTTCGAAGTTAATTCATACTAACATTATTAATGCAAAAGTGAGCTACTTTTGCATGTCTTTCTGCTTACTTATTAGACCAGACCCAGACTGCTACGCTTTAATAAATTTAAGTATGAGATAAAGACTTCGAGAAGGACATACATTGAATAATTATTGACGAATATGATATTATTTTATGATTATTATTTACTAGTTTCACTCGTGTTTATGGTTACTTCTTCGCTCCTTTGAGTCGTAGCGTGATGTAATATAGCCTTCCTCAATAAATAAACTATATAACAAGAAAATAATTTATTAATTCGAACCAGTAGTTCCTGAGATTAGCGCGTTTAAACAAACAAAGTCTTCAGCTTTATAATATTAGTTTAGATTTATTTTAGTAAGTCTCACATCAGCTTTATAGCTTGTTGTACTGCTTGGCAATACTTAATAAAGTAACAATAAAAATACAATGTGTATTTTATTGTAGGGGGTTATTGCTAGCGGTTATTGTAACTATGCTCGATTGTTAAAGATAAATATATATTTCCTTCTGGTTTAAATGCAAACAAAATGATCTTACATATGTTTTATCTTTTAGGAAAACATATCTTTCTTTATATAGAATAAAACAAAAACACTTCCTGCAGTTTGTACGCTTAAATCTTTTAAACTACGAAACGGATTTTCATGCGGTTTTCATTAATAAACAGAAATATTCAAAAAGAAAGGTTATTTGTATAATACATTATATTATAGTAGCGAAAAGCTATATTGCATCCATGCGAAGCCGGGGCGTCTCGCTAGTTTAATTTGGGTATAAATTCAGTAGGTACTTTAGCTACTTAAAGAAAAAAAAATAACAGATTTATCAAATCACCAATCCATTAGACGTGAACGAAATCGAGACAATCGTTCAATTTCAAACATTGGCTCAATTCGATTGAAGTTCAAAGACGCCAGCCGTATCGACTTCAACGAAGCAGTCTAGCGGTACCATTTCCTACTTACGAATACTTTTCAGCGTTCAGTAAAAACTTGATGACGTAAGCGCACGCCGGCCGCGCGTGGTCGCCCCGCCCCCGCGCCTCTATGTATATTTACGACTCGCGCGTCGCCGCGGCTAGCATCCAGTCCTGTTCCGAACCTCGTCCTTACCACGTGCAACCCTCGCGATGACTTACCACCCCGTATTTAACGTTGGTACGCACACCAGCGTGACATAAACGCGTCTGCGACCGCGTTTTCACTGTGTTCTTCGGTTTCTCCAAATTTTTCAGACGACAATATGGTATCGAATCGTGGCGCCCACGTGCTGGTCTGGGAACAGCCCGGGTTGGAAGATCAGAGGCCCAAAGCCTATAGTGGTGAGTCAGAATGACGTCACTGGATAATATTTATCGTTTTAGATGATGTTTGTGTTTTATAAGCGGCGTGTTCGGTTACTCTTGTTTCCTGAGTAGATTGTGGGGTCGGCGCGGCGTTGTTTGAAGTTATAATCTGGTTGGCGGATCTAGATTGGAGCCATTAAGCATAATTTTATTAGACAATTGAGCACGAGTAAATAAATGGTTGCTAATTTTTATTCCACGTGGTTTTATAAACTTTTCGTAAATATTTTGAATGCGACGAGTTAATTACTATAGTCATTTAAACTGGTGCTTGATCAATTTTTCGTTCCGAACAGAACAGCGAAAGTTTTCGTAGCGTATTCAATAGGATATGAAACTTCGTGACCTATATTCTATTTTTACACATATTTTTATTTGATGTAGATAAAAATGTAAATTGGTTATTTATTCGACAAAATTTAACCTTAATATCTAGATATTAATATTAATTGTTAACGTTTTCCTTATTATAAAAAAAAACCCATAGGATGAAAATTAAAAGAATGTAATATAGAAACACATTTGAATGATTAATCCTGTACAGAAAAAATACTACATACATTTTTAATATTTATGATATTTTTTTTAGCACTATAGGTATTACATTTTCTACATATATTCTCGGGAAGCTGGGTAATAGGAATAGTTAGTAGACTTCCGACATTTTTTTAACTGTCGTGACCTCCTTATTTCCACAATTCCAAGGTTACAAACTCAGCCGACAAAAACTTATGTCACATACATAATATGAAAATTTCAGACAGTTT
This sequence comes from Hypolimnas misippus, assembly GCA_037950945.1. Taxonomy (NCBI): domain Eukaryota; kingdom Metazoa; phylum Arthropoda; class Insecta; order Lepidoptera; family Nymphalidae; genus Hypolimnas; species Hypolimnas misippus. The sequence goes on from JBBEEQ010000006.1 coordinate 11,591,207, forward strand.
CTCTAACATTTGATTGGTTTATTAAAAGTACTAATAGAGAAAAGAATCTTGAGATACACGTGGAAACATTTGGAAGCTGATAGGCAATAATGTGTCAACCCACAAAAAGTCGAATTCGGAGATATTTATGTATTCTGATACTAAATAACCTATTTAACATTATTCAAAAAAATTTCAAGTCATATAAACTAAATAAGCAAAAAAAAAAATGGGATGAGTAATTTCAGAGATTACCTCGTACTAAGTTACATAAAAGTTTTACCTCTTTATAATATTAGTACAGATAAACATATACATATACTCGACTTCATCTGCATGTTGCGTGGAACAATACGAAAACTATATTTTCCCTAAAGGCTTTATAACTAGTTCCTGTGGTCACATTGTCATATAGCTCATATCTTAAAAATGAACACTAGAGAAAAAAAAATTGCTGCGTCTTGATATCTACTAGTTTTTGCATAATGCGCGCAGACGCGCAATGGGTTAGAAAAAAATTGATCACTTTGTAATATTTTATAGATAATGATATATTTTTTAGAGTTTTTTTGTTAGTATCGTATAATTTGGATAAAATATTACCAATCGCTTTGCATGTTATACTGTGTATGACAAACTTTATGATCTTAACAAACAACGGCAACGATAAAAAAAAACGTTCCTCTGCCTCTTATTTCCCGCGTTTATATTTTTCACAAAAATTACCATAATACAGTTACATTAATTTATATTAATAAATTAATAAGAGCGCTTTGATTATAATTAATAAATTGTAGATAGTGAAAGTCGGAAATGTAAACTCTCTTAGACAAAAAATACCGTAGATTACTTTGATTAAAACTTAAATTAAAATATAAAACAGACAGTTATATAATACTTATTTTTTTTTTATTTACGGCTAGGAAAATTAATTATCCAAAAAAAAAATATTGCTATTTTAGTTTTCTCTAAAATTTGCCCGATACTTTTTTATTCTCTATCATTTCGATTTCGGCAATCCACGCACACGTAAAAAAATACATTGTGTATAATGTTAAAACTCAAAGAAATAAAAAAAGGTTATCGTTCAGAAGATATGGAATTCGCGTTTTGAGTTCCATGAATATAAAAAGATGAAAAGCTGTTACAAAGTTCACAATGATTTATTGTTATTCGTTTTGCTTTCACGTCAACTTTATTTTATTATTTATTAAAATCTTCACCTCACAAAAATATATAATGATTCTCTTTTTAATTTAAACGAATGAGTATAAAAGGGATTTCTGAAAATAATTCACGTCTGAAAAAATTTCGTTTACTTTCTCGCTTTTATTATACATACAATAGATATAAAAAAATAATTATAGTCGAAATTATAGTTAAGTTTCGTAATTAGCTATAGCTAACTTAACCGTTAACAAAAAAAAAACTATTTAATTTAATTTTTTTTGTTCCATTCGCATTTTTTTTACCTCATCAAAATCCGAAAAACCCAAAGGAACAACGAAAAATTTTAAATTAATAATTTTAGGAATCACCGAAATTAAAATAATTTTGATTTAAAAATATATATTTTAATAAATGTACATACTACTCTGAATCAATATTAAATAAGCAATCGTTGATAAAAAACCTTTTATGTGAAACAGCATGGAAAAAGTTGTAGCGATAGAACATATCAAAATTTAATCCAATTGATTCAGTCACAGATTATTAAAAAAGTGAATTTCAATCCAAAGTATAAAACATTCATGATAAGATAATTTCTTAAAATTGTATTACTCATTAATGAACAAAGATTTGCGTATATTTGACTATATGAGTAATCTAAATAACTGGAAAAGATTATTATAAACTTTCATTATTTTTTATCAATTCAAATATGTACATGACAAGTTAATGTCTTAAACTCTATAAAGAGTCGCTAGATACGAAATTAATTATGCAAACATATGAAATGATTTATAATTAATGTACATGAAAATTTAATTAGCGAGCCAATTAAAATTCGAGATTTTTCTTACAGTATCTTCATTGTTTTTGTTAGAAAAAAGTTTTATGTTAAAGCACCTACTTAAAAATGTTCACATACTGTTTTAAAATTAAACAAACATCAATTTTAATTGGCCTTATCTGAAGCTATAGGAATTAGCAAAAATACTTAAAGGAGTCCTGGGGTTATTATTGAAGAAATTGAAACTGGATCATACCTTTTTTGCAAAATGTTCCTAGCTAGCAAAGCGTTTATTTTGAAAAAAAAAACACACGTCCTTATTACTCCATGTTATGTTATTAATAAGGATCAATGGCATACGGCAAAGGACAAGGCTAATTTTATACAAAATACAATTAAATTCATATATTCATTAATAAGCCTCGCTTAGTCAATTGTTTAAAGTCATTATTGAAAGTGGAATTTGAAACTAGAATACGAATTATACTTTCTCACTAATCTCAGACGCTCAGGTACATAATGACGTAATAAAACAAATATTTCTTTTGTATCATCAGGAAGTGCTAAATTATGGTACACGAAGAATGGCTAAATACATATATGTGATATACGATGATACTCTATACTTAATTTATACTATATCATATTTATATTATAAATGCGAAAGTAACTTTGTATGGGAGTTAATTAAACATAAATATAGATACATAGACGACTTTATCACCCGAAAAAATTAGAATATTTAAATAAGAGATGATAATTTCTACGCAGACGAAGTCGTAATAATTACATACAACTGAAAAGTTTCTTTTGAATTTCAAGCTGATTTTAATTTTAATTATATATCCTGTTTATTGAATGCTATCTAAACGAAACCATTGATCGAATTGTGGTGAAACTTTAGTAGTGTTCTGAGTGCGCCCATGATGGTTCTTGACCCAAGAAACCTATACAGGGCAACGTATGTCGCGTACATCTTGTAGGCTTTAAAACATCACGTGTAAAACTGCGAAGAATATTTAGTATATGCAAGTTTAATCATAGCAATTGTAATCGCGATAAGATAATTCAGGTTTAGTAAATAATCTGGTTAAGTATACCTTCGGTATATGTACTTGCATGGCCGTTTAAAAGATTATGCAGTGAAATGTATACGCGGCAATCGAATAATTGCGATTGATATACGTTGATAATTGATATACTGGAGCAATCGTAAAATATAAATCTTATAATCGCATAAATACTTTAAAATTGAAGATTTATTTACAGTAATATAATATTATTAGTGGTAATAAAATTGTTTATCGTAGTATCTATGATTGTGATTAGCAAACTTCATAACCAAAGATTATTTTCTTTATAATTTTTATATTAAGGCTAAAATTATAAATTTAATATTATATTGAAAAAGGTTGTGTTTATTTAGAATGTTAAATTTCACATTTTAATTTTTTTTTGTTTGATATAGCATGAAATTTGGGAGATAGTTTTATATATAATCAAAGTCCGAGTGAAAATGCGAAGCACAGATAAAAAATAACTTTAGACGTAAAATCTTAATACATGTTCACACTCGCGACGAATGTCAAATTAAATATCTTAAAGAGTTTAAGATTTTTTCGTATTAATTTTATAAAAATAAACTAAATTTTTAAACAACCAATGTGTTATGAAATGTCCTACAGTCTGTTCTGTCAACTGTCAAGGACATCAGCCACCATTGTGCATGGTCAAAGAGTGTGACCGCTTTTTTCTCTCATTTATCCGATCTGGATTCTATTCAAACGTGATTGTTGTAATTGATGATTTAGCGGGAAAAAATTGCAGAAAAAGGTTTTTTATTTAATAAGGAAATCGATACAGTATGTAATAATATTGTTATAAAACTTCGAAGTGGGATTTTATATTAAACAAAAATAGTTTTAAAGTTACCAAGCTAAAATAAACAGTTAAGGAAAAGAATATTAGTAAATATTAAAGATATTTTTGATTAATAATTTTTGGCCATTGAACGTAGAATGTTTTTGTTTTAACTCTTAAATTAATGCTGAAATAAGTAGACGAGAGGCGGAGATAGCGCGTTAAGAAAAACTTAGATTTTCTTTATGTATCAGCCTACGAAGACATGGCACTGCAGAAGAAACCATAACAAGTAAACTTATTGAAACAATAGCCAGCGAGTTCAATGTACTAATTCGCCATTCCATTGAATTCGACCTTATCTCCCATTCTTTGTATTCGGGCGTTAAGACAATATCTACACGTGTAGTGCTCTTTGAATGTTTAATTTCTCGGAAAATTCCCATGAAACAATAAAAGCACCTAATTATCTTTGTTCAATACAAATTTTTAAAGATTTGAAATACAATACGATATAAAATAAGCGATTAATTGGGCTTGAAAATAAAGTTTCTTTTTTTGTTAATTATCATAATTAGCTGTTACCTACGACTTTACGTAAATCAACTTTCTCCTTTAAAATGTACTTTAATAACTTATGTCTCCTTGCTGGCAAAGGTCTTCTCTCCTGTTGAGGAGCGGGTTAATAATTAATATAATAAATCCAGGTTGGCGAATTTGACATGTAATTTTCCAAAATTACTTAAACCATTACTTTACATTATTATCTGACCTTTTATGAATCAAAATTTGATTTTTAGATTATCCCTTTAATCAGTTAGTAAGTTTGTTTCAGTTTGATATTTAAGATTTTTGTTATGAAACTTACATCATCAAAAATACTATAACGTTTCAACATAAAATCGCGATTGCCGTCAAGTATGATGAAATCGTATCGATAAGATAATATGAACATGCCTTTATTTGTGCTCAATTAAACACGTTGACTCATACAAATAATTATGAGAAACGTTAGAAGTTTGTATTATTAAAAAATCGCAAGCCATGGGCGGATGGCGCGTTCTCGTATACGCATAGGCTTTCGTGCTATACATGCATATATTAGAGAAACTTGCATATGTTACAATCAAAACTCTTAACTAGTGAATAGCACTTTTGACAAAATCAGTTAAAAGTACTATTGCAAAAACATTAATCTAACCCCTATATGCAGATATTTTGTCTATCATATTCGTAATTTATACTAAAAGTACTAAAGCCTGCGGTTGAAAGTACATTTATATGATTTTGCCAGTAAATATTGCGAAGAGACTGAACGTGAGGTACGAACGAATACGAGTTGAGATAATTTTCGATAACGTATATATCGATCGGTATTTTTTGACAGTGCCTTTTGCTAAAATTTCGCTTGAGGCGCGGCTGGTCAATTTATGGGAGAACCCCGATCGAAAATTACGTTATTAGAAAACTGTAAAAACTCGTACTAGGATGTAGCACATTGAACGCGTATCCAAGAACGCCTAGTTCGTACGTGGCTTTATATTTACAATAAACAGCATCAATGTAAACTGCGGTACTTTAGATATTGTGACGTAAACGCAAAGTAATCGCTTCTCAAACTTAGCGTAGATAAGGATGTATGACGTAGTATTTGATTTTTTTATATCCAATTAAAGAATATTATTATTGCTCTGAGAAGCGATTTTATGTAGTTACAACGTAATACCTATATCGTGTTATATCTTTTTTTATTTAAAAATGTTTCTGATAAGCAGGAAAATATAAATAATACCCATTTAATGAAATCATATCATTATATTAACTTCATAAAAAATTGTTTACTGGAATTATTACTAATATTAAAACAAATAGCAATTATTCAATACATGAAACATGGAATATCGTATTTTTTTTTACCACTTCAACCTTAAAATAAAACTCGAGTTTTTCGATAATTATCCTTATTATAATAGTTTTATTTCGATTATTCAAAAGCCATATTCAAATTTGATTTGAACTTCCTTATATATAATCATATTTCTAAACTCTTTTATAAAGCTTAGTAGTTTATTTGAATCAATGAGATCGATTTCAATAATGTATTTTATGTGTATTGAGAAAGGTTATAGGCTATAAAACATCAACCCATAGGAGCGGAGCAGTAACAATAAACAACATTGGAATCGTAAGTGTTAGGGTCTACATAAAGCTCTAATGTATTACACGTTTCACACAAATTGTCTTTTTATATATCTCTTTATATAAATAAAATTCAATTGTCGAAAGCGCATTATTTCAGAACACGCCTATTAAGGTTTTTTTTTTGTCGTTTTCGTAATCGTCAGGCTATCTTTTGAAAGGAAATGATTGAAAAATTTTACCAGACTAAAATTTTTTGGTTAAAATTCATATTAAAAAAATAAGTTTATTAAATACAGTCATGAAAACCCAGGGCGGTCTGTACTAATATTATGAAGATGTGACTATGTTTGTAAGTTTGCATGTAGTGGGTTAATCTTTAAACAACTGATGCGATTTGAAAAATTATTTTGGGTTGGATAACCCATTTATTGAAGTAGGTATAGGACATATTACATCACACTACGACTCACAAAAGCGAAGCGGAAACCATAATAGCGAGTGAAATCGCGAGGGGCACCTTGTATAACATAAAATACATACAGACACGACGCAGACAAACTCGTGAGGCACGTGGACGTTACATAATACCATACGTCACTGCAAACTAGCGAAAATATATCAAACGCCCACCAAAATCTACTCATACTACTAACACTAAAATATGGGATTTTTAAACACATGACTACGTTTGTTTGGATAATTGTGTGTGTTATTTATTTAGACCACAGATAATTATACATTTTATTAATTCGATGTTAAAATTTAACCCACTAGTAGCCAGTACCAGTAGATCTTGTCGAGCCAGCCAGTATACGAGCTTGAGTATAATAATATATTAGTAGGTTGATTACTTGACAAAACGAGAATTTATATATTTTTTAACAGACTTCGAAAAAGTTGGATGTTCTATGTTCGGCTGTATGTATTTATTTTATCGAATAGTAACGGTTATCATGGTAATAACTCGTTTTCAGTTTTTCTTGTAACATTTGATAAGAGACGCGAAATTCGAATTAATGTCTATTTCGTATATAATTGAAATAAATAATGTTTTTTTTCTAAGAATAATTGTAAGTAACCGCTGACGACATCAACGGACTTTGCCCCCGTATGAAAAATAGACTTGAAATAGAAAAAGTCGTTTAATATTCAAATGTTTTAGCCGATTTAGCTGATACATTAATTTCGCCTACATGGGTTTAACTCTGTTCTGCATTTAGCTAGTATTGTATTGCCACACAGTTTTATTGCTATATTATTTTAAGATGACTAATTTTTTTTATTATTTATTACGATCAAGTATTTTGAATTTTTGTTAATAAATTTTTTTTTTAATAATATTTTAGTGGTCATAAAATATTTCTAAACCGAAAACAAATATGTCTATGCCCAAACGTAAAAAAAAGTTCGTAAGAAATATAACATTATCTGTGGTAGAAGTAAGTAGAGCAGAAGATATGATATATACGTGGGTATTTACCTTCACGTCCATTGTGCTATTTTTTCCCGATAATAGTCTACAAGGAAACGAAGCGACCTTGATGCATTACTTAGGAATGTAGGCATCAATTTTCCAATTATAACGAATTAACATGAAAATATTCCGCATTTTTCTTCCTTTTAACTTCCGGAAAATGCGTTCTTGATTTGGTTTTAAAATTACTGTATACATTGTTATAAGTGTATCATTTGTTTGTATATGGATAGTTCATTAAAATTTAAGCATTACGCATAAGTATTTTTCAAGAGTTATTAAATTATATTATATTTAGTACCAGGTATATTGATTATATCGATTAGGTTAAAAAAATGTTGTACATATATGGGACATGAAGATATATTGAACCATAGAGAAGGAAATAGGTTAAAAACATAAATATTTTCTTAATTACAGTTAATATAGTCATATAATCCAAAAAATAAATTTTAAAAGTATTTTTATATTTTCTTGTGTAAATCGACACGCGAAATATATCGCGACTAAAGGTTGTAAGAGATATTAAATTTAATGTACATATATTTATTTCCACTGTTTCGTGTTCCCTTGTGGTATAGTGAAGCGTAATTTAAATGATGGGAAAAATTTTCCATTAATTAAAGGTAGTGCCAGTACCAATTCGCTTAGGAGTTATAATTGCCGTACAAATGTAAAAAAGTATTATTTGATGATCTTTTTTATGTTGGCAACATTAGCTTGGATTTTCATTATAGATAAACAAAGATATTTTGAATAAAAACTAACTTATATAAGAATAATACCTACATCAATTTGTATTTGCTGTATTGAATTTTTTTATGCTTTAATAGTTCATAGTTATGCACAAATTTTAACAGATTTTATTAACCCTTACATAACATTCAGAATAGTTAATTTGTTATACTTTTTAGATTCAGTTCCTAATTTTAATCAATTGAATTGATAAACATATTATATTGTATAGATACCATAATTATAAGTATCATAAAATATATTGCATCAGCTTTTACATTAAATTCTTAATTTCATTGTGCAATTTCCTAATTTACAAGATTAAAAAACTTCATTAAATAAACTAAAAAGGGTACTGTCGCCAAACTCGTCCGCGGAAACCTCTGTAATGCCTTTAAACTAATTGAAACTTCAAGGCTTCGTGTCGGTTACTATGTGCCCTAGATGCAAAAAAAAAAACAAAAAAAGTAATGTGTTTTATATGCGCGCTTGTTTTAAATTTATAAAATTAATAGATTTATTTCGTTAAAATATACTTACTTTGCAAAGTAAAATACATTTTTGCGAGAATTATTTTTTAATGAGCGTCGAATGTTGTGCATTTTGTTTACATTATGACCAGTTTTATTGAAATAAATGTCGGTTGTCGTAATTGCTCATTCCAGGATTGCTATGTTAATAACTTACGATATGGATTTCCGCAAAATACATTTGTTTCTATTAATTGTTAATATGTATTAAGATGTACGTCGCAATATATTTGATTTCCTAATTGTAGATATTCTGATGTCATGTTGATATTCTGTCCGTCAAAATTGTAATTAATATTCAAAGAAATCGGGGCTAGAACGTGCGATCTGTTAAGAACGACGTATTCTAACCACTAGGTCTCGTCTCTGGCCGAGCAATATATAAAATAATTATAACATTATTAGTCAAGAAATGTTTTTCTTTTCTGAACCATCGTTACAGATTATTAATAATATCCATAAATTAAGAATATAGCCGGCTGCAGTTCCACCTCTTCAGTTGTTGACGTCATATTGATATAACACATTATTTTGATAAATAAAACCATTGACGCAAACTTCGCCGATATCGTACTCGTATTTAATTTTTACTTTTTATCCGAGAAAATGCGAGAAGATTTTTTTTAGTTTTATGGTTTGATTGATGGATCTTTCGACGGAATTTTTTTAAGATCAATAAGAAAATTTTATAAGTCTAACTTACAATTGGATGCTGAAAAGCAATATTATTTCAAGCAACATGAACTTCATTTTAAGAAAATGACGTAAATGAAAACTTTTAGCGTGGCACTTAATTTTAAGCAGCTTTTATGTCATGATAAACAGAGATAGCACGAGTTTTAATAATGAATTAAGTAGCGTGAAGATTAGGTGGTTTCGTTCATAAATGGATTGATAAATCTTTGTATTTATATAAATTATACATACCTTTATTTTATTTAGTGTATGTATTTTATATATAAATTTTATATTTTTACGGACAGTTTTAAATTCAAATAAATAACAAAGTATAAATAAATAACACTTTTTGCTTTATCGTAACGCAACTGAACTAGACGCAGAGTCATACGATAGGCATTAAAACATTTTCTCAATGTAAAGTAAATTTTCTCGAACGTTCCATGCAATTGCTCAGAATGGCCGAAAAGTTCTTGAACTCAATCCTACATACGAATTTGATAGATACCATTTTCGTTCTAAAGCGTGAATAACGTTTATTAATGTCTGAAATGTAATGATTTAAAAATCTTTTAATTATGAAAATGTATTACATAAATAAAGTGAGTTAAAACTATGCTGGTATTATAATCGTCTGATTTATTTGTACATTAGTTTTCAGTTCTAATAAATATGTATTTATTTATTTTGCATATAATTTTGTTATTATTAAATATGTAAGCATTGAAACTTTTTTCATCGACTTCAAAAAAGGATGTTCTATATTCGATCCGTATATATGTATATATGACCGTGATATCCTTAATTACTGATGCGATTTGGATGGGGTTTTCGCTATTGAATTGTTAATTTATCAGTGAAGGTTTTAGTATAAAATTGATTAAGATCTGATGAAGATCCTAGGAGATAGATATGTATAGACAATAAAATTTTTCAATGACTAACGGCGGGTCATTTACCCGCGATTGGTGTATGTCTAGATATACAGTAACAGTCCTGTTTGAAATCGGTTTTTATTTTTCTACGAAAACAATTCTTGGTATAGAACAAATTAAAAAAAAAACTTAAATAAGTATATTATTATGATAAGTCGCCTGCTCTATATATTTATTCTAAATAATTTTGATATCATATTATTAAGATCTTTTTTCGTATTACTTTAATACTAAATATGCATTTATAATATATTATTTTTGAGATAATAATGCATTTGCATTTTCTTGGCCTTCATTCCTTTATACAATGAAGACTGCGACGCTCGAAACGCGCTGCAAAATTAAAATTAAAACTATTCGTGAAATTAAACATAGGCACTAATCTAAGCTATAAAAGCTTAGATAAGTGCCTATGTTTTATTTCACGAAAAAATATTTTTAATTTTTTCTGTACATGAAAACTTCATAAAAAGAACTTTTAATTTTTATTTCATTCGTAAACCCTTTAATTTTTTTTTAAAGTATGACAAAGATTTATCATTATACGATCTTAAATTGACGCGTAATTTTAGAACTTTAATTAATTTAATATCTCATTTCCTTCTAAACATGTAATTATTATAAATGTTGTCAATTAATTCTCTCACTCGCGAGAATTGACGTTTTGGCTGCCCGTAGGATTATGTACAGTTTATTTTCGTAAGCTGACTTTCGTCTTAGTAAACGAAAGATTTTTTAGCAAGCGTAAATAGGTACGTCAATGGTAATGATATATCATAACAAATTATAGCACAAAATCTTTACTGAAATTACAAACATGTTTAGGCATTTTGCTTTTTTGTCACAGTCATAGTTAAATCACGGGGAAAAAAACAAAGTTAGTAAAATTCGATAAGATTTTAATAGATGATATCTAAAAAAATTACATTGTAATAAATATTAATCGAATGAGGTATTATACGATTATAACGTTTTATTATCATTTATTAGTAGAATGTGATTAATACTGACCACAGTGCTCCTATATTTTACTTGAGGAAGGCATAATTGATTGATTAGCTATCAATTATGTTTATATTAAACAGCCTAATAAAATGTATTGAACTATTTTGGACATAGTTTCTTATGGTAACGATACATATTTGAGTCAGGTACAAAAAGTATATAAAGTGATTTTCTTTCGTAGGCACGTGCTTTTGGGTTAGTCTACTTTACTTGTATTAAAATGGATACTGATAAGCAATAATGTGTCAACCCACAAAAAGTCAAATTCGGAGATATTGATGTATTTTGATACATCATAATCTATTTAACATTATTAAAAAATTCAAGTCATATAAAGTAAATAAGTGCTGAAAAAAGTTTCTTATTAAATTGTTTTGAACTTCAAGTGAGTTCCATATATTGCAATTTATACGATAATCTCAAATATTTGAAAAACTTTTTTATTATATAATATATTTAATATATTAATCTGGTTTTAATTCATAATACCTTTTATCGATGTAGAAAAGTGAAGATAGATATATATGTCTTCAAACAAATTTATCCAGAATAGGTTTGACATCTTTAGACGCCATTTTCTCAAAATGAAGTCTGAGGGCTTGTCATTGTATTGCTTATCAGCGTCCAAACAGCCTATAGTTTTCACCTAAGCTCAAAGTATATATATTTCACACGTTTATAACATTAATAATTATGCATATATGTCATCAAAGATAAAAAAAAACTGAAGAACATTTTATTTATTCAAGCAACATGAAAGGAGGTTATACGCGATACTATACGTGTGTTTAGTGAAGCGCAAACAAGATAGGATTACATTTTCAGAACTGGTTACCTGTTCAACGTGATGTTTGAAGGGGAATTAATCATTTTGATATATTTTGTAGGCGTTTCTCATTATGCTTTTGATTTTATTGCCCTTGTAAAGCTAATACTTATTATTATCTTGAAAATGTTTGTAGTTTTGTTTTGTCATTTCCGAAAAGAGCTTAAACATCCTTGTAGGAATTTAGATAACCTCAATACAACATTTATATAGCCTTAATCTTCTTCAATGAGTTACCTTCAGCAAAAGTATGTTTAAACAACCAAACATACTTTTCACTTTCATATATTATTATGTATAATTGGCGACCGCTCTGGTGTAGTGGTGCTGAATTTACCTCTAACGCCGACGGTTGCGGGTTCGATCCCCGCGCGGGGCAGATATTTATAGTTGTATAAATATTTGTTCCTAGGTCTGGGTGTTTGTCCTTGTGGATCTCCCCACCGTGCCTCGGAGAGCACGTTAAGCTGTCGGTCCCGGTTGTTATCACAATCACCTGATAATGATCGTTACTCGTAGTAGGGTAATTATTCTAGTCTAAATGGTTACTGGCTTGCCCTCAGGGGTTGCGGAGGTTAAATGGCAGTCGTTCTGTGTAAAAATCAGTAACTCGTCAATATCTGGACTAGAATAGAAAGCAGACCCTGGTATAACCGGAAAAAATGCTAGGGAGATGATATTATTATGTATAATTCCAGCTTAATAAATCATAACAATCATAATTCAAGTAGACTTCTCACTAGCACTTTTGGATCGTCTCTACAAAAAAAATTATTTACATTAACAAGGAACCTACCGCCGGTTTGCAATATTGATTCTACCGAGAAGAGCCGGCAAGAAACTTCTAAAATATAACTTCTAGTAAGCATCAAACCTACCAAATACCAAAACTAAACTGTCAATCTTAACATTTTGTCCACAGGTGGCCTAGGCACGCGTCACTGGGTGACGTTCATGCTGTTCCTCGGTATGGCCAATGCGTACATCATGCGGACGAACATGTCGGTGGCGATCGTTGCGATGGTGAACCACACCGCGCTGCCAGTGGACAAAGAGGCTATGGACACCGAGTGCGGGGACGTGGATACTAACTCCACTCAGGTATGATTACTTTCTTAGTAATATTCCTGTTGTAATTGATATTGTAAGTACCTAATCTCCATTGTGTTTAGAGTGTCTGAAAGAGATATCTTTAATCCCATGTACACGTTTAAATAAATAAATTAATGAACAAGTCTTTTGGGACTTCCAAAAGGTGGTATCCAAATAAGTTAAATGTTTTTTTTTTTTATGTGTATTATATGGTATTTACGATGGGAAAACGATTTCAGTAAAGATTTTCCATTTCGTTGGTCCTATTCAAATACGGTCAAGATCCAAGGAACAAGCCTAGTTGGTGAATGGAACTCTATTTGGGTGTATGCGCTGAAAAACTTTTCAGCTTTTATAATAAAGGGAAGGTCTGGCATTCAATGGCACTAGACCCATATAAGAAAGGTTAGATTTTTTGTTGTAACTAATTAATCGATTTTATTTCAGCCGGTCCTGACACAAGACGGCTCGTATGTCTGGTCTTCAACGCTGCAAGGTTACATCCTGTCATCCTTCTTCTATGGTTACGTCATCACGCAAATTCCTTTCGGGATCCTGTCGAAAAGGTAAGATCTTATTACTTTTACATTATTACGACTAAAGATTTCCGAGTAGGTGTGTTAATTTCTTAAATGTTTACTTATTTATATTTTTAACTCTTGACATAAAAATATGTGTATAGCTCCCTAACGAATAACTAATGATGCGGTTTTTTGTTTATTATGCCGCAGTGCCCACAGTTGGAAACACTTGTTTTAAGAAGTATGAATTACAATTATTTCAGTCTTTTTTACCCCCTATTTATGGTCGAGTTTAAGAAGGGCTGAAATTATAAATACATATAAAAATACGATTTATTTATTTATATAAAAAAACATATTAATAATTATTACATTTCTTCTATATTTATACTATATCAATTGATCTGTATTTTTTCAAACTAAAAAAATACTCTAAGATTATTCTGCTTAGTCATGACCTTCTTCCGTCAATTATGATTTATCTCGCGTTGTCCATTGTATGCAGAGTACATGTGAAAATAATAATGCATTTTAGTGCATCTATGCATTATGCAAGATATTCTATATATATTGTGATCGTAAATAATAAAATATATACAGCAATGACACTAAACATTAACCGTTTAACAGATTCTAATATTATTTTCTTTTTTTTTCATTATTGTACTGTTAAATGTGATTGTCGTATTCGTATTTCATAATTGGGTAAAATTTATTTATATTCACTATAAAAAATTATCAATAAATTTTATTAAAGTATTCTGAAAATTGCATCTAAATTGGAGTAGCTATTTTAGGAAATATGCTGTCATATTCGATTATCAAATATCTAACTTGCTAATATTTTGTACCATATATAATAATTATCATAATTATCACAATTTAAAGATACATTCAACTGTAGATTATTTACATAAATTACTTTTGACATTTCACGATCCAATTTGATTATCGAGTGGGTGTGGCATCTGTTTATCAGAATCAGGAATATTATTTCATCTGTACATAATTTCCTCTTCATAAGAAGAGCACACAAATTAATATTTCGAAATAAATATTTAAAGAGGAAAATTATTTGTATGTCAAGCCTTACGGATTTTACTTTAAGAAAACGTCTAATGATGTTAAATCTATTCATAATAAATTAGTTAATCTGTTTTTTTCTATTTTGATAAAAGGTGTAATGAAATAGGAGCAAATATGTATAAAAAAAAAGTTTCTATATATCTAATAATAAGTTTAAAAAAAATTGAGATCATTGCATATTGTTATAAATTGAAAATGGAAACACACTTTAATATTCGAAACATTGAATTAAGATAACTTTTCCGTACTTATTTCGTTTAAATGACTTGAAACATTTTTGTATAAAGTTAAACACGTGACGCATTATAATATTAATATCACCGAATTTGACTTTTCTTTGTTTAAATATCATTGAAAGAAATTATTCCTAAATGTGTCCAAAATACATTTATTAGTGCAATTTGGAATCCATTTGTTTTATTGATATTGGATTTCATGTCTCTTTAAGCCTTAAGTGGCTTCAATTTTATAGCTCTACAAATTATTTCGTTAGTAGTCTAACAGTGGGGAGTGGGGTTACCATAAAACGTTGTTATGGTGATGTCCCCTTCTCGGTAACACAAACAGACGGCCCCTTTATAACCATATCATAACAATATCGTAATAATGACAAATAAATATCCCCTTTTTATTGTTATATGATTTAGTGATATTTATGAGACATTGTTATATGATCAAGTGTTGGCAACGTAACAATAAAAAGGAGTAGATGCGAGTACCTACGTCTTGTTTATAACGTTGTAACGAGCATTTTGTAAATAACAAAAAATAGTTCCATAAATAATTACTCGAGAATTCTATTAGCGACATGGTCAAACTCAGTTTTGTCTCTTTATAAAGGTTTAGGCTGATTGCTAGTATTAGAATTTTCTAAAGTACATACCAACTAGATTTTGCTCGTGGCTTCGCTCGAGTCAAATTAAGTTTATACTAATATTATAAAGCTGAAAAGTTTGTTTATTTGTACGCACTAATCTCAGAAATTACTGGTTTGAATGGAAAAAAAAAAAATTTGTGCTAAATAGTTTATTTATTGAGGAATGCTATATTACATTACGCTACAACTCATAGGAGCAAAGCGGTAACCATAACGTTTCAAACAGTATAATAATTTTTAAAATAGATTCAGTGGATCAGGTTTACTTCACACATACTATATTCTCTTTCTATTATACTGCATATATGTGTACCCATTTGTCCTTTTTTAAAGTTGGTAAATAGCAGAAATAAAACTCTTCAACAGATACGGAGCTCGTCTGTTCTTGGGCGTGGGGATGTTAATCAACTCCGTGTTCGGTCTCCTGGTGCCAGTGGCGGCTGAGGCTGGTTACGAATGGCTCATCCTCGTCAGATTCATCCAGGGCCTGGGAGAGGGTCCCATCGTGCCGTGCTCACACGCCATGTTGGCGAAATGGATTCCGCCCAATGAGAGGAGTAGGATGGGTGCAGCTGTGTATGCAGGTTAGTTGCTATTTGTAATGCTATTTGTAAGTTTTACTTTCGTAAGTGATATAAAACTACCCAGGAATCTAATAACAGCTATCTAGATAGTCTTACGAAAGCTGTCATAATAAGGTATTGACAATTTCGGGCGTATGACAATGAGAAACAACTTATGTCATTCTTTATTAAAGTCTGAGAGCAAAACTTGTAAGAAGAGAAGAGAAGTATGACATACAATAAGTACAGTAATTATCGCTAAATATCGTCGGGCAAAGAACTTTTCTTCTGACTCAGTTATATTCTGGATGTAGATGTCTGCGGATTTCTCCAACACTGATTGGTTTCCTCACGATGTTTTTCTTCATCGCCAAGTTTGATGTGAATATGAAAGACGAAAACTTAAAAACGTAGTGTTCTTTGCCCGGGTAAAATTTGTGTTCTATCTTATATATTATATATTCTTAACTCATCTGAATCTCGAAAACGGCTCCAACGATATTCATAAAATTTAGTATGGGTTTCGGGGGCGATAAATCGATCTGGCTGGGTTTGATTTTTAGAAAACGTCGATTTATCCGTGCTTTCAAGCAATCAATTCCGAGCTGAGCTCAGTCATCTAGGTACAAAAAATATTAATGAATGTACTATTTCCAGGTGCCCAGTTTGGTACAGTAATCTCAATGCCTCTGTCCGGTTTGCTCTCCGCGTACGGTTTCTCCGGCGGCTGGCCGTCCATCTTCTACGTGTTCGGTCTCATCGGCACGGTCTGGTGTCTCGCCTTCTTGTTCTTCGTGTCTGAGGATCCTGAGACCTGTCCCAGGATCAAGGAGACAGAGAAGAAGTACATCTTGAGCTCGCTGTGGGGCGCTGCTGGTTCTAGCGTGAGTTTCATTGTTTTTGGTTAATATTTTATGAATGGCTAAATTGCATTTGACTTTTGATTGTTCTAGAAACGTTTTGTTTTCTTATATTCTATTATTCGATAGAAATAATTAATTTCATAATTTTAACAAAAACCTTCAACATATTATAGTTTTTAAATTTAAATATTTAAATGTTCGTATTACTTATATTGTTATAGTAATATCTTGATACCATATTTGTAAGATTAACTTCATCTAATCTAGTAGAGGTACTTATTATGAGTGTATACATTAAGGTATAGACAGATTAAGGTTTACATAAACTATTATCTAATATTCTTAAAAAAAATCTTTGATATTTACTTTCAGAAAAATATACCATAAATAACAAAGTTTTTGTCCCATTTCTTTCCAGTCCCCCCCGATCCCATGGAGCAAGATACTGCTGTCGATGCCGTTCTGGGCGATCATGCTGGCGCACATGGGGCAGAACTACGGCTACGAGACGCTGATGACGGAGCTGCCCACCTTTATGAGACAAGTCCTGCACTTCTCCATCAAGGATGTGAGTAACACTTATTTTCTTTAGTCTTTTATATACTGGAACTTCATGTGGAACTGACGCGACTAACTAATGATTTGAAAAGCCTATTTGGATAAAGTTTATTTTGAGTTTTAGTTTAAGTTTGACTATTTTTCATTCCCTAACGCATTGTGATGAATAGAGATAGTACGAGATGTAATCCTAAATTAAAGATTTTTAATTATTAATGTAATATTTATTATTTACGTTTGTGAGTTTTCCTTTTAATGGCTTTAAAGATTAAACCAATGGTAGCATTGGTTTAAGTAAACTTTGAGAACTTTTAGACAATATTAAGACTTGAATAACTTGATCGAAAATAACTTAAACTTGATGTCCATGTTACACTGTTAGAACGTTTCGAAGCATAACGTGACAAAATAGCTTCCAATATATTTCACCTTACAGAACGCCATTCATTCATTCACCTCTGAAAACTTATATTTTATTTATAAAACTAACTGAAAAATATTTTCATTTGAACATGCGGTAATAATAAATATATACAGCACTCAACGGTTGAAAAATACATCTGCTATTTATAAACGAGTAAACCAGAGACGATTTGGTTCGCATTAATCATTCCAACTGTCGAGAGGTCGAGAGGCGGGTCGGTTAATTGACCATTGACTTTATGTCCTCTGACGGCTTCCAATTAAACCAAACTGGGTCTTGATTGTCTATGACAATTAAGACATGAGCGTGTAACACTGAAGTTTATGTTCTTAAACAGTAATTTTGGTCTCTAGAAAAAATAATGGACGTTACGAGACGTCCGGCCAAGGTCGTTGTAAATTTTAGAATCTATAATTAATGAATTATTTAAAACACACAGACATATATATATAAGCAACGAAGTATATATACCATATTGAACTTAATAGCGTGTCCTTTCAAATGATATAAAAATTGCAACGGAACCGCGTGATTTTGTTACTGTGCTAACGAAGTCAAAACAGAGGCATATAGAAAACACGAGATTCATGAAATGAAATCTTAAAGTCATGAACAGTTTTATGCAGATGATTTAAACAAGTAACAAGCTTGTCCTCATCCTCATTTAAATAATAATTATTATAAGGAATATACGCAATAGAATAAGTTACGTGGTATTGTACTGTTAACGACGATATGATGCACGAGCAGTATTGATCCAACTAATAACTTTGATAGAATTCGTGTATCGGTTATCTTGTGTAAAGATTTGATTATATTTTTTATCGTAACGAAAATAGAAATATAGCGAGTTCATTTCGAAATAGACCAAAGTTAAGACAGATTATTATAAAATAATACTGTTAATTTCATTGAAACAATTTAGTTATATATTTTAAACTTTCGTGATTCAAATCTAATGTAATACTACTAATAATACTTTTTTTATTGCCCGACGTTCTGACGAAGTTGCATCCGTCGTTGTCACGAACTGACTAACCACTGTTAGCTCGTAACCACTACGGATGTAAAAAGGTATTACTACCATTAGTTATCGCGATCAGACCCGTTACATTAAATATGAACAATTTAAAGATCGAGTATCATAAAAAAAAAACCTATAAACAACAAAACAAATTAATGTTTAATTCGATTGCATTATTTTTAAAATAGCTCCAATTCCGTTTGTTTATTTTCACAAATTAAAAATTCAATGAGTAGTTTAATAGTTAAAGTGTCAACAAAAATTTTCTTATTTCACTTCGAAAGAAACGCAGGGTAAAGTAAAATTTCAGAGGGTAGTTGTAAATTTTTTGAATAAATCCTTAAAAACTCATTACTATTTATATAGAAAACTGTAGTTTATTTATATATTTTTTTGTCTTTTCAGAATGGTTTCGTCTCCGCGTTGCCATACTTGTGCATGTGGCTGTTCTCAATGTTCATCTCAGTGGTGGCGGATTGGATGCTGTCGAGCGGTCGCTTCAACCACACGCAAGTCAGGAAGATCATCAACAGCATTGGTACGTTACAGACTTTATTGTATTCGACAATATTAGAAATATATATTTATTGATGACAAAGTGTAAAAAAATAAAATAGCATATTTTCATGTATACTATGTTATAAATTATAATATTTTTGAGATATTTGTATAATCTAGAAAGTTAAACGAAAGAAATAGAAATAACCATTACATAAATATAATTTTTCCTCAAATTAACTCGGGTGAGACCGCGGGGCACGACTATTCTACAATAATATTATAAAGAGAAAAGATTTGTATTTTGGTATGTTTGTAATGAATAAACTACTGGGCCGATTTGAAAAATTCTTTCACTTATGAAAAATGTTGAGGTTCCACGACTATATTTAACGCTAGAAAAAAAAAATAGGGATATTTACTAAAACATAAAAATAATACAACAAAAAAAATATAAATGACAGTTAAAAGATTCCCGTGCGAAGCTGGAACGGCCGCTAGTTCCTTATCTACACTAATATTATAAAGCTGAAGAGTTTGTTTTTTTTAACGCGCTAATCTCAGGAACTACTGGTTCGATTTGCAAATTCTATTGTTCTTAGTTTATTTAAAAAGAAACGCTATAGTCTTTATTATGTAATATTAGCTATATTATCGACACATAGGATCGAAGCATTAACCAAAAACGTTACGTTGTATATCTTACTTTACATGTAGTTATTTATTTATATTTTTAGTTATTGGTGTACAATAAAGAATATTTGTTGTTGTTGTTACTAATAATATTGATTGGAGTATGTGAGCGTGCAAGCGTTAGGTACATTTTAAAACATTTCAGCCTGGATTTAAGACCAAAACACATATCTTCGTTGCGATGTTACGTCGTGAAATGATAATATAATTTTTCATTTAAAATCAAACAAAAAATAACGTATCCGGGACAGCTAGTAAATGCAGTCTAATTCGCAGGCGAGTACGGGCCGGCCATCGGCCTGTTCATCGCCGCCAACACGGGCTGCGACCCCGCCGCCACCGTCGCCATCCTCGCCGTCGGCGTCGGCCTCAACGGCGGCATCTACTCCGGCTTCAAGGTTCATACTTTCAAACTTCCACGCGTCTCCAGTGACGTTCGTTAGGAATATATCATAAAATTAAATTTAGAATGCATCTTGTCTATGGATAACTATATATATATATATAACGATAGGAAAAAATATAGATATGAATAGAGTAACTAAAGACAAAAACCCAAATACCTTAATTGCCATGCTATACCCACTGGTTCACACTCCAGGACCGTTGAATTATCAAGTGCTAATGTGTTTAAATTTATTTCGTATTTGGCGGCAAAGGAAAGAATGTGTCCGGAGAAATTCTGACTCATGTTGTGGCAGTGGAGCAGTAGAGTGGTTTAAGCTCCTAAAACTTCTTAATAGGAGAGGAGGCCCTTGCCAAGCTGTGGGACATTTACAGGCTATTACTTTATATAGACATGTAGTTCTACATTTTTTTTTTTATAAAAATAGTAGGTCAGGTGATGTTAAATGATCACCTCATATATATTTGTAGCACCAGAGGAGCCAAGTATGTTGCAAGTTAAAAAGTAATGAGGGTTAGGCATTTGGCTTTTAACAAGCATATTAATTTGTAGATATGTGCGTAGATAGCGCCAATTTTAACCAGTTTGCAGTAAAGCAGTCTGGCAGATTAAGTTTGATATCCCTTAAATATAAAGAAAAGCCTTTACAGTAGTAGGACATTTAAAAGCTGTAAAATACCGTATCTAATTTGTATAACCCTAGAGAGAGTTGACGTTAATGCCATTTTTTTATTTTAAACTTCTCAATGAAATCTTTAGTTCCAAAAATATGTTCATAAAATTTAAACTGTTCATTTGTTTATGTTGCTAACAAATAAACATAGGTAAATATATAACAGGACATTAATGTAAAGACATTTCATTTATAGGTTAACCACTTGGACATCTCGCCACGCTTCGCCGGAATCCTCATGGCCTTCACCAACTGCCTCGCCAATCTTACTGGTCTTTTGGCGCCCATCGTTGCCGGATACATCATTGAGGGCAAGGTATGTATATAACATCTTACTGTCAAAACTCTTAACCTGTCAATAGTACTTTTAACTGACGAAATCAGTCAAAGTTACTATTGACAGGCTTATAACAAAAATACGTATAATGTACATAACGAATATGATAGGTGAATTACTAAATCTGACGCGAAGGGCGTTCGAACTGCGATACAGTTATTAATGCATTTACAACATTTTTCTCTCCAGCCCACCCAAGCCCAATGGAGGATAGTATTCTACATCGCGGGTGGCGTGTACATCTTCTGCGCCACCTTCTACAACATCTTCGGTTCAGGACGGCGGCAAGAGTGGGACAATCCGGCTGAAGACGAAGCCCTTGCTAAGAAAGCCGCCGCAAAAAAGGCCAACAAACTAGAAAGGAAAGCCAACAACACGAACACAGCGGAAACCGCGCAATAGCTCGTTTAAATTAAAGCTCAGTGCACACAACTTGGATAACTAAATTGTCTATGGTCATCTAAAGATTTCCATTCACGACTTTAGATAAACAACGTTATATAGCAGAAAGAGAGAATTAAATATTATTGTATATTTTGTCCTCGTTTTTTGTACGTTGTTGTATCTCACGATTTCAGTCTTGCATGGGCAGGTTCCTCGTAATTAAAATGGCGATTTATGATTAAATAAATTAAATATGTGATTATATAAAAAGTTGTCTGCTCTGAGCCTTTGTTACGATATAACTTCCGATGTTTTCACTTTAAGGTGTGACTTTAAGTGTGCAAAATGATTTAATATAACTTGTGTAATCTGTTTATTTTTTTTGTTTTTTTTTTTTTAATTATTTTATAAAAGGACCAGGTTAGGATATAAGTGATATTCATGGTTTGAAGAAAAAATTGAAACCATGTGTATTTTAAACTTGACTGAGCCATTCAATTTTATTTTATTTTTTTTCTTAATTTATTTTGCATGGACTTCTAATATTTGTTCAGTGTATTTTATTGTAATATCGAAATACACGAGAGACGCACATCAATAAGGCTGTGATAATATCTTGTGTAGAAATATAACATGGAGTCTATATCGTAACATCATTGAACTTGCTATTTATTTATTTATATATTAATTAAGTACCATACAAGTATTGTTCATATTATAGCTTGAGAGTAGAATAATAGTGATGTATGAAAGTAAATGACGATGGGTCCAAGAATTTTTAATGCGAATAACGTTACGTCCTCGCCAGTGACTGTACAACCTCGCCTTATATAGATAAAAAAAAATTGACTTTAATATTAGAAAACCCATATAAAAATAAATCGAAGGTTTGCAGAAACTCGAATAAGTTACACAAAATATCGAAAAAAAATACGTCCATAAAAACTATTGATGTTGAAAATTATATATAGGAAAATTAAAAAAAAAGAATAATATATGTTTCAAAATGGGTCGAATGCCAAACGGTAAGTTGTGAATTTCTTTTAACCATTATCTGTTCGCTCGAAGCGAATGTATAATTTAGCAGATATAATAAGATGTAAATTATTTATGGTTTTTAGTTTTACGTAGTACATGCGACGTCAAACGACGATGTATGCCCAGAGCTTATGTGATCATTCTGTTATTAAGTAATTGTAAGCCGTTTTATACTAAAACACAAGTTTCTATCGACCTACAATGAAATTGTATTTAAACTCAAATTTATAGTATTATTTTTAATCTGTCCGAATACATAATAGACAATGATTGGATTGCAATGTTTCTAAAATATCATTTCCACCTTTACTTTAATTTCATTTTGTAAGTTCGATAATTTGTGTGCATGTATAATTAGTCCTAGCTTTTTATCAGATGAGAAGTATTTTGTTGATATTTTCAAAATGAAATTATTGTCTATGACAATCGTAAAAAAAAACCGTTTAGGATAAAGACCTGTAATGTGTTGAAAACTAATACATATTATGTGATATCCTAACTAAATGCCGATTATTAAACAATTTTGTATACTCTACTTGTAAAGTTTTTGAGAAATACAAAAAGTTTTTATTTTAATCTTGTTTTTGTTTTAATTTGTCTTATTTTTAAACTAATAGACCCAGAAACTAAATTTTTGTGTCAACTTTTAGCCGTTTCATCCACAATGTTGAGAAATGAATTTTCTTTTTTTTGTTCGTGAATAATTCTGTTTTATTTGATATTTTGCTATTCGGCGTTAAGATCATAACAAATGAATTATTAATTAAAGTGAATTACGCAAATCTATCGTTAATTTTATTATTCTTTTGGTATTCGATTGTGCGGCCTATTTAGTGGGAGAAGAACAGCTCATTTCTACCCTGAGAAGTAACAGGGAGAAAAGTATTATAGCGGGTAAAAAAAAAGTATGCGGGAGAAAAACGTGTTATTATTTACTCTATTAGACATAATATTTGAAACTACCTTAATTTTTTATATATTTCAGAATTATTTTGAAAACATAATGTGAACTGTGCGTCAATTTTGTGAATATTATTTATGTGAATTAAATCAATTATTTGTAAAACTACGACTGAATTAGGTTAATTATTGAGTAGTCAAATTTCAAAATGCACTTCGACAGCAAGTGTGTTTTAAATGCAGCCATGTGTCATTAATGAGAATAATAAAAATATATAAATATTTTTTTTTCATTTAGTTATTGAAATATTACTATAGTTATTATTTTCATATTTAGTTATTGAAATATTACTATAGTTTTACTTACCGTTACAGTTGTTTTAATAAAAAATCATGTTTAAACAAATTTGTATCAAATTTACAACATCTTAATAGACTAATTCGTAATTTTGATTCAAAGTGTGATGACCAAAGATTTCTATTACTCAAGTGGTATCAAATCTGTGTTTAAGGAGTCAGTAAAAAGAGTGCAAAGTACCAAGCTGCAGTTTTTTAGAAAAATATTACAACAAAATAAAATAATACAAAAATTAATAAAAGAAGTGTCATAATAGAAAACGTTTATTTCTTAATAAATTGGAACATAGGTTTAACAATTCATGTTTTTTTTAACTGACAACTTTGCTGTAATGCTGTAAACTGAATGCGCCCGTGCCACTGCGACACGGCTGACCCAACATGAGACAACTGGACGCAGACCTTATAAAATCTTTCTTTGAATTCAACACAGCTTCCTTCAAGAATATCAACGAAGACTCGAAAGACATTTGCTGTAATGGCGAAGTAGATGCCTCCATTCCTTTTCGACTCATGGGCTCAAAGACTCCGTTGTACGTCATATAATCTGCGACCAGCGTCAAGTGGCGCGGATCTACTGTAATACCATAAACATTAAATACGTTTTGTATCTCTTTTATAATAACTTTATTCGCCGCTTCTATACCGTACGTGTTTGCTATAGCGTGTATATCATTACTATAAAGCTTGTTCAAATCGAGAAGATTATTGTATTTGAACATTTGAACAATATTAATACCCTCCGTTTTCAAATATAGAATATCTTTTTCTTTATTGGTGATAGCGCGTTTTATATTTTTAATTTCATAGATAATGGATCTCATTGCAGTATCGCGTAGGGCTTGAGAAAGATCAACTCTTAAGAATGCGATAGGGAAAAGTACTGTCAGCTCACACCATTTGTGGTTTTTCGTATCAAATGTGTAATTCGTTGCGCTGTTTATGTTTTCAACAACATCTGCCATTATTCTACTATCATCGGCGTTTATTTCTTGAGTCACTTCGATTATCTCATCATTATCTTTGGTTAAGTGTTCATCCTCAGCTTCATCTTCTGATTTCTCTTCTTCTCCTGATTCAGGGTCTTCGTATTCTTGTTCTTCTGCACGCTTCTTTCGATTTCTTACCTAAAAAAGCGAAAAAAAATATGTCAGAAATCAATAGATATAAATGACTAATCTGTATGTTTAAGTAATAATTGTAGAACTTGGTTCAATTCCAAATGTATTTATGATTTCTTGTATAAAATAATTAAATTCAAAAAACTATATTAAGTGCATTCATTTTTGTTTTCAAAAATTCTACACTTATGAAATAAGCGGTAGTACGTTACATATACAGCATAGTCCTTACTAAATGATTTATATATAAAATATGTATTTCCAATAATGAATTACAAAGCGCCAATGCATCTTCTTTATACTTCTTAAGTACTTACGAAATCAAATAATGTTTTTAAATTTAAAATTACTATAACAACTTACTTCAGTATTGTCGTCATCGTCATTAGGTCCTTCCTCGTCAGAGCTATCGTCGGCATTATCAACGGCTTGTTCTTTGGGCTCCGGTGCAATATCTTCCTCCTCCTCATCGTCACTACCCGCAGTACGACGTTTCTTTTCTTTTTCAGCTGCCCACAAAACACCACACGTCGTTTTAGCCTGCTTACGAATTATCGAAAACATTTCACTGAAGAATTTGTTTTGCATATGTCTTATTATTTGTGCTGGTTTTACCGTGTACTGAGTCTTGTATTGAGAATAGGGTAAAAATACAAAACGCATCGTGGTTTTCAATTGTCTTTCAGGTGACGTAACTATTTCGCATTGTACATCAATCTTTTCGAGGACATCAGAAACTGTTACTCTATTCATTTTTTGTCTCAGTCTTTCCGCTTTCTTGTTCATATCAGGAATATTGGAAAGGAAAGGTATATCCATGCTTGGTGTTTTCAATTTTGCAGATGCTGTCATCAAAATTTCTCGTAAGCGGGGAATACCCAAAGTGACGTTCATGTCACCTCTACCAGCAAAGTGAAAGGTATTCAATGTCATCTGAGTTGATGGTTCGCCTATAGATTGA
The DNA here is from genome assembly GCA_037950945.1 of Hypolimnas misippus. Classification (NCBI taxonomy): domain Eukaryota; kingdom Metazoa; phylum Arthropoda; class Insecta; order Lepidoptera; family Nymphalidae; genus Hypolimnas; species Hypolimnas misippus. Next base: position 11,617,701 of record JBBEEQ010000006.1, read on the forward strand.
GCAGCTAGCAGTCCTACGGGTTCTCCAGGCGCTGCCATTGAGGCTAAATATTTTGCACTCATAATTTCAACGAAATTATCTTTTTCTGTGCATTGAACATTTGCATTTTCATGGCGATTCTTTAGATAACTTTCAATTAGAGAATCCAATTGTTCATTAATAGTACCAAACTTGTATTCAGGTGACATTTTACTAGGAATTGGATCAGGACAACGTTTTCTCATATACTGTTGTTTTTCTTCGTCATCTAAAGAACGCCACATTTTTTCTAGTTCCCAGTAAAACGGATCTCGAGTTTGGTCAGTCGGTTTTTCATCTAGATCGATATTTCTTTTAGCAATCGCAGAGAATTGAGTAAAACCACTAGTTCTTACTTTGGCAAAAGGACTACCAAATTTCTTTTTCCATTTTTTTAAAGATTTTTGAGATTTGATAATTGGTTTTAAGTCTGTTTCTTCTTTAAGTTTTTTAATAATAGATTTGGGAACAACCGCGTTAGAATTCACATCAAGAAATTGAAATTGGTCTTTTCTAAAAAACTGACTTTTCAAAACATCAAGCCCGTCCTCGCCATATGCAAACTGAATGACACTACTATCTGCGTCTCTAACTGTATTGTCATAGGCAACGCTCAATCCTTCTAAATGTTTGATTAAACATCTTTGTAAATAACCTGATCGACTAGTTTTGACGGCCGTATCAATAAGACCTTCTCTACCAGCCATACAATGGAAAAAGAATTCCTGTGGTTGTATTCCAGTCATGAAGCGACCATCTATAAAGCCACCTGCTCTTGGGGATATATCAAACGGAGGGAAACTGGGTAGTGATCGTCCAGATATCATTAATGGCGGTCGTTTCCCTTCCAATTCAATTTGACCTAATAAACAGGAAATCTGCATAGTGTTAACAGTTGAACCCTTTGCTCCCGATTGCACCATTAGTTGTAAATTATTCGAAGGGAATTTTTCTAACAATCCTTCAGACAAACAAACAGTATTGATATTATTGGTATATGAATCCAACATATTTTTATATTGTCTGTCCAGATTCGCACGGAATTTCGGATCTTTGATCATCATTTCGCCAATGGTGTCCTTAAGATTATTTTCGTCGACGTCTGCAGGTAGTTCAGTAGCTTTCACAGCAGCGACTCTTCCAGCCTGTCGCACTAAGCAAATTATTTCATCACGCTTTTTATTAGCCTCATCTACAACTAAAATATCTTTTACACCTAAAGTGAATCCAATCCATTGCAAATAGAATGTAAATCCTTTCGAAAAAGAACTCAATACTGCACTGGAACTATCTCCTCCATACAAATCATACATGCAATGAACTAACCCATATGGTGTTGCTCCATAGTGTGTTTTATCCAATACTCCACATAAAAGTTCTCCTTTTCTAATAACTACTTCTGCTTCAGTCATATCATTTGCATTAGAGAATGGAGTACCACCAGCAACCCAAGGCCTTGGTTCTTGCTTTTGCCATGCTTTTGCACTAATCTTAGCTTTTCCAGTTAAAGAAAGATATGGTTTTCCTTTTGGTATATTATTTATTATAATTGTAGACAAAACTTGTTTACCCGACCATAATGTAACTGGCTTTAAAATAGTTGGAGGAAGCAATTTGATTTCTCCTTTATGATTTGACAATGCTTGGAAAACTAATTGTTGGTAGTCTGATTTTGTGAAAAAGGTGCCTCTTAATGACATTCTCACTCCCGATATAACATGATCCTGGATCAAACCACTTAGTGGTGTTCCATCCTTTGGCACAAGATATTGTTTTCTCACAGACATTATATTGTATGCCTCACTCCTAGCAATTTCGTTTTGCGGAAAATGTGCGTTCATCTCATCACCATCAAAATCAGCATTATATGATTTACAATTGGCATAATGAAGTCTAAGAGTTTTTTCACCTTTAAGAATTCTTGCTCTGTGAGCCATCATACTGGGTTTGTGAAGCGAAGGTTGACGGTTTAATATCAATATGTCACCATTGATTAAATGTCTGTGAACTATCTTTAATCCTGATGTTTTATACTCATCAGGTGTTAACAACTTTTTTGCAAGACTTTTTCGTTTTTGTATAGAATCTGGAGGTATTCTTATTATTCTTCCATTTTTAACTTCCAATTTTTCAGCACCAGGGTGTTTATTAGGGCCATTGATCACCATTTTTCTAAGTTCATCGACATTCCACTCTGTAACAGGTACAGGGTATGTAAGTTTGGTAGCAAATGCATCAGGAATTCCAATTTCATCTATGTCTACATTAGGATCAGGTGTAATAACTGAGCGAGCAGCGAAATTCACTCTTTTACCCATCATGTGCATTCTTATTACACCAGATTTCTTTTCAAGTATCTGTTTTAAGCCTTGACTGGTAACTCCTTGACCTTCACAGTTGAGTATTTGATTTATCTGTCTCTGTAAATCCTGCCAGACTGTGTGTAATTTCTCTGGCGGTGATTTACCCATGACACTCTCATATGCTTGTCTAGGTTGTTGGTCAAGACCATCTATTGCTTTCTGTTGGTCAGAAGCCATTAAAACTTGTAAGACTGCTCTAGCATTATACGCAGTTTGCAATATACTCTTATACACATTAGTTTGAGGATGTTCAATTAATTCTCCATTCAGAATATTGCATGGTCGAACATTAGGTGGTAAAACTGGGACAACTTGCATGAAAAATATGTCCGTAACAGGTTTGGTATTAGCATGTTTAAGTATTGGTATACAATGTACAAGAATGTCTTCGTCATTTTGTTCTATAGCTTTGCAGTAGCGTTTCAAATCATCAGGCATTAATATTTTGATACCTTTTCCGCTACCTTCAGAGCTTAAATTGTACATGATCTTATTATCAGATGTGGTTACTTTGAGCAATTTGCTCCTGCAGTAAAGACAGCTTTTAGATATATTTATGGCTTTAAAAAAGTTATTAATGATTTTAGTTCGTAATTTATCTGCATTTTTGCTGTGGAACATCTCATTCACTGGGTCTTTGTGTTTTAAAAGTTTTTGATATTTTCTTATGACCTTATTTGGTTTTTCTGGTGATGTATCGTTTCTATAATCTTTAACATCTCCTATAAAGTTTTCTAAGTCCAAAGCAGCAGTAACATGACCGGCATCGAGTAGTTCTAATTGTAGCTTTAGAATAAATTTCATGCGATCATCCATTTGAATTTTAAAGCATTTAAGGCAAGTTATCCGAAAAAGCGTATAGATGTTTTTTATAAATAATGGATTTACTACAATCAAAGGTAGTTCAATGTGACCAAAATGTCCAGAACAATTGATAAGACTATTTGAACATGTTGTACAGAAATCATTACGTTCTCTGATCGGTCCTAGTGCGGGATCATAAAGACCGCCTTTCGTTGGGTTACCCATAGCATCGAAAGATGTCGTGTTAGTTATTTTCGCTACACTAAGTTTTTTAACATCTTCATCGTTAAACATAAGAAATTGAACGGAATCAGGATCGACGGAGGTCAATCCCGTCAAAGCGGAAGTAAATCTTGAGTTTAAATCCATGACTGTTTAACTGTAAAAGAAATAAACTTTCTTTGAATAACCTATTTATCTAAGTTCGAAAATTATTCATTATAGTATTTTAAAACAAAAACTAAGTACTTACACAAAATATTTACGTATTATAACAGAAATTAAATTCTTCTACAATAACTATAGAGCCGTATATACATAATTTTTCTGTGTAATAAACAGCATTTCAAATTGTCAACAAAACCATATCATCACATGGTTTTAATGTGACATTTGACATTTTCATGTTCTCCATTTGTTTTTTTATTACCACAGATTCTTCTTTCTACTATTGAATATATTAACATTATGATTATTTGATAGCAAAATAATGTGTTAATAAAAGCTGTCGATCTGTCTTTATTATTAAACATTTAATTTATTAAAGGGGATATAATAACTTTGAATAGATTAAATTTTCTAGAGTTCAATAATACATTAAGATGTGTCGAATTTATTTACAAATAATACATATATAAATGAAAAGTAAACACATACTGGAATCTTTCATGGAATAGGTAAAAAAATTATGTTAACTATTTTATGTAAATTAAAGACTTCTTTTTTGTTTAATGATCAACATAGCGCCATATTTCATTTTATGTATAGGTAACATTTCAATCCATACGTCAGTAATTCAAACGGCAACATGGCGGCGCAAGATGAAGTTGACGTATGTGAAAGTTGGGAGGATATGGACGAAATTGGCGTAAGTTTATTTGTGAAAACTGATACCGAGTTCACGTGTCCTTGACTCCTAGGCTAAGCGACTGGACTACATATAAAATATCCCATTTCAGTTAGACCGGAAGATCAAACTGATGTCTAGCGTACCGCCACTGAAAGGTTGCAAGGTTACAAACGTAATTGTAGAAGAGAACGCGTGTATAGGGTCTCAGTGCGTAATGCCGGAGCCAGCTATTCGTATACTGAAGCGGCCGTCGTCGCTGGCAAGCGGACAGCTCAATGGAGAAAACCGCGCGCGTCCCGTGAAAACATTGGAACAAAGGCAGAAAGAGTACGAGGAGGCTCGCTTAAGGATACTCGGCGAAGCTCGAAGTCCAGAGGACGTAATTGACGATAAGTGAGCGAATATTATCATTACACTAATTATAATTTTTAAATATTAATTTATTTATTGCTAATTTTTTTTCCAGTCTCAGTCGGTTACAAGATAAATTACAAGCGAATAATCTTAACGACAATCACAATGTTGGTAAAAGTAAAAACTGTCATAATGAAAATACCAAAGGAAAAGAGAAAAAAGTCCTAGCGAGGTTACCACCAGGTTCCACAGCGGCTGGTGTTTTCCCTTCTCCCCCACCACCTGGAGTCCTAGTCATAAGAACCCCCAGAGGTCCAGATGGAACAAAAGGTTTTGTGCGGAGGTAGCATTACGTGAGCCCTAATATTAACATTATAATAATCCATCCAATATTTTCATCAATTATAGCAAATTGGACTTATATCTTTTGGAAGGTATGAATTATGGATATGTTATTTCACAATTTCTTATACAAGATAAGTATTACCTTATAGAGAATATCAATGTTAACATTTTATTTATTAAAAAAAAATACTAATTGTCACTACCTACTGTAGTTAACAATATGTTAGCTAAAAAAAAATTTCTCTACTACATTATCAGATATTCTCACCAAACAAGAAGAAATTGTGAAATATACAATATTAAATCTGAGTGCTCATCACGGGGATCAAAATATATATATTGTGAATTACAATATGTTAGATAGACAACAAATTAAAAAGATAGATCCACTCCCAAGCTCGATCGAAAGAGGTTGATTGTGAAAAGTATTATTCAACATTGCTATGTTAAAAAATACAATTGGTTCTTATGTAGTAAAAGTACAACAATATTCTCAACATAATAATATGTTTAAGAGTATATATAATTTTATGATTTCTTAACCATTTCAATAATAAATAAGGACCAAGTCTTGCTGCATATTTTTGATATGAGTTTCATTTTTAAATATGAAAAAATTACAATAATATACATGATTAATAAAATAAGTGATATAATTAATATAATAAGAGACCACATTGCCTTAATGTTATATAAAAACTATTTATCCTATGAGCTAGCACACATTTTTTGTATGTTACATTTTAATTTTATTTGACTCCACTTGTTTGGGAAAAGTCCTAACTTATACTTATATTTGGATGCTGATAAGCAATAATGTGTCAACCCACAAAAAGTCAAATTTGAAGATATTGATGTATTTTGATACTACGTTACCCATATAACATTATTCAAAAAAAAGTCAAGTCATCTAAACTAAATAAGTATGGAAAAAAGTTTCTTAACTCAATGTTTCGAATTTCAGATGGGTTCCATATTTTGCAATTTATAAAATAATATCAAATATTTAAAAACTTATATTAGATAACATAATAAATAAACCTATCTTCTTTTGATTCATTATACATTTTATCAAAATAGAAAAGAAAAAATGAATATATACGACTTCAAACAAATTTATTAAGAATAGGTCTGACATCTTTAGACGCCATTTTCTCAAAACGAAGTCCACATTATTGCTTATCAGCGTCCATTTATAAGTGGATTTTAGACTTTTTTTTTTATAAATCAACGATTAACAGTGAAAATCGTTAATAATAATTCAAGGCTTGTCAAATGTTTTTACTAATGTTGTAATTACATAATGTCATGTTGTTACACAACTTTGCATAAAGAGTCTCAGTCCGATTAGTTTAAAATTGACAAAGTTTCATACAAACTTTCATTCCCTATTTTATCTTCTTGAGGGTAGAATTAATAAAAATCCATTCTTAGTGGATGCCTATGTCATAACATCTACCTGCAGGCAAAATTTCAGTCCTATGCGTCCAGTTGATTGAGCTGTGCGTTGTTGATGTGTCAGTTAGTCAGTCAGTCACCATTGAATTATATATATTTAGATGTTCTTTATGATTTTGTTGAAAAATAAATTAAAAATTCTTTTTGCTATGTTAATTCTCTAAGTTCTAAACATATTATTATGATAAATACTATTTTTTACATAAGAACCAATGGTAATAAACAATTCATGTTTCTTTTTCATACCTCTTGCCCTAAAGTAGGATTTCGTGCTACGTAACAAATTTTTATATCTAGCTTTTTCTACATGAAAATAAAATATTATAGGCTAAGGCTAATGTTACATGTATATAATAAGCTATAATGTTATAGTTTAATGTGTTCACTGCTTTATGATTTTGATGTCATCTAAATTTAAAGTAACAATGATATTGTAATGAGTTACAACAATTATCTATGTGGAGTGTGTCAAAAAGTTACAACTTTTATGAGGAATATCGTTCATCCCTAAAGCAGATGTCACATTTATCGTAATTCTCATGGTGCGTAAAGCTTTATTGAAATGATTATGTCTTTGTCTTAACTTTGACTGATGTTATACTGTATAAAGGCTTAAAAATATCATTTGACAATTTTCACGAACGAATTCTATTTACTTTAATGAATGTTTGTCAACTGACAATTGAGAATGACATTAATAAAAAAAAAGTAACTAATTTTTTTTTTTTTTGAAAATGCAATGAATATTTTTTATCTACATAAGCCTAAAGCATCTTGTCAAAAGTGTTTGCTATGTGACAGGCATAATTTTTCCAATAAAGTTTTTTTTTCTAATCCCAGCTCTTTATTTAGATTACAGTTATTATGATGCACATACTTAGGAAATTGAAAAATATGTATATATAAGGGTAATGACACACCCGGCGTAATTTTGTCGCGTATTATCGTTTTCGTCCACTCCAACGCGTGCTCTATGCTGGTATCATCCAACCTATACTCGATAGGCTCGTACAAGGATTGCTATTTAGTTTCATTCGGGGTCCGTTTTTTAAAAGTATTATGATCGTCCTGGCCCGTTGCCAAGACCCTTACATTATCTGCAGCTAAAATCAAATAATGCAAATACTACCATACTATCTTAATTTTGGAGATGTTCACCAGTTCATATAACACGAGTTAATTTTTAATATAAACTTAATGTTAGACGAAGTTCTTTTCACGTTCCATTGCTTACTAACGGTCTGCACAAAATAGGCCGGCGTTCCGTTGCCTTCCATTTATTGACTCCTAGGCTAGTATTATCCGCGTTTAACAGGAGTGTCAAAATACGTGCTTATACGTGCCGAAAATACGTTAAGTGTGTTAAGACCCTTAAACTTTTTCGTAAGATTAATTTTAATAAGATTAAAACATCGTAAACTTGTTCTACTGTGATAAACATTTGAATGTAATCTAAATAAAAACTGTCATTAAAATTAGGCTAGTTTTAATCTAATACTGAGGATTGTGATATAGAAATAATCGTCTATAGCAAGCCTTATTTATCCCATCTTTTATTTAAAAACAAAAAGTAGAATAATGATTCGTTTCAATTTATATTTATAATTTTTTTTGGCCAAAAGTATTCGGGATTTTAGTTAGATATTTATGAGTCAATGGAAAAAGTTTAAAAGAAATTATGTTTTGTATTAAGGATTACTAGGAAAAATACATTATTAATTCTTTGCAAACTTATCCTACACTTAACTGCTAAGTTAAATATTTTTCTACAAATGGTTTTTAGTACACATTTGAATAAATTTCTTAATCTATTATCACGAAAAAGATTTTCTATTAATAGTTTCAAATGTGCTTCAAAATTTCTTTAGCGTTCCATATTTTTGCTCAGTCATAGAAAAAATAGATATTTAATAAAATTTGCTTAGTAAAATTGAAAATCATAGCTTATTGGTGAATTCTAAAGAGCTTAAAATTAAAATGGGAATGACCTATTTTTGTAAATACGATGTTTTATAATAATTGACTAGTTCATATATTTTTACAAAGAAGTGACATAAGATTAGTGTAATTTCATGTATTCGTTAAGATTCTCTAAGCCTTACGATATCTGTAAAAGAACAAATATAGACAATAGATTATTTTTGTTTATGCTATTAGACGAGAATTACACTTTTAAGTTTTACTTTACAGAAATACACACTGTAACCTGGCACCAGTTACGTAGTAACAAGCTACTGAAGCCAAGATGAACCACTACCAGTAAAACCTTTCGGTCTAAAACAATGACAAACAACTTATGTAAAACTTTATGAAAGTCTGAGAGTAAAACTGACAAGTGTAATTTTCGCCTTACAAAAAAATATTGCATTATTAAATTTATAAGCAATAGAATTGACGTGAGTCGATACTTAGGAATTGATTTTGTTGATACAAGTAGTTTACGAAATAGTGCTAGACCGCACTACGGGTAATCGCTGGCGTTTCTTAATACGCACGCAGGTTTTCGATTCAAAAATATGAACACAAGCGGCAAAATTACCGCACATTGTTATGAAATCGCAACTAATTACATATTTCGCTAGAGTACGGCAAAACATCACGCTATATAATGTCATATTACGTCAATACAGTGACATAAATATGGAGGCTGAACTATGAAATGAAATTTTATTCTTTAGTGCTATGGTAACAATACAAGCTGCTATTTTCAGTCCTTGAAACTGATATAGTAGATAAAGTTACAAACGATTTCTAACTGCAAATATTGTATGCGGTTTCAAGCGTTGAGCAGTTACCAAACTATTTAAAAAAAAACATTAAGTTGTACTTCTTAGGTTTATTTTACAATGACAAGCAGTCCTACCACTAGCTTGTAGCGAACGGTTTGCGATTATATTTATCATTGTAAAATACCTAAATAGTACATCTTTAAGATTATTTTTGAATGTTTTGTCGTGCGCGAGCAGTGGTGTAACTAAGCGGACGACATGTACCGTTAAAACCGTCCGCGCCAGGAAACCGTAGTGCGGCCTAAACCTTTGGTTTCCTAGGATGATTTTGCCTGCTATTCAGCGGTAGCTTTATATCTTCAGATGATATAATCTAAACTTTTACGATGGAAATGGTATGGCGTGGTTTTCTAGAAAGCATGTTTTTGACGCCGTAAAGACAATAGAATGTGTGTGACCGCAATCCTAGGAAACCAAACCATAAAATATATTAACGTTTCGCAATTTTCCGAAAGATGTCATATAATAGAAAGAAAATTTTAGTAGTCAACTATTTTTGAATATATCTCAAGATATTATAGATAGCTATAAGTTTCTCAACTGACTTGTAAATATGAATTTTGTATAATTAAACGTTATTAGTGCCAATTAACATATTTATTGCTTTAGTTTTCGTATCGTGTACGTTTCTGTCGGAATGACCATCACAAAGCATTTATTTCTTTAATATAATACAATTGTATCTTTAGCTTCATTACGTTTTTTATATTATTCAAATATTTTTTTACATTGTTCGATACCAGCACGTAAATTATATAAAATATCTTGTCTTTACTGTGCGATACGATGTCGGATCCGATTTTTGATGATCGCTGCTGTATTGACTGCGGCAGTATTAAATCAGTAGTATTGTATCGTGTGTTCTATATGTATAATTATTATAATTTGAATCACGAGCCATGGCTAATTGTTCAAACCAACTGTTCCCAAAATATACAATTAATGCTGGGTCCATACGACGGTGGTCAGTGGCGACTCGCTGGCGTCGTCAAAGTCATGTGTGGACATTTTACAGTGATTTAATCTTAAATAAATTAAAATCGCTGTAAACGTCACGTGAGTCACATTTCTACGATGCCTTAGACGTTGCCAGCGAGAAGTTTTGAACGATATCGTACAAGCATAGTCGAAGATTATCAAAACCTACTTATCGGAGGGTGTAAAAAACTTTGAAAAGTCGAGACGTATAAATAATTATGACTAATTTCGAATAAGAAAATTTTGATACGATTGTCGAAAAATATCTTTAGGATTCTCTAAAACCAAATAATTTGTTTTCATAATTTGACACTATTTATGTTTAGTTTAAGAATCAAACGTGGCACAATATTATCAATTTTATTTATAGCGAGCGAAGGTTGAATTTACTTTGCAACTCATTTTTGAGTTCGTCTTAAATTTAAATGGATATTTTGTTCCATTTCGGTATACTCTTCATTATTTTTAAGTAACGTATAAGTTTATTGATTTATATTTTAACCGAAATTATTATTAAAATTGTTGAAAAAAAAAATGGTTTTTATTTGCTGGATTTCTTTTGAATTTTCTATTTCATACAAGAAAATCACCTGGTGTCCACATACAATTTTCGGTGTAGTAGCAGGCTGGAAAATAGGGTTATATTTTATTGATATAGAGTTTGGAAGGAATTTGAACTATCTCATATGCGTATAAACCGAAAAAATCCATCGCAATACATAAAATAGGCGGCGAAAGTGTAGCTAGGGGCCCGAAAGAAATAAGCAGTTGTCAATTAAATAAAATACGAGAAAATAAAAATTCAGTGTCATTTTTTCATCCATCTAATAAATTGTAAATTTATTGAAAGGAGTTTTAATTTTTTTTCATATATTAATTAATTGAAATTTGTATAATTGACAAACATTATCAATCGCGGCTTTTTTTTATTTATTATATTACCTATTAGCTCCAGTACTGCGACTGGAAGTGTCAGCAGCATCTTAATTTAACACATTTTGTGTCACTTAAACGAATAGATAATTCTCCTACGCTACATATTTATTGAGATTGAGTTAGCCAGGATTATTTTCTTGTTATGGTTTGAATTTTATTCATTAATGTTTCCAACTCTTTATTCAAATACATTAAAACAATTCATATGTAATATAACGGGTCTTATCGCGATAACTAATTGAGGTAATACCTTTTTTATTGCCCGACATTTTGACAAAGTTGCATCCGTGGTCACGAGCTGACTCTGAGTCAGTTATATTAAATATGAATAGTATAAATCGCGAATGTTTGGAATAGATTAAAACAACATAATCGATTATTATCACCGAAAATAAAATCAGTCGTCATCATTCTCACCGCATATTTGTTTTTTTTTTGTATTTAACTAACCGGTCCTATACAAATGATAACGCATTGTTTATGTTGTTTTAATTAGTTTTTTCCCGTTGACTATCAAAATTAACGACGCATAAAGTTATATATTTCAAAAGTATATTTACATAAAGTGATTTTAACCGACTTGAAATTGAAGATCATCTTTTTCAGAAAGATTCAATAGATTGATACGTTTAAGGTCCCAGATGAAGATTGAGATTCGATATAGAACGATTACAATTATATCGCGAACGGTGGACTAAAACAATCGCGTACTTTTTTTTTCGTTTTCTTAAACAGTAGTTTTATTTTGTCAACCAACCTTAAAAAAGGAGGTTCTTAATTCATAAATTATATTTTGTTTACTTTTAATGTTTGTTACATCAGAACACCATGAATTAATCGATTTTAAATTTTTTTGTATTCGAGTATAAGAGTATATATACATTCAGATAGGTCTCATAGATTTTTTTATCAAAACTAATTAGTTAAGTACTTTAAATTTTAAATCAATATAACTGGAATTAGAATGCTTTTGAAGTCGGTTTACAGACGCAAGCAATCAATATTCAATAAAAAAAATCATATCAATGGCAATAGATCGGTATTCAAAACCCTCCGGGGATTACTTGGCCAATTAAGCTATTTATGGGGATGGTCTATTATATAATATATCACCATACTATTGTTATATACCGGTATATATTATGTAGGTATACATATAATGTCAATGATTATTTAAAGACGATTGACATTTTAGTCATTCATATTCGAATTCGTTACAAATTATAATATTAATAATTAATATTTTCTTATACCATAATCTGATAAATAATAATACATTCAGATGTTTATATCTGGTTTTCTGGGATAAACATTGCGCCACGATTATGTTATAAGTAGTCAAGTTGGTCGATTAGCATACTCGCTTATAAACACTACTTTTGACATCAAACAAGCATTTATGTTCATTATAGTTGAGCGAACGGCGTGCGAACAATTTTATAATTTTGTAATAAAATGGCTGCTTTAGAAAATTTGAGTGAACGAGACCGCGCTGTGTTGAGAAGTATTTTTGATCCCACAGCGACTATTGGTGATGTTGTTGACGATGGAGACAACTTTGAAGACGATGAAGGTAAAAAATAAAATTCTTTATAGTTGGTATAATATTATAATTAAAAAATAAAAAATAAAAGGACGTTTTAAAATAACCTCACAAAATTAAGTTTAGTACTCCGTATTAAATTTCTAATTCATTGACAGTTAATTTTTTAAACGTTGGCTATGTCCTATCTTCGGGTAGGAGCTAAATTATTTTTTTTTAATAAATTAATATAACGTTTAGCAGATAAAACATAACAGACAGATTGTATATACTTAACAATATCTTGGTAATGGTCAAGGTTTTATTGGAATGTATAATACAGTTTTAATAATTAGTTGTTATTTATTACCTAAGTTATTATGCCTAGATTATCTACTGAGGTACCCTCGAAGAATAATTTTAAAGTTACCATTTTAATATTGCATAATTCTTATTTTAAAATGAGATGTTAATGAGAAATCTCATTTACAAGTTTAATTTTCTGTAACGAAGTGTCATCACCTTGTCGTCAGTTCATTGAAGCTAAATAATTGACCTAATAATATTAATAATTGTTAGAAATATATTATAAAAATATAGACCATATTTTGTCTATGGATTAGTAAGTTATGTGTTATCATGCTAAATTTAAATTTAGGAGGTTGATTTTCTAAATCATTCTTAACCTTATTTTTTTATTTCTTTCAGATACCACAGACGCCGACAAAGAATCTAAACAATTATGCCTAAAGGGCGTGCAATTGGCTGAAGCAAATAAATTAAATGAGGCCTTGGAATTTCTCAATAAAGGTATTGAGATAGCGCCGAAACGCCCTTCAGGATACAACGATAGAGCTCAACTCTTCAGGCTCATGAAGAGAGACAATGGTAACTATAAGATTGTGAATATTTTTGTTGTCAATTTTTATATGTATTAATTTATCTGATACAATTAAGTATTATATAGAATACTCCGCTCGTCTTAAAGTATATATGAATTAAATTATGTTAGGTATCTATCCTGTCTAGTTTTTAAATGTAAATATATGTAATAATATAAATAATATAATAAGTATCGGCAAGATTTAGGCAGGTATTAAATCTATTTTAGACTGTACAAAAATCAAGCTCTTTTATCGTTCGCAATTCCTATGTTGAACGCTAAGTATTAAAGTGACCATATTCAAATTCTGTGTGAAACGAGTTAGCTAAGTTAGTGATTAAAATTTAGTTTCAATATAGTTCTGAGATTCATAAGCTACGATTTTGAAAGAAAGAAATAAAATGTTCTATCATCTTGTGATATTAAAGTCTAAATAAACGGCCGAATTCCCTAGTGTAAAACGTTTGCGTTTTGTGTCTAAATAATCTTTAAAAAAGATATATGTACATAAATATTGTTTTTTAAAGATTTTTTAGGCATTTTTTTTTAATTTTTAGACGCAATGAAAGACTTAGACCACGTGCTACAACTGACTGAAGGTAAAAGGACCCGTTCACGAGCTCTCGCGTTGTGCCAGCGAGGAGTGCTTCTGCGCAAGCGCGGCGAAGACGACAGCGCACGCGCCGCCTTTGCGGAATCTGCTAAACTTGGTAGCGGTTTCGCTAAGAAACAGGTATCTTTTGTCATACATATACAGGTGTCTGATTTTAATTACGCTTCTGTAAGTCACATCACACTTTGTATAAAAAAAAAATTGGAGATTTTTTGTTTGCTTATCTTTCATGTGCGATTGGACTCTCGTTGCTTGTGTGTTTACTAGAAAGAGTTTGTTGTGTGTTTCTCAAATTTATTACGAGGTAAGTGATAAACTGAACGTTTTTTTTAATAAGAAAAAAATTCTAATTTTTATCGGAATGTGATGTGTTCAGACTTATCAAATTACCTGTAGCCTTATGTAATTATAATTGATAAATAAAACATAACAATTTTCAAACAAACTTCTTCTAACTTTTTTGAAGTACGCTTAGAAAGATATTTCAGTATTTTTTATTTGTCTCCTTTAAGTAATATATGGGTAGTAGTTCTTGAAATATAATAAACTACGCTATATTATGACGACATAATACTTTCTAATAAAACTATTTTTTTTTTTCATCAATATTATAGAACTGTATATTATACAATGCATATTTTTCAGGTCGTCGAGCTGAACCCATACGCTGCTCTCTGCAATCAAATGCTGAGTCAAGTTATGAGAGGAGAGGACATTAAATTATAAAACCTTTTGTATATCAAAACTAAATTTTTCTATTTGACTTACCGCGAAATTCTTAAACACCACTTTAAGTACCAGGTCAGTCTCATCGTGTGTTAATGAGAACTTAAAATTAAGAAGTGTTTTAGTACTTGACCATTATTTTTCTATAATGTATGATAAGTTTTTAAGGCGTGAAATAAAACACTGGAATCTAATGGATTAGAAATTTATATTATTGAGTACAATCCACGATCACATTTGAGAAAACCACACATTCCAAGATCCAAGGGATCAGACGAGTTGGAAACTCCAAACAATACGACCCTTTAAACTGACGATTTTACATTTGAAAATGGCAAATGTAACTACGAATCGAAATTCTGTAACTACACTATGAATATTAATAATTGTAGGTATATGCAATAAAATCTCGAAAGATTCTGTGCGGAATTTTTTAATAAAACTGGTAAGATTATTTAGAATTTTCCGCACAAAATCCCTTACAAATTAGTTAAAATTCAAAACTTGATAATATTTATATTTAAAAACTAGTGAGAGGCGACAACGGTACACTATAACGCAAATACAAAAGTGCACTTTATAAATTTAAAGTTTTATCATAATATAGTAAAAAAGTTTCGCGAGCATTAATTAACATAATATTAATCGCACCATTTTTGCTGTTTTACATTTTTACGTTTTTACATATAAAACCTTTTTGGCACAAGTTGCAAACAAATAATTTGTTTTATTTTTTTTTTAATGTTTTGTAATGACAGTGACATTAGAATTGGCGCGAAACTCTTTTACTCGAAACGTGAAAGGATGATGATATCACAGAGATAGTTATAATATTGTGAGTACATTCAGTTCAATAAGCGTTACAGATAATGAAAAAATGAAATAAGAACTATTATACAAATTATTGTTTACATTAAGGTAATTATAAACAATGTAATACATTTTCTGCCAACTGTTACTAATGCTTTACTCAAACAGCCGAAATGTCTCTCTCTGTATTTTTAATTCACAATCTGGAATCCAAAACTATGAAACAATTCGAAAATAGTAGTCCGAAAAACTCAGATTCTGTAGAGAGAACAATTTGTATACCATTTCCCGCTTTCTTAATTAGTACTCTCTTTATACCTATCAGGAATATCACAAATTAATGTTTCTTGTTTTCTTTTTTTTTACTATTTGTCAACCTGTGTTTTCTAGATTGCCCAGAAAGTTTACCTATCTATCTAATAATGTGAATTTAGAGACATTCTGGCTATTTGAAGCTAGCCTAAATAATTGTTAATGCGGGTTAAAATGAAATTTTCATATGAATTTTTGCTTATGGATTTTATAAAACGTTTTATTGAGTTTTTGTCGAGTAAATACTTTTATAATATTTCATAAATGATGTATCTATGGTATGAGCAACGGGTTTGTAATTATGTATATAATACGACTTTTATCAAAATCGTTTTTGATATTTTCAAAGTTATATAACACTTTCTATTGTATATTTAATATGAGTTTTTAAGAAATGTTAATATCATTACTGTCAGAAATAATACTTAAATAATTTTACAATAATCGAGTAGAAAACATAAAATATGGAAATAGGATATAAAAAGGTTTAATGCATTATATAAATTACAAAGGATGAAGTAAAATTATTGATTATTCCACTTTATTTAAAAATGATTTTGGGAAATCGCGTTTTAATGTTGCAAATCCAAGCTTCCATAGTTTTTTGTAATAAATGGCTCTGGATTAAAGTCCGTTAATTTATAGTTTTAATACTTTAATGATACCAAATTATGAAAGTGGTTTAAATTGTTATATATTTTTAAACTTCCAAAATAGCGTTATTTATTAAATTGGACTTGGATTTGCACTAAAAAGCTATTAAGTAAATGGAATCGAATAATAGAAAAAGTGCGACTATTTATTTATAAAAATTTAACGTGATACAAATATAATTAATTAGGTATAACATTTTGCTGGTGAATAGAAAAATTATATATCTGACTTTCCAACAGAGTTTTGATGAAAAAAAACACAATGTAAGAAAATATTTTTGTTTTGGAGGTTTTTAGTAGCGGATCCATGGGGACTAAAAGGCTTAACCTCCTCTTCTGCAAATGAGTAGGTAATCTCAAATTAAGTATGAAATTCGATTTAACCTAGATTAAGCCAAGCTTCACCATCCCCCGAGATCCTGGATCCGCTGATGATAGTGTTGTTAAACGAATACCTTTTCAACCCACCAGTAAAATGCCATTGCACGCATAAAATGGAAACGATTTAAAAAATTACATTCCTACAATATTAGGAAAAAATTTATATACATTTTTTGGCACAGGCGACGTGCATAAAATGCGAAAACGACACCATTAAAATACGTTTAAAATATTAAAGAGTATACTAAAACCTGTATTAACTACGGGCTTTCACTAAAAGTGGGAAATTAGGCCTATAATGCGACGATCGAAGAACCAGCGATCGTTTTTACAACGATTTTTGAAATGCCAAGGAATTTTCGAATACCGCTACAATTAAACTATTTCACATTAAACAATTCTAAAACTACGCAAAGTAATATCGATATTCAAAACCTATTCAAACACAGGTAGTATGATTTAAGATGGCAACACTAGCCACGTCAAAGAATAAACGTAGCGATTATTGGCGAACTTAATTTTTAAATGTAGCAATGTTTTAGTTAATAATTAAAAAAAAACTATTATATCGTATATCGTCATGAAACAATGTCTTTCATATTCTTCGAATAAGATTAAAAAAAAATGTTTGATGCATATTTAAGCGAAAAATGGTAGTTAATAAATTTCATTTGTCATAGAAAATCAAAGTTTGGCAATAAAATAAATGTAATGAATACGCTATATACAAGTGAGATCTTAGCATTTATACTGATTACATATCGTAATACCGTTAATGGCTACAAGTTTTATAAACTCTTAACTATTATCTAAAAACCGACCAAGTCAGTGAAGTGGATGTCGAAAGGCGTAAGCTAGCAACCCTACATGATACCAGATGAAAAAATTTAAATTCCTAACATTGAACTAGTTAACTAGCTACAAGAATTGGTGTTCAGAATACAGCGTATCGTATGGCGTTATCGCCAATCTCAATTACGATGAGATAGAAAGATAAAGATATTCACTCATTACATTTTTGAGTAAGATCGTTCATTCATTGACCGATATCGGTGGCGATCGACGACATATCGAGACGACACTAATATTTTTTTTTAGCCCTTTGATTCAACGATACAGTACCGATGTTTTCAGTTTTGTTGTCTATGATTCTGCCTATCTATTTTTAGTTGGGATATCGACACGACTGCAGGCTATTTATTGCACGATCAAATGATTTTTTGGTATTTACATCACACCTTTTGATTTAATTGTGACCATAATATAGGGACTACGTAACACAGACATCTCTTTGAAGTGTCAATGATTTTCAGCCAATAAAAAAGCAGTTTAAGCGCTCCGATATTAGTGATTCTATATCAACGACAAATCACTACGGTACCGGCCAATGAATAAACACTTTATGCTGTGAATACACAAGCTATAATATTCATTGTAACGCGTTTATTCTCCGTACTTATCAATCTGTAATAAGCTTACGATTATTCACTATATATTTTGATGTTTACTATATTTATATTATTAATTTAATGTCGTAGACGATCGGTTTACGGTAACTTATTATCCAGTATAAGCTCTTTTATTGGTCGCAATCACCTATTTTGTATATTATAGCTTTTGTGTTCATTCTTAACTATAAAGCGATAATCGAGTATTATAATCGAAAAATTTATATGAACTAATCAAAAAGTGTCACGTTAATTTTAAGATTGTGATTAATAATATGGAGTCTATAACTACGTACGCTAGCTGGGTGGGCGCTATAAAAACACTTTTAATAAGCTATAGATAGTTCTAAATAATGGTTAAAAATATTTTTAACCTCAAATATTGAATGCTTTTTGAAAACCCAACATACTCCATCCAGTAGTACAGCTAAATTTATTTCAATTCAATTTTTATTTTGATGGTTTTTAGTTGTGCTATATGAGTACAGATTATTTCGCCAATATCACGTAGGATGGAGAGGACGCGAAAGAGATTGTTCGGTTTCTTTTGAAGCCATATTGCACTGGTTATAATCTTTTGGTATCCTCAGTACGGACTACGACTAATGACGTTTTGAATTGACGCCATATTGTACTAGTGACGAATGTTTGACATCTTATTTAGCCAATGACAATGACATCTTGAATCGGTTCCACTGCCATGTTGTACTGGCCAGTTTAAATGTTATTATGAATGTACTGGTAGGTATCATTTTAATTCTCACGAGACATTAGCGAAATATTTTGTGCTCATAAAGCACAACTAAAAGCCATAGAAAAATTGAATTGGGAATCATTTGACGTTATGGTTTGTGCTGCCCAATACGCTGGGCATTTCAAAAGTTAAGTTGTAATTTGTATGTAAATTTTATTAAAAGTGTTTTTAACATTATTGGTTGGGGACTGTGCAGTCGTATTTAAAACACACATGTACTAAACTCGTTATTGACTGTTTTAAAGTTACAATTGATGATTTAACTTAAAATAAATAATTTTTCCATCATTCCCTGCCAAGTACTGGTATGTGTAATGACCGAACGATAGGACCATTGTTATAACGTTTATTATCTGTGGTAAAATTAAAACATTCTCGTGTAAAAGATCTATAACCGTCTGTGTATGGTTTATATTGCTCATAAATATACGAAACTGTTTATAGAAATCTTTTTTACACTAACCTTTGTAAATGTATTAAATAGTATTTAAAAATATATCATTTATATATAAAAAAAAATCTCTATGGTTTTCTTTGTTAATAGATTTCAAAAAGATTTATATTATAAATTATCTATGGTTTTATGACATTAGTATATGTGTGTTTGTAATAATAATGCAGGGGTGTGGGTAAGCGCGAATGCGCCCTACTTGACTCCCTCTCCAGCTGATTATTATATTATGCCGACACATTTTCATAATTACAACACAGACTTAAAAAAATGGTAATTTTTTTATCACATTTTAAAATGTTAAGATTAGCTTAAAACGTTTGAAAAAAAAATTTAAATGGCGACACAAATAAAAAAGTTTTAAATAAAAAAGTTGAATATAATAAAGATAAAAACGTCAAAAAAGTTAAAAAAAATTAACCTCAAAAGAAATTTCTAAACATAAGTAAAAATAATTTGAAAATGTGTCGACACGCTACACCTATTCAACATTAAGCCTAACAAGAAAATAATATTTAATATTTTACATTGTAGTTAAAAGAGAGCCGTTACACCGAAATCTTTAAACTCCGCGAAGATAACGGCGTCATGGGCATTATTAGAAAAGCTAAACAAAAATGAACCGTATAGTCTATTATTAAGATAGTTTTTCCAATAACACCCCTTGGAAGAATACTTACACATAAAAATTAAAACACCTAAAATGTCATTTTATTACTTTCAATTTAGAATCAACTGCTTTTTTCATTTCATTTAAATTCACATTTTCATTTAAAACTAGCAAGATTACACGATTTCATTTATTATATGTATTTTTAGTTATTTTATTATAAATAAAGTTAGTAAGGCTATTTTAATACACGTTTATTAACAGCTAAGAGCTGGTTTGCGGCGAGATTAGACGATAGAATTGAAATAAAAATGAAATGAATTAATATGCTTAATATAAAATATAATTAATAAGATGTATGAACAAAATAATACAACGTTGTAAGATATATCGTCTAATGAAACCGCAATTTTTAAATAATGAACGTTCACACACAACAATTTTACACACATACACGCACACAAACACACGATCTAACAAACATCTGATACCAAATGTAACATTCAAAATAATTTAAATGCGTAAACAACAAACAAACTTAAATAATACCATAGACAATGAAAACTTAATGACAGTCACGGTACAGCCGTTTTCGCTAATTTAATGGTAAAAATATATTCTTTTTTATAAAAAAATAATGTCATACATTTTAAAAAATCATTTTCGCTAACTATTAAAAAAACTAACAAATATTTGAATAGAGATTCTATTTACTCGAGTTTCATAAAATTAGTGTAAAAAGGGTATTACTTTAAGTGAATGAAAAGGTAAATTATTAGTCATAGAATTTTAAGCAGAAACATCCCATACTGCTTTTGAAATACAGCTCAAAATAGACTCGAGACGCTCGAAACTTAGCGCCATCCACAAGACACGACATACATACATTCTAATCACAAACACTGATATGTGAATGAGAAATTATATCATAAGAGTCACACAATTAATTACATGATACTTCAAAATGTACGTTAACGTCACAGTACTTTTAAAACGAAGATAACTTTAAATAATTCCGTTATTATGTCATTAGTTGTGTGAAAAAAAAAGGTGTTCTATATTCACTATGTTATCAAGTGGCCCCAAGATTATGATATTTAAAAAGTCCGTCTACAAAAAATATTTTATTTCACGACAAAGAAATCCTTTACGGTATAAATGTCAAAATCGTTAAAATATTGGAAGATATATTCAAATATGGAAGCTTACTGAATTTTTTATTTACGGTTTAACAATACAGATAAAATATAAATTAGTAATGAGTAACCACTTACACAGACTAAAAATTAAAGAGAGCGATTTTAATAAATAACTTTAGTTACTATTTTAACGACGATATTACATTCACATAATATTGCTTTGGATAATTCGTTGAGATAGAGATATTGCGTTAAAAACAATAACTACACCTAAAAAGCCATGTCGCATTGGATGGATAAAACAATACTTGAGTAATACTCAGGTGAATTAATTAAAAACTACAAGGAAATGAGCAAATTATCCTCTCAGTTCCTCAAGTGGAATAAATGAACCGCTTCACTCTTAATGATAAAGTCATAGTTCGAATCTGAAACGAAGTGATTATACGATGAGCGAGACAGCGATACGACGTATGCCTTAAGAGTGACAGAGAGAGTCGACAGATGAAGTTTCAGAGGCCACCGTCACGATAGCGCTTGAGTTAGCTTCAATGATGCAGAAAGATGACCCTGAAACCACAAAAATATATGCTAAATACTTTGATTTACAATAAAATTTTAGACTTTATTAAACTATTTGGAATAGTTTTTAATATGAAAATATTTTTACTGCCTAATTTACAGTCAATAATAAACATTTTACCAGTGTGGAGGATATATCAATAAGCATACTTGTATTTAGCTCACTACCTAAAATATCCTACAAGTAGTTTCATAATAATATCTTCCATACCAGGCTATAATTTCAAAACCGTCAAAAGTAAACATCTTTCAGACGATAAGAATAATCGTTATTAGGATCTACTAATGTTTCCTAATCTGTTGTAAGGATATTGATCGGTTAAAAAATAAATTAAAGATTGCTATAACTTTGCTAACATAAGTAAGTTTTTAGATAAATTACCTACTTACTTATTTACTTACCTACTCTCTCACCCACCTACTTACTTACTTAACTACTTACTTATGTACTTACTTTATAACATAAAGTAATTAAATGCATATTACCTGCAAGTTCACACATGCTGGACGTACTCCGGGTTGAGGAAGGAGAAGCCCATGAACTCGGTCTGGTCGAGATTCATCATGAACAGCTTGTCTGTTGGAGTCAGTTCCGTCTTCTCTTGGGTGAATTGCTTGTCGAAGTTGGAGACGTCCTTGCGATGTTTCTGTGGATTTTACGAATAAACGATTAAAGGTAAAGTCAGTTCGTTTTGATTATCGACACTTAGTAAAAATAAATTAAGTTAATACAGGTCGACTTTCCTTGTAAGCGAGAATTACACAAATAAGTTTTGTTCTCAGAGTTTCATAAAGATTGACTAAGTTATTTTAATTGCTTTGCACCTGAAACAATTTACCGTCTGTGCCTTTATTTTTGACACAGCTTTCGTAACTCACGACGTATCTGTTACTAGGTTATACAGTTATTTTATATCGTTCACGAGAGTAAAACTTAAAAGTTTAATTCTCGCCGTAAACCTAATACTAGGAAGTGAATATCTGTTTTTAGACAATATCTCATAGTAACAGAAGTATTATTTAAGTACAATTATATTAGAAAAGCGTTTTCGAAGGACTACAAATGTATCGTTGTCTTAGATTTTCGCGATTATTATTCATTGAAATAAAACTATTTTAAACGGATTTAAATCGCGTATATTAATTATTTTTATCATCCCGACGTTTCGAGCACTTTGCAGCGTTCGTGGTCACGGGTAGACAGAGACAGAGGTAAAAATAATTAATATACTACAAATGTAGTTAAACTCTACATGTCAAAATGCCGGTTGTGATAGCCAAGATATCGCTTCTCGTCAAAATCGGATCATTGAATAGATAAATTCTGCGGGGACATTTTCTTTACACGGCACGACGGTCGCTATAAATTGAATACACAGAAGCGAATATGCTTTAGGATCGAATATACACAATATCAACAATTTTGCCAAGTAGCTCGAAGTCGCAAACAGCTTTCATGAATCTCAAGTTTTTTTTTTTTTGTAAAAGTAAAATATGAAAGGATTATGAAAATGCTAAAATTCTGTATCCAATGTTGATATGCCTTTAAAATGATTTTGTGACCCCAAAAATACTCTTATCCGTCATGATTAGTTGCTAACTGGTTGCTCGGCAACGTCGTCCAAAGTATTCTGGTTGCCAAAATCCATAAGCTTATAACATATTAATTGTTATATATTATTGGGTAAATCACTAAAAGTCAAAGAGTGGAAATCATCGTTGGTACTAAAAATATGTTAATCTCAGCATGCAAAAGTCACGTATGAAATTTATTGGGGTATTGACGTGAGTTGTCGCTGCAGCGCTGTGTAACGAGTTTATAAGTAATAATCTCAAATGGGTTTCAAACTATCCCGATAAATTGTGCACGTGTATAATCCTGGCATAAGGTGCTTATGTCTCGCGCAACTTTTAGTTTAGTGCAGTATATTCTCTAAGTTATAATGTAACTAAAATGTAAAAAGTTCGTTTAAGTGGCATTTTTATGATAACTAAAAAATATATTGGGTAGATCTTTTGGGGCGTATGTTCAAATTAATCAAAGTTAAAAGCCAAGTGTTATATGATTTTAAAAACCTTCGCAAAACTTTTATTAACGATTATTTAAGCGATTTTATCGCTTTAAGTTGCCAAAAAATAATTATTGGCAGTTTATTCCAGGAGATTCTTATAAATAACAGTATCAGATGGTGCAATAATATGTGTTTTTTCAGCGGGTTCGATCCCTGGATAGGAAAAATTAATTTCTCAAAAATTAATGATGCTGTTTTAGTTTTCATCAAAATCGGCCCCTAAATTCATATAAGATTTTTTTGTTATTCCTTATAGTTCCTGTATTTTGCTTACCGCGCTCAGTTAAAAAACTCATCCTGGATACAAAAATTAGTCGTTTAAACTTCTAGAAAATATATATAATGAGGTACTAGATAAGACTTACGATCTTCGGCTTGAAGGGTGGCTGAACATCCCTCGCTTCAACCCTGGCCCAGTCAATTCTGCGGAAGAAAACATGAGTGCGGACATCTTCTTCTCCTCTCATGCCGCAACCGAGACGCTTCTGAGGGTTCTTCGTGAGAAAAGATTTGCAGGCATCTTTGGCTTCCTGGAAATGCGATTTCATGGTATTGTAATATATTTTGTAAATTTGTGTATGAGTTAAATTCATTTCGTGTTCGACGGCGAAGGAAAACATGGTGAGGAAATTAATTAATTTTATCATAAATTTAAAAGGTTTTTATTAAGTTCCAACAACTGTGTGTGAGTGTGTGAGAATCAATTTGTCAAAGGCTTAAACTATTTTTATAAAATCGGTTCAGCAGTTTGGTATACTTATGAAAAATATTGTTGTACTCACCTTGCTAAGCGTTTTTGGATATGAAACACTGTTATCCGTGATCGCCGCGAAGAGTTCCTCTTCATCTTCTCCATCAAACGGCGGTTGACCAACGAGCATTTCATACAAAAGCACACCATATGCCCACCAATCCACTGATTTTCCATACGGCTGGTATAGAATGATCTCCGGGGCGATATAGTCCGGTGTGCCGCAGAAGGTCTTAGTAGTTTTGTCGCCAGTGATACCCTCTTTACACATGCCAAAATCAGCGATCTTGATATGACCGTCTTGGTCCAAAAGGACGTTATCAAGTTTCAAATCACGATAAATGATGCCACGGGAATGAAGGAAGAACAGGCCAATAGCGATTTCAGCGGCATAAAAGCTAGAAACAACAAAAAAAAAGAAAGATTAAATTCGAAGTTTCTAATAAAATTTGTAATGACCATTAGTGATCTACTAACACGGCGACGGGTTCTTTGAACTTGCCACATTGCTGAATCTGGAACATCAGATCTCCGCCATTCACATACTCCATGACGAAGTACAGCCGATCCTGTAAAATTAAGATCGTTTCGTTAAGAGGTTAATTGAAAGAGATTGAGAAGTATTTAATTCCGCATCTTTTGTTTATACTTGGGCGGTGATTTGGTTTTAAGACTATATCTGAATAATTTTCTGAGATGGACTGGTTGACAACGCATAGCCTAAAGTGGTAGATTTAGTAATATAAAAAATTGTACGTGAGTTCTTTCCGAAAATTTATCCCCTTCAAGGATTAAAAAGAAGAAGAAAGTTTGTATGGAAGTTACGATATTCGAAATTAGAAACATAGAAGTCGAAATTTAGCTTTACATTATTTAGAATATCATTATTTAATAAATAATTTAAGAAAGTTTGTATTTAAGAACGAAACGAATCACGAATAACGCCTCAATAATTTTTAAATTCTATCAAATTTTAAATTGCTTACCATAGTCTGGAAACAGGAATGCAACTGCACGAGGAAGGGTGGTTTGGTGCTAAGGGCAAGCACTCGCTTCTCAACCATCGTGCACTCCACGTCGTCATCCTGGATGATGATGTCCTTCTTTAGGATCTTAATGGCGTAGAGCTCATCTGTTCCACGACGCTCTGCTAGCATTACCTTTGAAGATAAAAAGTATAAGTAGCAAATATTTTAATGTTTCTAGTTTAAAACATCTGTAAAATATTGTCAAAATAATCACGTCCATTATAATATAATTTTTTTTCTGGCAATATGGAGACCACTGTTTTATCAACTATTGAGTTAAAAGCATACAAAAATATAATTTATGTTCTTATATGAAGAAATTTGGTGGTACCTTCCCGAAAGATCCTTTTCCGAGCACCATTATAAAGTTGAAATCTGTTGCTCGAATGACGTCAGCAGCCGCCATATTATGCGGGACCTCTCTATCAGGCGGAGGCGGAGGTCTACGAGCTCCCAAGTTAGTGGTCTTCATTTGGTTCTTCAGCTGAGCAAGATCTGCCCCCTCCTCTGGTACAGGCACGTTGTAGTAATCGCCTTCCTCTTGAGTGAGGAGTTTGAACCAACCCTCAGCTGGGGCCTTCATTACTTCAGAGATTCCGAACGAGAGGGAGCCCATGAAATCATTTCGGGAAGTTCGATCCCAATCCCATACCTGATAAATATAAAAAGTAAAATTAAAGCGAAGATAAGTAGATACAACCGAAGGTCGAAAGTGTACTCGTAAAATCGGGTAAGCATCACTGAGTTTTTCAGATAAAGATTTTAATAATCTCAAGTTCGGTAAGGGAAAATGTCAATAGAAATTTGTATTTGAGGGAAGAAATTCTGAGAACTGTATAACCGCAAATCGTAATGTTTGAAACGAACGGCAGATATTATTTTACTTTTTACTTCAAAAAGAACATAACTTTAGATTATTTTTTGAATATCTTTTCGTATATAATGCAAAGACACTTTCATATTTAATAAAATTACCTCAATGAGGAGTCTCCGATCTTTATCCTCAGGTTTAAGATCAAAAGTGAGGGTCTCATTCCATTCAGGATTGAGAGTGCTCCGGATGGTCTTGGTTTTTTTCTTCACGTTGTCCGAGTCCGGGATAAGCTTCAACTTCACGTAGGGATCAGAGAGGCCGTTCGGGTCCATAGGGATCAAGTTTCGACCTTGCTTCACTGTGAGTGGACCAAATATTTCACAACGCTGAATTATTTATCCAATGAAAATGTATTGAATTTTGCATAAAGACGACGAGT
Organism: Hypolimnas misippus; assembly: GCA_037950945.1. Classification (NCBI taxonomy): domain Eukaryota; kingdom Metazoa; phylum Arthropoda; class Insecta; order Lepidoptera; family Nymphalidae; genus Hypolimnas; species Hypolimnas misippus. The sequence goes on from JBBEEQ010000006.1 coordinate 11,644,803, forward strand.
ACGTAAAGTAGTAATTTAAACACTCTTCGAAATAATGAGTATATATTACTATGTGTATATTTTCAACATTAATTTTTATATAATTTATTTGATAGCTTATTGACATTTATAATCACAAACAAAAATAAAAATTATCGGAGCGGTAGAAAGAGCACCTTTATTAGCTAATTTACGCCAATTTTAAGTGAGGTTGTGGTACTTCCTCGGTCGAACCAGCTCATATACGAGCTGGGTCTACTCAGTAGAATGATCCGACCAAGTAAACTGACCTTCAACGGTAAGCTTGTTCCCGTGGCAAGATACTGACAGTTGGATCCGGCCGCGGCGCTCGGTGTGGTCGCAGCCGCACAAATTCGGTACAGACTCCTCGCATCGCTTGTGCACGTTCATATCGCATGCTATAATATAAAACTTCATATAGAATTACTATTCTTTAGGACGTTAAATGATAGTAACACGATGAAGAATCTTTCAAGATAAAAAGCAGAACATATATTGTTGATGTTATAGCAATGGATGGAATTGTAACTAAGAATATTAATAGATACATAAACATTATTGTTAATAGATATCATAATAGAAAAGCTACTTGGTTATAAATTTTACTATATACTGGAAATATATGCGTTATTTCATTTTCAAGCACATAGCAAATATTGTTTTGTTTCTATAATACTTAACAAATATATCAAAATACAAGAAACTATAGGTCTTCTAAAACTAAATACAAGGTTTTCTAAATTCAACTTCCGACACATAAAACTATACGAAAAAAATGATAATCGCTGCTTTTGTTAATATTAAAAGCAAACATGCAAAAGTTTATCTACTGCGAGATCGAGCTAATTTATTTTCTATGATAAGATATTCGAAGAGAGAAAATTCTAGACTAAACAGAAAACTACAAGTTGCAAGCGAACTAAGTAAATAACAAAAGCATGCTTGATAATAGTGCTGTGAAGTTCTATGCAAACATCAAACAGATATGAGATATGCAAACTAAACTACGAACAAACTAGCTCGGAATTTTAAAAATCCTCGGAAAAACTAGCTACGTTTATTCGTTAAATCTGTAACATCGTTCTTGCTGTCGTTGGAACGATTATGTCAATATTGAAATGGGATTAAATCGGGATACGGTTCAAAATCGAGTAATTCATTCGGATCGTGCTGAATGATCGGCTGATAACTTTCTAATTCGAATTCAAATTGGTTGGCTTCGTGTCGATTTAAGTTTCGAGTGCAAAAGGATTTCAAATGCTTTCAATATGCGGGCACACGATATCTCACACAATATGCAGACATCTACGACATTATACAAGTGACTCGGTAATTCCCGTGACATCAATCCATCTGCCGCTAAGGGGTTACGTCGGGTGCTAAATTCCTCTGGGACCCATTTTTATTATGTTTTATACCTCCACATTTATATCCCTGGTGGGCGAGACCATGGAGCATCGTGCCACAATGGTCACAAAACGTTGGCGTAAGGAACGTCCAATTGTTCCATTTGTGGGGGGCGTACGCGGCCTTTGCAAGAATAAATTATTTAATTAATTTACACCAACAATCAATGACCCAAAACATATATTACTCCTCCCGTATCGTCGTAAATGCCGTTCCTAAAGTCAGTCGGAAGAAATATAAAATGGAGTTAGAAGAAAATTATTAGAAAATACTAAAATAAAATACGCATGAGCATAAAGGACCACCACCAAGCTGAAAAGATCTAAGAAGGAAGCGGTAGGCTTTAGTAGCAGTAGTGTAGCAGTAGTGTAGCGAAGCGTAGCTCGTAGACTTGTGTACCTTGACACTTGAGGCCCTGGTGGATCAGCCCGTAGAGGAGAGACCCGCAGTGGTCGCAAAACGCCGGCGAGGAGTATGTGTAAATTTTGAAGTTGTGTTTGGTACGGGTATCCTGTCGTGGGAAATCTTTATGAGCACGTAAATAATACATGAGATATATTAACATTACCATTTTTAATTAAGGTATACCTGTGTTACAAAATCGAATACTATTATAATTAATTAAGGTACACTTAAGAAAAGTAAAATCAACGTTATTTATAACCTAAAATAATTCACTATAAGAACAATTTATCAATAATAAATAAAAGTAACGAACAATAACGTTCACCGCTAAATAAATATTTGTCCATCGAAAGGCGAAACTTTGTAAATAATGTCTGAGAGAAAGTAAGTTTTTATTGAACTCGATAAAATTCGGCTCGACAGGTGCTTCCGTAGACAAAGAGATACCTATTAAACGTTGGAATTTTCCTGTTTTTTGTTGGCATTTAATTAAATTCGAGTTGATGCGTCTATAAAGTCATTGTGTTTTTCGTTTTAACGTTAAAATTGTCGGATTCGTTCATGGATCAATTTAACTTATTGGAATTTGATGTTACGCTTAAAATATTAAATTCTACTAATTTTTTTCCTTCTATAGGAAAAGAGCTCTATGCTCAGTTATGAGGCAATACAGTTGATACGTTTGCCAATGCAATTGATAGCGACAGCAAGAGATACTTAAAATTGATTACATTTTCGGCTAATCGTTGTATAAGAAAATACCTTTCTTCCTTCTCGTTCAGATTCCTCACTTTTATAGAGCCATTTGGACATTGAAATCAAATACCTATGGAATAGTGCAATTTCTGTTTGTGATACACGTTTATATAACTTGAATATACTTGAATTTATATTAGATTCTCAATCTTCAGTCGGAAATAGTGGAATTGAATTTCAATACTGCTTTTAAAGTCAAATGTTTAAAATGTATTCCTTTGCGAATTGAAATTACGTATAGAAATTGCTAGATATTCAAAATAAATGTATCGTAACACGTAGACGCTTGTAAACTCGTATGTATGAGATTTTCTTTGGAGTCCAAATCTGTAGCATCAATTTGGTATTTTGAAATAAATATTGTTTATGTAGTAAAGAAATAAGTCCAAGCTTGAAAACAAATACAAATTTTACAAGAACAAAAATAGTTTAATATTTTAAGCGTGACTAGTTAGATAAAAAATGTGTTATAATACAATGGAGTTGAAAATTATGGGGCATATTCTAGTTTTTAGGATGTCGTAGGTACGTTTGTATTACGAAGAGTTCTAAGTATTTTAGGTCACTGTGTCAAAAAAGAATGTTCTTTGAAATTTGCTCTATTTTACATTATATGAACTCCATTCTTCGGGATCGCGTGGATTTTACTCAAAGAGGGGACAAATTGTAAAAATGACTGCTACAAAAATATGCAACTCTTTGACGGTTTTAGTAATTTTTTCATACTATATACATACTAATACTATAAAGAGGTAAAATATGTTTGTGACTTTTTAAGTTTGTATGTAGAGGATTATTTCTGAAACTAGTGATCCGATTTGAAAAATTCTTTTTGCGTTAGATAGCCAGTTTATTGGGAAAGCTTATAGGCTATATTGCATCACGCTACGACTCATAGAAGCGAAGTAATAAATGCGAGTGAAACTGCGAGGGGCAGTGAACTTATTATATTTTTACAGCAATAGTATTTGATATATAATTAGCCCAAAGTTTTTAGTTTATACCTATAATACTATATTCTTAAAAAACAGTTAATGTATCCACAGTAAAGACTCGCTGTCATACTACAAAAGACGCATTAAAACCACGTTGAACACGTGTCTAGCTAAACAGTGTTTAAGATTTAAACATTGCTTAAAATATTATCTAAATTGCTTAACAGCGAATAAACTCATAAAAAAACTTATTGATAAAATGTTATACGTTACATTTGACAGCAAAAATAGGTTTTAAACATCTATTAAACTCACTTAAACGTATATTAATCTATGTCTAAAGCATGTTTAACTCAAAACTGTCTTAGACGCGCGTTTAACGTCTGTTTAAATCTTTTGTAGTAAGGCAGTCGATATTTTTGCCTACTTTCAGGTACCACAAAAGCGTAAGCAAATAGAATGAAAGGTCGCAAATACGAGTACCACTTTGCTGACGCTTTAAAATAACTTTTTATAATGTTCGAAAACTCGCTACGTTTTCGAACGTGTGCGTGTTTAAATAGCTTTTATTAGCCGATGTAATTAATTACAGTACACACCGCTGTTAGCGACGTTCTAAATTATTATTAGCCTTAATACCTACTTTTCATTATTGTATTGGTTTCAACAAAGTTTGAATATAATTAATTAATTTAACCAGGTCTTGCATTTTAGTTAAAGCTTTTTTAATGTTTATATATTTATCAAGTACTAGCTGTTCTTCGCAGTTTTAATTCCGTTTATGGTTATCGTTTCGCCTTTATGAGTCGTAGCGTGATGTAATATAGCCTGCAACCTTTCTCAATAATTGGGCTATATATAGAGAATTATATTTGTAAGTTTTCCTCTCGAGAGCGGTGTAAAACAACTCTGTAACCTAGTAACAGATACGTCGTAAGTCGTAACGAAAGCTGGGAACATCAAAAATAAGGTACTAAAAGTAAATTTTTTCTGGTGGAAAGTAATGACAAATTACTTATGTAAATCTTTATGAGAGTCTGAGAGCAAAACTTTTTAATGTAATTCTCGCCTAAGAGCTCAAGTTTTATTAAACACTTTTTTATTTATGTAAAAGACAAACTGTCATACTACAAAAGACGCATTAAAACCATGTTCAACACGTGTCTAGCTAAACAGTGTTTAAAAATTAAACATTGCTTAAAATATTATCTAAATTACTTAACAGCGAATAAACCCATAAAAAAAGTTATTAATAAAATGTTATACGTTACATTTGACAGCTGAAATAGATTTTAGACGTCTATTAAACTCACTTAAACGTATGTTAATCTATATCTAAAGCATGTTTAATTCAAAACTGTCTTTAGACGCGGATTTGTAGTATGGATTTTTTTAAACACGCGTTTAACGCCTGTTTAAATCTTTTGTAGTAAGGCAGAAAGATACTAAATCTAAAAGCATTTTGCTTTAGATTATTTTTGTCTATCACATTATAAACATGCGCAATTTTTACCGTTTCAAAATAAATATTTTAATTATGTTTCGTTAAATAGCCGCAAGACATTTAAATGAAAATACTACTTCATTACCGAAGAACTGGTGTGTATCAAAACTATTATTTTATGAAAATTTCTCATTTAACCGTACGAATACAATTAACCTTTATCACGAAATGACGACATTAATGAAACAAATGTCTGTTATAAATCGGACGAAGGAATTTCATTTTAAATCTCAAAAACAGTATCTGTTTATTCTTGATTCTCGTTGCAAGAACAACGCGATGATAGTCGAGGAAATATTTTAAATTGTGAAATTTCTTTTTATTGATATCAAACTTGGCGCAAGGGAAGACGTGGGAAAAGCTAATTACTTTCTAAACGGACGCTGATAAGCAATACTGAGTCAAGTCACACGGACTCCATTTTGACAAAATGGCGTCTAAAGACGTCAAATCTAAGGTACTTGCGGCAAATAAGGGCCGCCTTAATTAAACCTTCCATATTTTGAATAGTTATAGATTTGAAATAAAAAGCTAATCATCGGAAGAATATTTCTTTTATTGATTAAAGAATCAAGTGCACTTTATTTATTTTCTGTAACTATTTTCATTCATTGTAGGGATTTCAAAAAATCCTTTCTGTGGCTCTTATTTAACATTGGTGGTATAATAAAGACCAACTATTAATTTATAAAATATGAGGATAAAACGCACTTAGTCATATATTTTTCATTTGTCTTTAGTTTTAATTATTATTTAACAATTAATCACGCTTTCAACTTATTTTAATTAAAGAGTAAACTAGGAGTGAGCCATAATAAACTAAAGTAACAAAAAAATATAAAAAATTGAAGATGAAATGATTCGTTATCACTAGAATATACTAGAATATTGTCAAAAAGTATACGAAACATTTCACAAATCTGCAAAATAAAAAATAAAGAAATCAATTATGTATTAAAAAAAATTGTGGCCCTTAATGTACCTGAGTATAAAATCAATTTATCTATATTACTAATACCTATGAGATCTTGCTCCTAACCTTAAATTTGATTCTACTACTAAGATAACAGGAGAATTTATCAGTTTTTTAAGACAAAAGTTTTAAGAAGACTATACATTATGAAAACACTATAGTAATAATTAGAAAATTTTACAAATAACGTGTAACAGTCTGAAACATATATTATAATCTTCTACTTAATATTGCAACAATACCTTGTACCCATATCATAATTTAATCACCATTATAATACCCTAAGCAGAAAACCAAAAAAGCCTCACTATATTGCAATAAACAATGAAACTATTTTCTTGGACTGCCCGTGATGATTTTGATACTTAGTGTTGGTATAAAAAAAGTGAATTTAGCGTACTCCTTAATTTAATAAATCGTTCCATGAGATCATAATCAGTTTTAATTTGTTTTTTTTAATCACAGGTAGGACACTCAAAGTCGAGGTCATCTTTAGTTAGACCTAAACATTGCTCGTGGAACCATCTTTGGCAGTCTAGGCACTGTCGCATATCTTCCAAATTCTCTGTTTTACATGCATGACAGTACCAATTATCATCAGTAGCTTCTTGTCTTTCATCATTTTTTTTCGGTTGTGTGTTCTTATTTTTCTTTTTACGTTCTATCGTTAACTGCTGTTGTTTATGTTTTTTGTCTTTATCTTGCTTTGTCGAACAGGATGGTTTTTGTTTTTTATTTCGTTGGGACTGTTTTTCTTTTATTATCTTTTCTTGTCGTTTCCTCTTTAGTTCTTGTTTATTATCTCTTTCTTTAAACAAATCTTTCGTCACAACACTGGCCTTATAGTTTATTGCCTTACGCCTTGGCTGTTGTTTTACTATAGCTTTATTCGGTGTTGGTATTAATTGCTGAAAAGGAGATTTGACGGGATTTTTAGATTTCAATATCGTCAAAGAAATGTTATCATCCGAATCATCACTTGTAACATAACCTTCATAAGTTTGTTTTACCGTGTCGTCGACAACACTTATGCTATTTATAGGTTTGTTAGGAGTATTGTCGCGTGCTAAGATGGGATTTATATTTTCATCTTCAGACGAACTGTATATATCAACTGTATGGGGCAACTGGCGCTTTTGAGGTTTACTCAACATTTCAGATAAATAGTCTGAAGACTCTGATACTGAGCTATAAATTACTGGTCGCTTAATTTTAGACTTATATTTACTTAGTTTGCTTGATGATTTGATGGAGTCAGAACTTGATGAATAGTCAACTAAACGTGTATTAATTTTTATGTTAGATGATAATACAGGAGGTGAAAGGTCATCTCGGAGTAATAATGATGGAGAACTGGAATTAAAGTCTTCGCAATATGTCTCATCAGAGTCGGAATTGTTATCACTGGGGCATTGTAATAGGCGTCGAACACAACCAGGAGTTGGAAACGCATATGGTTCGTTGGATATGTCAATAGTTGGAGATTTTTCAGCAGATGGATTTTCTCTTGTAGATGTATTTTCATGTTCCGGAGACCTTTCAGTTAGCACAGATGGTCCATAAGCTTCAATAGGAATTGCGTTTGGGTTATAAGGATAAAGCCCTGTGGCTCTAAACCCGCTAACAATATTCCCATGACTCATGCATTTAGACCAGACCTTACTCAAAATGTGGTTGAATCGCACTTTAGTTATTTTTTGATTTGGGCGTTGATATAAAAATAATAAACTTTCTTCATTCCAATAGTGTTCGAATGATTTATTAACACTTTTGTCCAATGGCTGGAGTTCGTGTGTAGTATTTGATGGCAAACAGTATAACACGATGTTTTCTTTATCTGCTGCTTCAACAATGCGATAATCCAAGTGACAAGAAGCGCCATCAAAAACGAGCAAACATTTGCCGTCTGTCTTGTATTTGCCTAAGTGATGTATAAACTCAATGAATAGAGAGGAAGTCATGCTACCTTTTGCTGCCATTTTAACTAACGATCCGGGAGGCAGATTGTCTTGAAATTCAGGTTTCATTCTTTTTCCTTTAAATATAATCATAGGAGGAATAGCACAACCTGATGCATTAACGCATGCCGCCACGGTGACATTTTCAGCGTGTTCTGGGGCTACCATGTGAACTCTCTTGGCGCCTTTATTTGCTAAAACCGTAGGTTGGTTGTGTATAGTGAGTCTGCAGCCTTTTTCATCCATATTATATAAGCGTTGAGGGTGGTCTCCAATTTCAAGTTCGTTATAAATTCTTTTATATTGTTCAAAGTGGTGCATTACTATATGTTTGTTTAGTTTTTGCGCCCTGCCTGGGTTTAGGATCTGCACCTTTCTCTTTGTTATTTCAGGGTGTCTTTTTAAAAATAATTTTAGCCAATCTTTTCCAGCTAATTTTGTCTTATTATTAAATTTATTAACAATCTGAAGTTTTTCACAAAATACAAAAGCTTGATGGCGTATTACTTTGGGGGTCAAAGGAAAACCTATACTGGCGAGTCTTTTAATTCTTAATGCTAAATCATCCTCTTGCTCTGCAGTTAAAATAGTACGACGCCCTACTTGTTTTTCAACCTTACCAGTTTTGAGATGATTAACTAAAGTTCTTCTAGGTATAGAATACAAAGCAGCTGCCGCACGTTGTGACATTGTTTTTTCCTGAACAGCAGTCATTGCAGCTTGTAACTGTTGCAGTGTCCAAAGTCCACGACGTTTCTTAGCATTTGGTTCCATAATCGAGTCCTAAAAAAGAAATACGCCTAAGCAAAAGAAAAAAAAATATATATATATTACACGTATTTATAGCTAATAAAGCTAGTAGATGAAGTAAAAGTTATCATAATACATCAAAAACATATTAATCTTAAGTTATTTGCTAATTTAGTATAAATATTATAATATAACAATATTTTTAGGAAACTTTTTTCTGAGTTCAAAGTCTAATAAGGGCCGGCTCTATTTGCAAACCTAATGTATGGCCTTTATTACACATTGAGACTAAGTTTGCAATAGCAAGTGTATAATCAAGAAATATTAATTAAAATATGAAACTCACCCTGATTCGTAACCTCAGATCGCTAACCTTAACTTTAAAACAGAAAGTTATATATAAAGCAGTATATTGTTTAAAACAAAAGCGCGATTTCGTAGACAAATTTTAATAACGGAGTGCTGCAGTCTAGCTCGTCGAAAGGAATCGTCGCTACTGACAATATGGCGGATCGCCTGACGGCGCGGCTTTGAATATTAATCTTCCTATTGGTTCTTTAGATGTGTGCGTAAGCGGAATTATACATCAATATTAGAAACATATTTTTATAAAAGTGGCATTTGATAGCCGCCGGCCCTTGTTACTCGCAAGTACCTTATTCTTAATTAATTCGCTTGAAGGAGTGTATATCGATCTTTTCTTTTCTATTTTGATAAAACGTATAATTAATTAAATACAGACTGATATAGTTCATGTATTATTTAATAAAATGTTTCGCAAATATCTGAGGTTATTGCAAAATATGGAACGCACTTGAGCTAATGGCAGAATATGGAATGTACTTGAAATTCGAAACATTAAGTTAAGAATCTTATTTCCGTACTTATTTAGTTTATATGACTTGATTTTTTTTGTATAATTTTGAAAAGATGACGCAGTATCGAAATACATCAATATCGCCGAATTGACTTTTTGTGGGTTGACACATTATTGCTTATCAGCATCCACAAAATCGTATATAACTGAAAAACATACTATATACTATACTCGTATATAACAACAAACAAATAATAAATATTGTAATAAATATTCGCAATTATACCTGCAACGAATGATGTAATAAAATTATTTTAACCAAAATTAATATTATATGAATTAAAAGTTTAATTACAATAATATGTCCTACCAGATATTATATAAAGGTAATTTTTAAACTGTCGCTATTGTAAATTGGTACATTTTTAAACCGCGTTTAATTATAATAACCTATTCACGATAATTATGCGAAATGAATTGGCTCGCATGTTTATATTGCGTGCAGTTCGAGGTGCATTGAGCACTCAGTTTTAATTAGCTTTTGTTGTGAAAATACTTATTAAATGCCTATAAGCGGTCAACAGCTTCGTACAACCCTTATGTGTTTATTTTTTAAACATATATTTATTATATACTCAACAAGCGAGCATGCCTATAAACATTTATTGCAAAAAATAAATCAAAATTACGTGGTCAGCTTAAAAAGTTATGACGGGAATATATACTTAATATTCTAAACAGCTAGAATTTATTTGTAAGTTTGTATGTAGGGGGTAATCTCCGAAAGTACTAGAAAACCCGTTTATTGAGTAACAATGTAGGCTATATTACATCACGCCAGGCATAGGAGCGAAGCAAGAACCATAAACGCGATTGAAATCACGAGAGACAGTCATCTATAATTTTATGTATTCAAATAATTCAGAAAACATTTACCTAAACATTATAGAATTTAACATAGTTGTTCATCCTTATTACATTATTAACGTTGAATGATCCATTTTAATAATTCATGGACATTAATCACAATGGTTCCTTCAGATCAAAGTTAAATGGACAAGGGTTAAGAGTTTCCCTAAGGGCTGAAGGGACTCATTGTATTTCATATGAATATTATAATTCTATGCAAATTGGATTTTTTATGGATAGCGGGCAAAGTAGACGGGTGGAAGTCCTCATCGAAGGATATTTGGACGATGATAAGCAATACTGTGTCAAGCCACACGAACTTCATTTTGAGAAAATGGCGTCTAAAGATGTCAAACCTATTCTTAATAAATTAGTTTGAATAAGTATTTATCCATATTTTCTTTCCTTTTTTCAATAAAAGGTATAATTAATTAAAAACAGGTTGATATATGTAATGTATTATCTAATAAAAAGTTTTTTAAATATATGAGATTATTGTATAAATTACAAAATATGGAACAACCTGGAAATTCGAAACAATTAATTAAGATTTTTTTCCGTACTTATTTAGTTTATATGACTTTATATTTTATTGAATAGGGTTACATATGTGATACAGTATCAAAATACAGCAATATCTCAGAATTTCACGTTTTGTGGGTTGACACATTATTGCTTATCAGCATCCATTTGCAGTATCAGTTAAGCCACAAATACGTTGCGAGCTAGCGAAGAAATATGGGAAGAAGGTGCATAGGAAGTAAGGGAAGACAACAGCTAGGTTGAAGTAGCTATTATAGCTGTACGGTGAACGAGAGTGCCGGAAGCTGAACCTCCTCTCTATTCCTTTTTTACTGACCATTCCCTTTCATTCCTATTTGCTTTTTAAGCTGGAGACGCATTAGTGGTACGGGTGCTACAAATGCCCATGTCTGCTTGGTTTTGTTATAACTAGCTTTTTCTCGCGGTTTCGCTCGCAATAACATAGTTTTTATTTTAAAATAATACCCGTATATATTATATGGACGCTGATAAGCAATACTGTGTCAAGCCACACAGACTTCGTTTTGAGAAAATGGTGTCTAAAGATGTCTAACCTATTCTTAATAAATTTGTTTGAAGACGTATATATTCCTCTTTTATTTTCAAATTTGATTAAATGTATCAAAAGCAGATAGATTTGTTTAATATGTTATCTAATAATAAGTTTTTAAATATTTGAGATTATTTTATAAATTGAAAAATATGGAACGCTTCTGAAATTCGAATTTTTGTTTTAAGAAACTTTTTTCCATATTTATTGAGTTTAGATATTCTGATTTTTTTTTTTATAATATTAAATAGATGACGGAGTATCAAAATACATCAATATCTCCAAATTTGTCCTTTTGTGGGTTGACACATTATTGCTTATCAGCATCCATATATAAAATATAGATTTTAACAATCAAGAATATTATATACTTTTCAAATGGTACCAACATTTTTAAAGAAGGTTTTAATGGCGGTTAATAAATTCAATTCGCAAATACGAAATTCTATATTATATTAGTAGAAACTAGATTTTAGGCTGGCACCAAGTTTAATTTTTTAATACAAATGTGCAACTCCCATATCACCAGTTATATTTACAAAATAACGTTCTTAGCTTAAGTTTCCTATAAACTACCTGCCTACCTGCTAAATTTAAATTTCAAAGATCAAGTACTTTTTGAGATTTTACGTTAGTGACTGGATGATCTTTCGTTTTGATATATACTTGTCTGAGATAATCTATAAAATGTATGATCAGGACGTATTTTTAATTAACCAAAACAACGTTAGTGAGTTTGACCGATAATTAATTACATTACACTATTCAAGGGGTATCTCACTAGTTTCATATAACAGAGTTCCCTACCGATACAAGTGCAAGGGACAATGTCTTAAGCTCTAAAGTCTTGCTGTCATACTACAAACGACGCATTAAAACCATGTTGAACACTTGTCCAGCTAAACAGTGTTTAAAAATTAAACATTGCTTGAAATATTATCTAAATTGCTTAACAGCGAATAAAGTCATAAAAAAACTTATTGATAAAATGTTATACGTTACATTTGACAGCTGAAATAGGTTTTAGACATCTATTAAACTAACTTAAACGTATGTTAATCTATATCTAAAGCACGTTTAACTCAAAAATGTGCTTAGACGCGGATTTGTGGTATGGATAACTAAGCCTCAGACATAGTTTTGGATTATATACTAATATCTATCAGCTCTTTATTGTGTAAGTTTGCGCCATTTAACACATATTAAATCATTAATTGATTAAACTCGACAATCAGTCAACGACAACAAAAAACATGACTAATCTTATGTTGTTATGTAACCTATAAAATTGATATAGGATTATTTTAGAAAAAAATATGTTAACAATAATTTTTTAATCATTGTTATAAAACAGTGTATATGTAGAAAGCGCCGCAATAGAATGTAAACAATATGAAGGTAGAAGAACTACAGCTTTTGCGTCAAAATATTGTATAAATTTATACTGTATACCTATTTGTATTCACAAACAACAAACAAACTTCCCAGAACACATAATGTCGCACGGAAACAAAATCAACAATTGTCGAATTTACATCGAATATCTGTAAAAATTATATTAAAATAGCGACGAGAACTTTTGGGATACATTTTTGAAGTAAATTGAGCTTATTTCTTTGATCCATTCGCTATTTTACTGAATAATAAACTATATCGTTTTTTTTTGCAAAAATAATGACGGCGCGATCTTAACACATATCATACACACTAATAAAGCATTAATTAACTTTGTTTTATATTCATAACATGTCTTGTTTTTTGATTATGTGCAAAGAAAACAAATCCTACGAAACCCGAGCCAATTGACGTTATGTATATGTTTGTTAATCAATTATGTAAACTGAATAACGAATTCCGATAATGATGCGATGCTATTAATTACATAATTAGTAAATTGTTCATTTTATATACATCTGTTGAGCTATCCACGCAGAGGTTGCATCCCACATTATTAACAAGTTTTTTAAATTACACATTTTAACATTACACAAAAATTGAGTATTAAATCTTAAAAATATGTGTACAGTTGGGTACTCATTAGCTAGCTGTTACCGTAGACGCATGTTATTGTAACAAAAATTACAGTGTATGCGGGGTTCGCGAACCTGCCTCGAGCGGAATGCGCAGCGCTCGCGAGCCGACAGTTGTAAGTTTTTGTTGCAAAAAGGACGCTCGTCATCAAGGCATCTTGCTTTTTTTGCATATGTTTTACCTTAAATCATGTTGTATATGCTACAGTCAAATGTCTTAACCAATCTAAAGTAATTTCAATATACATAAGTAGTACGATAATAAAAGAAAAAACCTGCAAATTGGATTGATTAGTGTTTTTTATTTATATTAATAAAAAATACTTTTGACTGCAGCATATATAACATCACTTTAGGCTACACTTACGTGCATTAATAGGGTTGCAGCTTGCTAGTGAGTACCTGACTTAATTAGGGTGTATCAACTTACGTCGGAATCCGCACCCTTGTCGGCTCCGGGGCAGGTAAAGGTGACATACTCGTGACATCTTTTGTGGACTACAAAGCTGCACACTGTGAAAAAATAGTTTTATTACTGCTTCATAAAAGTTCAAGTATATATTTCTAACAAAGAATAATTAATACCGGTCAAGTACAAGTCGACATGACACTACACGTACTTATAAATATTGACGTAATATAAAAGAAACAAGAGAGACGCTATAACAAAATGTAAAAAATTATAAAATACGACTCGCACTTGACTGATTTTTATTATTTGTTGTTAAAAATACACAACTGTGACCCTCTACAAGTAAGAAAAGTAAGTGTTAAGCATTTATATATATGTGAAAACATAAAATATATTAATATAACTTGTTGGATAAAAGTAAAGTAAAGTAACAGTCTATAAACATCACACAGCCTAAAGGCCTCCTCTCCTATTAAGGAGAAGTTTAAGAGCTTAGCCACGCTGCTCCACTGCGAGTTAGCGGATACATGTGTCAGAATTTCTCCCGGCACATGCAGGTTTCCTCACCGTTTGATGTTTTCCTTCACCGCCGAGCTCGAGATGAATTTTAACACAAATGTAACATCAGAAACAAGAATTGTGTGGTTTTCCTGTAATTACTGTTACAGTAAGTAAAGTAAAGTAAAAAGTAACGTAACAGCCTGTAAATGTCCCTCTGTTGGGCTAAGGCCTCCTCTCCTATTAAGGAGAAGGTTTAGAGCTTAATCCACCACGCTGCTCCACTGCTGGTTGGCGGATATACATGTGTCAGAATTTCTCCCGGCACATGCAGGGTTACTCACGATTTCCTTCACCGCCGAGCTCGAGATGAATTTTAACAAAACAAGCACTTGAAAAATCAGCGGTGCCAGCCGAGGTTTGAACCTGGGATCATCGGTTTAGATCGACGTGCTCCAACCACTAGGCCATCTTATTGGAAAAATCTATCGTAAATTAATTGTAAGATCATTGGTATCGAACTATTAATTGAAATATCTGTATGTATTATAGCGATTAGACTGTAATTACATGATCCGGGCGAAGCCTTCTAATGAGAGGGATTACAAGATTATACCTATCGGTAATTATTGTAATTAATCGCATACGTCTAATTTATACGCTGTAATTGAACTAACTTAAAGGGTAATTAATCTTAATGAATACATTCATACCCGTAACGATTTCGTAAATGGATTACTTGTATCGGGTTGATTGAGGGTTAACATTTCATTCGTGGATTTGATTAAATTGCTCTTTAAGGCGTTCGTTATAATGTAATGTAATCTAAGATTTAATTTTCAGCATAACGTTCCAATACTGCCTCATGAAAGCCGAGATGTCCTAGTGGTTAGAACACGACGATCTCAGCTGATGATCATAAACAAACCCCGACTAGAACCGCTGAGATATTAAGTGCTGAATTTTTGTTTAAATTTGTTTCATGCTCGGCGATGAAAGAAAACACCGTGACGAAACCTGCATGTGCCGGGATAAATTCTGACATATGTTTATCCGCCAACCCGCAATGGAGCAGAGTGGTGGTGCGAAGTCGAAATTAGGTGTTATGAGTTTATCCTTTCTTCTCGCGTTAGTAGGTACTATGCGAGTCACTTTTTCGGCCAAAATCTTAACTATTATTTCATTCATTCATTGGTTTAACGCTGAAACCTGAACTGTTACATTACATAAGAATAAGGGACTGTCCTTACAAGACTATGCGAAAAAAGAGTTTCAAAAACATGAAATAACTGATATTTTAGAGAGACTTAACGTTTTTTTAGCATTCGCTATTTTATAATATTATATTATGTAAAACAAAATTTGTAAATACAGTTATTAAGATTAATATAATCATATATTTTAATCTTTCACGATTTATACTATTCATATTTAATATAACGGACTGACATCAGCTCGTGACGACGACGAATGCAACTTCGTCGAAACGTCGGGCAATGAAAAGGTATTACTACCATTAGTTATCGCGATAAGACCCGTTATATTAAATATGAATAGATTGATATAATATTAAGAATATAGGGATCTTATAACATTTTCTTACCTTGACATTGGAAGCCTTGTTTGCCGAAGCCCCTGGAACAAGAAGAAATAATTTTATAACGTAGCAGTAAAACAGTTATATTACAATTTATATACAAACACACTTGGGTAAATTATTCGTTATTGGGTAAATTATTCGTTTCGTCGCTGGTATTGAAAGTTGTCGATTCAAAATTTGGTTTCGGTATAGATAAAATTTGAAGGCTTTTTTAATGAAAATAACAGGCATCGGATGATTCCTTTTATGCAATCTAAGGTATCCACCCTAAGGAGGATAATCGGAATCGCGTGTCCGTATAACTCTTTATTATTTATCTATACAAAATAAATTGAAGTGTCTGTAAGTAATTTCAAATTAACAGCTTTACAGTCTGTCTGTCTGATTGTTCCGGCTAATGTATGAAATGGCTGGACTGATTTCGACAGGAATTTACCTCACAGATAGACAAAGTTATATGGAGTAACTTAGGGTACTTTTATTTTTAAAATTTTATTTATTTTAACTAATTAATTAAAAAACGCGTAAATAAAATTGAAACCAATGAAATAGTGAGCAATATCCGATTCAGGTAAGGAAGGAAAGAATTTTATAAATAAAATTTTACCTCAGTTTAACACGGGCGAAACCGCAGGGCACAGCTAGTAACACATATAATTAACTGAAATAAAAATAATTCAAGGAAAGACACTACACGTTTGATCAAGAAAAATGTATTAAACGACATTGACATTTTACTAAAAGACTTAATAGAGCATATCATATAAAAACCCCTTAATAAAATACGTTTATCAAAGGTCAAAAATTCCCATGTTGTCATATACAATTTTAATTTTGATACTTTGGACGTAATTTTCTAATGCTCGGTGGAAGGTAATCTTGGAAATTGCATTAATAAAGCTAATGCAATTTCAGCTCTATTATATTATGGCATAATATAAAATGCAGCTCGGAATCCCATTAGCAATATTGTACGGTCTCGCCATGTTAGGGCTGTGGGGTTAACGCGTTTTTTTCAATTCTACCCTCAATTTTTATCCAATTTTTCATTTTACATTTGTGTGTGAAATGTAGTTTATATATTATATGTTTTTGATTTCACATATTTACATTAATAAATTTTTAGAATGTGTGTATTATTTTAAAGTTATATCTGCATTAACGCGAGCGTAACCATGCAACGTATGCAAAAGTTAATAATATATAAATTAATTAATTTAATGTTAAATATGATTGTTTGGATTATATCGCTACAGCCATAAGTAGAATTTTTACTTGAAGATCATTAAGCAGTAAAATCAGATTCTCTATGAACTGGATGCTGATAAGCAATTACGTGTCATACCACATTTCCAACGTGTCGAACAAATAAAAAGTTTCAAGTAGTCTAATCTAAATAAGTACGGAAGAAAGTTACTTAATTTAATGTTTCGAAGTTCAAGTGCGTTCCATACTTTGCAATTAATTCAATAATCTAATATATTAATCTTCTAATAAATTATTGTATTAGTCCTTATTTTTGAAAGCTAGGATGTTAATAACCAATATAAAAACTTAAAACTTATATTAGGTTTTTGTGTAGGAGGCTTAAAATAACTTCAACTTGACCATGAAATTTAAATTGCTTTAAAAAAGTCTTATTTAAATTTTTTAAAAGTTACTCAAGTTGTAGAAGCAACCCTAATTGTTGAGGGCGATGATTAAAAAGTGTCTCTTAGATATTTCTTTCACGCTTCGTAAATTAAACGATACGACACAACATTTTACGAGGCCATTCAATCATTGTCTTTTTAAATTGTTTTAATCGATCAATTTGTGCCACGAAGCTTAGACACTACAATGTACGTAATGTATGTATTAGATTCACTTAGATATTGGATAAATCTTAAATTAGACGTACATATATTATTCAATTCTGGAACCTGAACTATCGATAACTGAATCAGCAAAATGGATTTCATCAAAAGATGTAATAAGTAACAATTCATTGACACTCGTAATTGATATTAAACAACTCAGTAACCTACTAACAGTTATCTAGGTAACCTAACCTAGGTAAAACGAATGAAAAGTCAAAAATAAAGGCTTTGACAGTAAATTCTTTCAGGCGTGACGCAAAGACA
This sequence comes from Hypolimnas misippus, assembly GCA_037950945.1. Classification (NCBI taxonomy): domain Eukaryota; kingdom Metazoa; phylum Arthropoda; class Insecta; order Lepidoptera; family Nymphalidae; genus Hypolimnas; species Hypolimnas misippus. The sequence goes on from JBBEEQ010000006.1 coordinate 11,662,973, forward strand.
AACAACTTATGTAATTAATTAATAAAATCATTATGACATTTCTTGCCTTAGAATTAAAAAAAAAAAATAAAAATTCACTCAAAAATAATTAAGATACAAAAGTTAATATTTCCGTCTATGTCAATACAGTATAACAGGCTACGTGATAGCTGACACGAGGAATTCAATACCGCAATGCAATAACTTTATAAAATCTAAAACGCAATTTTTCCAATGAAGCGATACCGACTACAGTACATGAACATTGATGCGGAATGTCCTAGAAAGGATTGTAACAAATATTCCTTCATATCTTTTTAGCCGCCTTAAAAAAAGGAGTGTTTGTGGACCGATTTTCAAATTTATTTTTGTTTCAAAAGGTTTACTTCCAAGATGGTCCCATTGTCTTTTGGTCAGGATCTGAAAATGGAATCCTGGAAAAATCGAGGGAGCTCCTCAAATATTATAGGCTCACCTATACCGATTTAGGTATTTTTGATAGTAACTTATAAAGTATTAACTTCCCAAAGGGTATGATATACAGTGTGCACATTCACATTAGATTCGAGCTGAGCTGAGCTGACACGTTGAATTGATATTTATCTTAGTCTTAAGTCTAGAATTACACATATAAGTTTTGCTCTCAGACTTTCATAAAGAGTTTCATAAGTCGTTTTTCATTGCTTTGCACCTGAAAAAAATTACCGTCAGTGCCTTATTTATGACCTTCGCAGCTTTCGTAACTACTTACGACGTTTCTGTTTTTAGGTAACAGAATTTTGTATCGCTCTCGAGCGTAAAACTTACAAATGTCACTCTCTTCTAACGAGACGTCAACTAATGAAATTCGACATCGTTGCAACGTTTTATTAACTAACAAATAGGATTATATTTCTGACTCAAGTAATATTCATGTAAATGTGTTATTTAAACTGAAGCACATTTAAAACGGTAATTGTGCTCGCCTGGTTGTGAATCTGCGACCTTTGGTTGAGATCCATGATTATAACTAGCTGTAATGAAAGATAATTGTGAAAATTATATAAAAACTATTGTAAATTCAAATATTCTTGTAAGAATCTAATTGTTCAACCTAACTAAGGAACATTACAAATGATAATATTAGTTTATTTGTTTGTAACGCCTCATCTACTCAACAGATCTTCATAAAATTTTGCATATTTGTTGTCAGAGGTATAATAATGCGTTACGGTATGAGTATTTTTTATTGACAGACACGTTGGCGCAGTGGTCACTGCAACTGACTGTAGCGCTAACGGTCGCGATTTCGATCCCCGCTCACGGCAAATGTCTGTATTGGCCATACGGATGTTTGTCGTGGTCAGGGTGTGTTAGTGTTGTGTATGTTTCCGGACCCCCGACACGAGGTCACAAGATCATAATGGGGGCCGTTGAGTGTGATGCGTTTATTTATTTATTAAAAAAAGTACTCTTAAATGGTGTTTCAACGCAACAAAATCTACACTAACGAAGCTAATTTTAAATAAACTAAGTCTTAGCAAGCACTACATTATTATTACTACACTTACTACATTATTTATTTAAACAATTATTTTCATTATAAAAAATAAAATACCGAATAATAAAAGTGCCATTTCCAGTTCATCATAAGCTTTGAAAAATAATAGTGAATAGGACAGGCATCGGAATTGAATTCCCGCTTGCACTAACGGTATTACCTCAATTATCCTCACTGCCTACTGTGTACTCGTACAGAACAAGGGCTCTATAGACATAGTTGGTCGCAGCAATAAGCCGCACGGACTTCATTTTGAGAAAATGGCGTTTAAAGATATCAAACCTATTCTTAATAATGTTTTAAGAAGTATATATCCATCTTTGTTTTTCTACTTTTATAAAAGGTATAATGAATTAAAAATAGATTGGTGTAATAAAAAGTACACAATAATAAGTTTTTCAAAAATATTTTCATATTTTTTGCATATTGCAAAATATAGAACACACTTTAATATTCGAAACATTATATTAAGAAACTGTTTTCCACATTTATTTAGTTATATATTTTTTAATGTTAAATACGTAATGTATTATCAGAATACATATCCGAAACTGACTTTTTGTGGGATGACACATTATTGCTTATCAGCATCCATTTATTACAGTTCTATTATGTGCAGGCTGGTCTTGCAGGTATTCTATATCCGAAGTGTGTCAACGGATTCTTCGGAACTTAGCCTACGCTATCTGTCGGTCTGGCTGTCCGTCTGTCAGCGGGCTGCATCTTATGAACTGTATGATGTTGCAATTTTCACAGAATATGTATTTCTATTCCCGCTAGAACAACAAAAGATTATACTTATATTGAAAAGTATTATAGCAGCTTCCACTTTTTTTTCATAAATATATATATTTTTCGTAAAGTTCACATATTTTGGTACGGAACCCCTTATGCGAGCAGGTTTTTTTATGATTTTAATCTTAACTGTTATGTTTTTAATACTTTTTGTCTGAACATTTTTTACTTGATTACGTACAATATCTAACATGAAGTAGATTGATCGATTGTCGATGATCGATGATCGATGATTCGATCAAAAACTTAATTCAGAGCGATCGCTGCCGTCATGCTAAAAACACTGCTCAAATATAAATTCGTGTATTAAATCTTAATAAAACTTTGATAGTAGCAGCCGAATAAAAAAATTCACATTTTTAGGCACAAAATACAAAAAACGTTATACACTTGATAATTCAGCCGTTTACTTTAATATCACAAAATTTTGGTAGAATACTTATTTATTGTATTCAAATCGACCACAGAATTATATGGTAACAAATTTTTAATTACTAACTTAGCTAACTCGTTTTAAACAGATTTTGATTTCGGTAACTTTAATACTAAGCCTGCAATTCAAAGGTTTTCAACCGTCTTTAAAAAGGGAGGAGATAGCGAGAATCCTCTTCGGCGCGATTGTGACAACGGTGTATGAAAATGGTTTACCAGTTTTTTTGTAATGAAAAGAGCAACCAAACAAGCATGCGGTTCACATAATGTTAAGTGATCACCGCAACCCGCGATCATTTGCTGGTTAGAAACGGAAAAATAGATGCAGGTAGAAAGATATAAGACAATTAGTAGTCTCTCACTCACCGTTGTAAATGCAGCTATCTGGCTACTTCACGACTATTTGTATAATAACACTTGCTTTTGCTCCGGCTTCGCTAGCGTTAATGTATATTTTAAATATTCAGCATATATACGTAAAATTACTTATGATCTAGAAACCACTTTTCAAATGATTAAAAAATCTTTAGTCGTTTAATGGTTCCAAGTTTATTTCGCAAATACAAAATCGCTCTCTTTTTATTATATTAGTATAATTAATATAAGAAGTTAATTTCAAACAAATTATGTGCCATTTCCAACGTCGTCACAGTTCTGAAAGCGTGGCTTTGAATCGATGTGTTCGTCCGAGCGGATTCATGTTTTCAGATGGGAACGAGAGCAATAAAGTTTGCAGCGGCTTAATTTCCTGATTAGAGCATTCGCCCGACCGGTGATATCGGGAAAGATTGGTTTATGCTTTCTAGTAATAGCTGCGGGAAATAGCATGATGTCGTAGCATGAAAAGATAATTAAGATTTTTAACTAGTTTAATATATATCTTCTGATTATACAAAAACAACGTAAAGAATATTTTTAAAATTTTGCATTGTGAAAATCCCAAGCCGTAAGCAAGACGCACGTACGCACGCATGCACGCACACACACACACACACTTACAAAATAAGCACACGCATTTGTGCGCGTGAAAAGTCACGTCTCCATGCACATCGCACAGCAGTGTTTTAATCTATACTAATATTATAATGAGGTAAAATTTGTTTGTATGTAAACTACTGATCTGATTTAAAATATTTTTTTTTCTTTGGATAGACTGTTTATTATGTTGTGAAGAAAAGTTACAGACTATATTACATCACGCTCCGATGTAAAAAAAATCTTATTTTGTTGAATAGCCTGTTTATTCAGAAAGGTATAAAGTAAGAAAAGTATAGGCTATATTACATCACGCTACGGCTCATGGGAGCAAAGTAGTAACCATAAACGCGAGTGATACCGCGAAAGGCAGCTAGTTCATAATAAATATTTTTAGTACAAAAAGAAAAACGCACACACGAAATGAAATGAAATGGAAATGTTCAAGAACGCGGACGAGTTACAGAGCACTGAGTGTACAAATTGAGCAACCACTTCACTTGTACAAGTAATTATCAGCTGTCAGTTCAATAGCACTGCGGGACGCAAGACGAAGAGGAGCATGTATTGATAGCAAGATGAAAAGTGGAAAAAGTTCGCATTGTACTAGCGTTAACGTACATTGATTTCATAACAAAACCTTGAAGTAAGGGCTGTTAATTAATCACGTGAAACCCAAAGGGGAGATGAGGGTCAGGGATAAAAATCACCAAGTATCAAAAGGGGCACCAAGTGTCACTAGGGGAAGGGAGGGGAGTCTAAAAGTTGCTAAAAAAACCTCACCTGATTATTGAACGTCTCCTAATCATATTTTTTACCCGACTGACTAATAGTCGTACATACATACATATGTACCTAATATATGTAATATAGCCTATATTTTTTCTACTTTATACCTTCCTGAATAAACAGGCTATCCAACGAAATAAGATTTTTTTTAATCGGGTCAAATATTTTAGAGATTACCCCCTACATTCAAATTACATATAAATTTTATCTCTTTATTATATTAGTGTAGATAAAAGCTTAAGGCGAGATTTAACTTTGTAGGTGAGCAAATAAATTAAACTGATCTGTCTGATTTTTTTAAATTTTCAAACAAGTAAATACTAGTACTTAAATCTCGCGTCAACCTTTTACATCATATAAATTGTGTAATGACGTTATACGTTGACAGGAAAACTTTAAAAGAAAAGTTTATTGTATTATTTCAAGAGCGTTTAAATAAAATCTCTTATTTATTTATATTTTTACTTTTAATAATTTAATTTTACTTTACCAGTCGCAACATCACGCTAGTCTGAAGCTGGCTTTAGTCGTATTCATTATAACGATGTCTACAACACGACGCTCAAAGGCTTTGATTTTGACAGATGTTGCGTGCAGTAGCATGGCGCGCTTGATTAGCGACATGGCGGCGCACGGTGACGAGAGAAGCGGTGAAATAAAATCAATTCTAGGCTTTTCACAGTGTTTTAAAACGTACTTTTTCAATCGACTGCATAAAATGATCACAATTTTGGTATGTATGTTTTAGAGTTTGTTATGTTACCTTAGAACTCTATCATCAACAAGATCTTTTTTATTTGAAAGGGTCTTGCATTTTAAGTTTTTAAATTATAATAAGTAAAAAAAGTACGTGTTTCATATAAATGAATTTACGTATTTTGGTTAGAATTCGGTTCGATTTAAGTCTTGCTTTAATTTAAGCATAATATTTAAGTAAACTTATATTATGTTTGTTTGTTTACTTGCGAAATTTACCTGTAATAAATTTATTTTTCAAGTCTGTTGCTTTTTTAAAGACCGACTTCCGAAAGAATGTTTGTTTGATGACTCAGAAATGACTTGACGGATTTGGTTTTTTTGTTGTTTAAAATACTTTCAGATTCGTCCCACAGCAGTATTTTAAAAAAACATTTCAGTAGTTTGGTGTTATAATCGAAATAATTGGAAAAAGTATGTCATTAAAAAAAAAAAAACAAAATTACGTACTTTGCTTAGAACTCGATTCCTTTTTTTTTTAGGGTTCCGTACCTTAAAAGGAAAAACGGAACCCTTATAGGATCACTTTGTTGTCCGTCTGTCTGTCTGTCTGTCTGTCTGTCTGTCTGTCTGTCTGTCTGTCTGTCTGTCTGTCTGTCTGTCTGTCTGTCTGTCTGTCTGTCGGGATGTCAACCCTTTTTTCTCAGAAATGCAAAGACGTATCATGTTGAAATTAATATCATATACTCAAGTCTACGATGACATGCGGCCGTGAAAATATTAAAGTTCTAAGTCAACGCAATCAAAAGATAATGGAAAATATGTCGTATATTTTGACCATTTTAGCGTTTTCGCAAGGGAATCAAAACCTATAGGGTACTTCCCATTGACCTAGCTCGATGAAATTTGGCAAGAAGTAAGATCTTATGGTACAAATAAAGGAAAAAATCTGAAAACTGTAAATTTTTGTATGTATGTTTGTCTGTTTGTAAGTTTGTCTTTCAACCTTTTTCTCAGAAACGCGTGAAGGTAACAAATTTTTATCAACGTCAAGTACTCAGAGTTGTAATTACTAAGAGCTGTGAAAAAATCAAACTTCTAAATTAACGCAATCAAAAGATACGGTCATTTATATCACATATTTTAAGTATGATAGCGTTTTTAACGTTTTCGCAAGGGAATCAAAACCTATAGGGTACTTCCCATTGAGCAAGCATTATGAAATTTGGCCAGGAGCAAGGTCCTTTAGTATACATAAAGGAAAAAATCCGAAAACTGTAAATTTCTGTTCGTGTGTCTGTCAGTCTGTACGTCTGTTTTTCAACCTTTTTCTCAGGAACGCGTAAATGTATCAAGTTGTAAATTGATCAAGCGGAAAATATATTAATCTTAGAATTAAAATTCTATGTACTTGTAACAAATTAATACTTGTAACAAATTAAGTTGACCGTGGTCAAAAAAACAATTTTACAAACACTGAGAAGAAATTTGTATCAATACGAAAACATTAAAAAGCAGCAAACCTTTATAAACAACGCAATGCAATCTATATATCGCAGCTAACAAAATGATAGCGCGATGCAGCGTACAGCTAATGCCATCTATTACAACATTATGACATTAACTGTGATATAATTGTGGTCGATTAATAAAAATTTTTATTTTAATTATTATTTAAACGCGCTAAAAATTATAAAATAAGCTTTTCATTTAAAAGTTTTATCGTCGATTTATAACGTCATTACGTAATTAACATTCAATATAAGAGCTTCACGCGAATTGATTTAAGTACTCGTATTGACTTAGTACGAAAATTTTAAAATTAAATTCAAACAGATCGAGTTATTTAATTTTGCTTATTTATCTACATATATAAGTCTTCTGGTTATTAGTAATATAATTAGTTATTTATAAATAAACAATTAGTTTTGTTCGAATTAAGGACTAATTATTTTCGTCTTGGCAACACTAATATATATTTCGATATTTTGATTGATAATGTAAATCTAAATATTTTACGAACGTAGTGCAGGGGTAGTGGAGTGTAGTAGAATATAAATTAAAATAAAACGAGAATAAAATATAATATAATTATGTTGTTAATGTCAAAGTCAACAAGTTAGTTCATTGAAATTGTCAAGAGATGGCGCTAGGTGTGTGCTCCTAAGTAGTTTCAAAATAGTTTTTGGGACGTGATCCATATTTACATAATATTTGATTATATTTAAGCGACTTCTAAAAAGGAGTGTTTTCAATTCGACCTTGTATTTAATTTTTTTTTTATGTTTGTTCGACGATTACGCCGCCATTTGGGTACCGATTTTCAAAAATTTTTTTTTTGTTTGAAAAGGTATACTTCCAAGGTGGTCCCATTGTCTTCAGGTCAGGATCAGATGATGGGATCCTGGAGAAATTGAAGGAACTCCTCAAATATTATAGGCAAGCGTATACCGATTAAGATATTTTTGATAGTAACTTATGTTGGAACTGATGATGAAGACCACAAATGGCGTAGATGGGTTAGTCTTATATAGATTTCTATAAGTTTGTACGGAACCCTCGGTGCGCGAGTCCTACTCGCACTTGACCAGTTGTTTAAGTTTTGTTTTTATTTTAACTTCTTTACATTTTCTTAAAATCAATAATATTGCTTGTCACTCGGTCAATGCTTTTACCTGAAGCCTCGTTTCTCTTGGTCACAGTTCCGATAGAAACAGTATTGTGTCACCGAGTTCCTACTTATTGGAATGGCGCGGAACGCCGGATGTCGTGATAGTATCAGATTTTACAATGCCAGCTCAGATTGCTTTCAATATATTACGTAGCAGTTTTCATTTTATTCTCATGCTTTGATTAGAAAAGCTAATGCAAGAATGTGCCATGTTTGAAACAATTAATTATATTTGAAAAATTCTCTTTGCGTTGGATTGCCTATTTGGATGCTGATAAGCAATAATGTGTCAACCTACAAAAAGTGAAATTCGGAGATATTGATATATTTTGATACTGCATCACCTATTTAACATTATTCAATAAAAAATAAAGTCATATAAACTAAATAACTACGGAAAAAGTTTCTTAATTAATTGTTTCGAATTTCAAGGTCGTTCCACATTTTGTAATTTATACAATAATCTCAGATATTTAAAAATCTTCTTATTAGATAATATATTAAACATATCAAGCTGCTTCTAATTTATTATACCTTTTATCAAAAAAAGTAAAGAAAATATAGATAAATACTTATTCGAACTAATGTATCAAGAATAGGTTTGACATCTTTAGACGCCATTTTCTCAAAATAAAGTTCGTGTGGCTTGACACAGTATTGCTTATCAGCGTCCATTTATACAACAAACAACGAACAATATCCGATTCAAGTAGGGAAGGTAAACATTATATAAGTATAATTTTCCCTCAAATTAACGCGGGTGAAGCCGAGGGGCATAGTTACCTATAAAATTATAAAATATCATAAGGAATGTGGCTATTTTATACTAGCTATTTTAGTTTTTTCTTTTGATAATATTGGCGTTTTCAGCCGTAAAATGCACTTCTTCACAGTCGAAAAGTTAGCATTTTCCAAATGTTGATGATGAATAAAATAACAAATATATACAATTTAAGTCATTTATTAATAATTAGTAAGTAATCACGACAATCTTATTGTAGTAAAAGGGATAAATAAATAAATAAATAAATAAATAACGCATCACACTCAACGGCCCCCATTAAGATCTCATGACCTTGTGTCGGGGGTCCGGAAACACTCACAACACTAACACAAACACCCAGACCACGACAAACATCTGTATGGCCAATACACACGTTTGCCGTGAGCGGGGATCGAACCCGCGACCGTTAGCGCTTTAGTCAGTTGCAGTGACCATTGCGCCAACGCGTCTGTCAATACAGACAATATTCTTCAATTTTATCTACCAAAAATACCGTTACAGAAAATGACCAAGTGAATAAAATATTCGCCGATTTTGTAACTGAATCTCGTGCACCATTTGACCTTTGAGCACATTTTAGCAAATTAGCGTGTCCCTTACATTTACTCGTTCCATTTATTATTTGCACGGCAAAGATAGTTGTGGCTGGTGAGATATTTACGGAGTTCTCATTCTGTGTGAATTGCTTTGACCAGTAGGTACGTTATATCATTTGTTCAGATTTCTTATGTGAAAATATTTTAATTTCCGATCCATATAGATAGGTGTTGTAAGTTCCACGTGTGTATATGCGTGTCTCTTTGTGGCATCGTAGCTCTCTAACGATTGGACCAATTTTGATGCGGTTGATCATTTATGAAAATCTGTTCAAACGGTTGAAGGTCTTGATGACCTTCATCATTTGTTGAAAAGATCAACTTTTACTGGACAAGATTCGAAAGTTTAATGCCATTAAAGTCACAGTTTAATAATTTCGTAACTCCTCAAACATTTACAGCAGATGTATCGCGTTGGGGCTCAATTAATAGATTATGAAGTATTGTTTTAGTGGGCCCCTAGATGGTTTAGATTTAAAATTGGATACGTAAGTAGGACAACGCATGTGTGGTCCGTTAATATTTTTATCATAAAATGTATTTTACAGCACATGCATAGATAAAGAAAAAAACAGTTAATTCAGTTTAACACAGGGAGACTGAACGATAAATATTCATGCATATTCTGCATCTTCGGAGATTAGGATCTAACTTCATCTATCATACCGTAGAGCACCGTGTAATATTTCACTATTTTACGACCGAAGTTTTATACTTCTCGGATAGCAGATAGAAATTTTCTATAGCAAGTTTAGACATACGAACGAAGACGAATAGACGCATGTTAATGTAGATTTTATTTTAAAATAAAACGTATGCCATCAAGAGCATAACTTTAATAATATACAAATTAAAAAAACCGAAACAAAAACCTTTAAAAAGTAGAGAAAAGAGCTCATGATCTTGAAATAGCTGGACGCTTTTGGTAGAACTTGTAAGGAATATCGTCAGTATTAAACTGTCTTTCGAATAAAAATAAACTGCATCGAAATCGGTTAACCCATTTAAAGCTACGGTGACAGAGACAGACAAACAGATGCGGTCAAAAAAGTCTGATAAATCAAAAGCTATATTCACGCTGAAAACATAGGCTATATTTAATGCAAGAAAAAAAAATGAAAATAATACAACAAAATAACATAATTGAAAGTTTAAAAGATTTTAAGAACTTTGTCCCCCGTGCGAAGCCGGCTCGGGCCGCTAGTATTTAATACATTGCTGGTTGATGCTTAGCCCATTTATACAAAAGAGTGACAAGAAGAAAAAGGATGAAATAGCAGACATTACCAATTGTTTATTTAAATATTTAAAAAAAAACAATTTTCTAATTTATAAATATAAGCAGAATCAGCTAACCCCGACTTCACGTAATACTGGTCTGTTCTACCCCTAGAGTTTTTGTAAGTCGGGTGGCGCGGAGAGGGAGCAGCCTCTGCCTACTGTAATGAAGCGCAGGCACTATACTGAAGAGGCTCGGCTGTTAATTGAGCGGCTTATTATGCTAGTTGCCTGCGACATGTACATCAGGCCTATTATCAAGACATAAAATATAGCTTATGATCACCTACAATAATTTATAGTACGCGGAGAACATGTCGCACATCGAGCCTTAGAAAGAGGTACCTTTTAAATAGGTTCAGTCTAGAACTTGATTTCGCACATTTATATTCGCTCTCTTTTTATATATAACTAGCGGCCCGCCCCGGCTTCGCACGGGTACATACAGACACACATACACCCTTTTTTGCGTCGGGTTTCAAAAAAAAGTAAAATTATAAAGGAAGTTTGAATTCTTTTTTAATGATTTTTTTTATTCATAGTTTTTATTAATGTACTCGCGGCCCTTTATTTTATTACATTGACTCCCCCCCGTACCCCAGTAACGCTTACATGGAGCCTACATCGCATGCTGGCTAGCTGAGCGCGGTGAGCGGCAACCACGCGACTTTTTTCTAATACTTGCATTTTTAAACTCGTGATATCTTCCGAATGAAATGTCCGAATTGAATAATTCAAAAAGTTATAAAAAGGTATTGAAGTCGTCCTGAATACAAAGTAATTTATTTATTTTGATAAGGATTAATACCAAGGTACAAATAAAGAGCCTTTTCAAGCGGCGGCATATAAAGTAAATTTTTAGAACAAAAAACCGCTTACCGTGACATAACTATAATATTTAGACATATGCTGTCGCGACACTTTTTGTAGATAATGATGAGTTCTGTAAAGTCGTAGTAAATGATTTTGTTCTATCATCAATAGTTTTCGCAGCGCACGCGACGTAAGGAATTTTTCAGGTCATTTTTTTACACCTTGGGTTACATTATTAGAGTTTTAGTAAGGATCCCTAATTTTTTTTTAAATATAATATAGCCTATGTTACTCGGGGATAATGTAGGTTTCCACAGGTGAAAGAATTTTTGAAATCGATCCAATAGTTTCGGAGCCTATTCATTACAAACAAACAAATCTTTCCTCTTTATAATATTAGTATAGATTAGGTATAGATTATTATTTTATTTTATTCGATAATTTTTAATAAAAGATCACGTTTACTTTTTTTATATTAACATCTTATTTAAATAAATATAACTCAAAAGTGACTGACTGACTGACTGACATAGTGATCTATCACAGCTCAAACCACTGGACGGATCGGGCTTAAATTTGGCATACAGGTAGATGTTATGTCGTAGGCATCCGCTAAGAAAGGATTTTGATTAATGCTACCCCCAAGGGGATAAAATATGGGATGAACATTTGTATGAAACTTTGTCGTAGAACTACAATGACGTAGACATCACAGACACCGCAGACGAAGTCGCGAGCACCAGCTTGTTTACATATATAACAATTTAACATTTTCCATGTATTATAATAGCTTTAAACATTGTTTATGATAAAGTATCTTTATAGTAATAACGTTATAGGTAAACGAGGAATGCGTGTGACATAATTGTCGTTATGAAATTAATAATACCTAAGCTTTAGTTTTCTAGTCAGCGCCGCCGTCAGATACCGTACGCAATATGATGTATGTAGAGAATTACTTCACTATGACAAAACATTCGCTCTAGAAATTAATTAAAAATCTACATAACGTGTATAATTTCTTACTACAGTCAAAAGATTAACCAACTAAATACAATATTTATTAGTCGATTGATAAGCATCTTTTATAATTTATGTATAGGTTATGTTAAGGTTATAATGTAAATTAAGTCATTATATTAGTATGAGCTAAAGTTACCTAAATAAAAATTAATGAAATAAGATAACATATAATGGAACGAATTTGAAATTGATTCATAGATAACACAACAAGATTGCTACAAAGTACCACGTACAATTTTAAGCTTAAATATTTTATTTAGAACTAGCTTGTTATTATGGTTACTACATCGCTACTATGAGTCGTAGCGAGATGTAATATAGCTTATAGCCTTCCACAATAAATAAACTATCTAACGCAAAAATAATTTATCAGTTCGAACCAGCAGTTTCTGAGATTAGCACGTTCAAACAAACAAACTCGTCAGCTTTATAATATTAACATATGTAGATGTGTATCACAAAAATATATCAAATGTGACATTGTAACATCAGAAATAAGAATTGAGTAATTTTCCTGTAACTACTGTTACAGTAGGTAAAGTAAAGTAAAAAGTAAAGTAACAGCCTGCAAATGTCCCACTGTTGGGCTAAGGCCTCCTCTCCTATTAAGGAAAAGGTTTAGAGCTTAATCCACCACGCTGCTCCACTGCGGGTTGGCGGATATACATATGCCAGAATTTCTCCCGACACATGCATGTTTCTTCACGATGTTTTCCTTCACCGCCGAGCTCGAGATGAATTGAAACACAACTTTAGCACTTGAAAAATCAGCGGTGCTAGCCGGGGTTTGAACTCGCGATAGTTGGTAAAGATCGACGTGTTCTAACCACTAGGCCATCTCAGCTCACAGTAGGTAAATCATAAAGAAATCTTGCGTGTTCTTATAATAAACTAGGCCATGTTAATGTTTTTAATTGTATTTATTTTATTTCTACTTTATATTACTTTTATTCAGTCAGGGCCGGATTTAGAAGGTCCGGGGTCACAGCCTCAGGCCCTACACAACCTGTATTGTGGGTTAGGAAAAATCGAAATTTCGACGGGTCAGCATTATTTCCGTTTTTTAGCGATCTAGTTCGGAAGCTGGATTCAATGGAGTCATCAACCATTTTTCGTAGAAAAAACCTCGGTAAAGTTCGAAACGCTAACTCGGTTATTTACTTTTGGATAATTGTGTGTGCATGTTTGTTGAAATAATTTTATTTGTTTTGTAATAATGTTTGAAATACAGGACACAAAAAAAAAATGCGGAAAATAAATAAGCACATCCATTTCGTTGTTGCCCCGGGGCCTCCAGACCTTCGAATCCGGCCCTGTATTTAGTTTTAAAATAAATTGCCTTCGCATGTTTCTTAAATAGTTATATTATAAAATATGTTATATTGATTACTTATAATAAAAAAGAACGAAAAAAGGTAAATAGGTGTATAGATGAGTATTTACGCTCCACGAAAAATCACTATGTATTATGTCACACACAGGAAAATCTTGTGTTTGCGTATTGTGCCTTCTCTGGTGCTGGAAATGATAATGGGCGGCGATGATACTTAACATTCTTAAGGCCGCATATTGTAAAAAATATTATAGAAAATTCTTAGCGACCAATTAGTACCGCATGAGCCTCATTGGGTCTGACAGGGTGCGGAGAATAGTATAAAATGTATTACAAGAGTGGCTACTTGTTCGATTTAGAATTTTGATATGAAACAACTATTTATAGTAAAACTGAATCGAAGATCTCAAAAGAAACATATTCTTAGGCAAATATTACATTTGTAAGTTTTACTCTCGTAATTGATATAAAACACTTTGTAACCTGGCAACAGTTACCTAACGAACCTTACGAAAGGTGAGACAAAAACAAAGGCACTGACAATAAACTGTGTAAATATTACTAAAAATATATTATGTAAGTAAATTTTTATGATGACTGTGAGCAAAATTACAATTGTAATTCTCGCCTAAATAAAACACTAACATTAAATTATATCAGGTGTAAAGCAAACAAATTATGTAAATCTTTATGTAATTCTTAGAACTAAACTTATAAATGTAAATTTTGTTTAATAGAAATTTCTTACAATGTGCGGCCTGCCTTAATATCGGATCTACCATGTCCCTGATCTCCGACAAATATTTCATCGGCCATTCAACTCTTTCATATTGAATGACTTGGCAACACACACCAGAACAATAATGTTTTAAGAATTCCTTTGACAGGTTATCTTTTATTTTGTAATAAAATTTATTATGAAAACTACATTATAGAATAATGTACTTAAATTTAATATGATATAACAAAGACTTATTTTTTTAAATAAACCGACTTCAAAAGCAAAATTGGACTAACTAATTCCAGTTATTTTGATTTAAAAACGAAACTACTAAACCGATTTTGATAAAAATCCTACAAAACCAAACTGCGAGTATAAGAAAGGATTTTTTTTATTTTGATTAAGAAATGAGTTTCGAGATGACAAACATTAAAAAAGAACACTACCAATTGAGAACCTTTTTTGAAGACGGTTGGAAAGTGAAACAATTTTTTTGATCATATTTGGACGCTGATAAGCAATACTGTGTCAAGCCACACGGATTTTATTTTGAGAAAATAGCGTCTAAAAATGGCAAACCTATTCTTAATAAATATGTTTGAAGAAGTATATATCCTTTTCTCTTCTATTTTGAAAAAAAGTATAATGAATTAAAAGCAGATTGATATATTTAATATATTATCTAACAAAAAGTTTTAGAAATATTTGAGTTTATTGTATAAATTGCAAAATATAGAACCGAAATTCGAAACAATTAATTAAGAAACTTTTTTCCGTACTTGTTTAGTTTATATAACTTATTTTTTTAATAATGTTAAATAGGTGATCCAGTATCAAAATACATTAATATCTCCGAATTTTACTTTTTGTGGCTTGACACATTATTACTTATCAACATCAATTTAATATTCATGAAAAGTCGCGGGCAAAAGGTCGTAAATAATAAATAACAACATTAAAATCGTAGCGTGTAATTGCGCTGGGCCTGGCGCCTCGCCAGCTTGCCTCTGGTAACACTAATGATATATCAAGACTACAGGTTAATTTCCGACGGCATTTTTGCTTTTACAAGTATCCGATTTTATTTCGAAACTAGTTGCCCCTTTGCGGTTTCACTCACGTTTATGGTTACTGCTTCGCTCTTATGAGTCGTAGCGTAATGTAATATAAAGTATAGCCTTCCTCAATAAATAAAGTATCTAACACAAACAGAATTTTTCAATTCAACCCAGTAGTCTGAGATAAGCGCGTTTAACTAAACAAACAAACTCTTCAGCTTTATAATATTAGTGTAGATTCAAATATATCCATAATAATATTATAAACGCGAAAGTTTATATGGATCAATGGATGTTTGTTACCCTTTCAAGCAAAAACTACAGAGTGAAATTTAATGAAACTTCACAATAATATAGCTTATACGTTAGAATAACACATAGCCTACCATTTATAAAGATATTATGTCAACTGTTCAAACTATTATTTATAAAGATATTGTGTCAATTGTCCAATATATAAAGATAAGCGTCAAGTAAGTAAAAAAAAAAATTGCCATCTGCGAACTATTCTGGCGTTCACTGCAAAAACAGCTAGAATTGAACGTACCTAAAACATTTATTTTAAATAGTCCTTCAAAAAGCCTGCGACAACACATCTATCTTTTATGTGTAAATTTTATATGATTTTTATGTGATTATCGCTGAAGCTAATCATGAGTAGACGAAGTAGCCGGCAAAAGTTAGTAAATTATACAGATGGAAGGTGAACGTGATTGGAGTTAATATGGCTACGTTTCGTTTAGTGAGTAAGAGAACCGGAAGCCTAACCTCCTCCTATTCTCTTTTACCTTCTATTTCTTGTTTAATTGGCAACGCATTTGTGTCTCTGTTTAAGTCAAAGATTGCCAGCTTGCAAAGGAATAGGGATCAAAAGTAATAGAAAGTAAGAAAAGGAATGGAGAAGGGGATTAGGTTTCCAGCTCTCTAACTCGTTGAACGAAAAGCAGCTATATTAGCTACTTCACGCTAATATTTTGTAAGACTTCCTACTTTCTTCCTTCCTACGATGTCCTACTTTTATATATGGATGCTGATAAGCAATAATGTATCAACCCACAAAAAATCAGATACGGAGGTATTGATGTAGCTTGATAATTTATATGACACGTATGTAACATTATTCAAAAAGGTTTAAAGTCATTTAAACTAAATAAGTACGGAAGAAAGTTTCTCATTTTAATGTTTCGAATATTGAAATGTGTTCAATATTTACAATAAACAATAATCTCATACATTTAAAAAACTTATTATTAGATAAAACTTTTCATTATACCATCCTATTTTCAATTTATTACATATTTTATAAATATAAAAAAGAAAAGAAGAATGTATATGTACGTCTTTAAACAAATATCTTAAGAATAAATTTGACATCTTTGGACGCCTTCTTTTCAAAACGAATTCCGTGTGGCTTAACATAGTATTGCTTATCAGCACATATAGTATATCACGAACTGTTTCGTAAACACTAAACAGATACCAATCCGACAAAGTTAAGACAAGTTATTCCCAAACAGCACCGCAAACTACTCAGTGACCCGAACGAAAATTTTGGAAACCTTTAAATCTAAACTAGCCACTTTGTAAACACATTGCCCGTATGAAAGTTTAATGGGATGAAAGACGTGTATTCGATAGCGATGTGGGCCATTGTAAATTTTATGGAGATCTAATATAGGTTTGTTGACTGAAAATATATTACTAAGTAGCTAAATTTGATTATATGACTTCTTAGAACATCTAATCTATGATCGCGGACACAGCTGAGATTTCTAATGATAAATCTGCGTTTAAATTAATTTCAATTTATCTCGTGCTCGGCGGTGAAGGAAAACATCTAAACCTGGATGTACAGGGAGAAAATCTTACATATGTCTATCCGGTCAGTAGGAGCAGCGTGGTGGATTAAGCTTTTAACCTTCTTCATTAATGGGAGACGAAGTCTTTGCTCAGCAGTAGGACATTTGCAGACGGTTACTGACCTAATTCTGTATTATACACGCTAAAAATATTTGGTCTGTCGTTGCTAAGTTTGAATTAAGAAATTAAGATAATTAACATATTATTGTATATGATATGGTCCCCGCAACTTCGTCTGCGTAAAAATAATCATCCCATATTTCATCCCTCCAAAGTCCAATCTATCTCTAAACAAAAAAAAATCATTAAAATTGGTTCGGCGAAGTAGACATGAAATATAACAAATAAACAGGACAGACAGACAAATTCGTAATTATAATATTAGTATATATTATATTGTCCTATCTGAGTACCCGAAGAAGCAAAAATTCAATTTAAAATCATCTGTATAAAGACAGTGAAAAAGCTAATTTTTTTGGTCAAACTTTACCCTCTAAGATTCGGTCCCCAAAATCAAGTCCTGGCTACGCCAATGATAAATCAAATTAAAAGTTTCGAAAACTGAACTTAGTTAATTACATAGTCGAACCCATTCCTACTACGACTAAAAATATAAAGTATTCACAGTCCAGAACAGTCCAGGTCGCATTTTTTGTCCTTTAGAGTAAACAAGTGGACGCCTAGCGGTAGGAATTCGACCGTAGTTCATTTCAAGATCGACCACAGACTTAAACAATAAACGAAGTGTCTGTAATAATCACATAACTACGTCTGGTATCTTTCAGTATGAGCACCACCAGCCTTTCCATATACACAGCACAAGCAAGCAAGCACCGCCCGCCCTGCACATATGCACACGCACATACGCACAAGCAGGCAAGCGTCAACATTGCAAGACACCACACAACCACTGAGTGCTTTGTTGTCCATAACATACATATATGAAATAAAAATCGATGTGTGTACATAAATGAAAATATTTATATAGATATAGGCCTTCGGAATGTTTTATTCACGCTTCACAAACTTTTGACCTTCTTGGCATATTTTGTCCTTCTTCCTTTTTTTCTGCAGATCTCTAAAATGCTGTTCTATTTATGTGTAGTGATGAAAATCTTAATATTATTATTCCGATATTTTCAGAATATTCGTGTAAGTGCAAATAATAGACGAATAAAATTATATTCGAGCTCGTTGCCAAAACCGAAATCATCACGAGGAATTTGTCGCTTGTATGTTTCAAGCGTATTTCTCACATTATTTAATTTCGAAAGAAATACATTGTTTCATTATTTGAAAAATAATTTGAACGGGGTACTACTAAGAAAAACTTAACAGATATAACCACGGTCCACTGAATATCTCCACATATATAATCACTTGCTCTGACTGACTGATTGAATGACTGATTCATCAACGCAGAGCCTAAGCCGCTGGGGCTGGGGTTTTGGATTGTAAGCATCCACTAAAAAGGGTTTTAAAGGGTCGATATTCCGACCCTAAAAGGGTCAAAAGGGTTAAAAACGTTTGTATAGATCTTATTCCATTTCGTATTAACTTTAAACTTAACACTATGTGCTTTTTGGTGGTAATAATCTAAATATATATAACTCAAAGGTGTCTGTCTGACTGAGTGACTGTCTGACTGAAATAGTGATCTATCAACGCACAACCCAAACCACTGAACGGATCGGGCTGCAACTTGGCATGCAGGTAGATGTTTTGACGTAGACATCCGCTAAGAAAGGATTTTGATTAATTCTACCCCCAAGGATATAAAGAAGTTGATGAAAGTTTGTATGGATGTTGGTCAATTTTAAACCAATTCGGCAAAGACTTTGCATGCATAAAGTTACTATAACGTAGGCATCAGTCATCGCAGACAAGGTCGCGAGCATCAGCTAGTGCAATATAAAACACAAAACGCATATTATTCTCTTATTCCAAAATATAAGCTAGCGTAGCCGAAGGAAACTGTTAGTAACTCATATATGAACTGGCTCAACCGGGACAAAACCTCACTTTCAAAGAAAATCGGCGTAAAGTAGCTAATATAGATATAACTTTCGTACGGTGGGTGAGAGAGTCGTAAGTCTAATACCTCCCCTATTCCATTCCTTACTTACATTATGACAGACAAGTTGGCACAGTGGTCACTGCAACTGACTCAAGCGCTAACGGTCGAGGGTTCAATCCCCGCTCACGGCAAATGTCTGTATTGGCCATATGGATGTTTGTCGTGGTCTGGGTGTTTGTGTTAGTGTTGTGAGTGTTTCCGGACCCCCGACACAAGGTCACGCGATCTTAATGGAGGCCCTTGAGTGTGATGCGTTTATTTATTTTTTATTTATTTATTTATTTATTTATTTACTTATTATTTCATATTCCCTTTCATTCCTTCCTTTTTGATTTAACATCAGGTGTCCCGTGTGCTGTGTCTTAAATTCAAGGTCATACATTTTCGTATTTTTTATTATTTGAAGTAACGGACACAGAAGAATTAGATGTTACAAGTGTCGTAAATATAAAATTACAATATTTACCTATTAATTTTTAATTATAAATTATTCATATGCATATATAATACTTTTATGGACTTCACGTTGAAAATCATTGTCTGATTAAGTCTGAAAATTTACCGAGAACTATACTTCTATTTAATATCTATATATATCAAAATCTGAACTGACTGGCTGACATGTTCACTAAATGATCGATCAACGCAGAGCATAAACCGCTGGGTTTAGAAACACGACATTTTGCACAAACGTTTCTTAAATATCGTAAGTGTACATCACGAAAGAATTTTTAAAAATTCTTCTCCTAAGGGATTAAAAAAGGGTTAAGAGTTTGTTAGGTATTCAATTCCTAAGAACACGCGGGCGAAGCGCCGGGACATGGTTAGTGTAATATAAAAATAGTTATAATTGGGTGAAACGGGTGGCTTGAACATTAGCATAAGAAAAAAAACATTAAGATCCCATCATAACTGGATACTGAATTTATTATTCCGCGGGGAATAAAACTCGAATTTCTGTAAAACCTTCAACCATTTCATACTCGTTCCCTCTGGATTCTCTCTTAAATCTTTCGCGAAATATTTGAACCTAATTTTCGTATTACAATCCGCTGGGAAAAATATATTCTTCTCATCATAATATTTTTATTGTGTGCGCTGCGTTTGTGTTATTCCATTTTCTCGTTGGAATAAGTAAACGCTGTGGTAAATTGATTTTTTTTTCTAAATTGGAAATTTTGTTAATGTCAACATACATTTTTTAATATTAAGATTAATTGACTATAAAGACAATATTTCTGTTTTCGCTATGTAATATATTTATTTTATTTATATAATAATTGTTGAACTACAAAACAATTCTTTCAGATGTACAGCATAGACAAACAATTTGTGAATTCTAAATGCTAATCTTAGTTATTTAGAAATTATATAAACCATTGCCTTTTACCAGCGTACTCAGTATAAGTAAGTCGTACACTAAGGGGGGTGGTGGGTTTGGATCCCCTAATAAGTGAAAAAAATCTTTATGAAAATCGGAGAACAAAACCTATAAGTGTAATTCTCGCCTAAAACTTTAACGGGAAGTAATAAAACTTCCGAAAAAAAAAAAATAAGTACTTCAGCGTTTTTCTTCTCGTTTGTTCTAAAGAAGACATGAACGGATATAAATCATTTTAAAAGTAAAATAACTCGTAAACCGCTTCAAAGCGTCGCCGGTTCATTAGCACTGCGGGCTATTGGACGTTAATCACGGGGAAGTGGGGAAATTATGAAATGGTAAAAACTGGACCCCTGCCAGAGCTCACGGTTGGCACTGACATTAAAATTGCGTATTAATGATTTATACAGAGAGGTAAAGATTATATTCGTCCCAGAGACTTATTATTTGCAGTTTTGCTATATTGTAGGCAGGCCGACGGTTTTGATACTTTTCGTTTTATAGATAATCATACTTTATTTATTTATTTTGTGGTAAATAAAAGTTTAATTATTTATTTATGTATATTAAAAAACTGTATAAAAAGTGGAATTTAATTCGTAATCGTCAACGGAAGAAAATATTCGCAAAGAATTATATTTTCTGAAGTAAGATGTAGTCTATGTAATTATATACTCTCAAAACTGGTTTAGTTATTGCCAAAATTAAAGCACGAACGTGTTATTTACACGTACGTGCTTGCCACAAAATCTGACGCAAAAAAATTATAAAAATATATAAGTACCTTTTACCACAATTTTTAAATGATCTCAAAGTTGAATGACTTTCAATACAATAAAAAAGCCTACATTTAAAATTAACACCACACCTAAAAACCACTTTTACAAGACCCTTTTGACAGCTAGTTGCAACATTTGACACAAGCCGTGATTTATAACGCGTTCGGTGCCAAGAGTTGAACTAGAACAATCGGGTTAACTTTGAGATTTCATTCTTATCCATTGCCACCAGACGACTATTATATCGCACGATATTTACAGTAATAATTCTATACTAATTTTATAAAACTGAAGAGTTTGTTTGTTTGATCGCGCTTATCTCAGGAATTACTGGTTCGAATGGAAAATTTCTTTTTATGCTAGATAGTTTATTTATTGAGGAAGAATATAGTCTATATCACATCACGCTACGACTCATAGGAGAAAAGCAGTAACCACAATATGAAAAAAAAATCAATTACCAAGATTACATTTTCCTGCTATTCGCTGATATAATCAGTTAGACTTTTGTTTTTTTTTATTTAGTAGATGACCTTTGGTAATAATTGGTACTGTTGGTAATTAGTAAAAAACCTTATTGTGGCAGCAGAAATCAGACCTCTTCCCCCATCCCTTCTTATACTTTGTTATGTTATCAATGTCATTCTAGCTTCTAGTTTACTTTATACATAGATATAAAGTAACATATAAAATATCGGGGACGGCGACGTTTATTCAACATTAGGTGTCCTCTGTGTCTGCTATTCCTATAAAAAAATATTGAAGTAAATATTGTCATAGTTCTGAAATACATGTCTGCAGTGGAGTTACGTTTGACTGTGGTTTGACAGTCTACCTTGGACTTAGCCAATATGGATGCTGATAAGTAATAATGTGTCAACCCACAAAAAGTTTTTGAATTCGGAGATAGTAATGTATTCTAATAATGTCGACTATCGAATTTCTTGCCGGTTCTTCTCGGTAGAATCTACGTTACGAACCGGTGGTAGCTTCATTATTGATGTAATTTTTTTTTGTTTTTTTTTTTTCATGTATTGACGATTCCAAAGTGCTCGTGAGAGCCTACTTGAATAAAGTATTTTTTTTTATTTTGATTTTAATGCATGACGTATGCACGACATTATTCAAAAATTTTAAGTTATCTTAACTAAATAAGTACGAAAAATCATTTCTTAATTTAAAGTTTCGTATATTAAAGTATGCTCAATATTTTGCAATATGCAATAATCTACTTTAAAAACTTATTATTAGATAAAGCTTTTTATTGTACCAATCTGCATTTATTTCACTATACATTTTATCAAAATCGAAAAGAGAAGATGGTTATATACGTCTTCAAATGAATTAGTTAAGAATAGGTTTGAAATCTTTAGATGCCATTTTCTCGAAATGAAGTACATTTGGCTTGACATAGTATTGCTTATTAGCGTCCATATAGCGTTAAGATAATGGAAACAGACCTTTAAAATCTTTACCGTCATTAATCATATAACGTCATTTCACACATAATTAATGAGCTATAAAGAAATCATGATTTGATTTACACGATCCATATAGTTTAGTTAGCAATATATAATATATGTATTATTATATATATTTTTGTACCTACTTTTTAATGTATGAAGACTAATAATAGACTATGTGTCAACACAGCTAAATAAATTAAAACTATTTTTTTTATTGTTATAATTAAAAAAATATTAATGTCGTTTACAAACTAAAAAGTAACACAGACATTTTGAATAAGCCATATTGTTATTATTAATAATCAACGAAATAATGAACGTATAGCCTATATTTTTGACTTGTCTTTATATTGTTAATAATATCCCAACGAAAATCTTGAATTTTAGAACAATTTTCATTATAAAACACGGTCCAGCTGAATCATTCAATCAATAATTTCTTATCTAACTCTTACGTGTGGCTAAAAATACGCCAAATTTTTCTGCTAAGTAAGACAAGTAAAGATCTACACTTATAAAATCATGATAAATTTACATATATAAATAAAATTATCAATATCGTTACTTTTTTATAACTCTCCAGTGATATTTACTTTTTTACACGTCCAACAATATAAAAAACTACAAGGGTAATATAATAAAACCTTCAGCGTCTGTTCCACGTCTGATGACCCAAGTTCCGGCGCTTACCTAAAGCGCTAAGCTTCACCATTCAAAGGTAATAACGGCAGTCTGGGGCACAATGCCGCAATCTATTTGAACGTATTCTTTATTTTTTTTTGCATAGGATTTTGGTCCTTGAAGCCGGATTTAGTCTGATTTTTTTGTGCCTAACTATGAAATTTACTGTTAGGTATTAGTGAAACTTTATATTATGTTATCATTTGTTGGAGTGACATAGTTAAGACACTATTAGGGAACAAAACAAACACACAAATAATCAAGATGGAAAAAATTATAAGCCTTTTGTTGTCCGATACAAAGCGTTAGACGTATCAAGTTATTACTGTCTCTAGTTTGTAGAGGGCCTGGCTCGACCGTGGCAGTACCTCACTCTCATATCAGCGTAAAGTAGCTAATTTAGCTGCGTTTTATACGGTCAGTAAAAGAGCTTAAATTCTCATTCTCCCATTCTTTGCTTTACATCCTATCGTTCATCCCTTATTATTTTTTGAGTTGGCAACGCGTTGGTGGCTCCTCTGGTGCTGCAGATATGCAATGTTAACAACATCAGGTGTCCCTCCTGATCGTTTTGTAACCATTTATTATTTAGAAAAAAAAATCATTTAGCAGACTTTTTCTGCGTAACATGATATCTTCCCTGCAGATTTATTTAAACTACTCTTTACAAAAATAACGTCCCCGTCGAATTCAGAACCTCCTTATTTGAAAGTCATTTAATAATGTAGTTCTCTATTTTCTAGTAAAATACAAGATATTACTACATCACATATCAAATGCAGATTTATTTTCCAGACAAAACGGAATGAAAAATATATTTGTATTGTATCCGTAAGGCGACACGAGGCACGTAGATGTAGTACGAGCGATGTGCACAAAGCCGTTGAATAAGAAACGATTTCTCTTAAATCGAAGCTGAAACAAGCATAAATAAAACATGGACTTGTTTTCTTTGAGGAAGGAATAAGTCAATACGCCAGCAATACAAAAATAATCGGTTTAAAATCCAAATTATATTTTAATTAAATTTTATTTATTTATTTCAAGTTACACTACCTACTTATCATTATAACATTATAGTTATTTTACAAAAATATACAATTCAGTATGATTTGCCTTTACAGGTGTATACAACATTAATGCACACTTGTTTGTGTGCAATTGAAAATGCTAATTTTAAGCTGAGCCTTGTATAATCTACTACTAAAACATTCGATTACATAAGGCGCATTAGGTTTAGGTACAACGTTAGGTAAAAAAAAACAATGATATTTGTTTGACGTTAAAAATCTTTACCCATTTACACACACACTTTGACAAGCTCGTTAATTGACTTGTTGGTCTTAAGATACTCGCATGTCATAGTCGCTAGTTGGCTGCTAGGAAACGTTATAGGTATAAAGTGGTCGGCATTCTGGGTGTGAAAATCCTATATGTAACTTATAATATACTCGAACCTTTTTAAAAGAGTAACTATCGAGATTCTTGCCGGTTCGCCTCGGTAGAATTTACACTCCGAACCGGTGGTAAATTAATTAATTAATTTTTTGTTTTCTTTTTTGTTTCTGTATTGACGATTCGAAAATGCTTTTAAAAGCCTACTTGAATAAAGCATATTTTGATTATAATTTTGATATGTATAGGTATATAATATTGTCGCTAATAAATATTTTTTAATAGTATAGCTATCAATGTTTGGCTACGTTTGTGTGTATTCAATGTTTTTCAAAAATAAATTAACTTTCAAAATGGTGGAAGTACTTCTACTCTTAAGGCGGTTGCTTTTAGATATTTTTTAACCGATCCCCCCTAAAGGATGATAATTGGGTTTTTCAATTGTATGTATTTATCAGTTTTATCATATGAAATGTAAAATTTGCCATAACTTTGGATGTGACATATTCTTGATCTCTTTAATTGACTTTCAAATACCAGAAAAATTTTATAAAAATCGTTACTATCCATTTAACACTGCAATCACCTACGATACAAAACACTCAACGCCACAACAATTTCCGAAGTCGGTTAAAAACGTATGAATATGAAAGACGGGGAAATGAGACCAACATTGCGGATTGGAGCGCGCTGGATGAATAAGGAATGCACGAGGCATCAGACTCGAATCAATACGGCCTCGCTTGAGAGCACTGTGGAACTAACGTTTTAGCATTTACCTAACGCGTTAAACTGATTTACTTGTCAACTTTATATTTAGTTCACGCCATAATAATAACAATAAACCATACTAATCTTGTTATTTCTATAAACATCTATATCTATAAGTGGACGCTGAGAAGCAATAATGTGTCAAGCCACGCGAACTTTATTTTGAGAAAATGGCGTCTAAAGATGCCAAATCTACCATTAATAAATTTGTTTGAATAAGTATTTGTCTATATTTTCTTTTTTTTTTTGATAAATAATAATATAAAAGTGTTTTTTAAATATGTGAGATTATTGTATAAATAAGAAAATATGGAACGACCCTGAAATTCGAAACAATTATTTAAGAAAAATTTTCCTTAGTTGATATGACTTTATTTTTTATTGAATAATGTTAAATAGGTGATGCAGTGTCAAAATACATCCATATCTCTGAATTTCATTTTTTGTGTGTTGACACATTATTGCTTATCAGCATCCAAATATCAATGCGTTTGTGAGAATGGATGGATGAGTTGCTCTTTCACGCAGAAACAACTGAACAGCTTTTGATGGAACTTTAGAGTTATATAGCGTTTCTACTAGCAAACCACCGAAACTACATGTAATTTTTACAATGTAATTTTTTACAACATCACATTAATATGCATGTATTATACATATAAACCTTACTTTTAAAACACTTGGTTTATTGATAAATACCGCATTAAAATCCATTGTGTAGCTAAAAGATCTAAACGTACAGACGGCGAGAAACGACTTTTTATTGATTCAAGAGAAGTGTAAGTAAAATCCAAATAAACATAGAAGCTGTGGGTATATAAGGATTCCTAAAAATACCTGTTTCATTACAAGGAGTATGTGACGATCTTAAGATATTGTTAAGGATCGAGAACACGAGGAAAACCGCAACCCAATTTATTAACATTAAACGAGCAGAAACGAGCTCCACTAAAGTATACTTGTTGATAATTAATGGACTAAAATAACAGTGTTTAGTGCCGTGAATGCCGCATTAGATAAGATATTGTCCTTGTTGTGTGGACCAAGTGAAAAGAAATGGCGTGATTGTAGTCGGAATTGTATGGACAGTCTGTTGCTTTGTGCTGTAGTAGATGCTAACTGTATCCAAATGATTACAGAAAGCTGTAACGGTACCTTGATTAGTACCTGTGAACACTCTCTAGGCGACAATGGCTCGCGTTAGCGGGCTAACCGTCGGGGCGTTACGGTAGCATACGTAAGCGATCCCGAGACGCCTAACGAAGACGACGAGGATACCGCTGGGTTCTAGTGTGTAGTCTGTCACACCATGTCGTGGCAGGAGTCTCACATACCCACCCAAATCCCTGGGTGGGATGCATAAAGCATTTCCTAGCGACAAAAAAAAAAGGTACCTTACGAATATAGAGAATCGGCGTGAAATAGCTAATATAAACTGTGTTTCGTTTTTTTTCTTAAAAAAGTTGGTGTGTTCGTAAACAAGCAAAACTTGCGAGACAACTGATTTTAAGCGATCACCGTCGTCTATGAACATTTCTAGCACAGAGTCAGAAATCTAAGAACCTAACCTCCTCGTTAATTATTTCCTTATTTTCTATTCCCCATCACCTCTTAATTCTTTTGCAATACAATTGTGGGTCCTCTGGTGCTGCAAATTTACTAGGATGGCGATGATCAAGCAACATCGGGTAACCTGTTCGTTTCCCAACTTTATTTATTAAAAATATATAGGACGTAGCTGGAGTCGGAGTGAAATCAACGTCTTGTTGATGTAAACACCATTTTCACTTAGCTGTTTGAGGCAAGTTCTATTAAAATGCAAGCCATGGGAGAAGCAACTGATGCGCATACAAAACGGAACCTTGGATGTGATGTCGAGGACGACCGTTCGGGGATATTGGAAAAATTGGAAATGCTGTAGGTAAAAACGGCAATTCGTCCTCATGTTAACATGGGACATGGAATTACAATATTTTCTTCTTGTTTCAAATGATTTCAAATACGAAGGAGATTCACATTTTTTAAATATTTTGTTACATCGTTATTCGTTAACCGATTTTGAAAATTCTTTTTTCTTTCTTTGAATGAATAATTTTTATTCATTAAAAACACTTCTATAACTGTAAACAAGAGCGTGCAAATAAAAACAAAAATTTATAAAATAAACCGACTTCAAAAGCAAAATACGCAATTTATTTTGCGTGGATAACATACTAATTCCAGTTATTTTGATTTAAAAATAATACCGAACCGATTTTCAGAAATATACCTTAGAACCAATGCGAATATATACCTGTTCAAAGAAAAATAATCCGAAAATCAGTAACGAAAAGACAGAGTATTGAGGTAACAAACATAAAAAATCATACACTACGAATTGAGAACCTCTTCCTGAAGTCAGTTGATTAAAATGTTCCAATCGAATGCTAAATACGATTTTACCTATTCCCACTTCGGAAATTAACCTGTCAGGGAAACCGAAAACCACAGCGGTTTTACGCTAGAATTCAAAACTTACACTAACATATACAAGGTGTCAACTGGGCATGTGTTGGATATTTTACCAGCGTTACCAGAAACGATATATGGATGCTAATAAGCAATAATGTATCAACCCATTTCATTTCACAAAAAGTATTTAGAGATATTGAAGTATTCTGGTAATGTATCACGAATTTATCATTATTAAAAAAAATCAAGTCGTCTGAACTAAATAAGTACGGAAAAAGTCTTTGAATTTGATGTTCAGGATATTGAAGTGTGTTCCATATTTTGGATTATGCAATAATTTTATACATTTGAAAAAAATTATCATGAAATAAAACTCTTTACTATAAAATCTGCTATTTTCATTATACTTTTTATCAAAATTGAAAATAAAAGATACTAATATATACTTTTAAACTTCAAGCAGATTTATTGAAAATAGGTTTAACATCTTTAGGCGCCATTTTCTCAAAATTAAACCCATGTGGTTTGACACAGTATTGCTTATCACCGTCCATTTAAAAGTAATAAATAATTCCTATACGTATATCTTATACACTATGAGCCTACAAGATCCAGTGTTCTTCAGAAACACCAAAAAAGAGTTTAGTTCAGTTTTTTTTTTACTTTTAAATATTCGATTCTGCTGCAACATATCCGACGGCCATAACGAATATGGTCAGTTGACACCTGTATATAGGTAATCATAGTTCAAATGCATAGCATGAACGATCATTATGCACAAAAATATTTTCTCATTTAATCTTAATTTTCGCTAATTTCACCAACAATGTCACGTGTTAATAAGTTTAACAATGCTTGGGTCATGAAATTAATTTTGTAATATAAATTAGACTTTAATGGGTTTAAATAATGACTTTCATTTTTTTTTTAATTTTCACAGATTTTCCTGAGAGGTTCTGACATCAATTCTATTACTGATCTGACAAGATAATGAATTTTACATTAAACGATTGACAGCTTATCTCCGCAATCCTTTAGACGAGAGTAATTTTCCTGCCGAGATTTTAACTGGATGCTGATAAGCAATAATGTGTCAACCCAGAAAAAGTCAAATTTGGAGATATTGATGTATTTTGAAACTACGTCACCTATTTACATATATGTACATAATTAAAAAAAATCAAATAATCTAAGCTAAATAAGTATGAAAAAAAGTTTCTTAAAGCAATGCTTCGAATTTCGGGTGCGTTCCATATTCTGCAATTAATAAAATAATTTCAAACATTTAAAAACTTATTAAAATATAACATATTAAATAAATCTATACGCTTTTGATTCATTATACATTTTATCAAAATAGAAAAGAAAAGATGGATATATACGTCTTCAAAGAAATTTATTAAGAATCGGTTTGACATATTTAGGCGCCATTTTCTCAAAACGAAGTCCGTGTGGCTTGACACAGTATTGCTTATCAGCGTCCAACTAATCTATGTATATACGAATATCTAAAACCTAGATACCACTTAGCGATTAATTACGAAATCTCACGAACTATATCACCTACAAACTTAAAATTTATCCTAATAGGATATAGACATTCGCTAACAAGGGCATTTTACGAAACTTTTCCCCTAAGGGGGTAAAACAGATTAGAAGTTTGTATGAAAGTCCTATGTGTTTGAAGCAACAGACTTGAAATTTCAAACTTAACTCAAACTCAATATATCCTTTATTCAATTAGGCTTTTATAAGCTCTTTCGAATCGTCAATTTATAAATTAGTGTTCCACGTGAATCTATCATCGGCTCGGAATGTGGACTCTACTGGAAAGAGCCGGCGCTAAACACAGTAGTTTCTCATTTAAAAATATTTTTGAACAATATTGTTAGATATATTAACAACAGTTATCCCACGAGGATGTATTATATAACACATTGACATTATCCGGGACATATACTACGATTCCAATTTATTTCTTAGGACTGCAGTTAGTAACATCAAACCTTTTCCAGTCGCCATTAATGTATATTAAGATTAGAAAAGATCCCATGATTGACCCCTGTGGAAGTCAATCACAATTACTCTTATCTTATCTTTAGTAGTATATTCGATCGCTCCTATCTCTTAACTTATACCGTACAAGTGTAATACTAGTGAAGGAGTTACGTACACAATGAGTACGTGTACTCACGACAATTTTGTTACGCTACATTACATCTTGTAAAGATGTAAGTAAGTATGTAGACATAACACATTTAGTGTTTTTTTACTAAAAATATGACTTCAATCGAATCATTGAAGTATCAAATTGTTAAAATATATATTTTACCCGACCAAAAGGATTGCCATGTAGTGGTGGTGTGTGACCTGACAGGTCAAACACCATTTATGTCAATAAATGGTGTGTCATTATATTCTTCCTGAATTTTTAATAGTGTCAGTGATATTGGTTATTCAAAATTATAAATGGTACTTTAATAAGAAAGTCGAGATTTTAATTTTATAAATTACTTAACTCTTTTTTACTACGAATGCATTAGCCACAAGTGATTTGGTGTTATCCTCGAAGAAATTCCATTTTATGTATGAAATGTCATTTTCATTTTATGTATGAAATTACTACAACAATTTACTCCTATAATGTACGTATTTTCTCTAAGCATCATTGTCATTATTCTCAAAAGTACCGTTTCTTTTTCGTTGTCATTGCGTACTGTGTATTCGTTTCGACCCTAATGCCTGTACTTATTACTGAAATAAACATAAGCTGTCATATGGGAATACGCATGACAGTTTTTGTTACGCCGCCCGAAGATATGTTTTGTTACGAATATTACTGACTTATTTATATACCTTTTTTGTAATTTCATATTTATCCAGTACGATATGTTATCTTGACGTTGTTAAAAATTACAAATAAAAAAAGTCCCGCTGAGTTTCTTTTGAGGTTTCTTCTAAAGTATGAGGTTAATTTATTCCAAAACCGTGATAAATTCATTTTCTTGACGTTCAAAAAGAGAATGTAAATTTATATTTTGAATCAAAATATTTTGATTTTGATCTCTGTGACTTTGTTTGCGTTAAAACTTTCATCCCGAAGGTGACTCATTCAATTTTTTTTCTCGACAAAATGCTTTATGTCCTACTTCAAGGTTCAATCTACATATACCTATTAATAAAAAAAAAAAAAACCATTACGTAACGAGTTACTTTTGCATTTTTAATATTAGCATGGATTACCTTACGTATTGATATGTAAAATACTATATAAAATACTTCCAATTCAAAAAATTACTTTTTTTAATAAAAAAGAGCTTTCCAAAAATTTAAGAAAATCTTCAAAGAGCTCTCTGATTGTTCATATAATCTGTGGCTAAATCGTTTCACTTCCAAAGATTAAGCAAAAACACAGACCTCAAACCCCCACCTGTCGTTATACGAATTTAGCATTTTGAATTTACGAATTTTTCTCATTGACTGTACCTATAATAATTTTTCTAACATTTTAAATATAGCAAGATTCGCTAAACCTCTTATTTCTAGTACAATTGTGACGAAAAGTGTTGTATGTTTCATTTATACCTGTAGTTCATCCATTTACAATTGCGTTGGTCGTTTATCCTGTCACTATACGCACTTAGCACCTTAGTTGCTCTCTGGATTTACGAGCACCTTACTTTAATTTATCTTACCGACTGTACTTACGTAATGTAAAGGATTCTTCTGAACATTAAGAAGTAGAATAAGTCCCGCATGAATTCGTATTTTAAGTAAATATAAGTGAAAAAGTGTTGTCTTCATTTATGGCTATAGAAATGTGTTCAATTTACGAAGAGCCGTCACAATTTTTTCTCACCGAAAGTGTTGTGAATTACGATTTTTAAAAAGTTTTATAAGTTTTGCATAAATTCGTGTTATAGGTACTGTTCAGAGAAAAAGTGTTATTTATTACGCGTATGGCTATAGAAACAAGCTATATTTACGAGTAATTAACTCGAATTGTTCTCATCAAAATGTTTTCCGATGGCTAGGAACTATTGTATGTTTTGCATAAATTCGTATTTTAAGTAAAGTTAAGGAAAAATTGTTATTTATTCCGTTGGGTTGGGTATAGAAGTATTTTGTATTTAAGAGTATCTTCTTTTATCGTTTTCATCTTCTTCTTCTTAGCTAAAAATCGAATTTTAGGGACAGTTGAGAGAAAAGAGTGTTGGTCATTTCATTTGTTAATATGACGTATCTATATTAGAATTACGAGTAGCCAGCCCGAATCATTTTCACTAAAAGTGTTGTATTGATTTTTTCTGATGTTTAAGAACTGTTGTAATTTTCACATAAATTCGTTAGTAGTATAATTAAGAGACAAAGTGTTATTTACTCCGTCTATACCTATATTTTTTTGCAGACTTACTTATTAACGCCCTAGAAGTATATAGAATTTAGCGGATGACTAATTAAAATCTTCTCATAATACAGACGGGATATTCTCGTATTGCAAAGAAAATTTTTTTTATAAAGAAGAATTTAAGTCTCTACAAATTATGCGTATAAACTTGTATTTCTAGTACAGTTAAGTACAAAAGTGTTATAAACTTTGTGTTAACGGGATAGCTCTTTTGCCCTTAGTTCAATAACAATTACATTAGTTTTTATCGTCACATCTTATCCTTCGTAAGGTACACTTAACACCTAGAAAGCGCTCTGTGGATTTACGAGCTTGCGTCCTGGAGTTTTTCTCACCGATTGTACCTATTGTAAAGAAAACCTTCGATATTTAAGAAGTATTTTACAAGTTTCCACGAAGTGTTGTTAAGAGTTCTTTCGATCAAAATTGGTATGCAAAGCTAAGTTTAAAATAACTTCAGACAGATCAATATAAGACATTTATTTTTCAACTTGATATGAAGAGATTTTTTATATTTTCACCCGACTTCAAAAGCGGAGAATGTTTATTACCTCACAACTCGGTCTTCTCTTAACCGATTTTTTACATTCTTTTTTAATTTGAAAAGGATATACTTTCAAATGCTTACATTAAATATAGATATAATATAGAATACGATAAAACTCAGAGATCCAATAGAATTTTTATCAAAATCGGTTCCGCAGTTTAAGTTTCAAGTTTCAGTTTAACATAACTTGAATTAGTATATTTTCTTTGAAATTATAACATCTTCTTTGAAATTAGTCCCAAAATCAAACTAAATTCACTCTTTATAATATTAACGCAGACAAAATCGAAAATGCTCATATAAATGTATTTTGAATTTTAATAGAAATGTCTAATTGAGCCGTCAGAATATTAAATATCAATCACAAAGCGGTTTAATTAAATCCCGTTTCAGTTTTGAAAACTTCTTGATGATAAAAGATACGAGTTTTGTCCATTATGTAAATTAATTCCACATTCAAATTCAAATTCAATTTTATAGTTTATGAAAATTCGAATTAATTTTTAGTATCTAATAATATCAAAACTGACTGGCTGAGATATTCACTGACTGATCAATCAACGCAGAGTCTAAACCGCTGAGTCTAGTAACATCAAATTAAAAAAAATTATGCATTAAAAATACATTAATCCAAAAAAAAATACACACTACCATGTATTTGACACACACATACACATACACACATAGGCGTATATACTGTTTTGTTTATTGTTAAAGTCTCTAGTCAAATTAAGAATAGATTATCTGTGGTCAATCTTGTAATCGACTTAAAATTTAATGAGTTGCGGTCGGTTTTCGAACACTAGGCGACCAATAGTAAACTTAGTAAACATAAATTAACTAGGTTCTGTTATATGTTCTACTTCTTACTTAAGGTTCACACAAAATGGGCTGGCGGTGTGCTATTTGATGTTTTAGATGGACATAGGGCGTAACGAAGTCTACATTAACACAAAGGCGCGGGCGAAAGCCGGTATGTTATATAAGTTGATATTAAAATAAACTTTGAATTTCGATTGGTCTGTCAAAGTTTTTCGAGGGAACGTACCCTATTATTTGCGCTTGACAGCCCTGAAAAGAAAGTTTCCTATACAATGGAAGAAGGAATCATCCATTGAAATGTTTAATTGGTTTCCTAATACTGCATTGACTGAGAAACAGGGCTTTTTAGATAGATATAATCTTTATTTGGATTCAAACCACAAATTTACGCCACCAAGGGGGAAAAAAAAAGGAAAAAAATCCTTCGTGTTAGCTTTAAGAAAATATCGATATAAGTTTTTTTAACACCTAAAGATAGAAAAGTACGTAACAGAAATTAGAAAAAAATATTGTAGATAAGTTACGTTCATACTATTTGACATTGAATATACATATATTTTTTTATTGTTGAGAAATGCATTTACGCATCCCGCAATAGGCATAACCTCAGGCGGGTATGTGGGACTCCCAGACTCAGGAAACGTATCGGGCTACCCACTAAAAACCAACATCCCTGCTACGCCGCTCTTGGAGCACCACGGGATCGCTATGACGTTGAATATCCTTTTCCAACTATGACCAACTCGCCAATTGACTTCTTGGTCCAAAAATACATTCGCCTATAACTCAGTTGCGAATATCGTTCAAAGTGGCCAACATTCTGGATACCAAATTTTAGGTTCCAATATCATTGCTTATATATGGACGCTAATAAGCAATAATGAGTCAACCTACAAAAAGCCAAATTCGAAGATATTGATAATGCGATACTTATTTAATTTTCAAAAAATTTTCAAGATATCTAAACGAAATAACTACAGAAAAAAGTTTCTTAATTTAATGTTTTAAATTTCAAGTAACGTACTTATACCATATTTTGCAATTTTTACAATAATCTTATATATTTAAAAACTTATTTACCTTTAATCAAAATAGAAAAGAAAAGATACTTCTTCAAACAATTTTATTATTTGTTTGACATGTTTAGACGCCATTTTCTCAAAACTAAATCCGTGTGGCTTAACATAGTATTGCTTATCAGTGTCCATATACGAGTAAAAATTATAC
This sequence comes from Hypolimnas misippus, assembly GCA_037950945.1. Classification (NCBI taxonomy): domain Eukaryota; kingdom Metazoa; phylum Arthropoda; class Insecta; order Lepidoptera; family Nymphalidae; genus Hypolimnas; species Hypolimnas misippus. The sequence goes on from JBBEEQ010000006.1 coordinate 11,698,321, forward strand.
AAATACTAGCAGTTTACCGCATGTTCGCCTGTGTATACTTGGGAATGTAATACCTAAGAAACTTTCAACCCTCTTTTTAACTCCTTAGGGGATGGATTTTCAAAAATTCTTTCTTAGTAAAAACTTACGACATTGAAGGAACGTTTCAGTAAAATTTCATATTTCTAGACCCAGCGTTTTCAGCTCTGCGTTGATTGATTAGTCAATGAATACGTCAGCCAGTCAGTTTGAATATCTATACTAATATTCTAAAACTGAAAAGTTTGTTTTTCCGAATTGAAATTTTCAAATTGAAAAAAACTGTAATTCTCTTTGTATTACATAGTTTATTTATTGAGGACGGCTATTGGCTATATTACATCACGCTACGACTCATAGGAGCGAAGCAGTAACACAGCTAGTTATATATAAAGATAAAGCTAGTTATATATAAAGATAAAGAAGAAGAAGAGTTATATATAAAGATTTGTTCCATTGTGATTAAAAAGATCATTTTCTTATAATTACTTTAAACCTATTAACAACGCTCTTAGGGTCCAAATCTTAGAATGATTGATTCCTTTTCCCCATACTTGAATTCAATTTTTTTTATCAAATTTAACCTAATGCACGTACATATTAACTTGGTTTAAGCTTAGGATAAGAATTTACGTTATCATCTATCATCTACCTAGCAATTTCCCGGTTATACCAAGGTCTGCTTACTATTCTAGTCCAAATATTGATGAGTTACTGATTTTTACACAGAGCGATTGCCATCTGGCTTCCGCAACCACTGAGGGCAAGCCAGTAACCATTTAGACTAGAAATTTCCCTATTGCGAGTAACGATCATTATCATGTAATTATGATAACAACCGGGACCGACAGCTTTATGTGCTCTCCGAGGCACGACTGGGAGACACACAAAAACAAACAGCCAGACCGGAACAAATATTTATACAAATATAAATATCTACCCCGAGCGGGGAACGAACCAAACGTCAGCGTTAGAGATACATTCAGTACCACTACACCAGCGGTCGACAAGAATATACGTATTAAGTTAAATTTATCTACATGAGAACAGTGATTTTCCACGGCTTACAGTCAGAATAATAGACGACCGCAATCCTCTCGTATTCAATAGAAGCTAATGCCATAATATCGGAGGCACATGGTTTTGAATATACTGCCTTATATTTCTCCTCGCGTTTCACGCTCAACTGCGTCATAAACGACATACAGACGGGGATAATAGGCCTTGTATATTTGAATGAGAGATTTAGTCCATTGTTACATGAGCTTACTTAAGGAATGCATAGTTATATAGACTTTTTATATCTACGGTAATAATTCTAGTAATTTTAATATCAAATCACTGAACCGGTTTTGTTAAAAATTCTATTGGACTAAACTGGAAATTGTCTATTTAAACATAAACTTATGAATTGAGAACCTCCATCTTTTTGGAAGTATATGGGACCGAAAATCAATCACTCACATACAATTAAACTAAATTACGGATTTGGCTGTAGAAGTTGCATCCCCTATTTTTAAAGTCTTCTTATATCACTTTAATATTATTTTTAATGTCAAAAGTTTAAAGAAATCGACTACACATGTTTTATATCCAAACGGTAATGCTAGGTAGCGATGCAGTATAAAGGCTGTAATTACTGGCATACAGTTCGTGACAACGGAAATCCCAGCGGTGACAGCGGTGTAACTCTACACCACTAGTGCCTCTTACATTGTCTACAACCAAAGGTGACTAACTACCAGGCCAGGTTGGGTACCTGCATACGCGTTTTATGACCCTATTTAAACTCTTACTGTCATACTACAAAAGACGCATTAAAACCATGTTGAACACGTGTCTAGCTAAATAGTGTTTAAAAATTAAACATTGCTTAAAATATTATCTAAACTGCTTAACAGCGAATAAACTCATAAAAAAACTTATTGATAAAATGTTATACGTTACATTTGACAGCTGAAATAGGTTTTAGACATCTATTAAACTCACTTAAACGTATGTTAATCTATATCTAAACCATGTTTAACTCAAAACTGTGCTTAGACGCGGATTTGTAGTATGGATTCTTTTAAACAGGCGTTTAACGTCTGTTTATTAAAGATTTTTAATAAATAATCCTTACTTATATTATAAATGAGAAAGTAACTCTGTCGGTGTTACGCAATCACGTCGAAAGTACTTAAGTGATTTTAATGAAATTTGGCACAGAGATAGTCTAGTATATGGTATTTTTAATGCGAAAAAGGGGTTTTAAGAGGTTGAAATATTGATAATAATAAATAAATATATATAATCCTGCGTAGACGAAGACGCGGGCACGATCTAATTTATTTTAATATTTAAAAAAATTTACGCAATCTATATCATTCTTACGCTTCATATATTTGGACGCTGATCAGCAATAAAGTGTTTACCCACAAAAAGTCAAAATTCAGAATTCAGAAATTGATTGATTTATTTATTCTGATAATTCATTACATATTTAACATTATTCAAAAAATTTTCAATTCATCTGTATTAAATAAGTACGGAAAACAGTTTTTTAATCTAATGTTTCGAATATTGAAGTGTGCAACATATTCTGGATTAAACAATAATCTCATATATTTGAAAAACTTATTATTAGATAATACTCTTTAATATAGCGATCTGCTTTTAATTCATTATACATTTTATCAAAATAACAAAGATATAGACTTCTTCAAACATATTTGTTAAGAATAGATTTGAGAAATTTAGACGCCATTTTCTCAAAACGAAATCCGTGTAAATCTACTTAACACAGTATTGCTTATCGGCGTCCAACTGTGCTACATATAGATAAAGATTACTTACAATGAATTTTAGGTATGATACTAAATCGTAAGCAATATTCATTTCCTCTAACAAATTCTTTGGCTTGACACTTTTATAATAGTAAATGGACTTAAAAATAAACCCCACAAGTCTTAGGTATAAGCATACAAATGTAAATACATATAAACGATCGTTTCCCCCACTTCAACAGAGCGATGAAGTGAAATACAAGTCCGTCTATAGCGAAACAGCACTTTTACCCGCAACATTTTCACCTCGTCGTTTTAAAGTCAAGATAAATATAGGAATGGTTTCGCTGTAAAAAAAGGGGAAAGATTAGGGTTGCCATGTCATTTCGTTTTTACGGGATACAACTAGCTTTTAATTATTATTTATACTGATATTATAAAGAGGTAAAATTTGATTGAAATTGTTGATTTGATTTGAAAAATTATTTTTTGCTATAGACAGCCCGTTTATTGAAGAAGGTTAAAGGCTATATTACATCACGCTATGACTCATAGGAATGAAGCAATAACCACAAGCGCGAGGACGTCTTAAGACGTCTTTTTTAAACGTGGTATTTATTTTACTTTGTATAAATACCGATCTTTTAAACTTTAATCGCGTTCGATGGATTTAAAAGGAAAAAAAAACTGATTCAATTAGATCATTCGCACTGCAAAAACTGCGATTTGAGCTGTGTGTTGATCAGTTAGTGAGTAACGGTTGCTTCTTATAATTAGCAGGTTTAATAATAATAATAATTCTTTATCCATATAAAAATATATCGTACAGAACAGGCTACATTATATTTAAATTACGCTATAGATAGGACAACAAACTAAATATATATACAGGGTCATTTGTAAAACATTAAAAACCTCGTAGGGTTTTATTCGTAACATCGTAAACAACAACTTTTGTTCTACGACTTTTAATAATTCATAATATTTTACTTTCATACAAAATTAAAAATATTTAAATTGATTTCTCTAGTTTTATTAAACTCTACGTGCAAGTAAAAGAAAGAAGATAAGAAACAGTCAAATGCGAAATGTAGGGGTGGGGATGCGCGCAGACAAAGCCGCTCGGGGCCGCCCCGGAGTCGGGAGCGATGCCTGAACTTGACCTAGTCAGCGGCGGTCGTCAGCTGCTCCGGTCGTTCGCGTTAATGCGCACGCGCTGCGTGTCCTAGTAGCCCTACTTTTCGGTTGTGTTTACCTAACAATAATTGCAGTATCAGTGTATCGATATTCCAAAGTTGAGTACACAGATGATGCGAATACTTGCCAGGTGTGACGACCATAACATTCGTAACAAACATTTGTAGTGATAACCCGTAAGAACCCGCATAAAAACTTCAACACCGCTTTAGTGTAAATGTGTGGGCAACAATTGCGATTTCAATTGTTTTGAAAAAGGATATACCACTCGCCATGATATGATATGTAGTACCTATGATCAACACAATGTGACGAGGCTTCGCACAATGTTCGCCAAGTCAAACTAGAGATGTATTGAATATAGTTTATCCTGGTCGAGGGATAAACACCACGAGCCGTAACATGATAATTGAAAAAATATTTAAAATTTGGTGAAATTAAAATGAATTAATTTTTTTGTTATGGTCTTTATGTTAGTTGTAAAGGTGATTATGTTAAATGCTATTTCGCCATAAGCGCGATACTCGCTGCCATGCACAAGACTTCACTTGGGAGGTAATAATTATTCATAAAATTAAATTTAAATGGTAAGTAAAAAATAACTTGTTGTAAATAATGTGGTTAAAAAAATACATTTTTTTCACAATAAAAATTATTAAAAAAAAATTTTATTTAAATAAAAATTAACCGACTTCAAAACTGAATTTAATAGGTACAATAAAATGTCAACTTAATAATAAATTAAGTCAACTGCTTATCGCCATAAACAAAATATTGCTTTTCCCAATGCAAGGCTGTTAATTGTTGAGAAGTTCTCCTGGTGTTGCACCATCAGCTCCACAATAACATAAATTGCTTAACATTCAAATTGAAATTATCGAATCGTAGCCTGTGAAACACAACAAGTGTTTCGAGAAGTTTGGGTCGCCATCTGAGGTCTTCATCATCACAGTTCCACTTCACCAAATGTGGCAATTCAAGAGCAAATGCACGAGTTACTATCAAAAATACGTAAATCGCTATAGGTGTGGCTATAATATTTGAAAAGTTCCCTCGATTACTCCAGAATCCCATCAGTAGATCCTGAATTGGTGATAATGTGACCACCCTGGAAGTATACTCTTTCAGACAAAAAAAAAAAAAATTGAAAATCGGACCACAATCGACGGAGTTATCAGTAAGCATACATAAAAAAGCCCCCGACGAATTGAGAACCTCCTTATTTTTCGAAAGTCGGTTAAAACTACACACTATGATTTGAGATTTTTTTTGTAGTCGGTTGAAGACTATTTCATGGATCCCTTTGTTTATTAATGAAAGGTATGTATAACAAAAAAAAATGAGAGCCGAGATGGCCTAGTGGTTAGAACACGTCGAAATCAACCGATGATCGCGGGTTCAAACCCGGCTAGCACCGCTGATTTTTTAAGTCCTAAATTTGTGTTTAAATTTATCTCGTGCTCGGATGTGAAAATGTCGTAAGGAAACCTACTTATACCGAGAGAAATTCTAACACATGTATATCCGTCAACCCGCAGTGAAGCAGCGTGGTGGATTAAGCTCTAAATCTTCTCCATAATAGGAGAGGACGCCTTTGTCCAGCTCTGAGACATTTACATTTTCTAAGACATTTAAGCTGTTACTTTACTATTTTATAACCAATAATATGCCACGCATTTTTAACCGACTTCGGAAAAGGAGGAGGACCTATGTTCGGCTGTATGTATTTTTTTATGTTTGTTCACCGATTTTTGTGGACCGATTTTGAATTTTTTATCTTGTTTGAAAGGGTATACTTCCAAGGTGGTCCCATTGTAATCAGGTCAGGATCTGACGATGGGATCCTGGAGAAATCGAGGGAACTCTTCAAATATTATAGGCACACCTATACCGATTTTAGTATTTTTGATAGTAACTTGTTCATTTGCTTTCGAAAAACCACATTTAACGAAGTGGAGCTAATGATGAAGACCACAGATGGCTACCGGAACTATCCAATAACGAGCATTTCACTGGTTGCGATTCGATTACTTCAATATGATTGCTAAGCAATTTATAGTCGTCACAATTCATATGGTGAAGTGAGCCTGATGATGCGATACTAGGAGAACTCCTCAATCATTAACAGCCCTGCATCGAGAAAAGCAATACTATGTAATGATTTTTAATAAATATTTTTTTACTTTTTATTATACTTGTTTCGGTTTCGAAGTCTGTTTGTTTTTTTTTTTTAAGTTTTTATGAAATAGTAAATTATAACATGGTACGTTCAGTTATTCCCCGACCGAACCCTAGAGGGGACGGGAGGCGCGGAGAGTAACTGGGTGCGGCGACGCGATGAGTTAGTCGGTCGCGAGCAGCGCGCACGCATACGAGGAAACGCGCCGGTGCCCCGGGTTGCCTTAAGTATTGTTATGTTTGCGTTTCGTAATAACCTTGTTAACTTTACGGACTCTTATTAAACACTGTGAAACCCCGAGGTAACGAGAATGGCTCACAAAATTAATTAATAATTTTATAATTTTATCATTTTAAAGTGCGAGAAGAGGGTTTTTTGTTTTTTAAAACTATCATTTAAAAAAAAAGTGTTAAAAATACGCTGATTCCACTTTTAAAATACGCCTGCATTAAAAATTGAAATGAGAAATACGTATGATGTGTATGTATTTTAAAAGTATGTAAACAATGTTTGATTTAGATGCTTACATACAGTTTATTCTTATTTCATTTTTTAATGTAGCCAGTCCTAAGGCTGGATAAGTATGAAGGGATTGTGGATTCAATGTATCTGTCATGTGTTTATTGGGGGAATATTAAAAATCCCTTGTCAGTATAAATAATAACAGGACAAATCGACGATTGTCATTTACACTGCATTCTTAACATGGTCTATAATAAATTAACTGTTTGTAGGAAGAGGTAAACACAGAACGCGATGTTTGTCAGGTAATAATGTACTTGCCGTACACAAGCAATCATTTACATTTTACACGGTTAAATATTGTGATCGATTGAAATAAAACTATGAATTATTGCTATGTATTGTTTTTTATTTTATTAAATAAACTATCACCTTAAAAGTGAAATGCGTAATGTTACATTAGATGAATATTATTGTTAATTATTCAACAATAATGTTTAATAATAATTTATTATTTCTTGTATTTATACACTATTAAAACAATGCTGTCTAAATGACACGGCGGTGATAATAATAAATAAGTACATTTTTTTGTATTTGAAATTTAAAATGTATTTAATGATATTAATATTTTAATCATTATTTTTGGCTTTAAGATATTTTAATCCGCTATTGCATTGAATACTTAATATTCGTTCTTTATTTTATTTAAGAAAATAAATCCGCTTTCTTACATTTTTATGAGACATTATTGGAATAAATTTAATTTCATATGTAATTTTTAAGTTGAACAGAAAATGGAATTATACTTTTTGTACTCGATTTGAATAATAAATTGTCTAATAGAATCGTCTGAAAATCAATTAATCGATTGATTTAATATGACGTTACGCATCTCTTTTACCCGACTTAAAAAAAGGGGAAGGTATTCAGTCCACCGAGGATTTTTTTATGTATGTTCCCCAATTAAACAGCCTGAGCGATTTCCTTACTTTTTTACCTTGAATAACATTTCAGATAAGTTTCATAGCATTTTCATCAATATCGGTTCAGTACTTTGGTTTTTATATCAATATAACTTGATTAATTATGACATTACAGTGAACGAAATAAAAGAGGGACGTTATAAGTTTGACGTGTCTATCTGTGTGTCTGTCTATGTCATCATAGCTCCCTAATGAGGAGACCAATTTTAATGCGTTTTTTTTTTGTTTAAGAGCTGAGGTAATCGAGATGGTTTTTAGCTATAATTCATGAAAAAATGATCAAACGTTTCAAGGTTATTAACTCTTTCAGTTGTTGAAACGATCTGAGTAACTTCTACTTGTATCATCGACGCGAAATGTACTATACTATCAATGATATCAAAATAACATATTTGTGTAACCTTATCCTGATGCTGCAACATCAATTGGAATCAACAGGATAAATAACTTCTCACGAATTTACAGCAGAAATATCGTTTGGAGGCTCTTTGAAATGGTCACAATAAGTAGATTGCGGCTTTTTTTTATTTTAAATCTATTATTAGCTTTTGGAGTCAGTTGGTTTATTTTTTTAAGTCTTTTATAATTTTCGTAAACGAACGGCAGTACTCCGCACCGTCCAATTCAGAGAACGGTAAGGTTTGTTTAGCAATTTAAACTTTAATTAAGTAATTAATACCTATTTTTTTTAAATTTATGCTGCTGAGTACTGCACTGAGTACACGATTTTTCGAAAGCATCCCACATTTGCTTGTAGCGCAGGTACAGTTCGATTAACGTACAATGATAAACTCGACGTAGAGAAAAAGGCGCGTGCGGCGTACATTGACTCCCCGGCAGGCGGTCACCGCTGGCCAATAGCGTGCCATCGTTCGCGAAAGCTGGCATGCTATTGGTGAACGTTGCTTATAATAGAAAATACAGATGTAAAATATGTTAGAGAGTGCCATAAAAATTTTAAAGTCTATTTTTGGAAAATTTATTATGTTTTGTCTAAAGTCATAGAACAAAAGTTGTTGTTTATTATATTAGTAACAGCGTCCTGCGAGGTTTTTGACGTTTTAGAAATGACCCTGTATATATATATATATATATATATATATATATATATATATATGTATATATATATATATATGTACACATTTAAAATACTATTTTTATTACCTTTCTGATGAGTTTTAAGACAATATCTTAGCGTTGAACTTGTAAAGTCCTCACCAACTAGAAACTAAACGATATCTAATTATAGCAAAAAAATCGGGAACTTTCGCTTCAGCGAACATGTTCGACACGATACTTCTTGGCAAGCCCATCAGGGTACGAAATGCTTTATTATACTATAATCTGATGGCGTTTATATATCACTCGGATGGAATTTTACGATTTCAAACAAACATCTGAATTTGTCCCGATTTCCAACATGAAGCTGGCAACCCTACAATAGTTACAAATGGCACACAGAATGGCTGTGAAACGCTGACCTACATTCATGAATTCGACGCTTCTAATAAAAACATGCAGCGAATACTATTGTAAATTTGATCCCGTTCCCTTGATGAAAACTAAAGCCTAACACCAGTATTTTAATTGTTACATACAAGTTCATTTTAATTCCATTTTTTAAATTTAGTTTTGTATACTAAAAATAGTTGGTCCCAGCGATTTCATTTGCGTAGACTTTTTATTTCCTATATCATCATTTCGAGTTTTATTTTCGCAAAAAGTAATCCATTTCCTCCTCCAAAGTCCATTATCTATATACCACTAAAATACATACTATACTATACTAAAATACAATAACTAAAAACAAACAAAGTTTTAAAGATTTAGGCGTGAAAATATAATAAACAAACAGGCAGATTCACTTTCGTATTTGACTAATTACTACTTACATAAAAACAATAATTTGATTTATTTTAGGGGCTGTCCATAAATCACGTGAGGTCCAAAGGGGGCAGGTCTGGAAAAAAAATTATTTAACATCGCAAGGGGAAAGAGGGGTTCATTAAGATATCAAGTATATTACGGAAACTTTTTTTGCATAATTTTTCAGAATTTAATGTCATTATAACTGTTTTTTAAGATAAGCATTTTTAAAAATATTCCTGCTTAGGTAGTAAGTACAAAAAATAATACACGTGATCTTAGGTGGGGGGAGGGAAAGGGTAGTACAAAACCACGTATCACCACAGGTGACAAGGCGGGTCTAAAAAGTTGCTAAAAAACATCACATGATTAATGGACAGTGCCTTACCTACGTGAAACAGATATGTAGGTACGAATATCAACTTATCTTCAAATAAAAAAAGAGCATGTAAATTAATTATATTAATAATTATAATTTGATTTGACGTAATATATTCAAATTTCTTGGCGGACCGTAGAGTTAACTCAATGGACCAATAATGGTCCACGGTCCATTGCTAGCAACCAGTGTTCTAAACTCGCAGGATAATGTTAACCAGAAATTCAAAACAAAACCTTTCATTGCGAACCATCAAAACAACTTTATGGACCGATAACGGTCCACGGTCCAATGCTACCGACCACTGTTTTGAAGCAAGGAACATAAAGCTAACCAATTTCATGGTGCGCTGAGTTTCATAGAGGTATTGGATATATAATCCAATTTTTGTACTGCATTCTGAGAACGTAATAAAAATATGACGAGGGATTGAATTTTTCAATCTATTTTTGTTTTTACTTAATATACAACGTTATTTTAGATAGCATATTATATAACATAGCATTTTGTAAAAATATAAGCCATTTCCTTTAGTCTGTCCTATTCTATTACAGAAGTTGATCCTTATGAGTAACACTATCAGAAGGTGCAATAATATAGTGTTTTTTTTTTTCAAAATCAACGGATTCAATTCCCGGCTATAAATTTTTCATAAAGTTTATAATGTACTTTTAGTGTTCATCAAAATCAGCCCTGAGGATCCTTTCAACATTTTTCGCTATTTCTTATACTTTCGGATTTGGCCTACCCAGTACGTTTTCGATAAAAGCTACATCTATGTGCTCGCAATTACCCATGCCCGTCTTATTTCTTAAAAATTTCCTTATTTTATAATCAGTAAGCGTACAATGTTGCATAACAATCTAAAGCTAACCTACTTAAATTAAAAGTAAACTTAAAAACTAGAACTAAACTATCATCCATTCTCTAAGTAAATGTGACTTCTGATAATTTTTTCGTTTCATTTTTTTCTCGTAAATACCGCGTGTTTTTTTTTTGCTTTTTTTGCTAATAATTTCAATTAATTCCGCCCACCTAGAATTAAATTAACAATATTAGTTATCTTGCTTCTTCTTAGTTTAAAAAAAGAAAAGCATAAGAAAATAATAATAACATAATAATATTACGTGGATGAATATTTCAATGTTTTTATTTCAGTTTATAGCAAGAAAGACAAACAAATTTAAATAATGTGAGCGAAGCCGGAGCATAAGTATAGTGTATTTTTAACCCCCGACCTCAAAAAAAGGAGTGTTATTAGTTTGGACCAAAGATTGGACCAATTTTGATGCGATATTTTTAGTTTGAAAGCTGATGTAATTTTTTCACAATTTTTGAAAATAATATATGTAGAGCACACACGTCATCGTCTAAGCGGTTACAATCATCTGTTCTAATTTTTAATCCTCGTTTCCAGAGAAATATTTATACAGGTTAACGGAAAGACACATCGATTTTTAAGCATGTTTAATTAAGAATCTTTTAGTTATAGAAGCTAAAATAAATAATACACCAATAATTTTTATTGAATAATCATTATTTATAAAGTCGAATTAAAAAATATAATTTCACCCACCATAATTTATTATTCAAGAAATTAATATTAAAATTATAACATCACCGATTCGATTAGATAAAGCTGTTACCATACCAGCATTATAAGATTTTATATTTTAGATAATAAATAATTAAACAATAATAAACTAAACCGAAACCATCCCAACCTAAAAAAATTCTAATTATATTTGGTCTAATAATTAATGAAATCATAGAAAAAAGAAATAATAAAACTAAAATAACCGTAACTATGACAACCACAATCATTACACCTAATATACATAGATGGTTCTTAGCGATGGTTTATGAAGATCTTTTCATATATGTTAAGGTTATCAGTCCTTTTGCGTTTTTTTTATTTTTATTTTTAACTTTATAACAAAATAAATAAAATGTATACGTAATAGTAACTTAATCCCTTTCAATAATAAATACTATTGTTTAATCAATAGTTCAATGGCAGGAGTCTTAGAGAAACAACAATTGTAACCATTTCTTATTATTACATGCACGAATATTGTAAAGAGAATATTTATTAGTGGCCAGTATTATTTATAAGCAATAGACCAATGCTGAATTTTTTTTTACAAATTGGAAGCTTATTCGAACGTAAATTTGATTATAGTAAACAAAAACATTATTATATTATGCTATATATAACCTAATTATTATGTGATTAAATTATTTATAATATATATACGGAATATAATTTTTTTTAATATCAAATTTTATCTGAATATAATAAATTACAAAGGAGACTGACTGAGTGGCTGATATAGTGATCTATCAACGCACAGCTCAAACTACTGGACGGATCGGGCTGAAACTTGGCGTGCAGGTAGATGTTATGACGTAGGCATCCGCTAAGAAAGGATTTTGATTAACTCTACCCCCAAGGGGATAAAGTAAGGGATGAAAGTTTGTATGTAACTTTGTCAATTTAAACCGATCGGGTTGAGACTTTGCATGCATAAAGCTACTATGACGTAGGCATCACAGACATCGCAGACGAAGTCGCGAGCACCAGCTAGTATAAAACATGAACCGACTTTAAAAATAAAATACACTATAATTGAATCGATTTTAATTAATCGGAAAATACACAATTTTCAAAATCTAAAAAAAAAACATTCACAAAAATTCAGAACCTTATTTTTTGGAAAATTGTGACTTGTAGAAATAATAAAAACTTCAAATTGCGAATAAAACATCAAACATTATACATTCACTCTTAACGTAGTACAAACGAAACTAAAAAAATATGACTTGTCAAAGTAACCAAATCAAAATATTATCCTTTCAATTAAAAACTTTGTACGAATAAAAATATACGTGACGCTCTGAAGAATATTTAATATTTGTGTCGTTTGGAGTGGAAAATTGAATCGAGGGAGTTAAAGGCTCTTATAACGAAAACTTAAGTTGACTTGTTGAATCAGTGCCCAGCTCGCGAAGTACCCACTGGGAGCCATCTGCCAATTTTTCAATTTGGGCATATAGAAGATTTTATTTCGATAAAGATATTTTTTTAATCATAAATAAAGAATATAATTTTTGTATACCTACATATACTAATATTATAATGAAGTAAAATTTGTTTGTAAGTATGTATGTAGGGAGTAATCTCTAAAACTACAGATCCAATTAGAAAAAATATTTTTGGGTACGATAGCCCGTCTATAGAGGAAGGTTATAGGCGATATTACATCACATTGCGACCATAAAAGCAAGTGAAACCGCGAGGGGTAGCTAGTACTTAATATATTTGTAATGTTAGCTTGTGTTTTATGTGTAAACATATAGGTATATAGAGAGCCTAACCGCAAACTTCTTACTTCCTATCCATATTCCATTTTAAGCTGACGACGCATTTGTGACTCCTGGTGATGCAAACGTCCATGGGAGGCGGTGATCACTTAACATCAAGTGTCCCGCTTGCTCGGTTGCCCCTTATTATTACAAGATCGTACGCAACAAGTTTAATTTATTTAAAAAATCAAAAATCCGACGCAAGCCCGCGCCGTCCATACGTGCAAAGTCGTGTGGCGCACGACGGCGCCGAGTCAAAAAGGCGCCGGGCCTATACATAAAATTTTCAAATTTTTAATATTTGCATTGGATTTCGTATTAAAAACTTTGCGAAAAGGTTTGTTGATTGGACTAAACGATTTTTTACTAATATCACCACTACAAAAAAGGTGCATATAAGACAGTTGCTCGACGGCGCCAATAAGGCTTGGCGCGGGCCTGATCCGACAGCGTAACGGGACCATTTACAGTACCATATCAATATCAATTCTGTCCAAGAGCCTATAAGTGAGAATCGTGACTAACCGACTTTAAATCGTTATAGACCTTAGACTATAATTCTGATTGAAAACGATATTTAACGATATTGCATGCACATTGTGGTATGCAAAATCGGCCATTTCGATTTTTTATAAATTTTATGCTATATATTACAAATATATATACATAGACAGAAAAACACATTACTCTCCTTTGCGTCGCGCAGCCGGTTAAAAATAAGCTGAAATTCTTAGAAGGAGTAAACAGAAGTCATACAAATCAATCTGCGAACAAAAGCTCGTACTTATCATGATGGACCATTCATAGAACTTCATTAACCAATATAATACGGAGAATGTTATCTCTATCAAGGAAAGGGCTCTGAAATAATAATTTTTATTTTACTTCGGGACCCGCGGCCGGTTCGGCGTCGCTTCAAAAAGGGTTAAGTACGGTATAAGTTCATGTTGGAACAGCTTGATAGTGTAATATGGCAAATGTCCTTCACATTGTCTCTAATGAAGGCGAAATCGTTTAAGATTCAAAGATGGCAAGTGAGCTGGTTAACTAATGGTCTTAGTGACGTTTTATTTTGCACGTATAAGACTAATAGCGTTTATATTTATTTGTGTTTTAACTAGTCTTACATTGGAATACCGAATAGCGGTATAAAAATGTACTGTATGAAAAAAACATCACAAATCTCTACAAAAATGTGTTTACGGGATGTACAATTGATTCGCCAGGATCGTTTAGACTTGGAGTTTAGATCAGCGCTACATCAAGGAGGCTAGACAAAACCAAGTATTTCTTAAACAACCTAAAAGACGACAAAAATACCAATCTGTTGATACCTGTTACAATGCGTGAAGAATTGGCGGAGGTATAGCAATCTAGGTATACAAGGAGATGCAAGGTACACTGTTACATTTTTTTGTGAGTTAACAATATTTTTATATTAAGTAAAATAACAAAGCTTTCCACACAACACAACGCCAACAATTTCGTCCAAAGACTCGAAATATGGCGCCAAAAAGGCGAAATAATTTCGTCTAATATGTCAATAGTGTCTGGGCGTATAGGTCGTAGCATAACATCACTACCATCAATTAAATAATTAAACTCTTCAGTATTAAAAATATATTAGTATAAATAACGCGATAATACATATAGTGTACCAAATGTGCTGTCAAAGAGTACGTAGCAAAGGGACAAATTTGTTATCAAGAGACAAAATATTATATTATTACGAAAACAGACACTTGAACAATGAACTTAATATCTTATTCTCTTCGGAACTCTTTACTAAAACTTGAACAATGTAAAATCATATTTTTATTATCAATATCTCCGCAATAGCAGGTCGTTGCGACCCACATAGCACGCTAGGCCGCGGGTCGATGTGCGCGCGCCGCAACAGGTGAATAAGCCCGGCCGGACCTAGCTTGCTTTATTATTATTAATTTATTTAAACATATTATTTGAAAATAATGAAATGGTATTTCGTTATTTTGAAGATTATATCATGACGGTGATTAGTAAATTTGTTAAAAGTGCGCACTAAGTTTATTCGGAAGTTAAGTTTATGGGTCTGAAGACAATCAAAGTTTTACTTATAACGTTCTTTTATAAAAAATTTGAAGTCAAAACGATGCTCAAAATGGTGCATTTCTGATTCAGGTAATTTTTTGTGCGTATGTCGCCTAATACTCGAATCTTCGACAAATTTTGAAGCGATTGGATTTGAAAGCGATTTACTGGTATTCTTTTCACCTGCAGCACCAGAGGATTTATGTCATATGAGTTGTCAGCTTAAAAAGGAGTAAAGGATCCAAGGAAAAAGAGTACATGCTTCAGGTGAACGAAACGCAGTTTTTTTAGCTACTGAACCCCGATCTTCTGTGAATGTGAGGTACTATCCTGGTCACGGCAGCCCATATATGAGCTGTAATCAATCATTTAACTATATTGAGTATGTAATTGTTATATACATATTTTTTTATTTTATTTGTTTTATGGGACTCATTTTGCTTTCTACTCTTCTTAATATATGTGTTTCAAGACGTATATATCCACCTTTTATTTTATTTTTTGAAAAAAAGTATAATTCATTGAAGCTGATTGATGTAATGAAAACTTTTATCTAAAAATAAGTTTTTCAAACATATAAGATTATTGTACATATTGCAAAATATTGGAACGCACTCGAAACTCTCAGCTATTAATTAAGAAACTTTTTTCATATTTCTGTAGTTTAGATGACTTAATTTTTAGGGTTCCGTACCTTAAAAGGAAAAACGGAACCCTTATAGGATCACTTTGTTGTCCGTCTGTCTGTCTGTCTGTCTGTCTGTCTGTCTGTCTGTCGGGATGTCAACCCTTTTTTCTCAGAAATGCATGGACGTATCATGTTGAAATTAATATCATATACTCAAGTCTACGATGACATGCGGTGAAAATATTAAAGTTCTAAGTCAACGCAATCAAAAGATAATGGAAAATATGTCGTATATTTTCACCATTTTAGCGTTTTCGCAAGGGAATCAAAACCTATAGGGTACTTCCCATTGACCTAGCACGATGAAATTTGGCAAGAAGTAAGATCTTATAGTACAAATAAAGGAAAAAATCTGAAAACTGTAAATTTTTGTATGTATGTTTGCCTGTTTGTAAGTTTGTCTTTCAACCTTTTTCTCAGAAACGCGTGAAGGTAACAAATTTTTATCAACGTCAAGTACTCAGAGTTGTAATTACTAAGAGCTGTGAAAAAATCAAACTTCTAAGTTAACGCAATCAAAAGATACGGTCATTTATATCACATATTTTAAGTATGATAGCGTTTTTAACGTTTTCGCAAGGGAATCAAAACCTATAGGGTACTTCCCATTGACCAAGCATTATGAAATTTGGCTAGGAGCAAGGTCCTTTAGTATACATAAAGGAAAAAATCCGAAAACTGTAAATTTCTGTTCGTGTGTCTGTCAGTCTGTACGTCTGTCTTTCAACCTTTTTCTCAGGAACGCGTAAATGTATCAAGTTGTAAATTGATCAAGCGGAAAATATATTAATCTTAGAATTAAAATTATATGTACTTGTAACAAATTAACATAGAAGTTGACCATGGTCAAAAAAACAATTTTACAAACACTGAGAAGAAATTTGTATCAATACGAAAACATTAAAAAGCAGCAAACCTATATAAACAACGCAATGCAATCTATATATCGCAGCTAACAAAATGATAGCGCGATGCAGCGTACAGCTAATGCCATCTATTACAACATTATGACATTAACTGTGATATAATTCTGCTCGATTAATAAAAATTTTTATTTTAATTATTATTTAAACGCGCTAAAAATTATAAAATAAACTTTTCATTTAAAAGTTTTATCGTCGATTTATAACGTCATTAAGTAATTAACATTCAATATAAGAGGTTCACGCGATTTGATTTAAGTACTCGTATTGACTTAGTACGAAAATTTTAAAATTAAATTCAAACAGATCGAGTTATTTAATTTACTTATTTATCTACACTTATAAGTCTTCTGGTTATTAGTAATATAATTAGTTATTTATAAATAAACAAATAAAGTTTTGTTCGAATTAAGGACTACTTATTTTCGTCTTGGCAACACTAATATATATTTCGACATTTTGATTGATAATGTAAATCTAAATATTTTACGAACGTAGTGCAGGGGTAGTGGAGTGTAGTAGAATATAAATAAAAATAAAACGAGAATAAAATATAATATAATTTTGTTGTTAATGTCAAAGTCAACAAGTTAGTTCATTGAAATTGTCAAGAGATGGCGCTAGGTGTATCCTGAATCGCGCTATAACTTTTTTTTTTGAAAGTATAAGGTGTATTAGTACTTAAAATAAAATTTTGTGTTTCCATGGATTGCATCCATGATCGTGTTTTAAATTAAAGTGCTCCTAAGTAGTTTCAAAATAGTTTTTGGGACGTGATCCATATTTACATAATATTTGATTATATTTAAGCGACTTCTAAAAAGGAGTGTTTTCAATTCGACCTTGTATTTAATTATTTTTTATGTTTGTTCGCCGATTACGCCGCCATTTGAGTACCGATTTTCAAAATTTTTTTTTTGTTTGAAAAGGTATACTTCCAAGGTGGTCCCATTGTCTTCAGGTCAGGATCAGATGATGGGATCCTGGAGAAATTGAGGGAACTCCTCAAATATTATAGGCAAGCGTATACCGATTTAGGTATTTTTGATAGTAACTTATTTTTTGAATAATGTTAAATAGTTAACCAATTATCAAAATACATCAATATCTCCGAATTTGACTTTATGTGGGTTGACACATTATTGCTTATCAGCATGTCTGCAGTATTTGTCTTAAAAAACTTTCTATCTTTCTTTGTTTTTTTATTTACTCATTAAAAAAGTCAATAGACTACTAGGTTCACAAAATGTATAAATTATTTAGATAAATAGCTTAATCCATTATGAAAAAAAGAAGGTGGCCCAATATAAACTCGAATATAAAATATAAAATCATCCCTAATTGAAATCCGGTTTTTAACGTTCTTAAAATCAATGTTAAAATATTGCAAATCTTATAGAAAGGCAACTAATGGTTTAACAAATCTTCAAATACTACACGGTTATCCGTGCTGTGACTATTGCCGTACCCAGCCAAGTATTTCAAATTAACCTGCATAGAACAGGCTATTCCCATACGCTCGAGTAATTTCGTTATTAAGCCTGCTTCACGGCCACTGGGCACTCGCCTTTCAGCCACGAGTCCACTGCCTCTAATACTTCCTATATTATTCCATCATTGATAACTACAGTTCTTTACTAATGGATTTAAATATTGACGTACAAGGTTTCCACATGATGTACGTCGCTGTCACGTCAATTTCAAACATGTAGTATAGGTTACATACATCACGTAAGGGTTGCCAGATACAAGTACATAATTTCCGGGACTTGGATGACGAAGTCGGGCCATTGCTCCAAGCTTGAGCCGGGCCTGACTAATGTGTCGCGTTTTCTTGAAACTTTGGTTCTAAAATTACAACGCATCACGACACCTCATGATAATGCGAGAAATGGCACCTGAGAGAACTCTTTAAAACGCCTTAAATTTAAATTTCTATTAAATCACGCGTTTATTTGTGTCCAGTTACTTGGTACGGTTGAAATATATATCTACAGCCGTAAAAACATAAAGATTAAAAAAGGTAACTTTCGTAAGACGATCTATATATTAATAGAAATGGGCGTTTGGATTTGTCAATCTGAGAATTTTGAATCTCTTAGTCTAGTCAATAAGTGCGTTTTAAACAAATTATTTTTATCGAAATTCGAAAAACAAATTGTGCGGACGGATTCTTTTTCCAAAAATCATCTACATACCATGCCGAATCGAATGACTCCTCACTCATACTTTTTGTAAAAATCTAGAAGTTATTCGAAACATTAAAGCCTAACTTCTGGTATAAAGTCTAATATCATTGACAACTGCTACTTCTAAAATATTTGATTTAAATACTGATATAAAAGGCTCCTATTAAACTGTGGTCGGGGCCAGCCCTAACAAACCAAGCGCCCTGGGCGAATGATTACTTAGGCAGAGCAAAGTATAATACAAGATACCTAATAAGACTTATCATTTTTCGCTGTTGGCTTAGTTCTACCTTAATAAGTAAGAGATACGATAAGTGACGAAATGATATTCGAATGCGAATAGTCATACTCACTCCGACAAGATAAGTTTGTAAAGTAAATAACTATGCTGATTTTTTTTCTTTATATTGAAAGAGATAGTAACCTAAATTAAGCAAAAAAGTGACGTTAAGACGGCGCGTGCAGCGCTCTGTCAGCCCTGTTTGACGGCAGCCCGGTTTGCTCCAAGCTTGAGCCGGGCCTGACTGTAGTGTTGCGTTTTCTTGAAACTTTGTTTCTGAAGTTACAACGCATCACGAAACCTCATGATGATGTGAGAAATAGTGCCTTCGAAGTCTTAAAAATGCCTTAAATTTAAATTTCTATTAAATCGCGCGTTTATTAGTGCCCAGTTGCTTGGTACAAACAGTTTGTCTATCAAAAAGTGTTTTTTGTTGGGAAAAAAATGCCTACATTTTTAGTACAGCTTCTCCTTAGTAAATGTTACAGGATCCCAAGAAATAGATCCCAAGAAAGATCTGTATGATGTCACGAGTAACACAAAATACGACAATAACTATTTCGGGGTAATTGTTCAAGGCAAGATACAAGGGAAAAGAAATTTAAACCGAAAAAACACCTTGACTGCAAAATCTCCATAAGTTGTACAACAAAAGCACTCCATCACCGACCTTCGGAAGATCTCAACGGAAATATCATACTTTACATAAAAAAGAATTAATAACGTTTGTTAATAAAATCATAGTCAATATTTTATAATTAGGACAAAAAAAAAAGACACGGACTTCCATCATCAAAATAGGCATCCCTTTTAAAACCAATCACTGAACCGATTTCGATTAAAT
This sequence comes from Hypolimnas misippus, assembly GCA_037950945.1. NCBI lineage: Eukaryota > Metazoa > Arthropoda > Insecta > Lepidoptera > Nymphalidae > Hypolimnas > Hypolimnas misippus. Next base: position 11,718,533 of record JBBEEQ010000006.1, read on the forward strand.
TTCTTTGAAACTAATCTGGAAGCACATCCTGACAAACAAAAAACCTCCTCCATTTGTGAAGTCGGTTGGAAAACACATAATTTTGCGCTTTTCCTTAATCAAGTTAGAAAAAAATGTCGCCTTCATTTACTAATACGGAATTGACCGGTTTGAGAATTAATTAATCGTGGCGTTAAATATGCGAATGAATGAATGAATGAGGTATTGAAATCAATTATGCCTAAGTGTAACTTGAATAGGCATGAAAAAAGGGTTTTAATTAAAACTACTATTTAACGCATGAATATAAATACATTTTTAAATCGAATAGACTTTAAATGTAACCTTTTTAGGTAATAATAGTGCTTCAGTAATAACGAGACAAGATACATAAAATAGATAATATTCTCGCGTTATATAACGTTATGAAGAGTTATTGAGTAGAATGCGAAGTTTAATCCATCAAGCTCTACTGTGAGTTAGGAAATATATCTTATTTATATGAATTTTTCGACCTTATCTCCCGGTTAGTTTAGAAACTGAATCGAAATATGCAGGTCTAGCTCCCCATCGCAGTTTCACCTGTGTTTATGGTTACTTCAGCGCTTAATAAACGAGCTATCTGTCACAAACAATTGGATCAGTAGTTTCAGAGATTACGCCCAACATACAAACATACAAGCAAATTTTGTCTCTTTATAATATAGATTATATTTTTAATTGGGTGTGAACGGCCAAATCTGAAACTTTATAATTAACGAAAATGCTTAAAGACTCAGTTTTCATATTTAATATAACGGGTCTTATCGCGATTACTAATAGTAGTAATACCAGTTTTTGATTTATCATAATCAGCCCTGTGACTCCTTTAAGTATTTTACGCTATTCCTTATAGTTTCGAACTTGGCCTACCACGCCCAATTAAAAAATATAGCCTGAATACCTATAACCATAAAATAAATTCTATATAATCTGTGTTACACTACACAAGACTAAAAAACGGGTAACTTCAGAATTAAAATAAGTACTTTTGTTAAGTTTCGTAGTTTAGTAAAAAGCTGGTTGTTAACTGAACAGCTTATTAAGCTAACTAGCTGCTTGCGACATATATACTACCACCAGTTAGGTTCCAGAGATAATTAAAAACATAATTTCAACACAAAATGTAACGTAAATAAATACAAATATACATAGTTATAAAACTCGATGTTTAAGGATAATTACAGTACAAATCCTTTTCACGTGGATTGGCGGCAAAGATGCAAGCAGTATTTTCCTTTTAAATCCCAATACCTATGAAAATATATATGAAAAATGAATTTTTTTTACTCGAATTTCCAATACACTATGTAAATATATATTAACTTTAATAATATAATATAAAACTTCTTTATAAAAAACATATCTTTGATTAAACAAGTGACGCTTCCGGACTTCGCACGGGTATCATTTTAAATGACTTGAAGTGTGATTGAATATGTGAATTATGTTTTTTTCGATATACAAAATAAATATAATTAGGTTGTATTGTTCATATATAAACTTTCCGCGAAAAATTATCTGAATGATGATGAAGATATTGATCTGAATGATAGATCAACGCAGTCTAAACTACAAACCTTACTTAAATGTCGCATTAAGAAAGAATTTTTGAAAATCCATCCTCTAAGGTGTTAAAAAGAGGGTTGAAAGTTTGTAAGGTTTTAAATTCCTAAGCATACTACTAATGAGGAATCGTTAGTCTACTTTGTGTAGATTGACTTGTTGACTGATTAAATCGGTTATTGTTTTCTTATTTTAATCCGTATGTAATACTAAAAAAGATAATTATTTTAAAAGATCATCCTTATTCTTTAGATATAAATAGTGGGTAATAATCTTGAGTAAGATTAGGTGCGAACGTAAAAACATTTTTATTCGACTTAAAAAAAGGACGAAGTTTTCAATCTACACAAATAAATAAAATTGAAGTGTCTCTTTGTAATATCAAAAAAACAGCTCTTAAATAAAATGTAAACTAAAAGTATACACACTACTCACATAAAAACACAATTATAAAAATTTTCGTCTGTCTGTTTGTTTATTCCGGCTTATCTCGGAAGCGGCTTGACCGATTTTGACGGGGCTATCACTCAGAGATAGCTAATGTTATAAGGAATGACTTAGGCTACATTTATATCAAAATATGTAGTACATATAAAACCTCTGTTACAATATTGTCATGTATTTATTAAGAAATAAACTGTCACTTCGTTCATGTCTCTTGAAGACGTAGTTTCATTATAATAACAAATAACATATAAAAATACATATAATTTTTCCTCAAATAAACGCGGGTGAAGCTGCTGGTCGGTAATAAAATCGTCTTATTGCTCCAGTAGTCTTCTCTTCTTCTTCTTCTTGCCCAGGTCCCACTTTATGCGGGGTCGGCACAACATGTTCTTCTCTTCCATTCCTTCCTATCAGCCGTCATCTCAACACTCACTCCTTTCTTACTAATGTCACCTTAGTCTTACCTTGAATAATACAAATTAATCCTATGAGCGCATTGGATGTTTTCAATTCATAACGTACCTGGAAAAGAAAGTGTTCTATTAATAAATATGTCAGGTTCATTTTTAAAAGATGGTCGTAGAAATAAATGACGTAACTATGTTTACTTAATTCTATAAAATACTAGCTGTCCCTTGCGGCTTCATTCGCGTTGATGGTTACTGCTTCGCTCCTTTGAGTCGTGATGTAATATAGCCTATAGCCTTCCTCAATAAATAAACTATCTAAATCAAAAATTCAATTCGAACTAGTAGTTAATGAGATTAGCGCGTTCAAACAAACAAACAAAACTCTTCAGTTTTATAATATTAAGTACAGATACAGTGTTTTTTTTATTGATTTAATGTATCTTTTATGCATAATTTAAAAAATCAACTGTCGACTGGGTATTTTAACTGCGTTGGAGATTTTATCAGCGTAAGCAGAATCGATATTTAATAAGAAAATTGGATTGAAACGTTGGATCTTAGCACGGTAGCATCATTACAGTATAGGCATCATTTATGAAATATATTTTGAAAATTTTAATTAAGTTTTTTACTTTTAAATATCATTCTGGTAACGCTGGCAAAATGTCCAACACATGCCTTATTGACGTCCTGTATATAAATAATTTCGAATAAAAAAGTATTCTTGAAATCAGTTAAAAATGACAGAGTTGTGATGTAACAACAATAAAAAAATACACAACGAATTGAAAACCTTTTGGAGTTCACTGAAAAAAGTAAATGAAAAACAATGTTTATAGAAGAAAAGGTGAAAAATTCCATAAACAATCCAGCAGGAATCGGTTCTAAATATTTATACAGGCATCCGCGGCGTTCGTAAACAGCGCGAGTGATATCCCCGGACACGTGATTGATTCGAGTGCTGACTGAAAACAAACCAGCGCCGTAACATTGATACAATTCGAAAAAAAAAAATCAAAAACCCGACTACATAAGAAGACCTAGAGAATCATTACTAACCAACTATAAATCGTTACAGATTCTAAAAGGTAAGATTTTTAAATACCTATTAAACGATACCTTACAATTCGTCGATGTTCATTTTTATCTTTTTCACATTATGGCTTTCGATATCGGCCATTTTATTTTTTCAAATTATTAATAATCTATGCCCACAAACAATCTCCATCGTGTTTTCTCCACTCCACGTGACATAGGCGAAATAACATGTGCCTAATTGGCACAATTAAAAGCCACAAAACAAATAATTTAAATTGAATACTATCTATGACATTCGCGCTGTTATGAAGAATCAAACGAAGCGTCATATATCAAAATCGGCTCACGCGTTTGGTCTAAATAATGCCACAAATGTACAAACCCACATATATGTATGTGATGTACACTGATAAAAACATTACCCTTGCGTCGCGCAGTCAGGTAAAAACCGGTCAAGTGCGAGTCGGACAAACACACGAAGGTTTTCGTACCGTCATGTGTTATATGGATGCTGATAAGCAATAATGTTTCAACCCACAAAAAGTTTAATTTGGAGATATTGAAGTATTTCGATACTGCATCGCCTATTTAATAGTATTCAAAAAAATTCGAAGTCATATAAACTAAATAAGTACCGAAAAAAGTTTATTAATTAATTGTTTCGAATTTCAAGTGCGTTCCATATTTTGCAATTTATACAATAATCTCAAATATTTGAACAACTTATTATTAGATTATATATTAAATATATCAATCTGATGTTAATTCATTATAGCTTTTATGAAGAAATGAAAGAAAAGATGGATATATACTTCTTCAAACATATTTATTAAGAATAGGTCTGACATGTTTAGACGCCTTTTTCTCAAAATGTAGTCCGTGTGGCTTGACACAGTATTGCTTATCAGCGTCCATATAAGAAATAACACTATGTATTGTAAGGAGGCGCGATTAGTAAACGAGTACTAGCTGTAATATAAACGCGCGAGCTGGTTGATGACATTTTTAAAATAGATGACAATTCGAGGAACGGGCATTCAATATTATAAGAAAGCATTGAGAATATTTTATACTACTACAATATTGTTACTTCTAGTAAAAAATTAAATATTAAGATTGTTTGAATAGCATTTTTCAGCCATTCTTACAGTATATACATTTTTTTACAAACAGACTAAAAAAAGGAGAAGGTTTTAAATTCGTGGCGTATGTTTTTTTAAATTAAGTTAGGCCAAAGCTCCGTCCTTTATAATCGATTTTCTATAGGACCAATCTGAAAGCACACTATTTTTAATAAAAATAAAATTAATAATAAAATAAACGCATCACACTCAACGGCCCCCGTTAAGATCTCATGACCTTGTGTCAGGGGTCTGGAAATGCACACAATATTAACACAAATACCCAGACCACGACAAACATTCGTATACCTAGCCAATACAGGCGTTTGCCGCGTGCGGGGATCGAACCCGATACTGTTAACGCATCAGTCAATTGCAGTGACCACTGCGCCGTATCTGTCAAATTCATAATCATTGGCCCAAAATAAATACCACGTGTGTGTAAAGCTTTATCATTGTGTTTGAGCATGTAACGTTTGAAGTGGGCGTCGGTAGCACGCGATTAAAAGATCGTTTGAATAGTAAAAACCGCCTTCGCGGTTTTTTTAAGTCGCTTTGTTTAAATCCTTTAAACGAAATTAAAGTATAATACGATATATTGGACGTTCAAATTTTAATTTCGGTTCTAAAAATTACGTGTCATATATAAATATGTTTAAGAAAATTTTCGATAAACAGTTACGTAATAAATGAAAATAGGAAAAATTTCTTGTTATGTACGTTGAAGCCATTTTTTGTTGTTTTATTACTTTTAGCGTACGAACGCCGCAAAGTCGATAATTAATTAAAATTGAAAATTTAAAAATACCCCGACAATATATTCATTGAGACCATTTCAGCGAGCACAGACACGATACCTTTGCTAAGTTGGTTAGGAGTTGTGAATCCTGTTGATCCTGGCTGTAGCATCAGACCAAGAATTCCATAACTTTACATAGTTATATTGCATGCATAGGTGTTTAAAATTCACACATATATTTAAAAGAAAATGAAATACTTATTGGGCATTTAACATTCCTACCGCTGCTAAGAAAAAAAAGCGATTTTGGTAAAACACGTCTAAGAACTATCGTTAAAAAAACCCTCTTTTAAACAAAAAAATCCAAATCGGTTCACCCGTTTAGGAGCTTCGGTGCCACAGACAGACATATAATAATTATTTCTAAACAAAGAGACGACGAAATATAAAATTAAGAATAATTTCAAAAAAAATTAACGCATTAAAACGAGCATATTTTAATCCACCATTAACATTGTTCTGCGAATTCTTTCTTAATAGAAATGTAAATAAGTCTGTAGAATTCCAATTAAGTTAAAGGCGTGAAGAGGAATTGTGAAAAAAAAACCAAGATTGGTATAAAAACGCCCTTCAGCAGTTCTCAACTGTTCGAATTACGTGACTTAAGGTGTCTTCACACTATATTAAAACTTCTGAATGTGTTTCAGTTTGGTTTATTTTAATTCTCAATTTTATGTTTTGATTAATCAAAAAAAAAACTTGTCAATATTCCATTTAATTTAAATAAATATGTATTTAAATGTATATTTCTGTAATAACTAATTATTCAATGACTTAATATTGTTTTCATTATTTTATTAATGTTAATGTCATCATTTTGATTTATTATAATTTATTAACATTGTCTCATAATTTGTTTTAATTTATTGTAATTGTTAATAATTATTTTTTAATTTCTGTAAAATAGCACCTAGACTATTGTAATGATCATGCCGTGTACACATGTATAGGAATATAATCTAGCTAAAATTGTATTAAGAGTGTGAATTTTATTGTACCTTTGGATTGTATTCTGTTTGTGTGCCTAAATAAATAAAAAAATAAATAAATTAGGTGTGGCGAGGTCGAAATTGGGGTTATGCTTTGGTTTTCTATGTGCCGTATAGTTATGGCCGTTTACCCATCGGATATTTGAATTTTAAAATCTAGGAGTTTGTTCTGTATGTATGTATGCAACATTGTATTTTGTTTATTGAAAACAAAGCGCTTAATTTTTGTTTCAATTAAATTGCACGTATGATGAGAAAATAAAAGATTTTATGATCATTTAGTCCCCTCGTCTTTGTAATGTTTTATGCTTCGGTTTCCTAGAATTGATATATAGATAAGAGAGAGAGATAGAGCCGAGATGGCCTAGTGATTAGAAAACGTCGATCTTAACCGATGATCGCGGGTTCCAGCCCAGGCTTAGCGCTGAGTTTTCAAGTGCTAAATTCATCTCCAGCTCAGCTCAGATCGTGTATGTGCTGAAAGAAATTTTGACACATGTATATCTACCAAACCGCAGTGGAGCAACGTGGTGGATTAAGCTCTAAACCATCTCTTTAATAGAAGACGAGGCTGTTACTTTTCTTTACATTATTTCTAAGAATTGCGGTACGTCAAATTAAGGTCCCCATATTATTGGCGTGTAGAAATCTTCATAGTAAAAGTATAAGTGATGTCACGTGAAGACATAAAGCGACCGCTAAATGGCAGGCAATGTCACCATGGGAAACCACAGCATAATGCTTTAAGTTAACATAAAAGTATCGAATAGTAATTTCCATCATAATGTTATGGTATCCTAGGATTGCAATTGTGTTAGAAAACGCTTTCAAGGAAACCGTGCCATACTATTTCCGTACAAAAGGTTTGAGTGACGTTATGCGAAGACGTAAAGCGGCCGTTAGATAACAGTCGTTAAAGGCCGGCAACGGACCCGCAACATCCCTGGTGTTGCAGATGTCCATGGGCGATAGTGACCACTTAACATCAGGTGGTACTATCTGCTCGTTTGCCCCCCTATTATATATTAAAAAAAAAAGTCGTCCTAGGAAACCAAAGCTGTACGATGACAATGACTTTCGTTTATTTTCAATAGAGTCATAAGTCCGTCATTTATCGTACGATTTAAAAAACCTTTTTTTTGAAGGATATAAATTCAGGTTGGTCACGTAGAATTTTCAATGTACCTTGCAGAGCACGTTAGACCTTCCTTAATAAACGCAATGTTTATTTTTTTTACGGATCAGTAATTTCAGAAATTACGCTCTGCTTATAAATAAATTTTACCTCTTTATAATATTAGTATACCATATTCTTGTAAATGTTAGTATTTACGGGCTGTGGTCAACGCGCGTTTGGTGTGAAATCGCCCTTAGACCGACCGGCGGTTTTCTCTTCGCGGGAATTGAATCCGTGCCCGTTAAGGATATAGGGAAGTGTAAATGGTCGCAAAGTTGATATTTATTGTACTTTTTCGGGGGTTTAATGAGTCTGCCTTTTACTTATTTTTAAGTGTTCTTTGGAGAAATTTCTTTAAAATTAAATCGGAAATTTAGACCATCCTGTTAAAATACCAGTTCTATAAAAGAGCGTACTCGAGTTTATAGTTACTGCTTCGATAAGTCGTAACGTGATGTAATCTAGCCTATAACCTTTCTCAATAAACGATCTATCCGACTTAAACAATTTTTTCAAAGGTATTTTCAGAGATTACTCTCGCTATCCAAACTCTACAACAAATAAATTTTACCTATTTATCAAATTGGTTAGGAATTGATTAGATTAGGCGAGAATTACATTTGTAGGTTTTACTCTCGAGAGCGATATAAAACAACTCTGTAACCTAGTAACAGATACGTCGTAAGTAGATACGAAAGCTGTGAATGTTAAAAGTAAGGCACTGCCAGTCACTTCTTTCAGGTGTAAAGCAATATGAAACATCTTATGTAAATCAATTATGAAAGTCTGAGAACAAAACTTATAAGTGTAATTCTCGCTTTATATTTACATTTGTGATGTAATAGTTTTTTTTTATATAAAAAGGGGGACAAACGAGAAAATGCTAAGTTGTTGTTATTTTATGGCCCATAGACATCTGCGACACCAGGAGCGTTGCGGGTGCGGCCTTTGACGGTGTCTATACACTCGACGCTTGAAAACCCCCAAATTAAATAGCGAAAAAACCTTAGGAAGACAAAAGATCGTGAAGCCCGCACATTGGATACCGACCATGCATCCAAGTAAAGCCAACCTAAAACGAATTATTCAAATTCATTTTCAGAGATAACCCTCTACATATAAACTGTACAACAAATAAATTTTGTCTCTTTATAATATTATTATAATATCTTATATTTTACAAACACTGACAAATTCAAATGATAGTACCACAAATATTCGTTTGTTCTTGTTATTATAAAGGTAAATAGCTTCAGAGTAAACTATGTAAAGTCAGGTTAATTACCCCATAATATAATAAGAAGAAGTATATATATAATTTTTTTTTTTTTTAAATAAACGCATCACACTCAACGGCTCCCATTAAGATCTCATGATCTTGTGTCGGGAGTCCGGAAACACACACAACACTAACACAGACACCCAGACGACGACAAACATCCGTATGGCCAATACAGACGTTTGCCGTGAGCGGGGATCGAACCCGCGACCGTTAGCGCTTCAGTCAGTTGCAGTGACCACTGCGCCAACGTGTCTGTCATAATATAATAATTAAACAATATACTCAGCAGGGAAATGGTTTACCACTAATTAAAATGTTGATCTTATAATTAAGAATACATTTGATCTCAATGCTTGTTGACACTTTCAATAGGCTTTCAAATGAAAATCTTTATTAATACACGTTATATGGTTTTTATTTTAATAAAAAAAATCGATTTAAAATAACTGTGTTTTCTTTAGTTGCGTCTAAATTCAAATTCAAATATGTTATTTCATAGGTACAAAAAATGTTATACCACGCGTAGCGTGATGTAATATAGTGTTTGTAAGTTTGTATGTAGGGGGTAATCTCTGAAACTACTGATCCGATTTGAAAAAAAAAATTTTGTTAGATAGCTTGATCATTGACTAATATTATAGGCTATAATACAACACGATATGAATATATAGCGAATCGGTACCCATGAAGGTAAGTGAAATAGCGGGGGTCAGTTATTAAGTAATATACAAAAAAATCTTTAGAATTTCGAATCTGTTCCGAAGTTTTTCGGAAGTCGATAAAAATTATTATACTTTGAAAGAATATATTACTACTATTAATTCTCAGCTGTTGTTGCGACATTAAATTTAATGTCGGACGCGTCTCAAACGTATAATGGCCTCTTCACACTGATTACTACCCGACTGCGAAAAAGGTAGAGAGCAGAGTTATGTATTTGAATCTTGTATATAAATGGATGCTGATAAACAATAATATATCAATCCATAAAAGTCAAATTCGGAGACATTATTCTGATAAAGGTATTTAACATTATCACAAAAAATGTATAAAAAATCTAAACTAAATCAATACAAAAAAATTTCTTAATTTAATGTTTCGAATATTGAAGTGTGTTCCATATTTTGCAAAATATAAAAATCTGATATATTTAAAGAACTAATTATTAGATAAAACTTTTTGTTATAGCAATCATTTTTTATTTAATTATATCTTTTATCAAAAAACAAAAGAAAAGATATTCTTCTTGAAACACTTAACTTCACAAACCACAAACACACAGACAGTAAATCCTTTACAAGTAATAACAAACAATTCATACAAATCTTTATGAAAGTCTGAGAGAAAAAAATATATGTGTAATTCTCGCCTAATGCTAAAACTTACATATTTATTAAAGTAATTTTGATTTTAATTTTTTTTTCAAAAGTGTATAATCTCCCAATTGTTTTATAGAAATTTCAACAAAATCCGTTTAGCAGTTTGTTTTTAAAATAACTGGCATTATCATGTTATTCAAGATTCGAAATAATGTATTTTATATTTGGGTTCTTTTTTTAACCCTTAAATGCATCTTGTTGCCAAATGTATACATAGTACGTTTCACGTTATTTTATTGAAGTCGAGTGGTGTGTGTTTCCGAGCGCACTTTGCCAACCATAGATAATAAATATATTGAGTGTTAAAAAATAAATTATGCAAGTTTAGGCGGCAAATCTATTTTTTTTTACATTTCTATTTGGCGGTCGACTAAGTTTATAGAGTTATAAGAAGCGTCTCCGTAATTTTGTATTCATTAATATACGAATGCTATTTTTTATAAAAAAAATATATATTCTCAACTATAATTAGGTAAATACCTAAATACCTACCAGGAAACATTTTTTCCAGGCTGCAATAAAAAACCAGGCATTTAAGGGTTAAAGCTTCATTTGACGCGACTATCAATAAAACATACAGAGATAACATCCCGTAAGTACATCGACACTACGGATTTTCCTACTATTTTCAGAGATGCGATAAAGAAACGCAATTATCAGTGCGAAAAGGCCATAAACCATCATGGCCGTCTCGCGGGTAGTCGTAAAAACGTGTGTTTAATACCACGTAAGTGAAAGCATCGTTGATCACATGGCTACGGTAAACTCAGCCGTTCGGTTTATGAGGGTTCAACTCAGTTTGGTTAGTTCGTAACATTTATTGTGAGGGACCAACTATGTCCCCTTATTTTGGAAGTCGAAACACAATTGGTTTGTAAAATGTAGAATTACTGTAATGACTTGCGTAATATGTGTAGTACTAAAAATGAGTCAGCCCCTTCTCAGAAAACATTATCGATTATGTACCAGTCTATTTTCAGTTAAAATAACATAGTACATATTTATGTGATAAGCGCTGATAAACAATACTATGTCAAACCACACGGACTTAATTTTGAGAAAATGTCGTCTAAAGATGTCAAACCTATTCCTAATAAAGAAGAATATGTCCATGTTTTTTCTTTTCAATTTTGATAAAAGATATTATAATTAAAAGCAGGTAGGTATAATAAAAACTTTTATGTAATAAAAGGTTTTTCAAATAAATTAGATTATTGTATATTGCTAAATATGGAACACACTTTAATATTCGAGACATGAAATTAAACAACTTTTTTCGTACGTACATATTTAGTTGGCATGATTTTTTTGAATAATATTAAACACGTGACACATCATCGGAATACATAATATCTCCGAATTTGATCGTTATTGGTTGACATATTGCTTATCAGCATCCATGTGTACTAGTTTGACTGCAGGCCTTTGACAATTGTAATTTTGATGAATTAACAGTCAAAAATACTATTGCAAAAACATGAACCTAACTTTATTTATTTGCAAGGTTTTTGCCTAACAAATTCGTTATCTATATTTTAATACGTCAAGAAAAAACTTTGTACATTTTTTTTCGAAAATAGCGCTGACAGAGGATAATGAAATTTCACATATTTATAGTTTACGTGTGGCCTCTTGCGGTTTCTCTCGCTTAACATAAGACTTTTATACAAACGGGGGCATTTTCCCCTTAGCCATCGAATTTTGCAAAATCCCATCTAAGTAAACATCTATATCCTAAAAAGGACCTCCATTTAAAACTCCTAGCACTTGTAGTTTCTGAGATTACGTGATGAGAGATTGAGTGACTTTTTATATAGATAGATATAGAGAAAGAGAAGACAATGCTACTATATATTTTTTAATTATGCATTAAAAATAGAATAAATCAATAAAAAAAATCTTAACTTACACTACCATGTATTATACACACGTATATAAATTCTTTTGTTTATTATTAGTCTGCGGTCAAATTGAGAATAGATTATTTGTAATTAACCTTGAAAGCGATAGAAAATTTAATGAAAAGGACGCTGATATGCATTACTGTGTCAAGCCAGACGAACTTCATTTCGAGAAAATGGCGTCTAAAGATGTCAAACCTACTCTTAATAAGTTTGTTTGAATAAATATTTATCCATATTTTCTTTTCTTTTTTGATTAAAACTGTAATGTTTTAAAAGCAGGTTGATATATTTAATATATTATCTAATAAAAAGTTTTTAAAAATATAAGATTATAAAAGTTTTTAAAAGTATAAATTATAAAATAAGGAACGACCTGGAATTACGAAAAAATTAATTAAGAAACTTTTTTCCCTACTTATTTAGTTTATATGACTTTATTTTTATTGAATAATGTTAAATTGGTGATGCAGTATCAAAATACACCAATATCTCCTAATTTCACTTTTTGTGGGTTGACACGTTATTGCATATCAGCATCCAAATATGGTCGAACTCCGACTGCTAAGCGACTACATATATAAAAACCCTAACAGTCTAATTGAAAAATATACATATATATTCCTTAATCAATACGCAAAAAACAGAGGCGCCAAAAATTCGTATCCCATCTATGTTTTATTCGAGCGATGTATAAATTCAATTAACGTAACCATGTAATCTCGTACAGCCGAACATTGGTTTCTCGATTCAATAACCATAAATTTTCCCACAAATCCAGATCAAATCTCCCTTTCGAAGTCGACGTGAGAGCTTATTCAGCTTTCACGTAATGGAGCCTAACACTTACTTTTATATCCTTAACGTTTCATATTTCATTTACACGCTGTGTTCTAGAAATACAGCAATTTAATAAGACTCATTTTTACTTCATTTCAATGTTGCTTTAATGCAATGATATTATATAAGAGTATATATGTTACATTCATGACTCTGCTCTGGTGTAGTAGTGCCGAATGTACCTCAAACGCCGACGGTTGCGGGTTCGATCCCCGCTCGGGACAGATATTTGTATTTGTATATTTGTTCCTAGTTCTGGGTGTTTGTCTTTGTGGGTCTCCCCACCGTGCCTTGGAGAGCACGTAAATCTATCGGGCTCGGTTGTTATCACAATTACCTGATAATGATCGTTACTCGTAATAGAGAAATTAGTCTAGTCTAAATGGTTACTGGCTTGCCTACAGGGGTTGCAGAGGTCAGATGGCAATCGCTCTGTGTATAAATCAGTAACTCGTCAATATCTGGACTAGAATAAAAAGCAGACCCTGGTATAACCGGGAAAAATACTTTTTGACGTTAAAATCTGTGTTATCCGACTCTGATTTTTTTTTGTTTGTCAATCGACTTATTGGCCTAAAGATACTCTCTGAACCAAACAATCTCCATTGTGTTTTCACCACAACATGCGACATTGGCAAAATAACAGCAAATAAATGGCACAACTAAAAGCCACTCATTACCTCTCATGCTCAGTCGCTAATTGGTTGCTAAGCAACATCGTCCAAAGTGGTCGGCATTTTCGATGCCAAAAAACCAGGAGCTTATAACGTATTTAAGTAAAATCAATTATATGAAGTGTTTAAGAAAATTATTATTACAAAGGCATTGCTCTTTCGTGCGACGTAACTGAGCAAAAATAAAGTCCCAGATAAGAAAATTAATTAATATCGTTCAGTCACTTCTGTAATGAGTATTAAAACAACGACGGACATTAAAATGTTTTATGTGCAAGCTAATGTAACGTCTTCAGATTGTGATCAAATCCAAAACCTTTGCAACACGTGAGCGATAAGGAGCAGACATTTTTTTGCAGAAAGTCATAACTAAAAACATAAATCTCATAAGATTTGAACAAAATAATAAAGAGTTAAAAAAGCAACTGACTACGAAAGCCATATACGTAATTTCGTTCAGTTCGATGACATAATTATTCCAGTTATTTTAATTTTAAAACAAAACTACTAAATCGATTTTGATGAAAACTCTATGGGTCCAATGGCAGAGTATATCCTTCCAGAAGACTTAACCAAATCGGTCCCTTACAGTTTTAGTTTTTATCAAAATCGGCCCTGTATCCTTTTAGTATTTTTCGCTATTCCTTATAGTTTTGGATTTAGCTAGACTACACCCAGTAAATAAGATCATCCTGTTTCAATACTAATATTACAAACCTGAAGAGTTTGTTTGTTTGTCGAAGTGTGTATCTCAGGAACTACTGGTTTAATTGGAAAAATCTTTTTCTGTTAGATAGTTTATTTATTGGGGAAGGCTATAGGCTATATTACATTACGCAACGACTCATAGGAGCGAAGCAGTAACACGCGTGTGAAACCGTAAGAGACAGCTAGTATTAGTAACACTTTAAAATGTTAAAGAAAGTAATTAAAAGTGTACATAAATTACGAAGAATTATCTAATTTTGAATAAAAATTGTACAATAATATTATTAAAATGTCATTGAAGACAAAAATAACCGACTTGAATTTTATATTTCTCTTGAGAACTAAGTTGCACAATAACTCGAGATGTCTGGAACAAGAAAGAGCTTGGGAATGATATCTTTTACTTTGAGTAAACGATTTCTCTAGAATTATTACGTATTACGGGAGTCTTTTTAATCGGTAACATTAAAATAAATATTAACATTTTTTTAGTTTTATTTCAATTGCGTAAGTATAAAATACTCGTATAGATTATAGATTGGTCGATTATATTTACAGAATACTCATTTTAGTTATTACAGTAGGTTAAGAGTTCCTCTTTAGTGCAAGGTTTTTCGCAGCACTCCGTGACCACCTGTCGCTTGCTCCTGCCCATGCTGTGCGCTCTGTGCGCCGCGACCCACGGCCAGGCGAGGTCAACACTCTGTGCAAACATATACCGCGGCTGACTCCTCTTGATCATATTACTATTGCAGAAGACATCTAAAGCCGTAGCTAAACGCCTTCCACAATAAACCTGTCCTTCGTATTGAGATGAAACGATAACCAAAACACTGAAAAGCGCAATCGAAACGAAAACTAATTGAGTCTTCATTTTTATTTTCATTGTGTTTTGGTAGAAGGGCTAAAATGTTATGCATTGGTTTGACTGAATTCGACGATTTTATATAAAGGTATAATATTCATTAATATGCGAGACGAATATTATAAATTAATTATCGTTTGACGCCTTAAATCAGTAACATCAAATTTAATAAATATGAGTGGGCGTTGTTAAATTTTAATCGCGTAGACGTGTTAAAAGTGATGGATTATAAGGATAACGGTATTGAATATATAAATTTTTGTTTGATTTTTCGCTGTATCTTATGTTACCATATCTATCATCCTAATCGGATAACGTATAATAAAATGTCGTCAACTTGTTGCTGACACATGCGAAAAGGTTTCGGCATAGTGTAATTGACTTCCAATAGGTAGCACACTTTGAGATGTGGATCTATCGCCGCATTTTGAAGGTCTCGTGGTGTGACCGAATAAGCAATGTAGAGATCCTTTCAAAATTAAACAAAGGTATGGAGCTCATGAACACCATAAAGCACAGGAAATTGGCATATTTCGGTCACATCATGAGAAATAAAAAGTACAAAATACTCCAACTAGTAATCCAGGGAAAAATCGCCGGTAAACGTGGAGTTGGGCGGAGGCGCCATTCTTGGCTGAAAAATCTGCGGGACTGGTTTGGCTGCAGTACCACCACACTGTTTCGAGCAGCGGCTTCGAAAGTGAAAATAGCCATGATGTTGTCCAACCTCCGATAGGAGTGGAACCTTAAGAAGAAGAAGGTAGCGCACTTTTGTATCAGTCCGACTTAAAACTTAGTTTTAGAAGATCGCTTAGGAAATAAAATCTACATTGACGCTAGTCAGCATTGGCTAGTCGCGAGCAGAAGCTAGTTTCAAATAAATAAGTATTAAAAAAACATACATATAAGTAACCATATTCAAGATACAATACCTCACATTGGTATATCAAGAAAATTGATATTAATTTGCAAACAATATTAATTTTATTTCAATAGTTCTTTAATCTGAAAGTTAAATAACTAATGTTACGATCAGTTTAATCTCTCCAATAGATTTGGCTTCCTGCCAAAACATCTTGTTTATCAATATTTCAATGAAATATTCAAATCTTCACGTTACCACACACCCACGCCAATTCGATGAGACGCTTGCACGTTAACGTATAAAAGATTCAAGTCACATTAGTCCAGTGTAGTGGACTAGACATTATTGAATATTAATGAATTTTATCACATATAAAAGCTACAGTCTTTATCATCTTCAGCACATTCCTTCAACTAACATTGAACAAGACACAAGATGAGGACACAAACAGTGTTAGTTTTCTTCATTATCACGGTTATGACAACCATGGTTACTTCCCAAGGGGAAGTGTACTGTGGGAGACGACTAGCATCAGCTCTCGCTCTGCTCTGTGATTACAACTTGATCAAGAGGTCTCAGCCGCAGTATACGCCTGTACAAAGAGTTGACGTTATGTGGCCGTGGATTGCGCCGCACAGAGCGCACAGCATGGGCAGGGGCAAGAGGCAGGTGGTCTCGGAGTGCTGCGACAAACCTTGCACTATAAACGAACTTATGTCATACTGTGGAAATTAAAACTAATTTTATTGGAAACAATGCTGAAACCAGACGACCCACTATTTGTCAATGATAAATGTAAATATTTGAATGTAAATGTAAATGTTAATAAATAATTATAAAAAAAAAAGTCAATTTATTATTATTTTTTTACTTTAGAAGGCAATCGATCGACTTAAAATAAGGAGGAGGTGCTCATTTCGCAGTGTATTTTTTTATTTATTTTGTTAATGTTTGTTACCTCATAGCTTCCGTCATTACTTAACTGATTTTAAATAATTTAGTTTGAAAGGATCTTTTAGACTGGTCCCATAGAAGTTTCATTACGATCAGTTTAGTAATTTATTTATAAATCGAAATAACTGGTATAAGTGTGTGGCTCAAGTGAACGAAATTGCGTATTTAGCTTTTGGAGCCAAGTTTAGTTTAAACGTTTATTCAATAACCAATATTCCCAGTCTCCTTTAAAGAGCAATAAACAATAAATGAGGTAATGCAACCAAATGCAACACACATACATATATTTAATGTTTGGACTAAACAAATATTTAAAAAGGTCGTTTGCTTGAACACTAAGAAGATTTTTTTTACATATCAACTGCATCTATACTAATATTATGAAGATCTAAATTTTGAAATAATTACTTTATATAAATATTTTTTATAATTATTTTTATTTTTATACATACTTTGAAAATACTGCAATTTATATATTTCAAATTGTAACTACCTAAGGGTAAAAATTACAAATAATATTAATTTTTTAATATTATGGTTAAATTTGAAAAAATGTATATAGTACAAATCATGATTTTAAATATAATATCCATGTATCTTTCATCCTGCTGAAAATACCGTTGCGCTTGGTGCGTACTTTCGGGGTTTCAATTTTATGGCTCATCATCAACACAATTATTGGTATATTGTATTCAGCGAGTTAAAAAATCTCTTAAGAATTTTACGTACCATAAATTCTGCAAAATAATGCATTAAGGATCATGCGGTTATATGCGCGATCGGCTCAATTCATCTGACATGATTTCAAGTCTTATAAAGCCTCATGTCTTGAGTCATCATTGGTCGACTGATATTTAAAACCATTTGATTTATTGAATTATTTAATGACAAGAATTAAATAATTTAAAAATTAAAAACGACAGGTTTTACGTTGTAGCAAAATCACGAAATTTAAAACTGGTTACGCTACAAAATGTTCCATGAGCTACAGGAACCAGTTTTTGACAGTTTACGCCCATCTTGTTGATTTATTGCTGGCATCGCCTATGACAGACCAGTCAAGAGTACAAATTTAGGCAACAGAATTACTTAAACACATACATACGTCCGACAAACATTCGTCTTCTTCTGGGTCACTTGGGTATATCTATACGTAAATGCCGACTGATTTACTGAACTTTAAATAAAATTTTACACGGAGGATAGTTTTTTAAAAATGATTTGATTATGTTCGTTCTTTAAAACAAACTAATTTTTAAAACCAAACACGCAATATGTTGGTTTATATTTAGTTTATGGTGCAATCTTGGTACAGACAGAGCTAATAGAAGATTAAATAATTACTTGAAATGCAAAACATATAGAAAAGCTAAATAAAAAAATATAAAAAAGTAGGTTCGTCACTTGTTACATGTTTAGGGAATAAAATCTGGCTAAAATTTTATTAAGATTGTCATTTTTACTGTATCTTTTGATAGTATACTGTTTATGTGCCTAAAAAATTAAATAAGTATTTAAAGTATTTCGTATTATACTGTGATTAAAATAAGTTTTAATAAAATTTTAGGTTGAAAAAACAAAAGAAAAACTATTAGAAACATCATTTATTTTTACAACACATTTTCAGATATAGCACCAAGTATTCAAGAGCATGATTCATAATTCACTCATTTACCACAGTAAGTCAAAAGTTCGTCAACAGTGCAAGGTTTGTCGCAGCATTCCGAGACCACTTGTCTCTTTCTTCTAGACATAATTCGCGCTCTGTGAGCTGCGACCCACGGCGAACTGAGGTCTGTAGCCTGTGCAGACGTGTACTGCGACTGACTCCGCTTAATCAAGTTCCCATTACAGAAGAAATCTAAAGCTGTAGCTAAACGCCTACCGCAGTAAAACTGACCTTGGTTTTGAGATGAAACTATAACCAAGACACCAAAAAACGCCATCAATATGAGAACCGATTGGGCTTTCATCTTTCAGATGTGTTATGATGAAAGTACTAAAATGTTATGTGCTATTGACAGAAAATTCGAAGGTTATATAGGTAGATGTATTCATTAAAATGCAAGTAATCGCAATGTAATAACAGATCGGTGTATGATCCGTAGGATGATTGACGTCATACTTTTTCCCACACGATGAAGTAGGGTTGACTATGTAAAATTATCAATTAAACTAATTTAAAAAAATCTTACGGCTATTTTGATAGTTAACACCGCAGGAACGTATTTTCATGTACTTAGTTACTCATAAAATTGTATTTTGAATATATAAGAGGTAGTTGCGAAATTTGCGAATTTGATAAAAATAATAAAATAGAAATCCAATACAGAGAATAAAGATATTTTCTTTTTGAAATATTAATTGAACGCTTAATTTTTGCATGAACTATCCTTTTGTAGTTTTGAACAAAATTCGTTAAGTCCATCAATCCGTGTCTATTACAATAATACACTAAACACTAATATCACATACGAGTTTTTTGTGATTTTTTTCATTAACGATCACTGTTATCGAGAAGATTAGTTATTGTTATTAAACTTGCTGCTTAGCAATTTTCCTACAAAAAATATATTATCTTGTTAGATGGAGAATTGTTGGGATTTTATTTAAAAGCACAAATATAAAGGTTCATGAACAAATTACAATGCCCTTATGTTTTACGAAGGTATTTTTTTCTTTATTTTCTGTATTAGAATAACGTCTTACATTTGCAGCTTAATTTCATTATAAGGTGGTGGTAGATGTAAAAGCCTAATATTGTATAATTTCTATCAATCTTTGCCAGTAGCAAATATTTTTATATTATTCAATTCATATTCAGTATTCATTTAAGAGGTAATTATATAAAAATTTTGCTAGGAATACTTGCATATTTTATATATATCAGCAGACGAGTCCGTAAAGAAAATGTTGATTGTTTACAGACTTTAAAAAAAGATTCTGTATTCGTTTCGTACGTGTGTTATTACAAACTACAAATTTTTATTCAGTTTATTTAATTTAATTCAAACTAAAAAAATAATTATTTATTATTTACACGTATGTTTTTGTCTACTTATAAGTACATAATTTAATTTATAATCATATTTAAATGTTCTCAAACAATGTCACACTCATACCCCACTCTTGTGTACGTAAGACAAATTCAGGTCGCATTAATCTAGTGTAGTGGACTAGACATTATTGAATATTTATGAATTTTATCTCCTATAAAAGGCACAGTAATTATCTTTTTCAGCACACTTCTTCAACTGACTTTGAACAATACACAAGATGAGGACACAATCAGTAATCATTTTCTTCGTTGTCACAGTTATGGTAACCACGGTTACTTCCCAAGGTGAAGTGTACTGTGGGAGACGTCTAGCAACGGCCCTCGCTCTCCTCTGTGATTACAACTTGATCAAGAGATCTCAGCCGCAGTATACGTCTCCACAGAGCGCAGAGCTCAGCTGGCCATGGATGGAAGCGCACAGAGCGCACAGCATGGGCAGAAGTAAGAGGCAGGTGGTCTCGGAGTGCTGCGACAAACCTTGCACTATAAACGAACTCATGTCTTACTGCGGATACTAACACAATTTTTGGAAACAACATTCAAATAAAATAGCCCTTCTAACATAACAACGACAAGGTTTCAAATGTAAATACACACTTAAAGCAATTATTATTGTAAAATTTTTAAGTTAAGTGCATAAATAAATATGACGATAAAAAATTACGATGTTTTACATTTTTTTTGTACCGTGTAACATAAAATATTTCTTATTTGTTAATAATATATTTATGATTTTATATTATTTTTTTATTTATGAATAATAATAATTTTTATTTTTTCATTATACGAAAATAATATTTATAATTTTATATATCAGTTAATAAATGTTAAAAACATAACAGCTTGGCTATGATATATAATCGCCTTAAGTTAGGTTAGCCATCCTCAATCTATCCATAGCCATCTTTATCACTCTATTTATCACAAAAATGTAGAATATTAAATATTTTTTATATATTATAAAAAAAAATAACAAATTGTAATTTTGGCACATGATACCTTTTTTATTGTGAACGTACTAGGTAGACTGTGTTGAAATGATTTTTGACAATTTCACCACTAAGAGGGTAAAATGAGGGATGAATCTAAATATATAACTCAAAGGTGACTGACTGACTGACTGCCAACCCAAACCACAGGACGGATCGGGCTGAAATTTGGCATGCAGGTAGATGTTATGACGTAGGCATCTGCTAAGAATGGATTTTGATAAATTATAGCCCCAATAAAATAGGGCACGAAACTTTGTATGAAACTTTATTAATTTTAAATTCCTGCCATTCCTGCGCAGACGAAGTCGCGAGCACCAGCTAGTTGTTACATAAAGTCTGTCATTTTCAAGATAAGAAACACGAAATTTAATATGGTTACTTCTGGTTAGAAATAAATGCATATGATGGGCGAAGCTAGTGCGAGCTGCTAGTCTTGTATATATTTATATATATAATCTGAATATCGGTAAAGGCTTTAACGAATTTTATGAAATTTAGTTTTCGAGGGGTTTTGGGGACGATAACGGCCTAGCTAGGTTTTATTTTTTTTAAATGTCATTTTGTCGATGTTTTCAGCCAATAGAAACTGCTACTATTTTTTATTTACCACTTAATCTAATCGATTCCTGAGTAGTTTTAATAAACGTGTTAGATAATTTAATATTAAGATTTGCTGGAGGGGAAATGCCTTATAAGGCGCGTACCAATGCTTAATGGTTTTAGGCTACTATTTTCTTATTTACTACTAAATCTAAAAATAATTTCCAATAAACACGATTTGCCAAAAAAATATCGAGTATAGCTTGTTATTCCAGGTACTAATCATTATAAGACTTGTGTTGTAGAACAAAATTTTTACGCTTTTGTTAGCAGACCTGTGGACTGATTGAGTAAAACTATCGCTATCAAAACATGCTACATTCTGACAGTTGATTTCTGATTTTTGAACTAAAATGCCTTCTTCAACTGTTAAAATCAAAACATTAATAATTACGAGAACTGTTTCTACGTGACATTGGTATCGGTCATTGAATTTTTTTTGAAGTTCCGTAACGCGGCTTGCGGTAAGAGATGAAAAATAGAAAGCGTAGCGCTACGAAAACGCGTTACACGATGCAACATTAGATAACGCTCGGTGTAGATCAGATTTTATCGTCAAGGACTGGCCGCCTCATGGTAGAAACATAAAATCTATAGATATTTCTATAGATTTGATGTACACATAAAATTTATAGATTATAATAACGTCAAATATCGATTGATCATTCATTAAGAATTAGTCAAGCGAGTCCACATTAGTTTTGGGTTTTTCACGATTGTTTGTATTTTGTAACGAAATTATTTTGTTAATGTTATTCCCATCTATACTTATAATAAATCTGTAGAGAGGTCAATTCTGTACATAAAATATATTTTCAAAATAACTATCAGGGGGTGATTAGTGATCGATACTGATGCCAAAAATGCAATCAGTAAAATTTTTGTCTGTCTGTCTGTCTGTCTGTCTGTCTGTCTGTATGTATGTTCCTTATAGAAACAAAAACTACTCGACGGATTTTAACGAAACTTAGTTCAATTATTCTTCATACTCCTGGGCAGGTTATAGTATACTTTTCATCACGTTACAATCAATAGGAGCAGAGTAATAAAGGGAAAACGGGAGACGTTACTCCAATTTTTAAGCTTCCGTCGCGTATGCAGCCTTAATGGTTAAAGTTACATAGAAATCATGTATGACGGAAATATTTTACATAAAATTTCCTAAAAAATATCCCGCAACAGCATATGTCTATCTTTTATGGTTGACTCACAATAACACGTGTAACTCCTGATAACTCACTCATCCATATTTAATAAAAAAAATCATACATATTTAATAAAAAAAATCATAGAAATCAAGTATTGTGGAATGACATATTATATTTCCCTATTATATTACGATGGTTAATCTGTCTGTCACATCAAAACCACTGAACCCTGTCGAAAGACATACGCTACTTTTTTTCGAAAAACGACGAAAACGCGGACGAAGTCGCAGGCAAAAGCTAGTTGATAAATAAAATTGAAGTGACTGTTTGTAAATTCAAATTAACAGCTTTTCACTAAATGAAAATTTATACGTAAATGTAATATATACGTAAACAAAACATTTTTTTTGTTCTTATTATCCGCCTGTTTTCGACTTTCACAAGCAGATAGCTAATGTTGAAAGGAGTAACTTAGACTATTTTTTTAGAAATGTTATTGTTTATTTTAATTTTTCGCAGACGAAATCGCTGGCACAAAATGGTAAATAAATAAAGTTATCGAAGTAAAATCACATCGATATGATTTTACTTCGATAAATTTAGTTTTAAACTATAAGCCGTCTCGGGTTTTGCCAATATATTGTTCATAGCAAATTAATTTCGGAATTGAAGAAAAACGCAAAGAACTTTGTCTTTGTCGTAGATCCGCCGAACACATACATTTGTTTATTAAAAGAAACAATAATATGTATTTTCTTCTCTTCTAAAAGAGCTGCTCGCAGTTAGCGCTAGCCTCTACACCAAAATGTACTTACTATCAAAGACTTTAACGCGGTATCATCAGTCGCGGGAGAATACATTAAGGAAGATTTATAGAATGCGATCATGCGGATACACGCGAGCTTGCTTCTTTAACTTGACGTACGTACTTTTTTAATATTGCTTCATAAAACAGCGTGCCGGATAATAAATTACCTAAGCTTGAAATATGAGCTTCTCACTTAAAAATAACTCACGACTTAGTCAAAAATTACGATTTTGCGATACCGATTGTTATAACTATATAAGTAGTTTTAGGGAATTTACAAAGCAGTTTAATTTATTTTTTTATAAAAAAAGAAATATTTTATATGGCATCTAAACTTGAAATTTAATGTAAAGCATATAAAAAGTAGTTTCCAATAATTTTAATTTTTTTTTAAATTAAGGGAACATACATTATATTACAGATAATAGGATTAGAAGTCAAGATAAAAATCATTTTTAAGAAAAATCGTTTATTTTACAAGTAAAATATAGCACCAAGTTTTCAAAGTTATCATAATGAAAATTTTCATCAATTGCCACAATAAGTTAAAAGTTCGTCAACAGTGCAAGGTTTGTCGCAGCACTCCGCGACCACCTGCCTCTTACTCCGTCGCAGCACTCCGCGACCACCTGCCTCTTACTCCGTCCCATACTGTGCGCTCTGTACGCCGCGACCCACGGCGACCTGAGGTCTGTAGCCTGTGCAGACGTATACTGTGACTGACTCCTCTTAACCAAGTTACCGTTGCAGACGAAATCTAAAGCTCTAGCTAAACGCCTTCCGCAGTAAAAGTCGCCTTCGTACTGAGAAGAAACTATTACTAAGACACAGAAAAGCGCTATCAAAATAAGAACGAATTGAGTCTTCATGTTTAAGTTGTGTGTCGTTGGAAATACTAAATTCTTATGTGCTGTGTATAGAAAATTCGAGGGTTTTATAGGTAGATCTATTCATTAAAATGCAGGTTATCTCAATGTAATAACCAAAAGGTGTATGGTCCGTAGGATGATTGACGTCACACTTTTTCTCTACTCATTGACGCAGGATTGCCTATGTAAAATTGCCAATTTAATAAAACAAAAAATGTCTTAGGAGTAAACTTTGATAGGTAACCCTGCAGGAACATGTTCTCCTCTACATATTTATTCTAAAAAATATATCGATACCTCCCACGTAAGTTATTGTAAGCCACAAAATTGCCGTTCGCGTTTTTACTGAAAAAATACCAAAAATCTTTTTTTTTTCAAAGAAAGTTACAACAAAATACGCCTGAAAAAAGGTGTATTTTGTTGTAACTTTCAAACTAAAACGGATTAAAAGTGCTCTACTGTAAAATTTTAATTTTGGGGTTACAACAACTTACGTGGGAGGTATCGATATTTTAAAATAAAAGATGGATGCGAACTGTTCGGCGAAATCTCGGGCCAGACGTAATAGCGTGACAAGTAAAGAAATTAAAAACACAACTTTGATAAAAGGGATAAAAAGTAAAGCAGAGAATAAAATGATTCCTTGTAGAACAATTATTTGTACGCTAAATTTTTACATGAACCTTCCTTTTGTGGTTTTGATTAAAATATCCAAAGTCCCCCCATCAATCCGTTTCCCGCTATGTTCTCTGGGGTTGAGGATTACAAAAATGGGCTTTTGGTACAGATCTCATTAACTGTCACTGTTATCGAAAAGACAGTTCTTATTAGATTTGTAGCTTAGAAAATTACCTACAAATATATATGACCACCTAATCTTCTTTTTTCGGTTTTTGAATATTTTTTGTTTTGAATTTAAGTAGCACCGGATAACTCTTACAGAGGTTCATGAAAAAAATCTAGCCTACGCGCCATTTTTTTCCAAAAGACAGCCAGTTTTTTCTTCACTTTTAGCCGCCTTCATAAAAACAAGATCTGTATTCGACTCGAACATTCGAATGAATACTAACTGAATTATTTTTACGACATATTTTGTCTAACTATAAGTATATAATTTAATGTCACATGCATGACCTATTCTTGTGGACGTAAGACAAATTCAGGTCGCATTAATCTAGCGTAGTGGACTAGACATTATTGAATATTTATGAATTTTATCTCTTATAAAATGTATAGTAATTATCACTTTCAGCACACTTCTTCAACTGACTTTGAACAACACACAAGATGAGGACACAATCAGTAATCATTTTCTTCATTGTCACAGTTATGGTAACCACGGTTACTTCCCAAGGTGAAGTGTACTGTGGGAGACGTCTAGCAACGGCCCTCGCTCTCCTCTGCGATTATAACTTGATCAAGAGATCTCAGCCGCAGTATACGTCTCCACAGAGTGCAGAGCTCAGCTGGCCATGGATGGAAGCGCACAGAGCGCACAGCATGGGCAGGAGTAAGAGGCAGGTGGTCTCGGAGTGCTGCGACAAACCTTGCACTATAAACGAACTCATGTCTTACTGCGGATACTAACGCAATTTGTTTGGAAAAAACGCTCAAATAAAAAACAACCCTTTTAACGTAATTTCAAGGTGTCAAATGTAAATAATACAATTGTTATTGTAGAAATTTGTAAGTTACGTGAATAAATAAATATATAAAAAATGAGGATGTTTTACAATTCTCTTACTATGTAACATAAAATGTTTTTATGTATATATATATATATATATATATATATATATATATATATATATATATATATATATATATATATATATATATATATATATATATATATTAGTATATGCCAAATTTGGGCTGCCAATATATTTTCTTCCTGTAGAGTCTCGTAAAATATGTTAATTGGCTTGGTCAGATGATCATTAAATTAGGAAGCCATCCTTAACACTCTATTTATCACAATAAATGAAAAATATTAATTACTTTTTACTTATTTACGAAAAATATGTTATGATAATAGGCTCTTAACAGTTGGTGATTATAGACTTGTTGAACATTAAATTTTTCCTTGGAAGGAACGTTTATTCAAAACTGTTACTTGAAAATAAAGAAAAAAAAAGAAATGTAAGAGCGTCTAAAATAGCTTAATATTTGTTGTGTCAACAATAGATAACCATTATTAGACTTTAGTATTGTAGAACAATATTTATTGCAGTTTGTTAGAAGACCTATTAGTGTGTCTTATTGCGTAAAAGCGTCGCTGACAAAACATACTACATTCTGACGGGTGATTTCTGATTTTAGTAATATAATGCTAACGTCAATTGTCAAAATCAAACCATTGATATGTGATCATTGAAACATACGTGTCTTTTCCGAAGTTCCTTAATATTGCATACGGTGGGATTAGAAAAATAGAAAACGTAGTGCTACGAAAATGAGTTACATGATCAGAGGCGTAACTATAACATCTCAGGCCCGTGGCCAATTCATTGGATGGGGCCTGCCACTAAAAATCATTACGTTATAACTTAAGTATGGAGAATTAAGTAGTTACCCAAAACTATTAATAAATATGAGCATTTAAGTTAAATATCTGATAACTTTTATATTTAAGATCATAGATTTATACATATTAATAATGAAATAACAATTTACTTTTTATAAGATTTTTTTAACAAAATTCTTTTCGGCTGGGGCCTTTTCGGGCCCGGAGGCCGTGCCCGTCTGCCACCCTATAGTTACGACACTGTACATGATGTACTGTAATGATAACATTTAGTTCCATCCTACATAGATCGGAGGTATAGTCAAGCGCTTGCCGTCATATATAAAAGAATTTTAACTGATTATACTCGTTATATTATATTACTCGTTATATGTATTATTATAATTCATAAAATCCATAGTAAAATTTTATGTACACATAAAATTACGGACTTATCATTGACAAATCAGCCAAGCAAGTCCACGTTAGTTTTGGGTTTTTCACGATTCGTTGTATTTTGTAACGATCAAAATATTTTGTGTTAACGTAATAAATATAAAGTGCCTAAAAAAATTGAAGTAAAATAGTTATCGAAGTGAATTTAGTTGTAAACAGTAAAACACCTCGGCTCTTTCCAATAGTTGGTTTATAGCAAATTTATTCCTATCGATGATCTCTCGAATGCATAGCACTCATTATTTAAAAAAAAAAAAAAAAAACAATAATATGTATATTCATTTTAAAAGAGTTACCTCCTAAAAGAGCCGCTCGTGTTTGACGCTTGCCTTTAGACCAAAGTATACTGACTACTAAAGACTTTAACGCGGTTCAATGTGATCACACGAGCGGGCTCCTTGTTACTTGACTACTTGTATGTATGTATTTTTGTAACATTACTAAATAATATAGCGTACCGGATACATAAATTAAGTAACTAGCACAACACAAGAAAAATAACGTACAATTCAAAAATTACTATTTTGCAATAAAGATAGTTCAAGTGGTTATAGAGAATTTAAAGCATGTTATAAGAAAAAACTATTTATTAAGAAATGTATGTAAACTATATAATAAAAATACAATTTATAAGACGTCTAAACTTGAAATTTAATTTAACGCATTTCAAAAGTAACTTTCAATAATTTCAAGTCAATCAATCAGCTCACTCGCAGTGGAGCAACGTGGTGGATTAAGCTCCTTAATAGGAGAAGAGGCCTTAGCCCAGCAGTAGGTCATTAACAGGCTGTTACTTCAACAATTTCTCACGTCAAGGAAAAAAGGGGGATATATATTAAATTATAGAAAATAGTATTAAAAGTTAAGAAAAAAAAAACATTTTTAGGAAAAACACTGTTTATTATTATAAGACAATCAAGAATAGCACCAAGTTTTCAAAATTATCATAGTGAAAGTTTTCATCAATTGCCACAATAAGTTAAAAGTTCGTCAACAGTACAAGGTTTGTCGCAGCACTCCGCAACTACCTGCCTCTTACTCCTGCCCATACTGTGCGCTCTGTGTACCCCAACCCACGGCCAGGTAAGGTCTATAGCTTGTGTCGTGTACTGCGGCTGACTCCTCTTGATCAAGTTACCATTACAGAAGAAATCTAACGCTGTAGCTAAACGCCTTCCGCAGTAAAACTGCTCTTCGTTCTGAGATGTAATTATAACGAAATCACCAAAAAACGCCATAAAAACGAGAATTGATTGAGTTTTCATCTTTTAGTTGTATTTTATTGGAAGTACTAAAATGTAATGTGCTACTGATAGAAAATTGAAAGGTTTTATAGGTAGCACTATTCATTAAAATTCAAGTTGTCATACTGTAACAACGTAAAAAATAAATTATCAGGTAAGACGATTGACGTCATTGAAATTGAACGCACGCTTCTTACAAAATAATGGTAACAAGACATAATACAGCATAGGTTTAATGCTGTGGTTTGCTAGAATTATGGCCTCATATTACTTTTCCCCATTAACGTTGCACTACTTTTACTATTTACTTTTTACCCAAATAACATTTGAATTGTAAAACCTAGCAATGTAAAAAATTGTATTTTGTTAATTGAAATCAAAGCACATTATTTGCATTGCAAAAGAAATATTCATTTGTACACAAACTCAGAACATAAAACATTTTATGATTATTGAGTCCTTTCATCATTGTAATGTTTGTTACTTGTTTTAAATAGCTATCTTAACTTCGATGACATTTATGATGATATATTTGGTTTCCACCTATACAGATCGACTTTTTTAAAAACAATTTATTTTTAAAATTAAGTGTTTTAATATCACTGTAGTAACTTTTTACTTAAAAGAATAATTTGTAACTAGTGGATTCAAAAGCGCTTCAAAGGTCTATTTGAATAAAGTATATTTGGAATTTGAATAATTTTTCTAAAGTATTTTTTTTGCGTTTTCGTCTTACCACCACTACGATGGACATTAAAGAAAATATATTATATAGTATATTGATATAAACATCGATTGTCTATTTTGTAAACAATATAATAATATTCTGCAGTATAAAAGATAACAGTATTTATTTATGAATGAGTTACATATTATGTTTTTTGGATTTATTTTTACACAGATATCTTAAAAATCGACATAAAATACAGTAAATGTATATTTATTTCATAGATAAATTTTTTAATTGGGATTATTAGATATATTGTCACTGTAATTTTTATTAATTCCATGTAAATAGCCCTATTTTTCTACATTGTTTTTATTACATTTAAATATTCTCACTCAATATCACAAGCATAATTCTATCTTGTGGACTCAAGACAAATTCAGGTCACATTAGTGGACTAGACATTATTGAATATTAATGAATTTCAGCCTATAAAAGCACTGTAATTATCACTTTCAGCACACTTTTCGAACGAACTTCGAACAGCACACAAGATGAGAGTACAAACAGTGTTATTTTTCCTCATAGTCACCGTTATGGCGGCCATGGTTACTTCCCAAGGTGAAGTGTACTGTGGGAGACGACTAGCAACGGCTCTTGCTCTCCTCTGTGATTACAACTTGATCAAGAGGACACCACCGCAGTATACGTCTGCACAAGCTACAGGTCTCAGCTGGCCGTGGATTGAAACACACAGAGCGCACAGCATGGGCAGGAGTAAGAGGCAGGTGGTCTCGGAGTGCTGCGACAAACCTTGCACTATAAACGAACTTATGTCTTATTGCGGAAATTAGCTCTCATTTTGTTATAAATAAGTCTGCAACAAAACAACCTTTCTAACATAATTACACTGTGCCAAATGTAAATACATAATATAATTATTATTGTAAAAATTTATTAGTCAAATAAATAAAAAAACGTATAAAGAATGACTATGTTGTATGTATTTTTTACCATATAACATTATTGTTTGAATTTTTTATATCATAGTATCTTAATATAGCCATAAATATAAATTAATTAAATATTATTAATGTATTAAAGGCTAAATAATAATTATTATTTTTATATAAGAATATTATAAGTATCTATATATAACTGTTTAGGTCTGGAAAAATATTGTAAAGATACAATTAACTTGGCTTGTTATCATAAAATGCATTAAGTTAGCTAGTTGTATTCTTTAGAAACATTCTATTTATCACAATAAATGAAGATTATTGATAATTTTTTCCTTTTTATACAAAAAATGTTACTCAAATAACGGACAAGACAATATCATCATACAATGTTAACTCGTAACAATTGATACTTAATACTTAATATGAATATTTTATTATACAACTTTTAGTTGAATTCTTATTAAAATTATTAATAAACTATCAACATTTGCAATTATGCCGAGATGGCCTAATGGTCAAAACACGTCGATCTTTACCGATGATCACAGGTTCAAACCTTGGCTAGCACCGCTGAATTTTCAAGTGCTAAATTTGTGCTTAAATTCATCTCGAGCTCGGCAGTGAAGGAAAACATCGTGAGGAAACCTGCATGTGCCGGGAGAAATTCTGACACATGTATATCCGCTAACCCGCAGTGGAGCAGCGTGGTGGATTAAGCTCTAAACCTTCTCCATATACACATGGACATAATATACAGGCTGTTACATTACTTTACTGTTGTAATTAAAATAAAATGAAATTAATAGGACAGCGTCTAAAATAACAAAACATTTATTATATGAACCCTAAATATTACTTGGAAGACTTAAGTTTCGTATAACAATACTTATTACGTTTATTATCCCACCACTATTAGGGTAATAGAACCCGAAGCGTAGCCGAAGCATAGCTGACTATAGCGCATATACAGGATCCTCGACCGGATCAGTATCACACTCTTACAGAAAACAATATAGCTGCGTTTCATACGGTGGGAGAGAGACAGCTGGATGCCCAACCCTCCGCCCTATCCCTTTCCGCACCCCCCCATAGTCATCCTTCATATATATAGGAATATAAACTGCCAACACATTTATGGCTTCTCTGATGCCCAGATTATTCATGGCACTTAACATCAAATAACTCGTCTGCTCATTTACAATAATAAAAAACTAGATTCAGATATAGTTAATAAAAAGTTTATATGACAAGTATTAACATTAAAAATGTTATCATTTTCTGTTAATTCAACAAATACTACTCTATTCACACGGTTAGACCAATCACTACCTACGTCAACATTTGTGTATATATAAAAAGCAGTCTTATTGATTTTCCTGATTAAACTTCATTAAAATATAAAATATTGATTGAGTTGAAAAACTTAAAATAAAAACAATTTCAATTCAATCTTAATATATATAACTCAATGATGACTGACTGACATAGAGATCTATCAACGAACAGCCCAACCCACTGGACGGATCGGGCCCATATTTGGCATGCATGTAGATGTTATGACGTAGGCATCCGCTAAGAAAGGATTCTGATTAATTCTACCCCCAATATAGGGGATGAAAGTATGCATACAACTTTGTCAATTTTAAACTGATCTGGCTGAGACTTTGCATGCATAAAGCTACTACGACTTAGGCATCACAGACATTGTAGACAAAGTCGCGAGCACCAGCTAGAATGATTATAAAACATTAACATGAGAAAAAGTAATAATTATTGACAAATTGATATTTCCAAATTATAATTTGTAATTTTTTTCTCCTGAATTAACTGCTCGTTTGAGGCGCCTGTCTCCAAATCAACGTTTATAATATTATTAAAATAACAACTGTTCTACATGTATAACATATAATGTACTAATAATAACATATAATATTCAAAGTAGAAAAATGAGTTCTCAGTCATCGGATAAGATATGATTTAAATGAAATTACCATTCCTTACCAAAGGCTTTATCGCGGTAGCAGTCCTGGGAGAACACATTAAGAGAGATTTATAGGATGCGATCTTACAGATACACGCGAGTGAGCTTTTTTTTATGATAATTGACATATGTACATTTATATTATTGGTGTATCAAATAACACACTGTTCACTAAATTAAATAACTTATATATTGTTTGGTTTAGTTAAAGTTAATATAGAAGAGTCTCAGAATTTATAACAGAAAGTAGTCATAATTTTATTATAGTCACAGTTGCATTAGTCTGATTGCGATTCAGACTTCAAGTGGGTTTTGGGAATTTAAAAGTTCATGTTTTAAATCCTCTCATAAGTGATGAGATTAAATGGTACAAAATTGTTTATAAAGAAAATAGACAACTAAACTTGAAAATTAATGTTACGTATTTAAAACTTTACGTATTAATTTCTAATGATTGAAAAAAATCATGTCAAGGAAATATACAGTATATATCAGATTTCTGTTATACAAATATATAATACACAATGATGAGTAAAAAAGAGAGCAATGTTAGAAGTTAAGAAAAAAATACATTTTTAAGGAACATTGTTTATTACCACAAATCAGAAAAATGCGCCAAGTTTTCAAAAATATCATAATGATTTTTTTTTATCAATTGCCACAGTAAGTTAAAAGTTCATCAACAGTGCAAGGTTTGTCGCAGCACTCCGCGACCACCTGCCTTTTACCCCTGCCCATACTGTGCGCTCTGTGCACCTCGACCCACGGCCAGGTGAGGTCTGTAGCCTGTGCAGTCGAGTACTGCGGCTGACTCCTCTTGATCAAGTTACCATTACAGAAGAAATCTAAAGCTGTAGCTAAACGCCTCCCGCAGTAAAACTGTCCTTCGTTTTGAGATGAAACTAGAACGAAACCACCCAAAACCGCCATCCAAATGAGAATCGATTTAATCTTCATTTTATGGTGTTATCTATTGGAAATATAAAAACTGTAATGTGCTATTGATAGAAAATTGGGAGGTTTTATAGGTAGACCTACTCATTAAAATTCAAGTTATTTTTGTGTAACATCGGAAAGACGTATGATTCGTAGGATGAGTGACGTCGTTAAAATTGGACGTAGGTTTCATACAAATTAAAGTAAAAATATGTAATGTTTTTTTTTCGTACTTGGATTTTATATTATGGTATTATTAGCTTTATTATCACTTTAATTTTTATTCGTTATATGTAAATAGATTCATTTCATTATGCTTAATGTTATATTTTGTCTTCTAAATATGTAATTTCTTTTAAATTCATTTTATTCTTACACCATTTTCACCTACACAACTTACTCTCATCAACGTGAAACTAATTCAGGTCACATTAGCCTAGAGTAGTGAATTGGACGTCATTGAATATTAATGAATTTTATCACCTATAAAAGCTATAATAATTATCACTTTCAGCACACTTTTCAAACGAACTTTGAACAACACACAAGATGAGAACACAAACAGTGTTAGTTTTCTTCATTGTCACCGTTATGGCGTCTACGGTTACTTCCCAAGGTGAAGTGTACTGTGGGAGACGACTAGCAACAGCTCTTGCTCTCCTCTGTGATTACAACTTGATCAAGAGGACACCACCGCAGTATACGTCTGCACAAGCTACAGAGCTTAGCTGGCCGTGGTTTGAAGCGCACAGAGCGCACAGCATGAGCAGGAGTAAGAGGCAGGTGGTCTCGGAATGCTGCGACAAACCTTGCACTATAGACGAACTTATGTCTTACTGCGGGAATTAACAATCATTTTGTTGGAAATTAGACTGAAACAAAACAACCCTTTTAACGTAATTACACAGTGCCAAATGTAAATACTTAATATAATTATAATTGTAGAAATTTTGAAATCAAGTAAATAAATAAATGTTTAAAAATGACGATGTTGTATGCTTTTTTATCATGTAACATTTTTTATAATTCGTTATTTCGTATTCCCTAAATAATACCATATATATTAATGAATTAAATATTATTAATGTATTTATGGCTTAATAATGATAAGTATTATTTTTATATACGATCATTATATTTATGTTTTTAGCCAGGAAATAATATTATTAACACACAAATATTCATAATAATTCGTTATGATAATTGCATTAAATTTGTTTGAGTAGATTATTTTTGTATATTTTTTTAGTCTGATTAGTTTCATTAAAGTCATTAAAGAACTACCATCATTATAATTTATTATAATAAAATAAAATTAATTAGAGGAAGTATAAAATAGCTACAGATTTGGTACATTATCACGAAATATTCATCACAAGACTTCAGTTTGCAAAATAATATATATTTCTCTTATTAGCAGACCACTATTGAGAATTACGCTTATAAAGTTTTCCTTTCAGATTTTCATAAAGATTTACAAAAAATATTTCTCATTTCTTAAACCTTAAAGAATTTACTGTCCATGCCTTATATTTGACTACCACGGCTTCCGTAAGTACTGACAACGTGTCTGTTAATAAGGTACAGAGTTGTTTTATGTTGCTCTCAAGAGTAAAACCAGTGTAATTTTCGCCGTCGGGAATAGAGCCTAGCTTTAGCTAACTGAATATAGCTCTTACACGACTGGAACAGTACCATGTTCTCACACAAATACGATGTAAAGTACCTAATACATCTGCATTTCGTTCGGCGGTGAGAGAGACGAAAGCCCAGCTCCCTGGCCTACTTCCGTTACTTCCTCCTACTCCTTCCCTTACTTCCTATTCCTATTCATCCTTTATTCCTATTAAAGCTGGCACCGCATTTGTGGCTTTTTGGTGAATGTTCTTGATGGTGATCATAAAATAGATTCTGGTATAGTGAATAAAAACTTATATGACAACAATGATTTATACATTAATGAACAAATGTTACTTTTTTACTTACATGTAGACTAGTTATTAGCTACATATAGCTATATATGTTGATATATATGTATGTATATATACAAACCAGCTTTATTGATTTTGCTTATTAGAATTGAATAAACATAACGTTAAAAAAATTAAGTGTACTGCTAGTGTAAGAAACTGTTTAAATTAATATTAATATAAAACATTGACACAACAAATAAAATAATAATTACTGCTTGATTTATATTTTTAAATTATTCTTCGTATTTTCTTACCCCCCCCCCCCCCCCCCCCCCCGAAAGACTGTTTCCGGACTAAC
Organism: Hypolimnas misippus; assembly: GCA_037950945.1. Classification (NCBI taxonomy): domain Eukaryota; kingdom Metazoa; phylum Arthropoda; class Insecta; order Lepidoptera; family Nymphalidae; genus Hypolimnas; species Hypolimnas misippus. The sequence goes on from JBBEEQ010000006.1 coordinate 11,754,064, forward strand.
GTTTACACGTTTTACATTACAATGTATTATATTTAAGTTAGAACAAAAAAATCTCAATCATCTTATAAGCTAGGATTTGAATAAAATTACCAGTCCTCACTACCAAAGACCTTAACGCGGTATCATCAGTCCCGGTACTACTAAGGGAGATTTATAGGATGCGATCATGCGGACACACGCTCCTTCTATGTCACTTGACATACTCGTGTGTATGAATTTTGTATCATTGCTACATAAAATAGCGTACTGTTTATTAAATATAGTAACCTATTTATTTTATGGTTTAATTAAGATTCATACAGAAACAGCCACAGAACAAAATAACGTACGGTTTTGACCACAGTTGCGATTTGCCGATCGCGATTGTTAATCCAAGAGGAGTTTGGGATTTTAAAAGTAAATTTTATAAACAAATCGTCTGGTAAATCGTGAGATAAAATTTAACGATTTTTTTAGAAACAAAATACAGGTCTAAACTTGAAAATTAATGTTATGTATTCAAATTTTTTTTCCAACAATTATACAAAAATTTATGTCAAGAAAGTGCATTATATTTCATATTTCTGTTCTACAAATACACTTAAATAAATATACAGCTTAAATACAATATAACAAAAACAATGGAGAGTAAATAAGATGGGATAAGCAGAAGTTAAGAAAAAAGGCATTTTTAAAAAACATCGTTTATTTATAGAAGTCAAGTATAGCACCAAGTTTTCAAAATTATCGTAATGAAACCTCTTATGAATTGCCACAGTAAGTTAAAAGTTCATCAACAGTACAAGGTTTGTCGCAGCACTCCGCGACCACCTGCCTTTTACTCCTGCCCATACTGTGCGCTCTGTGCACCTCGACCCACGGCCAGGTGAGATCTGTAGTCCATACAGGCGTGTACTGCGGTTGACTCCTCTTGATCAAGTTGCCATTACAGAAGAAATCTAAAGCTGTAGCTAAACGCCTGCCGCAGTAAAACTGTCCTTCGTTTTGAGCTGAAACTAGAACGAAACCACCCAAAACCGCCATCAAAATGAGAATCGATTGAAACTTCATTTTTGTTGTGTATTACTGAAAGTACTAAAATGTAATGTGTTATTGATAGAAATTTGGTAGGTTTTATAGGTAACGTATTCATTAAAATTCAAGTTATCTTACTGTAACAACGGAAATACGTATAATTCGTAGGATGATTGACGTCATTAAAATGTAACCCACCATTCTTACAAATTACCATAACAATACGCTATACATCATAGCCAGAAAATATAATAATAATAAAATTGACAATATGAGTTATTTTTTATTTTATACTTAAATTTTTGACTTGGTTTTGTTAGCTTTATTATAGCTGTAATTTTTATTTGTTACATTTAAATAGAGCAAATTCGTTTTATTATTTATTAAAAATTCTTACACAATATTCACCTACACATCCTACTCTCGTCGACGTCAGACAAATTTAGGTCACATTAGCCTAGAATGGTGTACTGGACATCATTGAATATTAATGAATTTTGTCCCTATAAAAGCTGCAGTAATTATCAATTTCAGCACACTTCTTCAACGATCCTTGAACAACACACAAGATGAGAACCCAAACAGTGTTAGTTTTCTTCATTGTCACCGTTATGGCAGCCACGGTTACTTCTCAGGGTGAAGTGTACTGTGGAAGACGACTAGCAACAGCTCTTGCTCTCCTCTGTGATTACAACTTGATCAAGAGGACACCACCGCAGTATACACAAGCTACAGACCTCAGCTGGCCGTGGCTTGGAGCGCACAGAGCGCACAGCATGGGCAGGAGTAAGAGGCAGGTGGTCTCGGAGTGCTGCGACAAACCTTGCACTATAGACGAACTTATGTCATACTGCGGAAATTAACATTCATTTTGTTCGAAATAAGGCTGTGAATATGAAATCATTTGAATAAATACATATATACAAAACTAAGACGACCTATTTTTACCTTTAACTCTCCTACCGTAAATTATTAAGCAACAAGATCTCTAGAATATAATAAATGGAAGAATTTATAAAGAGTCCGTAATGACTAGACTTGAGTTAACACTAAATCTTCATTATAAGGCTACAGTTTCGTAGCAATATTTATCACCTTATTAGATTATTACCCAGATTAAAACAAAGCTTACATTACAAGGATTTGTATAAATTCAAGGCTGGTCTTGAAAATTATATTTTTTTGACATACTTGAAAATATAATTACATTTTCATGAATCGAAAAGCTACATCACAATGCATAAAAGCGTTTGGTTATATTTTGTTATTCATGTTATTATTAAAGACAAAATACACACACTAATATAATGAATAATCTCTAACATCTGATATGTATTATATTATATGGATGCTGATTAGCAATAATGTGTCAACCCAAAAAAGTCATATTTGAAGATATTGATATATTTTGATACTGCATCACCTATTTAACAGTATTAAAAAAAATAAGGTTATATAAACTAAAAAAGTACGTAAAATAGTTTCCTAATTAATTGTTTCGAATTTCAAGTGCGTTCCATATTTTGCAATTTATACAATAAACTCAAATATTTGAAAAACTTCTTATTAGAAATTATATGAAATATATCAATCTGCTTTTAATTAATTAAACCTTTTATCAAATAATAAAATAAAAGGTGGATATATACTTCTTCAAACATATTTGTTAAGAATAGGTTTGACATCTTTAGACATTTTCTTAAAATGAAGTCCGTGTGTCTTGACACAGTATTGCTTATCAGCGTCCATATAGTGTTATAAGATAATTGTATTTTCCGCTCATCTGAAGGAGCTTCCCGCGTGCGAAGCTCTCCTCCTGGCTACATATGTATATGAATGAATATGACAAGTTAACAAAAAGCTATATATATTTATGTATAAAATACAATGGACTCAATGCATTTGAAGCTTTAACACTCAATAATCTGTTAAAAATAAATATGAAATTAATTTTTAATTTACTTTCGAAGCTTTTAACGCAATATTATCAGACATGGAAATATACATTACGGATTTTTTACACAATGCATTCATGCAATTATATACATGCACTCTACTCGACGTAACTAACACATATTTCATTTTTTCCATGTTTAACCGACTTCTAAAAAAGGAGTAGGTTCTCACTTCGTCGGGTTTTTTTTTATGTATTCATATGTTTTTTTACCGATTACTTTGTCGATAATGGACGGATTTTCAATTTTTTTTTCGTATTGAAAGTGTATACTTCCAAGGTCCCATTGTCATCAGGTTAGGATCTGATGATGAGATCCTGGAGAAATCGAGGGAACTCTTCAAATATAATAGGTGTAACTATACCGATTTCATTATTTCTTATAGTAACTCTTGCATTTTCTCTCTAAAAGCCATATTTGGTGAAGTGGAAATGAGGATGAAGACCAGAGATGGCCACCGAAACTACTCAATAACAAGTGTTCCACGGGTTGCGATTCGATTATTTCAATTTAATTGCTAAGGAATTGATGATCATCACAACGTATACGGTATAGTGGAGCTGATAGTGCAACACCAGGAGAGCTCCTAAATAATTGACAGACCCGCACCAGAAAAGCAATATTTTGATAATGGCGATAAGCATTTGAGTAACTATAGCGAAAATCATGAGGAACATCATAATTCAGAGTTCATCTTAAGTTGTATTTTGCTTGCAATGATAAGATTACATATTCTCTTGATAATACATTCGAAGGTTTTATGGGTAGATCGATTAATTAAAATTTATGTAATCTTAGTGTTGTAAAGAAAAGACGTAGTTTTTGAGACGTAGTCATTGGTATAATATAGAGTTTGAACTATAATCAAACAAAATTTAATGATTTTGTATGTGTGTAACGGAATCCGTTTTACTAGAACGAAAAAAAAATGTTATTTTTATTTATTTATTTGTTATAAATTATAAACTTTACAAACACATATTCTTTAAAACTTAAGCTACTTATTACGAGTAAAAAATAAATCTCTGTAAAGGATGGACTAGGTAGGCTCAGAAATAGGGTCTGCAGACATATGTATAAAATACAATACTAAATGAATGTTAAAAATTTGAACTCTAAATCATCTTAACAATGAGTTTGAATGAAATAACCATTTCTTACTCCCGAAGATCTCAACGCGGGATAACACGTTTAAAGAAAGATTTATAGGATGCGATCTTGCGGTTACACGCGCGCTCGACGCCTTTTATGTTACTTGACATATTTTGGAAGATGAATAAAATGTTTTAAATAAAAATAAAACGAATTTATAGACACAAAAAATATTTTCTCCGACATTTTGAAGTCGGTGCCAAGTAAAATGTTTTACCAGTTCGTGTTATAAAAAGTCCCCGACGAATTCAGAACCTGTTCCTTTTTATGGAAGTCGGTTAAAAAGTAAAGTTATATAAAATAATGTAGTACGTTACGTTTGATATCTTTATTTATAAGATTACTAAGCTATTCAGTCACAAGAAGCAAACAAAATAATTAAGAAAGATTAACTTGTGATTTTTCATAATTTTCACAAAACGATCTCTGACTATAACCGTCTTCCAGACAATCGTTTACTTTCGGGATACTTTGTATTTTATATGTTAAGAAAAAAAATTTTTTTTTAGAAATATTGTTTATTTTACAAAACATATTCATAAATCATAAGACAGAATCAAAATTATAAGACAAAATTTCATCAGTTCCCACAGTAAGTTAAAAGTTCGTCAACAGTGCAAGGTTTATCGCAGCACTCCGCGACCACCTGCCTCTTACTCCTGGCCATACTGTGCGCTCTGTGCGCCGCGACCCACGGCGACCTGACGTCTGTAACCGGTGCAGACGTATACTGCGACTGACTCCTCTTAACCAAGTTACCATTGCAGACGAAATCTAAAGCTCTAGCTAAACGCCTTCCGCAGTAAAAGTCGCCTTCGTATTGAGAAGAAACTATGACTAAAACGCAGAAAAGCGCCATCAAAATAAGAACGAATTGAGTCTTCATGTTTTACTTGTGTTTTGTTCGAAATGCTACAATATAATGTACTGTAACTAGAAAATTTAAAGGTTTTATAGGAAGATCCACTAATTGAAATGCAAGTAATTTTAGTAATAATGGAAATATAAATTATTCGTAGGATGATTGACGTCATTGAAATAATGCACTTAGTACGCACTACGAGTGTAACCAAAATGTAATTTATTAACAACTCTGGCGAAACTAATGTGATGTAAGTCAGATAATAAAATTATTTTATTATACTAATTAAAAAAAAAAAACTAATTAAGTAAATTAATAATTACCGTAATTTTGTTTATTAAACCTTATTCCAGTTATTTTGATTTTAAAACCAAACCACCAAACCGATTTTGATGGAAAATTCTATTGGACCAATCGGAGAGTATATCTAACGAATTGAGAATCTCCTCCTTTCTGGAAGCCGTTTACCAAAACCATGAGCAATCCCATACTATAATAAAAAATAAAATTTTGTAAAGTTCGACTCACAGACAGAACGCACATCAGTTTTGATTATTTTTTGTTGTAGCGGCAATAGAAATACACATTCAGTGAAAATTTTGATCCTTTAGTTATTTCAGTTTACGAGATATAATATCTATATATGTATGTAGACAGACGAAAAGGCAACAGACGCTTCGTAATAAGTTTCCGTTGACAATTTTTACGTAAGGAAACATTAAAAACCTAAGTTATGTTTGTTTGTATGTTTTAAATTCGATAGAATTTTAAGATATTGCTTCTTTTATGAGGTATGGACAATTATAAAACATAGTCATTTGTAATGTATCAATTATAACCAAATATCTGAAATATTTAAAAATTCCATAAATATCTATACTTAATTAATAGTAAAAATCAAACAAGATAAACTTAGTAGTATGAAGTAAATTTACTATTTTCTGAAATAATAAAATTTTATTCGACGTAAAAGCTTGTCATGATTTAATTAAAATTTTCCTATAATTTTTGCATATATAACCTACTCCACTGGACGTAATACAAATTCAGGTAACATTAGCCTAGCGTGGACAAGACATAATTGAATATTTATGAATTTTATCACCTATAAAAGCTGAAGCAACGATCATTTCAGCACACTCCTTTGCTTGACATCGAACAGCACCCAAGATGAGAATACAAACAGTATTAGTTATCTTGATTGTCACCGTCACAGTAACCATGGTTACTTCTCAAGGTGAAGTATACTGTGGGAGACGACTAGCAACAGCCCTCGCTCTCATATGTGATTACAACTTGATCAAGAGATCTCAGCCGCAGTATACGTCTGCACAAAGCGCGGAACTCAGCTGGCCATGGATTGAAGCGCACAGAGCGCACAGCATGGGCAGGCGTAAGAGACAGGTGGTCGCGGAGTGCTGCGACAAACCTTGCACTATAGACGAACTACTGACTTACTGCGGAATGTAACTTTTAACGATTATTTATTTAACGGATATAAACGCTTAAACTTAATTATTTGAAATAACGAGTATAACCAATAATATAATTTATTCGATTCGAAAGTTGAATGAATATATGAAACATTCAAAACTAAAAAAATTGTGAATAAAATGAAATTATAAAATGATTAATATACAATTTGAAACGCATATGCATATGCATAATAAATTAGAGGATAAAGACTGGTGTATAAGAAAGTATTTATTTGTATATTAATAAAATAAAATAGTTAAACTTATATACATATATTTTTGTGTATTTATTTAATGTATCTACTTTACCTCATTCAATACACGTTGATTACCATTTCACATTTTCATTGTTATTACATTTTTAGCATTATTCTTATTTTTTTTCTTATTTAAACATAATTTAGAACCTAAATGTTATTATATACAACCTCTAACATAACTGTAACAAATTAGTCAAAATGTTAACAATCATTTCTGTGGAAAAAAAATCATAAATAATAGACTGGTAAAGCTCAAGTGAAACAGTTAAGTATTGAAAATTATTGGTATCAAGCTTACAACATCTAGACAGTCATTTTTAGTACTAAAACACTCCTTTGACAGCCAAAATATAGAAAGTTTTAATAGCGATAGTGAGGACAAACATTGACTCGTAGGTATAGTAATACTAAGGATTCACTGGTATATCATAAATAACAAATAGTTAACACGTAAAAAATCAAACACAGAAAGACATATTGAATACATTTTTCATGAATAACATTAGAAAATCTATAGATGAAATATTTTTTGCTCCACTTAATGGCCAGGCCAAAATATTCTTTCGAGTGTCACTGACTTTTGTCATCGACAAGGGCCCAATAGCGATTTGCCAATAAAACATCGAAGATAATTCTATGCTTTGAATTTTTTTTGAGACTTATAAAAGATTTACCGAAATTGTATTTAAAGGGTAAAGAAAACATAATTTCATTAGGTGATAAACTCTGTGTATAATTCGCGCGCAACCTGTGTCTAATTTAAAAAAAAAAAAACATTTAGGAAAATGTAGACAATTGATTAAATTGATTATACGATAATATTAATAGTAAAGAATTATAAAAATATCTTGGTAAAAATTTTTCTAATACTTAATGCAATTAAAATAAAACTAAAACAATAACTATGATCATTAAGGTTGACACATATTATAAAGATTTCCACTCCATCTTATGTTCAAAAGATATTAATAAAAAAAATTGCAATTGAAATCTAATCACAGGCAGAAAAATCCGCGTTATTTTAATAAAACAACTTATACATTTGCACATTTATTAAATAATACAATATTCAAAAAAATCACACACACCACGAACAAATCACAAAAACTCAATTACTACAATAGCTCAGCAGCTCTTCTATCGTGCAAGGTTTATCACAACATTCGGAGACGACTTGTCGCTTGCTCCTCTTCAATCTGTGAGCCTGGTACTGCGCTCTCAACCACTCCGAATATGTTGTATCCAAAACATCATAATGCGACCTCTTTATCAAACGATTATCACATATATACGCCAAAACTGTAGCCAATCTCCTCCCACAGTAGATCTGAGCGTCACTTTGTGTATTTACAACAACAATGAAACCCAAAAGTGTCACAAAAATTGCTAAAACACTCTTCATTTTGAGTATCTAGTGCGCCGTAAGAACCAATATGTTATGTGTCATGGGAAGAAATTTTCCAGCTTTTATACGCGGAATAACACGTTAACATGCAATTTAGTTCAGTATAGTGAACTATGTATAGAAAGAAAATTCCTCGTAAGACGCATGATGTCATGAACTTTAAAACGAAAACCTCACGTGTAAACTTTAATTGACTCGCTTGCAATAATGTTAGGGCAATTTATGGTAAGAGCGCGTTCAATTAACGATTAAGCTGTTATAAACTTGTATGATATGTTTTTAAACAAAAGGTCGGATCCAGGCCAGCGATTGCCCCTATTGTCCTCCCTCCCCCTTTTTTATCCCAGAATCTAGAAAGTGCTTGAAATTTCTTTTCATCGTTTAATGAAACTATACCGTTATTTCTTTTCATTTTCTAAATAAAAGCTATAAAAAAAAGTATTTACTATATATACTGTTTACTGTATATTCTGTTTTTCCTAAAACAAAATAACAGGTACAACTCACCCCTCTCGCCCAATAATTAATGCACGACAAAAAATTAATAAAAAAATCTATTATTATCTCATTACGTCTCATAAAATAAAAAAATACGAAGTCAAGGAAACTGCCGATAGAAGTAAAACTATGAAATATTAAATATTAACCCTTATACTTGATTTCTTATATTTCATCAAAATAAAAACGATTTATATAAACAGGCATGGAAAAATATTAAAAAAAAAACAGTAAGTTGTTATAGGTAATGAAATTGACAGACGCGTTGGCGCAATGGTCACTGCAACTGACTAAAGCGCTAACGGTCGCGGGTTCGATTCCCGCTCACGGCAGACGTGTGTATTGGCCATACAGATTTTTGTCGTGGTCTGGGTGTTTGTGTTAGTGTTGTGAATGTTTCCGGACCCCAACACAAGGTCGTGCGGTCTTAATGGGGCCCGTTGAGTGTGATGCGTTATTTATTATTTATTTATTTATAATGAAAATAAAAATATTCAGCCCAATTAAACGTTTAGTAAATTTTTTAGTTACAATAGGCTTTGAAATAAACCTTTTATTTTTGATTCATTATACATTTAAGGGTTAAAATCCTTATCCACCACTTTCACGACCTCTGTAACATAAGCACGAATGTGGAGCAAAACCATAAGATTTTTCCCTACCAAAAATCACGCAATGCTTCTATAGAAGTTTTCAGTTCATTAACTACGTGAAACTCTCTAAAGTATTTTGGCGCTTTACCAAAACTAGCAACAAGCTAGAATGTTCATCAATAGCTTATTTAAGTCTTTTGAACAAATTGTAAATTTAATTCATAAATTATGCATAGAGCTCGCAAAAACGAGCTTATTTGTATCAACGTGGAAATTGAATCTCAAACTCTCTTAACAATGTTAATCTTTTTAAAATGTTCTATCTATACTAATATTATAAAGAGGTAAAATATGTTTTTATGTAAGGAAACCACTGATCCTATTTGAAAAATTCTTTTTGCGTTCAACAGCCCTTTTGTAAAGGGAGGTTATTGGCTATATTACTGAAGCAGTATCCATAAACGCGAAACCTCTAGAGGCAGATAGTTGTAAAATAAAACTAAAACCCGACTACGGAAAAGTCTGAATAGTACAAAAAGCTTTTTACTATCTATAAACACAAAGATCAACATATTGTTTGTTTGTCTTCTCAGTTTTCCGTTCCCTTACCACGTTAGTTTATCCTGACCCATATTTCATATGATATTACATGGACTTTGAACTACGTAAACCTTTTAAGGTTGTAATGGTGATTGGTTTGGGATAACAAAAATGTTTAAGGAAAATTCTTTAAGTTTTAGTTTAGTATTTTCTTAGATTTTCGTGATTATTACACATTAAAATAAAACTATTTTATCTGACTTTAATCGCGATCGTCTAGGTATGAACTTGATTACAGTAAAGTATTCAAAACGTCGGGATTTTAAAATAATTATTAAACGAATTTTTAATCAAATCAGTTTCATTTTAATGCTGAAGTTTAGTGTTCGTACAAAAAAAAAGCAATTGATAATATGAAGAGTAAATTAATCTTATTTTAACACTTTTGTCTTAATATTTCTATATTTTAATTATAGATATTATTATATTTTAATTATAATTATGTATATACACGTAAAATTTTTAAAATTTTTAACTTATTTCAAAAATAAACTTGTAAATAAAGGTCAATTGACCTGCTTTTTAACGATTTTAAAAACATCATTTGATTTGAAGACTAAGAACATAAATTGCAAACTATATTGTATACCATACAAGACAAACTTTTCAATTTTATTTATTTAAAATAACCAAGCCTTAAAAACCATTTCAAAAGCAAATTCCTTTATTTGGTCAACATATTGATTCCAGTTATTTTGATTTAAGAATCAAACAATGAATCTGATTTCGATAAAAATTTTATGGAACCTGAAAGTATATCCTTTCAAATAAAAATATACAAAATCGTTTAACAAACGACAAAGTTCTGAAGTAACAAACATTACAAAAAAATATTCATACTCCTCATAACTCTTCAAATTGAGAATGACCTGTTTTTTTAAGTCAATTGAAAACAACAATCGTATCTGTGTTGTCTACAGTCTCTACAGCTAACATCAAAATCTACACATCAAACAATTTCCGCTTATTGTTAAGCTCTACGAAGCGGTACAAAAAATTACTGAAACATTCGAATTACTTGGAACAGCGTTTATAGTTTACGATCAACATGTACGAGTATACAGGCTGAGTTACAGAAACGAAAACGATTGCCAAAATCCATATCCATACTAATAAGTTAAATCTGTCTGTTTGTAATTTCAAATCTCTTTTTCATTAAATGCGTATGAAAGTAGATATGTACTGTATTCACATAAAACAATCAATTTTTAAAATTTTTGTCTGTTTGTCTGTCTAGATAGATAGACGAATAGACGTCCGTCTGTTTGTTCCGGTTAATCTTTGAAACGGCGAGACCGATTTTGACAAGACTGTCACTAGCAAATAGCTAATGTAATAAGAAGTAACTTAGGCTACTTTATTTTTAGAAATTTTATTTATTTTTATTTCTCACAGACGAAGTTGCGGGCAACTGGTAGTAGATAAATTACGACCGACATGTTGACTTTATAAAAAAAAAAAACACAATTTGAAACTATATAGTTTAAGGCTCTTCTACACCGTGAGTGTACATCTGGACAGTAAAAAGTTCACATTCTATTACACCAGGGAGAAGAGCTGAAGTTACGGGCGCAATGTAATGCGCAACCTGCGATACACTGTGTAACATTTACACGCACGAAACAGTGACCGCTTCAGCCAAGATTATAAAAACAGTTGATTCGCATGTGAATATTCAAAATGAACATTACAGGCGAATGCTTGTCAGTGAGATGTATTAATTTATTGTAACGATATGCTTAAATTCCCGGTAAGAAAGCTTAAGACGAAACGAATAAACCTCAATGATTAAAATCCATCCGCTTTGAAGGTATAAAGAATCCCATTTACAAACCCTGATGATCGTGAAAAACGCAATCCTACTTGCCTTTTGCCATCGCGCCATGGGTAAATATATTCCAAAAGAAAATATAAACATTTCATCGTATTTCCTATATTTCCCCCATTATTTTTCCGAGTATAAAACAATTTTGTCGGGAACAACCTTTCTGTTGCCGGCATTTTTACTTTCTTGCACGTGTTCGTAATAAAAGTGGGTGACAAATAATTTCACGTCCTTGACATTTCCACTCTAAACTGTAGACCTTCACGCCAAAACGTTAACGTTTATTCAAAAGTATCGTGTTATTGTAACATTACAGAATAAATTATTAAGTCACTAACAAGTAGTACAGAGTAACAGTTGAAATTTTTGGAATGTACTAAATTAAAAGCTTTAAAATTTTCAATTATAGACTGAATCATTCATTACGCATAATTCCAATCTAAAATTTGTAATCATATTAATACGAAACTTATTAGTCTTAATATATCTCAACTGGTACCAAAGTTAATATTAATATCTGCGGGAACGGAAAGCGAATGGCTTATTATAGAACAGCAGTCTCAAAATTTCACTTTACTTCTAATGCTCTTAAGGAGAAGCATAATCACTGCTGTAAAATCTTACCAATAATTTCGTGGAATAACTTCCTAACCATGACAGTTGCATCATTATGTATATCGGCCATCAAACACGAGATTAATGTAAATACCTATGCATTTACAAGCTTATGCCTAAATTGAGTGATCAATCAATTAGGTCAAACCAATACACGTACATAATTCTAAAAGATAAGAGAAAATTTAACCCATTACAGTAGCTCTACTCAACGAGGGTTTTCAATTAAACAATGACCTTGTTCGGATCATAACTTGGAAAATCCCGGTAAAGCCGAATTAATAATTCATTCATTTGAAAGCAATGTTCAAACTCCATCAAAGATGTTACACGCTAACCCGTATCTTGCAAATTGCGTTTGCTTATTCAAATTAACATGTATGAGTTCGGATCCTATTAATCCAAATGATCACACATTTGAATATTAATAAGCATCGCTACGTATAAAAGCTACGGTTATAAACAATTTCAGCACACTTTCCAAAGAGATTCCAAATAACAAACAAGATGAAAACACAAATGGTACTCCTTCTCTTCGCCACCTCATGCTTGGCTGTGGTCACTTCACAAGACGGCGAGGTGTACTGTGGGCGGCGACTGGCCACAGCTCTGGCTATGCTCTGCGATTACAACTTGATCAAGAGGTCTGAGATCCACCACAGCGTAGCGCAGGAGGACTTCAGCTGGCCGTGGATGGAAGCGCACAGAGCGCGCAGTATGGGCAGGAGTAAGAGGCAGGTGGTCACGGAGTGCTGCGACAAACCTTGCACCATCAACGAACTGCTATCGTACTGTGGCATGTAGATACACTGACTTCGACATATATGTAGCAATTGCAGTATGTAATTGTTTCTTTGTTAATAATTTAAATAATACGAATAGTTGATTAAATGAATGAAATATTTTATAATAGTTCAATAAAATCTACATCATCATTGAATTTTAAACAATTTTGTTTGTTATTACCCTGATAGTTGATTTTCTTATTATTGTTTGTGAATTTAATTAAATATTTCAATAGACTACATGTAAAATCAAAGTAAAAATACATTCAACATTTTATTCGCATAATAAAACAAGAACTAAATTAAAAATTAAGTTGTATTAAAGACCTTGAAAATACAACAGTCTCAGAACTAAACGGATAACTATATTCTTAATTCCTTTTATAAATGTTTGAAATGAAAAATAAAAGATCGGTTTTGTCCAATGATATTTTATAGCGACTATGTCACATTCATACTATTTGACGTTATAAATTTGTACCCCTTTCCAACTTTCGGCCTTTTCTCTCATCGCCCGAAACTCAGCTATATTGGCTAGGTCACACCGATCTCCTGTGCTCGTGAGGTACATCATTTAAAGTTTTTTGGGAAGAATTATAATTTTTGGTGTCTGATCGTGGATTTTAGCTTATAAATTTATACTTGCGACTTCGTTTGCTTTAATTCCCTACTTCACTTCCTTGACGTTTTATTTGTGACAAAAATTATGCCTTTGTCCTTCTCCAAGCTCCAATCAATTTATTATATCAAAATTCATCAAAATCGGCTTAACAATTTAGTGGTGAAAAGTAACAAAGACAGACAGTTAATATTAATATTAGGGTTGTTGCATAATTTCTGTCGTTTTCCACGCATTTCGATTTACGATTACACGAATTTTCGATGAGTGATAATTTTTATTAGATTACCTTTAGAACTGAAATTCTGTTTTGGCGGTATAGTATCTTCTATTATCTTTTTAGAACCATGAGTTTTCTTTTGTGTTTTGACAATTTTTAAAAATTTATTGCTTAAATATGACCGTTGATAAAGCTCATTTACGACACTGAGTACTTTATGAATTTTAAAATGCAGAAATGCAACCGTGGCTCTGAACATTTTCTGTAGGACCTTAGAGGAATGTAAACGTTATAACTGTACAAAGATGATTTACAAAATTTTAATCTGCTAATTTTTACCTTAACGTTGAACCCCGTTCTTGCAGTAGAGGGTCTGCTTTAAGGATAATACTGTAAATGCTATCATAACTGAAGACCCGTTTATAGCCAGCAGATAAATAGAATGAAGGATGGGCTATGATCCTACAACAAAATGACGTCATATTAAGAAATTAGGCTATGTTGAAAATTTTGAACGTCGGGGGCCGCACGAATTGAGCAAAAAGAATCCAATCAAAAACAAGTCATTGAAGTACTTAAACGAAATCGGTTCCTTTAAAAAAACTCTTATTATATTTTGTGCGCTCCCACCGTTCATCCAAATACAACGAAATTTTGTCAACTTATTGTTTGTACTTGCGCAAAGGCTACAGTCTTACTAAGTAGTAATTAAGTTACAGTAGAGGTCGCGCGTGTGGTTCCAGTAAATATATTCTACATCAACGAAAGCGATGCCGCGCGGAAAATGTTTCTAATATTTGAAAATCAAAGAAGTAATTTCAAGACTTTGATGGAAAACGAACACATATTTTTAAAATTCCAATACATATATAGCTTAATAGCGCAATACAATCTTTTTGTATAAGTATATCATATCATAGTAGTCAACTTACATAAATAAAAATCATTTTGTCAAACGTAAATGTATGCACATTTTGTTAAATATTTTTTTGTTTTGTTATTGTCAGAACGAGGTTTTACTGTATTCAATTTTGTATGTTTTGTGGAATAACAAAAGGTAGTATTTTTTATTTTTTAAATCATAGGTTTAAATTTTAAAATTAAAATCTATCTATACTTATAATAAATCTGTAGAGAGGTAAATTCTGTACATGAAATATATTTTCAAAATAATCAGGGGGTGATTAGTGATCGATACTGATGCCAAAAATGCAATCAGTAAAATTTTTGTCTGTCTGTCTGTCTGTCTGTATGTATGTTCCTTATAGAAACAAAAACTACTCGACGGATTTTAACGAAACTTAGTACAATTATTCTTCATACTCCTGGACAGGTTATAGAATACTTTTCATCACGTTACAATCAATAGGAGCAGAGTAATAAAGGGAAAACGGGAGACCTTACTCCAATTTTTAAGCTTCCGTCGCGTATGCAGCCTTAATGGTTAAAGTTACATAGAAATCATGTATGACGGAAATATTCTACATAAAATTTCCTAAAAACTATCCCGCAACAGCATATGTCTTCTTTTATGGTTAACTCACAATAACACGTGTAACTCCTGATAGGTTAGCAGTTCGGAGAATTCTGATTATATTTGTTTACTCTTACGTTTATAATACTCTCACTCATCCCTAATTTAAAAAAGTTAACATTATTACCTATTTAATAAAAAAAAAAATCATAGAAATCAAGTATTGTGGAATGACATATTATATTTCCCTATTAAATTACGATAGTTAAACTGTCTATCACATCAAAACCACTGAACCCTGAGGAAGGAAATACGCTACTTTTTTTCGAAAAACGACAAAAACGCGGACGAAGTCGCAGGCAAAAGCTAGTGCAAAAATAAAGTTTTTTATTACTTATTCAACCAATGTTATTTTTTAATTTTATTATTACAGTTTTGTCATTTTAATAATTACATTGCATAGAAAAAAAATCATTTTTATACATAACTTTGAGAGAAGAGAATTTTATTTATTATAACAAACAAAAGAAGTAAACATATTCAATTGCCGCAATACGACACATTCAACAGTTCGTCTATAGTGCAAGGTTTGTCGCAGCACTCCGCGACCACCCGTCTCTTACGCCTGCCCATGCTGTGCGCTCTGTGCGCTTCAATCCACGGCCAGCTGTGGTCTTCGCTCTGTGCAGACGTGTACTGCGACTGACTTCTCTTGTTCAAGTTATTTTGTCAGAAAAGAGCGAGAGCTGTTGCTAGACGTCGTCCACAGTACACTTCACCATAACCTTGAGAAGTAACCATGGCTGTCAAAACTGTGACAAAGGAGGCAACTAGCACTGTTTGCGTCCTCATCCCGAGTACTGTTCAGTGTTCATTAGAGATTTGTACTTCTAGATATAATTACAGGTGCTTCTATAGGTGATTAGATTCATGAATATTAGAGTATTTCACTTGACAAAATTGATAGACCATTGTATGACGTCACGGAGGTGATAATTGAGGAATTATGAAAACATCATACGCAGCTATCCGTAATTACTATGCGAAAACAAGAGGCTCTATTAAAATTGTAATTAAATTGCTATAAACTTTAAAACAGCAAACGTTTGTAATTGAGACTTTAATAATACAAGTGGCTGCCCAGTGGTCGAAACTCGACCATAATTAATTTTAATTATAATTTTAAATATTATTAAGGTTCTATTGTAAAATATATTATATATATTTATTGACAGACACGTTGGCGCAATGGTCACTGCAACTGACTAAAGCGCTAACACTTAACTGACTAAATCGCGGGTTCGATCCCCGCTCACGGCAAACGTGTGTATTGGCCATACAGATGTTTGTCGTGGTCTGGGTGTTTGTGTTAGTGTTGTGAGTGTTTCCGGACCCCGACACAAGGTCATTAGATCTTAATGGGGGCCGTTGAGTGTCATGCGTTTTTTAATATTATTTATTTATATATTCTATACTTGACCAGTCTGTGGTCAAGTCATAGATTATAACAATAAACAAAAGAGCGTGTGAGTGTCAATTACATGGAGGAGTGTAATGTTTTTTTTTATTGATTTAATGTATTTTTTTATTTAAACGTAATTATTAAATGTTAGCATTCGTTCATTTTTTACAAAAGGGGTAGATACTTTTTGCTTCAAGTATTAATATATAGAGTGTCGAGTGGGGTGGGATGCCTCAAACTATAAAATTAGATTAAAGTTTTTTTTGTAAATATTATTTGAAATGCCTTACATTATTGTGTATCTACTTCTACTTTCTGAGTTTTGGAATAACAAATATTAGGTAGTAAAAATTAATGTATACTAATATTATAAAGAGGAAAGATTTGTTTGTTTGTAATGAATAGGCTCCGAAACTATTGGACCGATTTCAAAAATTCTTTCACCTTTGGAAAGCTACATTATCCCCGAGTAACATAGGCTATATTATATTTTTTTAAAAATTAGGGATCCTTACTAAAACTCTAATAATGTAACCCAATCGTCACTGGGGTACGGACGGGCGTGCGTGCGTGCCTGCGTGTGTGTGAATGTATGTACCCGTGCGAAGCCGGGGCGGGGCGCTAGTATTTTTATATAAATTATGATAACATATACCTATGTACTCGTACTTTTATTGGTGAATTTTTCTAATAAAATGTTCACCTACACATTATGCATATTATTATTTCAATTAACAAGTTTGACCTACAAGTACTTTGGATCTGTATTATCCCAATGATCCCACACTTGAATATTAATGAGGATAGCCACCTATAAAAGCTAGTGTATTTATCATTTTCAGCACACTTTTCCAGCGCTCTTCAAATAACAAACAAGATGAAAACACAAATGGTATTCCTTTTCTTCGCCGCCTCATGCTTCGCTGTGGTCACTTCCCAAGACTACGGCGAGGTGTACTGTGGGCGGCGACTGGCCACAGCTCTGGCTATGCTCTGCGATTACAACTTGATCAAGAGGTCTGAGACCCACCACAGCGTAGCGCAGGAGGACTTCAGCTGGCCGTGGATAGAAGCGCACAGAGCACGCAGTATGGGCAGGAGTAAGAGGCAGGTTGTCACGGAGTGCTGCGACAAACCTTGCACCATCAACGAACTATTGTCGTATTGCGGCAATTAGATAAACCGAGTATGACATATTTGAGGCTTTTGCGTATGAATAGTGTAAGGAGGTGATACGAATAATTGTTTCTTTGTTAATAATTTAAATGCTAGTTAAATAAATGTTTCATTTTGTTATATAATGGAATAAAATCTACAATATCAATTAATTTTACACATTTTTCTTCATCACTACCCAGCCTGATATTTGACTGTTTTAGTTTGTAATTAAGTAACTAAATATTTCAATAATATTCCGGAATAATATTTAGGTAAATACAAAATCCAAAGCCAAATCAACTATGCCATAAATAAAATACTAACGCTAAATAAAGATTCGAAGATGATTAAATTTTAACGAATTCCCTAAAAAATATAACTGTCTTAGAAAGAAAACTTAGTGGATAATCTGTTGGAACTTTGTAACTTATTTTAATTATTTTCAAATTACTGCTATTTTTATTTCTTTTTTTAGATAACTGTTAAAATTTAAAAAAATCTGTTCTGTCCAACTTTTTATAATCTTGATCGAATCTACTTATTTTCCTCAATCCTCAGTCTGTATTTTAACTTATAACTATGTAACTAACGAGGATTATTTATGTAAACTAATCTTGGCAGTCGAATTAACTCCAAACTCTAATTATCGTATAGATTGGAAACTATGCGAATATTTGTAGCACCGATGTCACACGATAGCTTGGTTCTATCGAGCATATCTGACAATGGAACTAGGATAGTAGATGTCATCAAAGGCTTATAGTAAACCTCTCAAGTTTTGGTTCATTACAACGATTTCTATACATTAAACATGACGACGAGGGTGTGATGATGCTCCCTGCAGATAAAACAGTGGAACTCTTCAAAAGCTCTGAGTTTGGGTTTATTTGATTTGTTTTTATGGTTTCAATACATTATACTTCATACTAAGAGATTGATAACTGATCCTAAAGGCGGATAGCGAAATTTTATACGTGTTAATATATGCGTTTTACTGTAGATAAAAGCCGAGAATTCCAAAGATTTGTAATGTGATGGCGTAAAAAACTTCATTACTACCGTGCGAGGCCGGGGCGAGTCGCTAATAGTAAAAAAATGCAAAAAAAATTCAATCGGATCTGTAGTTCTTATTGTTAGATTGTTCAAACAATTACTACTGCGAATTTATATGTATTTGGGTAGATATCCATTGACAGTAAAATGCAACACAAGAATTGGACCAAACCCTACACGGTGGGCTCCATACAGACACAAACCTAATATATCAAACAAGATAAATTCATTTAATGAATTAAAAACTCGACCGCGTAACAAGACCATTTGCAGTCAACAGTACTGTATCAATATAAGTTTTATCTAAGAGCCTATAAGTGAAAATCGTTACCCTCCAACTTTAAATCGTTATAGATCCTAAGCAGTAATTCTAATTGCAAAAAGGATATGAGAAACCTTAAAATGATTTTTAAATATCTATTCAACGATATTGCACTTGGCGAAGTTCGTAGATTTTTCTTTTTTAAATTATAGCGTCCAAAATCGGCCATTTTGATATATTTTTACAAATTTTTAAGCTTTCTATGACACTCACGAGTATTGTCTAAATAGTGCCACAAAGATACATATGTACATATACGCATTATCTGATAAACATACAACCCTATCTTGCGTCGCGCAGTCAGGTAATTAATGTTTTTAACCAACTTCGAAAAACGAATCATCCTGTATAATATAATGTAAGTTTTAAACAGCACATCTATGTACAGTTGCGACGGACAGCTAGTCTATATATAACAATAATTTATCGAACATAATAATGTATGCAATTTCTTAAAGTTTTTTTTTTGTTTAAAATTATCAAAATGAGCTATTACTGTATTTCAATATACGAGTAGTATTTCTGATGACAATACAGTAAGTGGAACGATGTATTTTGCAAATAGAATAGGTTTTAAATTTAAAATAAAAATAAAAATATAAAGTTTATTATTATTTATTTAACCAATAATATATACAATTGTTATAATTACAGAATTAGTAATTTTTAAAATTAACGAATTATAATTTACACAGTTATATTAAATAATTTCATTTTATTTGTACACATCACATAAGAAAGAAAGAAAGAAAGAAATAAAAAACATTTATTGACGTACACACAGATATAAATAAAGTAAGTAAACATAAAAACATTATGCGAATATTTCATAATTATATTTATAAAACTGCCCCGAAAGAGTCAAAATATTCAATTGCCGCAATACGTCAACAGCTCGTCTATAGTGCAAGGTTTGTCGCAGCACTCCGCGACCACCTGTCTCTTACGCCTGCCCATGCTGTGCGCTCTGTGCGTTTCGATCCACGGCCAGCTGAGGTCTCCGCTCTGTGCGGATGTGTACTGCGACTGGCTCCTCTTGATTAAGTTATTATCACAGAAGAGAGCGAGAGCTGTTGCTAGACGTCGCCCACAGTACACTTCACCATAGCCCTGGGAAGTAACCATGGCTGTGAAAACTGTGACAAAGAAGACAACTAACCCTGTTTGCATTCTCATCTTGTGTGTTGTTCAGTGTTCGCTAGAGATGTGTTCTTTTAGAGATAATTACAGAAGCTTTTATTGGTGATTTTTTTCTAATATAATTTTCACCTACATATTATGCATATTTTAATTAAAATTAACAAGTATGATATACACGTACTTTGAATCTAATTTATCCAAACGATCCCACACTTGAATATTAATGAGGATAGCCATCTATAAAAGCTAGTGTATCTATCATTTTCAACACACTTTTCCAGCGCACTTCAAATAACAAACAAGATGAAAACACAAATGGTATTCCTTCTCTTCGCCGTCTCATGTTTCGCTGTGGTGACTTCCCAAGACTACGGCGAGGTGTACTGTGGGCGGCGACTGGCCACAGCTCTGGCTATGCTCTGCGATTACAACTTGATCAAGAGGTCTCAGACCCACCACAGCGTAGCGCAGGAGGACTTCAGCTGGCCGTGGATAGAAGCGCACAGAGCGCGCAGCATGGGCAGGAGTAAGAGGCAGGTGGTCACGGAGTGCTGCGACAAACCCTGCACCATCAACGAACTATTATCGTATTGCGGCAATTAGATAAACCGAGTATGACAAATTTGAGGCTTTTGCGTATGAATAGTGTAAGAAAGTGATACGAATAAATGTTTCTTTGTTAATAATTTAAATGATGTTTTAAAAAAAGTTCTATTTTGTAGTATAATGTAATAAAATCAACAATATCCATATATTTTACACATTTTTCTTCATCACTACCAAGACTGATATCCAGTTTGTAATAAAATAAATAAATAATAATGTTCCGGAATAATATATAAATACAAATCCTAAGTCAAATCAACTACACTCTAAATAAAATACTAACGCTAAATAAAGATTCGAAGGTGAGTGATGGACATTTTAACGAACTAAAAAAAGTACAACTTTCTTAGAAAGAAAACTTAGTAGATAATCCTGTTGGACTTTGTTACTTATTTTAATTATTTTCAAATTACTGCTATTCATACTTTTTTTCCTTGAATAAGTTTTAAAATTAAAAAAATCGGTCCTGTCCAAACTTTTTATAACCTTCATCGAGTCTACTTATTTTACTCAATCCTCAGTGCTCATTTCGTCGATAGCTTCGAAAACCAATTTTGAGTTTTGAAGTATCTATATATTTTTAATTCCCTTTTCTTAGCTTAACATTTAATTAAGCAACGACGATTTATTTATGTAAACTAATCTTGTCAGTCGAATTAACAACAAACTCTGTCTTACTACAAAAGATTTAAAGATAGGTTAAACGCGTGTTTAAAAATCCCGTACTACAAATCTGTCTAAGGACAGTTTTGAGTTTGACGTAGTTTAACAAACGCTTAACAGATGTCTGAAACCTATATTAGCTGTCAAATAATATGTGTGACATTTTATTAATAGGTTTTTCATGATTTAACTATCTGTTAAGCAATTTTTAAACACTGTTTAGGTAGACACGTGTTGAACATGGTTGTGTTGCGTCTATTGTAGTGTGACAGTAATTATCGTATAGATTGGAAACTTAGCAAATATTTGAAACACTGATGACATACGACTATTTGGTTTTATCCAGCTTATCTGACAATGGAACTAAAAGGTGGATAGTAGAACTTGTCGAAGGCTTCTAATAAACCTTTCAAGTTCATGACCCATTTAGTTTATCATTACACTTGATGACGAGGATCACATGATGGATCCTGGATGTGAAAAAATGAAACTGCTCAATATTTACTAAGAAAACCCCCGAGTTTGGATTCATTTAATTTTGTTTTTTACGGTCTTAATACATTATATTTGGTACTGTGGAAACTTTTTATGTATAAATATATGCGTATTACAGTAGGTAAAAGCCATTAATTACGAGAATCTGTAATTTAATGTTGTTAAAAATTGCACACGTGGACGTACGGATCTCTATCCGTAATAATATAATGCAAAAAAATATTCATATCAGATCCGTTGCTCCTATGGTTACAGCGTTCAAACAATTAAGCTAACTCTAACGATTTTTATACATTAACTAGCATTTGCTCGCGGCTTCGCCCGCGTAAATTTTGGAATTTAAGGATAATCGGCCAAAAAAATAAATTTTCTCCATACAAACTTTACAACCCCCTTGCACCCCAGTGTGGAATAATAGTTATAATGTTTTCTATTTAACATTTCATTACTATCATCCAGAAGTATGTGTATTAAGTTTTAAGTTAATACGACCACGGAATAAGATTATGCATACAAACGTTTTTACCCCTTTTCACCCTCTTAGGGGTGAATAATCAAAAAACCCTTTCTTAGTGGATGCCTACAACCTAAAATCCACCTATTACCAAATTTTCGAGTTCGTAGCCCCAGCGGTTTAGGCTCTGCGTTGATGAATCAGTCACCCCAAATGTTTTTATATTATACATTAATTAGGACGTTAATAACTATAAAATGCAACACAAGGATTGCCCCAACCCTACAAGGTGTACTCAAATTAGAAATAAACAAATATATCAAAATCAATATAATCAAAACTGACTCCCAAAAAAGGAAAAGGTTCTCAACTCGTCAGCGACTTTTTTTATGAATGTTTGAAATTTTTTTGATGGAAAGCGTATTGGTCCCATAGAAAATTTATCAAAATCGATTCAGTACTTTGATTTTAAAATCAAAATAACAGGAATAAGTATATTATTCAAGTAAACGAAATAACGTATTTTGCTTTTGAAGTCGGTTCCTCCTTTAAAAAGTCTCGTTTGTTTGGTTGTTTGTTTGTATTTAGTAATCCGATACTGAGCCTTGTGAATGAATCAAGCTATATAATATAAAAGTAAGCCCTATACAATACACCCATATGAAGGAAGCTGCGGCAGGCAGCTGATCAGTATATATAAATAAAATCATATACCAAAAGTAATTAGTTATGTATGCATTTATTTTTAAGACTTTTTTTTGTTTGTAATTGTCAGAACGAGGTGTTAATGTATTCCAAAATCGTATTTTAGATGACAGTAAATAGATGGAATGATGTATTTATCAAATACAATAGGTTTTTAAATAAAAATAAAAATATAAAGTTTATTATTATTTATTTTACCGATAACATATCTAATTTTGTATAAATACATAATTATTACTTTTTTTGATTATAGAATTATAATTTAAGCACTTAAATTACTAACAAAGAAATAATTTCATTTAATTTTTTCACATAACATTGAGAGAATAGAATTTTATTTATTATAACAAAGAAAAAAAAAACAAAATATTCAATTGCCGCAATACGTCAACAGTTCGTCTATAGTGCAAGGTTTATCGCAGCACTCCGCGACCACCTGTCTCTTACGCCTGCCCATGCTGTGCGCTCTGTGCGTTTCCATCCACGGCCAACTGAGTCCCGCGCTCTGTGCAGGCGTGTACTGCGACTGGCTCCTCTTGATCAAGTTATTATCACAGAAGAGAGCAAGAGCTGTTGCTAGACGTCTCCCACAGTACACTTCACCATAACCTTGGGAAGTACCCATGGCAGCCAAAACTGTGACAAAGAAGGCAACTAGCATTGTTACCATCTTCATCCTGTGTCTTGTTCAGTGTATGTTAGAAGTGTATGGTTTATATTATAATTACAGTAGCTTTTATAGGTGGTCGGATTTATAAATATTAGGGAATAAATTCATATGACAAAATTAAGAGACGATAGTGTGACGTCACGGAGGTGATAAATAAGCAATTACGAGAACGTCATACGCATAATCAGCTATTCTGAATTACTATGGGAAAATAAGAGGTTATATAAAAATGCTAATAACAATAAGTATTAGAACGTAGCCATAGTTTGTAATTGAGATTTTAATACGACCTATCGGCAAGTAGGGTAGGATTCCTCAAATTATAATAAATAAATAATAAACGCATCTCACTCAACGGCCCCTATTAAGATCGCGTGACCTTGTGTCGGGAGTCCGGAAACACTCACAATACTAACACAAACACCCAGACCACGACAAACATCCATATGGCCAATACAGAGGTTTGCCGTGAGCGGGGATCGAACCCGCGACCGCTAGCGCTTGAGTCAGTTGCAGTGACCACTGAGCCAACGTGTCTATCGATATATAATTAGGTTAAAATATTTTGACAATTTTTTTTGTAAATGTCATTTTAAATGTCTTCCATTACAGTTCGTTATTGTGTATCTACTTCATTACTTTGAATTTTGAAAAAAACACGTAATAGGTACATTAATAATATAAAAATAATATTTATATGAAAATAATACTTTTATATCGATTATGATAACATATATGGACCTACATATATAAACTGGTACTTTTATTGGTGAATTTTTCCTAAAATTTTCACCTACATATTATGCATATATTATTTCAATTAACAAGTATGACCTACAAGTACTATGAATCTGTATTATCCCAATGATCCCACACTTGAATATTAATGAGGATAGCCACCTATAAAAGCTAGTGTATCTATCTTTTCAGCACACTTTTCCAGCGCACTCCAAATAACAAACAAGATGAAAACACAAATGGTGCTCCTTCTCTTCGCCGCCTCATGCTTCGCTGTGGTCACTTCCCAAGACTACGGCGAGGTGTATTGCGGGCGGCGACTGGCCACAGCTCTGGCTATGCTCTGCGATTACAACTTGATCAAGAGGTCTGAGACCCACCACAGCGTAGCGCAGGAGGATTTCAGCTGGCCGTGGATGGAAGCGCACAGAGCGCGCAGTATGGGCAGGAGTAAGAGGCAGGTGGTCACGGAGTGCTGCGACAAACCTTGCACCATCAACGAACTGTTATCGTACTGCGGAAACTAAATACTATGAAGACAAACACTTGAGGCTTTTTAAATATGTAAATAAAATTGTAATAATTAATGTATTCTTACTTTGTTGATTACTACATTAATATTTTGTAATGGTCCTTTAAATAAATAAATTAATGTGAAATATTAATTTGATCATTTCATGCATTAATAAACTTTGATACTTCGTACATTAAAGTGTTCGAAATATCAAATTTTCGAGTACTTCGATTATCCCCAATCACTCACACTTTTAATTCACCAAAGTATGTAAAAATCGTTTTCGACATCATCGTACTGTGTTTTACTTTTCCTTCATTGGAATTTGGTATATCAATTATTAAAATATCGTAATTGAATTAAAATATATAACCGATACAAACATTTTTAAACGAATTAAAAACAACTCCACAAAGGCCCGGAGATGATTAAATATTTACAGTCTGAAAACACAGCCTTGAAAAGGTTAAATTTTGGGATTATTCACAATTCTATTTGTAATTCAAGGTTTTATAAAAGTGCTTAAATTCAAATGATTCGGTTATTAGCGAATAGTTAATTTTAACTTGAAACAATAAATTGAAATACACTTATTAACATTAAATCGGCAAAAAACATAAATTTCTATTTTGAAATTATAGCTTGTATATAATTTTAAAAATGGCTTACGATATAGTTTCCACTTCGAAATGTTAAAGATAGCGAAAAACAAAATTTTTTTACGGTTCTGTATTCGACTAGGAACCCTAATATTTTCGCCACATATGTACGTCTGGGGCGTGTCTCAAAGATTCTTAGAACTAGAAAACTGTAATTTAATATGGGTTTACAATTACACATATTGATCTCTTCGACAAAGTGGTAGAATAGAATTAAAAAAAATTAAGATCCCTTCACGGGGGTTGACTAGCTTATATTTTTACATAGTAGGTATATAAAGCAAAGTCGCTTCCCGTCATGTGTACGTTTACATCTTTTATGCAACAGATTTTAATGCAATTTTCGTCAATAAACAGAGTAATTCAAGATGAAAATTTATATGTTTAATTTAATACATACACATTATTATTAATCACTCCATCCGTACACCACATTATCATCTACATTGAACCTTTCTGAAGCTGGAGCGGGTCATTAGTATATATAAATAAATTAAATTGAAGCGTCTGTTTGATTTTCAAATAAACAGCTTTTAACTAAATGCATATGAAAGTATACACAATTCTTCTATCTATTCTATTTCGACGGGACTTTCATTCATAGAAAGCTGATGTATAACGTTTATTAAAAAAAATAATTAAAAAATAAAAAGAACACAAAAACTAAATTGAAACCAATGAAAAGTGAACAATATTAATATAAATGATATGGAAGGTAAACATTATATAAATATAATTATTTCTCAAATTATAGTGGACGAAACCGCGGAGCACCGCTAGGTATCAACATAATTCCTAAATTATACGGTTTTAATTTCTGCTTTGTAGCAATGTTTGATAATTATTTTGAATTTATAATTCGTGTCCCACAACATTGTAGATTAATAATACGATATTCCAAAGGTAAAACTTGAAATCTATTAGAAAATTTTAAACGTTTTTCAAAAGCCAACATTCGTCTTCAACGTTCGTATTCCGCAGAATATTTAACTAAATTTTCTTTTACTAATTTAAGTAAACTACCTGGCTCGTTTCTCTTTAAAGTCTTCGCGATTGTCTTGGAATTGCTTCTTTAACTTACAATTATTAGATAATACATTTTATTTCTAGTTTTAGATAATGTGTCTTTCAGATTCGTTTATGTTATTTTTTACTTTCAGTAGAGTTTCAAGACGATGGTCGTTAACCATACTTTTTAATAATATAGGATATATAATTTTCTAAAAGTATACTTTATTTAAAGAATTACACGTTAACGTTTAAAAAAAATGAAAAACATATTATAATGTTATAAAATGACTCAAAAATATGTTTTAATTTATTTGAATTTGAAAAGAAAACGTTGGCGACCATAGTTCGATAATATATAGATTATAAATTAGAAAATTTTGAAAAGATAATATAAAGACAAACACTTAATAAAGTTTGTAAAACAATAGTGATAGAATTACAGAAGTTTTAGACATAAAAAGGTGAGCAAACTACTTAAAATTCAATTAAAAAAATAATAAATTATGCGAGTTAAAGTTTCAACAAGTTTATTTATATAATTTTCTTTTTTCTTATACTTTTAGTTTCAATTAAAAATTATTCACCCCCACTTCTTTATGGCCCCTATTATATTCAGCGTAAGTAAAACATAATGATTTTTTAAAAGATTCATCGAAAACATATTATTAACACTCAAAATAAAACCTAGCACCAAAGGGTAAAACAGAGTGATGACAATGAAAGTTGTTTAAAATTAATTTAGAACTTAGATTTTAATCAAGCATTACATTAATTAATTGAATTACATTTGACTCTAATAACAAAGAAAAAATTACACACTGCTATTGTTATATACAATTATATGCAAAAGCTTGAAACATTAATGTCTCTACATGCTGTAGGGTAACATTTCGTTTCTTGTGCAAAGCTTATCGCAGAACTCCGTGACCATCTGCCTCTCACTCTTGTCCATGCTGCGCTCTGTGCTCTCCTATCCATGACCACCTGAAGTTCTCCTACACTACACAGAGATGTATCTCAGGTCTCTTGATCGAATCGTAATTGCAAACCATCACCTGCTGTACAGACACCAGCCCCCCAAAGTATACCTGCCTGTTACCCTGTGAGGTGATTACAGCTACATATGAGACGGTGAAGAAAATGTATACTGTCTGCGTTTTCATCTTGTTCGTTATTTGAAATTTGCTATGAAAATGTGCTGAAAATTATGATTGCACTAACCTTTATAGGTGGCGATGCTCATCAATATTCAAGAGAGTGACAATTTGCATAAATTGCATTTAAAATAACTGAAGGTCAACTGTGGCTTGTTGATTTAAATAAGTTTCAGTGAAAATAAATAAACAAACTGATATTGTATCTTTAGTTACATAATTTATTAGCAAATATTGAATCATTTTATAGTTTATAAATTATAATTAATGATTGTACGAGGGGGGTCCGATAAGTACTTAGCCTAACCGCCAGATAGGCATAACTTTCGCAAAAAATGAGTATCGTGTTAGACATTCTTTTAGAGAGCTACTGTCAAAATTTTTGAGCTAAATCGGACTGGTAGTTTAGTTTTGACCGTTATACAAGGCTTATAAATTGTCTTTAATCAATAATAAGAATTTCCCTATGTGAAATACGTTGTAAAGTTTCGGTAGTTTTGACAGTAATCCGAATTTCTGAGGAAACGATTAACGATACTAAAGTTCCTAAGAATTACTGATATCTATCATACATATGGTCATTAAATAAATTCCAAACTAAGGTGTACTGACAAAAATGAAAAAGTTGTCAAGGAAAATATTATATTTACTTTAAAGATATCGATGGATTCTCCTCATTCTGGGCATAAAAGCACTTAATTATTTATAAAATATATATTCAAAAACAAAAAAAAAAATCTAAACAATACTTAGGTCTCTTTATGTAGGTATGAAAAACAAATTTTCAAATGAATATTTCAATATTGTCAACAATTTTCATATCATAATTAGTATAATGCACATGACGTGCCTTATTCATTACTTTCATGACATGACGTCATACGAGAATATCAATTCTGTGTAGTGAATAAAAATTCTTATATTTTGCAACCCAATCTCCTATAAAAGCTACTGTGATTATCAATTGAAGCACACATCTCCAACGAACATTGAACAACACACAAGATGAAGAAACAAACTGTGCTAGTTACTTTTCTTGTCACAATTTTGGCTGCCATGGTTACTTCCCAAGGTCATGGTGAAGTGTACTGTGGGCGACGTCTAGCAAAAGCACTCGCTCTCTTCTGTGATAATAACTTGATCAAGAGGAGCCAGTCGCAGTACACATCCGCACAGATCGGAGACCTCAGCTGGCCGTGGATTGAAACGCACAGAGCGCACAGCATGGGCAGGCGTAAGAGACAGGTGGTCGCGGAGTGCTGCGACAAACCTTGCACTATAGACGAACTGTTAACGTACTGCGGCAATTAAGTACATTAGCATCTTTTGATAATTAAGAAAAACAAATCTTCTTTTTTTTAAATATAAAATTGTATAAATGAAATTATCTCTTTCTTAGTAATAACATAATTTCCATCTTCAAATTATGTTAAAAAATTTAACTGTATATAATATATTGTTGAAAAAAATGAACATTGATTACAAAGAAAACTTATAATAAAGTCTAAATTAATGTAAAAAACTCTGGTAATTATTATTAAATATTTTTATTACGTTAAAAGCGATTATATATTGTATATCGTCACAATCACTCGCACATCACATTTATTCCCTTCGATAGCGAAGGGAATATAATAGTATATCCCTGCTAAATAAAGTTGGTAAAATAAAAATTGCTAAATACAAAAACATTACTATAATCAGACTAATAGGTTTTGAAATAAATATATGAGTGTATAAAATATATGTACATATGAATGAGACCGGTTCCATTAATGTCCGTCTAATATATTTTAATACTTGTATTATATTATAAAGCTGACGGCGCTAATTTCAGGAACTACTGGTTCGAATTGAAAATATATTTTTATGTTAGACAGTTTATTTATTAAGGAAGACATTAGTCTATATAACATCGCGCTACGTCTCATAGGAGAAAAGCAGTAACCATAAACGGGAGTGACACCGCGAAGGCAGCTACTAAAATGATACATCTGTAATTACAGAATGTAAGTGTTACTCGTTTTAATTAATATTAAACAACTCTGTATCCCGTTAACAGTTATCTAGGGAACCTTATAAAAACTGTGGCTATTAAAAATAAGGCAATTAACCAAATAATTGAATTGAATTGAAAAATAAGGCGCTGTCAGTACATTTTTTCAGGTGTAAAACAATACCAAACAATTTATAGTTTATGAAACTCTGAAAGCAAAACTTATAAGTGTAATTCTCGCTTTAAAGGACGAAACTTCTCTACTGTTGAGAATGGATAACTTTTAATAGAACAGCAATTTCAAATAGTTTCGGACAATTTGGAGACTACTCATAAGAAGATTGTCGTTGGCAATGTGCCAGGGTCTGATTATTAGTTTAACGGCTAAGTTTCTAGTTTTTATAACCATCCTCGAGCCTTTACAAGTAGACTCATAATGGATGTATTAAAATAGTTTTCCTCGTTATGATTACACACAGAAATGTCGTTGGATTTAAATCTAACATTTTTCAGCAAGGCATGACGTGAAAACCAACAAAATTGACATGCAAATTACGACCTATATTTTTATGTATGTATGACCGAAAATATGTTCAGGGCGGCAATTATGTATCCTGTCTTGTCATGGAACGACGGTCCGAGGTTTACTGTATGCTCCTAAATATCAAAAATAAATTATTTTAAACCGACTACTAAAAAGGAAGTTCTGTGTTCGACCCATCTGTAAATAAGTTTGTAGGCCGCGATTTTCCTCCAAAGTCCGATTTAGTCGCAGTATTCGGTATTCAAATGCAAATTGTTAAAGGAGATTTTAGTATATAATATACTCAGATTTGATGAAGTCGACTAACGGAGATAAATAAACTCTTCATTACTTATACCAAGTGATTCGTGATTACTGCGATCTGATTTAATCTGTATGTATAGATATAACAACAGTTCTGTTAAAACAAAAATCATTTTTAATATAGAAATCAAGCTTATGTGTTAATGCAGCCTATACGATATCTGCCTTCTGAATTCCATTCTTTCTTGAATCGTTACAAAGCTAAGATCAAAAATTCACACTCACTCATAAATTTTCAAATTTATAACAATTAATGTAATTCTTCCACACCTACGACATATACATATGTATGTACATGAAAAACTTAAAAAATAAACTGACTTCAAAAAAGAATTTAATACAAGTAAACTAAAGAGCAGAAATTAAATATTTTCAACAACATTTCGTAGACGGTGTCAAGAAAAACTTATTACGTGTTATTTACTCCGTCCTTTTTAAAAAAGACTTATATTAAAATATACATCTGTGTATTTATATAACAGGTAACTAGGTAACGCAAAAAAAAATCATAAACTCCTTTCCTTTTCGGGGCATCGAGCTCTCTTTTATTTCGTAGAGCTGTCAAAGCGTCACGCTTAATTGCGTCCTCAGTGACGACGGCCTATATCACGTCTTCGAAATACGGATCCTTTTCTCACTCAGTTTCTCCTACAGTGAGGAAAATTTAAAAATATATTAAGACTAATGTTCCTTTGAGTTTTATTTACGTTTAGCGATCTGCGTTAACGAAAGCGATGCGGCGCGGTGCGATGCGAAAAAAAATAGTTGACGTCTATTGAAGTGGTCTACGTGACATAAGAACGCAGGTCGCGGTGCGATGCCTCGCGTACATTTAGCGAACGCGATCAGCTGACTTGATATTTTCTCACGCTTCAGAACGAACGTCGTTTTGTTCTGAGGTGCGACTAGCGGTACCATTCGCGTTTATTATTTACTGCTACGCTCCTCAATAAAGAGGGTATTTTATGCAATAAGAATTTTTCAAATCGGATCAGTAGTGTAAGAGAGTACTCCCTACATAATATAAACTAATAAATTTTACTACTTTAT
This sequence comes from Hypolimnas misippus, assembly GCA_037950945.1. Taxonomy (NCBI): domain Eukaryota; kingdom Metazoa; phylum Arthropoda; class Insecta; order Lepidoptera; family Nymphalidae; genus Hypolimnas; species Hypolimnas misippus. The sequence goes on from JBBEEQ010000006.1 coordinate 11,786,113, forward strand.
AATATTAGTACACATTAAGCACTTATTAATTTAAATTGCTCTTAAACTGTTCCGTTGTGAAGCAATTTTCTTAATATATGAAGGAATAATAAACGTATAGCAACAACTTAAAAAAAGAAACAATTTTGATGAAGGTAATATGAAAATGATAAAAAGTATACAAAAATTATAAATTTTCATCTCTTTATAAAGATAAAATATTATAATAATAGCATAGATAACAATGACAGTGCGGGAAGATTCGCACGTAGCACAAGCCGCCGCGTCGCGCCGCTACGCTACAAATTCGCTTGTCATCGCTACGCAATTGCGTTCGCTTTAAATCACGTACGTAAGACTTCGCTTTACCGTGCCGCTTCTATGGGTTAAAGTGCGATGTTTTATAGCCTACTATTTCACTCCCTTTATGTTTTATATTCGATACAAAAAAAGCCTACATCGGCGTGTACACGAAACAAAAGGTCAGTTACTTTCGAATTTGAAATGTTTGTATGGATCATGGGCAGTCAAAGGTATTATATAACTAAAATTATGTTATAAACTCATGGATTTTGATACCCAGAATGCCAACCACTTTGGTCGTCGTTGTCTAGCAACCAGCTAGCGACTATGAAAGACGTGATTATCTTTCGGACCAAGGAGTTAATTGATGAGTTTGTCATAGTTCGAAATGGGTACAGATTTTTAACGTCAAATATTATAAACGTAAGATATACATAAAACCGCCACAGCAACGTCAAATAATAAGAGACATTTTATTTGCGAAGACAAGGTATATAACATTATCTAAATAAGGAATAAAATTCATGAGACATTTTCGCAAAATAACTTATTATCAGATGTCTCGGTTTTTTTCCTTAAGCAAATAAAAGAATTAAGAATGTTGTTTACGTTTTCATAACATGAACATATTTTCTCTCTATACATAGAAAACGCCCACATTTACCTGACAATTTGGCTTTAATTTCGTGGATACGAGAACCTCTATGATGTCACAACACCTACTTGAGACATATTAATATATTTATACAATCATACATACTAATGAAGTCCATGTCGTATAAAAGCCTAAATAATTTTCATTAACCGTGCACACTGTCAGCAAACTTCGAACATACAGGATGAGAACACAAACAATCTTGATCCTGGTGTCAGGTATCTTAGCTGTCACTTCACAGGACTTCGGTGATGTGTACTGTGGAAGACGTCTCGCGACCGCTTTGGCTATTATATGCGATAACAATTTGATCAAGAGGGCTCCGTCGCAGTATACTGCACAGAGCGTAGACCATAGCTGGCCGTGGATAGCAGCGCACAGAGCGCACAGCATGGGCAGGAGTAAGAGGCAGGTGGTCTCGGAGTGCTGCGACAAACCTTGCACTATTGACGAACTGTTATCGTATTGTGGTAATTAATTATTCGACATCTTGATCAGCATCATTACATTCGATATTTCGAATTAAACTGGAAAAGAATTAAAAGATTTCTCTCAGAATATTTCATTTTTGTTATATTCGTAACATTTTTATTTGAAATTCTTAATAAAAGCTGTAAAGATTTAATAATAGTAATCGTAACATGGTGTAGCAGGGTATTGTACTTATCTCAATATAATTTAAAAATAACTATTTACTATATACCTAGTTGTAACACATTAACAATTGTTTAAACCTTATATTTAAATGATATGACTCGAAAAGTGAATAAAAAATGTATATAAATGAATTTTTCTTTAATTTATTTTCTAAGAACATTATAATATAAATAAATAATATATTCCCACAACTTTTTTATATAAAAATGAATTAATAAATAAAATGTTGTAAATAACATTTCTTTTAAGTATACTTATTAAAAAGGATAATACAAAATATTTAAAACTTTATAAAGTGACAAAGACATAAATAAAAATGGAACAAAATAAAAGTATTTGGTTCGAGAATTATTTATTCAAACCCAAAACTTTGTAACGTCTTATCTTTTAGTTTAAAGTTACTTCCTCAGTTCATTCATATTTTTATTTACATTAAAATTTAAATTGTTAATCATTGCTTTTACACCTGAAAGAATTTACGGTGACTTATTGAAACTTACAGCTAATGTACCAGACTGTAACTGTGACGTGATCGTCAAAAATGTATATCCGGACACGGATCCGAATACTAATTTTTGCTATGAAGATCCGCGGAAACGGATACGGATACGAATCTTAACTTTCTTACTCAACAGGTGTCACTTGACTTTTAAATAATTGACGCCACTGGAAGCTTGAAATAATACCTGTAATATGTTTTTAAATATATTATTATATTAATAAGCTTATCATTTGCGATTGATCTCATTATAAAGGTTTAGTGACTTTATTTAGTGCTTCTGAGGTTTATACTATTGGTGTAGTAACACTCTACATTAAGTGTTTCAAATAATAAAGTGCCAATTTTCATTGAATGAAATAAAAAAAGTCCAAATGGAATTTAAAATACTCACTAATATAAATAATATTGTCTATAATTTGAAAATTAATAAGATAAAACATCCGTATAAAATCTGCAAAAAAGTCACGGATACAGATCCCTCTTCTCCGGGTAGTGATGTGCCGGATATCCGCGAACACGGATATCCGGCACATCACTACCGAAAAGTCAGATCAAAAATATGTTTAAACAGAAAATGATCGTTTTTACATTACCAGCACGTGCATTGTAAATATTGAACTGGCTCGCGGCCTTTCCGGGTCGACCTGCTTTTATTTATCTACGAAAAATGTTTTTTTTTATTCCATTACCGGATTTGTTCTCATCTTTTTTTTCCTTTTTCAAAAAAACGTTATCATTCTTTATAACGTAAAAGAAATGTTAATTAGTTGTATATAAAGATTGTTGGTGTTGATTTAGTCTTATTTCTAATATTTTATTTATATTTTAAAAAATTGTTTGTATGATTATAAAATTGTATCTCCTATTTCTAATCTGTGTCTGAAACTACTGATCCGATTCGAAAAGATCTTTTTACGTTGAATAGCCCGTGTATTTAGGTAGGATATAGGTTATATTACACATATATATTACACGCTACGTGTAATCAGTAACCATAAATGACAGTGAAACCCCAAGAGGTAGCTAGTCTAATATATAAAAATCTGCAAAACTGTTCATCCGATTGCAATGAAATTATATCAACATATTTTTTGTACTTGTGAGGAAGGTCTTATAGGTATAGTACAATTAACTTGCAGTAGATGACCAAACAAAAAATTAATGTTTAAGATGGCTGGCGGTAAACATAACAGAATCAACATTAACGAACGAAGCAGCAAGCAAAAGGTAGGTTATAAGAAATAACTTGGGCTACATAGTTTTTTTTATTTATTTTAATAAATAAATAAAAAATACGGGAAAACATAATTGAAATAGTGAACAATATCCGATTCAAGTAAATAGAAAAGGCAGATAAAGATTATATAAATATAATTTTTCCTCAATTCATGCGGGTTCAAACCGCGGGGCATAGCTAGTCATTACTTAAAAAAAAACATCTTTATACACTTAGACTAGTGAGCAATTGGTACTATTAGTAGTATGTTTCAGGTCTTCGCTGTATCTCTGTGACCTTCGAGCTAGATCGCACCTCGTTCGTTATAAAATATTCATCGCTCGGCACCGAGGAGACCACATCGCTACCCGGTGTAATAGACTAGTGACGCGAATCGAATACGATTCACTCGATACGAGGTCACTCGAATAGATTTTCGCGTAACTCAAAGTTGAAATTGAATTTTGATAGGCAATAAATTAACAATATTTTTTTCTCATTTGATAATTGCAAGTAAATCAATACAATAAATCTATCTTCTTAGGATGCCATCTTTTTTTCGAAGTTCGGAGATCATTAAGGGAACTTAGTCATTTGATACCGCAATTCTTCAAAAAGGTTTTTCAGCCAAGATATCTTCCTCCATCCCACGCTTCATTTTCCCTGAATTTTGCCTTGTATGATTTGCTGCAGAAATTCATATTTAGCGTTCTTACTATCTGGCCTAAAACCCGAGCTCTCTTTTCTTGACCAAATATTAAACAAATCTATACGGATGTAATAACGAGAAAGCGAATTTTGTACGCGCGAAGTAAACTTCGAAGCCACTAAATCAATTTTGATATATATAAAATTTTGGTACCATTTGAAAGGTTCATTATTCTATATGACCATAGGCTATATTCGACATTTGTATGCATATTGTTCAAAATAAAATCTACATTTATGCGAGCTGAGCCGCGAGCATAAGCTAATATTTATATGAAGCGTTGCTGCGGGTTTAATTTCCACGAAAGGCTCATATTTGTCTTTGTATAAATATTTGTTTCATAGATATGGTTGCCTTATCTTTTGAGTCTTCCCACAATACTTAGGAGACCTTAATGGTAAACTTCTGAAAAGCCCAGACCTCAAATTGTGTGAAAATTTCGGGTATTTTGCGTATCATATTCGTTATCAGTGCGCGAAATATATATTTATCCAAAAATTCAGATCAATCGGAGGTATAGGTTTTTCGGAAGTTAACCACCTTGATACTGTAGACCATATTCGTATAACAAATCAATGCTTTTAGTAGATAAATAATTCTAGTATATTAACAATCGTACTATTAAAAATTAGAAGTGCATTGTAAAAAACGATTTAAAGAACAGCATTTTTTTATATATATATTTCCATTGTCATGTAATGTTGATGAAGTCTACTCGGTACTATTGAACTGGAATGGAAACTCGATTACAAAACTCACTCGACTCAATATCATAATTTCGAAACTCGAGTTGAGTTACTCGATACAAAAAAACTTCTCGATTCTACACTACAAAACACTAACGTTACCGCTGTAAGTAATTTATATTTACGAGAGCAATTGGGAACACGCGGATGAGATTGTTAAGAATGATATATGATATATAATAATATTATAAGGAGTTAAATTTTGTTTGTATGTTGGTAAGTTTGTATTAAAATTATTTTTGCGTTAGATAGCCCGATTATTGAGGAAGATTATAGACTATATTACATCACGCTACGACTTACAGGAACGAAACAGTAACGATAAATAAAGGCTGATAAGCAATACTGCGTCAAGCCACACGGACTTCATTTTGAGAAAAGGGCGTCTAAAGACGTCAAACCTATTCTTAATAAATTTGTTTGAAGACGTATATGCCAATATTTTCTTTTCTTTTTTAATAAAAAGTTTAATTAATTAAAAGCAGATGCATTTTATGTGTAATCTAATGATTAGTTGTTCAAATATTTGAGATTATTGTATAAAATTCAAAATATAAAACGCCCTTGTAATTTAAAACATTAAATAAATAAAAAACTTTTTTCCGTATTCCGTATAGCTTAGGTAATTATTTTTTTAAGTAATTTTAAATCGGTGACGCTGTATCAAAATACTTCAATATCTCCGAATTTGACTTTTTGTGGGTTGACACATTATTGCTTATCATCATCCAAATGCGACTGAAACTGCGAGGGATAGCTAGTGAATTATAACTTAATTCCGCTTACAACGAGCAATTGTAAGCAAATGCGTTAATATTTATGGATGCTGAGAAGAATGGGAACAAAGGCTGTGGTCGTTTGTAATGCAAGACCTGTGCTTAGAATATTACTATTATTTATATATTTTAAACTTTCGCGATTTATACTATTCATATTTGATAAAACGGGTCTTATCGCGATAACTAATGGTAGTAATACCTTTTTAATGCTCGACGATTCGATGAAGTTACATTCGTCGTGGTCACGAGCTGACACTCAGCTGACACTAAGGTAAAAAGAAAAACATTCTATGACTTGTCCTCTGCCCAAAGGTTGCCTGGAAGAGATCGCTGTTTTAGCGACAAGGCCGCCTGTTGCACCTAAAGCAACCTTGTACTTATTTTAAGTATATTTTTACTACCATTAGTTATCGCGATAAGACCCGTTGTATTAAATTACTATTACTTCTCTGAAAAGATAATTACTTTAAAGGAATCTTACCTTTAATATTTTCTTAGGTTTTTAATCGACTTCCAAAGAGGTTGAGGCTCTCAATTCGCTGGGGAACTTAGTATAGATTTTATGTACGTTTGTCAATATTACTCGAGAATGGCTTAACTGATTCGATTAATTGTTTTTTTGTTTTAAAGAGTATATCTCTCCCATTGGTCCTATAAAATTTTCACCAAAATTGATTCAGTAGCTTGGTTTTTAAGTTCGCTGCTTTATTTTATAATAAAACTACCTACTATGGTTAAATTCCCGTAATAAAAAGTATATGCCTTACCCCAGAATAAACCATCTCCATTTCAAACAAATCTGTTTTGTTGAACCTTTACAACGTGAATATGTAACTAACGTACATTTTCAATCGGGAATCTCCGTATTTACACCTTAAATTTTATATATATATATATATATATATATATATATATATATATATATATATATATATATATATATATATATATATATATATATATTTACGCCTTTTTTCAGGCGTATTTTGTTGTAACTTTCCTGAAAAAAAAAAGATTTTTGGTATTTTTTCACTTTGAATGCATTAAGCAATGCAAATTCGTGTAGTATTCAGTAAAAACGCTAACGGCAATTTTGTGGCTTACAATAACTTACGGGGGAAGTATCGAGATAAACAGATAGGAAGGAATTCTAAAAATCATTGGGTTCTACTGCGTTGATAAAGGCCCCCTATAATATTTTTTTTCATATATCTTCCATGTACAGACAGCGACCCGCTAGAATTTTATTATAAGTATAGATATAGATTTCTCAATATTAACCGTACAAATCATTACCGCACGGAATCGCAAGAATGCTAGCAACGTTCCCCCTTGAATCGCAGCTCCGAATCTCTTTGAGAAAAACGAGCCTGTCCCCTATCGTTAATGGAAGCGATTCATACGCAAACATGTGTTGGTTTCCGTACAATATTTTCCTTTCATGCAAAATACGAAATTAATTTAGCGATTCGAGATCTGACAAAATCTGACAATTACTTTCCCGGTCCCCGCGGTCGGGTATGTTGAACATTTCTTCCAATTATATTTCTATAAAAGAATATCTGAAACGATTTTATCGATTTTTTTATCTAAAATTCTTTCTGCGAAATGTCTGTCTTATATGTTTTTCAACCGTACACGAAACAACCCTAAATTTTCAATACATAATTGTTAAAAGGACAAAAACAAAGGTTCTACGAAATCCGACATCAATACCACTTTATAAATTAAAAAAACAGAACATTACATTTAAAACACATCAAACAACCTTGAATACATTGTATACCTTAAACGTAATTTAATTAATTTTCCATACGACTACCCTTTAATACATATTCATAGGTATTTTTCCATGGAGCATCTATGGAATGAACTCGTTCATGTCAACCTGCATGACGTCAAACTTCCTACGATGAACTCAGGTCGTATTAAGCTGGAGCACTAGATATGATTGCATATTAATGAACAGCCCTTACTATAAAAGCTGAGAAATTAATATTTCATGCACATTAGAAATTTGTACTTTGACAACGATACAAGTGATCAGGAGGGTTAAAATGAAAATCGCATTTGTGCTCGTCGTTTTATTCGGCGTTTTAGCGCTAGTGGCGAGTCAGGATGACGCTCAATTCTACTGCGGACGACGGCTCGCGACGGCTTTGGCGCTCTTTTGTAATGGCAGTTTGATCAAGAGATCCCAGGTCCGTTATGGCAACACTTTGGAGGATTCCGATTGGCCGTGGATCACGTCACACCGGGCGCACAGATTCGGTAGACGCAAGAGAGGCGTCGTCACCGAATGCTGCGAAAAACCTTGCAAAGTCGAAGAATTGTTAAGTTACTGCGGCACTAATTGATAGAATTTCCGACGCGAATATGCCAAGTATTGTAAACTTTATTTATAAGTATGTAATAGTAGATCAGATATTACTGATATGATCAGAAAATAAGTTATTTCTCAAACTTTGATGGTGCAATTGTATAGTTCATCCTACCAATTGTAAATAATGGCCGATTTCTAATTGAAAAAAATGTTCATAATTGTGGCGCAGTATTCACATGTAGTTCAAACACGAACTCCATCGTGTGTTGTATCGTGTATTACAAATATGTTTAATAATAATACTTCAAAATAATCAGTATCCTTTCGTTTTTCTGATACCATTTTTACGCTAATTGTATAAAACGTTGACATTTCAGTTTCCGCGTAATTAATATTTGTAAAATTTTAACCTAGCATATTTACATTTATCAAGTGAATAAAAGTATACCACTTCTTATTGTTTCAATCAAATCCATTCAGCACATATTAAGAATTTATACAAAATTCCTAATAAACTTATAATACGAGTATAATTGAACAAATATTTAATATAACCAAATCTTATTTCAACACGAAACCTTTTTAACAACTACGTAATAATTAACTATGGCAGAAGAATTTTCTCTACTTAAAATAAAACAGACCTTTTCTTATGTTAGGGCGAATTTATAGCCGTTAGTTAATAGCTTCAAGGATACATACCTTTATCAGGATTCCTCTTAAAAAGTTTTATCATAAATAGAAGATTCTATTAAAAAGAACTCGACCCTAAAACAAAAATTATCTTTTCAAAGCAAAACTAAAGTATTAAGTTTTCAATTAAAATTCTAGCACACATTAATTCTTATGCTATTTACTATCCTCATGCTATCCTATTTGCAAATAAAATATCTCAGAATCAAATTTAATATAACGGGTCTTATCGCGATAACTAATGGCAGTAATACCTTTTTATTGACCCGACGTTTCGACGAAGTTGCATTCGTCGTGGTAACGAGCTGACTCAGCTCTAAATATGAATAGTTTAAAAAAATATAATCTCAGAATCAAACTGAATAAATCTTACCATACACAACCAGGCCAATCAATTTAAAATATCACTTCAAACTAGCCGTACAATCTATCACCGTACAAAAATCGAATGAATATTGAGTACCTAACGTTTATGGGAAAAAAAAGTCGTCACATTTTCCGCTCGAGCATTAGAATTCCACTTGTCACTGTTCAACCTGAATACCTGCGCCGGGCTGACAGTTATTACCCGATATGAGAACGAGATTAGCAAAAAATAAGAACCGCTTGTTTTGAGACGTTAAAAGGGGCCATTCGTGTTGCGACAGTTGCGACAGTCGCACGAACTAAGTCAATACAATTAAAATTTTGTTTTGATGACTTTTGGTTGTGCCATGTGAGCAAAGATTGTTTTGCCAAAGTCATCAAAGTCGCATAAGTCATGAACTGGGATCTTAAATGTCAAGTTCAATTATTAATGTATCAGTTACCGAATATACTAAATATTACAGTGTTTACTACGGATAGACATTTTAAACATTAAAAGGGATCATATGTGTAGGACAATTGTAATTACGTCTTCAAAAAGTGGTCGTAAGCATCAAAATTATAAACATGCGAGACACGTGGCGTACATCAAGTTTTAATATAAAGGAATAAATTGTAAACACTAAAATGCTGCTTCATCAGTAAATAAAATAAATTCTAATTGAATAATCAAACTATTTCTAGATATTTTGCGACTGTCGTAACGTGAATGGCTAGTTTTACATCGAGGATCTATAAACATCGTTTAATAGCGTATAACTCTTGTATTATTGATTATTTATACGATAGCAAGTAATATGCCGCTTTTTACGTAATTGAGACCTTATATCGAGTTGATGGCTTATTTAAGGTAAGGCATTCGTAAAATTGGGTAAAATACAGAATTTAGAGCTCATGAAAAGTCATTAATACATTTTCTTTCGTTATTTTTAAATGGTTGTTTTCAATATTTGTTATTATAAGGTATTTTTGAAAGATATTAATCAAGCCTTTTTTATTAATGCTCGTTTTGGCAATTTCATTTCTGTTTTACTTATTGTATACTAGCCTCCGGTCGTGGCTTTGCCTGCTTGAAATGTTGCTAAAACGTAGCCTATAAATACTCCGATGTATAAGCTATATCGCTGTAAAGTTTTATCAGAATCTGTTAAGTAGTTTTTGCGTTTAAGTGTAACAAACATAGATCCAACTTCATAAATTTTCGCACTATTAATAGAAGTAAAATGAAACAAGCTGCTACCTAGATTTCGTAGACTGACAATTTCGCGGGAAAATATTAAATATTTTTACACGGACTCTTAATTATTTTTCTATTCTAATATTATAAAGAAGTAAAATTACATTGTGAGTTTGTTTGTAAGAGGTAATCTCTGATAACACTGAACCAAATAGAAAAATTTTTTTTACCTTATATAGCCCATTTAGCGAGGTAGGTTATAGGCTATATTAAATCACGCTACGACTTATATGAGCGAAGCAGTAACTGTAAACGTGAGAGAAACCGCGAGAGGTAGTTAGTATCTTAATATTACATTTCAAAGATATATTTATTCCAGTTATTTTGATAATAAAGATATACATTACGAATTAAGAACTAAATTTTTGAAAATATTGAGTGTCGAATATCTACTAGATATTGAGATTCTAGACTAGACTACGTTATGATAAGTTCATTACAGGTAAACTAACCGCGTTCAAACACAATCTCTAATTCCAATATCGATAGTCTATACTAATAAATATAATTGAAATGTCCGTTGTAATATCAAATTAACAGCTCAACTAAATGTATATAAAAGTATACACGGTACTAACATCAAAAACACATTTCTGTCTGTCGGTCAGACTGTCTGTTGTTTCCTTTTAATCTTTGAAACGGCTAGTCCGATTTCGACGGGACTTTCATTCACAGATAGATAAAGTATTAAGCAGTAACTTAGGCATCTTTCACTTTATTTATCTTAATTAATAAAAAAACGGTTATGCGTAAAAAAAATTTAAACCAATTAAATAGTGACCAATTTTCGATTCAAGTAGGGAAGGTACCTTATAATAACCTTATAATACCTTTAATATATTACCTTTAATATAAATATAATTTTTTCTCAAATTAACGCGTAACCGCAGGGCACGGCTAGTTAATTATAAAGGTTCATATTAAGTGAATCCCTACGACCGTCCGAGAAGTTATGATGCCCGTACATCGCCGGCAAAGTATTGCGAAGACAATTAAGGGCGTAATTTTAAATGGCGGTAAATTTAATGGGACGTTTATTTGCTCGTAGCTATGTAACGGAACTTCGTTAAATGAAGGTTATATCTAAAGCGAGATTACACTTGTAAGTTTTGGTTATAGACTTTCATAAAGATTAACATAAATTGTTTACACTTAAAAGAATATCTGGCACAGTTAAATATATTTTTGACACTTACGGCTCTCGTAAGGTTACCTGGTTATTGTAATCTATTAAATTATTAAAATATAGTATAATAATTAAAATAATAAATAAATTAAATCAATATTAAAATATATAAGAACGAAAGGTGCTTGTTCTCCAAAGCTGAAATTTAACAGGTAGTATTTAGCTAAGAGATGTTAGCTATGGATGCCCGATCTGAATCGATCTATCAAAAGATCGATTCACGGCCGATTCATCGACGATTTTTTAATCAATTCAATAGAGTGCGATCTACGCCCAGATCGAATCGCATATCTATAAGATATTATTAAAAAATTGTATTAACTAAAATATAAACTTCCACAATATGAATCTACGATCCCGAAAAAAGATAGATAGGACAGAATAACTAGAACAAAATAAGATTACGTGCATATTACAAAACATTATTATATTACATACCTAATTATATGAATTAAAAAGCGGTAATGTATGAAATATTCAATTCAATTCAATTTTTGTTTTGATGGCTTTTAGGTATGAAATATTAAAAGTCAGCTAAGAATTGATTTTTGACAATTCACTCCCTAAATGGGTGAAAAAAAATCTAAAATGTACGGCGAAATCAAGGCGACATTAGCACCTTCTTTTAAAAAGTAATATCCGTCAAGCGTACTGAACTGTGCCGGCAACGTTTTATTAGCCGCCATATTTGTAAAACGTATTACGCCATAAAATATACGATAAATGTTTAACACCGTGCGAATCGATCGTATTAATTATAGACCATAAATAATTTTACGCTGTAGACAATATGCCTGGCAACTCTCGCGCGACAAAAATGCGACTACAGTACGATAGCAGACTGTATTTTTGACTCATAGTATAAAACAAAGTCGTTTCCCGCCGTATGTACGTTTAGATCTTTTAATTTACGCAACTGATTTTAATGTGTTTTCATTATTACATACAATAATTAAAGTGGAAAAATTTCTATATAAAATTGCATATTATAATAAAGAAAAGCGGAGAATTTCAGATGTGACGTCATAGAAACTACGTCAGACCCGTGCGAAGCCAGAACGAGCCGCTAGTTAAATATATATCCTATTTAAATACCTATTCCTCGCCCACATTTCTTTGATCACTTCCTATTCCCCTACATTGCTTTTTAAGCTGGCAACTTTCGTCTGGTGCTGCAAAAGTCCACAGACACTCACTTAACATCAGCTGTTCCTGATCGTTTGGCCAATACCTGTTCGAATTTGAAAATCTATACAAACAAATAATAAAGAAAAAACATTTATAAAGATTGCTAATAGAAATAAATAGTTAAAATATATAAAATCCTTAATCCTCGACGTGACGTTAACGCGACCCCAAAAATTTTTTTTCCCATCAAAAGTTGCTCAACACGCTCAAAGTCTTCACTTCAAAACGAGCAATAACCAATTTAATATCTCTTTGTTTAAGATTCACGTATTCTTTTCCACGAAGAAGTTCATTCTCCGACAATAACACAAAGAGAGTAAACGCACAACACCATTTAACTGTCACGGTCGGTTAAAAAGCCATTACCTTAGGCTCGTACTGCGCAATTAATTATTGTAAAAGCAGACGGTCCATTTAGCACAGTCCCGCGGGTACTGCAGTACGTTCATATTAATAAAAATTTAACTAATGCATAGTCTATGGCTTTTTACCACGAGACATTTTTATGGAGCTTGTAAAATGAGTTATTTCGGTATTCCTTTGCGAATTGTTAGCGTTGTGGAAATTCGAATTTATATAAATAAATAAAATTGAAGTGTCTGTTTGTAATTACAAATTTATAACTTTTACGTATATACTTTCATTTTAAAGCCTTTGTGTCTGTCTATTTGTTCCGGCTAATCTCAGAAACAGCTGGACCGATCTTGACAGAACTTTTTTACTCACGACGGTTTTAGAACGAATAATACATTCGGAGTATCTAAGACTACTTTTATTTTAAAATTCTTATTTATTTTAATTAATAAATAAAAAAGAGTGTTTCGAGAAAACAAAATTAAAGCGTTATATAAAATATATAATGTTTCCTCAAATTAACACGAATGAAACCGGGGGGCACAGCGAGTCAAGAATATAACTAATCTGCTACTGATATGAATTGAAACTATGTCACTATTGTCATGTTATTGGTAGGTAAAAAGGTTACTAAATTACGAAGTTCTGAAGTGAAAAAAAATAACGAATTGAGGACCTCTTTTTCTGAAGTCCGATAATAAGTGTTACAAAGAGTGGGGTTCGATTAAAATATTTCGTTCGACTCTTGGTCATCTGCTGAGATGAAGTAAAATCTCTTGAGAGGTTCAAGATATTTTACTCCACAAAGGAACAATATCTTACATCGATATATATCTATAATAATATTATAAAGAGGTAAATTTTTTTGTACATAAGTTTGTATGTAGGGCGGTAATGTCTGAAACTTCTGATCCGATTTGAAAAATTCTTCTTATATTACATCACGCTCCAAAATATAGGAGCGAAGCAGTAACCATAAACGCGAGTGAAGCTGCGTGTAGATAATATAATACATATTGTAACTTTCGGGAGGGGCAGCGGATGCGCATGCGCAAGCGATCCCGAGGCCTCTCCATTTCCGTGCTGAGAAAGGCCATCGCAGGGGTTTTAGTGGGTATAAATCTCCACATAACCCGATCTCCCCCCAGGAATCGGGTATCTTTTCGAAGATTTCCCCTGCGTAAACAAAACAAAAATACATATTGTAAATCGAAATAAATTTGCTACTAGTTACAAAATTATGGTTCAAAATTATAATACTGAAATTTTCTCGTAAAATAATATATAGTAAATAATATAATTCATAAAGGTAGTGAAGAAAATAGATTAATAATGGCGTCGTTATTACGAGAGATTATAGAAAAATGCCTATTCATGATCATCGCCGCAAAGATGCTGATAAATCGTTTCTTTAAGCGATTACGCTGTTTACGGGAGAACACGTTTTTAACCTAACTGCGGTAGGGAACTTATGTTTTTCGAGCGTATATGGACGCTGATAAGCAATACTGTGTCAAACCACACGGACTTCATTTTGAGAAAATGCCGTCTAAAAATGTCAAACATATTCTCAATAAATTTGTTAGAAGAAGTATATATCCGTCTTTTTTTCTTTTTTGATAAAAGAAATAGTGAATTAAAAGCTGATTGATATATTCAATATATTATCTTATAATTTTTTTTAATATTGTATAAATTGCAAAATATGGAACGTACTTGAAATTCGAAACGATTAATTAAGTCCCTTTTGTCCGTACTTATGTAGTTTGTATGACTGGATTTTTTTTTAATAATGTTGAATAGGTAATACAGTATCAAGATACACCAAAATCTTTGAATTTGACTTTTTGTGGGTTGACGCATTATTCCTTATCAGCCATAAATCGATACCACCCTTTTTTTAACGATGGGAAATGTTTTTATGCATCCCGCCTAGAGTTTTGGCGGTTGTGGGGCTCCTAGCATGACATAGTACGCCAGACTACCCACTAAAACACAGCGATACCCTCATCATCTTAGTTGGGCGCCACAGGAGCGCTCAACGCATGCTACTGTGATGCCCCGACGGTCAGCCTGTGTGCCACCTTCGCCTAGGGAGAGTTTACAGGTACATCGATCCACCCATGTTGTAGACCCAAAACTACAATTTTACAGGAGAGCACTTTTAGTCCGTTTTCGTTTGAAAGTTAACATTAACAAAATAAGTCTGAAAAATCCTTGAAAAAAAAGATGCTTGGAATTTTTTCACTTTGAATGCATTAAGCAATGCAAATTATGTGTAGTATTCAGTAAAAATGCTAACGGAATTTCTGTGACTTACAACAACTTACGTAGAAGATATCGTATATATATATTGTTATATCGAAATCTTTCGCAAGGTTCATAGCCTAAATCTGTAAGAAGTATAGAGGCTTGGATTATTTTTCGTCCAGATAAGCATTTTTGCAATTATTATGTGTACATACTTATATGTATATTTTTTGTTATATATTTTTATAATATTGTCATTTTTATATCAGTTTTAATACACGACTTAGTGTTTCTTTTCATTTTCTGGCAGGTTTAATGAAGTGACGACTGTGTCAATGGCTTATCTATACTTAATATTATAAAAAGGTTAAGTCTGTGTGTATATTTGTAATTACAGCGAACTAGACACTAATCATTGGACAACTTCACTAAGACCTAAATTAAACTACGACTCGGATAGTGCTGATAATGGAGTCTTCTGGATAGACTACGTTAGCATACTGAACTTCTTCGATGTGTTCTATATGAATTGGAACCCGGAGCTGTTTAATTACATTTGGATGCTAATAAGCAATAATGTCTTAAACCACAAAAAGTCCAATTCGAATACATTGATGTATTTTGATACTGTATCATCTACTTAATATTATTGAAAAAAAAAATCAAATCTAAACTAAGTACAGAAAAAAGTTTCTTAATTTATGTTTCGAATTTCAAGTGCGTTCCATATTTTTCAATTTATACAATAATCGCAAATATTTGAAAAACTTTTTATTAGATAATATATGAAACATATCAATCTGCTTTTAATTCATTATAACATTTATCAAAAATGAAATTAAAAGATGGATATATACTTCTTTAAACATATTTGTTAAGAATAGGTTTGACCATCGCTATTTTCTAAAAATGAAGTCCGTGTGGCTTGACATAGTATTGCTTATCAGCGTTCATTTAATGTATACTCCAGTAAATATTTTATTGTTATACTAGAACCATCAGGCTTATTTATATATTTATTTGGTTTAATCTATTATACAGAAATAAAGTTTGTGTCATTTCTGAAACTGCTGATCCGATTATAGAAAATCTTTTTGCGTTGGGCAATCCTTTTATTAAGGAAGGTTATAGGCTATATCACATCACGCTAGGAGCGAAGCTGTAACCATAAACGCGAGTGAAACCGCAAGAGGTAGCAAGTAAAACATAATTATATTAAATGACATCCTTCTCCGTATTTACACGAACATTTTTTATCTCTGCTGGAAAATCGGATTTATAACGGTGTACTATGTAAGGGAAATAGTCGAAAAAAATGTTAGTCGGCAAAAAGGAAAGATTTCGAGAAAGACATTAATAGGGGTATATGTCATTATTCCTGTTTTTCGTTAGACTTTCTTGAGAAAAATTGGCATTTCTTGCTGCTTTTGCGATAAGGCAATCTCGTACATCTATCTTATTTATTGTATCTTTTTTGTGTTGAAAAAATTGTATCCAAGTACGACAAAACAAGGAAGTTATGATTTTGTCTATGCATGTATGTAAGTAGTTGACACATTCCAGAATGAGCACGACTGCTGAAGATTAGTAAAAGAAAATTAAATCTGTAATATATATGTATATACAGATTGTAGTCTGATATGACGTCATCGAAAATCAAATATGGCTATGGTTCCAACTTAGAACCAATTTTTCATCCGACTGAAAAAATCAGGAGTTTCTCAATTCGTAGTAAATGTTTTATTGTTTCTTGCTTGATAATTCCATCATTTTGTATCCGATTTCAATTTTTTTTTATTTGAAAGTTTAAACATTCTGATTGATATCCCATAGGATTTTCATCAAAATCGGTTCAGTGATATGATTTTTAAATCAAAATAACTGGTATAAATAAGTCGTCCACGTAAACTAAATTTAGTATTTTGCTTTTGAAGTTCAGTCCTAATTATAATTAGTACCTACCAAAATATGCGTTAATCAGATTCACAGCTTCAATCCCGTATGTCACCAGGATTTAACTACTTCTGTAGTTACGAACATCATTTTATTCCGACGAAAATTTTCATCACGAACGACCAAGTAAAAGTTTTTATATACACCAGCAACCTAATTGGTCTTTGTCTAGAAGTTCCTCGTGTTAACCTGCGGCGCCGAACTTATTAAGTTTTATGTTTTTAATTTTACAATAAGCTCGTCTTGTTTGCGGAACTTGAAAATTAATTATAATCGTTTATTACGCTTTGTTTGTTGCTAATACTGATTTGTGACTGTTATTAAAATCTAGCAGATTTCAGGGCTATAGTTTTGATTTAGTTCTTTAATATTAAAAAATTTACGACTTCGTGTTTATTCGCTTAGCATTTGCAAGATTAATATTAGGCTACAATTTTATTTTAGAACTAGCTTCTGTTCATATTAAGTATAACGGGTCTTATCGCGATAACTAATGGTAGTAATACCTTTTTTATTAACCGACGTTTCGACGAAGTTGCATCCGTCGTGGTCACGAGCTGACAGCGCGAGCTGAAGACCCGTTATATTAAATACGAATAGTATAAATCGCGAAAGTTTAAAATATATAACTAGCTTCTGTTCGCGGCTCCGCCCGCGTATTGATAAAAAGCCTATGTATTAATCTGATGTATAACTAGCTGGTCCTTGCGGTTTTGTGGTTATTGCTTCACTCCTGAGTCGTAGCGTGATGTAATATAGCCTTAACCTTCCTCAATAAACGGGATATCCAACGAAAAATTATTTTTCAAATCGGATCAGTAATTTTTTATTGAGATTTCAGATATTGAGATTACTAGTAGCAGATATTACAGTACATTTTAATCAAAATTTATTCAGTGATTTTTGCGTGAAAGAGGAAAAAACGAACAAACATCCATCCTCACAAACATACCTAATGATACGGTAGTGAGGTAAATTCATAATAACAATTAATAAATATGTTAACTTTGAAAGTATATTAAATATGATGAAATCATTGTTTCGCCAAGACCGCCTTTCTTACTCTCATACTTTCTTTCTCTTCTTTTTAGCTTGTTCTGTACCGATTTGTTTTTTAGTGTAGGTACAATAAACCATATTTATACATGTGTACAAAAAAATTTAGTAAACCATTCAGAGATACAATTTTAAACACGTGTAAAGCTTTATGTATGTAAATAGATAACATTTCATGGACAAGACAAAAGATACAATAGTCTAATAGGCACAACTAAAGCCTACCAAAGAGTTGAATCGAATTGATAAGAATATAATAAACTAGACGAAAACCCGGCTCCGCTCGGGTGAAATGTGAGTCATAATACACGTGTAGGTACAAAATGTACTTGTATAATGTTTTACTACACTCAATGTTTAGTTTTACACAGCCACAGGTCTTTGTTTCTAAAATGGATGACGTTGAGCGGCGAGGCGTATATGAGGTATGAAACGGAACGTTCAATAACTACTCAAGATGGCGTCTGCGATTTGTCTGTCATTGCCATTAGAATGTAACAAAATACTCGACAATCCGAATTTTGCGGATATAAGTTGTCAACTCGAAATCTTTAATTTTTTATGTTTTATTATTCAGGTAAGGTTTCGATTGAGTCTACCGTAACCCTTGACGAAATTATTAATATAGATAAGAATATTTGACAGAAAGTATGCAAAGGCGGTACAGAGAGCATGAAAAGACGATTTTTGCTCATCGTATGTAATACATAATAGAAAGAAAAGTGAAATATTCCTCTTTTAAATTTCACTTATATCTCCACAATGTTTGCGGGAGCAAGAGATTCTTTGTAAATGGAACCTGAAAACGTTGCATAAATTAATTAATACTGTGACTCTTCCGGTCGATTCATTACGACCTACTTACAGCTGTGCAAATTTTCGCATCGGTCCAAGCCACATTATCTGTACTAATTTTATAGAGGTAAAATCTTTGGAATTTAAGAGGGTAAACTATGAAACTAGTGATCAGATTTGAATTTTTTTTCTGCGTTAGATACTACAATTATTGAGGTAGATTATAGGCAATATAACATCACGCTACGACTCATAAAAGTGAAGAAATTACAAACAAGCGCGATGGGCTAGTAGTCTTGTATGAAAACGGTTTTGTTCTGAAAACGATATTTAATATTTTTCAAATTATTATATTATTAATTACTAGCTGTCCCTTCCGGTTTCACTCACGTTCATGGTTACTGCTTCGCTCCTATGAATCACAGCGTGATGTTATATATCCTATAGCCTTCCTCAACAAATAAACCATCTAACACAAATACTTTGTACTTTGTCGAACCAGTTCCAATCTAAGGAAGATTAGCGTGCTCAAACAAATAAACTCTTCAGCTTAATAATATGAGTATAGATGTATTGTTATTGTTCTTGTTTGTATGTGTAATACATTATACGAAATTGACAGACACGTTGGCGCAGATACGTTCCCGGTCACGGCAAACGCCTGTATTGGCCGTAGGGATGTTCGTCGTGGTCTGGTTTTTGTTTGTGTTTGTGTTGTGTTTCCGGACCCCCCACACAAGGTCATGAGATCTTAATAAGGACTGTTGAGTTTTACGCGTAAATAAGTCAAAAAAAAAGTTAAATATTGAAGTGTTCTATATTTTGCAATACGTCATAATCTCACATACTGTAAAAACTTATTATTAGATAAAACTTTTTAATATAAATTCCTTTTATTTAATTATACCTTTTATTAAAATCGAAAAGAAAATATGGATATAAAACTCTTCAAATAAATTGATTAAGAATAGGTTTGATATGTTTAGACGCCATTTTCTCAAAATGAAGTCCGTGTGACTTGAGATGGTATTTCTTATCAGCGTGCATATTACTATTCGCTCCTGACTTACACCAACTACGACCTGATTAGACGAGTTCGCAGCTAACAAGGGCGTCGACATCGAGGATTTCCGTGGGACTTACCTGAAAAAAAAATAGGGTTAAGCATTATACCAGACTCTTAAAATATTAATAGAGCAATAAGACAAGCTTAATTAATTTAAAAAATCAAAAACTCGACTGAATAACAGAACCATCTGCAGTCAGAAGTACCGCATCAATATCAATTCTGTTTAAGTGGATCATTACTAACCAATTTTAAGTCGTTATAGATCCTAAACTATAATTCTGATAGAAAAACCATATGAGAAACCTAAAAATGATTTTTATATAGCTATCGTTGCCTTAGATTCTCGCGATTATTATTCATTGAAATAAAACTATTTTAAACGGATTTAAAGTGGTATATTAACGACACCCCACCATATACCTATTCAACGATACCTCACGACATTTCAGTGATTAGCCCAAACAAATAAATAGACAGATAGACATCCAGACGAAACAATTAATCTGCGAGTTCTTTTCAGAGATAAACATTAAATCAAAAAAATTAAATTTTAAAGTACCGTATATACTTTCATATGCATTGAGTTAAAAGCTGTTAATTTGAAATAACAAGCAGACATTTCAATTGTATTCATTTTTATTATTAAGGCAAACAATATTTTATTTTAAAATTACATTTTTATTATCGTTCAAAGATGAGCCTTCTCGAGAACGCTGCTTGAGCTTGACCTGACTCCGGATATCCTGCCGCGCTTCCTCGAGAGACTATCAAGTTCCAATATGAGACAGCTGATACTTCTGAAGGGGCTTGAGTGATAAACGTAATGATTTAAATTGTAATTTTGACAAAAATTGTTCTTCTATCTAATGTTTAATTATAATAATATTTTATAATTTTTAATAATAGCAATAGTCTGTTTATTGAAGGTT
This sequence comes from Hypolimnas misippus, assembly GCA_037950945.1. Taxonomy (NCBI): domain Eukaryota; kingdom Metazoa; phylum Arthropoda; class Insecta; order Lepidoptera; family Nymphalidae; genus Hypolimnas; species Hypolimnas misippus. Next base: position 11,807,058 of record JBBEEQ010000006.1, read on the forward strand.
ATAAAGTGTATAACATAATGCTACGATTCATAGACGCGAAGCTGTAACCATTAAACCAAGTGAAACCATTGTTACTATTTTAATTCTTGAAATGGAGGAATATTTCGAATTAAAACATATATACATACACTACCATGTATTTGATAAAACACGTTCATACTTTTTTGTTTATTGGTTACGTCTGTGGTCAAATTGAAAATTATCTATGGTCAATTTTGAAATCGGTTAAAAATTTAATGAACTACAGTCGAATTCCGACCACTAAGCTACCACTAGTTCTTATAAATATACGTAGGTTGTACCTTTATTAACAGGGTAGATAATCTATATGTTAAAATTCTGCCATTCTGTTGTCATTGCATAATTTTGCATTTTTAAACCTGAACCAATTTTCCATTTTCCATATTTTCGTAATAATTATGACTAAAATAATGATGAAAAAACCGCCAAAGCGTTCAATTTGTAAAAACCATTCAAAGCGAGTTGTGAAGCGTCGCTCTGCTATAAATAAAATTTTCATATAAATAAGCGAAACCAATTCTGTCAACTTTTTCATTTAAATAAAAATCACAAAATACTACCAAAGTTAAAACACTTCAGGTCGAAATTAATTGGTTTTACGTTGAGTAAGATTACAATATAGTCTTGTATGTACATGTAAAATTTAATTTCAAACGTTTTTTAAATATGTTCACATTTTTTTTTGTAATTGTTGAAGGTACTTTAATTTTTTTTTATTATTATAGTCTTATTTCGGGACTTTTTTGGTAAATTTAAATATTACAGTCACATCGTTCCCTAATATTATATAACTATAGAGAAACATGTTATAAGAACATGGATTTGGGCACCCATAATGCCGACCACGTTGGACGACGTTGCCTAGCAACCAGCTAACTACTGAGTATGACGAGCGAGTGTCTTGTGGCAAAGTTGGAAATGGGAATGGCCTTAAAACAGTATAAACGTAATATAAATAAATAATTTAATTGCTAATATTTCATATTTAAATCCGAATTTAAAAAGCATCTTAGCTGCATCAGTACTTTGAATTTATTTTTTATATAAACACGGTCGTTGGTTCACCAAAAACAGGCTCAAAATGAAATACATATGATTAAAAGTTAATATTTGTTAATGTATAAATAAATAAATAAATAATAAATAAACGTATCACACTCAACGGCCCCCATTAAGATCTTGTGACCTTGTGTCGGGGGTCCGGAAACACACACAACACTAACACAAACACCCAGACCACGACAAACATCCGTATGGCCAATACAGACATTTGCCGTGAGCGGGGATCGAACCCGCGACCGTTAGCGCTACAGTCAGTTGCAGTGACCACTGCGCCAACGTGTCTGTCATGTATATTTCAAAACATAAAAGCATTTAAATTTTAAGATAAATACAAGGCTAAAGTTAAAGATATCCAATTTTCAAAAGTTTCGTAATCCTTTCAGGTACTTTAGCTGAGTTTTGAAGTGCTAAATTTTTCTTTTAAATCATCTCGTTCTCGGCTGTGAAGGAAAACATCGAGAGGAACCCTGCATGCACTGGAAGAAATTCTGACACATGTATATCCGCTAACCTACAGTGGAGCAGCGTAGTGGATCAAGCTCTAAACTTTCTCCTTAATAGGAGACGAGGCCTTTGCCCTGCAATGGGACATTTACAGGCTGTTACTTTACTACGTTAAATACATTAAAGAGTCCAAAAGTGAAAATAATAAGACATTACATTCGTAGTCCACGTTTTTTTTCTACTCGCGATATATTATCGCCGTGTTCTCTCTGGATATCAACAACGCGTTGCTAGGTAACTTCATGTCACTTGTTCATCGTTCCCATAAACAGTACAAACCAATTTGCACAAAACAAATTAAAACTTGTTCCTGACTGACGAAAGTATCAATATAATCTATATCTATACCAATATTATATAGAGGTAAAATTTATTTGTAACTTTGTATGTATTTTGACAGACACGTTGGCACAATGGTCACTGCAACTGACTGTAGCGCTAAAAGTCGCGGGTTCGATTCCCGCTCACGGCAAACGTTTATATTGGCCATACGGATGTTTGTCGTGGTCTGGGTGTTTGTGTTAGTGTTGTATGTGTTTCCGGACCCCCGACACAAGGTCACAACATCTTAATGGGGGCCGTTAAGTGTGATGCCTTTATTTATTATTTTATTTTAATTTTTTATTATATTGTTAGGGGGTAATCTCGAAATTACTGATCTGATTTTAAAAATTATTTTCCCATTTATTGGGCAAGTTGCTAGGCTATATTACATCACGCTACGACTCGCAACAAAGTAACTATAAACGTGAATGAAAACGCGAGAAGTAGCTAGTTTGATATATAAACATTATTGTTCGTTTGTACGTATCATACGCGGCGCCATTCCGTTCATCTGACTGCGACAAAACAATGTCGACTTATTGTTTGCACAAGGCAGCTACCTCAATTGAATTGAGGCAAAGCCTGTAGCTTACTGACTACAGCTCGTATACGGACTGGCTTAACCGAGGCAGTACCTCACTCTCACAAAGGATCGGCGTAAAGTGGTAAATTCATTAATTACTACTTTACTACAAAAGATGAAATAAAAACAAGTTCAACAAGTGTCTAGCTAAACAGTGTTTAAAATGTTGTCAAAATTGCACACACACACATACACACACACACACACGCACACGTCATATTTGACAGCTAAAATAGGTTTTAAGCATATATTAAAAACGAAATTGTCTTTAGACACGGGTTTGTAGTACAAGGTTTTAAAGACACGCGATTAACGTACGTTTAAATTTTTTTGTAGTAAGGCAGTTAGTATTTGTAGTATAGAATTTTATAAACAGCTTCTAAAGTATGTTTATATTTTTTAAGTAAGGCAGTTGGTTTTTTTGTTTTCTATTTTGTTTCTGTGTTGACAATTTAAAAGTACTTGTAAAAGCCTACTTTCTCTTCCTCGTTACTCTTCCTCGATTTTTTCGTTACTTCTATTGTATTTCATCAGTTATTCTTTTTAAGCTAGCAACGCATATGTACTGAAAATGTTTATTGGCATCGCTGATCTGTTAACATTAGGTTATATTATGTTCCGCCTGCTCGATTTCCGTAAAAATATTTATAGAAAGAAAATATATTAAATATAATTAGTGTTCGCCTAGCGGTTTAAATTCGTTCGTAGTACACTAAATTTTCAAATGATTTCAAGATGATGACCACAGATAATCTATACTCAATTTGATCACAGACTTTAACAATAAACAAAATATAATAATTATATCCGTGTGTGTGCCAAATGCATAGTAGGTGTAATGTTTTTTTTACACAATAAAAAATATATTAGCATTTCTCTCTTATTCTCTTAATGGACGCTAATAAGCAATACTATGCCAAGCCACACGCCTTTAATTTAGAGAAAATGGCGTCTAAAGATGTCAAACCTAGTCTTAATGAATTTGTTTCAAGATGTATATATCCATTATTTTCTTTTATATTTTAATATAAGATATACTGAATTAAGAGCAGATTTGTATAAGAATAAGTTTTTAAAAATAAAATATATGAACAAACTTCAATATTCGAAAGTTCAATTAAGACACGTTTTTTCGTACTTAACTTGAAACATATTTGTATAATGTTAAACAGGTGATGCAGTATCAAAACACATCAAAATCTCCGAATTTTTGTGGGTTGACACATTATTGCTTATCAGCGTCCATATACACTATATTCAGGCCACGAGTGCGATAATTCACTAATATGTGTATAGGTTACTCATTCAACCGTTCATTAAAGCGGACATTATGAGGCGGTCATGTGTGAATTTATTCCAGAAACTGCCGTAGGATGTCAGTTGCATACATCGCTTGTTTGCAAGAATATCGTAGTAACTCATAATTCTAACAAATAGAACTAAGTATGTCAAAAGACCATAAATCTTTGATGTTTTATCATGAAAAGTGTTGCGATGATGAATTTTCTTTAAATCAATAAAGTTACAACATCAAGAGATCGTTCAAATTTTGCAGCTATGCACAAACACATCAATAAAGAAATTTAAAAAACCCATTACCTAAAATTCATCATTTTTAGTTGCATCGATATTCTTGAAAAGCAACGACATATTAGGTACACACACAAAGGTTAAGGGGTCCGATATACAGTCCGATATACTATCGAGTTTCTTGCCGGTTCTTCTCGGTAGAATCTAGAACCGGTGGTAGCTTCATTATTGATGTAATTTTTTTTTGTTTTTATCATGTATGACGATTCTTGTTTCGAAAAGTGCTCGTGAGAGCCTACTTGAATAAAGTATATTTTTTATTTTGATTTTGACATTTTCGAGAGTTGCTTAGCAACTCTAAAAGCAAAGTTGTTTGTTTAGTTGAATTATAGTTATTTTGATTTTAATAATTAACTAAAATTAAAAAAAAAACTCCGACTTTCTATTAAAAAAAAAGAGCATTTCAACGAGCACAAGACCAAGAGTTTCATAATTTTTCTTAATTATGTTGAATGAATTGGTATTTAAAATTTTAGGTCACATAAAGAGGTGTGAAATTAAATCAAATACCTATTGTGCATCCAAGATTCATACCGTAGCTAAGAAAGTAGAGCATATATAAGAACCTTTGCTAGAAAACTCTCTTTCAAATAAAACCGCATCCAAATCGATTCACCCGTTTAGGACAAACAAACAGACATAGCGGTCAAACTTATAACACCGCTCTTTTTGCGCCGGTTAAAAACAAAGTACTGAATTAATTTAAATGAGTACACCCATTTAAACAAAAAACATATATAACTATAACCAAAAAAAATCTCCGACGAATTAAGAACCTCCTCCTTTTTTGGAAGTCGATTCAAAACACATTTGGGATTTTATTCGTTAAATTATGGTGTAATAAAAAAAAACAAGGATTTGCAGCGTTAAGTCCCCCGAAGTCTTTCAAAAGTAGGTCGTTAAAAATGAGGTAGGATTCTCTAAAATTTAATGCCTAAATAAAGCAACCTTATTCATTACCATGTACGCGGCCGTTAATTTGAATTTCGCTCTTAGCAACTTAGTTTCTGTCGAATCACCAAATATTAGAATGGCGTGACTGGGCAGATTTATTTTCAACCCTTGTCGGTTAAGCTTTGACCTGAAAATCTTTTTTCATTATGTATAAAATGGGTGGAGATATTAATTTAACCCTTCGAGTCCTCTTGTGTCGTATTGTTAGTAAGATCATGTTTTTTTTTCCTGGTAATAAGGTCATGAATATTCATAGTTTTTGTTTTAATTAAAAATGAAGTGTTTATGTGTGGAATTATTTAAAATATTTAAAAATAGAACTTTAAGAAAATCAACCACGTACCGAGTTCAATGAAAATGCATTCACAGTAGTTGAAAATTAATATTTCTTCTAATATATAGAAATTTTTCGTAATTAAATAAATACGAAGCGAAGGAAATCCAAAAAGACGGTTCCCAATTCGTAGTGTTCTTTCTTAATGTATGTTACCTCTGAACTCCATTGTTTTTAAAAAGATTTTTGAAATTCTTATTTAACTTGAAACGATACACTGAACGTATAAAAATAAATAAAAATTCTTTAGGGTAATTTAAGAATTTACATCAAAAACGGTTCAGATTAGTTTTTAAATAATTAAGCGTAATAATCATTTCGAAAATTATTACAATAAACCCAACACCTAACACTCACAGAATACATTCACATAACGAAACCAACAAAACAAGCTAGTTTCATTTTAAAGCCTCAAAACCTCAATAGCGAATGCTACACGAATATGAGGACCTACATATGTATTTTCGGAGTTTTTAATAAAGAAGAATACGAGCTCAACTATTTCATATTAGACTGAACGTTTACGACGTAAATACAGGGGCACTGTGGAATTGTGAATGGATTCGTAAAACATTTTACCCCTTCTTTACCCGACAGACCCGAGAAGAGGATGCTTTTAACCGACTTCGATGAAGGTTCTATGTTTGGCTGTATGTTTTCGTTTTTTGTCGCCTACTTGCCGCCGACTTCGAATGTTTTACTTGGCACCGACTTTTTTGCTTTCGACTTTAAGTCAGTCGTTTTTTTTAATTTTTATTGTTATCTATACTTCTATAGCTGAACCTGTACCTATAGAGTTTTTGCCGATTCTTCTCGGTAGGATCTACCTTCCGAACCGGTGGTATCTTTTGATTAATTTAAGTACTTTGTATTTGTTTTGATGATTTAAAATTGCTTATAAATCCTTCTTGAATAAAGTATAGTTTGATATGATTTAATATACTTAATATTATGAAGAGGTAAAATTTTATAGTATGTTTGTAAATTTATATGTTAGTAAGTTTTTTGTGTATGTCTTAAGCTACTGATCGGCTGTGTATTAACGAAGGTTATAGGCTATATTACATCACGTTTAGATCCATAGAAGCAAAGCAGCAACAATAAAAGCAAGTGAAATGGCAAGAAGCAACTAGTAATATTATAAAGAGGTAAGAGTTCGTAAGTTTGTATGTCCTTACATACGTATCCCCTCAAATGCGTATCCATACTTAATATTATAAAGAGGTAAAGTTTGTTAGTATGTTTGTAAGTTTGCATATTGGGGTTCATATCTGAAACTACTGATTTCATTAAAAAAATCATTTTACGTTGAATAGTCCATTTACATAGTAACGTTATAGGCTACATTAACATCACGCGACGACTCACAAAATCACATGAAACCGCGTGTAACAGCTAGTATTCTATATTTATCCCATTCAAAGGTTCAAGTTAATGGCTTCAAGGTTGTCTTTCAAAGGGCGCTATGGGAATTGTCCTCCTTGGGATCCCTTCATAAAATGATTACTCGGGTAACAATAACGTAATCATACTTATCAGTTTAATGGAGGAACGATCTAAAAACATGAAAACTGAAAATAATGATACCTACCCACTTGAGAATGGTGTTCAACTAGCTTTTGTTCGCGTCTTCGCTTGAGTTTTCGTAGATTCTGTTATACCGAATGATACTCTAGAACATGAATTCCCAATGTGCGACGTGTGTTTACATCAGTATGGGGGGCGTGGCACTTCGGTTGTAAAGAAGAATTTTAAAGATTTTCAAATTTTCGCGGTTACTCGAAGTTTTCGAACACGAAGGCTTTAGTTATTTCTGTTACTGGATTACCTACTACTTATGTAAATAAAAATAAACACGTTTATTTCCTTTTCTCATTTCGACTTATGGAGAGATTCACGGAAAAACTTATTATTATTTTTTTTCATTTTATTGAATTAAATTAATAAAAAAAAAACATTACACACACTAACATGTATAAGACACACACACGCATCTATCTTTTATTGTTAAAGTCTGTAGTATAATTAAGAATAGATTATCTGTGGTCAATCGTGAAATCGGTTACAAATTTAATGAACTGCGGTTGAATTCCGACGGCTAGGCGACTTGTATATTTAAAGTCGTATAGAAAATATTGATAATAATTATTCCCGTACAATGAATTAAAATTAATGAACATCACTTACAGACAGCAATAAAATACAAATTTTCAGGAGTCACCTCCAGGTGCTTTATTTAAATATTTACCCAACTATAGTTAAATTTAATCACAAATTTAAGGTAAACCGCGATTAATTTCCCTTTGCATCGGAATATGGACGACATATTCGCAAGCAATTAATTATAATTACATATTCGATATGCTAGTGTATGCATTATCAATTAAATTTGATTTTATTAAAATATATATATATATTATATATATATATATATATATATATATATATATATATATATATATATATATATATATATATATATATATATATATATATATATATATATATATATATATTACAAAATAATAAACCGACTTTAAAAACGAATTTAAAAGAAATATTATCTACAACATTTTGAATTCGGTTAAACAAAAAGTCTCCGATGTATTAAGGACCTCCTCTTTTTGGGAAGTCGGTTAAAAAGTAACTGGCAAACGAGCAGACGAGACGCCTGATATTAAGTGAGCATCGCTGCCATGACATATGCAGCACCAAAGGAGCCACAAATGCGTATATAGCCAGCTTATAAAGGAATAAGGAATGAAATAAAAAGGAAGTAAGAAAATGAATGGGCGACGCGGTTGGGCTTCCAACTCTCTCACTCACCATAACGCAACCCTATTTACTACTTCACGCCAATCTTCTGTACTCGTGAGGTACTGCTCGGATCGAATCAGCCTGTATACCAACCAGTCCAGAAAATAGTCCAGAAGAATTCAGCTAATTCCAACTCAGTTAATGCATGATGAACAATAATCAATACATATATATTTTGTCTGTCCGTGTGTATGTAACTGTTTTAATTCGCTAGTGGCTTAATACATTTTTTAACCACGACGTATTTTGTCGGGGATAGTGCAAAACCGCGTAACTAGGTTTTACTATGAAGTCCAAATTGGAACTAAATATTTTTATTACGAAGCATTCGTAATGTTGTTACATCGATTTTTTTTTAAGTTCAGTGTCAATTTTATCATATAAATACATTACAGAGAGACAGACACGTTGGCGCAGTGGTCACTGCAACTGACTGTAGCGCTAACAGTCGCGGGTTCGATCCCCGCTCACGGCAAATGTCTGTATCGGCCATACGGATGTTTGTCGTGGTCTGGGTGTTTGTGTTAGTGTTGTGAGTGTTTCCGGATCCCCGACACAAGGTCACAAGATCTTAATGGGGGCCGTTGAGTGTGGTGCGTTTATATATTTATTTATTACATAAAAAAATTTAGGTATAAATTGTAAGTGAAGTTTTATTATTAAGAACGTCAGACAATTTACAACGCTACTAAGTCGTTTCAACTACATTCAAGTAGAATTCAATTAGTCGGATAATACGTGGGGGAGATTAAATTCCTCATCGATTCGGGACCGGTAACTCCCGAGCGGATTCCGAACTAATTTCACGATTCTTAACTAACGATCGTTTCGTCTTTGACATTCCTTTATGATATTAATCTCATTTCTCCTAATTTGATATCGAATTTTATGCTTTTAATATGATGTATGAGGCATTATTTCTACGCTTGTGACGATTAAAAAATTCGCTCGTAAGTTTATAAAGGTACTACAATTAGTTTATTTTTTTAATGACAAATTGTATGATTTACATAAGTTATTTTTTATTGCTTTACACATCAAAAAATTTACTGTCAATGATTTATTTCTGAGACTCACAGCTTTCTTAAGATTACCTAGATAACTGTTACTAGGTTCAAAATATTTTGAACATCAATTACGAGGGAAAAATTTCAAGTATAATTCTCACCAAATATATATATAAATGCGAAAGATCACTTACTGACTCATCACGAAATCTCAGACATAACAAGTGTGTACAAGCAAGAGTTTCAAATGTTTCTTTTTTAAAAGTAGATCTACACTAAGACATGATTTTGCAAAAATCAACCCTTAATAAGACCTTAAGGGGGGGGAGGGAGTTTGTATGAATATCCTATTTAAGCGCGATTGGAACCACGAGAGGCCGCTAGTACCTAATAAGTAACTATAGAGTGCTTTCACCTTTTTAAATAAAATATCTTTAAAAATCCACCAAAAACCCCACGAATTGTTTTATTCACTTCGAATATAATTAATTTTCATACAATGTTTGATGTACGAAAAATACGAAAAGTTAAGAAAAGAACAAAACACAATAAACATCGAATAACAATACAAGATTCAGGCTTCAGTTCGTTCTTATCGTCGCATAAAAATATCTCATTTATTCATAACAAGTGAAAAAATAAATAAATAGAATTGACATTTCTACAGCGACAATATAAATAAAATGTTACGGTACAGAATTTTCTTATAGCGAGTTAAGATATGAATGGAGAAGAGAAAATTGCCGTTTTGTGCGTGTAAAATCACCCAATTTCGGTTCTGGGTACGAAAGTGATGTTTCATTTTGTATATTTTTAGGATTCAATATAAAACGCAACGATTTTATTTAATACTAGTTTCTGAGGCGGTTTCACTTGCGTTAATTTTATGTCTGCAAGTTATTTTTCTGTTTCTCCAAAAAATTAATCCATTTTTGTAAAGATGCTATGCAAAATTTCTTAATAACCGTTTTTTTAATAGGGGGCAAAGGAGCTAACAGATCACACCTGATGAAAAGTTAATACTGCCGCTCATGGACATTTCCAGCATCCAGCATCAACGATATCGGCTTTTTCGGTTCGTTTTAAGTTCATCCTCTGACTTTCGTAAAATTTAATAAAACTTACAAATGTGATTCTCGCCTAATTCTAATTCGTCTCCGCAACTTCGAATGTGTAGAAACTTTCATCTTCTATTTCAGTTTGAGTTTTCATGCCTCGATCATAACATTATAGATAAGTTTCGTAATACAATCCACCACGCTAGTCAGTTCTAATAACATCTTGCATCGAGGATGAGTTGCACAAAATTTTTGTCATTTCGTTAGGTGAGCATAACATTTGTGTTGCTCTCGTAATTGACTCCTGGGTTATCTTACGAAAGCTTTGGCTGTCGAAAGTAAAGGCACTGATAGTAAGTTTTATAAGCAAAAACTAAAAACTTTATGAGAGCCTGAGAGCAAAACTTATAAGCGTTGTTTACACCTTAGTCATAATTACGTCAAGATCATACCTGGCTTATATATCGGATTGTACTTTCGGATACATCTATTTTATAAAAATTCGTTTTTCAAATTATATTACACACATAAACAGTAACTTTTTAAAAACACGTTTTATTTCATCCGGCAAAGGTCAAGCGGCTGTCAGTATGGCGCTGACCTTGAGAACCTGATGATACTTCGCTTGTAAACTAAAAGCAACCCCCGATGTATTGTCTTATAACAGGTGACGAGAGTATCCGGTGCAGCTAAAAAAAAGAAAAAAACAAATATAATTTTCATGGATAGCATATCATGGATAGATAGGATAGATAGAACTGAATTCAAATTTAAACCAGAACCTAAAAGTTTGTAAGTGTTTAAAATTTCTTTTAATAAATATGTTTACTATATCTATACCAATATTATAAAGAAGTCAATATTGGTGTAAGTTTGGACGTAGGGGGTTTTCTCTGAAACTACTGATTCGATTAGAAAAATCTTTTGGCGTTAGATACCCCCTTCATTGAGGAAGGTTAGGCTATATTACATCACGCCACGATACACAGGAGTGGGAAATAAAACTGACAAATTTTCAAATAGTACTCAATTAATCGGCATTTAAATCTAATGATGTTAGCATAGAGAGCACGAGATTTAATTGCAACTTAAAATTAAGTAGCGTTTAAAAAATAAACAGGTAAGTATAATATTTCATTACTCGCCAACCTCTACAGAAATATATAGAAGCATAGAACATTAATCGATGCAAATAAAATCACTTGTTAGCTATAGTTCTTATCGAAATGTCTACAAATCAATTTAATTATTGCGATGTGAATTAACTTAATATCTACAAACCAATTTAATTTAAATAGTGACTACTAACGATTAGGTGTCAAATACATCTGTTTTATCAAGCGAAAGCGAAACGTAACTTTAAAAACATAAAGTTATTATTAAAAACTATTTTTTACATAAAACCATTACGTATTATTCAGGCTTTATTACCAGTTCTTGCTAAAAGTATACTAACTTCATTATTACGAACAAATCCAACATGGCCAGATGTGACTGAGTATAATTATTATGTCGTTGGTCAACGAGCTGCATCATCAGACCATCTGTATAATAGTATGTGAATTTTAAGTACCCGGTTGACTGGCTTTTTTTCGTAAATAACATTTTCTAAAAATAAAACCTAACTAGATAGATTTTTCGCCCCTGCAACTCCTTGCATACAAAATTTCATGAAAATCATTGCCGTTTTCGAGATTAGGATTTTATGTATAAAAAAATTACTGGTTTAAAATTATTAGACCAAGAACGTTACCAAATTTAAGCACCATCCATACATACAAACGCTATCATAACAAGAGAAATGAAATAATCTTGAAATATCCGAAACAACCTAGAATCGTCTTTTCTTGGTATGTATTTTTGTAATATCAGCTGTAAATATACAAAGAATAGTTCAACAGTATTATCGCTTTCATAATCTCTTGATCTGTAAAGACTCGGACACATTTGAGAACGAAAGGATCCTAAAAGAGAAATCTTCTCTAAGTCCTTTGTTGTTATTTCCCTTGATTTCGCAGGTGTTTCGATAAGATCGGTTCCACAAAAGTATTATCACGCGTTATGTGTCCAGGCCCGAACACACTTGTTAATGAAAAAGGACAAATTTGAGAGATTTCCAGAGAATCGTCCCAAAAAAAGAGATCCTTAAGCAATGCCTATTAATAAGTAAAAGTAAATAGTAAACTGTAAAGAATTTCGATTTATGTATAGCGAAAAGATTAATGTTGATAATTTTGGTATTACCAATTGATTTATTACATTAATGATTACTATTATTTTAGAATTTATCGTTTGCTATTCTGACTCTAAACCTCATTTTTCTTAGTATATGTATTATCTATTAAAATTTAGAAATTTTTATGTTATGTCAAAACTACAGATCAATTTAGAAAGTCTGAATTGATGTCTTATAAAGTAAAATAATACATGTTTGGTCGACTTATTTCATTCAACTGAACAAGGATGACCGCTCGCTAATGCTGCCAAGCATATTTGTGGAAGTCCGGTCTAAACATTAAAATCAAACACCTAACATTTTAACGATTAATGATGACAATTTTCACGTGTCGAATAGTATAGTAAAAGTAGAATTGCATGTAATTTAACGATAAGCCAACACAGCTGATTTTGGCTTTTCAATCGACATTTGCTATGCGGTTTTGTGGTAAAACCACGCTTAATTAAAATGTATTCAAAATCAACAATTCAGGCGTCACACTTTTTATAATTAAAACATAAAATCATTTTTTAACATTTGTATTTAAATTTTTCGTATCTGTCCCATTGAATGGATGCTATTCATGAAAGAGTAGATTTTTATCTTATTCGTTGAATAGAACGACCTAGTCTGAAAAAATCGTAAATTTTTGTTAAAAATCGCTCGTTCTAAGGCCTGCAAATAGAAAGAGCAAATGTTTTAAAATAAATTCTTTATATCGACAAAATAAGATGGTCACTGAAATGTATATAATGAATCTATCATAACTATTGTATCTAGCGCTATCAAGGCTAGGTCGAACCCTCGAGTTCCAATAAAAGCCTCTTGTCGTCACACTATTTTAAAAAGCGCCACCCCAGAATCGCTCTGAATGGAAATGAATACTTACGAAGCTAATAGAGGCAGACGCGTACCAATTTACATGTGAATGCTGAAACGGAATTGAGGAAATATGCTCGTTGAATACGACAGAACGAATGGAATGTAATCGCATTCAAAACGAACGAGACTCCAGTAGTCGTACGCAGAGTCGTTATGGAATTATAATGGATCACGTTATTCAATAAAATTAAAAACGGAGAAAAAAGAACTGAAATAATTAACTTAATGTTTATTTGTTGAATGAATAATGATCGATATTTAATATCAATATCATTACATCTTCTATGCAAATACCAAAACATTTGATAAAAGACTTTTCAGTGACTAATTAAGAACTACATCCGTGATCCGAACACAATCGCCAATCGCACAGTCACGCTAACATTGACATGGTCTGCGTAAACTTTTAACCGATGATTGTAGGAATAGAATAAACGTTTCAATTTGTCACTAGGGTGATAATAAAAATAGTGTAACATCAAAAGTGTGACCAGACTACGTATAAATTACCCTTAACGGCCACAATTAAGTAGCTGGCACACGCTCATATCGTAAATAACAATAAAAGCACCATTACCTTGCCAGCTATTAGAATATTTAAAAGACAATATCAAAAAGTGTCATAAAATGTAACTTCTAAAGGGTAGAGAAATATTTTAATAATTTAAATTTGCTTTCGACGCAGATTGCTTTTAAGACATTTTTAATGCCCATAAAATCTCCCATTTAAACCACCCACGAGTTTAAGATCCCCAAAGTTTTAATCATCGAGTTGACAGGTTCAGTACACTTCAAGAAGTTTAATCTCCTTGATGGTAACTCGTAAATGGAAATATAATCCAGTACGTGAAGCACCAACATATTCGTGTGCAAGATATTGTTTGTATACAAGAGTCCTCCAGCGACTTGAAATCTGCACGGCAAAATTCGACTAACTTTGACGAACTTGAAACGACTGTAACAAGAGAAACTTAATAACAAGGTAACGTTGGGTAACAAACTTACATATGTTTTGTTCTAAATGTTATGTAACGGGTATTGTTTACGGTTTTTCCACCGTACTTCAAAAAAGAGGAGGAAACATCTATACCGATTTCTGTATTTTTGATAGTAAATTTCGAGAGAAAATACTCTTGTATTTAGTCTCGAAACACATTATTTTTGTCTTTATCACAGACGATAACATAATTCTATTTTTGTTACTTTAAGAACAAAAAAGTATATTCATACTGTTTTTGTATTTGATTATAAAAAAATACCATCTTACAATGATATTGTAGCAATTATTAACTTCAGAACACAAATGAAAACTTCCCATTACAACGATCTTTTTATTATCTCAAATAAATTCAATAAAGCCAGCCCAGAACTAAACCAAGACATCCAATAAAGATAACGGATAATCGATTTAAATGAAGGTGATTCGATTAGTGATGAATCGAATGGTGTCGACCCGGGCGTCGTTTGTTCGCCCGGTGATATATTGCTTCCTCCGGCGCATCACAAACGTGGCTTTTTCACTTATCACGCTACGTGATGCTGTCTCGTGGACCAATAAAGTGGATAAAGTTTTAATAGTGAATAAAATATAAACTAGACAGATTGCATTTCGAAGTAAAAATACATTATTGAAGAAACACGAAGGGATTATTTACATCATTAGGGGCTATTCATTAATCACGTTGGACCCAAAGAGGGGAGGGGGGGGGGGGGGGATCTAGGTAAAAATCACCAAATATCCTAAGCGGTGATTAAGATATCGTGTATTTAGTTATAAGAAGTTAAAAGTATTTAGTATAAGAAGTTAAAAGTAGAAGAGAGGAGGGGCGGTCTAAAAAGTTGTTAAAAACATCACGTGATTAATGGATAGCCCCTTTTATGAAATAATAATCAAATGGTATATAAGGACTTACTTACTCATTGTGGAACAGAATATGGTAAAACTTATCAGCATAAACGAAATAATGAAGCCTCAAATTTTACAATATACCCAAAAAAGTTACTTAAAAGTCTCAAGTTTTAGCAGTTGGTAATATTTTCCAAAGTATTTTTCATATCCATTTTTACATTTCTTTTGACATTTCCTTTTAACATTTACGTATCTAAGATTAAAGAAAAAACGTTTCATAAAAGGTTTTTTCCTTTACAAACAGTACGGACGCATTGAAGGGCTATTTATAACAATTTGGACACATCTATCAACTGTTAGAAACACGTGTCGCCCTGGAACACATGAGAACGGTCTCAATTTATATCCCTATATTGTAACTAATGTTGAACTTGCTATAGTTTCACCTTCATCATCTTCAGATCAGAACTTCGAGACAGTTTTACTAAAATAATATGTTAAATCTCAAAGCCCTAATATATGAGCACTTAACTACGACCGTGACGTAGGCAAATTGGATTAGTTTAAGTTGTCAAAAATATCTACACCTACTTTGCGATTTTAAAGAATCAATATAAATTTATAAATATAGCAGCAAAGAAAATGTGAATAGTTAAAAAACCAGAAAAAAACATCCAATAAGATTCTTGCACGTATCAGAAAGAATTCTGACACATTTATGTACTTACTTTTTTTTTAATTAAAAAGCTGGAAAAAAAGCAGGACGCTGATGCTACGTAACCATTGAAGCCCATGGACGTTTACAGCATACGGCGAACCACAAATTCCTTAATAGCTTACAAAGGCGAAAAGGATGAAGGGAATAGAGAACGAATGGTGGATGGGGTTGGACTTTCGGTTCTATCACACACCGTACAAGGGGAAACTATGTTAGATACTTTAAACTGATCTTCTGAGAAAATTAGGTACTGTCCCGGTTGAGCCCGGCCGTATAGGCCAAGCCAGGCCCGTAGTCACTGCTACAGCTAAGCTCTATCAACTTCAGTAAAATCATATTAAATCCACTAGCCCGCAGAGGAATCGTATGGCACAATTAGTTCCGTGTCTTTCTTCTATACAGTAAGAAACCTTTGCCCACCAGTGAGATAGTCGCAGGCTGTTTAGAAGTCAATTATCTAATAAACGATAGAGATTATTGTATTATATATTAAAAAGTGTCAAATCCGTTTTATACCAATAGAATTTTTGTTGTTACCTTTTCATGCTATCTAATTAAAATAGATGGCTTTCAAGGTGTGGATATCCTTTATAATGCAAAGTTTTCAACCAAGTGGAGTTTGTGAAAGTTCTAAAATGGCATTGATAGAATTTACGGATACCTGGTACAAGGATTTGCTATTATCGCAACGATTATCGAGAGATAGGATACTCTACGACTAGTCAATGCGTATACATTGACTAAATTAATGGTTTTCGGTTCTGCAGTAATTACGGCGACGGCTTTTGTTCTACTACTTTCTTTCAGTTTTGCTTTTCACTTAAATTTTGTGCACCTTCTTTTTTTGGGTCGTTTTATAGAACACTATACTTAAAAAATGTGACGTTAAAATTTGGCTCTTGAACTTAGCCATCATTATTGCATTGATAACGGTGTAGTCTAAGTTGAAACTCCGAAATCAGTAACTAAATTCTTATGATCTATTTCGGTGCTAATATGAAATGTAGATTATGTCATAAGAATTATTTACAGGTTCTTTTCCCTAACTAATAGTATTATCTCCTTACTAGATATACTGTTAAACGCGTAGAGTGTAGGCTCTATATATTTGGACAAATCTTATGAGACAATGGAGTTAAGATTTAAGAGATTTAAGAATATAGAACCGATTTGTTAGTATGTCAGCAATGTAAAACATGCGTAACATTGCTGAATTATCTATTCACGGATCAACAACAGGTACATTGGGTAGTTACATTAATACCTTTGCCAACATGCATGCAACATTTATGTCAAGAATGTCAGAAGCTTATGAGGTAAACCATTAAAGCTAGAATGACGTTCGGACTATTACTCTTCCTTAAAGAGGAGTGTGGACCAACAAGAGGACGTTTACCAATCTAGCTACTTAGTGCAAGAACGAACGAATATGTAATATATACAACAAATATGTGTTTTTTCGTATTTTAGGCAATCCCATTTTGATAAACTTTATCAGGGAAAGTACAAGCAATAATGTCTCAACCCACAAAAAGTCAACTTCGAAGATTTTGATGTATTTAGATAATGTGTCATCTATTTAACATTATTCCAAAAAAATCAAGTCATTTATGTTAAATAATAATGAATGAGAATTTAATGTTTCAAATTTCGAGTGGAATATGGAACGATATTTCGAAAATTATACAATATATTTGAAAAACTTATTATTAGATAAGAGTTTTTATTATGCCAATGTGTTTTCAATTAACTTTACCTTGTAACATAAAAAATAGAAAAGAAAAGATGGATATATAGCGCTTAAAACATATACATATGTATATACTTATTAAAAATAAATGTAACATTTTTAGACGTCATTTACTCAAAATGCAGTCCGTGTGGCTTGACATAGTATTGCTTATAAGCGTCAGTCTCGTACCGGCGAAACAAAAAAATACATTTTCAGCGGTCATCTGGCATTTCAAGGCCTACATTAAAACGAGCGAAGCCGCAAGCAAAAGCTAGCCATTAATAATATAGAAGTATTTTAAGAACAATAGGCATCAAAATGAAACAAAACTTATTTACAAAGACAAATCCAGATCTCGTAATTCAATAAGAGAAATGACACGAACGTAAATAACAAGGCTTTATTGAAGGCCTACTCGTACTTTTGTCAGATGGCTTTAGCGCCTTAGATGAAGGAATACATCATGAAATGGCCTAAGGGGTTGTGTTATGTTACCTTTATCTAAATTCAATGTTATTATATAACTATAGATATGTTATAAGCTAATTATATATATTTTGCCACCCAGAATGCCGAACCAATAAGTCGATTGGCGAGCTTGTCAAAGTCAGAAATGTGTTCAGATATTTAATGTCGAAATATAAACAAAACATTGTATCACTGTTTCTTATACTAATCTTGAAATTACAAATTCATGTTTTTCTAATTTAATGGTTAAGTTTAGACACCTTTGCGTGCCAAACATTTCTCGTTCCCCAGTAATACTAATGATAGTCAAAATACATTAAGAAGGATTATGTTAATCTGCTTTACAGTTTCGTTGGTTTAACGTGTCTTTTAATTCGAAGGAGTTTTCTTTAACATCAGACGGATAGATGTATTGCAAACACAAATAAAACACTGGAAAATGTTATAGATATTAGATGTATTCGTAACCATAATCTACATTTTCCTTTTTATTTTATTTATTTCGAACCAAAGTTAAAACATAATATACGGACCTCAGTTTTATATAATAAAATGATTTATTATAATTGTATAAATTTGAGCTCTGTTTTATGCTTCAACGCCATCTAGCGCTAAGTGTTTAAATTACGATAACCCGACGTGCGCAATTGAGGTGCTCACACAGGTTCAATGCCATTTCCGTAACAATCCTTATTCTGTCACATCTCTGACATCGTAAACTGAAACGACACCCTATTCGCATACCTCCGCTGAATCTTTGCGAGTCCTTTATTAATCTCATAATGGAGGCGTATGAGAGGTTTTACAATGATTACACTTTTAATTTCATTCATGTACAGTCAGATCCGATATAAATGTAATTATTGTTTTATGTAAAACTAGCAGCGCCGCGCGATTTCAGTCGCGTTTTTGGTTACTTGCTTTGCGTTTGCTTTGACCCTTTGAGTTATACGTTATGTAATATAGCCTATAACCCTTCTCGATAAACGGGTTATCAAACGCAAAAATATTTTTTCAGATCGAATCAGTAATTTCAGAGATTATTCCCTACATACAAACTTACCTTATAAACATACAAACAAATGTTACCTCTTTATAATATTGGTGTATGTTTCGAATACGTTTTTTTTTTGTTTACAAGTGCAATGGGAGTTGAGTAACATGAATTTATTTTGGTAGAAATTTCTCAGAATCGAGTTCTGTTATTTATAGTTAAAAAAATCCTTCCAATGAGTCTCTCCTAAGCAAAGTAAGTAGTAGTAACATTTTCCTTCTGAATAGCGAAACTAATTCTTTGTTTGAAAAAAGTTCCCAAATCGAGTCCTCTTGTAGTCACCAGATAACCTCAATGAGACGCATAGAATAACTTTCTAAGAATTTCCGTGCATTGTTGTCTCAAAGTCGAAGGGTTTGTATGCAAATGACCAAAAAATGTAACTCCCTTGCAAAGACTCATACTATTTCTGCTTTATGACCTCGGCCAATGTTCTAGTAACAGGGCGTAAGGGAGTGAGTATGTCCTACTGTATATATTTTTTTTTCTGTAATTTTGAAATTGTCGTGTATCATTTCTTGTTGTGTACAATATACTCTGTGTGTGTAAATAAATAAATAAGTAGTCTCCAAATATCACACCAAAAATCTGCCAAACATAAAATGAAATCTGATTTAAATATTTTCTTTCATTAAAATGTCAATTCTGTCTATAATATAAAAGAGTACTTTTCTTTCGTTAAATTAATGAAAAATATCAGAAACATTCTAATAATATTCTTTTATATAAAATACATTTCGTAAACGTGATTCAAATTATCGTCCATCTTATAATAGCGATTATCTTTTTCATTTAAACAAGACTTTATACAAAAACAATAAAAGATTAATTATATAATTTAGTTCCACGAACAGAAAACAATATTTCATTGTAAAATGAATTATGAAACAATAAAAATGTACTTTAATGTACCTTTTTCCTTATCCTCCTCGTTAACATGATCAGAGCCCAGAGGGCTTTGTCCAGCATTAGGACATTAAAGCCTAATTTACATTACGATATTAATTTCAATTATTTCATCAAAACTCGCGTAAACATCAAGTTTTAAGACGCGTACATCAATAATTGTGTGCATGCATTGAAGAACTAGATGATTAAACGTGAAATATTTGGTAAAATAATTGTCATGAAAATTCCATACCATTAATTTCATAATGAAAATTAAGCGTCACAGAGCATTACTGCTTTTATTTTCCTAAAAAAGTTATGAAATGCATATTACCCAGAGGACTTATTAATGGGCGGTAATACCAACTCCTCCATTATTTAAGTGTTTTTCTATTTGATAATTATAAAATGAAAAATCAAAAAAATCCCCAACAATCTATTCTTTGAGACCATTTTAACGAGCCCCAACACGATATAACAAAATTACGAATCGATTAGACTAGCAGAGCTCTACCAGATCATTTCAACGACTAAGAAACAACTTTCAAACATTTGAATGAAGATCTACTTCATACATTTAGCTTCTTAGCTCTAACCATATCGATTGCATTAGCTTTCAAGCAAAAAACCCGCATCAAAATTGGTCTATTCATTGGGGAGCTACGATGCCACGGACAGACATACGTCCAATTTAAACACCACTATTTTCTGATTGGAACTTAAAAATATCAAAAGAAATGTTATCCACAAGAATATTGTATCAGATTAAACTGTTTGTATCTTTAGTAAGAAAAATTTGGAGACCCAAACAGCGAAACATTTACATAACATTAATAAGCGTAAATTTACTTCACACTATAATAAATTTGTCATCAACTAGCTTCACTACAACTTACATTAACTGTAACATAACATAATAGTTCAAATGAACATCCAGTGGCTTACACAAACAGGTCACAAGAAAATCAAGAACAATTGTAACGTACATATTAAATGGAGTTGTTCATTTTATATGCTACCCACATAATCTGACTTCGCAGCGATATACACATAATTTGCATTAGACTAAAATCTTTAGGTTACGATTAGTTAACACTGTCCTTTATAACCTATACAAATAAATAAAATTGAATTGTCTATTTGTAATTTCTTATTAACAGTTTTTCACTAAATGGCATGAAAGTATATTGGATACTTACGAAAAATCTATTTAAAAAAAAATTGTCTGTCTGTCTGTTTTTCAGGCTAATCTCTGAAGCGGCTATGTGGTTAAAACTTAAGACACATTTTTTATCTACAATAAATCTTTTTAAACGACTTTAAATGTTGTAGAAAATATTTATTTTTTGCTTTTTAGGTTACTTGTTTCGTTTTTGAAGAGACAAGAGAAAAGAGAGAAACTGAACAGTTTTGTATTCCACCAAAACAAACCAAAGAAATCCGACCTGATACTGCAGCTAAATAACATAATATAAAAAAATTATATTATCGTTTTAAGTATTTTTCTTTAATAATTATTTATGTTTTTCACCGTTTAAACCTTCACTGAACCTACATATAATATTTCAAGATCAAAATTAGCCACATCGGTCCAGCCATTCGAGTTCTAGCGAGACAAACGAACAGCATTTTATTTTTTAACCCCCTACACAAAAACTCCTCGTATTATAAGTTTGGCCGCTGTGTGTGTCTGTCTGTTGCACCGTACCGATTTAAATACGTTTTTTTAATTGAAAACGGGTTTTCTAACGATGGTTCTTAAACATGTTCTACCAAAATCGATCCAGCCAATTCAATATCATAAGCTCTTTTCTCCACTTCTAAAGGGTTACGGGGGTTTTTTCAAATTAACATTTACACTTGTATATATTTAGAGACAGTAACATCACTAAATTACACAGTAATGCTCCACGCTCAACTCCGCTGTAGGCTCTACGTATTAATATATAATCCACGTTGTACATTGACTCCGGAGTTTAATTAACATTGCAGGGAAGACATACAGCGCATTATTTATTGTAGTAACTTTACTCGGAGCTGAATCGTGTCAGTTTGTTACGTAGAAAAACATATTAATTTTTAACTTGCGGCCCCTCGCGGTTTCACTCGCGTTTACCAAAGAACTTTATTACAAACTTCGAACCCCCGTTATAACCCCTTAGGGGTCGAATTTTGAGAAACCCCGTCTAAGTGAGCACCTACGTATTTAAATCGATTTCGATTATCGATTTCGTGATGAGTGAGTGACCTTTCGCTTTTAGATATACGGATAAAACTGTTTTTATATGTAATTTTTAAAATAACTGAATTATTCAGGTTTTAATTCGACTATCTTTTGTGTCATTTTTCAATGAGGAACAGATTTTAAATATTTTTTTTTATATCGAACTAGCTGCTCTCCGCGGATTCACACGCGCTCTTTACTATTGCTTCGGATTCATGAATCGTAATGTAATATAGCCTATAAGCTTACTCGATCTATAAACTCTACATATAAACTTACAATCATACAAACAAATTTTACTTCTGTATAATATTAGTATAGATAAACTACGTACCTATTGGATATTTAAACTACTTCAACCCATTTCTATGTAACGATTTACAATAGTACGGACATTATTACTGAAGTTAATTTTGGCCCTACTCAATATTATTTTAAATGTGTACTTCCTACAAGGCGAAAATTACATGTGTGAGTTTTACTCTCGAGAGCGATATAAAACTACACTGTAACTTAATAACAGATGCGTCGTAAGCAGTTACAAAAGCTGTGAATGTAAAAAATAAGGCACTGACAGTAAAATCTTTCAGGTGTAAAACAATGACAAACAATTTAGGTAAATCTATATGAAAGTCTGAGATCAAACGTTATGTTAAGTTTAATTCTCGCCACATAAAACAATATATAAGCAACTAGCTGTCCCTTTTGGCTTCACTGACGTTTATGGTTACTGCTTCGCTCCTATAAGATTAGATCGCCCAAACAAATAAAAATAAAGTCATATAAACTAAATAAGTACGGAAAAATGTTTCTTAATTATTTGTTTTGAATTCAAGGTTATTCCATATTTTGTAATTTATACAATAATCTCATATGTAAAAAAAATATATTAGATAGTATATTAAATATATCAACCTGCTTTTAATTAATTATACATTTTATCAAAAATGGAAAGAAAATATGGATAAGTACTTATTAAAAAAAAAACTTATTAAGAATAGGTTTGACATCTTTAGACGCCATTTTCTCAAAATGAAGTTCGCGTGGCTTGACACAGTATTGCTTATCAGCGTCCACATATATATAGACGTCATCACACGTGACAATGTATGAATTAAAGTTACAATGTTGATTCCACTCGTACACATATACTGTAGAATCAATTTAACAACTAAATTATTCAGTTCGACTGCCGCTTGAAGCACTAATGCGGAGGGATTGTCGGTAATAGTAGTAATATATATATAGAACTGTATACATAATGTATGCTTAGTACATTAAGCTAGTTAACATTTGCTTTAAATTATGTAAATGTTAGTTATATGTGGATGCTGATATGCAATAACGTGTCAACCCACAAAAAGTGAAATTCGGAGATATTGATGTATTTTGATACTGCATCACCTATATAACATTATTCAATAAAAAATAGAGTCATATAATTAAAAAATAAGTATTGAAAAAAAAATCTTAATTAATTGTTCCGAAATTCCAGGCCGTTCCTTATTTTGTAACTTATGCAATAATCTTATATTTTTAAAAACTTTTTATTAGATAATCTATTAAATATATCAACCTGCTTTTAATTCATTACAAGCTTTAATCAAAAAAGAAAAGAAATTATGGATAAATACTTATTCAAACAAACTAATTAAAAATAGGTTTGACATCTTTAGACACCATTTTCTCAAAATGAAGTTCGTGTGGCTTGACACAGTATTGCATATCAGCGTCCATGTATATTTGAGAGGAATAATCTAGACATATAAATTAAAATGAAATGTCTGTTTGTAATTTCAAATAAATAGTTTTTAACTAAATGTCTATCAAAATATATACGATAGGTAATTACAATTTTTATTTTTCGTATGTCTGTCTGTTTGTCTGTCTGTCTGTCTATTTGTTTGTTCCAGCTAATATTTGAAACGGCTGGATTGATTTTGACGGTAGTTTCACTAGCAGATAGCTAATATTAGAAGGAGTAACTTAGGCAACTTTTATTTTAGAAATTTTATTTTCCTAGCCGGGAATCGAACCCGATAATTTTGAAAAAAAAACAACACATTTTGTATAAATGCAGTGTCTTATAGTGTCACGTAAAAGGATAAACTTCTGGGAAGGAAAAGTATACATCTAACTAAAGAAAAAAATATTTTTTTTACAAAATGCAAAATGCAATTAATTAATCCAAGTAAAATTGACAGGCACGTTGGCGCAGTGGTCACTGCAACTGACTGAAGCGCTAACGGTAGCGGGTTTGATCCCCGCTCACGGCAAACGTCTGTACTGGCCATACGGATGTTTGTCGTGGTCTGGGTGGTTGTGTTAGTGTTGTGTGTGTTTCCGGACCCCCGACACAAGACCACAAGGTCTTAATGGCCGTTGAGTGTGATGCGTTTATTTATTTATTTAATTTAAAATGCGCCTTTCTTAAGAGGCACCATAGAGTATAGGCTTGCTCTTTATAAGATATGCTAGCCTGTAGTCCAACGAAAGTCGCGGCCACAGCTAGTTTCATATCTCTTTTGATAAAAGGTGATATGAATTGAGAGCAGTATAATAAAAGTTTTTATCTACTAATCAGTTTTCAAATATAGATATGAGAATATGACAAAATATGGAACACACTTCAATATTCTAAACATTAAATTTAAAACTTTTTTTCGTACGTATTTATTTCAGATGACTTGAAATAGTTCTGAATATTTTCAACTTGACACTTTATCAAAATACATCAATGTCTGCGAATTTAACTGTTTGTGGGTTGACACATTATTGCTTATCAGCATCCAGTTGTGTTATAGCCATTATAGTAATAACAATATATCACATTTTCTCACGTTATTTTCTATTTGCGACGAGATCTAATTATATGTACATGGAATGCGACACACACGTCGGTCCATGCGTTATCCGAGCGGACATATTTATTTGTAAGATATTTTTATTTTCGCTTTCAGACGCTCCACGAATTGATCGCTATCAGTTCAAAACGTTATTCTTTATTGCATTATATATTTAATTTATTTTATTTACACTATTATTTGGAATAGATTCTATAATAGTTTATATTCGTAGCTTCGCAGGCGTTTATGTAGACTGTATTATGAAAAGCGTTTCGAGCATATTTTGTTGACTGTATGGTATAATATGACCAGTGTTTTTATTTTTTGTTAACTTGACAAACGGGGTAACTTATTGTCCACCATCTGATGGTAAGTATGGTCCACGGACATCTGCATCATCAGAAAAATTGCGGGTGCGTTGCCGGTCTTTGGTGAGGTGACATTCAAAGGTAAAATTTCGGGGAGTTAATTGTATTGTACTTTGGCTGTCCGTCTTGCAAGTGTAAACAAAGTTGTATTGTAATCATAATTTCTTTAATAACAAACATTAAATTTGAAAGTCAGAAATAGATTTTTGATTTGTAAAAATAAATACACCTTGCCTCACTGTGACATCGATAGTTATTTAGGTTTAATTTAGTTATTTTTAATTTCTTTTTCATTTTATAAACAGCATTTAATATAATCTTTGTATTACTATTGCATTAAATAATAAGGTAAATATAAATGAAATCTACAAGTTAAATTAAACACAGAAATTAACAATTAGATATATATATATTCAACAGTCCTTTAAATTTTTTACACGGCTAGTTTTTCTTTCTTTGTAACATACGTACAGACAGATTGAGAAAATATGTATTTATGGTCTAATTTAATATTTCTATGGAAATAAAAAAAAAAACAGTTTCTCGCATATTAGGATTCTTTTTTAAGTGACTTCCAGAAATTGTTTCTTTTTTTATACATGTTCCTTGCTCGTGTACTCTCCTATTGGTCCCTCGAACTAATTAGAATGAATATGTCAAGTAGAACAAGTATATATCTCACTAAGCAAAAACGTTATTTCGCTATTTTACGTCTTGTTGTATATAAAAAATTAAAAACAAGTATACGACCTCATTAAGCATCATAATAAAAAAAACAGTGTGAATGCTCCGATTAATTAATAAACTGTATTTCTATTGTTTCAAAATATTTAGCAAAACATCTCTCATATTTCCAACGCAAGGCAGCTAAATAATAAAAAAAAAAAAACTTGGAAAATAAACTCGCCGAAACAAAATGTATACAATGAATTTATTTCGCTATTCAGCGTTGCAATTTGAACGAGCAAACAAATTTATTGTTTGCGGAAGGCTGCAGTGTCATCGGGTTTTCTCTATGAAATTCGGAATTATTTTGTTTTAACGTGGGTTTGCATTTTTAATTTTAATTTTACATTTTTCCGGTATATAAATCATTTGCTAAGGTAGACGGTTTTAAATTACTTTTCGAATATCATCGCTCTAGATGTGATAGCTTGTACATGCATACTGCGGTACTTTACAGAAGAGACAAAAAACTTTTTTAAAGCTAACCGTAGTAAACGTGTTTACATTTTTAAATTATTTAGACTTGAGATATTGTAAGAAATATAATTATTATAAAAATGAATTCTTTTAATACCGTTTTCACTGAGATAATCCATTTTTACCAAAATAGTTAGTTACGAACGATATAAAGCCAGGATGCTGTGAGAAACATTTTTTTTTTCTAAATATAAAAAGAACTAGCAAACGCTGCGATTCGTAGGTGCGATGTAACCATAAACACGAGTAAAACTTCGAGAGGTAGCTAGCAATGTATCTTTACGAGCATATAGGTTATTTTAAAATACGAATCGAGTCTCATCACTAAAAGGATCTTTCCTTAACCTTGAAAGAAGTTATAAAAATACTAAACACGTTGAAAATTCGTAAACGTAATAATTTTCAATACGTACCGAGTGTGAGAGCGGATGAATTAACTATAAGCCACTCGAAGCCGACCCGCGAAGGGATCATTTAAAGGTAAAAGGAATTTCGAATAATATAAATAAACCAAGTGAAAAAATTAACATCGACCGTGCTACCGCATGAATAATTAATAGATGCTTCATTAGTATTCGCTGAAAATTACTGAAACATTCCGTGACGTTGCGTTTTAGTGTAGAAAAATGGTCAAACACGATTCGGAGCCTCGTATCGTGTTCTGTATAATTCACACCTATTTCTCTTTAACGTTTCTTTGATTGGTTTTTAAAAAGACTTCAAAAAGTTCTCAATTTATAGCGTAGATTTTTTTCTTCGTCTTTTCTTAACCAATTTTGGTTATTTTTTAATCAAAATCAAAATAAAAAAATACTTTATTCAAGTAGGCTTTTAAAAGCACTTTTGATTCGTCAAAACAAATAAAAGTTACTTAAATTAAGGAAAAGCTACTACCGGCTAGAAGAACCGGCAAGAAACTCGGTATTAAATTATGTTATTAAGTATATACATTTAAAAATTACAAATGTATAGATTAAACATCCTGTATGAAATCCAGCTATACTAAATCCATGCATTATTGTCATCTATATAATCTTGTACAGAATAATATGCTTTAGCTATTAAAGACTTTTCAATATACAATTTAAACTTATTCATTGAAAACTGCAAAAAATTCGAAAATGTATATATGAAAGGAGTTTTTAAATCCATCCCCTAAGGAGTTAAAAAGAGGATTTTAAGTTTTTGAGGAATCAAATTCCTCAGCAGGCAACGCTGCGGGGAACTGCTAGTATACAATATCCGTACAGCTCTTTTTTATCACTCAATAAAAAGGCGTATAGTAATAGGCTACGAGACTAAGCACCGTTTGGATACAGGACCCTAAAAATATACATATGTCATAACCTTCGCCATTCCAGCGCCGTTGCAAGTTCTCAAGACTTGCGTGTTGATATAAAAGTTTTTAATAGCGCAACAGTCGAGATTCTCTTTGTTACTAGTTGATCCAAATCGGTACTTAAATAGTTTAATGGCCACTCATTTATTTCCCAGGACAAAGGAGTATAATTAAAGTGCATTTATACATTTCTAATAATGTTGCAATTAAATTATTAATTTGTTAGTGCAGGAAAGCTTTCTTTGTGTTTTTACGGCAAAACACTGAGCCATTTAATTTAATTAAAGTATGAAAAGTATTTCGAGCCGAATCTCTGGTAAAAAGATTTCAAAACCTTATAATTTTTAAATATTAAACATGTGTTTACAAAAATCACATACAATTTCCCGTTTAAGGACAGTTTTAAGTTATGGTAAGACATGTTTACATGGTTAAGGCGAAATAAATCCCAAGGCAAAACGACGAGCGTAAGGTGAGAATTGCATTCGTAAGTTTTACTTTCGTAATTGATGTAAGTAGTTAGGAAAGCTGTGAATGTGAATGTAAGGAGTTTTAAAGACCGATTTTGGTAGAATATATCTAAGAACTATCGTTAGAAAACCCTCTTTCAAATAAGAAAATCGCATCCAAATCGATTCATCCGTTTAGGGATTACGGTGCCACAGACAGACACACATTGCGGTCAAATTTATAACCCCCTCTTTTTGCTTCGGGGGTTAAAAACAATTCTAGTATGTAGTTACGAAAGCGTGACGTTACGAATAGTAAATTCTTTCAGGTGTAATATAATGAAAAACAACTTATGTAAATCTTTATGAAAGACTGAGAGCAAAACTTATAAGTATTTGATCTAAGATACAGGGCAGGCATACTCAGGGCGCAGCTAGTTTTATAATATAAAAACAGATAGTTATGAACTTTCGAAGATAAAGTTTTAATTAAGAAACACTTTTCAATTAAAACTCATTGATACTTCTTTTCCTATCTTCGACGCTCAGTACAATTATTATTTTTATTAACCCCCGACTTAAAGAGAGGGATGTTATAAGTTTGACATGTATAACTGTATGTCTGTCTGTGGAATCGTAACACCCTAACGAATGGACCAATTTTGATGCAGTTCAAATTTATTTGAAAGCTAATGTAATCCGATATGGTTATTAGCTATCGTAAAGATCTATTCAAATGTTTTAAGTTTATCAGCTCTTTTTAGTTTTTGAAAGGATCTTAAAAGTGTAAAATAAATATTTTTAAAAGAAAAATTGCATGAAACAGAATGTTTTCAAGTGAGCTTATTTAGTGCGATTGACAAGTCAATTTATTTATTTAAAATATAAAATAATTTATTATTGATATGGACGCTATAAGATGTTGTTATGTTAGCTAATTACGTAATAACTTAATACAGAAGGTAATCCCTTAAGTAGGGGCTGAATAAATTAATGGACTTGGTATGAAATGGTACTCACAACTTTTTACGGTAGAGGAACTAAATTACGAGACTTGGTCTTTTTTACAAGTTATGTTTTTAATGGCATATATTTAACGCTTAATGTTGTGAGTATAAAAGTAATGAAACCTCACATGCAAGATAAAACACGTTGATTAATTCTACGTCTACCCGCTTACCTCATGAGATAACCTTAGAAAGTAATTATTTGGAATATACGTTGAATAAAATATTTTAATCTATAGACAAAAAATCAATTACCGTGGATACAATAGATTCGAATTCAGATAGCAAAATTAGAATTTGAAACCTATATTGAGAATCCTTTTCCAACTACATACGTTCAAAAAGTAAAGTAAAGTAACAGCTGGTATATGTCCCACTGCTGGGCTAAGGGCTCCTCTATTAAGGACGTTTGTTGTTATATAATTAACGAGACGTCAAATTCATGAAGATCATTGAGTAAATAATTAAGCTTTTAAAAAAATCTTCTACAAGTAAAATACGAGTTGCAATTTCGTGTACTTGGATGAAATACGTATTTCAATTGTCCTAATTAAAAAATCATACTACTAAACAAGAATATACAAATTTCGATTTAGATTATCCGATAAGAAATGACGAAGTTATAAGTTAACAAATATTTAAAAAAGACATACACTACGACCCATATTCATACTATTTAGGACCTTTTAATTTTGAAGTCAGTTGAAAACATTACAGACATAATACAATACAAATATTCTTGTACACATACAAACTGTACACCAATATACACAAAAACAATGAAGAGAAAATAACACACAAAGGGCAGTCTTGTCGTTAAAAGAGCGATCAAAAACCTTGACTGATTTCGTAAACCGAAAGTTTTAAAAGAAAAAATAAAAACAATCATATCAATAAAAGTCTTATTATATATCTAAAAACAATAACAAAAAATAAACATAAAGCAACAAATTAAATTAAACCTTTATCAAACAAAGATATTAAACTCGTCGCCATTTCCGTCGCGTCTGTTCTAAGGAAGCAACATCTGTAATAACGTACTAAGATCCTTACGGCCACTGAAATTAGTCTCGGGAAACGAACGAGTCTCAGAATTACGCTGAAATTATTTCGAGATACTAATATTAAAGCTGTAGTGTTTGTTTGTTTAAACGCGTTTATTTTCAGATCTAGCAGTGCGATTTGAATAATATGTATTTATAATAAACTAGCTTCCGCCCGCGACTTCGTTCGCGTGAAATTTTTTTGGGCTAATTTTGGGCTAATGCATTATTTTAGACCAAATTTGGCGCAGCGCAAGCAGCGTAAGCTCTCTCAATAGGATATCCCCCGATTTTGAAACATTCTTCATTGGTGCTCCGCTCCTTTTGATCTTAGCGTGATAATATATAGCCTATAGCCTTCCTCGATAAATAGGCTATCTAACACTGAAATAATTTTTCAAATCGGACCAGTAGTTCCTAAGATTAGCGCGTTCAAGCATACAATCAAACAAACAAACAAAAAACTCTTCAGCTTTATAATATTAGTCTAGATTGATTAATAACTAAGACTTTTCTAAGAAAGGAACCGATTCCAAAGCGAAAAACATATACTTAGATAACATACCTATTACAGTGATTTTGATTTTAAAACCAAATTTCGGAACTGTTTTTAACCGCTTTAGAATAATAAAACTGAGTTCTAACCACTCCTCCAGGATGATCATTATCCAGTTTTATCTATTGGAATTTTTGTATCAAAACAAATGAGACCGAACTGTCTCTTTTTTAAGCTCATTTCGCTTCGTACTAAAAGCCATCGAAGAGTTCCACCCATCCACCTCCTGATTCTATCACCAGATTAGTTCCATCGAATCGAATCGTTGTTTTTTCATCGATCATACACGGCCAATGTTTCAAATCGATATGACAGTTAGAATTTTCACTGAAGTAGATCCTATACGGACTTACACACACGCATCCTCACTCTCACAGAAGCTCACATATTGCGTTCATACGTTGAGTGAGAAAACCAGCTAATTTGAATTCCCTTGTATCTTTTATTTCTTTTTACGCTAGAACGGCATTTGTGGCTCCACGGGTACTGGCAATGTCCACGGGCGGCGAAAAAAAGTTAATAAAATTTAGTACACAGATAAGTAATTAGTTACATATATAGTTAATAAAAGCGCGTTAAAAATTGTTCTTGCATTAGATAGCTCGTTTATTGTAGAAAGTTATCTTCTATACTAATATTATAAAGAGGTTTGTCTATTTGTTTGTCTTAATCTATGAAACTACTGATTCGATTAAAAAAATCTATAGACTATTATATCACGACTACGATTCATAGGAGCGAAGCAGTAATCATAAACGCGAGTGAAACCGGGAGAGGTAGTGAGTAGTCTATGTAACGTCACGTTACGAGAAAATGAAACGAAGCACTAACCATAAACGCAAGGTAAAACCGTTGTGAAACAGCTAGTATTACTAAAATCCTCACCCACTAACAACTCAGGAAATAAACGGGAATCGAAATTGCGGTAAAATAAGAAATTATTTCCGGAAATATTTTCTTAGATATAGTAATGAATTATGAACGAGGTCTTGGTATGTTTGCTTTTACTACTTTGATGTTACATATCGTCGGGGATAGTGCAAAACCGCGTAACTAACTTTTGCAATAAGGTGAATCAACTCTTAAATTTCATTATTGAAACAAACCAACTAAAAATTATATGGATGCTGATAAGCAATAATGTGTCAAACCACAAAAAGTCAAATTTTAAGATATTGATACTACGTCACCTATTTAACATTATCCAAACAAATTTAAAGTCATCTAAACTAAATAAGTATGGAAAAAAGCTTCTTAACTCAATGTTTCGAATTTCATATTTTGCAATTTATAAAATAATCTCAAATATTTAAAAACTTATTATTATATAACATATTAAATTAATCTATCTGCTTTTGATTCAATATATATTTTATTAAAATAGAAAAAAAAGATGAATATATAGGTGTTCAAACTAATTCATTAAGAATAGCTTTGACATCTTTAGACGCCATTTTCTCAAAACGAAGTCCGTGTGGCTTGACACAGTATTGCTTATCAGCGTCCATATAATCTATATTTGTAAAATTAATACTTGACACAGATAAACGAGTTGACCACGATAAATGCAACATCGTCGAAACGTCTTGCAAAAAAAAAAGGTATTATTACGATTATTAACGTTATTATAATATGAATAATATAAATCGCGAAAGTTTAAAATGTATAATTTTATAAGGATTAACAGAAGTTGTTGGTCATTGCTTTACACTTGAAAGAATTAACTTCTAGTGTTTATTTTCGACAGCTACATTTTTCGTTATTACTTACAAAAAATCTATAAAGTTACAGGGTTGTTTTAGAACAGTTACGAAAGTAAAACTTAAAAGACAGATACGTTGGCGTTGTGGTCACTGCAACTGACTGAAGCGCTAACGGTCGCGGTTTCGATCCTCGCTCACGGCAAACGTACCGTATTGCATACAGATGTTTGTCATGGTCTGGGTGTTTGTGTTATTATTGTGTTTTTCCAGACCCCCGACACAAGGTCATGAGATCTTAATGGGGGCCGTTGAGTGTGATGCGTTTATTTATTATTAATTATTATTATTAAGTTACAAATGCAATTCTCACCGATCGATATGTCATTCATTGCTCGACGTCGATGCTAGGTGTTATTCATTTATAGATAAACCTACTTTTTGTAAGTCAGTTAAACAGAATAGAGGATCTCTTCTTAAAATTCAAACCAAGAAATTCTGTTATATTGCTTTAATTACTGTCTTCTTGTCAGTCACGAATACATTTTTCGAATCGTAATACAATTTTCATCTCGCTGAAATAACGGCGCGTTCTTACTTGACAACTTGAAGGTTATAGCAATAACATTTATTATAATGAACGTTATATATTTATTTTTGAAAATTAGCTTGATTTGTTAAATAAAAATTATCTAAATTGTAGATAACGCCTGTAAACGACCCACTGCTGGCCTCCTCTCCTATTAAGGAGAAGGTTTAGAGTTTAATCCACCATGCTGCTCCACTGCGGGTTGGATATATGTACATGTGTCAGACTTTCTCCTGGCACAAGCCGGTTTCCTCAGGATGTTTTCCTTCACCGCCGAGCTCGAGATGAATTTACACCAAATATAGCACTTGAAAACTTAGCGGTGCTAGTCGGAGTTTGAACCCGCGATCATCGGTAAAGATCGACGTGTTGTAACAACTAGGCCAACTTGGCTTTAATTTTTAATTACTAACTATTAAATTGTTAAAAATTTAAAAAAAAAACGATAATGTATTAATTGTATGCTGATTAATAAATACTCCAACAGTTCTCACAAATTTTATTCGTTGTATCTCTTACAGATCGTATTACAGAATGCCCACAATTGACCAATCGCACATCCCACATTGATTCAGTAACACGACTTATTTTGTTATTAAGAGAGGGTAAGTAGATATTCTCTCTTAATAACAAAGTCAATATAAATTACATATTACATTATAAGTTTTTGATATATATTACTATTGAATCATATTTTATATCTTAAAAACAAATGTTTCTCATATATTTATCTTAATATATAAATCTTAATATATAAAAATAATAAGTAATTCTAACATGATAAGCAATAATGTGTCAACCCACAAAAGTCAAATTTAGAGATATTGATGTATTCTGACAATGTATTTCTTATTTAACATTATACAAAAAATTTTCAAGTCATCTGAATTAAATAAGCTCGGAAAAAAGTTTCTTAATCTAATGTTTAGAATATTGAAGCGAGTTCTATAATTTGGATTATGCAATAATTTCATATATTTGAAAAACTTATTATAAGATAAAACTCCTTACTAGCCTATCTTCTATTAATTAATTACATTTTTATTAATATAGAAAAGAAAATATGGATATATGCTTCTTCAAACAGATGTGTTAAATATTGGTTCGACACCTTTAGACGCCATTTTCTCAAAATGACGTGTGGCTTGACACAGTATTTCATATCAGCGTCTAATTGAGACCATTTTTAACGAGCTTCAACAAGTAACATGTACTTCTGCTGTAAGTTGATTTGGAGTTTGTGCTTCCAGATGATGCCACCGCATCAGGTCAAGGGTTCGTAACTATATTATTTTAGTATCAATAAAGTCACATAGAGTAAATATTGATACCAAGTACATAATTTATAAAACAAAAAATATCGCATCAACATCGGCAAATTCGTTAGGGAGCTACGATGTCACAGACACAGACACACACGTCAAACTTATAACGTCCCTCGTTTTTGGTCGGGGGTAAAAAAAGGATGTAAGAAAAAAGATAAGAAAATTGGACTTCCAGCTCAATATCAATTCTTCCACATACAATCAAGGCGGGTGCTCTCTGTGCCTGAACTGTATTCTCTAGACGAACAAAGCCTGCATAAGGGAGCTAACCGTCAGGAATCCATGCTAGGACAGCTGCCAGAAGCCCTATCTAACTGAATAACTTTGGACGAAGTACCTAAATTCTATATTTTAAAGTTTAGCAATTTATACTATTCATATTTTATATGAATAGCATAAATCTCGAAAGGCTCTTATCCCAATAATTAACTTCGTCGTGGTCACGAGCTGATTCACTAGTCTAGACTAGTCAACTCGTGATCACGAAGAATGCAACTTCGTCGAAACTTTGGGCAATATAAACGTATTACTACCACTGGTTATCTCGATAAAGCGTTATATAAAGTATGAAATGCCTAAATTTATTTCCCAGCGTGAATAAAAGTTAATAGCTGCCTAGTAAAATTATTTTCATACTAAAGACACTAAAAACCTTTATGTTCTACAATCGAACAAGTATTTCGAAAGGTTGACAAAAAGCCATAAAACAGTAAGTCCGAGGCTAAGTACCGCATTGTTAAGTGGATGTAAACGGCTTCAGAAGCCCCACCCCGGAACCCGGTCTAATTCGAAACCTATTTTCGAACATTGTTACATCATACTTAAATATAATACTTTCTTAGACAATGGATTGTTATATTAAATATAGATTTACGGACTTTCTGATATAATTTCACATAAGAAATGCAGTGGGAATTCTATTAATTTTATCCACCCACTAACCACAGGTTGTAAAATTTTGTCATACTTATGACTATCTGAACATTAATGAATAATAAAATACATTACTATTAATTCACTTGTTATTGATTCCTCCTTAAAATTACGCATGGATGTATACATTTTTCATTCCTTCCTAACCTTTTTCCTTGCCAGTCTCAATTTTAAGCTGATACCTGATCTAAAACCTGAAATATATTACTCATAACATCGCAATACACACCCAAGCGACTTATCTATTGTGAATATCTCTCTGAAACCAGGGCTTCTAAAATAATCTTCTTAAAATATTAGTTGTTAGATAATCCACACTTCCAATGACAATAATTTAAGTTTTGAGTATCGCGATATCGTTATGACTGAACGTTCTGTGCGTAGAACCAGGAGCGTCTTTTATCTATTGGAGGTCCTGGGCACATTATAAAAATGGGGCCCTTATGATTTTGGCAGAGGATTTCTTTGTTACAGTAGGTAAAAAGGATAAATAAGCAAAATTTTTGATATATTTAACTATAAGGTTATTTCCTTAATTACATAAAACGAATAGACGTATAATATTCACGTACGACGTACAATATGAAAATCTATATTGATAGATGAGGTTTCCTACAAATTTTAAGAGAGGCAAAATCACAAATGACTTTTCCGTAATCTGATATGAATTATAAGGCCCCCATCGATAGCGGGGCCCCGGACAAGTGCTCAGTGGGAAAGAGGAGCCTGCGTAGATCGTCTTTGTTTTGCTTTAAGGCAACATTTTGTACATTGAAAAGGTATCTTGGAATTAGGAGGATAGGATATAGACTGTCAGCTGTCGTTGGTGTACACAGGCCGTAAAGTTACCAAGCACAGCTGAGGAGACTCGAGATAATTTTAGTACTTCAAACTTTCCCGGTGCCGTTTGTATAGAATTAGCTCCACACCCACCGCACACAAGTCACATTTGAGTTTGAACTGTAACTGAATAATTTATACGTTGTATATTATTTCTGTATGTTGCTCTAATATTTTATTCTTTTAGCATAAGGATATGATGAATTGCTAATATTTTTATTTCCTTCTTCATCATAAATGTATAAATGCGAATCTTAGCGTGCTATTTTTTACGTGAAAATTTGTTAGTGTTGAAACTATGGCGAATTTGGAGGTTTCAATTTTCAGATTAACTTCATTTTTTATCCTCTTAAAATTTGATTACTTTTAAATAGACTATGAACTTTTTAAAGGTTTTAAATAATCCTCAAAACATATTAGCGTTAGTTAAGAAAATTATTGTACTACTAATGTTTATTGAGTTACATAAGTTACTTAGGCACATACCTAACTAGCTAAAATTGATAGTCAGAATAGTCATCTGCGTAGAAATATAATACAAAAATCGTAATTTTTGTTAATAATGTCGTTATTTACTTCAATATAAATACTTCGTTCAAGAGACTAAGAAATCGTATGCTTTTCAATATGTCCCCTTGTTATAAGGAAACAGTAAATGTTTATGTTTTCCTTGTAAGACGAATATCTTCTCCTAATGATAAGGATAAATTGGGCATGTTTTTATTTTTTTTATTCTGTATTATACATTATAATTAGCTGACCCGGCCAAAGTTGTTTTGCTATATAAATTATCTCTATTTTTTTGGGTAGGCCACCCTTACCACTTCGGGATATAAACAATAGTTTACGGCCTAATCTCAGACCTACTGAATATATATTTAAAAACTTCATCAAAATCGGTAAAGCCGGTTTCAAGGCAATTAACACACGAGTATTTTATATATTAGATTAAGAACGAATTAACTTTGCTCTTCTCTAACATGATCTTAAATTGCTTTTTCTTCTTTATTTCACTTCATTTATAAGTTTTGTATTCATAAGTAAAACGTCTACATCAGACAGACAAAAATGATTCCATAAAAGTTCCCATTTTGTTAGAAGCACCAAAAAGAAAAAAAAGTTAATGCACTTCACATTTTTTGTGTCTTTAGCACACGAGTATTTCTACTGAGAATATTTAATGTGTCCAGAGAAAGCATTTCACTAAAAACGTTGCATACTTTTAATAACAAGAATCGTATTATTTTGTACACATTTACATTAGCTGGTAGAATTTGTTAATTAATCCTGATTAATATATACTCGCTCATTTACTCGCATATTCTATAAGGATAATATAAAAGAAAATTGTATAAGAAAGTGAAGTAAAATAACAGCCTGTATACGTAACGTAACTGTAACGTACAAACGGCCCTTCTCCTAATAAAGAGGTTTAGAGGATATATATATATAAATATTAGGTACTAATATTCCTAATCATTGTAATTGTGAAATGTAACAATGTGAACAGCAACTCTGACTGTCTGTTTATCTAAGCTGAAGAGTTTTAAATAACTTTGGTATACATAGATTGGACTTTGACTATTATTTATCGCGAATATAAAAATCGTAGTGGTAATATAGGGAAAGTTTTTATGCAGAACTTATAAATTGTCAATGAAAAAGAATATTCAAAATAATAATTATTCAATGCAGACGAAGAAGTTAGACTACTAACTGGTTAAAAAATAAATGTTAATATATGTTTGTTACACTTCCACGCCTTAACTTTAAACCGATCATGAGAATCAGATTAAGACGGTTGTCAAGGGAACAGAAAAGGACATAAGACTTTACATCAAACACAAACAACACACACACAAACACAAAAATACCATTTTCAAGACACAAAAGAATAAACGTTTTAACGATCATCCAGCGTAAGAAAATTTACTTTAAAGCAAAGAACGCCGCACGCAAAAGCAAGAAATACATACTCGCTTAGTAACCATATTCTACATAGATCCATCCAAAATTTTGCACATGTGAAGGTAAAACAAAATTATATTATTTTGTACATTTGCTGGTATAATTAATTCAGACCCACATTACCTTGGGAGATCAAATAATTATACGTACGTGACTACCCATTAGCTTTCCGCTCTCCTCTTAAATGATATGCAGATTATTATGCAGTTTCGCATATACCTCCTGTTACCACAGATGGTTTACTAACACATAAACTTATTTATTTGCTATTTAATAAGCGACTTCATTTTAAGAACCAAACAAATTAGTTTGACGACGTATTAAATTTATTAAGAATAGATTTGTCATGTTTAGACGCCAATATCTCAAAATGAAGTCCGTATGGCTTGACACATTATTGCTTATCAGCGTCCATTTATTTTTACATTATTTCTTGATCAACTTCTAATGTGGTAGCTAGCAGCGCACTAACTACAGCTCGTAGCCTGCTCGTAGCAGCTTGGGATAGTCCGGTCGGGAACCACACTCTCCACACGTCCTTCTTTCTTTACTATTTCTCTTCATCCCTCATTCCTTCTTGAGCTAGCGAGGTTTTTGCAGATCCTCTGATGTTTAATGTCCATGGGCGACGGTAATCATCCAGATCACGTGGCTCGCCTGCTGGTTAGTCCGTTATTATATTAGACTTACTGTCCATTGCGGTATCACTCGCGTTTATAGTTACTGCTTTGCTCCTATGAGTCGTAGCGTAATGTAATATAGCCTTCCTCAATAAATAAACTATCTAACACAAAAACATTTTTTTAATTCAAACCAGTAGTTCCTAAGATTAGCGCATTCAAACTAACTCTTCAGATTTACACTATTAGTATAGATTATGAAAAAAGTTTTCTACAATCCATTTCGCTTGTTGACTCCTATGGAATATAAACAAGTCGATATTTTTATTAAGAACACGTATGAACCGATAAACTTCGTACTACTTAATATTATGTATTAATTTAAATTTTTTCGTGTGTTCTTTTAAACTTTTAATAATATAATTTTTCCGTAAACCACCCCCGTATTGTGATGAATAACACAAAAATATTGCAATCAATCAAGCAATTTTCGTAATTTCACAAGGAAACGAGCACATATCAACTGATTTTTATATATACATTAATAGAAGTTAAAAAAAATAGAATATTTTGAAATTGTGAATATTCTCGATACAAATGACATTTTAGAGCAGACGGTGTAGCGATGAGGTTATTAGAAAAATTGCCACCGAAGAATCACAACGTAAAATATCACTCGAGATAGCCTCTTCAATCAAGTGGAGTGAAACTTGAGAACTCTGCCATTTTTTATCGATAAATAATGAACAGCCATTTATTTTATGTAGCCGAGTGAATACATAATGACATATCTTCGCTGGATCGAAGATGAAGTGGCGCAGAGTTTGATAGATTGACTGCATAGAAAAACAGTGAGGACCTTAGAAACAAATTAATTAAAAATAATCAAAAACCCAACTGCGTAACCAGACAATCTGCAGTCAGCAGTACAGTCTAAATATCAGTTCTGTCTAAGAGCCTATAAGTGAGAATTACTAACCAAATTTAAATCGTTATAGATCCTTAACAGTATGTCTGATCAAAAAAATGATATAAGAAACCTAAAAATTATTTTGAAATACCTATTCAACGATACCACACTTAACACAGTTCGTCGATTTTAATTTTTTCCTTTTCCACATTATGGCGTTCAAAATCAGCCATTTAGATTTTTCCAAATGATTATACTTTCTATGACATTCGCGTCGTTATTAAGAATCACACGACGTTTCCTTTATCAAAATCCACGCGTGTGGTCTAAATAGCGCCGCAAAGGTACAAACACACCTTCATACATACACTGATAAACACATTACGCTCCTTTGCGTCACGCAGTCGAATATAACATAACGATTAGCTGACAAAAAAAAGGTCCAAAAAAACAAATCCAACACAACAACAAGAATTCCAGCACGCAGTTCTTGATTCGAAGCGAATAAGAATCCATTGATCACAATTTGTCGCCCGTCCGCGGAAATGTATCGTGATAAACAAGCAATCAAACTCGACCGGGAAAAGTCCGTCCCTTTAAACGATAAATGTTGACGGTAAATACACTTTCACCGTGAGCTGCTTATTTCACTGCGAATCGTAAAGTAGCAGTAAGTGAAATTGGTATTTAGTTTGAAAACTTTTAAATTTTAAATCGAAGAAAACGAAACTGTAATACGAATAAAATGTGAAATACGAAGAAATTCTTTAGTATTTAACGTTAGGAAATTTTAGTATTTACACTTTTACTTACCAACTAAACCGTAAACGACAATGAATCTAATATTTCAAATATTTCATATGGAATCAATACAGTATTGTGCTTGTCCATAAAAATGTTGTAAGAAATCTTTTCATTTTACGCTTTATTCGATAAAGGAATTCCAAGAATTCCGTTCGCCAGGTGAAGAGAAAAAGGTTAATATTGGATTAGGGTGTGTTACGTTGCAGAAAATCTACTTACAAACACTTTGTATAGTTGTACAAAGACTATATGAATGATTTTATTTAATAAAGACAGCGACCCGCTAGAATTTTATTATTATAAATTTAATAATATTTTTTGTGTGTAATTTCTGGATCTTGATATATTCTTTTTCCCTTAAAAAAATCAATCAAATAGTATAAGTATTTAGTCCCAGTTAACGTACTTAATTATTCCATCAAATTTGCCATCAAAGCCTTATACAAGGTGTCATTTGGGCATGTGTTGGATCTTTTACCAGCGATAGCAGAATCGATAATTAAAACTGAACTAAACTTTTTTAAGATTCCTTTTCATAAATGGTAAACCTATGGTCAGGGGCGTAACTATACGGTGGCAGAGCTGGCAAAAAGCCACGGGCCCCGAACCCGAGAAAAATTATTAATCTAATAAATAAAAGTAAATCCTTATTTCATTATAAATTTGTATACACCTATGCTCTACAAAATAAAACTTATCAGATATTTAACTAATTAATAGTTTTGGGTAACTACTTAAATGGTTCATTAAATTATAACGTGACGATTTTAACTTGGAGGCCTCATCCAAAGAATTCGCCACGGGCCTCAGCTGGTATAATTACGCCTATACATGGTATATATCTATACGAGCCAAGATCCAAAATTTCCCCGAAAACCTCATCTATGTAAAAAAAAAAACAAATGAAACCCTAGCACATTTCAATTTTGCATCAAAAACGTAGTATTGTTGTGAAAATTGTCGACGATAACAAAATCTATATTTTTTTGCTCAGCTAATAGGGTATATTCCGACCCAGTGAGCCGCATCAAAGCGAACTGATATAGCTTGGTTATTCATGTACGTTGTGACGTAGGCTCTGTGTTAGTATTAGTGTGGCACTTGTTGCATTACGAGACCGTGCCAACATCGCTGCACTGGAACAAGAACCGTTGAAAGCAGAAATTAAAACCTTGACATTTGCAATAAAAAATGGACGCTTTAATTTTGGCCAAGGATTAAAAAACAACTGAATATATTGAACTAGAATTTAATATCAGAACAAATGGATGGTTGATAAGCAATGATGTGCCAAAAAAGTCTAATTCGGATATATTCTGATACTGCGTCATGTATTAACATTATTACAAAAAAAAAAAATTAAGTAATCTAAGCTATATAAATACGAAAAAAGGCTCATAATTTAATGTTTTTAATATTGAAATGTCTTCTATATTTTACACTTACAATATTCTTGTATATTTGAAAAACTTATTAGATAAAAGGTTTTATTGTACCAATCTGCTTTTAATTCATTATACCTTTTATTAAAATAGAATATATACTTCTTCAAATAAATTGATTAAGACTATATTTGATAATTTTAGACGCTATTTTCTCAATATGAGGTCCGTGTCGGTTGACATAGTCTTGATTATCAGAAATCGTCCCAAAATAATATTCTAAAGAACAAAATTTTGTAATATACTTAATATGTAGTGGGATTAAAGCTTAGTATTAGCTAAATGTAGCGTGGGTGATTGAATTAAGAGCTGCGTCTTGGTTGATTGAAATCCGTGTGTAGAAGAAAATTGGTATTGGACTTTGTCAACACAATGACGTTTTCTATTCTATCATTACAATTCGCAAATATACCGAAATAGATGAACAATTCATACGAGTGGTCGCCCAGTGGTCGAAATTCAACAAAATTTATATAAATTTGAATACAGACATAAACAAAAAAGTATACATGTATAGCTTATTTTTCTTTACTTGTCTTACAAATGGACGCTGATATGCAATACTGTGTCAAGCCACAGGAACTTCATTTTGAGAAAATGGCATCTAAAGATGTCAAACCTATTCTTAATATGTTTGTTTGAATAAATTAATTAAAAGCGGGTTTATATATTTAATATATTATCTAATAAAAAGTTTTTAAAAATATAAGATTATTGTATAAATTACAAAATAAGGAATGACCTGGAATTCCGATACAATTAATTAAGCAACTTTTTTCCGTACTTATTTAGTTTATATGACTTTATTTTTTATTGAATAGTGTTAAATATGTGGCTAGAAATACGCCATATTTGGATGCTGATATGCAATAATGTTTCAACCCTCAAAAAGTGAAATTCAGAGATATTGGTGTATTTTGATACGGCA
Source organism: Hypolimnas misippus (assembly GCA_037950945.1). Classification (NCBI taxonomy): domain Eukaryota; kingdom Metazoa; phylum Arthropoda; class Insecta; order Lepidoptera; family Nymphalidae; genus Hypolimnas; species Hypolimnas misippus. Next base: position 11,850,215 of record JBBEEQ010000006.1, read on the forward strand.
TCACCTATTCAATATTTTTTAATAAAAATAAAGTCATATAAACAAAATAAGTATTTTAATTCTTAATTATTTCTAATTTCAAGGTCGTTCCATTTTTGTAATTTATACAATAATGTAATATACATTTAATCTACCATAATATTAAATATATCAACCTGCTTTTAATACATTATACCTTTTTTCGAAAAAGAAAAGAAATTATGGATAATACAAACAAATTTATTACCTATTCTAGGTTTGACATCTTTAGACGCCATTTTCTCAAAATGAAGTCCGCGTTGCTTGACAAAGTATTGCTTATCAGCGTCCACATAAGTGTGAAATAAAAATTTATCGACTGAATGCTTGAATTGAATCGTTTTTTATAATGAAAAAACATTGTTCGAAAAATCGTGATTTTCGTTTTGGGTATTGTTACCAAATGAAGACAAAAATACATTATGTGTGTATGTGTCAAATACATCGTAGTGTGTTTGTTTTTTTTTAGTATAATGTATTTTAGTGCACATTTTTTCAAAATTGTTTAGTAAAATTTGATATGGTATCATTGGTAATGTTTTGTCTATGTCAGTCTTCCCTGCTCTTCAAAAAAGTTCAGTTCGGTCGGTACCCGTTTTTTAGTTACCTGTTCTGTTATGCTCAACATCCCAAGGGATAAAGTCTGGCATATACATATATACATATCGACATATTGTCGGGAATAGTGTAAAACCGCGTAATTATCTTTTGCTATAAGGTCCTTTGAATCAAATGTTAAATTTCATTATTGATAAGAAAACAAGTTAGCTAAAAATTATATAATCGATATTTGTAAAATTAATATTTATCATAAATAAATTTTGACATGACATCGTTGACACCACAAATACAATTCACTGCGTCATGGCAAATACTAATAAGGTTTTATTTTTATTAACAATGTTATTTAACATTGAATTCAAATTTAGACTTTATAGGAAAAGTTAGATACGCGGCTTTGCAGTATCATCGGCGATACTACACCAAAACACCACAAAAACCACACGCAAGAAAAGAGATCCCGGTCCCGGGCGGTGGCAACGGTTCTACTGTAAAGGTACACCATTACACATTATCTTATTGTATGTATTTTTACTACTTCGTATTGATTTAATTTGATCCGCAATCAAACAAAAATATTAGCATTCTGCACTCCTTCTCTATATAAACTATAAATGTGCGAAATTTCATTGTCCTCTAACCGCGCAATTATCGTAAAAATGTGTATAAAGCCTTTGCTTCACGTATTAATATATAGACATCCGTAGAATATAAAATTTAAATTTTATGTAGTTATATTTGGACGACGATAAGCAATAGTGTGTCAAGTCACACGGACTTCATTTTGAGAAAATGGCGCCTAAGCATATCAAACCTAGTCTTTAAATCTGTTTGAAGAAGTATATACCCTAAATTCTTTTTCTATTTTAATGAAAAGTATAATGAATTAAAAGCAGATTGGTATCATAAAAAGATTTATCCAATAATTAACTTATTTAAATATATGCCATTATTGTATAAATCGCAAAATATAAAACACATTTTAAATTCAAACCATTATATTAAGATACTTTTTTGATACTTATTTTGTTTAGATGACTTGATTTTTTTTTTGAGTAATGTTAAATACGTGACGCATTATCAGAATATATCTCAGAATTTGACCTTTTGTGGGTTGACACATTATTGCTTATCAGCATCCATTTATAGAATAGAAACCATAAATAAACGGATGTTTATTTTGCTGCAACTTACGGAAATATGACTGAAACATTTCCTCGGCTAGCTTATTGATAATATCATTATATATGCATTACTCAAGCACCCATATCTGGCACATAAGCTTATTACGAATTAATTGAATTAACTTGATACTAATGGATTTAGACATTATCAAACTTCAGCACATATTTATGGTCACGCACACGTGATACAATTTCTTCGAAAAAATCTAATTTTTCCTTAACAAAAATCATATATTCTGTGCGTAAATATCTATTATTGCAATACTACTACACAAAGTGTCAAATAACCGAGCAATCAAATTGTCAAAAATACCATTATTTTAAAACATGCTTGACGCTGTCGAATGTAATCACTTAATATTTGACGATCGACAAACGAAGCTCTGTCAACTCATAAAATAATCATACTAATTTTTCAAAATGACACACAAAACAAATGTTGTCGCAGGGTGAAATATTGCAATAAATCCATCTCTCTAATGAAACACGCCTGTCCGCGCTCAATTAATTGCTATCAAACGAAGTATCGCTTATGACAATGGAAAAACGAATGTCCTAATGGTATAGTAGACATAAATATTAAAGTTGTATTCATTAGTTACATAGAAAACACACGTAAGAAACATAGGCATATTGTTTTTGAGATATTAAACCAATATAAAACATGACCTATAACTTTAATATTTATGTCTAGTATTGCATGTTTAAATGTTTTAAAAAGGTGTATAATTAGCCTGTTATAAATGCTCCTGATCTTATTCAAATGTATGTACTCTTAGCTTTTAATATTACCTTGTTAATGTTTATATAGTCTTTATAATAAATAAATAAAAAAGTGGTATATTGTGTTAATGATAAACGAGTTTGCTTACTAAAATCAGGTTTTCAAGTAATTACTAGTCCTTGTTTTAAACAAAGCAATTAATCAGATTTTTGCTCATATGGAATGCGTACTTTTGGGATAGGAAAATAAAAAGCCTATTAACTTACACTTATAGAATATAGGCATGTTACGAAAAAAAAAAACCTGCACGCTGGTTCAGCAACAGTCTCACTGACGTTTATAATTTTATTTCAAATGTCAGATTGAGATTGGATGAAGCAATAATGTGTCAAACCACAAAAAGTCATATTCAGAGATATTGATGTCACGTATTTAACATTATAAAAAAAATCAAGTCATCTAAACTAAATATGTATGAAAAAAATTGCTTAATTTTATGTTTCGAATATTAATGTGTGTTTGATGATGTCACACATTTGAAAAACTTATTGTAAGATAAAACTTTTCGTTATACTTACTATTTGTGGATTAAGCTCTAAACCTTCTCCTTCATAGGAGAGGAGGCCTTAAGCCCAGCAGTGGGATATTCACAGGCTGTTACTTTACTTTTCGTTATACCATTCAGCTTTAATTCATGATACCTTTTATTAAAATAGAAAATTCAATTCGATTCTTTGGTTAATGGCAAAATAGAAGATGGATAAATACATCTTCAAACAAATGTACTAAAAATAGATTTGACATGTTCACACGCTATTTTCTCAAAATGAAGTCCGAATGGCTTGACACAGTATTGCTTATTAACATCCAAGTGTCAATTCGAGTTATTTTTTACTCTGACCAGTTTGCGGAATTATTTTGGAACACATATTTGTTTTAAACAACAAACTCGCCTTTTCTTTTACAAAGTATCATAAGAAATAATTAATTTTCAACTCGAAACGTAGTACATAACAAAATATTAATGCGAACGAAGTTTCAACACTTTAAAAATATCTTTGTACATTAAGTATTACTTCATTACTTCATGAAATACTGAAATAATTTTACATTGCATCGTTCTTATTGTTAAAATCTGGAACATTTCAATAAATACTTTACTTACTTTGTACTATTATCGTTTATAAAAGAAACGACTTTGGCAAAAGCATGGCTTCAATAAATTTCAATTTGTGCCAAAACTATATGTACATCCACGAGGACTGGACGTTTTGCAGTTTACACCATAAAATGATGTTAAAATCTAAACATTCGTAATTTGCCTATTCACACTTTGGTTTTGGAAGATCCAGCACTATAGACTTTATATTAGCTCAAAAACGAAAGTGAGCGAAACCACTTTGATTCGGTTATTAAAACAAACGTCTGAATCGAAATACTTTTCGTTGCAGTAATAAATTCAATCATCAATAGCATGGGTTGGAGCCAAATCAAAATTTTCATTCTTTATTTTCAAGGTACCATTAGTAGACGTAAGGATTTTTTTTATTTTCATCGTATTTCTAACCACAAACACAAACCAGGTGTGCTTTATGATAGTCATTTCTCAGGAATAATACCATATATTGATTCAACTATTTTATTTAACACACAGACACGTTGGCACAGTGGTCACTGCAACTGACTAGAGCGCTAACGGTCGCAGGTTCGATCACCGCTCACGGCAAACAACTGTATTAGCCATACGGATCTTTGTCGTGGTCTGGGTGTTTGTGTAAGTATTGTGTGTGTTTCCCCTCCGACACATGGTCATGAAATCTTAATGGGGCCGTTGAGTGTGATGCGATTTTTTATTTATTTATTATTAATTAATATATAAACATATTTTTTTCTCAACTATCGAACTCCATAGCGTTGTCGCTAATAAAGGTAACCTAATAAGAAAATTATGATTATTTCGTTAAAAATATTATTACTTGAAATTGTCATTATTATATACGTTAATTATTCAATAGCTTACTCAGTCATATTATTTAAGTTACTGATGTTACTATTACAATTATATATAAAAATCAAAATCTATAAGAACATCCTAAATATCACAGATACGAGTATAATAGAAAATCTAATATAGTTTTATAATCATAGTCCTAAGCAACCGTTGATGTATGCCACTTCTATATGAATTGATGATAAAGACCACGCTAACGAGGTATTGTTACTTTGTAATAACTACCTCGTTTTACAACACACCAATTTATCTAAGATAAAGCAACAACCAATATCTGTATTGTATAGATTTTCCAAATCCCAACATAAATTGCTCGCACAATTGAAACGTACAACATGAAATATTCCCAAGGCACACAATCAAAGCTAAATGTCTCTGCAAGGAGTTTGGAATTGTTGTTCTACGGTGAATTGATTGCAAATGGCGTCGCCAGACAACTAACTAGCGAACAACTTGAAGATGATAATACAACTACTGTTGTTTTGTTAAACGACGTATCGTAAATTATAACTGATAGTTGTTTTAATCTATATTAACTATTTATAATATTAGGATTGTCATAACTTTACTTTTCATAAATGTGTTCCTAGTTTTTAATTAGCTTACTATCTTATTAGTAATACGTGTAATAATCTTAAAGAATCGAATCCGGTTATTATTGAATTGAATAATGTTATTAAAATCATATAATATTTCCAAGTATCAATTGTAACGCTCATTACTCTTAATCTTTGCAAAGATCTAGAATGACATGTTTTAAGTATTTTATTTGTTTGTCTGTGTAAACATCACGCGGAAGAAGAATTGATTTTCATTAAACTCGGCATCGGCATTGCTCATAACCTGGATCCACACAAAAGGTAATAATTATTGTTTCAATAAATAAAGAATTTCTAGAAGATAGCTAAAAATATGTACCTCCAAAACCCCGTGGCCGCCGACGATATTTTAGGAACATTCACCTAAAAAGTCTTATGAGTTTTTAGATGAATGTTCCTAAAACATTGTGAAATGAAAAATACTGACACTCAATAGGACAATCCTAAAATTTTATTATTTTAGGTAAATAAGTAATATCTTCAAAGACCAGAATACATCAAATGAAGCATCCACATAAACAGAAGGTGCGTACAGTTCATTTATTACTGATATAACCCAATTTCAACGCGAGTGGTCAAGCCAACCGACTGGAATCGAGGTACCATTGAATGACCGACTCTTACCATCGTTTGAACACATTATTGGAATGGAAATGATTAATTGGATCAGATTTATTCCTGTGGATACAGCAAGTGGACTCTGAATGGTCGAAGAATCTGGACGAACATCACTTAATTTGTCAAGTGCTTATTTGTTGAAATCACCACGTATTTCGCGGTGAAGAGAAGAAGACGTGTCTTTGTCATCTGTCTATCTCCATTTAGCTGCATGCTCGATTAATACTAGCAGACTCAGTAGACATACGTTATCCCACCACAGATCTTAAACATGGACGATGATAAGTAGTACAAATTCAAATTGTATTTAATATGAGTTCTCAGACCACGTTTGACTTCACAGTACAATGCTGTTTCCGAACACGTTAAATTATCTTGGAACTGACATGATACATATGTAAAATGATAATTCAAAAGCGTTTGTATAACCCTATTTAAATAAAGAATGTTATTATTCCATTTGAATATATTTTGTATTTATATGATCCAGTGACAACGGTGTGGTACGGATAATGTAGAATGACCTTCATATTCAGGCCGGATGCTCGACCGAGAGAATACCTATAGATATGAGTATGATGAAGTGTTACGCCATACTGTTTTCATGACACGCACGATATTAGCAAACAAAATATCAATGAACTTCAAACGCTTCTATTTATAATGTAACAAGTACATATGTATGTAGGAATTTACGATGGTGCTGTTGCTGAATGAATTTTGGGACTTTCGTTCCCATTGGCATCTTCGCTATTCAAATTTGATAATATTTTTTTCATTGTTTTTATGATAAATCTAAACGAATATAAGAGTTGTCTACTTAATAAAATACTTTATTTATATATTATAGCCGTTATTTATCTTAACATATATATGTATATAATATTCTTATGTATCTCATTTTTTAATTTTTTAAATGGATAGGCCATTTTTGTTTAAAATTAGCCAAATTTCTTTTTTGTTTTTCATGTAATTAATTTGTCACATCTTAATAGTTCTTTTAATATTATTTTTGTTTAGCCATATTTTATATGAACAAGCCGTGGTCTCCTGTAATTGAAGCAGCACACATATTTTGTTAGGTGACATTCTTTTTCTATATATAGACGATTAATATAGTGTATCTTTAGTTAGAGATCCTTAAATAAAATAAAAAACAAAACAATGTAAGAAGGACTATATTTGAATATATTGAAGACCATTATTATTTCTGTTGTCATTTTTACATTCGAATAAATAAGTAAAATAATAAATGGATTTACTTCGAAGCAAATGGTATTTTGTAGACTTAATTTACTATGGGAATATATTGCGATAGAGATAAAGATGATTTGTCTCTTTTTTTATTCATCTCTGCGGTTGAGACTGTGGGAGATACTTGGAGTGGAAACTCATTAATCAGATTTTCTTTACCAAAATATAAAGCGACAATATTATGGCTATATTTTGTACCTAAAAACTTTAAGCAACAACAATAGATTCTATCAAACAAGACTTGCTAATATTTCGTATCCAAGAACTCAAACACCGTCTCGAAATTAATTCTACAACACCCAGGGTGAATGCATAAAATATTATCCTGCCCTTATTAAATTCAAACGAAACAACATTTTAGCTGTCTCTTTATATTCTTACAGCCGTCTGAGTTCAATTTAATGTTACGTTAGCTGAGAATCGTCTAAAGTCACGTTTCTTTTAAAAGAAGTGTGACTCTGATGTTTAAATAAACGGTTAAACTATTTAATATGAATTATTTAACACTTTTTTAAAGATACCACCATTTTTGCTGGATATAGTCATTAATACCTGACTTAAGATTAATATACAAAAGGAAGATAGATGAACAACTAAGCCACGAGGTGGTTACCGATCACTCCCACAGACACTATTATTCAATGGCGATATACCACCAACTTAAATGCCACGCCAAAAATAGACCAGAGATGGTTTATGTGATGAAATTATGGTCCTTTGTTTATGTTGACTGGCAATATAAAAAGCATTAAGTTTGTATTGCTAACTTTTCCTGCAATCACGCTGGTTTACACTTCGGCAAACGACATGATACTGGAGCATAATATCGCATGTTTAGGATTAAAGTAACCGAATTAAAAACCTCTATGAAACAAAGTAGGTATGTTAGTAAATAAAATTTAATTTCATATCTTAATATATATAACTCAAAGGTGACTGACTGAATGACAGCCCAAACCACTACACGGATCAGGCTGAAATTTGGCAGATAGATGTTATGATGTAGGCATCCGCTAAAAAAGAATTTTGATTAATTCTATCCCCAAGGGTATAAAATAGGGGATGAAAGTTTGTATGAATCTTTGTCAATTTTAAGCCGATCGGGCTGAGACTTTGCATGCATAAAGCTACTATAGAATACTATAAGAAGGCATCACAGACATCGTAGACGAAGTCGCGAGCACCAGCTATTATATTATAATTCTGTGGTTCACAACAACACTTTAAACGAATAACTATTCTATCAACATTTGACATTAAAGTCTATATAAACGGCCGAATCGCCAAGAGTACTACGTTTTTGCGTTTTGAGCCCAAAAATATATATTTTTTAATTCGGTTACTTAAAAAACGTGCTATACTGTCATTCATCGAGAGAACAAGTGGCAGGCGAACGAAACATATCCAGACAAGCACGATAAATGTGTCAAATACACAACAAGTTACGAATTCGTTTACATATCATTGTTACGTGAAATGCCCACGAGGAACATAACAATACAAATATTACGCCCCTTCGTATATTCCCTTTGTACGTCATAAATAACACATTGGGAATGGATTCGTGTTATGCTGATGTTTGCGCTTTACGTTTTATTGTTCACTATCAATTGTCTGAATGCCCGCGGGATGGACAAATGTGATGAAAAATTTTACAGCGCGAAAAACAAAGAGATAATTGTAGAATAAAGGAAAATTTACTGATATAACTGCACAGATCGATACTGATAAGCATTAATGTGTCAACCCAAATGAATTCCGAAACAATAATCTAATATACTTGAAAAACTTATGTATTATTAGATAAAACTTTTAATTCATAATATTCTTTTTCAAAATAGAAAAGAGAAGAAGGTTATACATGTCTTCAAACTAATTTGTTAAGAATAGATTTGATATCACTTCGTTTTAAACTTCTTTGGACTAAAGACGCCTTAGTCTTAAAATGAAGTTCGTGTGGCTTGACATAGTATTACTTATCAGCGTTCAGCTGTTGAATACGTTTCTTTAATATGAGCTGCACTCATATTTTCCATTCTTGTTTTTATTTTATCATTCACTTTCAATTTCAGGTTTCCCTTTCATATTATCCATTTTTGTTTTTATTTTATAATTCACTAGCTTTCCGTTTTTCAGGTTTTGCTCATATTTATGGTTACTGCTTCGCTCCTATAAATTTTAATATGATGTATGTAATATACCCTATAACTTTTTCAAAAAACGAGCTAACCAACTAAAAAATAACATTTCAAATTGCCCTAACAGTTTCGCAGCCTATACAATGCAAACAAACAATCAAAACAAACAATCAAACCTTTTCTGTTTATAATATTAGTATTGATAATTATTATGTACAAGATTTCAAAATTCAACTAAAACCTAAAACTTCATTTTCATATTTTCCAACTTAATTAAAATTTAAATTTTGTTCAAGCAATGTTCTCTGAGAATACATAAATATAATACATGTAGTTATATGAACACACCAAGCAGGTGTAAACATAAAACTTATCCAAACATTGAATAATCCAGAAGCTTCAAACTCAAAGTTTAACACCAACAAAGACGACAACGTAAGCATTACTAGAAATTTCTCTCATTAACAATTAATCTAACACTCGATCCGAACATGATCCCTAATTTATTTTAATTCCTCCGAAAACAATGAACTCGTCCGTTACTCCTGATCCCCGTGTAATTTTAACCTCCCTCTCGAAGTAATAGGAAGGGGATATTGATACAGAGATTTACAAAATTCAGTGGAGGCTGTAACGAAAGCTATCACTGTATCCATTTACAAGTTTTAATAAGTCAGATGCGGGCTTCGTACAAACATAAAACTAAGTTAGAATGAAAGTTTCAAGCCTACTCTAACAATCAAAGAAACAATTTCAACTTGAACATATAATTTTCCCTATTTTCACGCAAGAATGATTCGTTTAGTTATTCATATGTATTGTTTCTTCGTGGAATAATGTGATGCTGCGAATGTCTGTTATTCTTGCTAGCGAGGCCCAAAATCGAAACGCCCGAAGCGTAAAATAAATATATATTACAATCTAACGCTCGATCTCTGGAGCCGGAGCGTATAAAATAAATAAGTGAAGAAACTTGTTACGGCTAGATATTTTTAAAGACTATATAAGCCCAATGGAGCAAATAACTAGTTCTCAAGATAGAAACTAAATATAAATTCTAAATGACGCGATATTTTTAATTCTTAAAATATTTCATATTAAAAATAGCGAATTGGTATTCCACTAGTTAAGAAAAATGTTGAAAGTTTGGGATGTTGATAAATCTTTGACTCCAAAACCACACAACGGATTTTCGAAAAACTATTCATCAAAATAACACATCAAACGGTTTTCTTAATATATTTAACTAGTTGTAAAGTAAGTTGGAAAGAGATTACACTATATTGTAATATTACGTTCCTGGATGCACAATCATCTACGAGCTATACAATATATCGCTGGTTTCTACAACTATTCTAATCCTCAAACTCTTTCAAAATATAAATTAAAAAAAAAAAGTTAGTTTATCTTTAGACCACGTTAATTAATATCAACTCCATTCATTAGCGATGTTCTAAAACACAGCGAGAATTTCCAAAGTATAGAATGAAGTTTTTGCTTCATTAAATTTCATTGTATCTGCTTCCCTAATCATGCTAATATCAAACTCGGTGCGAGTTCAGATCGTAAAACCCTTACAACGTTGTAACTAATAATAACGAGAATTGCCAACCATTACCAAACAGTTAATACAGGGATACTGAATTTTAAAACCTAACACTGAATGCTCAGAGTCGATTTCAGTTCTGGATTTTAGATATAAGTGTATATTGACCTGCCTCGAACAATGGATATGAAAGAGATATCTTTAACATAAAACCTTATTCGAGGGTAAAAGAACGATCATCCGACTCAATATATATAAACGAAGGTTAAAGGCAGATTTTATATAAGTTCTGCTGGATTTCTGAAACGAAACATATGAATGGGATGAGTAAATCATAATACAAAATGCTGACTGAAAAAGGTAACCATTTTTTTATAATATATCGATTTTGCTTACATCTTTGGTTCAAAGATTTAGGAAAAGAACTAGAATAGCTTTCAAGGCCTATATGGAAATGAATAATTTTAAATGACTTACATCCAATAAGAGACCAATTTTTTTAGTCTCACCAATTTCCAAATTGATTTACCTCGACCGTTTAATGGACTCTTCCGCACCGGAAATTACATCGTCGCCCCATTGGCAAATATTTTACATTAGGAATATGTCAATGCCTCCCCTAAAAAGGCACTGAATAGAAAAGTCATTATGGAAAAAGGCCATTATGCGCCCAGTGGAAAATCAGCAGAAGAAAGAGACAGTGAGTTTTTGGTGTGTTACGTGACGTGCATTTCTTTGATAGGAAGATAAATGATAATGCAATAAGAACACCCGTTTTTTATGTTAAAAACTAATAATGTTAAAAATTTTAGGGACTCTATTGTCCTGAATTTTCAATTTACATATCGTCGGGGATACTGCAAAATCGCATATCTAACATTATTGATAAAAATAAGGCCTTATGGGCATTTCCTTCTACGCAGTGTATTGTATTTGTATTGTCACCAACTATATGTGAAAATGTATTTAGGTTAAGAATTAATTTTATAAATACCGATTATATAATTTTAAGGTAGCTTGTTTTCTATCAATAATGAAATTTATCATTGATTCAAAGATGGACCTTATAGCTAAAGCTAGTTACGCGGTTTTGCACTAGCACCGGTGATATAGTCATTCAGATTCATCGTGACCCCAATTAATTGATGACAGATACAAAGTATTCATACATACAAATGACTATGATTACGTGTTTTCTACTTTTAGCAACGCTCGGTTCAATTTACTGAAAACAGAGGCGTTGGAAACCTAATCAAGCCGCATCCTCATTACAAAATGAGAACAAGTTATAACACCAACAACAATTTAGACTGAAACGCAGTTATAGAAAAATGCAGATATTTTTAATATCAAAATTGGTCCAATAAAAGATATCCTAAAATCTGTTTAAAGTTTAAAATTGTACGTGCAATGAATCTTTTCAAACGACTTAAAAAAAAGAGGTTTTATCGACGAATTGAAATCAGAGTTGAACTCAGAAGCCCATTATGGTCACAATCGACTTAATTTAATTAGGAATACGTAATTTCCGATTAAATATCCCTGCAGTTATTTATTCTTCCCTTAAAAAACCTTCGTCCAAGTAAAAAAAGGCCAGCTTATTTATACATTTACCACGTCATTATACAACCTTGCTATATTAAGCCGGCCTAATTCTATTATCACCCGGATATAACTGTTCTTGTTAACATCAACTGGGGCCCGGTACGGAACGGATTTTACGACGGGCAAGACCCGAATTCGGTTAATATGTACAAATCGCCAGCTTAACGATAGCTTAACTTAATTTTATCACTTACATCCGATTTAGTTGGACACATATGATTAGTATTGAGGACTCTCTTGAGTAATTGATGAATACGTAATACTATTCATGTAGGTCCTTCACGTTTGTATAATTTTATCTTCATTATAGATATGTAAGTGATAGAGTATGAGACTGTAACTGTCCCACTGTTGAACAAAAGCCTCCTATGCTATTAAGAAGAACGCTTTAAAGACTTATCAATCGCGCTACTCCATTGCGGGTTGGCAGATACGTTTGGACTTGTTCTAACCACTAGACCATCTCAACTATACATACATATATAACCATCTCAACTACAAATAGCGATAGCTATTTGTGTATAAATGAAATTGATTTATAAATAAAATCTTTAAATTCTTTACAGTTTTCTTTTAGTTCTTTCAGACTTAGATAATTATTATGATTTTCTTAACATTTTCAGCTACCATTTACGTATCATTATCCCTATTAGCTGTATTAAATATATACATATATGAAAAAAGTTAACTTAACGAAACAAAAAGAAATAGTTATACGCTATTTATTCGCGGTAAAAAAAGTCCGTAAAGCCCGTACTTAAATAACGGTGCATTGATTAAACGAGCCAGTTGTGGTGCTTCGTAGTGCTTTTGTACTGCAAAACTCCTCTAAAGCCGGGATAATCCCGCAGAGCTCGGAGTTTTTACGATTTAAATTAGTGTTATTTCAAGAGAAATTAGACTTAACAGTTGTTTAATTTCAACCTCTCACCGCTTGTTGTGACCAAGTTTAATTAAAACTTGACCTCGGCATGACCTTCGTGATGTTTTTTATAACTACCCGCGTATCTATACTAATATTATAAAGCTTAAGAGTTTGTTCGTTTGTTTGAATCTCAGAAACTACTGGTTCGAATTGAAAAATTCTTTTTGTGTTAGATAATTTATTTATTAAGGAAGGCTATAGGTTACATTGCATCTCGTTACGACTCATAGGAGAAAAGCAATATCCATAAACGCGACTGAAACCGCGAGGGGCAGATCATATAGATTTCGGATTGGGTTTTGATTGTGGAAATCTAATTAGCTACCTTTCTTACTGAGATAGAGCTAAGGCTAACTCAACCCGGGCAGGCCCTCACTCTCACGGAACATCGGTGTAAAATAGCTGCGTTTCGTATGGTGAGTGAGAGAACCGGGAGCCTCATCCACTTCCCAAATCTTTTCCTTACGTCCTATTATATTCATCCCAGATTCCTTTTTATGCTGGTAACGCATTTGTGGCTTCTCTGGTGCTGCAAATGTCCTTGGGCGACGGTGATCACTTAACATCAGGTATTCCTCCTGCTCGTTTGCCAGCTAGTTTTTTATGAAAATGGGTATATGTAAAAATATATCAAATATAGAAAAGAATATTGTTAGCAGAGAAAATAAATTTTTGTAACGGTTGTTTGCTGACGCTATAAAAAAAGATAACAGCCATTCGGGTGTCAAGATTTATTTATCACATATTGTTACAGAGCCCCCTCTGTTTTTTCCACAAAAGTATTTAAAACTACATTATGTTCTTATAAGACCCTTCGTGTGGGAGTCTGACTGACACTTGGCCGTTTTTTTTATATTATTAATGTTGATATAGTTGGACGCTGATAAACAATACTGCGTTTGGCCACACGAACTTCATTTTGAGAAAACAGCGTCTAAAAATGTCAAACCAATTCTTAATGAATTTGTTTGAAAAAGTATATATCCATGTTTTTGTATTCTATTTTGATAAAAGATATAACGAATTAAGAGCAGATTTCTATAACGATAAGTTTTTCGAATATATGAGATTATTGTACATCACAGAATATGGAAGACGCTTCAACGCTCAAAAGATTAATTTGCGAAACTTTTTTCCGTACTTATTAAGTCAATACATGACGCATTATCAAAATATATCAATACCACCGAATATGACTTTTAGTGGGTTGGCACATTATTGCTTATATCCATTTTATTTATCAGTGTATTATAACAAATATCTTTTTCGTTTATTTTATAATTTAGTCTTATATCACAACCACGTTTCTTCCTTTATCTCATGACAATAAAATGAACACAGTGATCACTGCAGTGAAATAAGTGACAATTTTACTGAATTTCATTTCTATTCAAAACTGCGGCGCGATACGTCGAATAGATATCTATAAAATATAAATGAAATGGCGATAAAAACGTTATAAATTGTTTTTTTTTAAGCGACAATCGTGAAATCTTCAATAGCGAGTATCGTTTCAACAGTTTTTTATTTTTTAACTGCTTGACATTAAATTGAAATGTATCGCATTATTTTACATTGAAATCGTAAAGTTCTAAATATAAAGAATGAAAATTGTTATCTTGTGTCACTTTATATTAATATTTTCTAATACAATTACGAATATTCTCAACAAAAAATTCTTTAAGTTTTTTTTTATTCTGAAATTTTACAAAACTTTCCTTTTAATTGATATAAAACAATTTTGTAACCTAGTAACGGTTGCTTAGATGACCTTACGAACTCTGATTGTCAAAACTAACTTAGAAATTATAGGATTACCCCTCCAATTTACTCCCCTCCAATCTTTAATATCGCGACAATAAGTGGCCTATGTTTTTCTTCAAGGTCCTATCTATAGCTATACCAAAATTCATCAAAATCGGTTTAGCGACTCATGCGAGAAAACCTAAAAAACAATTTGACAGACAGAGTAAAAGTAAAGACAGTCCGTAAATGTCCCACAGCTGGACTAAAGCCTCCTCTCCTATTAAGAAGGTTTCGAGCCTAGGCCATCTCGGCTTATACGCACAGAGTACATACTCATAACATTTTAATGACATTGAAGCCTAAATAAACAATAATGTGTCAACCCACAACAAGTCAAATTCGAAGATATTAATCTATTTTGATGTTGCGTCACCTATTTAACGTTATTTAAAACAAATTCAACTAATATAAAGTAAATAAGTACGGATTTTTTTTTAATTTAGTGTTTAAAATTTAAAGTGCGTTCCTTATTTGCAATTTAAACAATAATCTCAAATATTTGAAAAGCTTTTTACTAGATAATACATTAAATATACCAATTTGCGTTTATGACATTATACCTTTTATAAAAATAGAAAAGAATAGATGGATATATACTTCTTCAAACAAATTTATTAAGAATTGGTTTGACATGTTTAGACGCCATTTTCTCAAAATATGGTCCGGGTGGCTTGACGCAGTATTGCTTATCAGCGTCCAAATGTGTATTCGTGTTTTGAAAGAAATTCATGTTGCATCTAACACGAGAGCTCTGAAATTAACCATTCTTAACAACTAAGGCTAAGGGTATGCTGAACAGCATGCGACACAATTTTTTGGCCGATTTTGAACATAATAATGTGAGAAGTAAAAAAATGACAATCGACGAAATCAATCGAGTAGGGTATCGTTGAATATCGTATTTAAGTCAATTTTAGTTATTTTATATCGTTTTTCAATTATAATTAAGGTTTAAGATCAATAACGATTTAAATTTAGTTAGTAACGATTCTCACTTATAGGCTTTTAGAAAGAATTGATATTGATACAATACTGCTGACTACAAATGGTCTTGTTAAGCAGTCAGATTTTTTGTTTTTTTTTTTTTTTTTTAATTAATTACTTGTTTAAAGTCTTATTATATATTTGCAAGCAAATACGTATGTAATAGTATCTGTTCCTAGATAAATATGAAACTACTTATTTTAATATGCTGTTGTTGTGGTGTGCGTCTCAGTATACGCTTAGCCTAACGACGACAATGCACGTGCTTCTTACATTACGCAACACAGTGGGCGTGTCATTGAATAAGTGGAAGAAGTAGCAAAAGCATTTGTAAAGTGTGACCTTATTTTTTGTTACCACTGAAATATAATGCAAGTTTTAAAATGAATTATATCGAATATTTCCTAGCAAACGGCTTAGTTTTATGAAATTTCTTTGTTAATATTTAGTTCTAGGATTTAACTTTATGTTTTTTTAACAGACTTAAAATAAACAGTTTACAATTTTCTGTTAAAAGAAAAATGACGTATTTGGTATATAAATTTTCTGGGAATTCTTATCTATACTGGTCTAGATATAAGTAAATTATTATATTTATCATTGATAAAATTAAAAAAAATAAATCGACCTTAAAAACGAAACAAGTGAACTAAAAAGCAAAAAATTAATACTTTTGAAGTAGTAGTATTTTTTAAGTTGGTCCCAAGTAAAACGAAAGTAAAATCTTATACGTGTTATTTAATGGCACAGACATCAAAATGTTTTGTTTTGAATTCGTTTTATTTATTTATTTTTAATTTTATTTTACACTTTTAAGTTTCAACAGGAACAGTTTGTTATTTGCCTAAGTTACAATAGCCTAATGCCACTATTTACAAGATATTGCTGTTCCCGATGCAGGACTGGTAAATATGGAGGAGTTCACCTGGTGTTGTTTTAGCAATCATATTAAAGTAATCGAATCACAACCCGTGATACATTTCGATACCTCCCACGTAAGTTGTTGTAACCCCAAAACTACAATTTTACAGGAGAGTATCTTTAGTCCGTTTTAGTTTGAAAGTTACAACAAAATACGTCTAAAAATCCTTGAAAAAGAAAAGATCTTTGGCATTTTTTCACTTTGAATGCATGAAGTAATGCAAATTAGTGTAGTATTCAGTAAAAACGCTAAGGGTTTTTTTGTGGCTTACAACAACTTACGTGGGAGGTATCGATTTGTTAGTAGTTCCAGTGGCCATCTGTAGTCTTCATCATCAGTTCCATTTCACCGAACACCATTATACCCTTACAAACAAAAACAAAAATTTTAAAATCGATCCACAAATATAAAAAAATATATAAAGCCGAACGTCCTCCTTTTACGTAGTCGGTTAATAAAGAGTTTTTAATTAAAACACAATTTCATTTCAAACAAAAAAAAAACAACCGTAACTTTTACGTAAAAAAACAGTCCATTTTAAACGAGCTCGTTAAAAGTCGTCGCAAAAAAAATTCATATGAAATAGAAAATTTTAGATGAGACTCACTCGTGTTAGCTTGTCCAAACTTTTACCATTTAAGGTTTTAACAGATTTTTACAGTTAAGGGTATGTTTTTTGACAGTTACGTTCATCAATTTTCATTAAATATATTGATGACTTTTTTTATACAAAATATTAGATTACTAAAACATTTCTATACAATTTAAATGTTATAAACAAGTATCTACCTGATATGTAAATATTGAAGATATCAAATTATTTACCAATATATTAGTAATGGAACAGAAACAACAAATAATAGATAAAAAAATGAAGACATAAAATAAAACTAGCTGCCCTTTACGGTTACACTCATCTACATGGCTACTGCTTCGCTTCTGTGAGTCGTAGCGTGATTTAATTTAGCCTACAACCTTCTTCAATAAACGGGCTATCCAACGCAAAAATAATTTTTGAAATCGAATCAGTAATTTCAAAGATTATACCCTACCTGATAGAATAAATTTACTATGCACGAGAAGTCGCGGACTCAACTACTAGAAATTAATAATGAAATTTAAATCCGTTTATGAAAACTTTTTACAAAAAAAAAATAAACCGATTTCAAAAACCAATTTAATAGATACAAATAAACTAAAAGGCAAAAAGAGAATATTTTCCACAAAATGTTGAAGTCGGCGCCGAGTAAAACATTTTACGTGTTATTTACTAGAACAAGAACCTCCTCCTTTTTGAAAGAAGGAAAGTAATGTAGTACAGTTTTATAGAGGACATCAATATAAACAAAAAAAGTACAAAGATCAACCCGTGCGAAGCCGGGTCGGGCACCTAGTAATAATTATGCTCACAGGAAGAACGAAGCGCATGTTGCGAACGCCGGCTAATGATTGTGTAGGAGTTCCTGTTATCGCTATAAATAAACAGACTTAAGACCTCATTTCAATACTAAATTTAGATATAAATAAAGTCATATATTTTTCTAGTCTAAGTGGTTACTGGCTTGCCCTCAGAAGTTGCCGAGGTCAGATGGCAATTGCTCTGTGTAAAAATCAAAATGTTACTGAACTAAAGTAATGAATAGACCCAGCAATGAAGTAATGAAAATTCATTTATTTTCTAAAAAAATGTGTATGAAATTTTATCAATATAATTAAAATAGTGTCAGTCTATTGCTTTATTTTAGTATTTATCTTAACACATAATCTAGTGGAAAATAACGACCTGTATCATGTCCCTTGCGGCGCCGAGATAATCGAATCAAATCGTTAAATCGAATTGACACGCTGCATTCAGGGCTGATGTATATCAAACGATTTTTAGACTTTTTTGAAGCAACTTTTTTATCGACAAATTTATTAATTTTCTCACAATTTTCACGCGTAAAACAAGACTTACGTTTGTAAGTTTTGCTCTCGTGATTGATATAAAACAACTCTGTAACCTGGTAACAGTTTTCGTAAGGTTACCTAAGTGAACTTACGAAATGCTGTTGCTGTCAAAAATATAGGTACTGATAGTCAATTATTTCAGATGTAAAGCAATGACAAAACCACTTATGTAAATCTTTATGAGAACAAAGTGTAATTCTCGACTTAAATAAGAAAGTTTTGCGTACAGATTTTTCTATATTTTACCTAAATTTTTTTAACATTGCTTTTAAAATAGAAAGTAAAACTAACAAGTAGGTACAATTCTCGCTTTACAATAATAAAGGTCAAATCTCTATTTTATATGAACGTGAACACTCAATTATGCGAAAATGATTGTTTTTCCGTCATCACAGTATAAACCTTACCTTAATCTGAAATCATTCTTATTTACTGATGAACACCGCATTAAAATTCGTTAAATAGTTAAAAAGATCTAAGCGTAAAAACGGCGGAAAGCGACTTCATTTTATATTATGGAAAGATTGAAGCAATACTTAAATAGTAATTGAAATATTAACAATTTTAATGCACAAAGGGGTTGCCTTAGTTCAAAATAAGAACAAATTTAATCAAAGAAGAAAATCATTTAAAAGCTGTATGTGAAGTGCCATTGTATATAAGATTTTATTACTGTAAATAAATAAAACATTATTCTCAGAACCGTAGACAATATTATTGGCTTTTTGTCAGCATCAATCGTTTTGAGACCTCAAGATTTATTCATGATTTCAAATCGTATTGACACCTATCTCATACACATATTATTATAGCGAAGTAAACCTTATGTATTACGATATAAGATACAATTTTTTTTATTAAAAATACCCTTAAAGATTATTTGTATTTCCGAATCAGATCGTCACAAACTCTAGTTCATTTGGACTGAAGCTATAGAAATAACACGAATTTAAAAAGACCCACAGACAAATTAGTGAAGTCCTCGATGTATCACTTGATGATATTTTGTATCATTTATCATTAATTTTAATTTTGTCAATCCAAAAAAATGAAAACAATCATACATAATTTCATTGTTTCAGCACCTTTGCTACCAGAATTAATGTAAACTTGCACACGATCGTGATTGCTAGTGTCAAACTAAACGTATGCTAAAATGCAGTAATACCTAATAAGTTACGAGCGTAGTTCCGTCGCAAAATACGCTCTTAACTAATTTATTCTCAACAAAACCTCCGTACTGCGCCGCAGGGAACAGCGTCACCTGCGTATTAGCATACGCATAATCTCATTAGCTGTTTGTTAAAATAGTTATCCCTGGAAACTGGAAAGCCTGATCGCATTGTTTTGACGATTACAAAGCTAAAAGTTTCCCTCAATAATAGTAAGAGAAGGAATGTCTTCCTTCCTTTTCAAGCTGATAAGGGGCTGTCTTTTTTTCACGTGAGGCTCAAAGATCCAGAACTGGGAAAAATCACCAAATATCACATGAGCGATATCCAAAGTTTATTAAAATAATGCGTGTATTTATTTACGAAGCTCTTGTAAGCTATAACTATATATAAGGTCGCATAATTTTTTAGAATTCAATGCGATTATACCTGCTTAAAAAGATAAACATTTTTTTAATATTCTTACATAGGTTATATACAAAGAAAAATACACATGATCTTAAATGAGGTTAAAGAGTAGTACATAACCTCATCCCGTATCACCAGCGGGGAGATGGAGTCTAAAAAGTTGCTAAAAACACTATGATCATGACCATGAAGAGAGCCTCTTCTGTGGCTACTTTGATACTGCAAATGTCCCTATACAGTGGAGATCTTAAAAAAATTAAAATACAATTAATAATTGTTAGCAACTCTAAGTTCTTCACTATATAAATTGTACAATACTACCCACATTAAAATAATACAATTCAAGTTATTCCGACCCGACATCTTTTATCCATTATTATGATAACCCATTTCATCTCGCCTTTTTAAAACTTTCACGAACGCGTTTGTTATTTCAATATGTTATTTAAAGGCATAGATCGAGTTGGTTATTTAGTTAAATGGGAAAAAATATTAGTAGTATCGTCTGTACGGCGTAATCTTTATAGCATAACTTCCATTCGTAAGAATGCTTATTTATTTATTTACTAGCTCAGTTATCGTTAGATGAAAAATGATTAAATTACTGAAATTGCTATTAAAATAGGGGTTGGTGATAAAAGGGTAAAAATTTAGAGTGATATATTATATTTAGTGCCAAATTATAGAGAAAAAAAAAACAAAAAATTTTGTCCAAAAGTTTTAAAAAATGTTAAGGATGAACATTATCACTTAGGCGTATGAAAAGTAGATACTAGCCGATTCTCAGACCTACTGAAAATGCATATAAAAATTGGTAAAAATCAATAAAGTCGTTTCGGAAGATTGAGGTAACTAATATTGTGACACGAGAATTTTATATATAGGATTTATTATTGGGAAACAAACATCATAAATAACACATGATTCTTAAATATAAAGTATTACACAAGGCAACAAATTTCTTACTTGTACATAGTGTCATGGAAACTGAACTTAAAATAATAACAAAATAAAATGATATTATGCTAAGAATGCTCAAATAAAACAATTGACTAAAGTTTGCTATATGTTAATACACAATGTTTCCATTCAATGAGTACCTCAGATAAAACTTTAAACCATAATAATTCGACGTAAGTATTTTCTATACCAGGGATTCCCAACCTTTTACACCATGCGCCTCACCCAACGTTAAACTAAAACACTAGACCCCTCGGGAGTCAAAATATGAAAATGAAACGAACGATAAAAATATAAATAAAAGTGTTTACTTTTATTCAGAACACAAATAGTTATCAAGTAACAGAAAGAAATAAAGCAAAAGATACAATTAGTCAGAGCACTGTGGCTGCACCTGAGTAGCCACTTGGTGAATCCGTGTTGCAATATATCTTTTTTTTTTCATTCGCATCACTAACCGTCTAAGTGCCACGCGAAATTTTTAAAATCTTTTAATGTTATATAATTCGCTTTTGAGGAATTTTATAGGCTATAAAACATCACGCTAAGATCTCTAGGAGTGGTACAAGTATTATAATTACGGGTGAAACCACTAGTTACAGCTAGTCTATACTAATATTGAGAGCGAATTTTGTAACTGCAAAGTTAAGAAAACTTATTTAATATATGGATGCTGATAAGCAATAATGTGTCAACTAACAAAAAGTCAAATTCGGAGATATTCACGTATTTTGATACTGCATCACCTATTTAACATTATTCAAAAAAATTCAAGTCATATAAACTAAATAAGTACGGAAAAAAGTGTTTTTAATCGAATTTTAAGTGCGTTCCATATTTTGCAATTTATAACATAATCTGAAATATATTTATCTGCTTTTAATTCATTATATCCTTTATCAAAAAAGAAAAGAAAAAATGGATATATACAAACAAATTAATTAAAAATAGATTTGACATCTTTAAGCGCCATGTGACTTGACACGGTATTGCTTATCAGCGTCCATATATACTACATACGTCATATTGATATGTATTGAATTTTTATATATTGTATCTATGCTAATAAACATAATAAACATCCCATACTGGCAAACACATATCGTCTATAAGCCATCTCCTCTGCCCCAAGGTTGCCTGGAAGAGATCGCTTTTCAGCGATAAGGCCGCCTATTGTACCATACGTGTTCTTTGTTGTTTATTTTCTGAATTTGTAATCTTGTGTTAGTGTACAATAAAAAGTATTATTATTAAAAAATATGGTAACATTTGAGCCATTCCATTCCATCATTTATAATAAAGTACCTTACATTATAATAGATGGTCATATATTTTATGTATATAAGGTTATTATATAAAACAAAATCTACATAAACGCGCACGATGACTCGAATTAAAACTAATCTATATAAAAACGAGATAACTAATACAGACAGAAAAGCGCTTTCCACTCCGTTAATTGTTTTTGATGTCTTGATAATTTTAGTTAAAACATGTGGGTCGTGACAGGTTCTGACTTCAAACGATATGAACCAAAGAGAAATAAAACTAAACAGGACAGCGTCTGTTACAATTGTGTTAATTTAATTCATTCAACTCGATACGAACAATTTTATTAAAATAATACAACCATTTTATATCCTAGTAAATATTACGAATAATGAAATTGTATGAAAACACATTTCTCAAGAGACAACAATATTATATAATAGATATGATTGTAAATGGAATGTAAACTTTCGAGAATTTCAATTCGTAGCAAGCGCTACGGAGTCGTAGCGCTACGAAATATGCTACGGCAACATATTGTATAATAAAAGGGGAAACGAGAAAAGCAAATAATACTATTAAAGTCTTTACTTAGAACCGGCTCGCAGCTGTAATAATATTAGATCCATTATGGGAAAGAGTTTAATACGGAGGCATAAATATTCAACGGACCCACGGAAATTGTTCAGGATGACATCTGCGTACAAATGCTTCCATTTCCCCCTAAAATTCGTCAAAATTTAATTTATTCCTGAAGGTAAAGCCTGGAATATATTATCGGACGTAAAGTGGAGTCGTGACCACTGGACCGACCGCGAGCTCGAACTCACGTTCGACTTATTGCTGGTATTTTGCACGTGACTATGTTATGTTATTGACCAGATATGGCATAAATTGCGTCCATCAATATATAGGTCACGTCCGGCAATATGTTTAAAGCTTTAAAGTTTATATAATTTTAAAATCTGACAAAATTATAATTTTCAATTCAATTCAATTCCTTGGTTAATGGATTTTAGTTGTGCCAATTAGACACATGTTATTTCGCCAATGTCACGTGGAATAGAGAAGACACGATGGAGTGTGATTGGAGGGTCGAAAATCCAACCTTATTTAGAATTTTAGTTACATTTAGTCAATTTTTGTGTTGAGGGCTTTTAGTAGTGTCATATAATAAGTACAGATTATTGTACTTATGTCACGTAGGATAGAGGAGACACCTTAGAATGTATATTGAAAAAAAGGAAAATCATAATATTTTTTTTATCTACATTTACATTTTCAATCTATAAGAAAAACTATTTTAGTTAAACGTTAACTTTTTAATATTTATTGAAATATGAAGAATTTTCAATCAGAACCACATCCAATAGACGAAAAAACATAAGTTAAAATTAAATTTTAAATAAAAAAAAATCATTAATACCATTTTAACGAGCCCCAAACGGATACATTTACTCTTAGTTGATGAAGATTTTGTATCTTGCTGATTGAAGTCACGATGACTTGTTGCTAGGGCATCTTCTGGAATATACGCGATTAATATAATTGAGGTCACAGTTTAGTAAGTTCCGAATCGTCCACTCCAGTAAAAGTTGCTCAGATACTTTCAACGACAACAAAAAAGCCGATAACCTTCAAACTTTGGAACAGATATTCATATATTTTTTGGATATTTATCTATCTATTCTTTTCTATATATTTTAAGCTTTTCATTTATACTATACTTATTTAATATAACGGGTCCTATCGCGATAATTAATGGTAGTACGTCATGGTCACGAACTGACAGCCAGCTGACGACGACGGATGCAACTTCGTCGAAACATCGGGCAAAAAAAGATATTACTACCATTCGTTATCGCGATAAGATCCGTTATATTAAATATTATTTTCTATTTTCATAAATGTATAGTGAATTAAAAGCACATTGGTAAAAAAAGGTTTATCTAATAATATTTTATTAAATATATGAGATTATTGTACAAATTGAAAAATATGGAACGCAATTGAAATTCGAAACATTAAGAAAGAAACTTTTTTTCATACTTATTTAGTTTAGATGACCTGTTTTTCTTTTAATCACGATAAATACGTGACGCATTATCAGAACATATCAATATCTTTAAATTTGACTTTTATGGGTTGACACATTATTGCTTATCAGCATCCATTCATCAACAAATAAAAAAAATCCGCTTCAAAATTTCAAGTTACTCGTTAATGCATAACACCCCTCACAACAAAACACTGAACCAAGCAACAAACAACTACTGAAATTGCATTATAAAAAACCTAATTCGTTTCAAGAATCTTTCACCGCGAGTAGACGCTCTGGGAAAAATCTCAAAGTAAATAACGCGAAATTTCCATCAAGGCTTTGTATTGAAAAAGTTGCTCCTTTGTAACCCTTCGCGTTTGATGAGGGGAAAAAAAACGAGATCAACATCTATAAGAGAGCAAAGGCGACAAAACTGCGCTTTACGCTTTAACGAAAAACAATTTCATGACAAAATAGTTTGGGGCCATATTGAAAATAACAAAAGTTTTTTATTCTTTCAAGTTTTAAAAATGTATTTTTCAATACAAGAACTATTACTTCTTTATAGTGGAAATTCTGTGGTCATTGTGAAAGGGCCTTTAGAATGGTGCTTTACTTTCTATGACTTTAATTACAAAGTCACATGATATTTCAAAAACAATCTAAAATTTTACCAATATAAAAATTTAACAGTCGAAATCGAATTTTCATTCTCAATATCGTATTTAGATAACTACATACTATAGAACTCGGTAGTTCGTTTATACATAGAGTAAAGAGTCGCTACTTGCCCCGGACTTTGCATGGATGCAATGTATGTATGTAGTTTTTTACGACAAACTGTGAAATTAAAATTACAAACAGACACTCTTCAATTTTATTTATTTCTATATATAAAGGTTTCCAAACATCCACGAAAATATCGAAACAAATCTCCAGAAATGGACATACCCATTATCGGTGAATCTATAAGCGTTGTTCAAGTGCTGAACACTAACAAAACGATGAATACCAAGATCCAACTACAAAATAACTTCCATTATACCGAGCTCAGACTTCTGAACTGATAGGAACTTGAGCTTGCGTAACGTCAAATGCAATTATTTACTTAAACAAGGGGATGCCAACGTGCTCCCTTCATCGTAGAGAGGATGAATATGCAAATCATAAATCACACCACAAACCACTTAGCACGGTCAACGTTAGTTGGCTTACGCGGATCTTGCATCGAGCGAGTCTACTGTCTATGAAACTAAATTGAAAATTATTTTCTGTAAAAGGACTTTTCTAATGAATATACTCCGATTTTAGATTCGACGTTTCCCCTTTTAAGAAACAATATTAGAATTAGGGATTCTCAAATGGAAAGATATTTGAGAAGTTTTATTTTAATACATTTTAAGATTATATTTGTATTATTTTTAAGAAGACGGATTTGTACATAAACTTACTCCTATTCTTATCACGTCCAATATTTTTAAAAGGTAGTTCTTCGTCCATGCATGTTATAAGAAACAGGTATATATACAGATATTTTACAGGAATGAATGAAAAAAAAATTCGTATTTTTTTTTATTCTCATGGTCATTAAATTAAGTATATAAATAATCTATAAATACAGTATAAAATCATAAATAATAATTAATACATACATTCAAATTTCAAAGCGATAATTTTTAGAGAGTTACCCTCATTGAGCCCTATCTCAACATTTCGGTGCCTAAATCTGTCACCTGCCATCTGTAACCTTCAAAGTTATTCAGTTGCAAATAAAAAAGGGCTGTAGGAATAAAATATTTTTATCGAAATGAGGTCATACAGAAATATCGATAAAATTTTATCATTATCAATTTCATATTTGTCGTGAATCTAAATCACAATATTGGTTTAAAGATTTCCATCCGAAAAATATCAGCTTTTATATCGAATATATTTATTGTTTTAATCCGGATTAAGCAGAGTACTGATTTTTAAACAACTTCGAAAAAAGAGGAGGTACTATGTCCGGCTGTATGTATTTTTTTGTTTGCTTGTTCACCAACTTTTCCGCCGGTCGTGGTCGTGGACGTGGTTATTTTTTCTTATTTGAAAGTATATATCTAAATTAGTCCCATTGTCGCCAGGTTAAGATCTGATTATGGTATCCAGGAGGAATCGAAGGAACACTTAAAATATTATAAGCACACCTATACTGGTTTGGGTGTTTTTGATAGTAACTCCTGCATTTTCCCTCGGAAAGCAATATTTTGTGCAGTGGAACTCATGATGAAGTAAGACAGTAAATCTTTGGGCTAATTTGCCTGCTTAATCCAACAGACATAATCAATTACTTGTGATAACAACTGTTTAACGCGCTCTTTGAAGTATAGCGCCAAGAAACAGACACCAGGCTTGCAAACAAAACTGTTTTCAACTAACTTCCAAAAAAGTAGAAGAAGACTCAAGTCGTCGGCAATTTTTATTTTATTTTTTTAATGTGTTCTCCAAAATTACTCGAAAATGGCTCTTCCAGTGGTCCCATAGAATTTTCATAGAAATCAATTTAGTAGCTTAATTTTAAAATCATAATTACTAGAATAAGTATGTCATCCAAGTAAACAAATTTTCGTATTTTTTTAATCAGTTCCTTTTTTAATCTTGTGATAAAAATACTAAGCGAAAACTGTACCCAAAACCGTTGGCGTTAAAGACCTTAAATACCAAAACACAGAACATTAATTATATCAGTTTATAGTTAGACGATAAATTTATATTATTTATAGCACTTGAAATCTGATACTCATATCTTACCCCAGCCGAGTAAGTCTTCTCGTCTTAACCCGTTGTTCGCTGCGTTTATAAAGATGAACATTATATATTGATGTGGAATATATTTATGTGATAATTTATATCTATATAATAGAAGTGTCTGTTTGTAATTTCAAATTGATAGCTTTTAATTAAATGCATATGAAACTAAACACGGCACATACTTCGAAACACAAATTAAAAAAAAATCAGTCTGTCTGTCTGAATCGTCTAGACCAATTTTGACGCGACTTTCATTCACACTGTTTAGTTTTGAAAATGTATTTATTTAAATTAATACATAAATAAAATTATGAACAATATACGATTCAGGCAGGGAAGGTACACATTAGATAAATATCATTTTCCTCAAATTCACGCGTTTGAACCCGCGAAAACAGCTATTTCTATAATAATATTAAATATTAAATAGCACGAAAATATAATGCTAAATTATTTACTAGTAAATTAATATGTCTAATAGCTTTTTTATTTTGGTTACATTTTTAAAGTCACAACCATAATTGAAGTCGCAATGTTTGTGAAAAATAATCCTAGACATTTTAATCTAGCTCATACAGTACACAATCGCAATCTCAGAGAAAAAAGTAAGTTGCATCTAGGTCCTTCTCACACATTTTTTAGAATGTCAGTTAAGATATTCAACAAATTGCCAGAACACATTAGAACTTTACCTACACCTCTATTAAACGCAAACTAAAAATGTACCTCATTGACAATACATATTACAAAGTTGCTGATTTTTTTGGTTTAAGTTAATGAAATTTTCTAAGTTTGTTATTATTTTTTAATGGTTTGATTGATGTTAATGTTTGATATTTATTTGAATGTTTAAATTGCTATTGTTTAATAAAATTATGTTGTATTATTTTAATTAATATTAATTTATAGTTATTATTTGTATGCCTAATGGCGGAAATATTTCACAAATAAAGAAATGTGAATTTGAATTTGAAAGCAAATATAAACGCTTATAAAAACATAAGTTGCGATATATTAAATACCTCAATGTGGATATTGACAAAACAAAAGAAATGGAATATATTGCAATCGATGCAACTGTATTACACCTAAGAACCTACACATAAGCCATACATCACTTCCCGACATGAGCAATACCGTTAGGCACTCTGTCTTATTTCAATTACATTTTTATTGTTTTATTATTGAGTTTATTTAAGAATATCGTTTATCAGCGGCATACGATATTAAATAAAATGTTTAGAAACATAACTTTCTTGTATAAAATTAGAAAAATTAAGAGCGAAGAAATTAAGTCCCTCTATGTAGTAAAAAATCTTAAACGCAACATTTCAAAATTCTACTAATTGTTTTACTTATCAAAGAGACATATGTACAAAGATCGTACCAAGTAAATTACGCCATAAACGTTCAAGGATATTCAAGAAACAAAAGTTTTGATTAAATGAAATATATTTTATTGTACACCAAAAATTACAAAAGAATAACATAGAGACAGAATATACAGAATACAATTGGCGGCCTCATCGCTAAATTAAGAGCGATCACTTCCAGGCATTATCTTGGAATAGGACGATATATGAATTAAGAAATTATGGGTGGAGGTGTGGAATATAGTACATAATATGATAATAGGTACTAAAATTACGTAGAATAACAGAAGATCAAATAGTATTGAAAACATATAAATAAAAGAAAGATTACCTTATAAATATAGGTACCAGGTTGTCTGGTAGAAATTGCTTATTAGCAATAAGACCGCCTGGTTGTACATCTTCCTACTATTTTTTGTAAACATACCACTTATGTTCTAATGTTTTTCTTGGTGCACAATAAAAGTATATTATTATTATTATTATACAGATCTACAAAACGCATACAACTAATTTAGAAATATAAAAAATATATATGCTACAACGGGAGTAGTGAAGGAACAGTCGAAGAAGGTGCACTCATTATTAATATATGTACATATGTATATAATATTCATAAATACGACGTTTGAAGATCTCTATATACATTTTTACAATAACAAATCTTAAACACGCAGCAGCGAATGGGTTAATCTGACATTAATATATTTCCTGTTAGTATACGAGTATCGACATATCAAGATACCAATATTCCCGAACGTATACTATTACGTTACAAACTTTCCCGTTACCGCAGATGACATTAAGCAAATTACATATATACGAGTAAATACTCCTAACCTTTCATATATCAAAACCTATCAGTGACGTATCATATACATATGTACATTAAACGGGGTGTCAGCTGGTCATGTGTATTTTACTAGCATTGGCAGAATCGATATTTAAAAGTAAAAAAACTGAAATACTTTTTTTTTAATTTAAACGTTGGATCTTTTAGACTCGTGTAAATATACATATAGGCATTATTTATGAAAAAGAATAATTGTTTCGTTTTTTTTTTTCAATATCGAGTCTGGTAACGTTGATAAATTATCAAGCACATGTGTATATTATCCCGATCAAGCCAGGCAGTAATATTTGAGAAATTTTAAGGAGAAAAACTACTTAATACTAGTTGCTTCATACAAATAAATATTTAAATATGAAGAATTTTGAAACTCAAAAATTTAGCCTTTCCATAGGATTTTGCAAACATATCCTTTCATCAAAACTTTGTCTTAAATCTAAATAACAAACATTACAAAAATATAATTAGCTAACTAGGCGAAACCGTTATAGTTAGTTAGTGATACGGTTATATATATTTACCAATTGATTTTTATTATATAGATTGTTTTAATATTACGTTTTTATGTTTTAAGACAGATAATTTTGCGCAGTGGTCACTGCAATTGGATACTGATAAGCAATAATGTGTCAACCCACAAAAAGTCAAATTTTAAGATATTGATGTATTTTGATACTACGTCACCTATTTAACATTATCCAAAGAAATTTAAAGTCATCTAAACTAAATAAGTATGGGAAAAAGTTTCTTAACTCAATGTTTCGAATTTCAGGTGCGTTCCATATTTTGCAATTTATAAAATAATCTCAAATATTTAAAAACTTATTATTATATAACATATTAAATAAATCTTTTTGCTTTTGATTCGATAAACATACATATTATCAAAATAGAAAGGAAAAGATGAATATATATGTACGTCGTCAAACTTATTTATTAAGAATATTTTTGACATCTTTTAAGGCCATTTTCTCAAAACGAAGTCCGTGTGGCTTGACACAGTATTGCTTATCAGTGTCCAATTGATTGAAACGTTTGTGGTCGCGGATTCGATTCCCGCTGTATTGGCCATACGGATGTTTGTCGTGGTCTGAGTGTTTGTATTCGTGTTGTGTTTCCGGACCTTCGACATAAGATCATAAGGTCCTAATGGGAGCCGTTGGGTGTGATGCGTTTATTTATTTATGTTTTTATTACACCCTCGAGATTTATGTACCATAGGCTGCGATATTTATAGCTACTGCTCCGATCCTATTATGTATTATGTAAGTATATATCTGTATCTATACCAATATTATATAAAGAGGTAAAATTTTCTTGTGTTGTATTGAGTTATATATTGTAAATATATTTTGCGTTGGATAACCCGTTTATTGAGGAAGGATTCAGGTTATATAACATAACGCTATGACTCACAGGAGCGTAATGACACCCTGCCAAAACAGCCAACGGCAAGAACCTGGTCAATCAAGTAAGACCCTACCCAAGGACCCATCCATTGTGGATGGCGGAAGAAGCCTCGAACAGGTGGGGACAATCTCACAATCACTCGACTCCCCACGTTTCCCCTAGGGGAGGCGTGTGTGATGACCACTATCGGACAGAATCGAATCAATAATCATAAACACGACTGCAATCGCGAGAAGCAGCGATTATTTCATATTACCAGATAGTTATCATAACTCATTATGATTGCGAGAGTATCAAAACAATTGAATTATTCTATGACATATTTTGACAGCTTCAACTACCAGAATTATTAGTGCTGTGTGCTCAGCTATTAGCCTTGTAGATTGTTTAATTGATCCGTTTAATTGCTGATGTGGGATGATTGTTATCACGTTGTAGTTTCTGTCGGTGGACAATATGAAAACATTTCTGTTTGTAAATAGAACATTTAAGCAGAATTTTTTTTTATTGATTTTTTCAAAGTTTATGCAGTGTCAACTGGGCATGTGTTGGACATTTTACCCGCGTTAGCAGAATTGATATTTAAAAGTAAAAACATTTAATATTTTATAATATTAAAAAAAAAAAAAAAAAAAAAACAAAACTTTTTTAATTTAACCGTCGAACGTCGTTACGTATATTTACACGATCGTTAGAAAATCTTTTTTATAAATATTTCATATGCATAATGTATGAAAAACAATTAAAAAAAAATAATTTATTTTCTTCACTTTCAAATATCGATATTAGTAACACTAGTAACATATCCAATACATGTCCAGTTGACACCTTATGCATTTATCATACGGTACGTGATCATGTTATTATTATAAATAGTGATATAGGAGTCTAAGTCTTATTTTTTATTTGCTTTTAATATTCCCACATAATTATAATAGATATATATAATGCTGGATATATTTATCTAAATGGGTCAGTAGGTCTGAAACTATAAGAGCTAGGGTCTGTTGAAAGCAACCATATCACCGATAATGGGGTAAAGAAAAACTGCATTCAAAGATTTAGGTACGGAATTTTATAACAGTATTTGTTTCTCACGACCTTCACTATTTATATCTGCAACAAAAGTTACCAAACAATATAGTAATCAATTTTGAAAATATATCAGGTTCACTTTACGAACCGTTTAGAGTTTTTCCGCAAATATTTGAATGCAGTTCTCAACTTTTAAATTAATCGCATAGTTACTTTCAACAAATTTCTCTCTATATAGTAGAGAGAAATTAAAACTAATATATTTATACAAACGCCTTGATGTTGGGACATCTGCAGCACCAGAGTAGCTTACAAAAGTGTTATTCAGAAAAATATTAGAAGGAAGGATTAGACTTAATTACGTTCGGCGATATTAACAGTAATTTAAAGGCATAAATCGCGTTAAATATACCTAAATGGACGAGCTCTAGTGAAAATAAGTACTAGTGAAGATTACTATGTATGTTCTTAATTTCATCCTTGTGGAATATACGAGGGTAGTTACAATGCATATAGGTAAAGTGATGTTATACAGCCTACTTGCTTCCCCCTTGCGTTTATGGTTACTGTTTCGCTCTTGTAAGTCGGAGAATGATGTAATATAGCCTATAAGCTTATCCCACGCAAAAATACTTATTCCAATCGGATCAGTAATTTCAGAGATTAAACAAAAAAAAACAAACTTACAAAAATATAAACTTAAAAACAAAATTTTCCTCTTTATAATATTAGTATATACATATTCCCATTGTTACTGAGGAATGAAAAAATAGGTAGATAAAGTATAAAATTGTAAAGAATATTTTTGTTAATCATTACCTCAGACTGTCTTTGAAATTGATTGAATTTTTTTACGTCTAATAACTTAAAGAGGCTTGACAATTTCTTTAACTTCATAAGGACAATTTGTCAATGTCGAAATAAATGTC
The DNA here is from genome assembly GCA_037950945.1 of Hypolimnas misippus. Lineage (NCBI taxonomy): Eukaryota > Metazoa > Arthropoda > Insecta > Lepidoptera > Nymphalidae > Hypolimnas > Hypolimnas misippus. Next base: position 11,883,297 of record JBBEEQ010000006.1, read on the forward strand.
TGATAGGAATCCCTCGGGAGCCGAAGAGACTGGGACGAAATATAAGAAAAAAATATTGTAACGAAAGAGCCGAGTTATACGTTTTAACCGAGTTCAATAAAAGGAGCAGGTTCTTCGTTCGTCAGTGACTTTATTTTAGTATACTAAATTAGTCAAGCACTAATTTGGTTTATACTTTTTTTGTTAGACTATTTCCGTTTGGTCCGATTGGTCTATAATATCGTTTCCGTTTGGTTTGGTTGCTTTTAAAGTCGGTTTATTTTTTTTATTACGTCTAAATTGGACGCTGAAAATCAATACTGTGTCAAGCCACACGGACTTCATTTTGAGAAAATAGCGTCTAAAGATGTCAAACCTATTCTTAATCAATTTGTTTGAAGACGTACATACATATATATCCACCTTTTTTTCTATTTTGATAAAAGGTATAATGACTAAAATCAGGTTTATATATTTAATGTGTTATCTAAAAATAAGTTTTCAAATATTTGAGACTATTATATAAATTGCAAAATATGGAACGCGCTTGAATTTCGTGACATTAAATTAAAAAACTTTTTTTCCGTAGTTATTTGGTTTAGATAACTTGAAATTATTTTAATAATGTTAAATAGGTGACGAATTATCAAAATTCATCAATATCTCCGAATTTGACTTTTTGTGGGTTAACACATCATTGCTTATCAACATCAAATTATGTTTATAATTGTATACGTAGCTGTAGTCTTCACACTGGTATGCAACAAGAAGAATAATTACTCAGATGCAGAACGAAATGTTTTTGTTGAATATATCGAAATAGAAAACCAATATTGCTCGTAATTTTTACTAGAAAACCACGAACTGTTTGTTTAAAACTAAACAGATTTATATGCATTTAGTCACAAACGCCTCCGCTACGCCAACGTTTATGTGGCTGTGGCCCCGTGTATTCATACTTTGCGCTGGAATAGCATGACGAAATTGGTCATAGAATACCACTTCTTTTCTTCTTCTTTATTTTTTTTTTGTGGCTTTTAGTTGTGCCAATTGTGCACATATTATTTCGCCAATGTCACGTGGAGATAGAATACCACTAATCAATAGTGATCAGTGACACTGCTATAGAAATATAAATTTACCTTAACACATGGATGCTGATAATTATGTGTCAACCCACAAAAAGTCAAATTTAGATATATTAATTTAGTCTGACAATGAATTTCGTATTTAACATTATACAAAAAAATTCAAGACATCTGAACTAAATAAGTACGGAAAAAAGTTTCTCAATCTAATGTTTAGAATATTTTAGTGTATTCCATATTTTGGATTATGCAATAATAAATATAAAATAATAAGATTTGAAACACTTATTATTACATAAAACTGTTTAAAAGCCAATCTACTTTAATCTCATTGATTTTTTTATCAAAATAGCTAATAAAAGATGGATATATACTTATTCAAACAAACTTATTAACATAAGGTTTGACATCTTTAGACGCCATTTTCTTAGAATGAAGTCCGTGTGGGTTGACACAGTATTGCTTATCAGCGTCCATATAAGAGTCACAAAACGCTTAGTGCCACGATATAAGTGGCAATTCTATTGTCTATTTGTCAAAGAACAATATTATAAAAAGTTAAAAATGTTATTGTAACTTTGTATATAGGTAATCTCCGAAACTGCTGAATCGATTTGAAAAAATATTTTTGTGATAGATAGCCCGTTCATTGAAGAAGGTTACAGGCTATATTACATCACGCTAAGAACCAGAGGAGTCTAGCAACAATCGTAAATACGTGTTTTTAGAGAGTTGAGAGAAAACCGCGAGGGGCAGCTAGTTAAAGAATAAATCGATACCTCCCACGTAAGTTATTGTAAGCCACAAAGTTGCCGTTAGCGTTTTTACTGAATACTACACGGATTTGCATTGCTTAATGCATTCAAAGTGAAAAAATACCAAAAATCTTTTTTTTTTCAAGGAAAGATACAACAAAATACGCGTGAAAAAAGGCGTATTTTGTTGTATCTTTCAAACTAAAACGGATTAAAAGTGCTCTACTGTAAAATTGTAATTTTGGGGTTACAACAACTTACGTAGGAGGTATCGAAATAAGTTATAATTTAATGGTTTAACACAGAAACAAAACACAGCTAGAAGTTGATGCTGTACAACATGTATAACGGCTAAATAATTCAGCGCTGAGAAACTCACTTGTAAAAGATTTTGAATGATATCATTATACAGAGATTAAGATGTATTATTGAGTCTGAAGAAAGATTCAGATTTCAAGGAGATCGAATTTAAAATTCGAACACAGAATAACAGTGCAGATCTTGATAAATCATTCGTTAACTGAAACCGAAGCTGAAAATGAATCAGAAATGCGATTCTGTATGCAAATTAAACTAGATCAGCATATCGACAGCGAGTTTGAAACGGCTAGATAACTTGAAAATTATAGAGGAAATCGGATTTGCCGCGGATCTAGGTACGTCGAGCGAGTGAACTGAGTTGGCTAACTCGTTTATCTGTCTAAGGAAAAATTTTCACGGAAACAGCCAAACAGAATCAAGGTAAAGACGTTTAAGATTGAGTAAACTTTGAAACAAACTACTGCTGAATTGAATGTGAGTTTGAAACTGCCAATTAATGTAGAAATTGGAGTAAAGAAAACATTATTTTTATTTAGAATTTTTTTTAATTAAAAAAGAGATATTTCAATTAATAATTCAGCGCTGAGAAACGCACTTATAAAAGATTTTGAATGATATCATTATACAGAGATTAAGATGTATTATGTTTTTTTTTTACACAAATTTTTGATCGCGGCTTCGTTCGCATTTTGTTATTATAATTTTTAAGATAATTTCAGTGATGGAATTTACATAGCGTTAAAATTCGCACACTATTATATTACTATAGATATATGTATCTATATACATAAAGTACCTGTTTAGGTGACAAAATTGCGAAGCAAATTAAAAATTTTAAATTTTTGGCCATAAAACATAAAAAACGCTTTATACTTGACTTCGACCGTTAATTTAAACTTTAATGTCACAAAATGTTAATAAATCAGTTTTTTTTTTCAAAATCATAAGTCATGAACCACAGAATTATACGAAACTACATTTTAGACATTAACTAAGCTAAATCGTTTCACACAGATATCGAACTCCGTTAGTTAAATTTGCAATAACATAGACAAAAAAGATTATATATAATTTAACCTAGACAAGATAAGATAATCCACTGCCTAAATCAAACAGATAACTCAGTTACCATATTAAAAACAGTTACACCGTCTATAAATAAACTCGACTATTAATAATCTATTAATGTCATCTGCGGCGTGCATCAAACATGGAAGAATACCAATAACCCGCGGGACTTGCGTCACGGAGTGTACTTGAGGCCTTTATTAGCCTTGAAACATTTTATTGCACACAATCACATTTTATGTTAGGTCCACGTGGCCTCACGACGTGATAATTATTGGTTTTGGCTCGTGTTACTGTCTCAATTCAAATGGATTAAGAATTAATTGCAGCAGGCGGTTTTAGCACTTAAAATTCAGATCGTAAATCCTACATTCCTCTGTCAGAGTATTGGCTCATATCTTACTATTGTCTGTAGAATAGCAGATGTGTGCAAGTTTCTTCGTTGTTGTTGACATGGAAAACTGAAAGCGACAATCTCGAGATGTTGAAACTATCGTCTGAACGTCGTTTATAATAAAAGACTTCGCTATGCAGACGCTCAAATGTGCATACTTTTGAATGTTTAACCTATATAAATACGTAGAAAGATATATCATTCACTGTAACGAAATCTTTGAAATGATTATATGTAAAATTATGATATTTTAAATTTTGGTAAGCATATTCCTTTTGTGATTTAATGATCAGCTACGATCAAATTTAGCAAAAATTAACTCCCAAAAGGGTCAAAGGTACAGGTAAAGGTACAAAGGTCTGCAATTTAATATATTCGCAAAAGTCAAAACAGTTACCCAGTATTGTTAACCGACTTCAAGAAATAGGAAATTCTGACTTTTATGATTCTGACGGGGACTTTTTATGTTTTTTGCCGATTACTCTAAAACAACTGGACTGATTTGGCTAATTATTTGTTTGTTAGGATATCCTTTCTGATTGGTCCCATAGAAAGTTCATCAAATTTGGTCTATTACTTTAGTTTTAAAATCAAAATTGCTAAAATAATTATTTTTGTCTTGCACATAACCGAAATCGCGTAGTTTTGAAGTCGCATAAGTTTTTTAAAGTCTCCTGGATACTTCCGACAAAAATTTAATTAATTAGTAAGTCTGGTACTAACACTATTATGAGAGTAAATAACGAAAAGTACAGTTTTCAAAACTAGAGATAAAATGACGTTAAAGCTCACACGTGTGTCGGAGTGTTTAATAACACTTGTTCTAAATATTTCAAGCAGGTGTCCCTAATGAAAACTGTTGCAAACTTTACCTGAAATTTCACCTCTCATTTCAGGGGTCTCTTTTAAAATTTTAATTAAATAAATGAACGTTCAACAAACACGAGAACCTCAGACAATTCAGCGTATTTGGTACAATTCTTAGTTATAAGGTAGGTTAAAAATTCAACATAAAAATTAAGTTTTGTTTAAACATTTTTATCAAATTAAGCATCGATAACAATATAAGCCCCATGATCTATATCTATCAAGCTTTCTTCATTCCACGTAACATTGGTGAAATAACATGTCTAAAAGCCATTAACCAAAGAATTGAATGAAATTAAACAATATAAGCTTCAGGAAACCTTGCCTAATCTCCAAAAAGTGATAAGATATGTCTTGACCATCCTTTTTAACATTCCCCGTTTAAATTATAAAATCCTCAAAACGTCATTGAATCTTAAAAAAAAAAAACCTTTTTAAAAACAAGTAATAATTTGAAAAAAATCAAAAACCCGTCATAAGACCATAGAGAATCGTTACTAACCAACTGTAAGTCGTTATAAATTCTACATGGCAATTCTGATTAAAAAGTGATATAAGAAACCTAAAAATGATTTTTAAATACCTATTCAACAATACCCCATTTTATATAGTGCGTCGACTTTCATTTTTTTCTTTTCCACATTACGGCATTCAAAATCAGGCATTTTGATTTTTCCAAATTCTTATTTTTCTATTACATTCGCACCGTTATGACGAATTAAACGATGTCATGATGATAAATGTAACAAAATCGGCCCATGCCTTTGGTCTAAATAGTGCCACAAAGATACAAACCCACATACAAACATAGACTGATAAACACATTACACTCCCATTAGTCGCGCAGCCGGGTAAAAAAAAATCATCCTCACAAAAAACTATACATGATAACTGTTTATTATAACGAAGGCGACTGACTCCGGCGTTGAAAACAAAGCTATTCATAGCGAGATCCGTTTCAAAGTGATGAGATTTGTGACGTCACAGTCATTGTACTCCGTCGCATTGTGCAACTTCTGCGGGACCTGGTTCAAAGGGAACGGAGTGATAATTTCTATTAACTATCTCATTTTTATCGGATGGAGCCAGAGCGCTAGAAACTTGTAAGGCTCGGTTCGAAAATGAAAATGAGATACGTATTTTAAGAGAATGTATAGAGTAACGACGACATTTTAATATTATTGAATGATATCAAAACAGGTGTGTTGATTTAACTAATAAATCTCCTTGGCTTTTAAATTGTTTTAGCTTCTAATAGTATATAGTTCATATTTTATATACTTCCCTTTTTTGTGACAAAACACTTTAAATAAAGAATAAAAAACTAATCTCTAAAAAAAATCTCTTTTAACCCACGACCAAAACAGAGTGTTATTAGTATGACGGGTGAATCTGTGTCTTTCTGTGGCAACGTAGCTCCCTAATGAATACCAATTGATGCGGTTTTTTTTTTAAATTTGCTGTAATTGAGATGGTTCTTTTAATAATCTATGAAGACGAGTTCAGACGTTTAAAAGTGATCAGCTCTTTTCAAGTTGTTGAAAGGATTTGATCAACTTCTTGGGCGTTAATCGACTCCATATTTACAATACTATGAATGATATGAAATAACACAGTTGTGTTTACTTGCTTTAATACTGCAGCGTCATCTAGAATCAGCAGAATACACCACACTTTACCAGCTTACAGCGGCAGTACCATTGATCTTAATGAGTGCATTGTCGGAAATTTTTTAAAATTTTCAATTTCAAAAATTTTATATAAATTACGACCGCAGAGGCGATAGAAACTAGATCTTATATAATTGTCAATTACTATAAATCCTGGTTTCAAGTTAAATCTTGTATGATGAAAAGTTACTATTCTATTGTCAGCACGTGACTGTGGCTTTTCTATAACTTTATTAGGTCGTCAATAAAATCCCGTGAAATATGTCGAGAATTTTATTTCGTTTAAGGCAGTAAAGATTAAACGAAAAATCTGTATTACAAATATGTAATTTATCTGTGGACGAGTTAAGAATATCAGTTGTAAAAACGCTGTGGCTAACATTTTTTTAAGTTTAAGAATTTGAATCATATATTTTTTACTGGTTAAAATTTTAATATTCAACGATATGTTTTGAACTTTAATACTCATGTTATACATATCATTAATCATATCATTACTTACACATATCAATATTAATCATATTTCTTGCATCTTGTTTAATTTAGCACTCGCTTTTTTTTAACTTAATATACTTACCTTAAAGATCGAGGATCAGTAAAGACTCCTTAGTAAGACTTACCTGTAAACATAAAAGAAATATTAAAGTAACGTTACAACCTTTTTAATAAAAGTAAAAGTATGGTTAAAGGAGGCAATTAATTTTGTACTTTGTATCTTTACATTTTAGACAAAACAGAAGAAAAATTAATTTTAATATTAGACAAAACCTACATTCATACTACTTTTATAAAGAAGTAACATTTGTAAGTTTGTACGTAGACGTTAATTTCTAATACGACTGATCCGATTTAAAAAAAATATTTTTGTGTTGTCAAAGGTTATAGGCTATATTACATCACGCTGCGGCTCGTATACCATACGCTCGAGTGGAACCGCGAGGAGCAGCTAGTGGATGATAAAGAACAATCCTATTTAATATAAGTATTTACATATCTAAATAAATAAAAATCAATTACCGAATATATATACAAGCACATGATTTCAGAACGCCTGCAGCTAATTGGCTTATTCTTATTTTGCTTTGCAATTTTCAGGAACATATTTATATGAGAGAAAATATTTGAAAAATCGTATAGAAAAGTGGAAACATTGGGTCAAAAATTGAATTAAAAAATTAGTAAGTTTTAATTATCCAATGAGACGGAGCTAGTGTAATATGTGCATTTTATATTTAAAATATATGTGTAACACCGTGTTTAAGAGTACTACTCCTACTCAAGGGCAGATCCGGAGCAGGGTCCAAGATCTAGAACATGATGATGATTAACATAATTTTTTTATTTTTTATCACAATATAGATTTTATTTAAATACCTTTAATATTTAATTGAAAAACGTTTAACCGGACTGGCACTTCTCCGCGTCCATAAAAACGTACCCATCGAAGTAGAATAAGTGATAACTTTTTACCTGTGTCGATTATTATCAAACTGAAATTATTACTTTTTGTGACTTGACCAAAACTAGGTGATCCCCCTGGCGGCGAAGCTGGATCCGCCCTTGCTCCTACTACTCCTACTCTTGAACTCTCAAACTCGAAGTCTAACTTTCCATGAAAAAAATCTAGTCGTCAAAGATTAGGTAACATACATATGGATGCTGATAAGCATTAAATGTGTTAACCCACAAAAAGTCAAATTCGGAGATATTGGTGTATTTTGATACTGCATTACCTATTCAACATTATTAAAAAAAATCTAGTTATATAGACTAAATAAGTACGGAAAAAAGTGTCTTAATAATTGTTTCGTATTTCAAGTGCGTTCCATATTTTGCAATTTAAAGAATAATCTGAAATATTTGAAAAACTTTTTATTAGATAATATATTAGATATATCAATCTACTTTTAATTCATGATACCTTTAAAAAAAGAAAAGAAAAGATGGATATAAACTTCATTAAACAAATTAGGTAAGAATAGGTTTGACATCTTTAGACGTCATTTTCTTAAAATGAAGTCCATGTGGGTTGACACATTATTGCTTATCAGCGTCCATAGGGAAATTGTTGAAATATGAACCTTCATTTCAGAAATTAACGAACATGTTTATGGCAATGTTTTATTATTCCACCAGAAAAATAAAATAAAGTATTAATAACAGCAGTATAATTATGTTTAATTAGATTAAAGATCGCATTTAGTGCATGATAAATTACCACAGATAAATACATTATTAGTAATGTAACATTTAATGTAAGTACACAAATAAGGGAATTGAATTAAGTGAACTTTTACAAAGGTGTCAAAGCATTATCAGTTTCAGAAATATAATTCAATGTGTATATAGTTCGAATCGAATAAACAGACGCCGTGGTGAATTTGCGGTATAAGACGAGCCTGAATCCTCTGTGGTCGACATAGCCTGAATAGCACAAAGCGCCACAGATAATATATTGTATATTCGTATTATATGCCAATGTTATATTAATATCAGATAGGTTATTGAAATTGAAATAGGTATATAGGTATTTTATAATTCATCAGAGGTTCATCGATACAAATAAATTAAATTGAACGGAAACAGCTTTAAGTAAATGCGTATGAACGGCTCTCAAACACCTGGACCGATTTTTATTTTATTTTGACGGGACTTTCACACACAGATAGCTATCGTTATAAGGAGTAACTAGGCTACTTTAATTTTTAACTTTACTTATTGTTATCTATACTAATATTTTAAAGCTGAAGAGTTTGTTTGAACGCGCTAATCTCAGAAACTACTGGTCCGATTTGAAAAATTCTTTCAGTGTTAGATAACCCATTGATCGAGCTAGGCTATATATTATCACGCTAAGACCAAAAGGAACGGAGCACCAATGAAGAATGTTTCAAAATTGGGGGATATTTTCCTATTGCGGGAGCTTACGCTGCATGCGCTGCGTAAACGGTTAAAGTTTCGCAAAAATCATATACGACAGAATTGTTCCCCATAAATTTTCTAAAAAAACGTCCGCGACAGCATATATCTATCTTTTAAGGTTAACTCACTATAACCGCTTTAATGTTAACCAAATTTGTTCCAAAATTATGCATTATTAGCCCAAAGTAACTATTCCTCGCGGACAAAGTCGCGGGCGGAAGCTAGTTAATAAATAAAAAGGAGGGTTACGAAAATAAAATTGAAACCAATGAAATAGTGAACAATATGCAATTCAAGTAGGAACGGTAAACGTGATCAAAATATAATATTTCCTCAATTTAACGCAAGTGAAACCGCGCGACACAGCCAGTCTACAATAATATATAAAAATTCGATTACGTGAAAAGCAGACTCACACTTAACGGTTTTTTTAATTTTTTTTTTTTTGTTATAGCAATGGAAACACGTACTTTGCTTATTAGAACATAATATTAGAATAAAATAACTTTATTCGCATATACACAGAACAAACAAAAAAAAAATCTAAGAAATCTAAATGTCTAAGAATTACAAACAAACTAGAAACAAAAACAACGGTTTATGATGCAACTATCTGCAGACAGGGTGGACCAAAAGACAGCCATTATTACTACTAACATAACACGACTCTATCACATTTACGAAACAAAATTCATAATTCCACTCTGAAGGGACGATAATTCTATGAAAATTAAAACATTAATAATCAAGCCACGAACCTGTTTTATAATACCCCAAAATATCTAATTCCAAGGTAATTATAACTTAAATTAAATTACGATTTGCCGACGAAAATTCATCATTATGCTCCGAAGAAAAGATTTCAATTTCCTTTAGATCAAAATGAGGAATCGATTGAAACGAGAAAAGCTCAGTCATCTAGAGAAATGAATGGAGCGGACACGTCAAGGCCGTACCTGACTGCCTCTGACGGGGGGCTACTTAAATCTGGCCAAACAAAGGAATGACTTAAGTAACATTTCTTACAAAAACGAATTAAGTAATGGTCATAGCTCTAAACAAAATACATTTTCATCACCATTTGTCATCTGCCTGAAATTTCAAATTGAGAAATTGATATGAGACTATTTTGAATCAAGAAATTATATTAGACAGTGTTGTGTGATAAGACTACTTATTATATTATTACTTAAACTAATTTAGTATTTACGTCAATCTCGTTAACAAACATCACCACAAGACCACTGATAAAATATAAAATAATAATATCGTTTTTGACGAAGGTATTCATTAAATATGAATTTCGCAAATAGAGTGCTTTGGGATCGTCGTATTTGTTTTTTCTTTGTGATTTTTTTAACGATAAACTTGATGAGGGCAACTATGCCTGGGGAATATTGAAACGCTTCATATTCATCGATTTTTCCAGGCTCAAAAGCCAAGAGATGTCACAAATATTAAAAATCTTTTACAACATAACAATAGAATTAAGAAAATTATCTTATATAATAATTTCTATTCTTGTATAAAATTTAGTTGGTATAATTTTTATTTTAGAAAATAAACTTAATATCTTGATGGAATTACACTTTTAACATTTCACGATTAGGGTAGTAACTCAAAGTCTAATATCGTAGCTATAAATACATAGTAAAATTTATCATTCAACAAGGATATAAAACGAATTATGGTTAAACTCGCCGCTTGCACGTTATAAAATAAAAACAATAAACTAAGTCCCACTTTGGGCGCCATTTTTTCGTTTTACCGAAACCTAATTTTTACAACAATTGTAATTATTTTATATTATATTGTTAAACACTAACGTCAGAATTAGTCATCATATTAATAGTTCTATACATTTACATATGTCTATTCAACAATAACACTAAAAGTTATTCCGAATCAATTTCAAAATACCAATTATGTAACCTTAAAGTTGAAAATGTTTGAGAAAATTCAACTGTATAAGAATAAAAAGGAAATCAATAAGAAATGAAGATCCCAGAGGTAAGTGTTCTCAAAAAAGTGTAAATCAGGCAATTCAAACAATTCAAAGGATACCTACGTGCCTAATGCGGCCAAACCCAGGTTTTATCTCTCACGAACAGCAAAGCTTAGTGCTTACGCACTGTGATTCGAGTGTCTATTTAGGAGTATAGAAAGAATAACAATTTTATAATTGGATGCTGATAAGCAATAATATCAACCTACAAAAAGTCAAATCCGGAGATATATGCATTCTGATAGTACTTCACGTATTTAACATTATTCAAAAAATTGCAAGTCCTCTAAACCAAATAAGTCGGAAAAAAAATCTTAATTTAATGTATGGAATATGAAAGTGTGTCCAATATTATTAAATATATAATAATCTCATATATTTGAAAAGCTTATTACTAGTTAAAACTTTTATCAAAATTGAAAAGACAAGATGGATTTATACTTTTTCAAAGAAATTTATTAAGAATACATCCGACATCTTTAGACGCTATTGTATCGAAATGAAGTCCTTGTGGCTTGACATAGTATTGCTTATCAGCGTCCAATTAAACAAAACAAAAAACCTTATTCCCTCAGGTGTTCCATTTATAAAATGACTCCTAAGAACGTGAAAGAATATAATAACAAATGTTTGCTTATAAAATGAAAGAATTGTTTTCGTTTTGTAAAAAAATATAATACGAATGTCAGCAACATAGAATTTCATTAACATTTTATGTAAAGTTACGAAAAAAATGTTTATAACGTAAGCTTTTGAAAACGGTAAATTAAAAAAATATTTTCAAAACGGACTAATTCCTTTGCGGTCTCTATTAACATATAAAGCGACTTACTTCTGCAAGAGGTTTTAGTTAGATTAACAATTTCGAGCGAAGCTTGGCATTAGCCGAATGTCAATTAGCTTTTAACGCCAGTGTAAAATAAACAATTTCGAATACAAGTCTAGATACAAAGCACTGTTTTTGTGTGTTGACAAAATACGAAACAATACTTTAACAGCTACTCGCATTTTGCTCGAATCATTTTAATCTACCTACTTTACACTTAATCATTTAATACATACATAAACTTCACAATCATTTAATCATCAGACACCCACAGACACATTGGCGCAGTGGTCACTGCAACTGTTCGATCCCGCTCACTGCAAACATCTGTATTGGCCATAAGGGTGTTTGTCGTGGTCTGGGTGTTTGTGTTAGTGTTGGGTGTTTCCGGACCCCCGACACAAGGCCATGTGATCTTAATGGGGGCCGTTGAGTGTGATGCGTTTATTTATTTATTTCTTTATTTAAACAAAACATTTGTCACATTATATAATACGTATTATCACTTTTCTGAAAGATTAATTGTTAGCACTTAATTGCATTTTTTACTCATTAATAATATTCGATATTACATGTAATAGTAATGTAAATCACGTAAATAAAACGGAAACTGATATAATATGGTAGCCCATAAAACAACAATCTATTTTCGACGATGATGATTAATATAGTTTACCATTACAAGATCCTAATTATTATAATTTTTTAATAGTATAATGGTAAAATAGATGGGCTTATGTAACAATATAAAACATATTAATGTTCATAAACGAAAAATGGTCCTGAAAAAATAACAGGAACCTTCATAATCTTCTAACTTAGCCATAAAGCAGTCAAGGGGATTAAGAGCAAAGCTATTATATTATCTTACGTTATAAATTTCCAACAATAAACTTAAGGCAAGGTCAGAACCGCAGGATCGTGGTGGTGAAATAACCTCGCTTTTACTTTACGTGTACAAGAAACGGTAAACCTGATACGAAACTTCTCGTTTCCTTCCAATTTCTAGAAACTTCGACAACTTCATAATAAAGTTGTTTGGAGGATAAAACGCGTGATCTCGACGCTCAGACGTTAAAAATTTAATGAGGATGTTTTCGAGTTTAATTATAAAATGTGATACTGAGCTACAGTAATATAATAAAGAGGTCGTTTCGTGAACATCGGCGCTTAAAAGATTCGTAACTTGATTAGACAGAGTAGTGAAAACAGTCGTAACAACAAAACATTTATATTTTATGAATAATGCTTTTTTAAATATGCGATATTTTATAAATAATGCTTTTTCAAAATAAAAAACGTAAACGTAAAATATAATAAGACTACAAATTTAAAATTAATATTGTATAGCATTCAAAGGAGATACTTGTCTATTTGAAATATTTATTTTACGTACATTCTACATTCGTTTCTGACGTAACAATAATTGGTTTTCAAACAGCATTTGTGATTCTCCAATCGTAAAATCACTAAGAAAGAAACTCGTTACCTCTAAAGCTCTGCGGCGTTAATGTACGTATAACATGGGTTATAAATCAATCTAAAAGATTGATCACTGAATTTTACGCGGGTTTATCTCGACGTAATCCACATTTCGTGCGAGTAGTAACATAACAATGAACTAACGTACTAATGATGATAATAGTAAAATATTTTATTGTAATATGAATCCTTGAATACCTGGGAATAAAAATCGTCGTTATATCAAGAATTTTGGCATTACGAATGTGTAACACAAAGCACCTGACAAGGTATGCAGGAGTCGTACTTTGGATTTGGTGTTTAATGTTTAATACTATTTTCCCATGTGTAGTTTAACACAATAAAATAAACAATGCGACTATAGTCTGTGGAAGTATTCGGATTTTTAGGAACCTAAAAAGCTTTTAATACGGCATAATTATACATGTATATAAAGTATTTTCGCGAAATGGTGAAAAAAATGAAACGATTATTTTTCATACAATATGTTTCCGAAGAAACTTTGGATCATAGATGTTAAAGAATTAAAAAAAAAAATAGTTTTTTTTACCCGGCTGCGCCACGCAAGGGAGGGTAATGTCATCAGCATATGTATCTATCTATGTATGTATAAGTGGATTTGTATTTTGTGGCACTATTTAGACCAAACCCGTGGACCGATTTTGATAAATGACACGTCATTACGACGCGAATGCCGTATAAAGTATAATAATTTTAAAAAATCCAAATAATCGATTTTGGAAAAATGAAAATCGACGAACTGTATTATGTATCGTTGATTGTATCGAATAGGTTCTTATATAATTTTTCAATCAGAATTACCGTTTACAATGTGTAATAACTTAAAATTGATTAGTAAAGATGCTCTATGGTCTTGTTACGCAGTCGAATTTTTTATTTTCTCAATTAATTACGTTTTTACGTTTTATTATCGATTCTGGCGTTGGTAAAATATCCAACATGCCCAGTTGACACCTTGCATAACATAAAGAAGCCGAAAATCCATACCCAATTGATATAAAATTCTATTTAAATTTAAGTTTATTATATACATATATAATTCTATTGCCACAATTCAAGTTCTGATATAATCGAATTCAATCACGACTATATCATCAAATATACTAAGTACATTTCGAATTTCAGTCTCACGTTATAACAATTTACATAATTTAATTTTCCTATCTAATTTTCTGAATTACAGATACATATCTCGGAATATCTCATTTTAAGACAGACACCTGTGAAAACATCTCGGTGAGTAACCTCTGTTATGTAATTATTCATGAGCTGTTATTTAAACAATATGAACCAGAGAATTCTAGACGTAAGATTGCTTTAAATGTATTATGGATGTTAATTTTTACTAATATAATAAAGAGGGTGAACTCGCTACGAATTGACAAGCTCTGTTTTCGAAGTCAGATGAAAATATTATACCGTTTGAAACTTATAATATTCTAGATAGTCATTGGCTATATTTTTGGAGTTATATGCTTATTATGTTGAAACAAAATCAACATTAACAAGAGTGAAGAAGAAAAATTGTATATCTATACAAATTTACCTATTTACATACAAAACACATTTTTTTTTATTTTTGTCCGTCTATTTGTTCCGGCTAATCTCTGAAACTACTGAACTGATTTTAATGGGACTTTCACGCACACATAGCTAATGTTATAAGAAGTAATTTAGGCTACGTGAATTCTAAAATGTGTATTTATTTTATTTAATAAATAAATATATAAACATATGTAAAAATACTTGAAAACATAAATTGAAACAATGTAATATTTATATATCCGATTCAAGCGAGGAAGATAATGATTATATAAATATAATTTTTCCTCAAAGTTATTTTTATTCACATAACGGTTTCACCCGCGGGGCACAGCTAGTTATGTAAATATATATTATAATGCAATGTATATTTAAAAGTACGCAAACCAACATTGTATAAACTCCCCTCTGGCGATGTACCTTTGCATGTTGTCTACATGGTTATACGGCTGTAACACACATTATTATCTGGTACCTTTATTTATATAGATTATTAATATTATTCAAAATATCTAAAATTTTTAATAACAAATGTACCCATATCAAATTTAGATAACTTACATTTTAAATAATGTTATAAATGATCTGCAATGGTGTCACAAATCTGATACAGCGAACAATGAAAGATTGATGAAACAATAAAGAGCCATCATTTCCAAGAGCATCAATAACTTAACATTGATATTCTGTCGTTAACCGCAGGTCAATTGAACTAGACGTATGATTGAGATATCGAATTACATAAAGTTGTCAATATCATTATGGTAGGCCCATATATAACGGACTTACATTAGATATTTGTATGATCTTTGCTTTGTTTTGTTGCACAGAAGTCTGAAATCTGTAGACCAATCATTACAGCCACCGAAGACTACATAATTTAAAGTTCTACCCTTTTTTGTATAAGGAGATGATGCCTTTGCCAAACAATGTAAATTTAATGGCTTTACTTTTTCCAATAGCGAGACATTTAAGGCTGTTAAAGATAACAGACGTTCTATCGATCGATGGTTTAAACAGGTTCTTAAGTCGTATGATAATTGGCGGAAGTGCGTCCTACCCTGCCAGCGTCCTCGAAGCGCTCAGGCGGCAGGAGCAGAGAAGGGCACACACGACGTGGTGCGCCCGTCTCCGCGGAGACCGGTACGCACACAAACGCGTCATGAGTGCGATCCTGCCAGCCTTCGAGGCCTGGATGCGGCGGAAGCGACGAGTCACCTTCCGACTTACACAGATACTGACCGGTCACGGTTGCTTTGAAGAGTACCTGTGTAGGATCGGACGCGAGGCGACGGCGGTTTGCCACCACTGCGGGGCGTTCCAAGACGATGCCCAACACACGCTGGAGGCGTGTCCCGCGTGGACCGCGGAAAGGCAAGTCTTGGTCCAGCAAATCGGGCGAAATCTCTCCCTGCGAGCAGTCGTGTCGGCGATGCTACGCAGGGAATCGGCGTGGGAGGCCGTAGTCAACTTCTGTGAGACCGTCATGGTCCAGAAGGAGACTGCGAGGCGGGCTCGGGAGGAAGCCGATCCCGCCCGGCGGAGGCGACCTGCGGGTCGCCTTCACGGCCTCCAAGCCCCAGTGCCCGGGGCGGAATAAATAGGGCACTCCCTCCGGCCGTGGGTGCGTGAGATGGGGGTCTTACGCATCCGTTTTCATACGGCCGAGAGGAGGACCGCAGTCCGGTATGGCCCTGGACTGCCGGTGTACGCACCAGCGAGGGGTGCGGGGAGGGCGAGACCATCTTCGCCCTCCTGAGAAGGGCTCCGCAAGCCACGAGCGGAGCAACGCACGGGAGAGGCCGCGGACGTGCCTGCGAAAGCGATCCCGTAGCCTCTCCGTTTTCCGTGCTGTGGCGGCCATCGCAGGGGGTTTTAGTGAGTACAATCTCACATAACCCGGTCTCCCCCCCAGGAGTCGGGTATCTATGAAGATTTACCCTGCGTAAACAAAAAAAAAAAATGTCGTATGATAATTGGACGCTGATAAGCAATAATGTGTCAAATTTAGATATATTGATGTATTCTGAAAATGCATTTCGTATTTAACATTATACAATTTTTTTTTAAGTCATTTAAACTAAATAAGAACGGAAAAAAGTTTCTTAATCTAATGATTAGAATATTGAAGTGAGTTCCATAATTTGGATTATGCAATAATGTCAAATATTTGAAAAAGTTATTATTAGATAAAAATCTTTACTAGCCTATCTGCTATTAATTAATTATACTTATTATCAAAATAGAAAAGAAAATATGGAATTATGCTTCTTCAAACAGATGTTTTTAGAATGGGTTCCGCATCTTTAGACGCCATTTTCTCAAAATGAAGTCCGCATGGCTTCACATAGTATTGCATATTAGCATCCAATTATTTTTATGGTAACCAAGTTTGATGGTCTACACGATCGTCTTCATCGGTCAGCTTATTTGGTATGGCTCTCTTTTACGCTACACTCATAATACAGTCGACTGACAAATATACCAGCAGCCTATAGTCCATACTTAATAGTCTGCATGAGCTCAATATAAAATAGTCACTTTTGTTTGTTGTGAACCATCGTTTGCATGGAAGTAAAAACAATTTGATGACAAGACGTAGAATGAACTTTCTACGGTAATTATATTTACGGACGGTAACATAACGTCATGTACGACAACGACAGACCGATGCAACGCTAAAGACGCATTCTTACTAATAAGGTCCGACGTTGTGCGTTTGAAGGTCGTCGTGCAGTTACACGGCTCACGCACGACAAAAAGTGAACATTCAAAAACAAACTTAAAGTCGTGCTATTTGGGTAGATTTTACAATGATAACTCACTTCTACAGTTCGCTTGTTGCGCGTAGTTTGCAACTGTATTTATTTATTAGGACTGTAAAACCTTAAGAGACATCTATAAAAATTGCCATGATGCACAAAGGAAAAATAAAAAATAAAACAACATTTTTTATGTTGTATTCAATCATTCAAAACCCAAGCAAAGTCGAGGATTAAGCGACTTTAAGAAAATTAAATTAACATACCCAATGTATGAATATAAGCATTAATCATATTTGACCGTTGACATTTGCGTATTTTAAAATGAATATAAAATTATTCTTTATGCGTATTTCTCGTTAAAAGCTTATAAATATTCAAATCACGTAAACTTATAATAATTTAATGTTCATATTTGGCTATTTTTAAAGATAAATAAAGGTTGTCTAAACTTGTTACAACGTTTCTAAAAACAAAAAATACAATTAGAGACATGTGTAGAAAAAGTTAAATTGTCACATTTCGAATTTTTGCAATATGCACAGATAAAAATAGTATGATATATACAAGCAATTTTAAACCTTAAAACAACCGCATTTGAGGCTACTTAAGATATACACTATCTTTAAATAAACGCATTTAATACGTTTTGTATGATTAAGCAAAACTTTGAACTCTTTTTTCTCGAAATTAGAACTTTCATCCATTCATATCTTCATTTTTTTTGTACAAATTGTTTGTACCGTTAAGAATAAAATAATTTCGTATACAAGTATTTCAAAATCTTAAGAATATTTTTTCGCTTTGTCAATTTCAATCATTTACAAAATATAAACATTATACGCTTATATTATCCTCGATACTAATTTAATTTGACTGCTAAATCTTTGACTTATTTTAATAAATTATAGAAAAAAGATAACTGGATACTTAGTAAAAGCAAAAATTAACATGTAACGAAAAATAAGTACTGAATCTAATTATTTCAAGTATATTTTCAGCCGTTTACTCTTCAATAGGAGAGAAGAAGAGCCGAGATGACCTAATGGTTAGAACACGTGGATCTCAACCGATGATCCCCGGCTAGCACTGCTGATTTTTCAAGTGCTAAATTTGTGTTTAAACTCATTCAGAGCTCGGCAGTAAAGGAAAACATTGTGAGGAAACGTGCACGTGCCGGGAGAAATTCTGACACATGTATATCTGCCAACCTGCAGTGGAGCAGCGTGGTGGATTGAGCTTTAAACCTTGTTCTTAATAGACGAGGAGGCCTTTGCCCAGCAGTGGAATATTTACAGACTGTTACTTTACTTTAGTTAAGAAAAGAAGGCCTTTGCCAAGAGTGGAACATTTACAGGCTGTTACAATACAGTAAATATTTTTGCAAGCGTCTTTTCCCTTCAGAATTCATCAAACTCCGAAAACTGATTTTATTCTATCAATTACTCCGTAAAAAATTGAAGGAAGCATAAATCCCGCAGCGTATCTTACCTCCATGAAGACCGTAAGTCAAAACCACCATTACGAATAAACGGGCATTATTTTCACATACATTTTCATTATCATATTACGCTTTATCTTAATAAAACACGGACAGATTATAAAGTATATAAATTACGTTACGCATTGTTTCAGTCTATTACGTTTTGAGTCACGGCCATAAAACCGGCCATAAATATTCAGTATACTGGCGATATTTCTTACAGCGAAGCAGACTGTTGATATAAAAATATCTAATGCGTTTCATAAAAATCTCTTTACTTTTTCAATTTAGAGGACTTGTTGATACAGTCTGTGGCTTCTGTATTGATGTTAAAAGTTGTTACTGCTAGTTTGATATCCGTTGTGCATCTGTATATAGAAAAGGCAAACTGATTGACAGATCTATCAACATAGCTCATGCACTCAACGGATTGCGCTGAAATGTGGCAGGCAAATAGTTATTATTACGTACATCCACTAAGGATTTACCAAAATTCATCCGTTAAGAGGATAAAATTGGTTAAAAGTTTGTATGGAAAATTTAAACAGATCGCAATGGTTAATATTTTCATGGGATATTTGGATGGTAGGACGTTTGTGGTCTTCCGAGACAGAGTACCATTAGAGAGTTGGTTAAATATAAAGCCCACAAAAGGTATAAATACATTTTTAAAAAATATATAAGGCCTTTCTATATTTATCCATAATTTCTATTAAATTAATTTCTGCAATAGACTTTACCATTGCGACAGTTGGCTCTTCAATTAGACAAATAATAGTAATTTTATAAAATAACCTTTGTGGTAACAATTCCTTCTGTCAAGTAACAGCTCTAGTTCGATTTGAAAAAAAAAACAAAGATACAAATGACACACATAAAATTTCTCCCAGGGTAAGAGGAAATGCAAAGCTTATGTATTTATATAGAGCTTACACTACTGCTTAAAGCATCTAGAAAATGTAGTTATAATTTTCTTGGTAACTGTATCTGTGTTCCAATTTAAGAATCTCTTAAATCTTTGAATATCTTTCGTTCTTTCGTCTCCGACCTTTGTAGTTGAACAATTTCAAATTACAGAAGAGAAATGATCTGAGACCGTTGGCGATTGTCCAAAGTAATCTTTTTTAAATAAGAAACCTCAAGATCTGTCCGTATTCGAGATTAAATGCCATGACCATATTTTAGGACATCAATTCGTTGTCCTTCATTTTTTTGATATAAAAATAGCTTGCAGGATTCCTGATGTTAAGTGATCAACGCCGCTCATGGACAGTGGCAGCACCATAAGCTCCACAAATACAATGCCAACTTAAAAAATAATACAGGATGATAGGTAATAGGAAGTAAATAGAAGTAATATATTAATAAAGTCATAATTTGGTACTCAGCCATTATTAAAAATCAGATTATCTATATGTAGTCGATCCATACATGTAAATAACTTAAATTTCAATTGGTAATTATCAATTACCAATTTTAGCATTCTGAGCGATTTAATTTTAAAATTAACCAGCAATCATCAATTAAAACATTCTACGAATAATTTTACGACCAACCAATATTTGCAATATTAAAAGTTGTACAATCTTTACATTATTCGACAATTAATGCGTAAAAATTGACTTTTGACATTTATAACTCGATATCTTTTAAGGCAAAATAACTGAAAATTTTGTCACATTTAATTACCTTGTGACATTTCTGAAAACCAGTGCCCTTTAACATAATTGAGAACCGACATCTTTGTTCAGTAGGTCAATTAACATGTATGGGGGCGTGGGAAAACGCCCACGGTTTTAAGAAATTGTCGTAGGTTTGACTATTTAGAGACATTGATTATTATTTATGAACATGTAATATATATGGTATATATAATATTATAATAGACTTTAAAAAACAAATAACTTCATAAGAAAAAACCTAATTTCGTTTACTTGAACGACGCACTTACCAATTATTTCGATTTAAAACTGATTTTTAAAACTAATTACTGAACTGATTTCGATAAAATTTCTATGGGAACAAACTCAAACTCAAAATATACTTTATTCAAATGGGCTTTTAAAGCACTTTCGAATCGGAAGCATGTCCTTTCAAACAAAATAATTTTCAAAATCAGTTCATAAAGATGATGGAGTTAAAAGTTAACAAATATTTTTTTAAATAAGCTACATATTGAGAAACTTCTTCTTTTGGAAGTCGGTTGAATAAAGACACGAGGATCTTCGCCGAAAGGTAGGGTTCAAATCTGAGCGATCTGCATTTTAAGTACTTAAATGTTTAAAATTCATCTCGCGTACGCTTATGAAGGAAAACATCATAAGAAAATCTCTATAAGAAATTCAGGAACGTGATGGATTAAGACTCATATCTTTCGCATTAATAGGAAAAATGTCTATGCCCAGAAAAAAAAAACAATTATTATAGCCGTATTTAAGCAACATGGCGCATGAAGAGGCACTTATTAATATTAATGAGTAGTTAAAATTTTTCTACATAACGTTTTCTTTCAGTATACTGGTCTCATCTATTCTACAATTAATATAGCCGACTGACTACAGTCTATATATGAGCTCTCTTCAGAGGGACAGTACCCCACTTTCACAATTGATCGGCGTAAAGTGGCTAACATCCGAAAACGTATCCGGAAGCCCAACTCCACCTCGCATTTTTTTCCTTATTTTTCATTCGTTATTCCTTATTATATCAGGTAACCCGTCTTTTTGCTTGACCGGCTATTAAAAAAACATTTATTACCCTAATTACAATTAAGAACATATGTCAACTTTAACTTACATGTTTTTCTCATCTTTACTAAGACTTGCTTTTGTAGGGACTATCCTAAAGTCTGCGACCCAGATGCTTGTTGGATCAAGATTTATTCTTGCAAAGAATATGGATATTATTGCAGTACCTTCACAAGAATGTTCTACTGAATTAATTACATTCACAAGTATTGGGTATTCCATTACAATAAATACTCAAGGTAATCATCCCACAATATTGTCTTAAGACCTAATCTGTTACGCCCTTTGCGCCTAAATAAATAGTAAGTACTTTTAAAAAAATCAACCCAAACGAAAGGTCTCGGCAATAATAAGCCTACCTAATTTAATAAGTTCCCGCGGGGTTTACTTGGAACTTGTAAACCTTGCAAACAATGTAGCTATGTTTAAGTTTCTTCTGTACACAAATCAAACATTCATGGCTGTTTTAACTTTTACTCGTAACATATTAAAATTTATTTGCCTGAAGTTCGTACACGTACCTACTTTAAGACCTTCTAACTCACTGTATTCTTTGTGAATTAAATTATTTGGTTACTTTTATCTCACATAAGAATAGATTTTATGTGTTATTACCATTATTCCCACGTCCAGCTCAAAGTACTATGAATGGGTGCTAGATTAATCAGTTGGGCAGCCTAAACAAAGTTATATAATGCCAATTGACAAATTCGTTTATAAGATAATATATGAAATTGAGATAAAATGACCTGGTGACTAATGCGCCGATCGATATAGAGTACCTACATTTTTTCGACAAAGCTAAAAATTTCAAAATTATGATATATATTTACATAAACTCGTATTTGTATTTGCTAGTTTAAAAACCGGGTCATTGTTTGAAACACCAAAGGTGTATAAAAAGGTACATTTATGTATGATAAATAATTAATATAACGCAGAATTGAGAATTCTTTGAACTTGATCCAAAAAAGAGTCATTCATTCACGTTAGTCATGATTTTGAACGCGTGCGCTAAACCATCCGTTCAAGGTCACGATTTCACAATCAAATTGTAGATCGATTGTGATATAACATAGCATCATGAGAAGTTTCTTGCGGCCACTCTAAGATAAATGATCCTATTTGTTAAAAATACGATAAAGTATTTAGTTAATTAGTTACCAGTTGTTTATTTGTTAGTATGGGGTCATTTATAAAGAAGATAACGCCTCACTTTTCCGGGTTCGCTTCCTGTCCCTGCTTATTTGCACCTGTTGATATCTAATTTGAATGTATCTTCTTTTTTTACGCTTAAAAGTCTGCTCTCCCTATGTGCTAAATTATTCTATTAATACCATGTCCAAAAGAGCAGTACAGAAGCGGCGGATGCCGAATTTCGGTTTGGTGTTGTGTAGCGTGAGCAGACCAGTACTGGATCCAGGATTTTGGATTGGGAGGCCCTGACCAACTGACCAAGGTAAAAACTTGATTGAGGATAGGCTTAATCAAGATAAACGTTAGAACCCACAAAAAGTGCACATTGCATGCTAGTGAAGCACTATTATCTTATACCTTAAGAAGAAATCCTTAATTTTATAAATTCATTATAATTATCATGAAAAAAATACGATCCACAAACTGCTTTATATAATTTTACTAATTGATTCACTTCAGCCTTTCATCATGGCGGTACAAACAGTTGCGTGACGAAGTACTCTAGCAAAAAACGTTAATCATATTAATAGCTTCCGCAAATTACTAATATTCATTATTATATCCTTAGATATTGTTATGTTGTTTTATTTTAACTTACACATTATATATGTATGTTATTTTATAATTTCATGCTAATATGGAGATTGAAGAATTTATTCATCTATAAGCAATAATTGACGTATGTATGTTCCTAATCGACTTGAAAATAGCTGAAGCAATCTTCATTTTGAATTTTGATGCAATCTTCAGATTAAGCCTAGCGGCTGATTTTTTGGATTTTTTGTCAAGCAGGTCGCTAATTTTAATGCAATTCAATTCTTTGGTTAATTTAGTTAATGGCTTTTAGTATGCCAATAAGACATATGTTATCGCTAATTTTATATATTTTAGCCAATTCGGAGTAAATCCGACAATTTTAAACTAAAACCTTGTTACCTAAACTCCTCTGGTGTAATATGTATATTATTGGTTACATATATGTACATATAAAACTGTGTATTTTATGCTCACAAATTCAGTGGTTTTCAATATCCATTTAGTTGATGATATCCAATCAAAAAACCGCACATTCAATTTATAATTCTCCTTACTCATTATGATAAGTGTATTAAATATGTATTAAAAGCGATACATATACGTTTATATTGTTAAAATATTTCGATCCACTTATCTATCAATTCGTTTAGGATCCGTCTGGTCGAGATCCGAATACCTTTTATAAATGAGGGTAGAAATGAAACCTTTTATAATTAATATTAGACCTTTATGATATATTGCTTAAAAAGAATGTTAAAAACTGTTTTTGTAAATAAAAAATATAACATATTTAAATTATTATCCACATAATGTAGTTGGTCCATCTTGGACCGGATAAGAGGAACACTTCACACACACACACACATCTTTTACTATAAACTGTTTGAAATTCTAGAACTTATTTTAATGACAAGCAGTTATAGTTATACTAGCAGTTCCCCGCAGCTTCGTCCGTGTGTACTTGAATATTTGATACGTAATACGTAAACGGGATGTGTAAGAAACGTTTGTGCAAAATGTTATGTTTCTTTTAAATTTCATGTTTTTTTTTAATACGTCATCTATAATTCATATAACATTATTCAAAAAAATTCAAGTCATCGAAACTAAATAAGTACGGAAAAAAGTTCCTTAATTTCATGTTTCGAATTTCCTATTTGCAATTTACACAATAATCTCATATTTAAAAAAACTTATAATTAGAAGCAGTTTAATTTTAATTTAATTAAACTGCTTCTAATTTATTATAATTTTTATCAAAATAAAAAAAAAGATGGATATGTACTTCTTCAAACAAATTTATTAAAAATAAGTTTGACATCTTTAGGCGCCATTTTCTCAAAATGAATTCCGTGTGGTTTGACATAGTATTACATATCAGCATGTATATATAGATATAGTGTAAATTAAATCCAAGCAAATAAACTAGTTCAGTAGACCACATTATTACGATCTTACACAGCTGATAAGTCAGTATTCGTAAGCAAACCAACAAACTGATACCATATGTATTGTCTAAATAGCCGCCCACGTCATACTGAAATGACGCGCGCCTGTGACGAGAACAATGTTTCTTATTCTTGATATAATGTTTTTAAACATCAACTATTGTGAAAAATTCAATGGACACTAACATAAATATTTTTGGAAGTACTTTAAGAGACATACTTAAGATATTATATATCTATTTTCCAAATATCCATTGTCTGATTTTCTGTCAGTTATAATTTTAGGTGTATTTTCTTCTACTATTTTAAATTGACCTGGGGATATTTAAACATCACCAACTATTACACCCACATTCACTATATTTCAGAATACAAATACAACAATTATGGAAGTAGGTTTTAATTTTTAAATAAATATAGGTACATAATAAATCGAATATTTGGTAAAATTAAAGCGCATTACAATTTAATTTCAATATTCTTCTGAATTACATAATTTCCATGATAAATCAAGAAAATAAGCAAGCTAAGATGGATATCCACTGGAATGCATAATATGACGTTATTGGCTCAGGTAAAGAACACATACACAATCATGAATCATCCCAGTTTCATCTTGTCAAGGAAACCAAACGGAGAAAATACTGATAAGTCAATCAACTATCGTACATGTACATGCATGTACGAGAAAAATATCATTCGTTTACTATATTTCGAAAAACTTCCCATATCATATTACTGTATCAGCATATTTTGTGATGTTCCTCTTCTCTAGTTGTCAAATAATACGTTCAACATGAATTCCTTAAATAATAACAAAGATTATTAATAAAAATAATAACATTTTCTGTTCCATTACGGCATAGATTGGTGGAATTTTTTCATTATACGTAACGATTGTACTGTTTATTGTTTGTTTCCAAATAAGTAGGCATAAAACTTGTCGCAGAATATGAGTATGAAATACCTTTTTTTTCTCGCTGGGGAATGCATTTATGCCTTCCGCCCGATAATAGAGGCCGGTATGTGGGACTCCTGGTGACGAGTGTCCCAGACTACCCACTAAAACCCAGCGGTGCCCTCATCGTACTGGTAGGACGCCACGGGATCGCTTACGCATGCTACCGTGACGAAGTATGAAATACCTATTAATAAATGTTATATTACAAAACGTTCATTTACTATCGCTAATCTATACATATAAAATGCTTTATGCTTCAGTATTCAGTACTGAAGGATCAATGCGCATCCTAAACCACAGATCGTAGAGACCTGAAACTTTGAGGGTGTATTCTTTGTATAACATAGGCATTAGATAATAAAGGATTTTCTGACATTATACCCTAAGGTGGTGAAAAATTAGGGCAAAGTTGATATAGACCTTGTCCAATCTACTTCCAATTTTCCATAAATATTCTTTAACAAAATTGATGGAAGACGTGTATCGTATTTTATTGAAATTCATCCCCTAACGGGTGGAAAGTTATTTTGCTTCAAAGTTGATATCAATACTTTTTAGTGCTTTTGGTTTTATATACATTTTATTTTCACACATGTTTGAAAACTCAATCAGATTTTTTTTGTTCAGAAAAAGTATTTTTATATCCGATTAACCCCAAACTTAGCATAAATATGCCTTAAGACGGATAATTAAATACCTCTATTACTCATTTTCAAAATCAGCCCACATAGAGACGTTAAATGTATTTAAGTTAAGAAAGAACAAAATTTGTCTGATAGGTTTATGTATTTATAACAACTAGTGTTCGTCTAGCAATCGAAATTCGACCGTAGTTTTTAACAGAGTTCAAGACTGACCACAGATAATCTATTCTCAATATATATATATATATATATATATATATATATATATATATATATATATATATATATATATATATATATATATATATATATATATATATATATATGTATGAATGTGTGTCAAATACGGTATTTTGTATTTGTAATGTTTTTATATATATAATTAATAGAATTAATGTATGCATAATAAATAAATATTTATGCTTCAAGTTATATAATTAATATATAGATTGTTTTTATACAGTCTAAAACTAAGAATTATATATTTATTTCATGTTACTTACCGTATATATTCTAGAACCTTGGATCTACCAGAAACTTCCTAGTGTGGAAACAATGCTCTAGTTTTCCATTGACCGAATTTTTAATATGATAACAAATAACAAAAACTCTTAAGTGCCAAATTTTGACCCCAAAAAAAATGAAATCTCTCATTGGCAAAAGATCAAGACTAAACTTTTACATAGCCAAAAACTTAAAACACCAATGCAATAAAAGAGCATTGAACTGGTATTGATACAATTGTCCCAAACAACAGACTTTTGGTTAAACAATGTCGTTACGTTACAAGGATCTATTAACCCAAAATATTTCGTGTTGACATTGGCACTATTTACTAATATTACACGTGAGTCACGGGACGTTTGTCCAAATGTCTGTATTGTTTAGTTTATTTCTGTTATTATGAATAGCTTAGACAATGAAGAGAAATATCAACAGTATGAAACGGTTTTCGCTCGAGCTTTCTAGAAATTTACAACTTACAATGTTAAGATTACAAACGTATAAAATACTCAAGTTCTGGAAACTAAAATAGGGCCAGCATGAGTCCATTGTGTGGCTTTTATTGTTTGTCGCGATTTCAAACTTTGTAGCAACTTAGTAGCATTGTATTTAAGACGCAGTAAAATTGTTATAGCAGAACCAATTATTTTAATGGTATAATAACAAACTTTAAGATTAAATAATTAATCCGTTTTCGTACTGAAATAATGTCCAATAATTCAATTATAATCAATTGCATTTTTCATCAAATACGACTAAAATTTGCAAATCAACATAGCTATTCTATTCGATAACAGTTCGAATTTTGGAGGGTAATTCGAAATTAACTTATCAATAAATTAATATTTACAAATACGTCTAAATGTTAGCAATCATATTTTTACATGCTATATATTTTCATTTATGTCATGTATGTTCATCTTTTGGACAAGTTTATATTAGCGGAACATAAAATTCTAAAGTCTTAAAACTGCGGATATCAGTTTAAAACAAACGAGTGACAACGAGTAAGCAAAATGCTTCTACCAAATAGAATTCAATTTGAATTTGTCAAGTACCTATGTATAACCGCATTACATTCCAGCTTGATACATGGGAGGCCACTTTAATAGTTAATCTATGTCCATCAAGCCGGTTGGGTGATTGATAGATCTCCATCAGAACGGCGAAGTCATTCGAACACTATTAAATGTACACATTTATTCACTTACGGAAATCTTGTCTGATAACTGGATGCAAGCAACGATACCTTTACCGCATAATGATCAGAGAATATTTATGGGAATGTTTCTTCGGCTGCTACATGATGTAAAGTCAAAGCCGATAGTGAACGAGATAAAATTTACATTACAATTTTTATTGCATTGTAAATTTTATCTGATACTATTTTGGTATTATCTATGTCGTCTCTTTATGTTTTCATTGACATAAGGCTTAAAATTAAAACTTAATCTTTTGGTGTAGTTGGAGTACATTTTTTCATGTGCCAGGAGAAATTCTGACAAAATGTATATCCGCCAACCCGCAGTGGAGCAGCGTAGTGGATTAAGCTCTAAACCTTTTCCTTAATAGGAGAGGATGCCTTTGCCCAGCAGTGGGATATTTACAGACCGTTACTTTAGTTTTTAGAGTACATTTGGGAAGCGTTCAATATAGCGAAGAATTAAATACTTGAAGACTTTTTTGTCAAAAGCTTTTAACGTATTCGAGGTCGAGTAGTGCAAAAGTCTGCACGAGTATGTATCGGTCAATAACAAGATTTTTTATTGCCAAGCAAAACAATACTTTGCTATTTTAAGATAATATTAAACATTAACCAATATCCAAATGTAACATAAAAAAAAATTAAGTAAAAGCCAACAAAACGCATCCATTCATAACCTTTTATTTATTAAAAACAACTACTAACCAAAGAAATAATTCAATAGGAATAATTTTACGTATATAGCACTCTCATTTCAGTAATCAATCAAATTTCATTATTAAATATCATTCAGTATACATCATAAAGGAATTGAAGCTAGTCAAAATGATTAATTAGGTCAGGTTTGCATTTCCATTTTGAAGCTTATTAACTAGAGGAATGAAAATTGAAATGAACAACTAACTTTCAGAACTCAATTGATCCAAAAACTCTGTAGAGGAGAAATTAGTCCAAAAAAACACTATTTATTATTATTTTTCAATATATATTACATTTGAACGCGCCAACACAGTAAAGCTACATATGTCCTCATATCGCATGTATAACTAGTTGACAATTTCACCACATTATGTTACATATTTTCTTATCTTTTAATATTTATTTAAAGCATAGACACATTCAATTAACACATGAAACTATAGTGTTTTTGAATAATGGGTACTTCATTGTTATTGTTAAAATTACGTACTCCTCTATTCACACTCCTTTAAGTTCTCTTACAACAAGAAGAAATTCTTGCAACCTAGAAACCTAGTCGTTTCACTTTTTATTTTACAAATTTGGTTAAGTACACCTTACTGTAAATATTTTTGTGAGGATTCCGAAGGAAACATAGATCTTCCATATCAATATTCAGTTCGAATCCATGCAAATATTACACGACCTCAGTTCGGTAATGAAAAACGTGGAAAAATTTACTTATATGTAACACAATCTATGATCTCCATGTCGAACATATGATAAACCAAAGAACTTAAAGGACTCGGCCCAGAATCAATAATGAGATGTTTATATCCAGCAGTGTAATATTTCTGGTAATTATGAATTTTAAATAAACACTCTCGTACACTTAATGAAGTCTTGCGTGGGCACTATTGAATAAGAATAAACACGCTCATCTCATTAATTTAAAATTCACGAATAAGGATAATCTTATTACCGATGTAAAAGTTGAAGGAGATCCGTCCGACGACGAGGGAGCAAATAAATGAATTTCCAAGAATTAATTTCATCTTTTACATGCTAATTATTTTCAATTAGCCTTGAAATTGAATTTCGCTTTATGTTTGTATTTAATTATTTGTTAGATTTAGATATTTGAATAGTATTGTAAAGACTGTTTGCGTATCGCATAATTTACTCCGAATTATTATAGCTGTAATTCATTTGGAATATAAACATGAATCGGTCTTCCTAATAATAAATTAATCAGTATCATCATTAATACCGCGATGATGGTTATAAATTAACGTTTGTAAGCGCTAATTTTACGGACACTTCGACCATGTATTTTATTGCGGGTACAAATCCAGGTAAACAGCATTCATTCCGCAGACGTGTAAAGCTTGCGCTTTAATAACCTTTTCTTGAACAGAAGCTGCGAGCTTTTCCCAGCAGCCGTCACTATCTTATCTTACAACTAATATAATAAACCAAACCTTAATGCTATAAACCAAAAAACGGATATACATGTGTCAGAATTTCTCCCGGCACATGCAGGTTTCCTCACGATGTTTTCCTTCACCGCCGAGCTCGAGATGAATTTAAACACTAATTTAGCACTTGAAAAATCAGCGCCGCTAGCCGGGGTTTGAACCCACGATCGTCGGTTGAGATCGACGTGTTCTAACCACGAGGCCATCTCGGGTCATCAATGACATCAGTCAAATTCTTTGTTTTATTAACGCATATGCTGCATTCTTGGCATCAGCGTGTCGTAGCAGCCAGAACGAATATATCAAATTTTTTATCCTGTCACTTAGCTCAGAAACCTGTTGCCAATTGGTTGCCAGATAATAAAACAAATCTATACTCAATTATAAATGTAATATTATCTAGTCTAACTATAACATTTCATATGGCACAGCTACACCAATGAATCTTCAATTTTTAATTAAATGAAAACAGTCTGATCCTGCATTTATACTAATATTATAAAGCTGAAGAGTTTGTTTGTTTAAACGGGCTCAGGAACTACTGGTTCGAATTGAAAAATAATTTTTGTGTAAGATAGTTTATTTGAGAAAGGCTATATTACATCACGCTAAGACTCACAGGAGCGAAGCAGTAACCATAAATGCGAGCGAAACCGCAAGCTACAGCTAGTTACAAAATATTTAAAAAAGCCTAAGATTAATAAGAGATAATAACTGTTTAAGTCTTAGAGTAAAAAAATGTAAATCTTTTTTTTTCGTATTATCAACAAAAAGTAAATAATATTTTTCTTTCTTACTACTATATAGTAACAGCCTGTAAATATCCCACAGCTGGGCTAAGGCCTCCTCTCCTATTAAGGAGAAGGTTTAGAGCTTAATCCACCACACTGCTCCACTGCGGGTTGGCGGATATACATGTGACGGAATGTCTCCCGGCACATGCAGGTTTCCTCACGATGTTTCCTTCACCGCCGAGCTCGAGATGAATTTAAACACAAATTTAGCACTTGAAAAAATCAGCGGTGATCTTACTAATGACTTAGTTATATTTATAAAAATTGCTGACCAACCGCAGAAGCAGCATACCGGATGTCACCGCCATCACCGCCGCCTATAGACGTTTGTAGCCCAGAGGAGCCACAAATGTGCTAATGGCATAAACGGAATAAAGCACGAAAGGGGATAGCAAATACGAAAAGGAATGAGGCTTCCGGCTCTCTCACTCACCGCACGAAATTTTATTATTTTTTAATATCTTCTGTGAGAGTGAGATACCACCTCGGTCAAGCCAGACCGTATGCGAGCGGTAGTCAAAAGGCTAGGCTACGTTCTACGACTATATTATATGGGCCATAACATGATGCAACGTAGATTTAGATTGCATATTTGATTATAATTAATAACTGACAAATTGCCACCACTAGCCAGAAATCAAAATATATTAATGTCTAGCTTGCGTTTTAGATTTCGTCTGCATAATGAGATAAGAAGATAACGATTTGGCGCTTGGTAAAACTTTTGTTTAGGTGCTGTTCATTAATCACGCGAGGCACAATAGGAGAAGTCTAGGAAAAATTCACCAAATATCAAAAGGGGGTCAGAGGGGTTTTCTAAGATATAACGTGTATTTATTTTCGAAAATTTTTGTTATATATATTAGGATGCATAATTTTTCAGAATTCAATACGATTGTAACTGTTTTTAAAGTTATACATTTTTTTAAACATTCGTTCTTAGATAGTATATACAAAAAATACACGTGATCTTAGATAGGGGCAGGGTAGTACAAAACCTTACCACGTATCTATACCAGGTGGGATTGTGGGAGGGGGGAATGGTTAAAAAGTGGCTAAAACATCACGTGATTAATGGACGTCCCCTTACTGAAAAAAAACGATTATATTAAAATACAATCTAAGGTTTTTATGTGACGCGTGAAGACTGTTTCGAAAAATCGCAGTCAAAAATATTTTAACATATGAAATTCGCGATCATGTGATATATTAAGAGTACATTCCTGTTTTCGTCAAATACTTACTACACAACAAAAATTACATTAATATTAATGACATTATACGAATTTCCTTGTCTCTTAAACTTGTTCTGTATATAATTTATGAATAAATTGTCTGTCAATATATGTTAGGTTACTGATTAAAATTTGAACTTTAAGAATTCTCCTAAAATAATTTGTATTTGTAATTCTAAAATTAATACATTTGTTGATACATTAAAACTATCTATTGCACTCGACTTAGTGAGAATTAATGTAGATGTTGTTATTTTTCTATTCATCATAAACAGTTTTTCTAGTACAAAAGTATATCTATGTATTTTTCTGTACCCCTGACAACGTAAAGTTTAATAATGATCAATTAAGTAGTTAGAAGAGTGAACGCAAAACGAATAAACCAACTCATATTCGCAATATAATATTATATTACTTAGGACTAGCTTGTGTTTGCGAATTTGTCTGCGAAAAATTAAAATAATAGAATTTATTTTAAAAAATTAGCCTAAGTTACTCCCTATAACATGAGCTATCTGTTAATGAAAGTCCCATCTAAATCGGTCTAGCTGTTTCAGAGATTATTCGGATCAAACAGACAGACAGATGGACACAGTCAAAAAAAAAAATTAAAAATTATGTTTTAGATGTAAGTACCGTATACACTTTCATATACGTTTAGTAAAAAGCTGTTAATTTGAAATCACAAACAGAAATTTCAATTTTATTTATCAGTAAGATATACAAATAAACCAAAACCGATTACTCACGTTTAATTAGTTACGCCAAACAAGGCGTGAACGAGTGAATACTGAAGTTAAGAAATTATTACCTTTAAAGCTATCACGTTAAGATCTTAATTCCTTTAAAATATTCTTGCATAGTACGAATGAACATGATGATTCGATGATTCAGGCAACACGGTAATTCCGATTCACGTTCGTACTTAGTCCAGTTTTTTACACTAGGGTAATCCAATTAGATTGTTGCACTTGCCTTGCCTATAAAATATAACAATCATTGTCAATCAATGGTGGCTTTATCTAATAACTGCCCGTCGCTATTTCACTCGCGTTTATTGTTGCGGTTTCGCTATTGTGAGTCGTAACGTGATATAATATAGCCTATAACCTTCCTCAATAAACAGGCTATCGAACAAAAAAAAATTTTTCAAATCGGATAGTTCCAGAGTTTACACCCTAAATACAAACTTACAAATTGTACCTCTTTATAATATTAGTATAGAAATGTATTTACTATTTTCGGCCCACTTCATAAAATGAGGTTATCAAATCGTAACGTTTTCATGTTTTTCTTATGTACTTTTAAGGCTATACGCTTCCAGATTGTTCCATTGAAATTTTATCGAAATCCGTTCAGTAATTTGGTTTAAAAATCGAAATAACTGGTACAAGTGTGACTTTCAAGTAAACGAAATTGTATATTTAGTCTTATTATAATTAGTCTTAGTCATTTCTTAGGCTTATTCTTCCTTTACAAATATTCAGTCCTATTGACAACCTCCTCTTTTTTAGAAGTCGGCTACAAATTTAAATAAAGAACAAAACAAAACTATTAAACAATATTATTTCCAAACCACGTTGTTAAGTATTATAGTTTCAATTACGTTATTAATAGCACAAGTATAAAAATTATTATTATAATTATATCGTACGGTTAACTTTTTAATTATATTTATTACAGTTGGTTGGAAATGTAGTGCCATTATAACGTTCTTTTCTATTTATATCTGTAAATGTTATTTTTTATGTTTTATCCTAATTGAGCAAGTAATACAAATTTTTAAAGACTTATATACGTTTCAATTACCTACGAAGCGAAAAAGGCCAAATACGGCTGCATCGTACAAAGTTTTTGCCTTTAGGTCCAAATTTGTAAAAAAAAAAATAATGTGTCTTTAAATAGAATTATACGTGTAAATTAGTAAATTGTATGCCGTACCTCGTTAAAATGCGATTTGTTATGTGTCACAAAGGAAGCTAAAATTGGCCGGTATTCACTGGGTCAGGGATTTCTTATCGGATTAGTTTCGTTCATCTTCGGTCAGCGGTTCGGTTCCGATTTTTGTAGGCTTTCTGTGATCAGAGTCATTGTTAATCTAAGGTGTAAAATTAATGAATAGAATCGCGGCGTTTTTATCCGCCGATCTCAGGTATTTTACTATTTTTCTTTGTATTTTAGATTTTAAAGCTTTTAATAATTTGCTTTAATTACTTTAGATATAAATTAAAAATACAAAATTTCGATTTTCAATAAATTTTTCAATCACACTGTTCAATTTCAAAATATTCAATTCGAATTTCGATTTTTATTTTACTATGGCGATGAAAATATTACCTTAAAAATAAAATCTGTAATTAGAATTAATATTTTGAATTTTTTCATTATATTTTTGCACAATGCAGGCGCGGTAATCGAAATCGGAAATATAGGATAGATTGTTGATAATAGTAAGCCCATACCTTGATAATAGCATGAGCACACTAAAAACTGTACTGTGCAAATGTTTTTCATTTTAATATAATTATTATTTAACATAGTCCAGGAATTGCTAAAGCAATTTAAGTTATAGTATTGATTTTCTTCTTTAAAATAAGACATGTGCAAAATTGTCTTCTTTTTTTATATGATAAAATAAATTACTATATTCAAATAATCTTATAATATTTATTATTTTATTTAGTACTGAACCTTCCAATCGGCACACCTTATATACTTTCTCTTAACACAAAAAGATGTCCTTTTCCGGGACATTTTTTCATTTACTTGGTTAATGAATTTTTGAATTACATCAATATTAAAATATTTCACTTCTATAATAATGTAACAAATCTATGTGGAGTTGCATCAAAAATATAGAAAGTATAAATTTTATGTAAAAGATTATAGATATTTTTATATTGTAAAATGTCTTACAAAATATTTATAATGGAATAATAGACTACACCTGGTTAAAGTGAGAATTACAAAATTAAAAATATGATTTAAATCCAAGCATATTCAATGAAATGTATATAAATCTAATCTAGACTTAAGATTATAGAAAATAAATTACCGTGGAACATGCAAAGTTGTATTTCATTTTTTAGAATATTAAAATATTTTTTTCCTGAATTTCTTTTACTTTTAATTACCATTTAGCTTAAATATTTGCACATATATTTCTTATTGGTCTTATTCCAATAAGATGATGTTTTCTTATACTGACATGTTTTTTAATCTTTTTTTTAACTATTTTTTTAATTTACAGGTTTTTTTATTATTTCTTAAATTAAAATATTAAAATATTAAACAGCAATTTTTTGAGCAATTTTAATGAAGTAATGCTCATCTAATAAGTTAAAATCTACTTTTTCACAGTCTTATAAGTTGAAATGTACATTATGAATGTAATACTATGAAGAATGGTGTATACATTTTTAAAAATAATAATTTGCATTTTGAATTCAGAAAATCCATTTTAAAAAAATATAATAATATATTAAGTCAAAAGGATTGATAACTTAATTAACAGTCGTAAACGGAGCCATAAGGTATTTAGTACTTTTTAATTAATAAATCTTAAAAGATATATATAAAAAAAATAAAGCGGGAAAAACATTTTCGAATCGCGTAAAATCAGTAAACGGTTTACTGATTAAATAATTTCACTCGGTAGTTTTAATTATGACATAAAAATAATGCAATTATAATTCAGCAGTAATAACATCATAATACCATAATCTAGTGTTATCATGAGGAAACCGCGCGCTGATCCGACGCGCCTTCGCATTGTAAACATTAACTATTTATAATACCCATCAATGGTCGAAAGACTAACCGACTATATAAACTTACCATATAAAATCCTTGCAGTGCGAACAAAACGTCGGCTGCTTGAAGAATCTCGGCATGAATTTGTGATCTTTCACCAGGTAAACATTCTTCTTCTTGAGGGCACCCTTCCGGCCGCGGAGCCGCAACGCCTGCCCTACTTTTACATCACCACCACCATCATCACAATTATTATCCTCGTCCGCCATGGTGAATCGCTCGCGATTATTCGCCGGTGTAAACGGAAATAATTATAATCTCACAAGAATCCGCTAGGATACGAGACCCGCACGAGCGAACCACCGTTCTCAACCGAACGTCATCGCGCTTTGACAGACTACAGATGGACCGCTCGTGGTGTCATTGTCAACCTAAATTGTCAAATTCAATTAAATTCAAATGTTGCCAACTTCCATTATTAACACGACGGATTTCTATAAAAAAACTCTTATTTATGGTAATATAATTTTTTATTGTATTTTAATGCTCTTTTATTTTATTGTAATTATATATTATATATAATATAATATTGTACATAATCAGTATTTCAAAACATCTTAAATCGCTTCAGATAAGTATTCAGTAAGATGAAATATTTTGTAAAAATATGGATGAAATTTAAATTAAAAATTTAAAAAGTGAACATTTTATTTAAAAACTTTTTGATTTCATTGAATAATCATTAATTATCTTTTCTTAACTTTTCATAAACGTAATATAATCGAAGTATCAGTTTATATTTGAATTTAGATGATATGGTACCTAATTATCTCATAATACATTTTATATAACTTCATTTTAAACCAGGCCGCACATTATATTTTTTTTAGATAAGCTTTTTACGACACGACTTTAGTCTACAGTGACATGCTATCGATTTTAGAATCATCGTGTAGAAGTAACTTTTTTCTTGTCTTTTCACACAAGTTTTAAAATAGTCAGCGAATTGTTTTTGACTAAAACTGTTGTGAGGACGCAGCACTGAGCCTTAAAATAAAAAAGTAGAGGTTTAAAATAGTTGGACATTCGTCGGTTTCTTTAATGCCTTTCGGTGTGCTTTAGAATTTTTTTAAGTGTTTTTTTGTCATGTGCGACTAAGCTGAACAGACAGAACGATAAAAAAAGCATTTATTTTTATTTTATTTATTTCAAATATAATTATATATATTTAATGAGTTTAAGATTATTACTTTATTACTATTACATCACAAATAAAATATATTAATTAATATAGAATTCAATCTACTAACGTAAATTTTTGTTTTGATATTTTTATAAAATATGTTTTAGTATATTAAAATATTTTCCGAACGCATCTTTAATCATGAAGCATGATTGGTTGACCATGATTCACTATTTCACATTGGCATTGACTTTTGATCATATTGTAAACCGACAGGTGGTCGTTATTCAAATTTTTCGCATCACAAATTCGTTAAAACTGTTGTGGAGTGTTGAGTTGTAATTACAAAATATTATTAGCTAATAAATGTGAAATGTGATTACTGTCCATGTTCTCAATACATTTGCGCGCTAACACTAAACCTACCATCAAAACTAAGATCTTTCAATTAAAATGAGTACTGAAAGTTCAGATATGGGTGCTGGCATCGCCCTCTCCCTGGTGGCCCAATTCGATGATATAAATCGTTTAAATAATGTTTTAAACGATGGAGCATCGGAAGAATGTAAGTATATTAAATCATTTAGATTATAACTATCAGTTTTTTATATTTTTTTCATATTGTAATTAACATGTTAAGTAATGGCGGTATATGTAAATAACGCCAATTATTTCATGCATACCTCATCTAAGTCTTGTTTTATTGTTTGGAAATATAAGTTTGTTTAATAAATTGTCAAATTTACATTCTTTTAATCAAAATTAGGCATAACAGGATACAGGCCACATCCTTTTCATTTTTAATAATACATGATGTAGGTATTATACATGATAACAATGACACATTCTAGTTAATATTTAAGCTCTTTAAAGTATAAACGAACGTTATATTTCAAATTATTTTTATCAACAGTAACATTTTCGTGATATTATAAATTTAATTTCAAATGATTGTTTTAGGTTTTTTGGCTTTTGTTAAACAAATGGAATGGGTGCGAACCCAATGGGCATCAGCTGAAGCAGAAGCCGCCCGTCTCCAGACTGAACTAGATGAGGCTTTGAGAACTTTAGCAAAATGGGAGGCTAAGTTTGCTCATGTTAGGAAACTTCTGGATGGAGAGAAACGAGAAAGGAACATAGTTATGAAGAAATATAATGAATTGGTTAGAAGTTATTAATTTATATTCAATTGAGTCTTGAATCTTTCTCATATATACAAATAATATATAATGTTTGTCCTCTGCATTCTGAAACCATTGATTGGATTGTGATTCCTGTAATTGTTTTTATTTAATAAGGAAATAACAAAAATGTGCCAACATTAAAGGATGAATTATAAATAATAAAATACAAAAAAACATTTGGAAAATCACCCTAACCATCTAGCTCTCCAGCTTACATTGCTAGATTGCATTAATCGTCTGAAACAACAAAGGATCCTAGATTTTGGCATTTATTGAGACGCAATTTTTTGTAGAAGATTTAATGGATAATGTTACTCGTAAAACTTCTTTTCACCCATCTTCCCATAAATAATAAATAAGTTCAAGATTGCATGCATATTTAGTAAAAGCAAAAAAAAAAAATGAAAACTCAAAACTTGATATTGAATATACACTTAGATGGTATAGCTTAAGTTTGCTTTATTATTTTATTTATATGCTTGTATTCATTTCTTAGTATTTATTTATCCTAACAGAGCAAGTTACTGGACATGGCTAGAGATCTGCTCTTCAATGATAATAGAGCTAAACTGAACAATGAAACACTCCAAAAATTAGCTTTTCTAAATGGAACTGCGCAACAAGACCACAATGCAAAATTGAATGGTGTTCCCGAACTTAATTCTACTGGTGAGTAATTTTTCATTAATTACACACATTCACCTTAAATTTGGCTATTTAATAATATTAAAACTGATAAATATTAATATAATTGTTATCTTATTTTATCTTGAGCAAGTAGGTGGAGGAATAATGCTGATGAATCACATGTTCACTTGTATTAAGCCTAATTTTTATTATGATAATTTGTTTCTCCCTTAAATGAAATAGTGTATACACATTGTTCTCTTAAGACTAAAGTTTCTAAAATATAGTTGCCAGAAATTCTGAACTTTGTGCATATAGAACAAACTGGTGGTTGCCAGTTGCCCTGACTATTATGCATTGTATTATGTTATACATATTAGTTGTCTTATTTAAAGGCAATATCTTGTTCCTTGTGAAGGCAGCTGGGAGGTTGAACTAATAAGTTGACACACTCAATATGCTATCTATATATTGAATTGAAATTCATTGAGCCATTACAGCATTAAGTAGTAGTAAATTTGTTATTTACAAACATATTTCAAAAAAATTAACCATTATTTCTAATACTGTAATATTATTTAAATTAGAAAAATATTTAGTTGAATAAATATACTTCAGATTTTTACCACATATTTAATTTCTGGATTTGACTCTATGACGCTGATTAAAGACCAGTCTACCCGTCTACCCACAGAACAATCTTAGCTTTCATTACTTGCTGTAAATATAAAAGACTTATGATGTAATACATCTATTTATAGCCTTAATTATTGATTACAGGTACATTGCTATCAGAGATGTCTTACTCTCGCTCAGAAGATGATCTGGATTTATCACTGGCTTCAACTCGACGCTCATGGGTCCAACGTGGTGGATGGACAGCGAGAGAGAACCCTCCTGCTAATAAGAAACGTCGTTCTTCTACTTCTTCCGCTACTAAGGTAGATATTTACTGATTCTCTACTTCTACTTTTCTTGGAGAAATGGTAATTTTTAAAAAATCGTACAATTCTTATTCGTCTCCTTTATTAACTGAAATTTACATCAGCTAAGCTAATTTTAATAATGAATAATTTT
The DNA here is from genome assembly GCA_037950945.1 of Hypolimnas misippus. Taxonomy (NCBI): domain Eukaryota; kingdom Metazoa; phylum Arthropoda; class Insecta; order Lepidoptera; family Nymphalidae; genus Hypolimnas; species Hypolimnas misippus. The sequence goes on from JBBEEQ010000006.1 coordinate 11,923,733, forward strand.
TTACCTACAGAAGTAAAGGAAGGAATGGAGTAGTCAGAAGCCACCTTATTTAGGCATCTGACTCTTTTACTCACAGTACGAAATGCAATAATATAAAGGTCCTTCAAACTGATTTTAGCATGAGAGTGGGCTTGTATATGAGCTGTAATCTGTGGGCTACAGCTAGGCTATACCTCAATGGATAAGTTAGATATTTAATGCTTCATGTTTGAAATAAAACATGTATGTCTCTTTATACTTTTCATTTTCTTGAAAAACTGTAATTTGAAAAGAAATCTTAGTCTTAATATGTATTAAAAATATATTATTTTCTGTTCAGACGGTGGAACTGCAAGGTGGCAAGGTGCTGGCCACTGCCACTACCACATTGACTCTCGAGCGTGCCACCACCACACATGACCTCAAACCACCACAGAACTTTGTAAGTTTTGAGAAGAAATTGAAAAAATATTTACTGACAATTCCATTTAGTCTTATTTTGTAGATGTGTATGTTTATGTCAACTATATTGTGATCTAAAGTTTAACTTTACTGCAAAATGATGTGATCTCATGTTTGAATGAATTTGTGTTCATAACATAGAAATCTATTTAAATTATTTTAATATTAATAAATTTATCCTATCACACTTAAATTATCAAGAGTTAAATGTGGTATATATTTGGTCCACTGAGAATTAGCAAGAATCTTAGTAGTAGGATATAAACAGTAAAATTTATTTTGCTATTTTTCCAGCAACCCATATCAGAAAGCAGTGATGAAGGTCCACCAGCTCGGAAATCAGCCACCCGTCTCTCTGGTCGTACTGTTCCTAAACAGGAATGTGCTCCTTCAGCCCCACCCATGAGTGGTAATCCATATTATAAATATTTCATTTGCATGATATGATAAGAAATTATAGAATGATTACTGAGTTAACTAACAAGTTTTTAGACGCTCTTTCTTTTTGATGTTATTTATAAACAAATTATTTTTCCACACATTTAGAATCAGAAAGTGCACCAGAAACTCCCCGAGCTCCCCCACAACGTACGCCATCAGTAGTATCAGCAGCGTATGGTGGCTCTCCTCGAGTGAGACCGAGACAGCACAACTTCGTCGCCAAGAACTTTTACAAGCGGGAGACCTGTGGACCTTGTGGGAAAACGTGAGATTATATAAATTATACACATAATAATTGAAATAATAAAAAATACACATACACACTTGTCAAGCTGAGATGGTCTAGTGGTAAGAACTCGTCATTCTCAACCAATGATCGCGGGTTTAAACCCCGAAAATATTGTGAGAAAACCTGCATGTGCCGGGAGAAGTTCTATCATATGTATATCTGCCAACCTGCAGTGGAGCAGCATGGTGGATTAAGCTCTATAACCTTCTCCTTAATGGGAGAGGAGGCCTTTGTCCAATAGTGGGACATTTATAGGCTGTTACTTTACTTATTTTTTTTATACACACTTGATCTTTTCTTCTTACATAGTATTAAACATATGTATTCAAAATAAGATAACATTTACACTAATCATTTCACATTTGGATGCTGATAAGCAATAATGTGTCAACCCACAAAAAGTCAAATTCTGAGATATTGATGCCTTTTGATACTGCATCACCTATTTAACATTATTCAAAAAAAAAATAAGGTCATATAAACTAAAAAAGTACGGAAAAAGTTTCCTAACTAATTGTTTCGAATTTCAAGTGCGTTCCATATTTTGCAATTAATACAATAATCTTAAATATTTGAAAAACTGCTTATTAGATAATATATTAAATATATCAATCTGCTTTTAATGCATATACCTTTTATCAAAAAATAAAAGAAAAGGTGGATATATACTTCTTCAAACATATTTGTTAAGAATAGGTTTGACATCTTTAGACGCCATTTTCTCAAAATGAAGTCCGTGTGGCTTGACACAGTATTGCATATCAGCGTCCATTTAAGCTTCAAAAAGTAACTGGCGCTCAAGGACTTGAAAGCAAAGTGGTGAAGTGTTCACTCTCCATTTAATAGATTTTTAATGATTTTTTTTAATAAAAAATATTTATTAAACCAACAAAATGGATATTCTACACTTAGCAATTAAATGACTTGTGAGTACCATCTGCAAAGAGTTACAAAACAGCCAATATAATACAATGCCTACAAAAGAGTCAATTGCAGTATCTCCACACCAGCCAATCAACACAATTAACGCCGTGACTGTCAATACCCCCAGCATCAAGTTCGCGAAGGTGGGCGTGAAGTGTGAGCAGTGCCGTGCGCAGGCGCACCCCGAGTGTCGCGCGCTGCTGCCTCTGCCCTGCGTGCCGCCCGGCCGAGCGCACAGTGCGCAGGTGAGGCCGCCGCCTTATATAGCTCTAGCTGATAGCAGATGTAGATGGCAGACGAGCAGGCAGGAGACCTGATCTTAGGTGATCAGAGAAACAGATTTAGATTAATTTATGTTTGTGGTTACCATTCTTTAAAATTGTTATGTGATGTTTTATAGCCTACTTTTTTCAGTAAACGAGATATGTCTATACCAAGACGTATTTTTTTTAATATAGTCGGTAGTGCCAACAACAACATAAAAGTAAAAAACAATTTAATTACTATTTTATATTCTGCCTCACCAAATTGTCATGTAGCATAAACAGTCTGTTTTCCATACTTATACTAATAGTGACCTAATTTCTTTTATTTTAATAAATAGGAAGGCAGCATAGCAGATTTTGCACCATCTACTCCCCCGATGGTACCTGCACTACTGGTGCATTGTATCAACGAAGTGGAGAAGAGAGGCTTGAACGAACGAGGCATTTACCGCATTAGTGCTGTGGAGAAAGACGTTAAACGATTAAAGGTGATACATTTTAATGTTTTTTTTTTAATTTTTGAGCTTTATTACTGCATATTAATTGGGTCCTAAAGAATTCCTTTATAATATACTGCCACAATGAGCAGGTGTGTCACCTGATATTAAGTTTGCAACACCTGAGGAGGAATGAAGAGATATAGCAAGTAAGGGAAGGAATGGAGGGGTGGGGCTTATGTAGTTTTTTCCCTGTCTAGCCCGGTCATATACTAGTTAAAATTTCTAAATTATAGCTAAAAACAAATAATTTAATCACCAATTCTGTAACAGGAACGCTTCCTCCGCGGCTGCGGTTCACCCCAACTATCCACCGAAGATATCCACATAGTTTGTGGATGTATCAAAGACTTCTTAAGATCTCTCCGAGAGCCGTTAGTATCGAGTGCCTTGTGGGCAGACTTCATGGATGCCGCTAAACTATCGGAACCCACCGATGCAACAGCGGCCATCATACAAGCGGTGAGCCAGCTGCCTCAACCCAATAGAGACACGTTGGCCTTCTTAGTGCTGCATTTACAAAAGTGAGTTTTATTTTGAAACTATACTAATATTATAAAGAGGTAAAATTTGTTTGTAAGTTTGTACATACGGGGTAATCTCTAAAACTACTGAGCTGATTTAAAAAAATATTTTTGCATTAGATAGCCAGTTAATTGAAGAAGGTAATATGCATCACGCTACAACTTACAGGAGTGGAACCGTAAGGGTCATATTGTTTATACTAGCTTCTGCTATTTATCTAAGAATAAAACACAGAAGTACTCTCATAGTAAAATCACTAGAAGATTAAACTTCAATGTTATTAGGAGATTACAATTAAATGTTTTATCATTTTAGTTGGTTGGTTATTATTAAACAAGGTTACAGGCTGCTTTTTTTATTAAAATTGGTTTAGTAATATAATATTTGATTTCAGAGTAGCCGAAAGTCCTGAATGTGAGATGGGAATAGATAACTTAGCAAAAATCTTCGGACCTACTGTCGTTGGTTATGGAATGATGACTCAGGCCGCTGAAATGTACACTGCGACTGCGCAAATGTTTAATGTAAGTAGAATTACCGGACGCTGATAAGCAATACTGTGTCAAGCCACATATACTTGATTTTAAGAAAATACCGTCTAAAGAGGTCAAATCTATTCTCAATACATTTGTTTAAGGAAGTATAAAGTATATCCATCTTTTCTTTTTTATTTTGATTAATAGTGTAATAAATCAAAAGTACATTGGTATCATTAAAAGTTTTATCTAATAATAGGTTTTTCTATTATTTGCAGTTGTTGTGTAAATTGCAAAATATGAACGTTCTTCACATTCGAAACATTTAATAAAGTAACTTTTTTCCGTACTTATTTAGTTGATATGACTTTAAAAGTTTTTGAATAATATTAAATACATGATGCATTAACGAAATACAACAATATATCTGAATTTGACTTTTTGTGGGTTGACACATTATTGCTTATCAGCATCCAATTCACGTTGAGTTTATTACCTGTTTATACAGATTATATAATATATTATAGAAATTAACCAAGTAGACTTTTAAACGCACTGTTGAATCGTCGAAACAAATAAAAAGTATTTAATGTAATGAAAAGCTACAATAGGTTCGAAATGTAAAAGTTAAAAATTCGATAAGATCGATTTGTATTGGTACTATTTTCCTAATTGTAATCACAACAAAATTGATGATACATTTATGACATCATTAAACATTTCTTTAGAGAAATGGCACGATGATACATAAAGGTTCGTTATTTAGATGGCTTAACACATTCACTGCCACTATGCGTTCAATGTACTAGAAATGGACACATGGTGGGAGCTTAGATGACCTAGTGGTTAGAATATGTCTCAACTGAAGACCGCTGAGTTTTCAAGTGCTAAATTTGTGTGTGGAAACATCGTGAGGAAAATTGCATGTACAGGGAGAAATTCTGACACATGTATATCCGTCAACCCGCAGTGGAACAGCGTGGTGGATTAAGCTTTAAATTTTCTCTTTCCCAGTGGTGTGTCCAGCTGTGGGACTTTTACAGGCTTGTAATTATATATTTTAAACTTTCGCGATTGATACTTATTTAATATAACGGGTCTTATCGCAATAACTAATGGTAGTAATACCTTATTATTGCCCGACGTTTCGACGAAGTTGTCAGTAAGCTCGTAACTGCGACGAATGCAACTTCGTCGAATCGTTGGGCAATAAAAAGGTATTACTACCATTAATTATCGCGATAAGACCCGTTATATTAAATATAAATTTACAGTTAATGTTACTTTACTATTTTTGACACATGGCTTGTCGACGGCGCTGAACGTGTGAACTGTGTTTCCAGGTGATGCAGCTGCTGCTCCGACTGCCAGGAGATTACTGGGCGCAGTGGGCGTGTGCTCCTTCTTCACCTGTCGCCAGCAAGCCCCGTGGGTTCTTCTTCTCGCCCGTCGACACCGGGTGAGTAAGTGGGTGGGAATATGAGTGAAAGGTTTACCAGAAAAGGAAGAAAATAATGCTTTTTATGTTACTTCTCCTTTTGGCCCGTTTTTGGCATGTGTCACGTGTTTTATTAATAAATGTTTCTTCTAAGTCTTAATAATGGCGAAATAATGTATATAAATGTGTTTGCATCGTTAGATATACATGTAATGTAAGAAATATAATGAAAAATATTTATTTTTTTAAATTTACTGATTTATTTGAGAAAAGAGTTCTTAATGGAACTAATATACATGTGACCGGGAGAGTTACCTAGCAACGGGTTGTTAATGTCAAGAGAAAGCAAGGCTAGCTGCCCCTCGCGTTTATAGTTTGTGCTTTTCTCCTATGAGTCGTAGAGTGATGTAATATAGCCTATAGGCTTCCTCAATAAACTATCTAACACAAAAAGAATTTAAATTAAAACCAGTACTTCCTGAGCAAAGCGCGTTCAAACAAACAAACTTTTTAGCTTTATAATATTAGTATAAATGAGAGTGAAACTTACAAGTGTAATTTAGGCCTAATATTTTATTATTCACTTCTGGACTCTAAAGTATCTTTCTGATAACTATATTTCCTTTTACAGAATTTCGAGAAAGAAGAGAAACTACTTCCAATGACAAATGAAGTAATGTTACATTATTATTAATATTATATATAAGTTTCATTTCGGTTTTGTTCGTGTAAGGGAACAGTTATGTTAACCACAGTATGTTATTGCATTAATTTATATATTAAAATATACATTATATGCTTTTGTATTGATTTTTAATGAATAAACATTGTTAGTGTTTGTAGTTATTCTTGTAAGAAACTATTTTTGATATATAAAAAAAATCAGTAATATAAAACTTAAAGCAACTAATTAAATATTAAAAACTAAGTTTGTAAAATGTTAAAAATAGTTAATAATCTTATTTTCTTCTTGAAAATTTTGTACATAATTATTAGCTTAATCTAAAAAGCATTTTAGTGCTTGATATGATACACTCAAGTTATTATGTGAGTGTCATATTATTTTGTATAATTTTACATTAATATTCTAGCTTCTAATAATTAATAAAAAACTTTAACTTAGATATTATTTTTTGGCATTATTTATAAAAAAAATAGCAGATTAACATAATCTAGATAGAAAACAATTTTTATTTAAATAAAAAAACTCACAATACATACTCGAAGACGCCATGGGAAAAGCAATGGATGTCAAAAAATTAATTAGAGAAAAACAATGATTACGGTTTCAGCCTGTATTTCTTTCATTTTATGTTATATTGGAAAAGGTCATCGCTACATAAACATATTCTAACGTTACTTAAAAATATAATTTAGTTGTATTTTAATAATTATTAATAAAGATTGATTTCCTGTATCTTGAGATGCATGAACAGATAAAAATTAAAGTATTACAGTGAAATATGACAGTTTTACCGAATTCTGATTAATGTTTAAAAATAATACACCAATAAGCCGATAGATGGAATTAAAATATTAATTTCACAAAAAAAAAATGATATTCAATGTTTTTCCCGTGAAATCTTTACTCGTTACATTATTTAAATCTCTTCATACATTAGTTATATTTGTCTTTATAAACAGTACTTAATTAAATTCGTTTTAGAGTGTTATCGTATAATATTAGTGACATACCTATGTAGTTATTAGTAATTAGTTATTTTATCTACAGATTAAGTCATATTACAGATTATAATGTGTGTAAGGTTCATTTCTCAACTTTAACTGTATAATATGTAGTGTAATTTACTAGTGTGTACAATTTTATTTTTCGTAACGTTGTAACTGGGGTTTTAAATATATGAAAGAAATTCATAAACAGATAAGAAATTCGATCGAGTTTTCCGTACTGTATATTATATTACAAAGTTTATTAATAATTTAAAATGATTTTGAAAGAATTTTTCATTCAAAATCAGCACAATATTTTTGTGTTAAAATTAAAAGCAGTTATTTAAGTTTTTATGTTAGCAACCCTGCTTACAATGTTTTCAGTTAAGTTAAATAATTATTTTCCGTTGTCGTGACGTCATGCCACCGCCTAAAACGGTTTTAGAAGTCGTATTTTTTTTTTGTATTTTCCGTCGCACTAATTCCTGTAATAATCTTGATATAAAAATGTAGTGTAACAAATATTTCGACATACTTTTCCAAATTTTCAGTTATTATATTTTATAGTGCGTTTCGGTTTTCTTGTAAATATATTTGTTGTAAGTAGCGAATATCATATTTAGGCTCGTTTCACCGGTGACGGGTAAACCTCATGATATCGGAACTTATCCACAACTGCAATTTTGTTTCAAGGGTCTCGAGTAAAAATATAATATGGATAAAATTTTAAACGAAGATAAATTGGACGTTAATATGCAGTACTGTGTCAAGTCACACGGACTTTATTTTGAGAAAATGGCGTTTAAAGATGTCAAATCTATTCTTAATAAATGTTTGAAAACGTATATATCCGTATAAACGTTTATATTTTCTCTTTTTTATTTTGATAAAATATGTAATGAATTAAAAGCAGATTGGTTAAATAAAAAGTTTTACCTAATAATAAGTTTTTCTAATATATGAGATTACTGTATATTTCAAAACATTTCACATTAATATTCGAAACATTAAATTACGTAATTTTTTCCGTACTTATTTGGTTTATATTACTTAAAAGTTTTTGTATAATGTTAAATACATGATTCCGAATTTAACTTTTTGTGGATTGAAACATTATTGCTTCGTTTAAAGGCGACGTTGTCGTTCCTTAAAATTATAAATGCTAAATAAATTTATTTATAAGTTTATTTACCAAGTCGTGAAACGAAAAAAATATATTAGCAAGCCTTATTCTTTGGATATCGTTATATGTCGGATAACTATATAAAACTTTATCAGGACCCGGTGAAACAGGCCCTTAGTGTCGCAAATGTAATATCGTAGTGTACCCAAGCTTGCTAGTTACTTTAGTATTGTAAAAATGTTTATTTTTTCTTTTATTACTTACTAAAACAAAATTTATTATTGACTGTTCTAAATTGTTATTTCATTAAGGTCAGCCCGAGTTTTCAATGTAGACTAATAAGTTTACGTCACAAAGCAATGTTTTTTGGTTCTATCGTATGGTTTGCGAAACTTAACGATAAAAATGTTTCGTAAACGCTTAAATGTTAGTGTTTAAAACTGGCATTAAAAAACCGTTTATAATTCACGAATTATTGAGAAAATATTCAAAATAAGTTTTCAAATTTTTTGAACAAATTAAATAACGCACGCAAATATTTACTTAAAAAATATTCATATCAAAAATTAGTTATAAAAACCATGTACATCTATAATTTAGTATTTTAGTATATAGATATAACATTTTAACAAACATTAAACATTGTTCTGCACATTGCTTAGACTTAATGTATCACAAGCCCCTAGTCACCGACTAGTGTTATTTATATTTATTTGTTTCTTGTACTTCTTAGTGTACGCACGGTACATTTAGTTTGAAGATACATTGACGTATTTAGTTATTGACCAGTTTTTTGTAGAATTAAATAAAAATCATGTAAAAACCCAAAAATGTGTCTTTCTGTATATTATCTTTTTTTTTAATTTATATATTAAAAGCTCAATTGATTTGTTTTGCCCAGGTTACCGCCTCTATAAGGGATCAAAAACCCAAAAAGGTGAGCCATTTTTATTTATTATTTAACATTTTTAGTTTGATGGAATTCAAATTTTAAGGAAAACTCCTTAAGGTCATATCGGAGTGAGATATTTTAGATAAATTGTAAGGGCGCACCAAGAAAAGCACACACACAACTTGCGAGATCCGTTTATTCTTTGCAACTGACTCAATGACAATAATTTAACAAATACCTACATTACACGGAGCAATCATTATTTAGTTTTTTTAAACAGTATGCGAAAATAGAAATTTGCTCAGTAAAATAATTTGTACTTATATCAGAAAAAAGTAAAATTTGTAAGTTTGCATAGTTGATACTAATTATTCGATTTGAAAATTTTCCTTTGCGTTGGATAGCCTGTATATTGAGAAAGGTTATAGGCTATATTACATCACGCTACGACTCGCAAGAACGGAGCAGTAACCATAAACGATGTACAGTACACGATGTATTAAACATTGTTATCGCTATTCAATTCTGGTAATAAATAAATTATGAATGTAATAAGAAATGTTTTCCTTATAAATGATAATTGTAATAATCAAAAAAATTCAGTTTCTCCGTATGTTAACCTTAACATAATATAGACTGGGTAAATAAAACAACGCGTAAAGTGAAAAATGCTTTATGAAAACAAATAAGATTTTCACATTACAGTAAATAAAATATAAATATTATCTTCCAATTGTTGAGCAAATAAAAAAGGGTTCATTTTTGAAATATTTACAATTAGTTTCTTGTAAAAATTAAAAGGAACATGATATTTTAAGAATATAAATAAATAACTATATTTTTTGTCTTTTAAAGAAAATAATTATAAATGGCAATCAAAGAATATGAAGTTGTTCAGACAATTTTATAACATTATCCGAAAAAAGTTGTATTAGGCGAAAATTACATTAGTAAATTTAGCTTTTACATAAATTGATAATCATTGCCTTTTCATCTGAAAAAAAATACTGTCAGAATCATATTTTTTTAAACTAATAGCTTTCCTTGGTGATCGTTACAAGGTTACAAAGTCGTTTTATGTACTTACAAGGGGAAAGCTTACAAGTGTAATTCTCGCCTTAAGTGTTGAATCGTCAGTGTCTTACTTTATAAGTAACCTTTTAATGCGTATTGTGTCCTTTTAAACACTATTAAAACATTTTTCTAAACAGTATGTATCATACTATGTAAATTAAGATTTTCTGAATAATATTATATTGTCTACTGGGCTTACAAATTGCGCCTGGGTATAAAATTAAATTTACTTTTATTTAAAAAGAGAACATGATTTTAAACATGGCAGATGGCGGCGAATTCATACAATTTTTTTGAGATTCAATGCTTAATGTCATGGATGGATAATGGTTCCATTTCAGTAACATATGTACGAGAGATACACAAAAACAAACAGAGTAATATGAGATTAATTTTACGTTATGAATATAAACGCAAACATATTGTTCATAATTTAACATTTCTACATGTTTACTGAAAAAATTTTAGAGATGTTTATAATTAGAAAATTAACTAAGTCTTACAAAAAAAAATTCAAAAATTTTCTGATAATTTTGATGATTTTCTTATTTCGAAAATTAGGTAATTTAGCAAGTAATTACTTGATTTCCGGCAAAATAAAATCATACGAAAAAAATCTTTTTCATTTTATATAACGGCATTAAAATGGGCTATAGATTTTAGGTAATTAAAATTACAGCTACACACAAAACTGCACATCAATATACACAAAATCAAGTCGATATAAATATTTCACAGCAATATACAAAATATTCTAAGTGCTTTCACTTATAATCTAAAACAAATAGGATTCTTTGGTGATGTCATAAGTTGTAATAGCGTAACGACTAGTTTCTTATACAATAATAAAAGCAAACTATAAAATCTAATGTACATTACGAAATTAATAGTACGAAAATATTATATAAATTTTACCAATTTTATGGTTAAATATAATGTTTTAACAACGCATGACACAAAATAGTGCATGCATTATGAAAGTTCATATTTAAACGTACAAATACCGTCATAAATTAATTTCATATAACCAATTCCGTAATGTTAATTAGGCTTAAATAATACACACGAAATTAAACAAACATTCGAAAATATGGTTAATGTTATCATAATTAAACGAGATTTTTTATTTGAATTAACTAATGACGAGTTTAGACGTGAGTGTAACAGTTTTGATGGCAGGACGCGACGTACCGTTCGGTACATTTCTCTCTTTCTAACTTAGCGTTGTTTTTTTTTTTTTTTTTAATGCTCTTTATTGTACACACAAAATACAATGAAAACAAAATAATATAAAAATAATAATATATAACAAAGAATGTACAAAGGCGGACTTATTCCAAGTAGGAATCTCTTCCAGTCAACCTCGTAATAACATGAGAGGACTTATATATAATACTAGGTTGTTATTAGGTGAACGCTAACTTGGATAGAGAGAAATAAATATATATAGACTGAACTCTTCCCTTCATACTATATTAATCACTTTACGTGTGTCCTAGATTCTCTCAGCTCTATATACATATCGATACCTCCCACGTAAGTTATTGTAAGCCACAAAATTGCCGTTAGCGTTTTTACTGAATACCACACGAATTTGCATTGCTTAATGCATTCAAAGTGAAAAAATACCAAGTCTTTTTTTTTTTCAAGGAAAGTTACAATAAAATACGCCTGAAAAAAGGCGTATTTTCAGGCGCCTTTTTTCAGGCATATTTTGTTGTAACTTTCAAACTAAAACGGATTAAAAGTGCTCTACTGTAAAATTGTAATTTTGGGGTTACAACAACTTACGTGGGAGGTATCGATATATGTTTCATTATGATTGTATGATGTTACATTATAAACTCGCCTCCGACGTAATTTCGCCAGAGGCACGACTAGTCATTCCATTGAAAATTAAAAATAAATATTTCACGTCTACCACATCTCAACGGTTCACTTTTTCAATCGTTTTTATAAAAATCTATTCAAAAGCTGCAAAATAGAAGTTAATGTCGTATGTATTATTAATCTTATATTAAATTTCACTCGCAGCGAATATGAGTATTTGTCTTTTCTAGTTTACATGTATTTTAAAATCTAAATAAACCCTGATAAGAAAAAAAAATAACCCACATTATGTATAAAAACTACTTTCTAATAATGCACAAACCTACATCTATGTCTTATTTTTTATTATAAAGACTAAATGCATAAAGGATCGTGCATAAAATACGTTACACTTTAGGGCTTGCCCTATATAATATTTAGTACAATTTCAATTCACAAATATGAGAAATATAAGTGTGACGTAATTTATGCACGTTCCCTCATATTTAAAATGCACTCAAATTATGCTTAATTTTGAACATTCGGTAAAGGCTGATTTTTGAGTACCATATACAGATAATTCAAAAATTCTATACTAAAATGCCACTATCATTTTGAACAAATAAATATTTTTTTACATCATATGTGACAAATGTAATTTGTATCAAATTAAATAATTTTTAATGTAATAAATATGTAAATAATATTTTATATTATAATATTAAAATGCTTTATAAATAAAATATTATGGCAAGTCCGGTTACAATTCACAGTATAAATATTATATAAACATCTAATTAAAAATCCATATATACAGCTGTTAAGTTTTTGGTATAAGTTTTTTATGAATTATGTATGCTAAAAACGTTTATTTACAAGATAATGTAACATTACACTGTATTTAACTACTAATCTTACGAAAATGTCATTTTTAATAACAGCACGATTTTCAATAAATCGATTAAAAAAAATCGATTTTCTAATCGAAGGAACAGATCGCAGAAACAGCTTACACGTCTTTTATGTATTTTTGACTACGACATAGTGTTATTAATCGATTAATTATGTTTTTTATAATCGTAGGACGAAATCGCTCAACGTTTATTTACATGCCTTTCATGTATTTCGAACTTATATAGATTTTTCGGTCTTTTATCTTTCGTATACATTACCACTTAATAAATGCCGCTTAAAGTAATTATGACCATAAGTCATAATTGTCGTCGATTTTGCAAAATGCTACATTATTCTATAAAAGTATGTAGTAAGTAAGTAAGAAATCACTATTTGAATACTATAAGAAATAATATTATAATGCCGTGTTTAAGCTTTATTGCACTGAAGTAGGAAAACGGTATATATACTGAGAAGAAAACGAAAATTATTTTAATTGTTAAAATATTCAATTAGGATAATTATTATTTAATTTCACTTATTTAAGCGTGAGATGGGAGCTGATATAATAAGCCTTATATTAAAAACTGAAAAAAAGGGACTAAGTTGACTTAGCAATGAAATTAGAATATCAACATTTTCAATTAACGCAACATTTTGCAAAAACGACGTACTCTTGTAACATTTTATTCTTTTGACTAGTATAGGAATGTCTTACCGACCCTCAGTGACCCTGGTGTCGTTTCTCATCAAGTGACCCCCTCCGTAGCTGATGCCGAAGGGTCTTAAATGGTAAATAAGGTAATCCAATACATACATTTGTTCAGGGTCCACGTAATGGAAGGATACTGCGTGATCAGAACAGCAATCTAGACCCTGGAAAGTTATATAGAGGGTAGTTTGATATTTTATATAGTGCTTGGAGATATTGGAGCGTTCAATGCAATTTCGAGGGAGGGGGGTGGTCTTTAAAATGTTTACGATGGGTTATAGGGGTGGAATTAAAACAAAAACTTTTAGGTATTTGTGCAACATTCTTGTAAATTCTAGGTAAAAATGGTCACTTAAGTGTTACGTAACGTTTAAGGGGAGGAAAAGGGGGGTACGGATAAAACGTTAATAATAAATAAAGCTCAAATAATAAAGAAATACTTTATTATTCTAAAACTATATTTTAATTGGAAGCATTAAGATAGAATAATGTCACTCATCGCTTGTAAAGAAAAATCTCCTCAAGCTAAGTCTCCTCGCATAATTAGAGCTTATTTTAAATAACCAGCTTTTAAATTGTCTTCACCTTTACCATAAAATTATTACCAAATTTATTATGTGTCTATATATAAAATATACTGTCATTCTTTTAATAAATTATTAACTTATCAATCTAGTACATAATTAGATAATAAAACTCACCTCATCAGTCGGGTAGTAAATATACTGCCAGTACCAGAAACCCTTGTCCTTGTTGGGGAACAAGTGGTCTTTAGGCACGAAGGGGAAGAACCGACCGCGTTGTAGAGAATCCCGCGAATCCATCGCTTTCACACCGATGTGTTGTAAACATATACCTGTAATAAATTTAAAGTCATTTTATTTTTATTTAATATTAATATTTAAGGAAGAAATAGTCAAAAATGCTACTGAAAATTAGTTAGTAGGTGTTATAGTCATCTTATGCTAAATGGCATACATTTTTGGTATATAATTTTGTTACGTTTGAATCCTTCTCAGTTGTCTTTTTGTTTATTATTTCACTTAATCCTATTTTTAGGGTTCCGTACCTTAAAAGGAAAAACGGAACCCTTATAGGATCACTTTGTTGTCCGTCTGTCTGTCTGTCTGTCTGTCTGTCTGTCTGTCTGTCGGGATGTCAACCCTTTTTTGTTTCAGTATTTTTATTGTTTTCGGGTAGTTTCATTTTTCTCAGCCTTTTGGCTGTTATAATCTACATTCATGGACCGAAATCAAGTGAATGCAACGTGCGAGCTGTATTTTTTAATGTAATGGTTAAAATTATCTTTTATATGTAACTCGCATAGTTTCAGGTGTCTACTCACACATCTGAATAAATGACCCTAAATATTAACTAACCAACGACTTTTCATAGACAATATATGGACGCTGATAAACAATACTGTGTTAAGCCACACGAACTTCATTTTGAGAAAATGGCGTCTAAAGATGTCAAACCTATTCTTAAAAAGTTCGTTTGAATATTTTTTTATCCATATTTTCTTTCCTTTTTGATAAAAGGTATAATGAATTAAAATCAGGCTGGTATGTTCAATACATTATCTAATAAAAATTTTATTAAATATATGAGATTATTGTATAAAGCACAAAATACGGAACGACCTTGAAATTCGAAACAATTAATTAAGAAACTTTTTTCCATGCTTTTTTAGTTTATATGACTGTATTTATTATTGAATAATGTTAAATAGGTAATGCAGTATCATAATACATCAATATCTCCGAATTTCACTTTTTGTGGGTTGACACATTATTGCTTATCAGCATCCATATGTATATTTACTTTTATGACCACCCCACCAATATACTCATTTATAAAAGAAGATTACCCATTTCGGCGTCTTCAGCTCCGTGATCGCTCGCTTTACACAGATGGGGTGAAGGTAAGCCCTTGTTCACGAATCTGTCTAACGCCTCCCTACTTAGAACATAACCCGCCCCTCCACTCATGTAACCCTAGAAACACAAGGCTCTAATTAATTGTAAGAAAGAAAGAAAAATCTTTAATCTGTGATCATCTCTGCGAGACAGCAGTAAAGCAAAATACAAATCGATACCTCCCACGTAAGTTATTGTAAGCCACAAAAATGCCGTTAGCGTTTTTACTGAATACTACACGAATTTGCATTGCTTAATGCATTCAAAGTAAAAAAATACCAAAAATCTTTTTTTTTTCAAGGAAGGTTACAACAAAATACGCCTGAAAAAAGGCGTATTTTGTTGTAACTTTCAAACTAAAACGGATTAAAAGTGCTCTACTGTAAAATTGTAATTTTGGGGTTACAACAACTTACGTTGGAGGTATCGAAATATATTTACTATATACAGTATCAATTGAAAATTTTGATAACGTTAACAGATTCGATATTTAAAAGTACAAAAAACTGAATTAATTTTATTTTAAAATTATTTTTCATAAATGATGCCTATATTTTGCTTTGTCTTATTTGGTAACAATACCCGAAAGGGATCAGGGATTTTCGAATATTATTTTTCATGATAATTTGTTATTATAAAAAATGATTCAGTTCATTCATTCGGTCTACAATTTCACATTTCGAACTCTTATCTGTGGTTAGAAGTACGCCATATTTGTCTGCTAAATAAAACAAGTAAAAAAAAATAGACTATACAAGATCCAACGTTTTAATTATTTTTTTTTTTTTAATTAAAAAATATTGATTCTGTTAACCCTGGTAAAATGTCCAACACATTTCCAGTTGACACTCTCTATATAGTAAATAGAAAAAAAAAACACAAAATCGCTGCCTACATAGCAGTATGACGCCACAATTATGAGTCTTTACTCAGTCTCAGCCAAGAGGTTAGAAGACGTCGATCTCAAACGGTGATCATGGGTTCAAACCCCGGCTAGCAATTTTATGTTTAAATTGATCTCGTGCTCGACAAAGAAAAACACCGCGAGTGAAATCTGCATGTGCCGGTAGAAATTCCAACACATGTAAATCCGCCCGCAATGGAGCAGCGTGGTGGAATAAGCACTAAACCTTCTTCTTAATACAAGAGGAGGCTTTTGCCCAGCAGTGGGACATTTACAGGCTGTTACTTTACCTACAATTATAATATCTAATAAACTTATATAAATTAGTTTGGTACGATTACGCATAACTAGCTTATTTCTCACTTATCACAATGACAAAAGAAAATAAGTAAGATAAAATACCCAATTTAAAATATGTCAAATATTTTTCTAGTCAATTTACTATTTATAATTACCAGCTGATTAAATTTGTAAACAAAACAGTTTTTCATGTAAGTCGATTGTCTTCCCAAAATACGATAATTAATTAAATAAATAATTATAATACATACCTGAGCTGTGAAAGGCTTGAAACGGCAGCCAAAGTATATGGGATCATTGCTGTCATGTTCTGACAACATATATCTGAGATTCTCTACGACCACGTATCTGGAAAAATATATATCATTTAAGAAATTCGAATTTAAATCCAAAATTTTGTAAATATTAAAATTAATAATTGTTTTTATTAAAATCTTAATACTTAAACGCCAAAATTTATAAACATAAATTGATCGATGTATGTTCGTTGTACTTTAACTAAATATAACAGATTTTGATGAAACTTTAACAGTAATAAACATTAAAATAACACAAGATACTTTTTACCACAAGGCCGAAGCGGCGGATGGCGATTAGTCTTAGGCGAGAAATACACTTCTAAGTTTTAATTTTAATTAAGATTTACATAATTTCTTTGTCATTGCATTACACCTGAAAGTATTCACAGTCAGTTCCTTTATTTTGACATTTTGACGATCACAGCTTTCGTAAGGTTACCTATGTAACTATTATCGATTTATGAGTTATTTTATGTAAATTACGAGACCAAAACTGACTAATTCTTGCCTTTTAAAGAAGAAAACATAAAAAAATGTAACAGGCTTTTATTAAAAAAAATAGGATACAACGTTCCTATAAATGGTATTTTCCTTATCAGAAATAATAAATTTTTAACTTTTTAGCAAAAAAACTGCTTCCTAAAAATATATTATCCTTTATTTTATTTTATAACTAATTCTGTATTAGAATTTTTAAAAGACATTTTTTACATCAAAATCTTTACGCATTGGCCTAACTGAAACCGAATGTCATTGGAACAAGAGATCTCGTACGAAGATATCCTTCACGCAATAAAACAATTTGAATATTTAAAAAAAAACGTTTAGTTCCATAAAATTCAATGCCATGAAAAATTGTGTTAGATAACGTATCTGTTATGTTGAAAGGATTTGAAGCGACATAATTGCTACTATGAAATATATTGTACTCGCTACATATTATTTAACACATATTTAAAAATTTAAACTTAATATAAGAATACATTTTTTTACTAAACCCCAAAACTATTTCATACATTCCGCAGAATATATATAAAACACTAGTAGTTCCCCGCGGCGTTACCCGCGTGTACTTGAATACCCCCTAGCACAACTATAAGGGATGATTTTTGAATTTGGGGATTTAGATATTTATTTATTCACCCTAAGGAATATTTATGCTAAGTTTAAGGATAATCGGTCAAAAAAATAAATTTTGTCCATACAAACTTCACCACCCCCTGACAGTTCAATAGGGGATGATATTCGTACGTTTTATGGTCCATATTTTATAACTATCATCCAGATGTATGTTCATCTGTTCCCTCATCGCTCCTTAACTATTTATCAGAACTGGACAAATCATTAGAAGCGTCTTGATCGTCCGCTGGTTATAGGCTACATGACGTCTCACTAAATCTAAATCCTCTAGCGTACATAAAGTACTCTGTGACGTTATTTGTACATTTTAAAAATACATTACTAGCATTTGCGTGTGATTTTATCCGTACTCACTAGTATCATATTTTTTAGCTTCGTTTTTGGTCGCAGTTGGGTTTTAATTATTAGTCTTGTTAAGGTTGCCTTTTAAAGAATAATATTCGTAAGAAACTCACGTATCGTCATCAGCCTTTAAAAACCAATCAGCATCCCGTCTATGGTGTTCATAAACGTATCTAAAGGCAGCTTTCGTTTTCGCCCAAAGATAGTCCCTGCCCTCGGACACTGGCAGTTTCACGGCTGGCAATGAACTATCTGAAATACAAAGAAATACCTATTTAAACTATAATTTTCTATGTAAATACAATATAATTATCAGATGAATAAATGGACGCTGATAAGTAACACTGTGTCAAGCTACACGGACTTCATTTTGAGAAAATGGCATTTAAAGATGTCAAACCCATTTTCAACAAATTTGTTTGAAGACGTATATCCATTTTTTTTTTCTATTTTGATAAAATGTGTAATAAATTAAAAGCAGATTGATATATTTAATGTGTTATCACATAAAAAGTTTTTCAAATATTGTATAAATTGCAGAAAATGGAACGCATTTAATATTCGAAACATAAAATTAAGGAACTTTTTTCCGTACTTATTAAGTTTATATGACTTGATATATTTGAATAATGTTAAATAGGTGACGCAGTATCATAATACATTAATATCTCCAAATTTGACTTTTTGTGGGTTGACACATTATTGCTTATCAGCATCCAAATATATCTAATTTTAATCCATGTTTTAAACATGAACGAAAGTGTATCATCCCAATTTAAAAGGAATTCTCAAATATTACCTTAATATATTGCGACTAAGTTTTTGTGAAAACACTTTCTAGTCATTAGTATGGATTAACCGAACACGATATATTTATATACTTAAAGGGCACTTTTAAATTAGATTCCTCGGATTACTGCCGCACTAAACCCGTAGGAGTGTATATATTGACCACGAACTATTAAATTTGATACTAGCTACCCATTCTTGCTTTGTACAATTCTGCTAATTAATGTTACTCATATTTTTATATGGAGATTTTCATACAACCTCAGGGGTCGAATATTGCAAAGTTCCATTTTAGTGAGAACCTACATCCTAAAAGAACTCCAATGCATAATTTAAAACTTCTAGCACTTGTAGTTTCTGAAATTTCGTGATGAGTGAGTGAGTGACCCAAAATAATTATATAATGTCTAGAGAGCCGAAGTGCATCTATACTCAACATCAAATTTAAAAGCGCCCTTAGAACGTACTATCTTGAAATATAACCATCCAAAACCAAACCTTCAGCAGTGCTCATAAAGAGCAGTTTATTGCATCTCTTTCCCCACGTCGCCTTCACGTGCATGGCCTTTTTCTTGTGATTGTTCGGTTGCGTCATCACCCAGCACAGCACCCTCACTCGCTTAGCCAGCTCGTCTGCTACCGATCTGTCTTCATCTCTATGAGCTGGTTCTTCACTACCATGGTCTAGGACGCTTGGTATTGGATGCCTTTCGAGATCTCTCGCTGATTCCCTAAAATAATTGTTGCTTCTTCAATACCTATCTCGTATGTATATTTGATGTATTATTTAAGCATCTAAAATATTACTGGACCTGATTTACAGGCACAATTGATGGATTCATTTTATACAATATCCAGTTTAAAAATTTCAGCCACGTGCGAACTTAACGCAATAATAAAATATGCATAACGATATGTTTGAGCTCAACGTCTGACACAACGTTCCAAATTACACCTACCAGTTGATTCTCCATGTCAGCTTCCGATTATACAAGATGTCAACTGGATATGTGTTGGATATTTTACCAGTGACACCAGAATCAATATTTAAAAGCAATGTAAACTGAACTTATTTTTTTTTCATTCTTTTTCATAAATGGAAAGCCTATATCCAAACGAGCCTATAATATCCGACATTTGATTTTTTTATGTAAATAAGTTTAGTTCCGTTTTTTTACTTTTAAAATATCGATTCTGCTAAAATATCCAATACATGCCCAGTTGACACCTTGTTTCATTAAGAGTAGATCATTGATTGATAAAAATATATATAAAATATTTGATGCGTCGAAGCGTAACGAATAAAAACTGAATGATAGTTTTTAACGTTATCCAATGTAAGTAATAAAGTGAAATGTGACCTTTTAACTGATTATATAAGTTACTAGCTGACCCGGCAAACGTTAATTTGCCAGTTATCGAGCGGGATCAAAATGATAAAATTACTAAAATGGCTAATTAAAAATTGGGGTTGGTGATAAAAGGGTTTAGAGTTGTATGTATTTTAATTCCACATAATAAAAAAAAATTGTCCAAAAATTAAAAAAAAATGTTAATGGTGAACAACCCTTATCACTTAGGAGTATGAAAAATAGATAGTAGCCGATTCTCAGACCTACAGATGCATATAAAATTTGGTAAAAATCAGTTAAGTCGTTTCGGTGGAGTAAGATAACTAATATTGTAACATTTTATTTTAACCAAAAATTACATATACATTGCCTCTTGTACATTGCTACTCATTTATAATAATTCTGTCTGTATTACTGGGTGTTCAATAAAGAGTATTCATTCATTCATTCATTTATACAAGACCATTCTGATCACAATACGTTACTATCTTGGGAATAACCCAGTGAGATGAGATGAAATCAATAGGTATCCAATTTTAACTTAAAGCATTAAATGTCTCAACTTGTTGCAAAGATTTGATTGGCTTCAATAAATAATGATAAATGTAACAATTATTTTATCTTAACATTATTAATAAAGAACTAAATGAATTACTTTATAGCAAAAAGTAATTCGATATCAAAACATACTATTATTTATGTGTTAAATTAAATGTTTCCTTTTTTTTTATGGGTTCCATTAACCTTTCGTTAAATAAAACTTTATATTTCTATTTTGAAAGCAGAATAAGCTAAAATAACTAAATAATTAGATCCTATATTTTTACATTACTGTGCAATAAAAATACAACGTTTTTCAATAACAAAATCAAAAAAAGGAGCATTGCGTTCAACCAAATAGTAGATAGTACATTCATTTGGTAGTTTTACTTCGAAAGTTTTCCGGGAGTTTTGAAAATTGGTGATTATGAAGATTTCGAATTGCTCAAAATGAAAAATCAAGTTATACTTTATTCAAGTAGACTCTCACGAGTACTTATGAATCAAAAGTCAATACAAAAGTTTAAAAAAAAAGAAAGTATTTACAAAAACGGGAAGCTACCGGTTCGGAATATAGCACCGAGAAGAACCTGCAAGACACTCGATAGTAGCAGAATGTGATGTATTCAAATTTCTACCATAAAAGTTTATTTAGTTTGATTTATTACATAAATATTTAAACTACCACCACCAACGCGACCGGCAAAGATACGAGGTGACAAAGAATGGAAAGACCACGCCAAAATCTACGAAACTACCCATTTCTAAAACTCCTGAAAAACTTTCCACGTAACATCTATTTTAAGTACCAAAAGACTGTAGTAAAGCTTCTTAACTTTTCATGATGATAAAACAAATAAATACAAAAAAAAATCGTATAGTTTCAAACGAATAAACTTAAGCACTTTAAAGGACACTTATATAATGTGAAAGAATAGGTTCGTGTCTAATCGAGGGAAGAACGCTCGGTCTTACAGCGTCACAGCTATATTTATAGTTACATTTTGGATTATTTGATCTCATTTGTAACGTTTTAGAAGATTAGCCTAAAGAATTTTGAAGGAACATATCATAAAATATGAATTTAAATAAAATTCGAAAGGGGAAAGATAAAAATAGCAAATAAACCATATACTTTCAATGACTAAAAATTATTAATGCACAACATAAAACAATTTTTAATTATGTTTGTAGTAAACTTGTATCATATAACATTAAAATCAACTTCCAGTGTTCTTTATTGCAAGAGGCATTGAAAAAAATAGTATCCAAAGCGTGGGTATCTTATCGCCAAGACACAAAAATTTGCATGAATAATTATGTTCTTAAACCCATTGCGCCCGAATATTTATTTCGTGAACGAAGAACATAAAAACAAAGGTCTGACAATAACTATAAACAGAGACGACTATTTTGGGACACGACGTTATTTCAAATGTCCCAATTTTCTGCTATGAAACAAATATGTTACCAAATTTTATTGCTTTTTTCAAAAGCCGCTATTCACCCCTCTGCTTAACGGTAAAGACACGGTAAGCCTAACTAGGTGTTGTGTATATGGGATTCTTTAAACTCTCAAAACATCCCATATAGCTGGATGGGTTTTAAATTGACTTTTAGTTTTAATCGTAGAATTAGGTACACTTACAAGTTTTTATATTTGACTTACATAAAGATTTACAATTTCTCATTGGTTTACATCTGAAAGAATTTTCTGTTAGTGTCTTATTTTTAACATTCAAAGCTTTCGTAACAGCTTACGACGTATCTGTTACTAGGTTATAAAGTTGTTTTATATCTCTCTCGGGACTAAAACTTACAAATGTAATTTTCGCCGTTCGGTTTTTTTCTTAAAACATTCTTGTTTTAGCATTACTCATACATATTAAATTAAATATTTCAGCGGTTCGTCGAATTAACTAGATACTAGTTTAATTACAATTCAATTAATCATAATTGCCTGTAATAATTCCTACACAAATTTGTAACAAATAATGGCTAATAAGTACGGTCAGTAATTTGATAAGTTTGGGGAACGTTTATTGAATCAATTCTCAGAACAACATAACAGGTCACATGAATCTCACCCGGCAGTTGGGGGTTCAAACTGGGTACTATTAAATATTAAGTGATTTTGTATTTAAAATTCAGCAATAAAGAAAAATATTGTGAGGAAACCTGAACGCGTACGCAAAAATTCAGGGACAATTTGCAAATTCGTGGTATGTTAAGTTTCGAAGGTAGGCATATCTTTTTTAACACCAGAAGAG
Organism: Hypolimnas misippus; assembly: GCA_037950945.1. Lineage (NCBI taxonomy): Eukaryota > Metazoa > Arthropoda > Insecta > Lepidoptera > Nymphalidae > Hypolimnas > Hypolimnas misippus. The sequence goes on from JBBEEQ010000006.1 coordinate 11,947,060, forward strand.
GCGTGCCCATATTTGGGGTATTTAGTTAAAGTAAGAAATGTATGTTAGGCGTGAATTACACCTGTAAGTTTTGCTGCCGGACTTCCAAAAAGACATTAGACGTCTTAAAAGTCATTACTTTTCATTTGAAGGAATTTTATGTCAGTGCTTTTAATTTTTATAACAACAGGTTTCGTAAGGTTACCTAGTTAACTGATAACAGATTACAGCGTTGTTATATGTCAATTACGAGAGTAAGTTTTAGAAAAATTCTTTCGTGCGGGCTTAAAAGCCGTTTGACGTTTACTACGTTTAATAAAAACCAGAATTGAATTTAGATCATCGCTAGTTATTGCGGTATTTTTATTATTATCGCCGGAAAATAATGTTCAATTTTTCGTATTCAGAGGTTGATGACACATTTAACGAATAACATCGAAAACCATTACAGCTAAATACATATTACACACTTTGTTATCTACAACACAAAACGTTTCTATTCCTTGTGAAGTTTTTTAATAGCAACTTGAAATACGTTACTGATAAACCATAAATAAAGAAGGTAGTTGATATCAATTAAAAAGTCATTTTGTGCTATTGTGTGCAAACATATTTATTTTATATTTTCGCGTTTTGTAAATAATATACGTGTTTATATATAAAAGGGATCTTATCGCATTTTATATTATTCAGAGGACGAGCTTAAATTGACAGATGAACCGAAATGGGTAAGGGTTGCTTGAAACAGACAACAAAGAAAATAATTTGAGGCGGCTTTTGCCAATAGTCACACCAAATTGGGACCCTTATTTTAGTTTTTTTTTTAATTTTTATACTTTTATGTTTAAATTAAGGAAGAAAGGTTATTGAGTTTGGAATAAAAACGATTGAAATTTATTGTTTTGTAATTTCTATTCACGTTACGTTAATTCGTAACAAAAAATCTCAGTACGCTTTCGAGGTTATGGCAGTCTGCTTATTTTGTTAGTTCAGATATTAGCAATATTTTATATAGAGCGATTTCCATCTGACCTCCGCCACCCTTGGCCAAGCCAGTAACCATTTCGACTACACGAACCTCCCTACTAAGAGTAACGATCATTACCAGGTGATTTTGATAAAAAGCGTTTCCGAATACTTTTAGCTCTTACTCGGGGTTCGACGAGTAAGCCCACAAGGAAAACCAAGACCTTAAAAAATCAACATGAAAATATAACAATTAACGAAAGTCACATAAAAAACTTCAACGTAGAGTTGAATCCGTTTCCGATGAGTGTCTCAACTATTGGTTTACTTCAGTCAGATATTTGAACAAGTGTACATTTTATTTAATCTTGTACGGAACTAATTTTGTATGGAAATTATAGAGTATATACTCTAGAACTAGAATTATCAAAAGAGTCCACAAAATAGAGCCTCCCGTGTTGGCCATGTACTCAAATGTAATTTAAATTTAAGCCCCGTTATATTGATAATGAAATCATTTAAATATTCAATTTTTAATTTATTTATCAAGAATTACAGTAAAAAATTATTCATCCAATGTAATAATGTAATATACCATTGGAATAAGGCAATCGCTTCCATATTATCTAAATACATTTTATGTAAATTTTGTAACAAAACTTTGTTGAAAAAAAAATCAACAGAAAAAGGCCAGCCGAGTTGCTTTCGGAGTTTCTTCTCAGACCTGAAGTTAAACTTTTCCGTAACCGTGATACATTATTTTGCTTGACGTTAAAAAGTTAATGTAAATTCCTTATTAGTGTTCCGTAGTAAAAAACGGAACCCTTATAGTTTCGCCATGTCCGTCTGTCTGTCTGTCTGTCTGTCCGCGGCTTTGCTCCGAAATCGTTAATACCAGAAAGCTGTAATTCGGTATGAGTATACATATGAATGACGCCGAGAAAGTCGTACAATAAAATCTTAAAAATATTTTTTTTCAGGGTGTCTTCCCTATGTGTTAAGAGAGACCAAAAATTTTTTTTCTCATTTATCCCATGTTGTGGGGTATCGTTAGATAGGTCTTTTAAAAATGTTATAGGTGTGGTGAAACCATTTTTCCGAATTACGAACTGTTTCCGAAATATTAAGCTTTGAAGTGTCAATTTTTCTTAGAGTCAAGTGTCCCCCCCCCCCCCCTACCCACTAAACTGCTGCGTCTAAAAATATGAAAAAATTCACGATAGTGGTACATATAATAAATTTAAAAGGAAAATTATCACGGCTATGTGGGTTCTTATGGTTATCGAGTTATAGATGATCTAAGTAAAAATAAATATTTCACTTTTTAAAGCATCATATTATGTAAATATTAATAATTTTAAATTAATATATGAATTTAAATGAATAAATAAATAAATATTTAATAAATATAAATTTTATAATAATAAAAGGTTTAAAATTGTAAGTACGTATATTGTATAAACTGACTTAAAAAAGGAAATTCCCAGTTCGTCGTAAACTTTTTTACGAAAATAGGTACTCGAAGATTGCTTGACCGATCTTGACAATTCTGACAACTACGGAACCCTACATTGTGCGTGGTCCGACACGCACTTGGCTGATTTTTATTTTGAATAAAAATATTTTTAATTCGAAAACAACAACCCTAAAACATAGTACATAAAAAGTTATATTATATTTATTTTGTAATACTTCATACTGATATGATAATGATTTAGGTATTGGGGCGGAATTTTTGCAATGCCCCAGGGCGGGACTTATGATGAATTCAGCCCTGGCTGTAGATAAAAACCGGCCGCGAATAGATACCAATTTAATTACAATGAAAAGTTCAATCGTTGTGATGCTACCATTACTCGGGTTCTCAATTGCTATGATAGTGAAGGTACGTATACGCATATCTTTACGAATAGGTATCGACTAATAAATGAATTTTATGAGCTCCAAAAAGTTTAATTCACGTGAGTCTAAATGTTTAACACGAGGCGAATCCGAACTCGCGCAAGGTACAGACGAGAAAACAAATGCTAAACATTTAATGTATATGATACATAGGTATCTGTAATAATTTATTATTTTAAAAGTGATTTTAAAATAATAAAGAGAGTTCGTATAAAGGCAAAGTTTATCTATGTAATGCCTTTAAACGAGTAATTCTTGTATATATATCTAACGGCTCCATCGACTTTCATGAAATCTAGTGTGCAGGGGTTTCAGAGACGATAAATCCATTTAGTTAGGTTTAATTTTAAGAAAATGTAGTTTTATTGCTACTATTTTTTATTCACTACTAAATCAAAATATAATTTTCAAAACACGATTGAAAAAATATATCATTATTGATGTTGTCATCAAGGTTCTATTTAAAAATTAATATAAAGTTATTGATTATTCTCAGCCCTTATAAGAACATATTATAATGATAATATGAAAAAAAAAATTGATATGTCATTAAGAGATAGAGATGTGTCATGGATAAAAATTTCTGTAATTTGTGTAAAATTCTTTTTGTCTTGGATAAAAATAGTTATAACATTCGAGTACCGCAAAATCGAATAAAAAAAGTAATGCAGTAAAATGCAATTAAATGCAAACAAAGATAACTTTTCGAGCAGTTTCCAAGTAGCCCTACTTCACAGTACCTAATTTCATCAAAAAATTAGTACGAAAGTATTGTGAAAAAACTGTTTTTGAACGCCATTTTGCAATTTGGCGGAGAAAAGAAGAGGATATTAAAATCTCTAGGATCAGCAATTCTTAAAACTTCGGAAAAATTTTCAGGTAAAACTACCAAATGACTGAACTAGTGTTAGAATTCAGACATCATTTCTATAGAATTTTTATCAAAATGTAACAATTAGTTAAAATCACATTCAATTAAATTCTTTGGTTAATGGCTTTTAGTTGTGCCAGTTATAAAACCACACAGATAGCTTATTGAAAATGGCTGTTGTGTATATTTTCATCTATTTTACTAACACTGTATATAGTTAATGTATGTGTTGTTATAGGTTATGGATGAACACTATTCCACCGGCCATCAAGATTTAGCTGATTTGGTAATCTCAACCGTACTTAACAATCTCCTTCGTGTCTTGTCTCCAGCGTGACATTTGCGAAATAATCTGTGCTCATATGGCACGACTAAAAGCCTTAAGAATTGAATTGAATTGAATTGAATGGCTATAAGCCGATATTCGAGTAAGTTATCGGCCGATACAAAGTATACACTTTGCGGGAACTCTTGCTAAAAAAATTCAACGCGGCGACTATTATATTGTATGTATTCTCGTAATGACATTAAAATATGTTATCACTTCGGTATGCGAAGACGGATATGAATTACTAGTAAAAATGTTTCTATATTAATAAAAGTAACATTTTATCATTTCGTTCTCGTGGCGTAAATTCGTTTGTACGGACAATTTCAAAATAATAATGGAATTGTTTTTAATGTTCCAAATGGTTATAATGTATTTAGAAATGTACGTACTGTACTGTACTTTAGAATATGGGCAGTTAAATCAAAAAAAAAATATAAATTAAGGAAAAAGAAAATTGTTAAGTACATTACGAATTAAAATACCTACATATTATGTACCTGTTTATTTTAGCTTTGCAGTCTTATAATTATTCCAAATTGAAACTTTCTCAATTTAAGAAGAAAAGAGTAGTACGTTTACATAAAATACAATATCTTTAATACTGGTCAACTGGGCATGTGTTGGATATTCTACCAGCGTTATCAGAATCGATATTTTAAAGTAAAAAAAGAGTTAAGAATTTTTTTTAATTTTTTTTTTCATAAATGGTAACCCATTTATAAGGTAAACGAGCCTACAGGATCCAACGTTTCCTTGGAAACACTTTGCATGTATTATTCATTTATTTCATTTTCGACGATAATGAACTCCACTAAAGTAAGAAAATCTACTATAAAGAATACCTTTAACATAATTCAAGATAGTAAGCCTGAAAGAAAATATTAAAAAGCACAAGTAAAGCGACATGCGAATTAGCCTTAGCGCAGAACATAGAACAGGGGGTGTGATCCGAAACACAATCCTGGACACTGGCCAGCACTGATGACATTTTTATGATAAAAATTTCTATACCATCCAAGTATGCACTTGGTTGGTATAGAAATTTAAGTTCTTTTGATTTAAAAACCAATTTCTGGACAGATTTAGATAAAAATATAATGTGACCAATCAATTCAATTTTGAAAAATAAAAAAAATTCAAAATGGGTTAAGATTTGACTGCGCTGATTGACTGAGGTAACAAAAAAAAAACATTTTGAACTTTTTGAAGTCATTGAAAAGACTGCCTAGCGTATTGGATTGTATTTCGTACCATCCAGAATAAAATCATGCCATAGTTACCTGTACGTGGGCCAAGCAACATCCCGTGTGAATCCGGCCGAGGTTAGCAGAATATACGCGAAACTAAACCCCGCGGATATCCCGATCACCAACGTTAGCACAAAGCGACGGCCCATCACCCTGCCCTCCGCCTGCACAGGGTACATTGCGAATCGACCAAAAACAAAGTTTTTTTCGAAAAAAAAAATGTATCAATTTTTTTTATTTTTACACGCGATGTCGTTATGTGTTCACGCAACGATGTGTTAAACGTATATCGTTAAAGCATTTGCATTATAATTGTTTTTTTGTTTCGACCATAGATATTTTTTTTCTCCAAAAAAAAACTTTTTTTTTTCAATCGCGACACCGTGGTGTTCGCGCAACGATATGTTAAACGTCTGTACCGTAAAAGTATTTGCATTGTAATTATATATATATTTTTCCATTTCAACGCATGTAGAATAACTTTAGTACGATCATTGTGGCGACCATGGCGGATGCAGTAACAATGAAGTTATGAGAGTTTTATCTTTTGTTAAATAATTATTTTGTAAACTATTTTTAATATTGCACCACATAAAACATCATTTATATGTTTATAAAGGATTTTTCAGTTTCTATCTATAGTAATAATAATAACAATATTAATAGCGTGGAATTAGTACTTGTACCATGTGGGCACATGTACATTTTCTTGTAATTTAAATGTAACGATGTTTTTGAAAGAATAACTACCGAGTTTGAAGTCGTCGTGATTACCAAAATCTGAATTCGTTATAATCGTTTTTGTTTTGACAATCGAAAATCGTTAAAAAAAAACATAATAGTGATTACTAATTTCATATTGATTAAAATATTAAAAACTTAGATATTTTTTTAAAACAATTTTTTTTTACTTTTTATGAGGTTTTTTTAGATATGTCCATCTATACTAATATTATAAAGAGGTAAATTTTTAACCAATTTGAACAATTCTTTTCACATTAATTAGCGGGTCAAACCTCGAGGCATTTTTGGTAATAAAAAAAATGTCTACATCAAACAAAATAGCGTAAAATAAGTATAAAAAATCAATATTAGCATTCCAATATAAATATACAGAACAGCTGTATTGACTAGTACTCGTTTAAATTGCGTCTGTTTGTTTGAAACTAGATTGCAATAAACGAGACCTAATTCGAGACGATTAAAATCATATTCTGAACTGTTAGCCTAGTCATTGAAATCAATGAAATTGTTCCCGTAAGAAATTCATTCGAGACATTCATATATGGATGTATATGAATACTGTGTCAAGCCACGCGGACTTCATTTTGCGAAAATGGCGTCTAACGATTTCGAACCTTTTCTTAACACATCTGTTTGAAGAAGCATATATCCATCTTTTCTTTTCTATTTTTATAAAAATTATAATTAATTAATAGCAGATAGGCTGGTAAAGATTTTTATCAATTAATAAGTTTTTCAAATATATGAAATTATTACATAATCCAAAATATGGAACTCACTTCAATATTCTAAACATTAAGAAACTTTTTTCCGTACTTATTACCGTTTTTACCGTTTTTACCGTTTATATAATGTTAAATACGAAATGCATTAACAGAATACATCAATATCTCTAAATTTGACTTTTTGTGGGTTGACACATCATTGCTTATCAGTATCCATATAATATTTAGCTGCGTATTGCGGTTTCACTCGCGTTTGTAATCACTGCTTCGCTCTTATAGGCCGTGGCGTGATGCAATATGGACGCTGATAATTAATACTGTGTCAAGCCACACGGACTTCATGTTGAGAAAATAGACGTCTAAAGATGCCAAATCTATACTTAATACATTTGTTTAAAGACGTATAAATCCATAATTACTTGTATATTTTTAATAAAAGTTAGTATGAATTAAATGCAGATTGTTTTAATAAAAAGATATATGTAGAGATTATTGCATATCGCAAAAAAAATTAACACTTCAAGATTTAAACACAGACACATTTTTCCGTACCTATTTAGTTTAAATGACTTGAATTTGAATAATGTGAAATATGTAACGCATTATCAGAATATATCAATATCTCCGAATTTGACTTTCTGTGGGTTGACACATTATTGCTTATCAGCATCCGTAGCCTTATAACCTTCCTCAATAAACGTGCTAATAAATGCCAAAACAATTGTTCAAATCGGTCTACTAGTTTCGAAGCCTTTTCTCTTTTCTCTTCCCTCTTTATAATATTAGTATAGACAAACGTCGATTAATATGGTAAATACCAAAAACACGCATTTGATACCATAAAGCATAGCTAGTTCTTAATAATTTTTTATACACCCATCAATAAAATTTATTATAACAATTAATACGTAAAACAGTTCTCTTTATACAGGTGTGTGATGTGTTCAAATACACCTAAACTAAAGATTTACATAAGGTACACAATGTTTAAATATATATAACCATATAATTTAAAGATTTACCCATCCATTATTACTGAGTCCAGTATCGTATATTAAAGAAACTGGTAAGCCTTATACAAACCACCCATTGTGCAGTGACACTGACAACCGACTCAAACTGGCCTAGTTTCTAAAATGTTTTAGGATATCTATTACAGATATTCTGTGTAAAAATTTAACCTGATACCTATTATTGCTCAAAAGACAGCCCATTATTCAGTCAAATTAATTAACAGATTCTAACTTAATAATTGGGTATAATCCGCACCTTATGGACATGAAATCATAAAAACAGCCACCGAAGAAACAAACACTCGTTGCGGGAACACACAATACAAAAATATTTTTACTATAATATTGAATGAAATCAATTTAAACAATTGCTAACCACCACCATTACTGAAAATGTTATGAGACAGAAACAATTCTTGAATGTATAGACAGTTAAGGCTTTGTTTATTTGTTTATGTGTTTAGTTATTTGCGTATTGTTTGTGTAAACGAATGCACTGTTTGGTAAACAACTAAACAATCACATTAGTATGCTTTGAATACTCTATTAGATATTTTTGTAATACAGTAATATCCTGAACTTAAGCATATGGGACTGCGGTGATTAAATAGTAAAACACATAAAGGGTTTTTCTTAATGTAATAAATAGGTTTTAATAATGTTTCTAGAGATTTAAAAAATCCCGTGCGTATTACTCTGTGTGTGACAGAATAGTGCAATTCAAAGTATTACTATATTATTCTATTATACATATTAAAGTAATTTGTATATGTGAACTATTTCTTTTGATTAAAGTTTAAGTTTTTTTTTTATTATTACTATTATGTTAATATTGCAATAAATTGTATTATATATTTATTATGTTGTGCATATATTGTTAATATTTTTATTATTATTGAATTAATTAGATATTTTTCAATTAAAAAATTATAGTTTGAATTCAAATTCATAGTTTATAGAAAATATTATTGTTTTCATATCAAGACAATAATGTTAAAGCAATTAAAATGTTTTCTATTTTATGACCAATAAAATCAATACACTACTCACAAAATCAATAAGATATCTTATTTTCCGATAAGACCTACTATTCTTACTAGTATTTTGTGATCTCTTAGTACACAGGTTAAATATATAAGTCAGTAAAACTTGATAAGAGTACTAATTAGGCAATTACAAAACTGAGATTTTTTATTGCACTATGATTGGCTATAAAACTCAAAATATTGAACATAATTTGTCAATAAAAAATACTATTATTTTTTAATTGTATTCTCTCAAGGTGTAACTGTAAATTTTGTGGAAGGCGCTGTAATGTAACGTGTAAGAAAACATCAGAATTTTACGTTAGCTTTCATTAATAAGTTTAATTTAATAAAAAATAATTATTATCACAGTTATGTTACTGACATAGATTCAAACTATTTATTATTATTCACAGTGATTAAACATATTTATCAAAAGGAAATAGATACGGGATGTAAGAGTTGGATAACAATTATAATATTACAATTATAGAATGATTTACGAGAATATAAATTCAAAATAATACTTACAACCATATCGCCAGCTCGTTATTCACTTGGTGTTGTATGTAACAGGATTTCTTTTATGACTTTTCATTTTATATTATTTCTTAATGTGTATTAAAGTGTATTTATACCATTATTATTATGAATTTACTGCACGGATGTGTACACAAGCTTTTCGTTGCAGTTCAATCTCGATTTCTTGACATGACATTGACAATATAATAACTTGATGTTGCCTCTATTAAAATTAATAATGGTTTTAAAATATGTCCAATAAATAAAATACATATTCAAATACTAAACTTATATTTATTAAAAATATAATAGAGAGCTTTTTAAATATAGTAATCATATTAACTAAACACAGTGATATGAAATATTTACAACAGTGAAAGTACTATATTAATTAGGCATAAAAATATGAGTATACATTTGCATGCTCATCAAAACTAAAATATTTAATAAATAAAATATTTATAATTTACATAAATGCAATACTTCATTTGCTATAATTTATGGTCTCAAGGGTTGGCAATTGGCATATTGTTTCAATTTCTTATCGATATTTTAAACTTATCATCTCTTGCATTTAATGTAAAAAAAATATTATTTACCTACTATAAATTGTATGGATACGTAAGAAAATACAAAATATAGGTCTTGATACCTTTTTAACGATAAACGGAAGATGACTCCTTTTTATCAGCTAAAGGTCAAGTTGACACTACGTTTATATCTTTGTTTATTATGTTTTCAAAAAAGTCATGATAAATCCATATTTCATACTTATTGATAAGTTTATTATAAACTTACTAAATTAATTTTAATAAAAAAAAATACGAATAATAATAACAATAATATTTATAATTTCAATGAACACAACAGTGTTCGTTTCTTTGATATGATAAAATAACATTAACAGTATTTTAGAGGATATGTACGTAACGTATACAGAGAAGAGTATGTAAAGTAATATACAATTCAATTAATTTTGCTCAAATTATGGCGAATCAAAGAGAAGCGTTATAATTTTAACAGGTGCGTCTGTTGTCTCTTAACTACTAAACTTCTAATTTAACACATTTTTAAATATTTTTTTTACGAAAATATACATTTTTTACCAAATACTTTTTAATATACATTCTATTTTTTTTAAATACTGTACTGAAAAGTACCTTTTTTATCAAAAGTGAAAAAATAATGACCTTAGCTTCACGGATGAAAAATTATGCTCATTAATTTTATATCCTTCTTTCCTTTGACTATATTATAGTCGAAACTAAGCTTCTTTATTTTTTTAAGACGGCGTTTTTTTTTATCTAGGTGTAAAATATAGACTTAAGAGTTCGGCCACACAACACTTTCGATCCAATCGAGATATTTCGCGACTCGTACGTAGACACCGGGCTCCGTGGACCCGCAGCCTTTACCGAACGAAGTGATACCGAACAGGCGGTAATTACCGTCGCGAGATGGCAAACCTTGTAGAGGGCCACCGGAATCTCCCTGTAAAAATATTATTTTTAACGCTAATTAAAAAATGTATATTAATTGGAATATACAGGCTGATTTTTTTTAACGGGGCTTAGATGGCCAAATCGGAAACTAGAGAAAATGATGAAAATTACTAATGATGATGCAATTTTAGGTTACGTTTAAAATATTTACTTTGTATACTTTTTAACCGATTTCAAAAACGAATATTAAATTATTCGAGAAAAAAATTATATTCGATATAAATTAATTATTTTTTATCTGCAAAAACCCAAAACGGTTGAATCCACTTTCACTTATATATCCGATGTTACAGATACTAAGTTAGGCTACTATTATTTTAGAGAAAAAGTTAATAAAGTAGTCGCTGCAAGCGTATAGTTTTAGCTTGTACAGCATTTTAGCTTATTTCTTTTCGTTATTGAGACTTTCGAACACTTACTTGGCAGGCATCTTGAATACCCTCCGAGTCGCCAGCACAAATCTGTTCTTCGGTGATTTGTCTGGGCAATTTCAGCCAGTTTTTATACGATTCCGTGCATATATTCCTCGGTACGACAGTCACGTTCGCTTTCATCAATACCGTACTCTTTATGTTTCCTATAATTTATAAATAATAAAATGAAATGATTTGAATAAAATAAGATGGTTTGAATTAAGTGAAAAAGCTAAAGGTCTTCAGCTTAGTAGAGTTATGAGACATAAATTGTCGATCTCAATCCATGATCGAGGGTTCAAACCCTGACTAGCCGAATTATTATTACCACTGAGCAATTTAAGTGGTTTTGTGTTTAAATTCATCTCGTGATCTGGGATGAAGGAAATCATCGTGAGGAAGCCCGCATGTGTCAGGAGAAATTTCGACAGTTGTACATGCGCTAATATGCAGTGAAATACTGCAGTGTGTCTTTTTATTATTGTTGGATTAAGCTCTTACCCTTTTCATTAATGGCAAAGGAATCTTTTACCCAGCAATGGGATATTTTCAGGTTAACAATTATTGTAAAATAAATACAAGGTAACATACGCATTTATTAATTTTGAGAAAATGGCGTCTAAAGTTGTCAAACCTATTCTTAATTAATTTATTTGAAGACGTATATATCCATCTTTTCTTTTCTATTTTGATAAAAGGTAAAATTAATTAAAAGCAGATTGATATATTTAATGTGTTATCTAATAATAAGTTTTTCAAATATTTGAGATTATTGTATAAATTGCAAAATATGGCACGTACTTGAAATTCGAGACATTAAATTAGGAAACTTTTTTCCGTACTTATTTAGTTTAGACAACTTGAAATTATTTTTAATAATGTTAAATAGGTGACGCGTTATCAAAAAACATCAATATTTCTGAATTTGACTTTTTGTGGGTTGACACATTATTGCTTATCAGCATCCATATAAGCTTACACGACCCATACTCTTTTATTTCATCTTGTGATAATACTTTCAAAACATAAATTATTAAATGTTAAAACTACAGATAGAAGATAATATTTACGAGTTAAATAAGAACTCACTTGTGGGATCAGTTGTTCCCCACCCGGTTATAGTCAATGGTATCTTAGGATCTTCCACATCAGTGTTAAGACAGATAGCATTTAGATCATTCGACGGTTCAAAGGGCCTTTCTAACCTGTAATTAAACAAACTCAATAAAAAATGTATCATATGTGTAACCAATCACTGTCATACTACAAAAGACGCCTTAAAACCATGTTGAACGCCTGTCTAGCTAAACAGTGTTTAAAAATTAAACATTGCTTAAAATATTATCTAAATTGCTTAACAGCGAATAAACTCATAAAAAAACTTATTGATAAAAAGTTATACATTACATTTGACAGTTAAAATAGGTTCTAAACATGTATTAAACTCACTTAAACGTATGTTAATCTATATCTAAAGCATGTTTAACTCAAAACTGTGCTGAGACGCGGATTTGTAGTACGGATTTTTTTTAAACACGCGTTGAACGTCTGTTTAAATCTTTTGTAGTAAGGCAATCAGTGCTTAATTTATTTACAGGGGCCTCCAGGGCTTCTACAAGAGATATCTCCCGCAATCGAGATTTTAAAGAAAAATATCCGAATTTTAACTTTTTCTTTCAGTCCTTCTCCGCCTTTTATCCACAATATATATTTTTTCAAATGAATAGAAAAAGTTATTTATTTTAGGTAATCAGGTAGCTACATTACTTTTTAGGTCGCTTAAAAGGAAGTCGGTGTAAATGTACACAAGAATAAGATGTGTATAATTATGTGCTTTTACTTTTCAATCGACTTGAAAAAAGGAGGACTTCTCAATTCATAGTGTGTCTTTTTTTAATCTTTGAATTCCTACGTCATATCGTAACTGATTTTGAATATATTATTTTTATTTGAAAGAGTATTTTATTTGGTATACTTTCAGATTAGTTCTATAGAAATTTTAACAAAATCACCTCCGTAGTTTGGTTTAAAAAAAAATCGACAGAAACGTTGGCGCAGTGGCTCTGCAACTGGCTGAAACGCTAACGCTCGCGCGTTCCATTCCGCTTACGGCAAACGTCTGTGTTGGTTGGTAAACGGATGTTACGGATATACGGATGTCTGGGTGTTTGTTAGTTAGTTTGTTGCGTGTGTTCCCCGAAACAAGGCCATGATATCTTAACGGAGATCGTTGAGTGTGATGCGTCTATTATTGCTTATTATTAAAATAAAACTGGAATAAGCTTGTCACCCAATCCGAAATTACGTATTTTGCTTTTGGAATTGTTTGCTTTTTTTAATTTTAGTTATAATCCTAGATAATATCCAACAGCTTACCTGAGCAGTGTCAAGTCGTGGTACTTGGTGCTCCTCGAGTAGTTGGGGTGTTTGATAACTTCCACCACTCTAATATCTGTGTCACTATTCCACGCTTCTGATCCTATTTCTGCTACTCCCGCGCGAACCATACTTGGAACTGCTCTGGAATGATTATACATATTGCATTTAAAAAATTCCGATAATATTAGACACATCTATGTGTGACATCTCCTTGTCAAAAATAGGCGTTCTTCAAAGTCTGCAGTTTGTTAACATGCTTCGGATAAACCAAACCATTTTATTCGATTTGATAAACCACAGATCCTCGCTAGAGAACACAGATTCATTCCTAGAATGATACGCGAGGCTATTGAAATTCAAAAACATCCGAACTTCAATAGAGAAGATGGTTGGAGACTTTCGAACACCTGGGATCCACATATTAAAAATTTAAAATCCCAAGTCCAACAGACTGCAAGACCCAAAGATACAGTTAGTGCCTTCTGCGTGCAACCGGAACGTTATTCAAGATACCGACTAAGAAACCGTTAGCGGTAGTTGTAAATAATATTTTCTAAAAACCTCAAATAGACAAAAGTCACCTTAGAAATGTCACCTTGACCACGAACGCGGCAAAGTGCTCGAAACGTCGGGATGATAAAAATAATTAATATACGCGATTTAAATCCGTTTAAAATAGTTTTATTTCAATTCCCATAATGTTGCAGTTTTTACGTACGCTTAATATTAAAGTGACTGAATACAAAAATTCAATTTCAATTTTTAGGACTTTAATGTCACAAAATGTTGATAAAGGAGTTATTTATTTTATCAAAATCATAAATTATGAGCCAAAGAATTATGAAACTTTATTAACTCGTTTGACATATTTGGAATACGGTCACTTTAGTATAAAGCGTGCGTAGTGTTTAAAAAATATTATTTCTCTATGTGTGGTGACAACAAACGATAAAACAACTACATCAAAATTATACTACTTCTAAGTTTTAATTCTTCACCCTACGCCTAATTGATAGCACCTAAAACTGACATTTTTCGTCAAACTTTTAAACACGATAAAATTCACGATCATAGAGTGAAAAGAGCAAGTCCCTTATTAAGATTGGATTTTAGTGATGTAATTATTAGGAATTAATAAATAGATTAAAAAACTAAAAATACTTACTTATCGAGGTTATCAACACAGTGAGCAGCTGTGAGAACAAAAGTTTTCGATATCAATGAACCTCCACACAAGAACTCGAAACCGGTTGTTCTATTATACCCAAGCGCCACCTGCAATTTAGAAAAAGACGATTTTTGTTACTTTTCCAGTTTTCAACTTTACCTTTTTAAAATTATTTTTATTATTTGTAAATTGGTTAGCATATTTTTAGCTTACATGTTTTAATTAAAGGTTTTCTTTGTTTATGATATAGGTTAATACGCTTTTTACCATGTGCGGGAATTCCCCTGCATTTGCCATTTCTCCTCCTGTTATGTGCAGCCCCAATGGCGGTATACTTGATTCCACAATTTTCGCACATTCTGAAAGAGATTAAGATGTATTTCTTATAGTACATAAATCTGATATATGTAGAGCACACTGCACAATAGCATAGATATATGGTTAGTGTTAGGAATATATCATAAAAGTAAACAATACTGTATTTTGACTATGATAGCTCGTTGATCAGTTATTATGCCTCTATCTAGGATATATCGCTCGTCTTCACTTTTACAAATATATTCATAATTACTAGTAAACTAGTGACAAGAATCCCACAGATAACTTAACAGTTAGATAAAAGAACACCAATTTTTAATTTAAGTGCCTATACTTAATTATACTAAATGGATATACTATTTCGTAACGTCGGGTATCGTTATGGTCTTTTCAAGTTTGTCAAGCACAAGTGAACTTATAATAAAAATTGGCCTAGCGTGAGTCGGGTGTCAATGTTACGAAAACTCGCTTCTGTGGGCAAGTCGGCCTTAACGGTTTTATTGAGATACGCGAATTTGTTATAAACTTGATCGAATCTGTTATACAGGAAAGGATGTGTACGTATGTATATAAAAAACTGACCTTTATCGGCAATTCTTTGTTGTTTTGTTTCTTTGTTCGGTGGAGTTTCTCCTCCTGTAACATTTTGAAGATAATTGCGATTGTAATTTCATTACCAATAGACGATATATCAAACAAGTTTTGAATTTGATTATCATGTTACTAAGGGTATTAAGCAAGATCAATTTATATATTTTTTATAAAATAATTTTATATTGCTTTAATCGTCGATTTGATTTTAAGTCGTGCCGGTATAGATTAATTGTAATAAAATAACAATAATAAAATTAAACAAATTAAATCATAAAAACAGCTTCAGTATCGTTGAAGCTACGGTGTAGTAAATTTCGATTCGATCAGACCAGTAGACAGTCTTTCAATAACCACAAAAGAACTGATAATCTTCAAACGTCTGAAGCTTTCAAAATACAAACGGTATCAAAATCGGTCTATCGTTACAAAGTTACGATGCTACAGACAGACACACAGCTACACACGTCAAATATAACAGCCATGCTTTTTGGAAGAGGATTAAAAAAAATGTCATTAAGTTTATTTTTTTCTACTCACCATAATTTGTCTGGGTTGGCGATGTAGATGTTCTTAAGTCTCTAGAATATTCATCAGGGTCTTTAGTGTTCTCATACATGTTATTTGTTCTCAACGGACAGCATATTACCTCTAAATCGCCCTTGAAACCGCATCTCCTAAACGGATGGTGACGAGTTTCTTTAATTAATCTGTAAAAATATGCATAGCATATAACTTTTATTATATGCCGCTTGAGGATTGCAATCTTTAACAGTATTAAATATTCATATCTTCCTGCCATATCGCATCGATGTCCATACTCCTATATTAATATAATAATAATAAAAAACAAAGTCGCATCCCACCGTCTATACCCTTACAACTTTTTGATTACGCATTGAAATTTGATGCAGTTTCTATAAATAAACAGTGATTCAAGAGGAAGGTTTATGCATATTTTAGTAATAAAAAACCGAGAAACACAGATTTCTCGTCTTTGGTCATGGTGATTCAAGCACTTTATCTCTTTAGTCATTTCTTTACGTCTGGAGATCGCGCATACCAAGCTGTAAACCCAGTATCTTTTACGGTTCTTTGAGCAGCCGTCTGCTTTTTACACACTTTTACCTAACCGACGTAGAGGGAGAGTAATTTTTTTCACGCGTATATATGTATGAATGTATGTAGATATGTAAGTATGTCCATTCTAATGTGACATACTGTAGCCTAAACGGCTTGCCCGATTTCAAAATGTAAAAGATCATTAGATTCGTGTTCTTCCGGCGAATTCAGCAAAAAATCAACATGGCGGACGAAAACTGTTAAAATTGGTCAGCCGTTGTGACATTTTGTAGCCTAAACAGATCAATCGATTTTGAAGTGCCGAATTAACGAAACCTTTATTAGCAGTCGAGTTTTTAATTTTTATATTAGTTACTTAGTCTTGTTATTTATATACTAGAAAGTATATAATGGACTGTATATAGGGGATATATATAATACTGTTTCTGTGAGACAGATCGTGTCTGCAAGGCGAACTGTGTGCGGCTGACTGTCCACTGGCTGAATCTCAGCAACTGAATAATGAATAACTAACTGAATGTCGAGTAACCGGCGATTTGGTGATTCTTGGTAGAGTAAAAAGTATTGGCGAGCATGCAAGTAAGCACAACGCCGAACTGTTCGTGAAACGCCGCAAACTGCGGAAATTTCGCGTTTTATGGACACTCACAGTGCAGCAGCTGCTGCTTACTATTCGCTTAATGGGGCCGCGGCCTAAGTGGAAAACATCTTTTGCCTCGATGTTAATTGACTGTTATCTTTAATTTATTATTAGGATTCATTTGGGTTTTTTAGAATGGGAATATAAAGCAAACGATAGAAATACGATAAGTCAAATGTCGATACGATGAACGCATGAAATAATAAAGATATTTTCCTGTAACTATTATTTATAATCACATATAAATTATTATTATTTTCCTCGTGCGCATGCAAAGAAGTAAAGTACACTTGTTTTATTTATTTTTAAATAAAATTGATATCAAAAATTAGTTTATATTCAAATTGAAAACCGCTAAGAAATACTTAGTGATGTATTTATGTAGCGACATGAGATGACAAGTTACAAGTGAAGCATTATGCTGAAATACTTTTACGTCATACAAAAAATACATAAATAAACAAATATATACAAACTTATTTTATTATAACTTCTATTAACTTGAAAAACAATCAACTAAATTATTTTTCAGTCGTTTTTGATTACTTCTGTAATTAAGCATTCCGTATATTAAAAATAATTTGTTTGAGATTATAATATTTAATCTGAATTTAGAAGCTAACTAAAACCTTTATATTTATTTCATTCTAATTTTAAATTTTGACAGTTATTTTTACTAGATCTTTCGTTATAGAGGTGATCAAAGACTCAAGATATTAAAAGTATAATTTTCTTTATGGTCCAATTATTCACTAGTAATAATTATAAAATTACAATGTATGCATATCGGATATTTAATAAACTACTGAAGTGACATCGAATGTGTCACTGAACAACCACAATCACAATCATGAGACACGTACTCGCTATGGGGTTTTTCTTTCTCCTAAATCCGCATTTGACTCAGAGCAAACAATTTACTTGACGTCACTGTGGTCATTTTTAACTTATTCTATCTCTTTCTAATATTTAAAAAATAATACTCCTTCGATAATAGCAGGATTATATTACTAGTCCATCTTTATCGGCGAAGTATTATTTACAATAGTTCACTTACGACGAATGTCAAATTAATATTAGGTCGATGATTACGTTTACGATATCATAAACTAGATTTTGTCCACGGCTTCGCGCGCACCACTTTTGATTACTCTATACCAATTTTAAGCCCCCGTTTCAACCCATTAAGGGTCCAACAGACTGCCAGACCAAAAGAATTTAATTTTAAATAACCGATTCTTAAAAAGTACTTTTCATTAATGTCTTTCAAATTATTAGATTATTATTTATATTTTGATAATTTTCAAATTAATTAAATTTTACAAGTTTTTTCTTAATGCGACTGAAAATTCAAATGAGATTTATTTCAAAACACGCTATATAATAGACACTTACTTCACGGCATAATCACATTTAGTCACTAATTTGCAAACTCCGTATAGTATATCCTCATTTGGTTCACACGGTACTTCAACTGGAAAAAAGTAACAGTTTTAAAACTCAAAGAAACTGTGTCGAGTCAGCTTTTATTTTAATCATGAGCGACAAATACACTAAGTACATAAAACAAAACACATCAAACTGGTTCTAATGAACTTTAGTACGTACTAAAATTCAATGTGATTATTTAAAATATTCGAATGTTTCTTAATAAATAATATATCCTTTTTTGTACTTACCTTTTCCTGTTATGTTATTTATTATGAGCAAAATATAAAGTAAACTAAATTTCAGAACCATTTTAATTTCAAGTCACTTAATTTAGGATTTATTAATTAACTTTCAATGAAAAAATATTATAACAAACACATAAAACGTATACACAGTTTATTATATTATAAAAACAGATTTAAATTAGGCTTAAATAATATAATATAACAAAAAAACCTAAATTATAAATATAGAACACTAAATTCGCTATCAACTGTCCGCTGTCGAACTACTGTTCGACAGCTTCACATAACTGGTTATGAGCCATTTATACATTTGCTGCAGAATAAGCGGGCAAGTTTACGTGCAAATGAACACATGTAAATACGCATGCAAATACGATAAGGAATTAATTTCATCGGAACAGCAACTCATTAAAAAGAGTTCCTATTATAATTAAGACAGTGTAAACAGTTAAGAAATTTATTATAAAATAAAAAGAAATTTTACGCACATACTTACATAGAAATTTTATTCGCAATTTAAATGAAATGTTGTCTTTTTAAATAAAATACGTTGTAGCAACACCATGATTTTGATTTTGATTATATATATACAAATATATTACTTATAATTTTAAATTTTGTAAATAAATATAACCCTTAAATCAAATAACTACCTACTTTACTATATCACACAAATACTGTACAATGACTTACTTTATACATGCAAAAGTAAATTTTATTGCACAATTCTATATAAACTATTGTTAGAGGATTAATATCAACAAGACAGAACCCGTTGTGATTTGTGACACAGTAAAGATTAAAAAAAGCGTTTTCCTTAAATTTGGTGCGCGGATGCGATGAATGTGTATTGGGGTCTGGGGATATTAGAATTATTTTCTCGTTGCTTTGTTGATTTTTATTTGTTACTATGTTTTTGATTATTTAAATACTTCTTATGTATTTTTGATTAAAAAAGGAAATAAAATTCTGGTCATTAACATAATATAACATAAACTGTATATATTGGTGAATTTAATAGAATGCTAATATTTTTGCCAGAATGTATTTAAAATGCATAGTACTTAAATTTTAGTTGTTACAGCCTGTAAATGTCCCTCAGATGGGCAAGGGTCTCCTGTCCTATTAAGGAGAAGGTTACAAACATAATCCACCCCACCGATCTACTGTGAGTTGGTGGATATATATGTGGCAGAATTTCAGGCTTTTTCCTTTACCGCCGAGCAGGAGATAAATTTAAAATGCAGCACTTGAAAACTCTGTAGTGCTAGCCAAGGTGTCCTAACCACTAGGTCATCTCGGTTCACATTCTACGTATACAATTTAAACTCATATAAAATTTAATATTAAATAAAAAAAATAACACAATCGATAAACCAAAGTATCGATATGTGTTCATCACTATTAATATGACAGATAGAATCATGGACAAAGAGGACTAGGCCGTCCACGACGAACTGTCAAAAGTAAATTAATCTAGTGTGAAAGAGACTATCAGAAAGCTTCTCCTACCAGTATTCTGATTGGTCGCGTCACGCTACTGCCGCCACTACACACACTACTAACCTTAGACTTGTAGAAAAGAGACGTATACGAGAGATATGAGAGATCTCTATCTACAGAATAAGCAACTTATGCCGTGATTAGTCCTCTGTATCTATAAGTAGAATAATCGTAATGTAATTTAATTGTATCGCTAAATGTTTATAAATTTGGGTTAATTTTTCAGTATTAATAATAAGTGGCCAGTTAATTTATTTGTGAGAATTTCCCAAATGCGTGAAACATACGTCATATTTTACGCCATTGGGAATTTCATTCAAATCCAATGTATACTTTGTGTCATGTAAGTGTGTCGGTCCTAACACGAGTCCGAACTCGCGTATGGTACAGCCGAGCGAACAAGAATTAAAACATTGAATGTAAATGATATATCTATTAACTTTTTGAATATTCGAAGCCGTTTCAGACAAATATAATTTATTATATCTTTACTTGACCTTTTTTTAGTAAATAAATACATCTCGGAAAGAAAATCACGAATTTTATAGTAATTACAATCGTTCAGTATTAATTTATTGAACTAATTGAGAAATACATCTGATATAAATTGCATTAAAAATGTTATTAATTAATGATCTAAACACATTAATTTGACATATATGATTATATAAGAAGCATTTAATAATTAAAATTAATTAAATGTCTAAACGACTGTCCTGGTGGCTAATTTAGTGTTCTGCGCGGCGTCATGCGCATAGTTCAGAGCACCACACTTACGTGAAACTACCTACATATGACTATATTTGTTAGTTTTGTGACCAGCGGGCCGAATTTACTTTAAGTGTCACCTTGAGGCAATGTAAAATATGCAGCCGCCATTACCTAAATCATTACCTCTGTAAAAATATTAGAAAAGTCTCTACTGAATAAAAGAATAAAAAGTTTAATAGACACTTGAATCGGTGCATAATTTCGGAATAAATAAATTTTTTATTTGTAGTTGTATTTTTTGCATCAACGAGTTGTTATATCAAAAAAAATCATTTTTATGATGAAAATCATAATTTTTTTTATCAACTATCTTATAGATGATTTTTTTTATTTTGCTTAAAAAAATCTTTTGAAAATTTGTTTGATGGGTTTTAACCCAATTTTTGACCCTTGAAAATTTTACCGTAACCCAAAAGGTAATGTTCCCAAGAGATAAAAAAATACTTTTAGATAGTCATCTGGCATAAATCTACATTAACGCAAGTGAAGCCGTTGACTAAAAATATAAATAATAAATATCGCGTGGTGTTTATTCGGCGTTTTTTATCCCAAGAAAGACAGCCATGACTTCATAATGTTATGACGTATTCCTAGTTTAATGTAAGTTACATTAAACAAGGATCAATAGCGACCATTCTCTGAACATCAATATATTGATGTGATAAATTGAATTAATGAATAATGTAATTCATTAATGAATAATAATGTAATATCTAGACGATCGTCCAGTACACCAAAATCTACCAAAACCCAAGCGAAGCCGTGACTAAAAGATTTAGTTTAAATCGAAGATATTTTATAAATTTAGGTTTGTTACTTAATACATACATACTAATTATACCACCTTTGACAAGTTCGTCAAATGACTTGTTAGCTCAAACATACTCCTGCCTGTCCAACTCAGTCCCTAGCAGGTTTCTAGACAACGCCATTCAAAATAGTTGACATTCTGGTCGCTGATAAGCAATACTGTGTCAGGCCGCACGGACTTCAATTTGAGAAAATGGCGTCTAAAGATGTCAAACCTATTCTTAATAAATGTGTTTGAAATATACTTCATACCCATCTTTTCTTTCTATTTTGTAAAAGGTATAAAGAATTAAAAGCAGATTGATATATTTAATGTGTTATCTAATAAAAAGTTTTTCAAATATTTGAAATAATTATATAATTGCATTGATTTTTTTTTCATTTCATTCATTCTTTGTTTTGTGGCTTTTAGTTGTGCCAATTGTGCACACATTATTTCGTCAATGCTTATCAGCATCCCATTATAAGATATTATTGGGTTAAATGTTACAATAAGCGTTTCAAATTCCTCGTTCATAATATTTTCTATATTACACTTAAATTGTTTATGAAAATATTATTATTATTTATGCTTTGTATTATCGTATATTTGCGTTTTGTTTTGACAATGAAAAAAATCTACTATTTTTATCACTGTCAAAACAAAACGCAATAACTTTTTATAAACTACTTTTCAATTCAATTCAATTATTTGATTAATGATAAAGTATTTTTATTTATCATTTTAATATGACGTATGTAAGGGTTTATTTACTCTTTTCTTCGTTCTTGCATTCGATCGTCATTCGTGTTACGATTACTTATCTGTGCGTTCATCCTGCCATATTGTTTTTGTAGTGAAATGGTCGTCGTATTGTAAACAATTTTATTACGTTGTTTAAATTATTTGCCTCGGAGCCTATAAAACTATTTATTAATATTATGTGTTAATCCTAATTAATATGGATATGTTTTATTTTTACACATTTCACCCCTAAATTATTTGCGGGTTCAATATGGGGGGACGAGTAATAATTCCATTTATTTTATTGTTTCTGTTTCAATATGTTTCTGGACAGCATTATCAGCTTTGCGACAACAATACGAAGATAACCCGTAGTTGTACAACACAGGTATGTGAATCAAATTATGGTTTTTAAATGAAAACGAACACTTAAATTCTCATTATTGATTTATTGGACTCTGTAACCTTGAGAATTGGTATCATAGAAATACGTAATTTTAAATGATTTTGTTAGTTGTCTTATTGTTATCTCTTAAATACGATCGAGTGATCTAGATTAAAGTAATCGATAAAGTTATATTTAAAATTGATCATAATGTAGTCACAAAGATTGATCTGTAGCTATTTTAATGTAGTGTTTATAACTTCATTAAATTGCGGCTAATTTTTATGCTACAATTTTTCTCGAAGTAAAGAAAACCAGTCAAACAATGTTAATTTCTGAATCATTATTTTCTCAAACGTTATAAATGTAAAGCATAACTTATGTTATTTAATGTTGCAAAATTGTTGGGCTTACCAACCATATTCATCAATTAAATGAAAATTGTGTTAATTTTGTCGATAAATTTAGATGTATTTTTACTAAATTATAATGATGTCAATTAAAATCTAAATCTAAATAAAAAAATAATCTAAATCATGTATATTTTAGATATTGGGCGAAGATTACACTAATGACAACACCTGTAAAGTCGAGTATATACCACCAAACAGTTCAGATTGCATTGATAATTTTGGACCTATTTCGTCTAACTCGCACATCGGTGGGGTCAGCCTGAAGCCCTACATTCTTCCCTTCAACCATAGCGATAACAGGACTACCTATACTGTCAATTATACTGTCCTGAATATAACATTTAGTAATATAAAATGGAAAAGTAAGAAAATTATATCATTGTAAAATATAATTTAAAATAAATATATAGAGATTAATATAATTTTTATAACTATAGATATTTTACATTCATGCTGTTTGATGTTCAAATTCTGAGCCTATTTGCAACTTTAGTAGCTTCATTTGTTAAAATATGTTTAACTTTTGCTTAAAATTTTTAAAGAGCTTGTCATAAAGTATTTGATTTTGATTTTTGATTTGATAATAGCCTAAAGGGTAAATAGGTAATAACTATATACTCGGTCTTCTAAAAGATAATTTGGATGTCAAAATCACAATATTATAAAAATCTTTACTTATCTTTATTTGGCAGACGCGTTGGCGCAATGGTCACTGCAACGGACTAAAGCGCTAATGGTCGCGGGTTCGATCCCCGCTCACAGCAAATGTGTGTATTGGCCATACAGATGTTTGTCGTGGTCTGGGTGTTTGTGTTAGTGTTGTGAGTGTTTCCGGACCCCCGACACAAGGTCATGAGATCTTAATGGGGGCCGTTGAGTGTGATGCGTTATTTATTTATTTATTTGGTAAAAATACCACCAACAAAAATCACGAATACAGAACATTTTTTTTAAATTATAATTTTTTTTTTGAAAACGTTTCATTTCAATAATTCAGTTAATAATTTCTCATCTAACTCTTTGTGGCTAGAAGTACACCATATTTGTCTGCTAAATAAGACAAGACAAAGAAAAATAGACTGTACTTATAAAAATTGGTAGTAAATAATACATGCATCTGTCTTTTATACTGCAAAATTCTTATACTAATATCTATAGTTATAAAATATTGAGTAATATTCATAGAGTGAAGTATATAAAGTTTATATACATAATTTAGGGTATATAGTGTAATTTTTGATGTATAAAAGTTTAATTCTAATTTTCAAATGCAATATAGTATTTAAATTTAATTATTATTCTACTAAAATAAGTAAAACAGTTTTATTTTAATTAAAACAAAATTTTTAGCTATGAAGTTCCGATTCCAAAAATTCATGAATCAGCCAGAAAGCCACTGCAGGAATATTGTTATATCAAATGATGTTACTATCAACGACCAATCGATGCTTTATTATGATTGCTATTGGTCTCTGACCGATGCTAATTACAATGGCCAAAGTTTTGTACTTGACTTTGAAGCTACCGACGATGTAGTCGTTAACAGAGGACGGTACAGTTTCAATATACCTTCTGCGGAAATGTTGAGTGAGTATTTAAAAACTACATTGTATTATTTTTTTTATAAAAATTACTAGCAGCAACGAAATGAGCAGACGGGATACCTAATGTTAAGTAATGAACAGATGCCACAAACGGTTTGCCAGTTTAAAAGGAATAAGGGACGATAGGATGTAAAGAAGGAATGTGGAAGAGGTTTTTTTTTATTTCTAGATCTAAAATTCATCATACAAAATGTAGTAATTTTAGCTTCTTTACGCTGATCGTCTGTGAGAGTCAGGGACTTCTCTGGTCAAGGTGCAGCAGTTGGCTATAGCTAGGCTCTACTTTATTTGAATTTTGATACCAGCTTTTGCCACTTACTTTGTCTTTTTAAAAAAGCACACTATATGTTTTGAGTCTTGAGATGAAACAACAAAGAAACGTTAAATTTAGAATAGTTGACAATATAAACATAATACCATTCCACATAAACAAATATATGATAGTTATATAATATGAATTATATAACAAATTATTCATGTTATTGCTGATATTGCTTTACATAAACAGGGTTAAAAAAGGTTTATTTTACATTCATACATATATGGAAAAAAAGAATAGATTTATTAAAAGCATTTTGTTTTTTGAGTAATTAACATAAGATCCTTGGGTTTATACTGTATTGAAATATTTTCCTTATTATTTTGATTGGGCTGTCTATAAATAAGCTTATCAGCTGTGAGACTATAAAACAGGAAACTATACAGTTTTCTATAAAGTTTATGGTTAATTTATAACCAGTATGTGCATTAATAATAGTCACCATGTTTTATGTACTTTAGTAATGTAAGTTGTTATGTATACCAAAACAAGTGCATGATTTGGATGAAGTTTTTAGATTAGTCTGATAGGAGTTGGTAGTAATTGGATCAAATGATTTTTTTTGCTAAAATTTATTAATGTCAACATGAATATAAATTTGTTAAAGAAATTATTTTTATTTGTGATTTTAAAAATAAATAATAAAAAAAAGCGAATGAAATTATTAACAACAACAGAATTAAAGACCTACTTGAATACAGTAAGAGCAAAGCAGTTTTATGGAATGTTTAACAAGAATTCAGGTCGTGACAACAAAAACGTGAACTCTATTTTGACTAACACGTCACTTTAGATCACTTGTGATCTAATGTATCCATTTGATTTTATTCTAAAACTGAAACATTTGTCAAAATTAATAATTAACTCTTCAAAATATTTTCCAATATTAACAGGTCCCACAATTAGTGAAAACGATTGGAAACCATTTGTATACATAGAAATATTAACTAGTTCTATGAAGTTACATATAATGCCGCCACCATCACAAGTGAAGATTATCTCATATCAGATTGACGTCATGAAGGAATGTACCAAAGGCACTCAGTGTAAAGAAGCAGTCAAAAGCACGGAAATAAAATTAAAAAACAATACTCAAGAAGTAACTTATGACTACAGTTTGTTAATAAACGCTGGAACATATTACTTTGTCGTTACACCAAAACATGAAAAATGTAAAACCGGTTTTGCTAAATGTCAATCTGTGGAGAGTCCGAGGATAATTATCAGTGAGTAACATCAATTTAATTTATAACATCAATTTCTATAAATCGATCTGATATGGTTTATGTAATGTGAAACATATTGTAGGAGGATTTTTATGTAACTACAAAGTTAGTTAAAATATAACATTTGGTTTAATCATACTAAGATGCATAATGTTGTAAAATATAATATTTTATAAGTAAAAAGTTCTATTACATACTGATTAAGACTAAAGTGCAATCATAGGCACTTTTTGTTTTAAGTTGCCTACATTGAAAAGTTTTTAATCTTCAATCTGTTTGTGTTAAGAGAAGTTACTGGTCACAAATAGTGGCTACATTTGCTCAGGGAGTGGTTGATTTCATACTGATTATATGAAAATAATGTTTTGACAAAAATTTGCACAACAATTAACTATTAATAGTAATATTATATACATTGTCAGTTTTAAAATATTTTTCTTTTAAAATATATCAAAACCCACAGTGTGAATCTAGATAATTATAAGTGTATTAAACATCTTTCCAGGTAGCGAAGTCCATCAGAAGCTAAACATCTGTATAGCCAGCATCACCGCTTTGATTGCGGCAACATTATTCGCGTATTACATTGTACTTCGTGTCGTCCGTCGATATTGGTGCAAGGAGTATGGAGAGAGTAAGTGATATTTATTTTTAAGAACATACTAAACTAGTGGTCGGCACCTTTTTGGCTGACAAGGGCCATTAAATGGCAAATTGTAGAGAGGGAGAGCTGATAATGTGTATGGATCTATTTAGTACGGTTATAGATAATCGGAAATTATGGGAAATATATAAACTTTCTTCGTCTACAAAACAGCCATGCTGCTGGTTGACGACTGCTGTAGTAATCTATTGCCCCACTGCTCTGTCGCATTAAAGTTATGTAGTATTTTTATGTCTCTCGGTTTAGAAAGCTACTTAATTTTGAATGAAAAATACTTTGTTCTTTATTATATGTAATCTGTGTAATGTTTGCAAATAATATAATTATAAAAAATTTTGTATTCAATGGTTAGATAAATAACTATGCCTAACTCCTAAATTTACGTTAAACAAGAGACAGCTATTTTTCTAATAAAAAAACAATTATAATTACAGAAATCCCACCTCCACCAAAAGTTTTAGTGATCTACTCTCCAGCCAACCGTCTACACGCTGAATGTGTAGCATCATTCGTTGCCTACCTCCGGTCCGAGTATGGTTTTGATGTTATGTACGATGGGGACATCAACAAGACATCACATAGCGATCCAGTGATATGGGCAGATGAGGCTTTCGAACTGGCCACCCACGTTATCTACATAGTTGGTCCAGCCGAGAACACAAACCTCTACAACAATATCTACGATAAACCCATTCTAGCACACAAGGATGTAGATATTATCCTTTTGAATCACTTAAAAGGAGCTAGATTGTCCGGATGCTTGAAGGTTATCAACGTTTTCTTCGAACACTCGAATGGTAGAGTTCCAAATGAAACGAAACATGACAAGCCATTCTTCCTACTCAAGGATTGGCAGAAATTAATCGCTTATTTGTCAAAGAATTTGCTACCAAAGAAACAGTTGATGCGTACTGAGAGAGGACGTTGTTTTTTGGAGGATCTGACGAGGGCAAAGGAATTGTTGAATGGTAGATGTGATGATGTCATCATCAGGTGCGAGAAGAATTTAATGGAGAAGAAAGTGCTGTTGTAATTTTCTGTGGTTATGAAGAATTATGATTTTTATTTCACTAGAAAAGTGCTATAATGATATTTAATAAGAAATGTTATTAAAACAGTTTCCTGATTATTCGTTGTTCGTCATTACAAGAACTTCTTGATAGTTCATTTGATTTTCCATTTTTAAATTATCTTAATCGGTGGTGTTCGTACGACTTTTACGGTAAAGAAATTTATATATATATACAAGTTGTTGCTGAAGTGCGTTGTTGTGTATATGTGTGTAATATTGATGGAAATTAATATTTGAGTGTGATTCAGACGAGTAAAACTGTTGAAAAAGAAAAGTGAAGTTAAAAGCGAGGACATAACTTGTTTTAAGGATTGCACATACATTCTTAATTTCAACTGTATTATTAATGAAATGTTGTCTATTTTTATCGATAAATAATAATTTGATAATAAAATATTCAATGTAAACGGTAAATTGTTAAATTTTAAGTCTACGATTATCATATTTTTCTATGTAAGCAAATTACACTGAATGCTTAAATATCTCGATGGCATATGTAACTGTAACTGTCGAGAATATTTTTGTGGTTATATATAATCGTTGTTTCTACCCAGTTATTTAATATATATACCCCATGCCACCTAGCATATATATGTATAAATAAAATCATCTATAGTTTCTATTGTGCAATTGTAGTATTTTTTGTTAGTAATATTATAGGATAGTTTAACATAAATTGTATAATTTAGAAGCTGTGTAGATGAATTAACTATTGATGAAAGAGGAAGTGTCCTGTGTACATTTCTATAATAAAAATTATTTAATACAAACCCAGTCATTAAATGAAGATTAAAACTTTTGCATTTTATATTAGATCGTAGTTATTTTTAATTTATTATTTAAAAAAAAACTAAATGTCTTCTCGATTTGAAGCTTGTAAAAAGGATTTTCTTTACAATTGTATTTAAATAGGAAATAAGTGCGGTGGCATGGACTGTTTATATAATGCTACTTTATATTACTTATATTGTGGAGGTATATAATATTTATAAATCTGTTGTCTTATTATAAGTATTTCGAACAAAATGTTTATAGCCTGGCGCTCTTTGACATATTTTCGTACTATTTCTATCTTGAAAGGTCCATATCTTATAGCTTTTGCAATACTGTCTGATGAATGTAATAATTCAACCACAATCCTATGGCTTTCCTTTCACTCTTTAAAAAAAACCTTATTAAACATTATTATTGTTAAGATTAAGAAATATTTTACCTGTAGAATAATTTCCTTGCTTTATAATGGTGTAACTATCCCACATTATAGTGTGCCATAGGACTTTCATTGGGTGTGTGTAAGATAATTTAAAAACTTATTCGAGCCGCTCTATTTGATAAAATTCATGTAAACATTGTCTGTTTCGTTTAAAAAAAAACAATTTTCTCTTTAAAAATATTTTTTTTAATTTTAAATTGTTTTTATTAAATGAATGTATAGAAAACCTTATTAATAGTAAAATAGTTGAAATATCATATATGTTTTGTTTTTGATGATTATGGTATTTTGTTCTTTGAATATAAATGGAGCGGCCTTTGTCTTTGTCCATAACTTTCATATGTACCTATATATTTATCGTTGATCTCAATTCCAAACTGTTGGAGTGAATGTGTTCTATCATTATACAGGACTTTTAAGCTCAATATATACTTTGTGATGTATTTTTGTAAATAAAATCTTAAATAAATATGGTTTTTGTTTTATTTCATTTTCCTTTTAAGTTCATCCCATTAAACTATTATGAATTTCGTTTAATTTATCGAGGAGGAGCGCCATTTTTATCTGATTTTAAATCTTAATTTCAAAATTATTTTTATTCTTAAAATTTGGTGTCAAATTATATAAAACTAAAATATTCAAGAATCTTCTGTGAGAAGTACATAGTAGAGCAATGTTAACAAATTTTAAATTTGGATTTATTTTATTCATTAATTTCCATTTAGTTTTACGTAGTATAAACTCGAGTTATCGATTTCATAATACACTGTTAATGGGACTGATATACATGTGACTTGGAGTTGCCTAGCAACCGGTTGTTGATGTCAAGACAGCGCAGGGATGGTGGCACAACTAAAAGTTAATAACCAAAGAATTAATTGATATTATTAAAAGAATTGGAATAAAAAGACTTTTTATTAAATTTTATTATTATTTCATTTCCACACAGTTTCAGTAATAAGATTAGTAAACTTCATATTTAATATAACGAATGCAACTTCGTCGAAACGTCGGGCAATAAAAAAGGTATTACTACCATTAGCTATATATATAAGACCCGTTATATTAAATATAAATCACGAAAGTTTAAAATATATGAGGATTATTAAAAAGCGCCAAATAATGATTATCATTGGTTTATTTATCACCCACATATTAATTCATATTATTACGTTACAAACATTTTTGGAATGCTGTATTATGTATACAACCATTTAATTACCATTACAGAACATTATTACAAATTATTTACACTATATACCGTTTATATCTAAATTAACTAATATAATAAAAACTTCATAACAAAACAAAATTTATATCAAGTTCTTAGTAATAAAAATATTTATATATTTATAGAACAACCATTATTAATACAAGAGAAAAAAAATATTAAATGTTTTCTTGTACTGTGTCAAAAAAAAATCTACAATATTATAGTCAGGGGGGCTAAGTCGCAGTTAGAGGCGTTATTGTATATCTGCTGCTTCAATATCAAAACTGTGATGACAATTATCGACGATTTAGCTATACTGTAGCACCCGTAATTGCCAATAAACGGTTAAACCTGATAAATGGAATTAGACCCACTGACTTTATATTAATGTTGTCTTAAAATGTAAACAAATCCATTTTCATTACATTTTGATAAAAATAAAATTTTATTAAATTCAATTAATAAATCATATTTTGTTCAACATTAAAAGCCTTTTGAAATATATATTGGAAAAAGATAATATTTAAACTTGATTACCATAATAACTATCAAAAGTCTCATTTAAATATTACTTCCCTAAATGTTGATTAACAAAAAATAAAATAAAAGATAATGATAATTATTGTTTACAATATAAGATTATTAGCATAACGAGAATGAGGTACATAGATAAAAATAATTATCACAAAAGTTAAAAAAATGCATTTTGTTATAAATGTTTAATTTTTTTATAGCAATTAGTAACTTGACTACGGATGCGACGTATAGGCTAATCATTTTTTGTTAAATTTAATTACAAGTTGTTTAAAAGTAAGCAAAATAGATAATGCTACATAAATAAAACGGAATATGTTAAAATATTTGTATTATATTTTTTATTTTAGTTTTCTTTACTGTATGTCAATAACATATTTCACGTTAAAAATACAAAATATTATTTCGACACAATTTCCAATCTATATATGACGTACACAAATCCAATATGGCAGCCGGTAGATCGTTGACGCCATATGTCGTAGTCGGATTTTTTATTACTTTATAATGCATATAAAATACAAGCTTGGAAAAACACCTTTTAAACATCCATTACAGTAAACGGCGTATTAAAATAAAAAGAATGTATCTTAAATTAAAACAGACGATTTTTTTTCTTTGGTGGTCATAAGAGGGCATAAAGTTGGTCTTGTTCTGTTGAAGCTTGACGATCTTTGTATTATAATATTAGATCAAAAGAAAATATTACCAAAATTTCTCCCATTAAAAATAATTTGACCCAAAGAAAACATAATTTAAACTTTAATTAAATTTGATATATTATTGTAGTATGAGCAACTTTTCTTTATTATCTTTTAATATTACAAATTATGTTATTTGTAGCATATAAAATATATGCCCTGTTATGTCAATTTTTATCTACGCCAATCAACCATAGCTAAAGCTTTTCTAAAGAAGACAAACGTTACCACTGAAGTTCAAGTCAATTTAAAGCATTAATTCTTTTGCCAGATTGTATTGTCTCAGATGGTATAGTTGACGCCTCTGATAGGCATCCAAAACTTCGTGCACTTTTGGAAGACCGGGAACAGCCGTTGCCTAGCAAGCTGTTAAAAGTGCAGATGTCAAGATGGACGAAGATTTTTAACGTCAAATACTATGAAACATCATATCGATACCTCCCCCGTAAGTTATTGTAAGCCACAAAATTGCCGTTAGCGTTTTTACTGAATACTACACGAATTTGCATTGCTTAATGCATTCAAAGTGAAAAAATACCAAAAATATTTTTTTTTTCAAGGAAAGATACAACAACATACGCCTGAAAAAAGGCGTATTTTGTTGTAACTTTCAAACTCAAACGGATTACAAGTGCTCTACTGTAAAATTGTAATTTTGGGGTTACAACAACTTACGTGGGAGGTATCGATATATAGTTTTAAAAAACTATTGATTTTCGTAAATTAAGTAATTATATTTTCGTAAAAAAATATAATCGCCTTCAAATGGAAGTTCAGTGTTCTTCATCCGTTAATTTTTCAAAATGAGAGTTGTAACAATTTCTTCATATTTAAATGGATGACATCTTGTACGTAATCAATTTAAATAACAAAAAATTACAATTGACGACGATATCTCGTTACGTGCACTCAAACTAAAAATAGTCAAGTAAAAAACTTACATTCAAATAATTATACCGCCAAAGAGATTGTTTAAAATTAATTTGTCTTTTATCAAACATAATTACTACTTCTTAGACCAATTACTAATATATAATGCAATTTTTTACGTAAGTCTTACTCAAAGTTGTTAAAATTTTGAATATAAAATAAATTTTATACATTTTACTTTTAAATTATTTTCTTGGAAAAGGATATTTTTAAATCCTATGAATATTATATTGAATTATTTTTAATTTCCCAAAAAAAAGGTTTCTATTTTAACAATTGCTATTATATTATTAAATATATAAGACAGTTACTTTAATGGCTACAAAGATTTGTACACATAGAATAATTACAACATCGATTCTTGTAAAACTACAAAGGTCTAAATATTTGAAGACTTGATAATTAGGCGAGAAATACACTTATAAGTTTTATACACAGACTCAAACACAAAGATTTACGTAAATTAATTTTTGTTTACTGACATACGAAAGAATTAACTTTGAATGCCTTATTTTTGATACTCAGTGCATTCGTAAGGTTACCTAGATAATTGTTACCAGTTTATAGTTCTAAATCAATTACGAGAGTAAAACTTATTAATGTAATTTCACACCTTAGACACACGTTAAGGAGCTCCCACAGACTATTGACGCTTTATTAGGCGATTGTTTAACCGACTATCAATAGTCGTAGTCGGTCGACTAAGCAAATAAAATGTTCAGGCCGTAAAAATATGTTAACAAGAGCGGATCGTTCCGCTTATCCACCTTATAATATCCACCCTAAGTTATAAACGGAATTTCATTCTGATTACTTTAACGATTTTCCACCCCTGGATACAGTGAGATGTTTTATATACTTTATTAGGATTTCGTTA
Organism: Hypolimnas misippus; assembly: GCA_037950945.1. Classification (NCBI taxonomy): domain Eukaryota; kingdom Metazoa; phylum Arthropoda; class Insecta; order Lepidoptera; family Nymphalidae; genus Hypolimnas; species Hypolimnas misippus. Next base: position 11,981,114 of record JBBEEQ010000006.1, read on the forward strand.
AACATAATAAATGAAATAATTTTTAGTACTGAGCTTAAACAAATTCATATTACACAAATTGAAATAAAAAAAAATTAATCGTGTTTTTTATTGTCTGCACATAATCCGGAAAGATAATCGGAAGAAAATTGATATATTTTACTTTTAAGCGGACACACGATTCGTGATTATCCCATTTAGGGTGAATACTTCAGGGTGCGAATGGGAATCAATCAAAAGTGCAGTCACGTACAACACTTTCAAACATTAAGCTTGTCTTTAAATAAGCAAGTCATACAATCCGTTGGAGTAAAATATAAATTGAAGACATGTGTGAAAGAGTGTGATATGCCACATTTCACGGAGAAAAGTGTTTTATAGATTTTAAACCTTAAAACAACTACGGTTGTTTTAAGGTATAAAATTCTAATGCTTGAGTCTATTTAAGAAATACATTATTTTTGTAAAATGCAATTAATAAAAAAGTAATTTTGAATACAATTTTACCGAAATTAGAATTTTGCGACTAATCACCTTACATTCATGTCTTCAATTGTCAATAAAATAATATCGAAACGCCATTTTTTTAAATAAGAAATCGAAAAATACTCATATAGAAGGAACATATAACGTATAGAACTATTAAAGTAATTCATAACACATGATTTTAATAGCGATAACAAAACAAAATAAAAATGTCCAACTTAACACAATTTCTTTTAAAAGATTTGCTGTGCTTCACGTTCTGAAAATGAATAATTATTATATGTAGATAAAAATCTAATAAGACTTTATAGAAAAAGGGTAATGACATCATTATTTCAGTTATTTTGATTTTAAAATCAAACTGAGCCGATTTTGATGAAAATTCTATGGGACCAATCTGGAAGTATATTGGTCCATACAAAAATTAAGAATTACCTCCCTTTTGAAAGTCGATTAAAATTACGTTATCGACTTTTCACCTACAGGATGCAACATCATATCCTACGTGTAATGTGTTTGAACTATAGAAACAAATCAATTGAGCCCAAACTCGGGGAGTTTATATATAGTGGACATGGACCGGATATCCGGGGGTCGCGTTAAAACTTACATTATCTCCAAACTGCTGTCACTATTCTTCGTAGCCTGCTCTCCCTCACTGGAGTTGGAGCCACCGGATTCTGATCGCTGGCTACGACTTCTGTGTGGCTTCTTCTTCTCTTCTGCCGCATCTGTGGACGTGGCTTCTTCCGACTGACGCTGCCAGGCCGGTATGGAAGGTGGTTCCGTACGAGTTTTCAGAGCAGGAAATTGGTTTCTGAAATTTAATTTTCTGTAATTGTAATTTGTGTTTTTGTAATTTCTTGTTAGCAACGTTGATTTTGTATATATCTCTACCGTTTAGTGGTTGTATTTAGTATTGTAGATTTGGGTCAATTTTTTTATTTTAATAAAATTCAGCTAAACTTTTACAAATTAGTTCAAACAGAAAAGTAGGTAGTCAGTATCTTTAACGATTTAAAAGAAGAATAGTTTTTAGAGTAAAGTAATTTTAAAATCTATTGTCCCTACTATATCGTACTAACCGATTGAGCAAAATTCCTTTAACCGACGCTATATCCGCCTTCAAGTTATCCAACTGAGATCTCATGGCGCTTTGCTTCACGGAAGTCTGAATCTCTCCCCTCAATGAGGATATACTCGCATTCATAACGTCTAGGGACTTTCGAAGCTCATCAATACATTCAGCTGTCGTCTTCCGCTTCGGCTGTTCCACGAATAGGAGATGCCTGATGCAGTTCTGGAAACATCACCATGAATTATTACTAGGTAACTCCCTTCACTTATTTTAAGATCTTTCATCCATTTCAAACTATAGGTAGTTTTACGTAAGTGTGTCGGTATGAACTACGCGCATGACGCTGCGCAGAACACTAAATTAGCCACCAGGATAGTCGTTTAGACATTTCACTTATTTTAATTATTAAATGCTTCAATACATGCATTAATAACATTTTAGTGTAATTTATATCGGATGTATATCTTAAATAATTGAAAACATTAATACTGAACGAGTGTAATTATTCAAAAATTCGTCATATTCATTTCGCGATGTGTTTATTTACTACATAAGTCAAGTAAAGTATATAGTAAATTATACATAAATGTCTTTTAACGGCTGTGAATATTCAAAAAGTTTATAACATTATCGTATACATCCAATGTTTTAATTCTTGTTCACTCGGCTGTACCATGCGCGAGTTCGGACTCACCTCGTGTTCAGACCAGCACACTTACGTGAAACTAGGTATACCAACGCACTTGTCAAAAGTAACAGGCTCATTTGTTTTCTCTTATCCTTACTAATTTTATAAAAGGGAAAGTTCGTATGTATGGATGTTTGTTACTCTTTCAGCAGCCAATAGCACCAGAGGAGTTGAAAAAGGAATAAGGGATGTAGATAAATAGGGAGTAAGATTAGAAATTGAGGAGGGGTGGGCTTAAGGCTTTCTCACTCTTTTAAACGCAATTATAGCTACTTCGATCTTCCGTGAGAGTGGGGTCCTGCTCTGTAGTCAATAGGCTACACCTAGGTGACCTACTACCTTGCCTATCTACCGTCTACCACAGTGAAAAGTAATATTATATCATACTATACTAACTTACGCCCGCGACTTCGTCCGCGTGGAATAGATACTTTGGGCTCTCAATAGGAAAATATACCCCGATTTTCAAACGTTCTTCATTGGTGCTCCGCTCCTTTTGGTCTTAGCGTAATAATACATAGCCTATAGCCTTCCTCGAGAAATGGGCTATCTAACACTGAAGAATTTTTCAAATCGGACCAGTAGTTCCTGAGATTAGCGCTTTCAAGCCAACAATCAAACAAACAAACAAACTCTTCAGCTTTATAATATTACTATAGATTAGTGCTGCTAATGGTCATAGCCGGCGGTGTTAACTTTATATGAAGTGACCTTCGCTTGGTTGCTCGCTATTGTCATAAAAGGTCATTAAACATTGAGATATCCTTGACTGATTAAATCGATAATTGTTTTCTTATTTTAATCCGTATGTAATACTAAAAAAGATAATTATTTTAAAAGATCATCCTTATCGTTTAGATAAAAATAGTGGGTAATAATCTTGACTAAGATTAGGTCTGAACGTAAAAACTTTTTTAACTGACTTAAAAAAGGACGAAGTTTTCAATCTATACAAATAAATAAAATTGAAGAGTGTTTGTAATATCAATTTGGTTAATTCCATTTTTTGTTCATGAAATTTGGCACGTAGTGCTTATGATTTAATGAATTTCTAAAAAAAGGTTTTATCAATAATTAACTAATAAATGGTCGAAACGGGGGTACAAAAAGGTGCAAGGACAAAATTTAGCGAACTTGGTGAACGAAGCCGCGTGCGAAAATTAGTTCAACGTATTAAAAGTTCATCAATCGCAAAGAAAGTCACATTACAATCACTTTTTTAAAAACCATGAACGAAATACTTTCTAAACCACGATTATAATATGAACAAGCGTTGAAATAAAAATTACTTCAATTTGGGCGTAGAAACAGTTTTATGTTTCTGAATATTGAATAGTGGCTTAAAAACGCTAAGTAACCGGTTTGAATTATAAATACATATGTATGATCTTCAATTGTAGATAAGGTTATAAGTAAAGCATAGTTCACTTGCCGCTTGAATACAAAATAATATTAAGAATATTGTATCGATCGATGTAAAAAAAAGCTTACATCAAAAATGCAAGTCTATACTAGATAGCTCCAGTGCCCGGGGCAGAATAAATAGGGCGCGCCCTCGGGCCGTGGGTGCGTGAGATGGGGGTCCCACGCATCCGTTATCATACGGCCCCGAGGAGGATGGCAGCCGGGATGGTCTCGAACTGCCGTACGCACCAGCAAGGGGTGCGGGGAGGGCAAGATTAGACTTTGCCATACTGAGGCGAGCTCCGCTAGCAACGAGCGGAGCGTCGCACGGGAAGGGCAGCGGATTCGCATGCGGAAGCGATCCTGAGGCCTCTCCATTTCCGTGCTGAGAAAGGTCATCGCAGGGGTTTTAGTGGGTATAAATCGCCACATAACCCGATCTCCCCCCCAGGAATCGGGTATCTTTTCGAAGATTTCCCCTGCGTAAACAAAAAAAAAAGTCTTTACTAGAATTCCTATCAACCCCCTCCCCATGTAACGCGCCGTATAGTTTTTCCACCTTACTCAAACGTTACTTAACAGTTAAGTAACAATTATTACCTAAAAGTCCTAATAATGTCGCGTAAAGTAGCTAAAATTCGTTGTAATACGTATTACGATGCGCTAGAGCAATTCTAAGAATACTTACTCCATTATACTACTTTATACATCGTAACCTTTTATCATACCCCCCTCACCCCTCCTAATTGCGTTACGTAATACTTAAACGCCGCCTTATGATAGATAGGAATATGGATTCTGATAAGCAATAATGTGTTAACCCACAAAAAGTCAAATTCAGAAATATTGATGTATTCTGATAATGCAAAAAGAAATAGATTATACAAAAAAATTTCAAATCATCTAAACTAAATATGTACGATAAAAATATGCTTAATTTAATCTTTCGAATTTCAAGTGCCTTCCGTATTTTGTAATTTATGCAATAATCTTATATATTTGAAAAACTTATATTTAGATGAAACTGTTTATTACACCAATCAGATTTTTATTAATTTTACCTTTAATCAAAATAGAAAAGAATATGTGTATATATGTATGTATATACATATGTACTTCGTCAAACTAATTTATTAAGAATCGGTTTGACATCTTTAGACGCCATTTTCTCAAAATAAAGCCCGTGTGGCTTGACACAATATTGCTTATTAGCGCCCATTATTTTCTGAGAGATCCTCCTCAAGGTATAACTAAAATTACCTATCATTTTTAAATGTATCTCGAACGTGCTCTTTTCCACTGTTCGGTTACAATATTCTCATATAAAATAATAATTGTAAATTCTAAAAAAAGTGACAGTCTTTGTATAAACAAGCAAAAAAAAAAGAATTATCAAAATCCGACTACTCGGTTAAAAGTTATACATTAAAAAAAAAAACAAATATACGCGTTGAATTAAAAATCTCCTCCGTTTTTATTCGTCGGTTACAAATCGACTTAAAATGCAAAGTTTCCAACATCATAAACTATTTTTTTGTTAAACAGTTTAGTGTCGAGAAGAAGGATGCGGTCATACGAAACTTGATAAGCCATGCTATACATTACATTTCTTTAACAAAGAACAAGCCATTCGTAATTTGATAATTATCTACTTTATATATTTAAATAACCTATTCTCACCCTCGACGCAAACACGAGTGGTGCTATAAGTTTAACGTGTATTCCAATTTTGACTTTTCTCGTTGTTAAAGGGACTGTTGGGGATCGTTAAAATGCTTTCAATTTATATAGTGTAAATTTTCAACTATTACATTTATTAAGAAAAAACCAACTGTTACAATATACTTAACTATGCCGAAAGTATACGTTCATATTCCACTGTGGCATTGATTTTCAAATTTAATTATCAATTTTTTAAGGTGAGAACCACACTTGTAAGTTTTACTCTCGTTATTAGTATAAAACAACTCTGTAACCTGGTAACAGTTAGTTAGATAGCCTTACGAAATTGTGGTAGAGCTTAGTAGCCCACTGACTGTAGTTCGTCTATGGTCTAGCTCGATCGAGGCACCACCCCTCTCTCACAGAAGACTGGCGTAAAATAGCTAATATAGACGCTTTTCGTACGGCGAGAAGAGTGCCAGAAGCCTAACCCACTCCCCCCATTCCTTTCCTCGCTTCTTATTCCCTTTCATGCGATATTCCTATTTAACTTAAAAACGCATTTGTTACTTTTCTAGTCTTGCAAATTTCCATGGGCGGCGGTAAACACTTAAAATCTGGTGTCCTTCCTGGTCGTTTGTCAGCTTTTTTTTTTATAAAAAAGGCACTGACAGTAATTCAGGTGTAAAGAAATGGTAACTAATTTATATAAATTGTGATAAAAGTCTGGGAGCAAAACTTATAGGTGTGATAGTATTCTAAGAACGGCTAAATACGGAATAAATGACGTATGCGTTGTTGTTCTAAATTTCATGTAAAACTCAAACTAAAATGTTACTGAGATGAATTTTTTTCAAAACTTTATACATAATAAAAAAATTGACAAATTCTTATCTTATATGACAAGATTAAAGCTCATTAAAATAAATATTGAAATTTTGAGTGCTTTCTAAAAATATATGTAATCGTTAGTAATGATGTTTTACTTAGAAAAAAATAAAATTCTTTTATTTTAAAACAGTTTTGCCCGCGGTTTCGCTTGCGTTATTGTATATTTTGTTTTAAAAAATGCGTATAAACATAGAATATAAATATACTACAATAATGTACCTTTCAAATGGTACCATATTTTTTAAAATATTTTTAGTGATTCCGGTGATTTCTTTGCACATACAAAATTCGCTCACTCTCTTTATTATATTAGTATAGAAGTAATATAAAAATGTATTATTTATTTTAAGGTAATGTAAAAAAGTCTCTTTAATCGTTCTGGATGTGTGCGTGACGCGAACATGTAATGGCATTTGCAACAAAACTTAAAGAAATTTTGTGTATGTGTGTGTAAATTTTAACGTCACGATTTCATCAAAAATATTAATAATGATATAGGTAACGTAATATACCTATGTATAACAATCAAACATACAACTCATTCACATATCAGTGACATAAACTCATGAAAATTATAATCGGTTATTGACTTTTCAGACTTAGATTTCTGCGATTTTTTATCATTAAAATGAGTTATATTATTATCAGCAATCTTTTTATTTTTTACAATCTTCATATACTTATATTTCAAAATGTTTTTGGCTATTCTGTTTAGTTTCACGAAATAATAAGTATTAAATATAAAACCGCAACAAAAAATTATTTTGTTATAAATATACATAATATTATAGTTAAATGTATGAATTATAATTTCTTATCAATTTTATGTTTCAAGTGATTATTGTTATCATTAAAAAATTATCTAACGGTGTCTTTAATAGCGATTATTATAACTTTTTCAATTGCTAATTTAAAAAAAAAATAGTAATTTTCTATAAAGTTCTGGGCGTCCTTAGATCTAGGCTAAGCTTGTCCTTAGATCTTAGGCAGGAAATGTACTAGTAATCTTCACTTTCGTAACCGATAAATATAAATAATTTATTATTTATCAATGTTTATTTTTCTTTCGGAGAACTACTGAATAGATTGATAATTATTAGATTAATGTAGCTTATAGGTATATCAGAATACACAGGCTACAAATCACAAAGATATTGTGTGATTTAGCCAACTGCCAAACGTTAACGATAAGTGTTAAGAGAGTTTTAGTGATTTCTGTTCCTACTAGTATTAACAATAAATTCTGATTTTGTCACAATATAATAGCAATTCTATTGTACTACATAAAACTCAAGACTTATACTACATACATAATTATACTATAAACGTTAAACCACTACATTCACGTAGAACCTAGCTGTAGCCTACTGAGACAAGTTGGCTATACCGGAGTGGTACGTCACTTTCACAGGAGATCGGCGTGAAGTAGCTTATTTGGCTGCGTTTCCTACGGTGAGTGAGAGAGTCAGAAGCCTAACCCTCTTTCGCATTCCTTTCTTTACTTTCTATTTCCTTTAATTCCTCATTCTTTTTAAGCTGTCAACGCATTCGTAGCACCTCTGGTGCTGCAAATGTCCATAGGCGGCGGTGATAACTTAACATAAGATGTCCCGACAGCGAGCTTGCTATCTATTTCATTAAACCAAAAAACATATAGCTAATGTTACTGCAGAGCTTCACTGGTATATAACGTAACCAGATATATAAAAATAAAGCAATTAAGGGATCACAGTGGGATACAAATGGCTAAGTACCTACCTTATAAAACCAGTAGCAGCCATAAGCGAAACCGCCATAAATTATCAACGGTAGTATCCTCTCCCTGAACCAGGATTTTCTTGAATTTTGGAACAGCATCAGCTCAGATGTCAGTGACGGTACATCCAGCATCTCGCCGCATTTCTCTATCGCCCTATGTATTTCCGCTTCGGAAAGCCCTTTGCTTCTGAGGAACCTCTCCTTACTCTCCAAAGTGCACCTCTGCACGTTAGGATTTGAGAGGAACTTGACAGCCGTTGTCACCTGAAACTGTGAATTCGCTTATATCTTCGAATCGTTAGGCTACACTTGCAAGTTTTGCTTACGAACTTCCCAAAGATTTACTTCATAATTAATTTTACATTAGACAAATTGACCATAAAAATAAACTTACATGATCATAAGTCTTAGTAAAACCGTATGCAATTCTTACAAGTGTGGTACAAGCCGTAGATTTGTCTATTATTGTCACAAATCATTTTAATGAAATTCTAGTTATCTTATGAGTCCTATGAGTAGAATAATAAATAGTACTTTTTAGTGCAGAAGTCACTGAACCTGTTTTCTATGATGGTGTAAGTTACGATTAATATAATTAAACAAATTAGAGGATTTTTTTAAACTACTTAAGCGGCGCTTCGATGAGAAGTGAATGAGGTTTAAACTTTAAGACGTCAAATTTTAGGCACATTTCGTTACATGAGAGATAAGAAAGATGTTAATAACAGTTTCACACTTATCGGCCCCATTTAGGCCTTATCTTGAGAGAGAACGGAGACACACAGACCACGAAGAATATTTGATTGGACTATACAGATGCAACCGTTAGCGTTTCAGTCAGAAGTAGTTACCACTGCACCAAGCTGTCGTTATGTCGATAAGAGTTAATAAGTCAGAATTTCTCTCGTATAATGAAGGTTTACTTATAATGGTTTCACAAGATTAATTTAAATACGTAATACAATAATTTAACACTTTAAAATTCAGTGACGACAGGCGGGCGTCTGAATTAGAGATATTACTTTTGTCATATTTAACACATTTGCAAATTTGGAGGCGAATGTTTGAGATGCGAATTTGCGAATCCAAATAGTAACGTACGAATATGACCGACATACTGACAACAACAAGTTTAGATATATAAATAGATACGAAATAGGCTAATGCGAGCATTCGTAACATCGCTAGTTTGACACTACGACCATCGGTTAAGATGTTGTAAACACTAGCTGCCTTACTACAAAAAATTTAAACACACGTTAAACGCGTGTCTATAAAATCCTGGACAATATACAAATAAAACTACAAATCCGCATCTAACGGTAGTTTTGAGTTAAACATAGTTTAGACATAGATTAATATACGTTTAACTGAGTTTAATAGATGTTTAAAACCTATTTTTGCTGTCAAATGTAATGAATAACATTTTATCAATAAGTTTTTTTATGAGTTTATTCGCTGTTAAGCAATTTAGATAATATTTTAAGCAATGTTTAAATCTTAAACACTGTTTAGCTAGACACGTGTTCAACATGGTTTTAATGCGTCTTTTGTAGTATGACAGATGATGTAGTTTAATTATGTAAAAACATACCCTTAGATTTTTGTAATATATACTTAAAACCTATTTTAGATGTCATTTTATTAATAAGTTTCTTTATAATTTGATACGCAGTATAGCAATTTTGACAACATTTTATGCAAGGTCACAATAATTTTTAAACACTGTTTAGCTAGACACATGTTAAACATGGTTTTAATATATCTTTTGTAGTAAAGCAGTAGGTCTTTTGGTTCCAGTGATAAACTTAAGTTATTTTAGTGTATTATTATTATTATTATATCTAATCTTTATCTAAAATACAATGGAATATAATGAAAAAATATTTAAGTTACTTGGCATTGAGGTCGCTGCACCTATTTTATGTATTCAGCTAATTGTTATGTATATGTATACAATTCATAATATATACAATGGTATAGTTTTAGATACTTTGTAAAGAAGTTTTATGAAATGTTAATGTATTATTTCGATTCTGTTAGAATAGATTACTTGCATATTTGAATTTGCTTATTTCAAAAACCCGTTAAATATTTTAATGAAGAGTTAACTCTTTCTAAGAAAAGAGTTAATCAAATTACTTAAACTGTTTTTGAATTATCTCCATAAAAAAAGTCTCTGACGAATTGAAACCTTTATGAAAGCTGGTTAAAAATAAAACTATCAGTCGAATTATTGAAATAGTATTTGAAGTATAGATAATACAAGATCGTAGCATGATGTAATATAGCCTATAATCTTCCTCAACAAATGAGCTGTCCAAGACAAAAATAATATTTCATATGGGATCTGTAGTTTCAGAGATTACTTACAAACTTACAAATAAATTTTACCTCTATATAATATTAGTTTTTGAAGTACAGATAACACAATTTCATAAGATATCTCATTAGGATCATAATTATAATTGTGATTTTTATTATTAGATATATTGAAACATTTATTATCTGATAAGATAACGAACTAACATAATTGTTATGTGGTAGGTATTTGAATTTTGAATTCAATGTACTTTTTTATGAAACTGTACAATATTATGCACTATTGTATCTACATATATGAGGGTAAAACAATATTGTTAAGACTTTTCAGTACAAATAAAGAAATTTGTTATATTGATAAGTTTTTTAAATGTTTTATTTATCATTTAATTTAAATAATTTGATAAGTTAAATATTAAATTAATTAATTAATTCTTAGCTTAAGTCTGTATTAAGTTTATTTAGAGACCATACTAACATTCTAATAATAAAATAGATGAAGTATTTACATAAAAATGCAAAAATAAGCTATTTGTAAACATAATGTAAAATTATTTTAGAGATAGCTATATCTTTTAGGCCTGTAATATGATATATTTTATCTTTGTTCATAAGTTATCAATTCATTTTCATGCTATTAATCTAAGAAATTTAGGAACAATTTTGCAGTTACATGTTTAATATAGCATGTCATGTATCTGTGAGAGTTATTTAACATCAATTGTTCTCATTAAATGTGTACAACGACAACTCTCTAGATGTTACAAATTTAGGTGATCTATTTGGTTTGACATACTTGTCAAAATCTTAAACCTATTAATGTACACTACTTCGTTCTATTTTTTTTTTTAACCAACTTCTAAAAATGGTGGATGTTTTCAATTCGTCTGGTACTTTTTTTAATGAGTTCCCTTATTACTTATTATTATTATTATCATCATCACAAAAACGGTCAAATTGAATTTTTTTTTGTTTGAAAGAGTATACTTTAAGATTGGTTTCCTAATTTTTAATGAAATCGGTTCAATAGTTTGATTTTAAAATCAAAACAACCAAAATAAGTATATCATTTAAATAAATGAAAATATCTATTTTGCTTTGAAGTCAATTCCCCTTTTTTTAAAAAGTCTAGCATACACACTGATCATTGACATGCCTTTAAACATTCTTATAACAATCAAGGAAAGTCAGTTTTAATTGCATATGGGATTTTTATAATATTTTCCATAACTTACATTTATATTTTTAACTATTTTCCTTAATTAATTGTTGTATTTAATCATATTTAATTACTACAGAATGGTTTAGATTAAAGAAGTGATATACTTAAAAACAATAAAAAAACAGAACAAAAAAATTCTATAAATATCCACAGGTGGTTTTTATTTGGATTTTTTAAATGAGTGATATGTTTATTTTTTTAAATAATAATAACTAAATGTGAGAATTTTAAATACCCATTATCAATGTAACTTTTAAGTTGTATTCATATAATTATTAGCAATTAATGCTTCTCTTTGTATCAATCATTTTGAATATGTCTAGTACGAAGGTCATTCTGTTTATTTTTTTTATTTCGTGCATAATTAATATGTAAATGAAAACAAAAGGTAAGAATTTTTAATACTATTTTAGTCGAGTCAAAAATAAATATGGATAATCACCAAGTTTTCCCGAATTTCAGCTCCCGAAGATGTAAGAACGTCTGAAGCCATTTCCAATTTAAATTGTAGGTATCTAACTTCAGAAACACGATACAATGTGCACAATCTATCGATAATTTTGATAGAAATGAATATTGTCAAAGGATATTCAAGGATAATACAATTCTCATTTATTCACATTCACTCTCCAATTAATTCACAATAAAGATCTAAAGAATCGGCTCACACTAAACGAGATAGGAAGAATTGACGATATAATAGGAAATAAAAAATTGACATTAAAATCTACTTTATTTCCTAAATGTCAAATGAAGGCCTTATCTACATACAATTTATTGCTAAGCTGCAAAATGCATTAAAAATGATAAAAAGTAGTTTTCAAAAATTTGTTCAAAATTTTTTGAACTTTTTAAATATTTCATTAAATGTAGTAAATTTTACGTTAAAGCTATATTTCAATTATGAAGATATCTCAATTAACTTTTTAAATGTTCGCTTAGTAATTAAAAGTATTTTTTAGAGTTTATACAAAATATTTTATTATTTCTAATTAAATTGAACAATTATTTATAGAATAAATCTTGTTTTTTAAATAAAATAATGTTATCTTTACATAATGTAAACGAAGCTTTAGTTTCATTGATAATAAGTAATCTGTTAAAGGTTGGTTATACACAATGCCAATGTCACTTATGTCATTATGAAGTATGAATAGTGTTTGTTCGAAGCGATTTCGTGAAAATTGCAATGTTTATGATTGTACACTAGACAAATTTCTTTCAAAATGAGTGATTTTATGAATGCCACTGAAGCAGCTTCGCTTGCAGTTACATTTGATCAAGCAGGGCAAACCGATAAAGCGGTTGAATGCTACCGTACCGCTGCTAGATTATTAGGAAGAGTCTGCGATCATGTGTCGCCAGAAAGACAAGCAGATTTAATAAAGAAGGTTAAGGAATATTTGGAGAGAGCTACATTTTTACAGGAACAAAAAGGTACACAATTATAAAGGTATTTAGCATAGCACAAGACACTTTGTATATAGCTTGGTAATCCCAATCATAAAAAAGTTATTACAGACCGATGTTGTATGACTCATTCGTCTAATGTTGCTTCATTGTTTAATATTTAAATGTTATATCTAAGGATGCCATATTTCTATTCAAACAAAATGTATGGAATATAGTATAGTTTAATGGTGTGGATGATCTTTTTAATGTTAAATATCCGTTCTAAATAAAATAAATTATCTCAATAAATTTTCTCTTACAAGCTGTAAGAGAAAAAAACTTATTTTTTAATAAAACTAATATTGTAAATGTGAAAATTTTTGAATGAGTGTGTATGTTTGTTTCCTCTATGTGTAATGCCTCAATGATTGAGAAAACATGATGAAATTATCCCATTTTTAGTGTATGAGTTACTTTTATCACATGTGTGGAATAGTACGATATGTCATATTAATAAAAACAATTAAATTTGCTAGGTCTAATACAAAATTGAAGAAGTTTTAAATTATTATATACATTATTATCTGATTACAGACAGAGCTCAACAAGAAGAGAGTGAAAGATTAATGCAGAAATGTTACTTCTTAATGCAGCAGGCGTTAGACGCAGATGAAGCAAATTTACAAGATCTAGCATTACAGTTGTACACTCAAGCTGTGGAGTTAGCTGTCAGCGTTGTAAGTGTAACTTGTATTTTTAAGCGAGTATGGTATAAGGAAGTGTAATTAAGATTTTAGCAATCTATGTACACAAGCCTGTTTATATGTCAACACATTAGTTATATTAGCTCAGGTGACATAGGCTATATAAAAGTTATCGATATTTTATATGACAGAATTCATTTACATAGTCACATTAGAGGTTTTTAAACTTTGAGCTTTACAGTATAATAAAGATTTTAGATTTATTTTATTAGTAGTAAAAAAAAATTTCCAAAACTCCGATGCATTTTAGGATATCAGCTCAATACAAGGCAGCATTTATAAGCTTATGTGTATTACTAATTTTTATTTTTTAGAAAGTAACAAATGCTGATATAAAAGCGAGAATAAATAGTTTGGCTGTGCAAGCTTTAGACCGAGCTGAGGAAATAAAAGGAATTAAAAAGATAGGTTCTTTATCTATCACTGACTCAAATAAGCCAGGTAATTATTTAATATGGCACATAATATCATACAGTTGTCTTGTCGCTTAAAAAAAAATAGGTAAAGCTCCTTCTACCCTCTTCTTTTTTCACTATTATAAATCTTAAAGATTAGAAAAAGGCATTGATTTTGATGTTAGATTATAAACCGCAAAATTTTATGCAAGTATATTTTAATAACTAATTTAGCTAACTCGTTTCACACAGATTTTGAAGTCGGTCACTTTAATACAAGGCATGCTAGCTGCTTGTCTTAGACATTTGATTATTGATTATAATCATTACTTTATATTTCTACACTAATATTATAAAGAGGTTAAATTTGTTGCTAAGTTTTAATGTAAGGTAACTTTGAAATTACTGATCCGATAAAAAAAATGTTTTTTGTGTTGGAAAGTCCATTTATTGAGAAAAGTCATAGGCTGTATTATATCACACTACATTTTATAGGAACCAAGCAGTAACTATAAAAGAAGTTAAACCACAGGGAGCAGTTAATATATAGTACACAATAAATACGAATTTTTGTTAATTTCAGCTACTTCACCAAACAGAGCACAGTTACAACGCGAACAGAGTGTACATTTAAAAGTCAGCGGCAAACAAGTGTATACGGAAGAGGAAAAAGAGGTTCTACGAATGACATCCAACATAAACAACAACTGTTTCCTTCCGTTCATGGATGTGGATTTGTCGGAGAAGTTCCAATATGCTCTGCCCTTTGAAGATAGAGCCAGTGAATTGAAGTTGTCTTCGAAGCAGGCGAGTGAATTTGAAGGATGGATTCGTCCACACGAAGTGTCAAGTGATCCGAAGATGATTGTCGGCGATCATGTTGATTGCTTCAGTATTAAACAAACTGTAAGTATTTAGAATGATTTTTATAAATGTGGTATTTTTATTATTGTGGAATAATTATATTTACTTGTTACATATGGATGCTAATAAGCAATACTATGACAAGCCACATGTACTTTATTTTGAGAAAAAGGTGCCTAAAGATGTTAACATATTCTTAATAAATTAGTTTGAAGAAGTATATATCCATCTTTTCTTTTTTATATTGATAAAAAGTATAATGAATTAATAGTAGATTGATATAATTAAAAGTTTCATCTACTAACAAGTTTTTCATATATATGACATTATTGTATAAGTTGCAATATATGGAACTCACTTGAAATTTGAAACATTCAATTATGAACCATTTTTCCGTATTTATTTAGTTTATATGACTTGAATTTTTTTTTAATAATGTCAAATGGAAGACGCAGTATCAAAATATGTCAATATCTTCAAATTTGACTTTGTGGGTTAACACATTTTTGCTTATCAGCATCCATATGGGGTACGTTCCAAAATACAATCCAACATGTTGTTCAGTTAGATAAAATTGAATTTAACTGATTTTACATCCAGAAAAATTGCCATTTTGAGATGTCATAAACTCGGGCCAGCATGGTGATTTTTATTTTGGAACACACTTATTGTCAAATTAGATACGAGTGTATATTATATATATAATTAATACTATATAAAGTATTCCCAAATTTAAGTACTAGCATTTTTATAATGAAGAGTTATTAAAAGTTATTTAGGAAAATAAAACTAAGTGATTAATTTCTTATTACTTTTCAGATTGTGTCGGACTGTTCTTTCGTAGCATCTCTAGCAGTGAGTGCTTTATATGAGCGAAGATTTAACAAGAAGATTATCACCTCTATTATATATCCTAAAAATAAAAATAAGCAGCCCGTGTATAATCCATTTGGTAAATACATGGTGAAGTTGCATTTGAATGGTGTACGAAGAAAGGTTAGTAGTTTAACAAATAATATTTAAATAATTTTAAGTTGTATTTTTCTCTTACTTTAATGCCTTGTGTAACATTTTGCACTGCACAAATGGACGCTGATAAGTAATACTGTGTCAAGCCACACGGACGTCAAATCTATTCTTAATCAATTTGTTTGAGGACATATATATCCATTTTCACTTTAGATAACTATTCAAATGAATTAAAAACAGAATGGTATAATAAAATGTTTTATCTAATAATAAATAATAAATAATAATAAATAAATGCATCACACTCAATAATAAGTTTTTCAAATGATTAATGTGTATTGAAAATGTTGAGCACATTTCAAAATTCTAAACATTAAATTAAGAAACTTTTTTCTGTACTTATTTAGGTGACTTGAAAATTTTTTGAATAATGTTAAATACATGATGCATTATCAGAATATATAAATATCTTTGAATTCGACTTTTTTGGGTTGACTCATTATTGATTATGGTTGAGTGTATGCATGTGTGCGTTAATGTATATGTATGAACACGTATGTGGGCAAGTATGTGTTTATTGTATAGATTTTTGTATTTATAGTAAATATATACTAAGTATATTGACATAAAGCATTAATATTTATGTATATTATATTTAAATCTGTAATGATTTCATAATTTTAACGTCTTCAATAGTATTATAAGGGTTGTCTTAAGTAATCATCATGTACCTAGCATTTTTCCCGGTTATACCAGGGTCTGTTTTTTATTCTAATCCAGATATTGACGAGTTACTGATTTATACACAGAGCGACTGCCATCTAACCTCTGAAGGCTAGCCAGTAACCATTTAGACTAGAATAATTTCCCTACTACGAGTAACGATCATTATCAGGTGATTGTGATAACAACCGGGACCGACAGCTTTACGTGCTCTCCGAGGCAAGGTGGTGAGATCCACAAGAACAAACACCCAGAACTAGGAACAAATATACAAATATAAATATCTGCCCCGAGCAGGGAACGAACCCGCAACCGTCGGCGTTAGAGGTACATTCAGCATCACTACACCAGAGCGGTTGTCTTAAGTAATATAAATGTATATTCTTCTTTTATTATAGGTGATAATCGATGACCGTCTACCATATAGCAAGTATGGACGATTGCTGTGTTCCTATTCAAGTAATAAAAATGAGTTTTGGGTGTCCATGTTGGAGAAGGCTTATATGAAAGTGATGGGAGGTTATGATTTCCCAGGATCTAATAGCGTGAGTTATTGAATGTTTTCTTATTCTAGATATCTTTTTTTTCTTTAAAGTCTTTTCCCATTTGTGCTAATTTGTCAACTTGTCTTTTTATTTAGCTTGTTATCTATACTATTTTATTATGCCTAGAAAAATAATCTGAACCATAAGCTTACAATCTTAAAATAGTCAATACAAAGAGATTGTTCTTCAAACCCAATATTTTGATCAATACCTACTAATATTTTTTAAATATACATATCTTACGTTTAAACTATTTAAAATTTAGAAATTTGTACCCATTTTCAGCTTTAACAATCTCACCTTAGTCTTTTGCTAGTTGCTACGCAATATCCAAAGTAATGTGTATTCTGGATGCCAAAATGCATGAGTTTTTTCATTTTGGCATCCAGAATGATTATTATCAAAGTATGAATGAAACATATCATTGTGAATAACACCATGTACCATATTTTATACCAGAACATAGATCTTCATGCATTAACCGGTTGGATACCAGAACGTTGTGCGATACGTAAAGGGGAAGCTGATTTCAACGCCGATGCCCTCTATGAGACGATCAGGTCAAGATTGGACCGGGGAGAAGTACTCGCCACAGTGGCTACTGGACCCTTGGATGATGATGAGGCGGAGAGAACGGGGCTGGTTGCCACTCATGCTTATGCTGTGCTGGATGTACGGCTTGTTAATGTGAGTATTGAATATATGTATGTTGATGTGATATAATTAGTAAATAGCATGTGGAATGGTAAAAATTATGTAATAAAAATATTTTTTGTCGCAGAAATATATGATTGATTTCGAAAATTGTAAGTTTGTTGTATACATTACTAAAAGATCACAACAATTGCGGCTTATTTGCTGTTTGTTATTGAAAAATTCTTTTGTTTATCAACTTTTAATACGACTAACTTGACACAGTATTGCTTATCAGCGTCAATATGACGTATTATTGATAGTATTTTATATTGTAAAGTATGAACCAAACTTCAATATTTAAACCATTAAATGAAGGAATTGTTTTTTATACTTATTTAGTTTAAATGGCTTTAAAGTTTTTTGAATAATGTTAATTAAGAATACATCAATATCTCCGAATTCGACTTTCTGTGGGCACATTATTGCTTATCAGCATCCAATTATAAAATCCCATACCTTCCAGGGTGTGAAACTACTAAAGCTCAAGAACCCATGGTCTCATCTTCGTTGGAGAGGAAATTACAGCGAACTAGACACCAACCATTGGACAACTTCACTACGAGCTCAATTAAACTACGACCCGGATAGCGCTGCCCAATACGATAACGGAGTCTTCTGGATAGACTACGCTAGCATACTGAACTTCTTCGATGTGTTCTATCTGAACTGGAACCCGGAGCTGTTTAAATTCACTTATTGTATACACCAGTGAGTATTTTATTGATATGGTAGTCCAATTTTTCAGGCTTATTTATTTATTAATTTAGTTTAGTATATTATAAAGAGATGAAATTTGTTTGTATGTTTGTCAGTTTGTATGTAGGGGATAATCTCTGAAAATACTGATGCTATTTAAAAAAATATTTTTTTTGGTGGATAATCTGTTTATTAAGAAAGGTGTAGGCTGTATTTCATCACGCTACGACTCATAGGAGCGAAGTAGTAAGCATTAACGCGAGTGAAACCGTGAGGGGAACTTGTCATTATATATAAGGCGAGAATTGCACTTGTAAGTCTTACTCAATAATTTGTCTAGGCGTTGGTGTGATAAATAGAAAAAAAGCATTCTTTAAAATGATTCATATTTTCGATTTATTTATATCCACTGATTGTTTTATTATTGCCAACTAAAAATCTTACCTAATAATTTAGTTATAGATTTTAGATTTGGCAACATATTAAGAATTGCGGTTATTAAAAGACAAATATGAAAAATTGAAAACTTGTTTGTGACAATTTAACCGACAGTTTATAAATAATTCTAAACGATATATACAGATATTATCCTGAAACTGGTAAAAAGTTTAATGGATAATTTACAAGAAACATTAAGTTTTAAGTGTAAATATAAGCGTTTTACACATTTACTACTATTGTATAAGAATTAAGAGATAATGTTTCTGAGGAATCATGGTTCGTTAGATGGATGGATGTTTGTTGCTCTTTCACGCAAAAACCGTGTACTGTACACTGCCATTAGTTATCTCGATAAGAACCGTTATATTAAATATAAATACTATAAATTGCGAAAGTTAGAAAGAAATATATAATATTATTCCATTTAGAAAAAAAATAACTATTCTATCAACATTTTGTTACATTAAAGTCTAATTAAACTGCCGAATTCCCAATTGTAAAACATTTTTTGCGTTTTTTATCAAAAAATGTGAATTTTTGAATTCGGTCACTTTAATACTAAACGTGTGATATTCCTATATTATTCCTAAATCGTATATATTTCTAACAGGAAATGGGACGCCGGAAATGGTCCAGTGAAAGATGCGTACAATATAAGCGAAAATCCCCAGTTCACCCTGCACGTGCAAGGCAAGGGAGCGGTGTGGCTGCTACTGACGAGACACATCACGAGAATAGAAGATTTCCGCGACAATAAGGAGTATATTACCCTACTAGTGTACAAAAATGGACGGAGAGTTTACTATCTTTGTATGTATTTTTATAGTGTATTTTTTTTGTGACGTTTTGGTCAAATATTGTAAAGATTTTTTTAAAGTTCATGTTCAAATATGCTTCACTATCTCTGGGGTAGATTAAGTATTGGGTTAAAGTGTATGAATCTCAATTCACCCCTTTAGGGTTTGGTAATTTAGGGTGCGTTTTGGTCTCACCCCTTCGCCGCCTATGTATAGTCTATTCTTCTTTACTCGTCTTTATTTGGTAACACCAATTCGAATGAAAATCACAAATTTTCGAATAATTGATTTTAATTATAATAAAAAATGATTCAGTTCAATCATTTAATTGATGACCTCTGATCTAACTCTTATGTGTGGCTTAATATGCTATATTCGTCTACTAAATACGACAGGAAAAGAAAAAGAGACTATAATGAGTCGTAATGTTTTTTTGTACTCTTAAGCGACCATTTTCATAACACTTAAGTGACCACAAGTTCCGTAAGAGTTAAGCGACGAGATGTTGAACAAAGTACCCAAGTCACTAAAATAACTTTGTTATTTTTCTAATTCTCCTGTAACGCATCTAAATGTTTTTTAAGACAAATTGCGTTCCGTTAATGTTTCAAGTCACATTTTCTTAAAAATATAAATTTTATCCCATTTAACATCAAAATACAAAAATTTAACTATAAATTTAAAGCAAAAGTGTTGTAGAAGTTATCGACGAAAGAGAATTTAAAAGAAAACGAATTTAAATTTAAGAGTTTATTTACACCACACAAGAAACACAAACAAGATAACTATAGGAAATTTTAGACGGAAGAAGATTTACACGGAAGAATAAACTACGTTATACAGATTAACAAAAATAGAAAAATATATTTTAAACTAAGTATAAGACTATCGTAAGGGCGGAGCGAGTAACGAGCGACGTGCGTTCAACGCGGGAGACCTAATCGTCCTGTCGGTCGCTCCGGCGCGACCACCGGCGGCCGTCGATGCGCGGGCGCGGGAGGAGCGCGGTAGCATATTAGTTATATAAAAATGATTTTATTGAGTTCGCGCGGTTTGTCTGTATATTTAATAATTATTGAATTAGTTATGCTACAGTACTCCCCCGCTGAGATCGTTACTACGAGCGATAGTAATCGGGAAAGCGGACTCTTCTACCGGTGCGAGTGAGTTTCTCAGTCGTCTTCTCGTGCACAGGATGCTCCTCTCGAAGTGGCTCTGTTTTTTCAGCTTCTGCGGTAACGTGCGCTGGCTTCAAACGATCTATAGAGACATATACTTGTTTACCAGCAACGTCGAGTTTGTACGCCTTATCGCGACGCTCCAGTACTCTATAGGGGCCGGCGTATGGTGGTTCCAAAGGTCTTCTTACATGGTCTTGACGTAAGAAGACGTGGGTTGAGCTGGCCAGATCACGAGGCACGTAAAATGGGCCTTTCCGATGCCAAGATGTCGGTTTAGGTGTTAGTTTAGCCATTATTGATCGTAGACGTGAAGCGAATTCAGTGACGTCTGATGTAATGTGATCTTCCGTGGAAGTAAAAAATTGGCTAGGTAGACGCAGGGGCTCGCCGTACACCATTTCTGCTGGCGAAGCTTTAATATCTTCCTTCCAAGCAGTACGAACGCCGAGAAGAACCCAAGGAAGTGCTTCCGTCCACTGGGATGTGCTATGGCACATGATGGCCGCTTTGAGTTGACGGTGGAATCGCTCTATGATTCCATTTGATGCTGGATGGTAGGCGGTCGTGTGGATGTGGTGAGCTCCCAGAATTGATGAGATTGCACGGAACAAACTTGACTCAAACTGCCGACCGCGGTCTGTAGTTATTCTCAACGGGCATCCGAATCGGGCGATCCAACCGGATACAAGAGCTTGCGCGCAGGACTCAGCAGTAATATCTCTGAGCGGGAATGCCTCCGGCCATCGTGTGTACCTGTCGACGGCTGTGAGACAGTACCTGTAATCAGAAGATATCGGCAATGGGCCTATTAAATCAAGGTGAATATGTGCAAACCTTGATGTAGGAACAGGGACAAAGGAAAGTGGGGAAAGGGTGTGACGGGTAACTTTGCAACGTTGACATTGCAAACATTCTTTACACCACTCTCTACAGTTTTTGCGAATCCCTGGCCATACGAAGCGTTGTGTCACCAGCCGCACTGTAGCTGACGCTCCTGGATGACTTAAGCTGTGCAGTACATCGAAGACATGTTTTCTAAAGTTTTCTGTGACAAATGGGCGAGGGCTTGCAGTAGACACGTCACAATAAAGATCTACCTGTGAGTCTGGTATTGCCATCTTTTTTAGTTTAAGCGTGGAACCGTGCTGGAGCAGGTCTTGCAGTTCAAGATCAGATTCTTGAGAATGTGCAAGGGCTTTGTAATCGATAGTTGATATTTCCTCGACGCGAGATAATGTGTCAGCTACGAGGTTTTCCTTGCCGGGTATATAATTTATTTGTGTAGTAAACTGAGAGATGTAGTCAAGGTACCTGTATTGTCTTGGTGAACATCTCTCCCTGTTGATACTTAATGCATACGTGAGTGGCTTGTGATCTGTGTAAATTACAAAATTTCGGGCTTCCACCATATGTCGAAAATATTTTATTGCTTCGTATATAGCAAGCAACTCTCGGTCGTAAGGGCTGTACTTTTTTTGTGAAGGGCTTAGCTTGTGCGAGTAAAATGCCAGCGGTTGCCATTCGTCACGAACGCGTTGCTGAAGGACCGCGCCGATTCCTATATCTGATGCGTCCGTCGCGATTGCCAGGTCAGCATCATACTTAGGATGAGCAAGCAAGGTTACCTGCGAAAGCGTGTTTTTGCAGTCTTCGAAGGCTTTAACGGCGGCAGCCGTCATGTCTACTGGGTGTGAGCCTTTAATTTTGGGACCTGCCAGGAGCTGATTTAAGGGTGCTTGCAGGGTGGCTGCCTTCGGTATGAATCTTCTGTAAAAATTAACCATACCAAGAAAACGACGAAGTTCTTTGACTGTCTTGGGCAAAGGGAAATCCTTAATCGCCTGTACCTTTGTATCAAGAGGTCGCGTACCTTCAGACGAAACAAGATAACCTAAAAATTTTACCTCTTGTTGTCCAAAAACACACTTGGATGTGTTTATCAAAACACCATACTCCTTTAATCTGGCGAAGAGTCGAGTGAGATGACTTCTATGCTCCTCCACAGAGTGTGAAAATACGAGAATGTCATCTAGATAACCATAACAAAAACCGTCTAAGTCCCGAAGCACCTCATCAATGAACCTCTGGAAAGTTTGAGCTGCGTTGCGGAGCCCAAAGGTCATGAAAGGAAATTCAAATAAACCAAAGGGTGTTGTTATAGCCGTCTTCGGTATGTCACTCTCGTTAACCGGTATCTGATTGTATGCCTTAACCAGGTCAATGGTTGAAAAAATAGTACATCCGGAAAGCTGGTAGGAAAAATCTTGGATGTGACGAATCGGATATCTGTCTGGAACAGTGCGTGCGTTGAGAGCTCTGTAATCGCCGCATGGCCTCCAGCCGTCGTCCTTTTTCCTTACAAGGTGCAGAGCAGATGACCAAGGACTGTCAGAGGGGCGAGCTGTGCCCTGTAACAGCATGTCGTCGAATTCTTGTTTCGCAGTCCTCAGACGCTCAGGATCTAAGCGTCGTGGTCGACAACTAACCGGAGGTCCAGGTGTAGTACGAATGTGATGTTGGACATTGTGCTTAACAAGGGTAGGCATACCTGCTGGACGCGTGACCTCAGGAAATTCTCGAAGGAGTTGATGATAATCTGACTCTCCCGTAATGACTTTGATTGAAGCGATGTCTTCGGAGATGCGGTGTTGGAGTGTCGCAACTGACAGTGTAGTTGTACCATCTACAAGGCGTCGGTGCCTGCAATCTACAAGCAAATTATAATAAATCAGGAAATCGACACCTATTATAGGCTTAGACACATCGGCAATAATAAATTTCCATTTAAATATCCGTCTAAGTCCTAAGTCTAGACTCATTTGTATAGGGCCATATGTGTGTATGACGGTACCATTTGCTGCCGCGAGTTGATATTTAGTTTTTATACAGGGCGCTTTCATCGCTTGCCGCGGAAATACGCATACATCCGAACCTGTATCCACGAGAAAAAGTTTTTTTGTTATCCTGTCAGTCACGAAGAGGCGGCCTGTTGCTGAAGGGCAGTCGTTGGCCGCTATTTCTGACTGCCAGTGGAGTTTTCCTGCTGAAACTTACAAGGAGGTATACATTTCTTTGCACGAGAGCCATATTTACAGTGATACCAGCAATAATCATTATTATGATGTTGTTCTTGCCTAGTTCTGGATTTTGAACGATTACGATAGTTGTGAAAAGATTTATGGCGATTTCTAGAATGCATGCGTGATGATTGTTCTAGCTTGGTTGTTAATGCAGCTACTTGCTTTGTAAGGTTATAAATTTGCTTAGCCATATCGTTCGAAGACGTAGATGATGCGGAAACGCCCGCTATTTGCGGCGTCACAGTAACAACTTCGTGAATTTTGTCAGCTATATCTGCTAGCTTATCTATAGATAAATCCGATTGCGAAGCAATAATTGTTTGTATATTTTGAGGCAAGCGGCTCGACCATATAGTTAATAAAAAATCTTTAGGGACAGACGGTCCCGCAAGGCATTGTAAGTGTCTTAAAAATTGTGAAGGCTTACGATCTCCCAGTTCCTCGTGCATTAGAAGCTGTTTGACTTTTTTTTCTTGCGAAGCTGACAAGCGCTTGATTAACTCGGATTTTAATTTTTCATATTTACCGGTATCCGGAGGCGATGTAATTATATCTTTAACTTCAGCCGCATATTGATGATCAAGCTGTGCACTCACGTAATAAAATTTTGTGGTGTCGCTCGTAATGTTTGAAATAATAAATTGACCTTCCACCTGTGCAAACCATAACGTCGGGTCATCTGGCCAAAATGGCGGAATGCGTACGCCGACGCGGCAAAGTTCTGTTGTAGGCGTCCCTTGTGCGTCCTCCATGTTGTTTTTTTTTACACTGCAGAAGATGCGAAGTTTCTTTGTCGGGGTCACCAGTTTGTAGAAGTTATCGACGAAAGAGAATTTAAAAGAAAACGAATTTAAATTTAAGAGTTTATTTACACCACACAAGAAACACAAACAAGATAACTATAGGAAATTTTAGACGGAAGAAGATTTACACGGAAGAATAAACTACGTTATACAGATTAACAAAAATAGAAAAATATATTTTAAACTAAGTATAAGACTATCGTAAGGGCGGAGCGAGTAACGAGCGACGTGCGTTCAACGCGGGAGACCTAATCGTCCTGTCGGTCGCTCCGGCGCGACCACCGGCGGCCGTCGATGCGCGGGCGCGGGAGGAGCGCGGTAGCATATTAGTTATATAAAAATGATTTTATTGAGTTCGCGCGGTTTGTCTGTATATTTAATAATTATTGAATTAGTTATGCTACAGTGTCTATCTATATATCGATACCTCCCACGTAAGTTATTGTAAGCTACAAAATTGCCGTTATCGTTTTTACTGAATACTAAACGAATTTGCATTGCTTAATGCATTCAAAGTGAGAAAATACCAAAAATCTTTTTTTTTTCAAGGAAAGTTACAACAAAATACGCCTGAAAAAAGGCGTATTTTGTTGTAACTTTCAAACTAAAACGGATTAAAAGTGCTCTACTGTAAAATTGTAATTTTGGGGTTACAACAACTTACGTGGGAGGTATCGATATAATATAAATACCCCTAATTTTTCTTCCAGACGACCCCCCACCCTACATAGACGGTATAAGAATAAACAGCCCCCACTATTTATGCAAGATAATAGTGGGGGATTCCGGGTGTGACAGATACACACTCGTCGTGTCCCAGTATGAGAAGACTCGAACGATATTTTACACCTTAAGGGCGTATGCGACTTGTCCCTTCAATATGGCGAAAATTGAACCCTATCCCTATACTAAGAGTGTGAGTCATTAATGTATTGTATACTACCTACATCTCGCAGTTTCACTCGCGTTTATGGTTACTGCTTTAGTCGTATGAGTTGTAGCGTGATGTAATATAGCCTATAACCTTAATGAATGGACTGTTTAATGTAGAAATTTTGAAAAAAGTATCAGTAGTTTCAGAAATAACCTCCCTTATATTATTTACATGTTTGATTACATACAAACTTTATATTTTTTTTATAATATTAGTAAAGATTAAGCTTGACCGCACATTGTAATAAATTTTGTTTGTAAAAATTTACGAGAAAAACGACAATTTAGGAGAAAAAGGCGGCAAATTTCTATCCCAAATGTCTTTGCATATACAAAACGTATATATTATATGTAAATATCTCTGCTTATATAAAACGAAATATGTAATTCCCCATACTTATACATTATTAACAGATAAATTTAATATTTGAGAACAGAAAACTATAGTTTAGTATAATGGCGGTAATTTTATGTTTTTTTTTTGTATTTATTAAAAAAAAAAAAAAACAAAACAGCACATTATAAAGGATCTTAAAACACACTGTAAATAATACATAAAAAGTTTGAGGTTTTAGGTGAAACGTGATGCTATAAAATAATATTACTACTCCATTGACTAAGTCAGTTTTCTGCTGACGATATTTAGTAATTATGAAAATAATCAATTACACATTTTATTTCGGAAAAATAATAATATTTTTTTTCAACAGATAAGAGGCGAATGGTCGGGCAGGACGGCCGGCGGTTGTGAAAACCATCGCGAAACATATCCAAACAACCCCAAGTACATCGTAACCATCCCCGCCTCGCGGACAGCCTGCCATCTGGTGGCGGAACTTAAGGGGCCCAAACAGTACCAGATGGGAATAGACGCGAGAGTCGAAGCTCTGGACGATCCGAGTGTTACAGCGCCGTTCCTAAAGGAGTCTTCTGGACCTTATAGGTAGGAATTTTTTAATTTTTTTTATGACGAGCTGCCACTCGCGGTTTTAATCGCGTTTGTGGACTCGCAGCGTGATGTAATATACTCTATATATATATTTTTACTTTTTTCATGCATTTTATAAGGAAGGTTATATAGGCTATATTACATCACGTCATCAGCCAATAAAAAAAGGATTTTTCAAATCGGATCTGTCGTTTTAGAGATTATCCTTTATATACATACAAATAAATTTCACCTTTTTATAACATTAGCATTAAAGTTAAATGGAATAGTTTTATTAAAGAAAAGATGCCGGAGGCGAATTAACAGTTTGTTAGAAAAATAATATTCTTTATGCATACTCCATTCATAAAGACTATTAATTTATATAAAATAAAACACATAAGGAATGCATTTTGTATTCAAAATAATCGTCAGACTGTACAAGAAAGCGTTTTCAAAGTACGTAATAAGTCATTCATAAGGAAATTGGGTGAAAAATTGCAAGGCATCTTTCATTAGAACGCATTACGCAAAACAGTTTTTATATACATCTTAATCTAATCTTCCAGATCCGGTTTCGTGGTATTGGAGCTGCACAGCTTGCCAGCCGGTCGTTACATACTGACCCCCTCCACTTTCTACCCGGGTCAAGAAGGCCCCTTCTTCCTAGAACTACGGTCTACGTGTGAAATAACATGCGAATCTCGCAACTAGACGGCGGTCAAAAGAGAGAATATATGTCTCTTAAGGTAAAATGTATTTTCAATTAATTGATTTTAAATTTTTTTTCGTGTGATATTGATGTCATATGAAATAGAGATACAATTGGACGTAGTTTAGCAGAAAGGACTCAATCCACACTTTGGTCAAAAATGAGTTATACCAAAGAGGTCCTAAAGGTTGGTTCTTTCACTCAGCAAAAAAGATACGTGATACTACTACCATAAGTATGATTTTTTAATGACGCGAACCAACCCACATAAGGACGGGTATTTTCCTTCAAACCACTAAAACACTAGCAGAAACGGCTCAAACCAACATTTTTCCCAATAACTCGGAAATAATTTGGTCTTTCTTACTGCAACTGTTGTATATTTTGTCATTACGTGATTATAATTCAAAATATTCCAAATTCTAAATCATTGGAGCAATACACACCTAAACTTAAAACCTCAATAACTCAGAAATAACATATTGTGGGTTGAGTCCTTACTGCTAAACTACGTCCAATTATAGTCATACGTTTTACAAAAAAAAAACGAATTGATATTTTAATGGTTATATAAAAAAGTTTACTTATAATAACATTTTTAAAGGCGTTGATTACGAATTTTCGGCTATTATTAAATATTTATGACATTTCAAAGTTAAATATGTTTTTATTTCATATGACATCGATAATGTGGTCTAAAAGATCATAACAATGAAATTGCAGGGTTATTATGCACATTAGAATTAATAACGTGAAAAATGAAATGTAATTCTAAAGCTTTGATAATTAATTAATTGGGTTGTTTTTTTTTTACTTAGATAAAATAATATTTAATATACTGAATTAAAAGAGATTTTTTAGTTTATATTAGAAAAAGAACATAATTTTTTATCAACAAAATGTCGAATCTCTATACAGTTTAAAAGTAATATTTAATGTAACAAAAAAAAATTAAATGGATTTAAATTTTTTTGCTTTATTGCATTTTATATTTCATAACCATAGATATGTTATACATACATACTATATGTCGGTACTATTTCTAACTTTCACAAGTTGGTCAATTTACTTATTGGCTTAAAATACTCTCGCTTTATCTAGCCGGTTGCTAGGCAACGTCGTCCAAAGTGATCTGCATCGTGAGTGCCAAAATCCATGAGCTAAACACATATCTGTAGTTATTTTAATGTTTATAACACAATATTTTAATTTCAATTTATACACTAGAAATTTCAAAACTTAATTTATTATTTTAATTTTTCATTTGTTTTTAATATGTAATAATATAAGTTATATTTTTATTGTAATGACTGTGAATTAATATTGAAATCAAAGACATTATTTTAATAGTGCATTTATTTTTTATTGCTAAATGATATGTTAACTGCTAAGTATATACTAAATATATATATGAAATTGATTTTAAAAAGATCTGTTTAGTGAAAAATTGTTGTTATGTATAGTCTGTTATCTATGATTCGTAAACGTAAAATTAATTTTAAGTTTTTTTTTTTTAAATATATACATGAATTTTTCGTGTGTAAAATTTTGAAGAATGTTATTTAAAAAAGCTTATTTTAATCGAACTGAATCAGTATGAAGCTTTGCTTAAAAATACATGAATTTATCTTTAAAAAATATATATTATATCGAAAATCCTCTGAAAAACTGCTTGTTAAGTCATAGCAGCCTCTCGCAGTTTCACTCGCGCTTAATCTAGGACTTTCATACAAACTTCCAACCCCCTTAGTGGTCTTCACAAAATCCCGTCTCAGTGAGCACTAACATCCAAAAAAGAACCCTCATGCAACATTTGGAACTCGTAGCGCTCTCTCTAGTAATTTATGAGATTTCGTCATGAGTGAGTGAGTGAGTGACCTTTCGCTTTTATCTATACAGAAAACTGAATATTTTTTTTAATACATAAATATGACTTTTTAGAGTTATCATTAAAGTCATATTTATGTATTACTAGCGATCCGCCCCAGCTTCGAGTGCAATGTAGTTTTTTACGACATCACATCATAACAAAAGTGTATTTCTAAACATATATTATTAGTACACAATACCATCTATGCAGTACACATTATAAATTTCAAGTTAATTTATTTAAAAAACATAGGACTTTCATACAAACTTCCAATTCCCGTTTTACCCCCTTTGAGGTGAAGTTTCGTAAAATCCGTTCTTAGTGAATTTCTACACCCTATAAGGGACCTGCCAAATTTTATATTTCGATACCTCCCACGTAAGTTGTTGTAACCCCAAAATTACAATTTTACAGTAGAGCACTTTTAATCCGTTTTAGTTTGAAAGTTACAACAAAATACGCCTTTTTTCAGGTGTATTTTGTTGTAACTTTCCTTGAAAAAAAAAAGATTTTTGGTATTTTCTCACTTTGAATGCATTAAGCAATGCAAATTCGTGTAGTATTCAGTAAAAACGCTAACGGCAATTTTGTGGCTGACAATAACTTACGTGGGAGGTATCGATTTGTAGGTTTTAAATTTAAATTTTTTAAGATTTTGAGATTTATCAGTGACAGGTATTTCGCTTTTATATATACAGATGATAGTTTTTCAGAGGATGCGCGATATCATAATTTTATAGTGTATTTTTCTTGTCTTATTTAGCAGATAAATATGGCGTACTTCTGACTACACATAAGATTTAATGATTAGTAATTTAGCGATCGAATGATTGAACTAAATCATTTTTTACAATAAAAAATATATTGAAAAATGATGTTCGAAAATTCGTGATTATCTTTCCGTGTTACCAAGTAAGACAAGTAAATGAAAATATACCATAAATGAATGTTATAATTAAATTAATATATTCTTCTTTTGTACGTTTTTTAGCTGCTTGTTCGCACTGTGATAATTTAATATGTAAGCGTTTATTCACTGTAAGACGTATCAAATTTTATAGAGCGTTAATATATGTTTTGATACTACATTGTGTTTTTATTCCTCCCCCCCCCCCCTCTTTAACCCGAAAAGGGAAAGAATAAAATGTGTTTTAAGGTGAGAATTATACTTGTAAATTTTACTGTGTCATTGATATAAACAAGTCTGTAATTTGGTAACAGTTACCTGTGTAACCTTGAGAAAAGCTTTGGCTGTTAAAAACAGGGCTTTGATAGTAAATTCTTTCAAGTATAAAGCAACGAGAAAAAAATAGTGTAATATTTATGAAAGTTTAAGAGCAAAACTTATTAGAATAATTTTCGTTTAAGACATATCAAATTTTATAGAATGCCAATATATGTTTAGATGCTCTTATTGCGTTTTTACTTCGCTTTTATAACCACAAAAACCTTAAAAAATGTATTTAATGATGATGTTGGTTATCCATTGAGAAGAGTCTGCAATATAATGTTTCCCATTGCCTACATCCAACCCTCTTTGATCGACAGCCCGTTTGTGTCAAGTGGAAGTAACTGGACACAAACAGTGGCTGTGTCTGCACGGGGAGTGCTTGATATCATATTAATATTAAAGCTCCAAGGATACTGATAATCTCCATTATACGGTTGATTATAATGTCTGATAGTAATGCCATTTGAACGTTGTCTATGAAAACAATATGGCGAAGTTTCCGTTAAATTGAATTTTCCCCACCGTCGTATCGCGCCCGCGATTCTTAAGGTTCTGGTGTTCTAGCTGGCGCATCTGAAATATCTATGAAAACAATTTTTCTTGGTTCATATATAATAGTTTTTATTATTATACTGCACCATAAGGGTGCCGATGAGATTATTGAGCTTCCGCTCTCCGTCCATCTGTCTGTCTATCAGCTGTCTGTATCTCATGAATTGTAAAAAGTAGCGATTTGCGCACTTGACCGGTTTTTTAAGTGAATTCGAAAAAGGAGGAGGTTCTTTGATCGGCTGTATGTATTTAAAAGTAAAAAATAAATATTATCTACAACTTTTTGAAGTCTGTGCAAGTAAATAATACGTAAAAGCTTTAAACCTGGCGCTGACTTCGAACGTTTTATTTGGCACCGACCTCAAAATGTTCTAGAAAATATTTATTTTTTACTTTTTTAGTATTCTTGTTTCGGTTCCGAACTCGGTTTGTTGTTTTCAAAAAGTTTTTATTAACATATTGCATACTATTTGGCAGCAACATCATCCTATAAAACCAAAAAACTAAATTTAGATTCATGACTTATTGGTGATAAATAGTTTAAAAATATCACTTGAACATGTGATTTATTACATATGTCATAAATAACGTTCATTCAGGGCCGGATTTAGGGGAGGGCATCTGGGTTACTGACTTCAAGTGAGAGGGGCCACCACAATAGAGAAAAAAAAATCGATAATTGTCCTTGAACATTCGTATCTACTTATGTTCGTTGAAATAATTTTATTTGTTTTGCAATACATTTTTTGATTTATATATCAAAAAAAAAAAAAAATTGGAAAATAATAATTATTATATTAATATAGCTTTAGAATAGCTTTCATATGATTTACCAAGGCCTTTAGATCTCGAAGTCCACCTCTGCGTGCATTAGTCGTGAGTGTAAATCATCTCCAATATTATGATTAAGGCTTTACACTGTTACTAATATTATGCTACCCAGGCCACACATTGTAGGTAATGGGGTCAGTTTTATGGCCACAAAACTTTGATACTGCCCTTAATTAAGACTGCCTTATTATTTAGTTCCCATAAATCTGTTCACACTTTAGTTACTATGAAGGAATAAGAATATAAATTATGTCAATTTTAAAGTTTCGCGATTTATACTATTCATATTTAATATAACGGGTCTTATCGCGATAACTAATAGTAGTAATACCTTTATTATTTGGTACTCGTGAACACGACGAATGCAACTTCGTCGAAATGTCGGAAAAAAACATTTAAAAAAATACCGACCTCAAAAGCAAAATAAGTAATTTCTTTTACTTGGGTGTCATACTTGTTACAGTTATTTTGATTTTAAAACCAAACTATTGAATAATTTAACCGATTTTAATAAAAATTGTGAGTAACAGTTTTAAACGAAAAGGTTAGTAAAGAAATAACAGTTCTGAGATAACAAAAATTAAATTAATTACAAATTTTATATGTCTGTATAAATCCATGAAGTTGTTTCTGCTTTGATATAGAGCATAATACCTATATTTTCTTAATCATAAAACTTGAGTTTAAGTATTGTTTAACTTTTTTATAATCTTCCACATTATTATTTTTTAGTGTGTCATTTTTTAATGATGTAACATTTAACACAAAAAATTATAATAAAAAGCGTTTAATGCTGATTTATCTACAGTATATGTACAAAATGTTAACAGCTCTGAACAAGTTTTATAAGACGAGTTTAAATATTTATAAACACTGTGCAAAGTTTTATGTTAGATGGAATAGGTGTTTTCTCACCTCTATATATGTACATGCTTGTGCAACGACTGACAAGTCAGTGTTAAAATCAAATTAAAATAGTCACCTATATGTAAATGACAGAGAAGATGCTATACAAAACCGAATCTAGCCGACTAACTCTTTTTAAAGGTCGATGTGTAATATTTTTTTGCCGCGTGCTATTTTTACAAATTTGTTAAGGCCAAAATACAGACGTTACGTCATCGACTCCCTAACGTTACGACACGCGACGAAGCGTCGCGTTTTTTCACGTAGCTGTATTGTTTTTTCATAATTTTTGACGTTTCATATGTTGCGGTTGACATGTGTGTAGACGCCTTAAAAGTGAATATAATGAAAACACGTGTACCCTCAGGGCGAAACCTAAATTACGTATTTACCAGGTTCTGATTAAACGTCTCTACTCAGGTGCTCATTAAAACTTCAAAGAGATAATTATTAATCATCTTTTTATAACTTCTGAAGGTACATATTTCAAATTAAATTACTTATGAAACGTTTTACGTTGTAAATTTAATTTAAGTTAAAGCGTCGTGGGAGTATAACGTGAGAGCTTCTGTTAGGAATATATCGTCAAAATTTTTGTCTCTGGAAAAAGCGTCGTTGATTATAGTTAGTTTTCTAATTTTGTATCACTCTCTAGGATAAATGAACTTGGTTTGCTACTTTATAATTTTTTTATTTTTACAAATAAGAAATACCTGATAGAATAAATGCATTCATTTATTTGACATGTATTTTTTCTTAATATTTCTTAAAATCCTATTAATATAATATTATTAAGGTAAAATTTGTAAAAGTGTATGTTACTATTTAACGCGAAAAAATCTTCCCCACTAAACTTATTTAAAAAATTATGACCATTTGAAAGATACATTATTCTAGATGGTCGTGAGCTATATTCATGTACATATGCATATTATTTTAAAACAAAGTCTTAAATAAGCGAAGCAGCAAGCAAAAGCTTGTGGTACTTTAAAAAAACACTTGAAGCCTAAAATTAAACGTCATTTTTAGCAGTCGTCTTTTGTGACACAAAGTTAACAAAGCTTATTTCCCTGCAATAAATACCCAAATCTATGCAATTAGATGCGACAAGATACATTAATTCTAGCATTCTCAGTACCCAGAATTAGCATCATTTAAATACAAATTCGGTCGAGTTGTGGCTCAAGTTAAATTTGCAATTCATATGCTGTTCGTATTGTTACCTACCGCTTATTCAGAGCACACTCACGGTGTATAATTTGGCACATTTAATTAACCAAGATAGATATTTCGTAGACAAAGCTAATTTATTTCAAGTGCGCGGCCAGCTTTCATTGCTATTATGAAATGCAAGGAATGAAGTGTTATGATAAACTGCAATTATGTTTATGAAGTGTAGCCCACTTCGCACGTAAATTCGCTCTCTCTTTTTTATCTAATGAAATAGAGAGAGAAAGAGAGAGAGAGCGAATTTTGTATGTATATCATTTTTTAATGCCTTCACGGTTTTGTTTGTGTATAAAGTCGTTAATTCTTTTTCTCTGTTAGGGATCTATGCGTATTTTTTATTATTTATCTATACATGCATGTACTTCTTAATATTTGCTCCTAGGTCTGGATGTTTGTCCTCGTGTCTCCCCTCCGTGCCTTGGAGAGCACGTAAAGCCGTCGGTCCCGGTTGTTATCACATGACCTTATATCGTTCCTATTATTAGAGAAATTATACTTGTCTCAATGGTTACTGGTTTGCCTTCAATGGTTATGGAAGTCATATGACAATCGCTCTGTGTAAAAATCAGTAACTTGTCCAATATCTGGACTATAATGGTAAGCAGACCCTGGTCTAACCGGGAAAAGTACTAGGTAGATGATGATCTTTTCGGTATCGTTATTATTTAAATTTTAATATCAGTAAAATATAAGAAATAATAAATACAAATGGTTACTTAAATGTCAAAAGTTTGAAAAGGAGTCTTCCTATAACATAAGGAAGATTTTATTTTGCATTTTAGACCGGAGTCTTACGTGAGCGAACGCGAAGCATCGCGGCGCGGCGTGATGACGACAAATAGTTGACACCTTTGGAATGGCCTACGTGACATATTAAACGCAGGGGCGATGCGGTGCGGCGCGAAACGTAGCGAACGCGATCATTTACCTTTTAATCATCTATGTAGGACGTCGCATAATATGTCTCGCTGATCCGATGCAAGTTGACGACAGGTCGAAGAATTTCCATCAAAACATTCACGTTTAACGATGTTTTCCTTCACCGCAGCGCGTGACGTGAATAATAATTTTGAAATAAAGCGTGTAGAATTTAAGTGCATGCTTGGATTTTAAAGCAAGATAGTTTAATCTAAGACCAATCTATAATTTTAGCTAGCTATGTGATATATCAGGGAAGAGAGCTAATTTCTACGTAATTTGAGACTGAGACGCAGGCGACATGGTCTACCGCAACGTAGCACAGAACTTTAGTAAAGTATGAACTAGTAAAAATTGAGAATGCTCGGACGCAAGTACGGAGATGTACGAACCATGGTAACCTATATCTAGTCAATTATTATGTGATGTGAGATCACTTTCAACATTTTTTTTTTCGAACGAAAAAAAAAAACTTTAAGTTCTTCCTAAATCGTTTGTTAACTTTGAAATCAAATAAAAACTAAATCGAAAAAAGTTTGGAAGCCACTATGTGTATTTATTACTATTTTAACATTTTTTTCTTACTATAAAAAAAAATCTCAATAACGATTATAGAGATTATATAGAATTTTAGATAGTAATATTATTTTACCGCTCCTAATCCACCGAGCAATTTCGGTTTAACGATTACATATTACACCATAATTGCTTACGTTCCCATGATTGATGGTTCAAAAGATTCGAGCATAGATTATTATGTGATACACCGCGGCGACAACGAGAGACGGACTATGATAGATGATTCTCGGTTCATTACCGCGGGAACACCATAATTATTCATTAGCTAGTTGGGTATATATTTTGCTTAGGTGGTTCTGTGTGACGCAC
Source organism: Hypolimnas misippus (assembly GCA_037950945.1). NCBI lineage: Eukaryota > Metazoa > Arthropoda > Insecta > Lepidoptera > Nymphalidae > Hypolimnas > Hypolimnas misippus. Next base: position 12,016,949 of record JBBEEQ010000006.1, read on the forward strand.
ATTATGCGATTCCTAAATCTATACTAATAATAAAATTCTAGTCGAAAATAAGCGTCTAAGTGCCAAAACATACACAAATTATGACGTCGTAAAACCTTACGACGCGGACGTGCATCGCAGCTTTGAGTTGATATTTTTATCTAACAAGTGACATTAATTTGGGACTTGTAACGGTTTATGGGTGTGATGCCCAACGATGTATGGACCGTTGTCCGTGTCCTTTACTAATCACGCCGCGCCGGGCGGACTAAAACAAAGATTAAAATAAGGATTTGTAGAATATTTGAAACATTATATTTTTGTTCATTTTCACTGTTTTAGTTTGAAAAATGACAATATAGATAGAAAAACATAGATACTTGAATATAAATCCTGAAAATTTCATTAATTCATCTATAACAATTGATTTTTTTCAAATTATGAGCGAAATGTTGTGGGATTCTAGAAAACTCTTTGATTTTATAGCATCAAAATGCATCTAGAAAAGCGAGGTATATTGTTTTCACACCTAAAAGTTTGACTGATGTCACCTGAAGACATAAAGCAACTGCTAAATGGGAGGTAACATTATGCTTGGAAACTAATGCTTTGAGGCCAGGGCTGGATTTAAGTTCAGTGCCGTCCTGGGGCACAGTGGAAAATGCCGCCCCTAAATCATTATCTTTGTAAATGTAGTAGAAGAAAAAACACTCTTTAAAGATAAAGAAAAAAGTTTAGTAGAGTATAATAAATTTTAATTGAAAATTTTAAGAAAATCTCAAAAATCCCAAATTTTGCCGCCTTAGAAATTTTGGCGCCCTGACCCCTAGTGACCCTATAGCAAAACCAGTGCTGTTTACGACCGAAAAAGAACCACATTCTCACAGAAATATTCCGTAAATTAACTAGTAGACATAGTTTAGTGTGTTGAACGAGAGATCCAGTAGCCTAACCCATAGTGCATTAACCTACCAGCTCTTACCACCGAGCTCGGCGGTGCAGGAAAACATCGTGAGGAAACCTGCATGTGTCGGGAGAAATTCTGACACGTGTATATTCGCCAACCCGCAGTGGAGCAGCGTGGTGGATTAAGCTCTAAACCTTCTCCTTAATAGGAGAGGAGCCCTGCAGTGGGACGTATACAGGCTGTTACTTTACTTTACTTACCTTAAACTAGTTGTTTAGAAATTATATGGTGTACATTGTCATTGTAATTCGTTCAATGTACTAAGTATAAGTAAGTCGTATATTAAGGATGGAGGGGTCCGGACCCCCGAAACTCTCTTTACATACCTCCTCCCAGTTGACGCGTATGCTCGTTTGCTCGCTATTTTCATAAAGAAATCATAAAATCAAATTTTAACGTGGACAAATTTAACGACTTGTACTTACTTCAATTCGAATATATTTATTTTTTTATGTATGTTTGTGCGTTTTTTATTGTTCGAACGGGTAGGTGTAGTTTGAGATTGATCCTATAAAATTTTTCTCAAAATCGGCTTAGTAGTTTAATTTTAAAATTAAAATAACTGAAATAAGTATATCATTCGAGGAAGCGACTTTTAAAAATTATTTATTTAATTTTAAGTTAAAACTTTCTGGAGGATAATGTATTATATACTACATAGTAATAAAAAATCCTACACTATCTTCTACAAAGGCTGTCAATTCGTTATCCCTAAAAAACCTTCCAAGGATTTAATAAAGAAGTGGACATCATATAAATTTAAATGTAATTCGATCAGTCTGTTAGTGAAAGTAATAAAACTGACCGTCGTTAAGTTTTACCGTTGTACCGTCCCTCCCAATTGAAGGGTCTCGGACAATGTTTGAACGTGATTTCTGAGTGAATTTATTTTTTTTTGTGTTAAAATATATTTCATGTGAATGTATTGTAAAATTGGGTTATGTTCGTTTAGAAGCGGATACTTATTGGGGGTTTTAAAGATGCATGGATTAAGGACTAGGTAATCTATATCCTTATCCATAATCGTCATTTTCCTTACTTCCTATTCAACTAACTTACGCATTTTTGGCTTTTCTGGTCCATCGGTGATCACTTACATATCAGGTTTCCCGTCTGCTCGTTTGTCCTTTGTTTTTATTTAAAAAATTCAACTATTTTGGGTAATTATTGTTTGATACATTTTGTTGCATTTTTTCAATATATCAAAGGATGTAAACACATTGATGTTGCTACTTACCAAGGAAAATTGGAAGATATAAATTGACACGTTATTGCTTATCAGCATCCATATGATCTATTTGTTATATTTCTTTTTATAACCTTGTTACAGCTTATGTATAATAATTTAATTTAATTACTTTGTAGAGTATAAAAGATCGTGAAATCTATATCTATATCTATACTAATATTATATAGAGGAAAGATTTGTTTGTTTGTAATGAATAGGCTCCGAAACTATTGGACCGATTTCAAAAATTCTTTCACCTTTGGAAAGCTACATTATCCCCGAGTAACATAGGCTATATTATATTTAAAAAAATTAGGGATCCTTACTAAAACTCTAATAATGTAACCCAATCGTCACTGGGGTACGGAGGGAGTCAATGTAATGTAATAAAATAAAGTGCCGCGAGTACATTAATAAAAACTATGAATAAAAAAAATCATTAAATAAAATTCAAACTTCCTTTATAATTTTACTTTTTTTTTGAAACCCGACGCAAAAAAGAAGGATGTATGTGTGTGGGCGTGCGTGCGGGCGTGCGTGCCTGCGTGTGTGTGAATGTATGTACCCTTGCGAAGCCGGAGCGGGGCGCTAGTATTTTAGAAGACGGTGCAGCGTTGGTATAAGGTAAACATAACGCACGCTGGTTCCTTTCTAGTCTAGCGAGCATAACGATTTTTCTTATTACAACAATTTATTACTTAAAAATTATGTAAAATGTTATTAGTTTTACGTTCTTGTTAATTAGTATACATCGGGCGTTGCTTATTTTCTTTTATAGAATAAAGGAAGTTTTGTGAACGAAAACAGTTTTCTATATTATAACCGTTAAAGGTTGTATTTAAGGAGGTTTTATTTTTTAATTGCAAATGACTGGAGCAAGACGGCATTTTATTTAAAATAACATGCGCGCTATCTTTGTATTATAACAATAAATGCACAATACTCATGACATGTATTGGTTCGGCATGTCAAAGTTAGCATTAAAAAAATAAAATCAGCCGAACAAAGAGCCTCCTTTTCGCAGTCGGTTAAAAATACAATATAAACTACTATAAGTATAATATGTACTTCTTACATCTCTTAAGGCGAATTATATTTGTAATCTTACTCACGTCTTAGATGCGTCGTAAGTAGTTACGAAAGCTATAATGACACACACATATGTATATATGAGTTTGTATTTGTGTGTGTGTGTGTGTATAAATGCGTATAAATAAATACACACACACACACACACACACACATATATATATATATATATATATATATATATATATATATATATATATATATATTACGTGTATTTATTTTTTTGCATGCCTACTACGAGTATCAACTCTCGTACACCATTCTGGTTTGTCTGGTAGAAAATGCTGTAAATAGCGTCATATTTCAGATGTAAAGCAATGACAAACAACTTATGTGTAATATTTTGACTTTAGTTATTTTAGCAAATTGAGCAGTCCTATTTTGGGTTCATAAAATTTAATGTAATAAGTTATGTTTGTTAACTGCTGGATTACTAAATAAATTTTTTTTTTTTTAATATTACAAAAATATTAATACTGTTTACATATATATTAATAGTTTCTAAAAAAATTGAACGCCAGACAAACTAAATTTGCATTTTACATTTTTCATAAAAAAGCCAAACAATGAACACTTTGTAAATTTTGAAAAATTTATAGAAAATAGGAACTGTATCTGAATTTATATAAGTTATCTCAAACTAAAACGTACCCAATTTGAATGCTACATTACTCCCTAATTCTTCTTTGAGGCTTTAAACACTGAGATAAACCCACTAAGAGCGGGCCAGAGCTAATTGCATGCGGGTGAAATCGGAAAAAACTCTAATTTTATCTTTTGACTAGTACATAAGGACGGCTGGCAAAGAGCTAACATAATCTGTAGTAATTAAAAAAAAACGATTGAGCAATTCTACTAAATCTTTTTGCATTTTTGTCAAAGTGGGTATGGCTTTAAATGTATATATTTTGTTTCGCGGGCGGAATGCTAGTCTATACAAGTAAATGAAATTGAAGTGTTTGTTCGTAATTTCAAATTAGCAGCTTTTAACGAAATGCACATGAAAGTATACGCCTACTTACATTAAAACACAATTTCTAAAATATTCGTCTGTCTGTGTGTTTGTTGCGGTTAATCTTTGTAACGGCTGGACCGATGTTGACGGGACTTTCACTCATAGACAGTTATAAAGAGTAGGTATTATATTTAAAAATATATGTATTTTAATTAATAAATAAAAAAGGTAACGCGAAAACAAAATTGTAACCAATGAAATAGTGAACGATATCCGATTCAAGTAGGGAAGGTAAACATTACATCAATATAATTTTTTCTCAAATTAATATATAATTTTTATTATCATTATATCAGTACTAAGAGATTTGATGATTTATCCGAAATATTCTTTCCAAATGTTTGGTACTTCAGAACTTCGTCATATTTTAAACGATTTGTGAAAATTCGTCTTTTTATTTGAAAGGGTATGCTTTTAGCTTGGACCACAATTGTTTATTAACCCCGTATTTTGGTTCTTAAATCAAAATAACTGAAATTATTATTCCATTCAAGTAAACGAAATTGCGTATTTTGATTTTACCCGACTGCGCGACGCAAGAGACGTAAATGTGTTTATGAGAGGTATATGTATGTGGGTTTGTCGCACTATTTACATCAAACGCGTAGGCCGATTTTGATATATGACACGTCATTTAGTTCGTCATGATGGCGCAAATGTCATAGAAAATATAAGAAACAATTAATGGTCGAATTTGGACGCTATAATGTGAAAAAGAAAAAAATGAAAATCGACGAACTGTGTTAAGTGTGGTATCGTTGAATAGGTATTTGAAAATCATTTTTAGGTTTCTTATATCATTTTTCAATCAGAATTACCGTTAATAAAGTTGGTTGGTAACGATCGTCACATAGGCTTTTAGACAGAACTGCTAACTGCAGATGGTCTGATTACGCATTCGGGATTTCGATTTTTTCAATTAATTAGTAGTTGAAGTTGGTTTTTTTGATTCTTATTAACATCACCACTTTCAACACATACTTACTCGCTTAAACTTTTATTCAATATAGGAAATAGGGCAATGAATCACAACCAACTTTTGAGGTAATAAATAAAAAAAATATGGTAGCGTTAAGGCCATTCTGACCACAAATTGTATTGACTTACCCTACCCCTGTCACGGCGTGATTTAGACGAATCCTTTCTTACCGCAGGCGTATTGATAATGACCTTAATTCATAGCTTTCTTATTGTTTTTCTAAAAGCTTGTAATGATATTAAAATGTATGTGAAAATTATAATATCGTAAGTTTCGTATAAACATTACATTTTTGTACAGAAAGCGTAAAAAACAATTTCCTGCTTATTAAAGTAAAGTAAAGTAACAGCTTGTAAATATCCCACTTTTGGGCAAAGGCTCCCTTTCCTATTAAGGAGAAGGTACTAGAGCTTAATCCATGCTGATCCACTGCGAGTTGGCGGCTATACATTTGTCCGAATTTCTCCCGACACATGCAGGTTTCTTTACGATGTTTTCCTTCAAGGCTGAGATCGGGATGAATTTTAACACAAATTTCGTACTTGAAAACTCAAAAACTTGGAAAATCAGCGGCGTAAGCCGGGGTTCAAGCCCGGGAGCATCGGTTGAGATCGACGTGTTTTAATCACTCGGCTGTTTAGGCCATCTCGGCTCATGCCGTTTATTAAAAGCTTCTATTTAAATTTCAATGTATGTATGTAACTATGTTTATTTGGGTGGAATTGTGAAGTAGATATCTTCAACGAATTGAGCTGAAATTTTGTGCACACCTTTAGTTTGGATGACAATATATAATTTCAAGTTATTTAACTTACTTGTTTATTTACACAGACAAGTTTCGCGTCAAGCTTCATATTTACTTTTATTTATTCAGACTTTTATGTAACAAAATGTTGAAAGAATACTTTTTTTCCAAAATTGTAGATGATGAACCACAGAGTTATATGAAATTAAATTTTAATTAATAACGGATTGTCGGTCTTTTTTTAAATTTTAAATTTTAGTTAATTATTATGCTGGGAGTCCGTCTGAAACTTATTTTTAAACAATGATGAAATTAATTGTAGTATCCGTATTGACCAAGTTTTATCGCAATCTGATGAGTATAATAAACACCCAAACATTATTTTTTATATACTAAATATTTTTGTTTTTTATATAATTTAAATTTTTTGTGCTTACAAGATGTTTCGATGTTATGAAAGATTTTTTATTTAGAAAGGAAAGAGACAACTAAACGCGATATTTGAAAATTACATGTCTTAACATCAAAACGATTTTACTTAAAGTTTAACTTTCAAAACATTATATAAAATCATGAAATCAATATTTGTTTGTTCGTATTTTATGCCCCGCAATAAAATTTATCATATGGTTAGGCATGGTTTAGGGGGTCCGGACTCCCCCCTCCCCCTGTATTATACGACTTACTCATACTTAATAAAATGAACGAATTGCAATGACAATGATTTATATAATTTCTAAATAACTGAGACTAGCATTAAGAATGTTGTGTAATGCCTGGATAAAAAGTAGTTTCTCTTTGTATATTTTGGACTTACAACAACCCCCCTCCCCATTTGGACCCCTTGGACGGATCCCGGGAAGCTATAGCTACGCCCGTGAGCCGAGATGGCCTAGTGGTTAGAACACGTCGATCTCAACTGATGATCGCGGGTTCAAACCCCGGCTAGCACCGCTGGTTTTTCAAGTGCTAAATTTGTGTTTAAATTCATCTCGAGCTCGGCGGTGAAGGAAAAAATCGTGAGGAAACCTGAATGTGTAGAGAGAAATTCTGACACATATATATCCAACCCGCAGTGGAGCAGCGTGGTGGATTAAGCTCTAAATCTTCTCCTTAATAGGAGAGGAGGCCTTTGTCCAGCACTGGGACATTTATAGGCTGTTACTTTACTACATTAGGTACAGTTAATTTAGAAAACGTGCTTGTCCTACTAGTAAATGTATTTTATATTAACGAGAGAGAAGCTGCAGGCACAAGCCTGTTATCATATAATTACGATCATGACCGCTTGGAATAATGTCGACGATGTTAACAGAATTTCCTTATTCAATAGCAATTTCGATTCTCCGATCAGCAAAATGAACCTAATTTCGCTGCATGTACCAGATGCAGCAATCAACTGAATAAATAATTTAGACTTTTTTTTTACAGAAAAAGAATACAAAAGCTAAATACGTAATTAGGTAAATTGGATTACACATTTATTTTAGATATTATTTTAGATATTATACATGGATGCTGATAAGCAATAATGTGTCAACCCACAAAAAGTCGAATTTGGAGATATTGACGTATTTTGATTCAGCGACACCTATTCAATATTATTCAAAATGAATTCAAGTAATTTAAACTAAGCAAATACAGTAAAAAGTTTCTTAATTTAATGTTCCAAATTTCAAGTGCGTTCCATATTTTGCAATTTATACAATAATCTCAAATTTTTGAAAAACCTTTTATTGTATAACACATTACACATGTTAATCTGCTTTTAATTCATTATATCTTTTATCAAAATAAAAAACAAAAGATGAATATATCCGTCTTTAAGCAAATTAATTAAGAATAGGTTGACATCTTTAGACGCCATTTACTCAAAATGAACTCTGTGTGGGTTGACACAGTATTGATTATCAGCGTCCACATATCCATAATAATTTCGAAACAAACCACGTTTTCGACTTCGCAAAGTAAATGTTTCCTTTCTGGGGCGTTTGTTTTTATAACAAAATACCAAAGAAATTTTTAAAGTTTTCAATAAATAAATTTAAATTGTATATTAAAAAGTCTTTTATTGCTAAATTATCTCTGTACATAGATGATAATGATTAGTAGATTTAGTATAGCTGAATTTCATACAGGATGTTTAATATACATATTTGTATTTGTAGTTTTTAAATGTATCTATGTAATTTTGAACCAACGGTTAAAAGAGTACCTTTTTCTTGTCGGTTGTTCTCGGTAGAATCTACATTCCGAACCTGTGGTAGCTTTTCATTAATGCAAATACCTTTTGTTTGTTTTGACGATTCAAAAGTGCTTTTAAAAGCTTACTTAATAAAGTACATTTTAATTTGACTTATTTTTGATTATATATCATTTTGTGTTTTATATAACAAGTAATTACAAAAAAAGATTACATTATGTAACGTAACAATTATTTTAAAATTTTATTATAAATAAACGTTTATAAAATTGACCATCAGAATTAATCCGATGGTTCTTGAAGTATGAAAAGGTTTTCGCACAATTAATATGAACTACTGCAAAACGAATACTTTAAAGTTTATTCGATTTTCTTGACATATCCGGTAAGTATTACTAAAGGTTTTTTATTTTTTGTTTATTTTTTTGTTTTTTAGTATAAACGACGTGTGAATGATTGTATGCAAAATCTATGTGCTATTATTTATTCGATAAGATTTATCCTGTACATAACCGTGCAGTACAATGCCGTATGAACTTAGTCGGTAACCGAAATATAAAATAGTTGATACGAAATTCGTCAATTTGAAAGATGATAATAGTAAGCTAAGTAATGTTTAAGTTACAAAAAAATATAATTTCTGATGTTGCCGATCGAAAATCGAGCATATGGCTTATTATTTTTATTAAGAAGTACCACTACATATATGTTCACTACGCAAATATTCGAATAGTCAATATTTATCATATGAATATATAAACTCTTATATTTTATAAACTTTAAGGAAATAAGATTCGCGAACTTTTATGGCGAAACACATACAGGTTGATATTCGCTCAAATTCGACGCCGTTATTAGGTGAGAAATATTTTCACAGTATTTTACTCTAAGTTTTAATCTCGTATTTACATAAAACAACTTTGTAACCTGGTAACAGTTACCTAACCTTACGAAAGTTGTTTATGTCAAAAATATTTAGAAGTATGATTCTCGCCTTTGTCTAAGCAACACGATAAATTAATTTTAAAAATCACGACTGCGTAAGGGTGTTTCTTTATTTTCGTGCATATTACATGTCCGATAGGAAAATTTATATTTCTTGGTTTTTTATCTAAATTTCTTATATACAAAATAAAACGTAATAAAGTAATGTTTTTATGCATGCAATATTGACTGAAACTTTACTATTTCTCATTTGCTTCGGTGTCCATTTCCTACTCTCATAAAGAAATTTTATATTTTAAACAAAATTATCAACATAAATATATAGAAGGAACGTATACTAAGAAACTATATAAAATGAACAACGTTTACACCTAAAAACAATAAAGAGAACTCCATAATATAGTAGAATTTATTTCATTAAGGTTTATAAAACAAAAAATTCTCATTACCTTTGGCTTGAGAAAAAGTCTAAATTATAGTCTGTGTATAGCCTTAAATTCTGTTTCAACAAGACCATCTGCAGTCGGCAGAATCGTATCAATATCATTTCTATCCAAAAGCCCATAAGTGGGATTCGTGGGCAACCAAATGTAAATCGTTACAGATCCTAATTGGTAATTCAAATTGAAAAACGATATAAAAAACCTAAAAATCATTTTTAAATACTTATTCAACGAACTCCACTTGACATAGTTCATAGATTTTAATTTTTTTCTTTTTTAAATTCAAATCCAAATTTTTTCCTTTTTTAAATTCAAATTCAAGTCCAAAATCGGCCATTTTGATTTTTCAATTTTTTTTGCTTTTTATGACATTCGAGTCATCATGACGCATCAAACGATGTATCATTTATCAAAATCCCACGCGTTTGGTCTAAATATTGTCACAAAGGTAAACATACATACATATGCTGATAAACAAATTCCCTATATTATACCCTATTATATACTACCTTACGAGTATATCATTTTATAACACATTATCTTTTCCGTTCCGATGTCCTGTAAAAACTTATTTCATAAGTTCTAAAACAATATCGCTCCGACGGATCTGTGCGTAATTCTCGTCGTGAATTTTCACAGTTAAAGTTACGGAAAAGTTCGTCTCGATCTGACGCCGTCGGTGAAAATCTTTAAATCTCATCCAACTTGCCAGTAAGCCGGGGAGCTACGTAAATGATCTTCGATTTTGAGTTTATTCTGCTTATTCGTGTGCAAGACTTTTATTAAGTGGAGATATGAAAAAAGTTGTTGAAAGAAATTATTTGTGTACTCACAGGGGCCAGAGGGGTGCAAAGAAGTGTACTTGAATCTCCTCGCATAAATATTAAACCACAGCCCATGGTTTTACAAGCTAGATATTATATGGATGCTGATAAGCAATAATGTGTCAACCCACAAAAAGTCAAATTTGGAAATATTGATGTATTTTGATACTGCGTCACCTATTTAACATTATTCAAAAAATTTCAAGTCATCTAAACTAAATAAGGATGAAAAAACGTTTCTCAACTCAATGCTTTGAATTTCAGGTGCGTTCCATATTTTGCAATTTATAAAATAGTCTTAAATATTGAAAAACCTATTATAAGATAACATATTAAATAAATCTATCTGCTTTTGATTCATTATACATTTTATCAAAAAAGAAAAGAAAAGATAAATATATACGTCTTCAAATAAATTTATTCAGAATAGGTTTGACATCTTTAGACGCCATTTTCTCAAAACGAAGTCCGTGTGGCTTGACACAGTATTGCTTATCAGCGTCCATATACACCCTACCTTTCGTCGATAAATGGACTATCCCACACATAAATACATTTTCAATTCGAATTAGTACTTATTAAGATTAGCGCGTTCAACCAGACAAACAAACAAACGTTTCAGTTTTATAATATTAGTATATATTTTGGTAGACTAGTATAGATTTAAAAGCTTTTTAGAATAGTTACCTTAATCTGCTCGCCAAGCTATGGGGAGACTAAAGGCACAAACGAAATCGAATATCGAAACTAGTTGGTTTCCGCGAATTTGTCTGGGTAAAATATGTCATCCTCTATTTCAATCCCTGGATGTTTTATTTTCGGGATAAAAAGTGCCCTATGTCCTTCTCCGAAGTTTCATCTATCTCCAATTTATCTAAAATTGGCTAAACTGTTTATACGTGAAAACGTAACAATTAGACAGACAGAGTAATTTTCGCATTTATAATACCTCTCCAGAATGTGTATCGTATATAGGAAGGTTATTCCTTCAGGCTAATTATGGTCAGCTACCGCTGTCATATACATTTTGACAGATAATTTCTGATTTTCGTACTACAAAATATAAGTCAAGTTTCAAAATGTATCGCGTTGTGATAACGATAGCTCCACGTAATAACCCTTCTGTTTGAAGAAGAAACAACTACAGAGCAGCATATTTTTAAAGTTATGTTGCTAAAAAAATGTTTGCATGGTTTCTAAAACGTAAAGAATTGTAGCACGTTCTACATCAAAGGGATCGTTTAAGACGAATGTTCGCGTCAGGTTCAGACGCCGCCTCGGGCCTAACTTCCGTAGTCTCTTTCCTCTTTTGCTTTTCAGAATTCTCATAATTAGTGTAATGTTTATGAAGCAGTTGCTTTTAAAGAACTTTAGGGTTCCATAGTCTTGTAGGTACGTGATACATTGGCCCATTTTAGTCCGCAGCTTAGCTCAGAGATTCTTAGTAATAGAAAACATTAATTAGGAATACTGATAGTAGCTAGAATACGTAGCTTTGAATTGATTATCGCAAGTTCAAATCTCAGCTAGCAAGGCTGTTTTTTAAATCGATTTATATATATATATATAATCCAAATGTTTATCGTTGATTTTAGGTAATTTCACTCGCGTTTATGGTTAATGCTCCTACGAGTAGTGTGATGTGATGTGGCCTATAAACTACCTCAATCGTCAGGCTATCCAACATGAAAATAAATTTTCAGATCAGTAGTTTATAATATTAGAATGGTAGTACCAGAATCGATATTTGAAAGTAAAAAAACTGATTTTTTTAATTCTTTTTTTTTATAAATGATACCTTTACTATACTTGCCTGCAAGAGAAGAAAAAAAATAGTTTTTTTTTTTACTTTTAAGTATAGATTCTGTTGAGGCTGGTAAAATGCCCAACACATGCCCCGTTGACAGTCTTTATATTAGTTATCAAATCAAATCAAATCATTCCTTTATTTGCCAGAATATGGTACACAATACAGGTGGTCATTTATAATAAATCTCATATTCTACCGATTTATCGGTGTGCAAATAATAAACATGCATTAATGATATTTAATTAAATAATGTCAGATTACAATTAATTAAATTATTATTAAATATTAATTAAAGAATTAAGAGTACACAATTGAAATGTCAAACACAATAATATAACTAGTTAATTCTGTCACTCAAAAAATCGATAGCATTATATTACCATTCAGGCGAAAACCATTCAGGCGAAAACATAATAAAATGTTTTTTCATATACTACACTTCACTTTCACTGCACTACGTTCGTAAAATATTTAGATTTACATTCCTTATTCCTTATAATCTCTGAAACGGCTGAACAGATTTTGGGACATTAGGACTCGCAGATTGCTAATGTTATAAGGAGAAATTTACGTTAATTTTAGATAACATTAGATAACATTTTCTCAAAATAAAGCCCGTGTGGCCCGACACAGCATTGCTTCTCAGCGTCCATTTCAGAATCGCATGCTTAGATTTTTATTGCACAATTGGACAAATTTAAATATGTATTTTATGTATTTTAAACATGTTCTACTAAATACAACAATACAACAATCTTAAATATTATAGGTATCATATCATTTAGGTCATACTTAAATACGAATATCTTTTTTGTTAAGATATTCGTTAATAGAGTAAAAACATTCATTTGTTAACCATTTTTTTAGACTAAATTTAAATGTATTAATATTTGAGATTTTTACAATGTCATTAGGTAGTTTATTAAATATTCTTACAGCCATAGCGTAACAATTATTTTTGTACAATTTAGTTTTCATTATTGGTACCGCTAATTTGTTTCCGTGACGTGTTGGAAAGTTATATCTATCTTTTACAGTTTGAAATTGACTTAATTTTTTTTTAACGTGCATACAAATTTCATATATGTATAAACAAGGGACTGTTAGTAATTTCAAATCCTTAAATAGTGGTTTCGCTGACGACATTGGTTTTACATCACATATGCTTCTAAGACACTGTTTTTGGGCAATAAAAACTCTATTAATAAAGGACGAGTTCCCCCAAATTATAATTCCATACCTTATTATGGAACATACATAACCGTGGTATGCTTGGATAGCTGTTTTTTTATTAGTTATTTTAGATAGCTTCCATAGTGCATAGGAAAATGAGTTAATTTTTTTTGTAAGTTTACTAATATGCTCTTCCCACGAAAGGTTTGCGTCAATCTCAATACCTAAAAATGTTATATGTGTGACTTCCGATATGGCTTCATTTTTTGAAGTTATATTTAATTGCAATTTCTTTCCGTGTTTGTTATGGTATTGTATATATTTGGTCTTAGATATGTTTACTTTCAAATTATTAATTTCTAGCCATCTTACAATATTTTCTATGGTTTTATTTATTTCATCGTTATAAGTATTTTCTCTTAGACAGGGCACTATCACTGATACATCATCAGCAAATAATGTACACTTGTGGGTAGTAACATCGGGAAGGTCATTAATATATATTAGAAAAAGAAGTGGTCCGAGGATACTGCCCTGTGGAACGCCAAATTTGTTTATCTTAATCTCTGATTTGAAAATCTTTTCTTCATTTTTGACAATGTCAGTTATTTCAACATATTGTTTTCTGCCAGTAAGATACGACTTTAACCAGTCATTTGCAATACCTCTTATACCATAACATTCACATTTTTTAAATAATAAACTATGTGACACAAAGTCAAATGCTTTGGTCATATCAAAAAATACGGTTGTCACGGGTATTCGATTGTCCACATATTTTAGGACCTCTTTTGTAAGTGAATACATGGCTAATGCTGTTGACTTACCTGCTTGAAACCCATTTTGTTCTTTTTTTTAATATATTGTGTTTGTTTAGAAATATATTTAACCGCCTATGCATTGCCTTCTCAAAAATTTTAGATAACACTGGTAACAGTGAAATCGGCCTATAATTTTCTATATTTTGTTTTTCTCCCTTTTTAAATAGGGGTTTGATGATCGATATTTTCAGACGTTCTGGGAATATACCACTGGTCATTGAAAGATTAATGAGGTAGCTTATGATAGGAGCTAATTGAAATTTTGTCGCTTTAATTATTTTTGTCTGTATATTATCCCATCCCGCAGAGTTCGTCATATTTAAAGAATTTATAATTTATTATTTCATAATTATCAGTGGGTAAAAGAAATTTATTATTTCATAATGATCAGTGGGTAAAAGAAAAATACTTGAGTCAACGAAATTTAAATTTATATTATTTGATGTTATGTTAATTGAATTATTTACATCAGTATTATTAGTCAAATCGATAAAATATTTATTAAATATATTTGCAATGTCAACGGGATTATTAAATAATTTATTTTTTGTTATAATGTCTTTAATTGTATTATCGGTCTTTTTGTGCGTCATCATATTTGGACTAATTAATCGCCACGTCGCTTTGCAAATATTATTTGCTTTACTTATATACCTACAATTATTTATTCTTTGAGCGTTGTGTATACATTTTTTTAATAATTTTGTGAAATTTTTATAGTGCGTTTTAACAAGTGGACAGGAAGATTTATAGCAATCATATCGCAACTTTCGTTTTGTATTTGCAGATTTTTTTATTCCTTTAGTGATCCATCTAGGGCGCTTATTAACGATACTTTCTTTTATTTTGCATATTGGAAAACATAAATCATAAAAAAGTGTTATTGTATCGTGAAATAGATCAAAGGAAGTATTTAGATCTGAAATATTAATTATGTCAGACCACGAAAGTTCCCCAATGCACTCACAAAACTTTTTTATGTTTTCGACTGAATAATCACGTACGTAACGATACCAACTTTTAGGATTTGTGTTTAAAGATTTAACTATAAATTTAATATATTGGGCCGTGTTATGATCTGAGAGGTTTAGATCAAAACATTTTGATTTCGAAGTCTGAAAATTTGTAATTATATTATCTAAACAGCTTAATTTTCTTGTTGGTTGATTAATATTTAATATAAAATTATTAGAGGAGGCAATTCTAATAAATTCAATAGATGACTTGGAATTTTTTAGTGTATTAATATTGAAGTCACCAGCAATAGCAATTTTATATCCTGTTTTTCGTTTTAATCTGTCAAGAAGTATTTCTAATTTACAAAAGAATGACTGAGAATCTATATTAGGTATTCTATATATACATACTATTATACATTTATAATATTCTAGTTCGATAGCACAACATTCAAAGTCATATTCACTTGTAAGATCTTTTATCTGACTATAATTTTTAAATATTAAGTCATTTTTACAAAAAATACAAACACCTCCTCTTTTTTGATTTTTTCTACAGAAGGAAGCAGCTAGTTTGTAGTTAGCAATTTTAAAAATGTTTTCCTGTCCTGATTTTACGAATGTTTCACTGAAACATACGACGTCAATCGGTTTTTTGTTTTGTAACAGTCTATCTAATTCAATTTCTATCAGATCTTTTTTATTAAGAATGCCGGCTATGTTTTGATGTAATATACTTAAATAATTTACCTGATTATCGAAAAAGATTAATTTTGGTATTTGTTAGGGTAGTGTTTGATTGTTTTAATGGCAAGAAGTAATCGAGGATAGTTTTTTTAGCCGTCTGTTGCATATGCGATGTGTTTATGTTATTATTACTTACTTTATTACGCATTTTTTCAAAGTAATATGGTATAGTCCCTTTTTTATACATTTGTGAGAGTTTCTTATTCGCATTTGATAATTCTGAAGTTATATTTAATACATTGGTAGTAATTCGAGTCTTTTTAAAATTTAAGTATTTAGAATCATAATAAAGAGAATCAATTTTATAATTGATTCTTTTACACAAATCAAAATTATTAGGATATGTTAAATTGCTTTTTATAAAATAACTGTTTTTGAATTTACTACATACAGTTTCAATATTATAATTCAATAAATTAACGTTCAAATGACGACTATTGATAACGCTTAGTACAAGAATAGTATTTTCTTTCAACTTCTTCAACGTACAGTAAAGCTCAGAAATGGCCATCGTTGGGTCAGTGTCATTTTCTCCTATGCATAATATAAATTTATCTGACGTCCTAAATTTGTCGGTCTGAGTACTTTTTAAAATTTCACTGGTGATCGCATTCGGTTTAATAAAACCACATATATTATAATCTTCATATTTCGTGTTTTTTCGTGAATTAATCAGTGTAGACGCCAATCCTTTGCATTGTTGAGTTCCAAATAAATATATTTTATTTTTAGTGTTGTCGTTTATTTCTGTCACTTTTGTTGATTTTATGACATTTTGTACAGTTGAATGATTTAACGAAGAATTTATTGGTTTCAGCAATCCGTTATTTTGCTTTTTATTTTTGTTATCTATAATTTGTGACGAATGTGATGGTGATTGTTTATTCTTTTCATTTTTGTATTGTGTCATTTGTTTTAATAATATTTCCCTTTCTGATTTCAATCTTTCTATTATTGAATTTGCATGCATCAACTTATCTTTTAGATCTTGGATTGTCCTTTTTAATTCAATAGTTTCATTAATATCCCTTGTTGATAAATCTGGTAGGCTAAGATTTATGTCTGAACCCGTTGAAAGGAATGAATTGTCGTCTATTAGAGTTAAGGAGTTATTTCTACTATCCGGTGAACTGTTCATATTATGTTTCTTCCTTATAGTTACGTTTGAATCCATTGCCCATAATTCGATCAAGTAGGTGTTCAATGTATAGAAATTGCAATGAAGAAAATAAATATAATTTAAAAAGATGCAGGGCTGGTGGGTCGCGAACTCTGGTTCTTCAGTCTACTAAATCAATTTATCTGTTAGCACCACTACACCAAGCGGTAACTTAACAATTACAGCGAAAATACCGTATCGATTGAACTTTTTAGATTTAAGAATATTAAATGATGATGGTATTATTTTTGCAGAGATTGTAGAACATTTTTACAACAACCCTCACTTTTGTTTTGTAATTCACTTTTATATATTTTATTATTTTTTTTTTTTTTATCGTTATTAAGATTCTTTTTCTAAAGTCATGTAATAGTATTTTGTAAATAAATCACTTTTAATACCACACTGTTTGTTCTTTTTTGTTTCCGATGTTATTTTTGTCTTCGGTAAGAATAGGCACACGCGATTTTTTTTATTTCGATTTTTTTTGATCTTATTGTTGTTATATAGCTTTACAATCAATTGCACTGATGGTACACTTCACAATTAAAGTTTTATTACACTGCACAGATTTCGAAGCTTTAATAATTAATTTTTGATGAAGAAAAACAGGTGGAATAGTCGAGTTAATTGGTGGACTATTTTTACCACCCACATATCTTCTATAAGGTCCAGTGACAACTATGTTATTTTAATATCATTCACAGTTAGAAAATTTGAAATCGTTTAGAGCAATAGTAGTTACTCAGAACCCTTTAACAACTAGAAAAGCGCCGATAACCTTCAATCGTGTGAACTGAAATCTGAAATCTTCATGAATTATAGTTAAGATCCATTCCGATTTTATTAGCTTTCAAACAAAAGAAACCACATTAAAATCGGTTTATTTGTTAGGGACCTATGATGCCACAGACAGACACACCTGACATAGATATATTTTACTAGGGGCCAGTGGCCAGGGCGGCCAAATTTTTAGGGCGGCACAATTTGTATGTGAGAAATTTTTGATGATTAATTAAAATATTATACTCTCTTAAACTTTTTTCCTTATTTTTAAAGACTGCTTTTTCTACTACTAAATTTACATAGATAATGATGTAGGTTTTGGCCCGCATTTTTCACTTTGCAAGGGGGTAAATTCGGCCCTGGTCGGAGGTTAAAAATGTAAAATACTTGTTTTAATGTGTTGTTTATATGCTAGACGAAGTTGAATATGGTGGAGTCTATGAGGAAATTGGTGAACTATTATTCCCAACCAAACATATCCCGTATGGTCTAGTGGCTAGGATACCTGGCTTTCACCCAGGAGGCTCGGGTTCGATTCCCGGTACGGGAAAAATATTTATTTTTGTAAATCATTATTTTTAAACATATTTAAAAACATTGATGCTTGACGTAATTGCAATTATATTTTTAATTAACATCATGTTTTCGTACTTGATCACGAAAATACATATAAGAGCTCGCCCTCACTTAGAATGTTACAATTTAAGATTATATTTTGAGCGAGTGAACTTTACCTTACAACACTGCTTGACTGACTGACTCACTAACGAGTATCAATCAGTTATTTTTAATATATCGGACGAAATGGACGTACTGTTCGTTACACACAGATCTTACACACTGTACGGATGATACTAATTGTATCATTACAAGTTCCAAAATGTAATGCTCAGTTCTACTCACTCACTTATGTAATGTTCAAATCTTTATTGTTACTTTACAGGCGAATATTCACGGCAAAGGAACGATTTAGCAGTTAAATCTAGTTTCGTTTTTTTTTTTTAATAATGTAAAACTATTAGTTTAACATTTATATACAATTGATTAAAGCTCGTATACAGGCCGGCTCGACAGCTGCGTATCGTACAGTGAGTGAGAGAGTCGGAAGCTGATACCTCTCTCCTATTCCTTTCCTTATTTCCTAATCCTCTCATTCCGTTTTAAGTTAACAACGCATTTGTGGCTATTCTGGTGCTGTATATGTATGTCCATAGGCGGCGGTGATCACTTAACATCATCTTCATTTATATTCTTTTCCACCACTTATATACTTTTGTTTATAAATATAAACACAGTAACGTTTAAATGTATTCAGAAAATGTTTAAACATAAGAAAGTTAAACCATCTTAATGTTACGAATAGTGCGAATAAAGTAAAATTATGAAAGTTAGTCTTGTTTTTATTTAAGTAAGACGAGTTTTGTTCATATAACAACGGGATAACCAGACGTTCTGTTATCTTAGGATAAGTCCGATGGCCTGGATAAGTTTAAGATGTGCCTAGGGATCTTGGCTTCAAGCCTTTATATTTTATTGACGCTGTATCTGTCTATATCTTCTAGATTATAGATTACAGTAAAACTGTAAATTTGAAATAGTTTTGTAAGATTATTCGGGTTTTTATTGTTTAATAAATGCTATTTTTTAAAGATATTTAAACTTAAATTAGAGATTATCGTTTATAAAGAGTACATTCCTCGTTCTATGAGGACTGTAAAAATTGTACTATGCTATACCTATAATAAATAAATATTGATTTTTAATTGTTACATTTAAATAGACTTTTTTTAGAAATCCGTATTTTTTATTTCATCAGTATTTTTAAAATCCTCAAGGAAAAAACGTACCCATGTTAAGTTTAATGTTCCTGGTCTATTATAAAAATGTTCAAGAACGTTTATGTCCTGTTTTATGACGCTAAGATATGGCAACCCTATAGCACGACCACATAATAGTACTCATAACTTAATCTTACGGGCTTGTAAATTATGCACAGAGCATTTATGTTACAGGTGATGCGTTGTTTTATTTTTGTTAATATTTTCCTTGTTATGACGGGATTTGGTTATTACTGTTTTGTGTTAGTCTTGTGTAGAAATATTGTTGCCTTTTCTCATTCATTGTCTACGTCTTTATTTTGCAACTCTTGTAATAATATGAAATTATATTTTAACTATATTTGCTCCCTCTTTTTAACCACCTTCAAAAAGGTGTTAGATTCGTATTTTTTTATAATGTTTGTTACCGTAAACCTCGGTTATTTCTTAACTGATTTTGAATTTATGAAATTATATTTTTAATTGAAAGCCCCTACTTTCTTTTACTTTGATCCCAAAGAAATGGTTGCATTTTATCGAAATCGGTTAAGTAGTTTGTTTTCGAAATCAAAATAACTGACATAGCTATCGCGCTATATCGCGCTACTAAGTACAAGTGCTACTGAAACAAAAGACCTTTGACATGGAAGAGCTCCTGTTGAGAAAAAGGTAAAAGTAGCCGACCATGTTGGTATGGCCAGACCTGAAGGCGTGATGAGGACTGTATTGTTAATTCTAAACAAACATAACCGACCCAAAGGATGAGGATTACCACCTTCCACCCGGTGGACTAAAATGCCGAAGGAAATGAAGGTTACCAAAAATTTACAGACAACCCGAAACAGAATATACCCCAAACTGGGAAGGGCGTAGGGCAAATAAGAAGAATTATAACTTCAACAAGTTGTCTTTAGGCAAAATTCTAGGTCACGTGTATGTTTGTTCAATGAATACAATATATTAATTTGTTATCTCTGACAACAAGTTATTCTATGATTCCACAGTTTAATTCGCACTAATGCGCATGATAGTAATTTTCAGCGGGTGAAGTATGCACTATACACCTACGTGTACTATATAATGCTCACAATATTCGCTGATTTCATTCGCAATGAGAAAATTAGAGATAGAACGCTTTAGGTTTGACGTAGACTTTGTACTAAGACATATATGTATATATATATTATATTATAGTGTAGGTTTATTTGTATACTATATTTATTTATTAATTTTATATGCACCACCTTTCACATATCGGAACTCTGTTTCCAAACCCGTAAGGTTGTCTGGTAGAAATCTAATACATCTAACTTTTTTTTTTGCATTGTGTATGTCGTTATCACTTTTGTTATATTGTGTCTTTGTGGTGTACAGTAAAGTATATTATTATTATTAAGACTTATGATGTCATTTGGCATATCTTCACCAGTATAATTAGGACAAAGGTGGATATTTATGTTTGTTATTACTAGTAGTCGCTAGTGGTTAGAATTTGCCCGTAGTTCATTAAATTTTCAACAGATTTTAAGATTGACCACAGTTAATCTATTCCCAATTTGACCACTGACTTTAACAATAAACAAAAGAGTGCATTATGCGTGTGTGTGTCAAATATATGGTAGTGTGTGTATTGTCTTTTTATTGATTAAATGTATTTTGTATACACAGTTTGAAAAAAAAAATGAGCATACCTCTCTCTATATAAACTATAAGTGTGCGAAATTACATACTCCTGCGGCCGCGCAAGTTTCGTAAATGGGGTACAAAGAATTTGCTTCACGTATTAATATACCTTTTTTATGCTTACTGACAGTTTCTCCGTCTCTAACCTTTTCATAAGTGCAAGCAATAGTCAACCGTTAAGAGTGTCGCGTCTAACGCGACTATCTCCTCGGATCGCCGTCTCGTGCGTATGTTCGTTAGTAGCCCCAGTGCCCGGGGCAGAATAAATAGGGCACGCTCTCGGGCCGCAGGTGCGTGAGATGGCGTCCGTTTTCATACGGCCCCGAGGAGGACGGCAGCCGGGATGGCCTCGAACTGCCGTACGCACCAGCGAGGGGTGAGGGGAGAGCAAGACCAGACTTTGCCCTCCTTAGACGAGCTCCGCCAGCCAAGAGCGGAGCGTCGCATGGGGGGGCGGGGGTTCAGCGGATGCGCATGCGCAAGCGATCCTGAGGCCTCTCCATTTCCGTGCTGAGAAAGGCCATCGCAGGGAATTTAGTGGGTATAAATCGCCACATAACCCGATCACCCCCCCAGGAATCGGGTATCTTTTCGAAGAATTCCCCCTGCATAAACAAAAAAAGAAAAAGTGCAAGCAATAAGATGACGAAATTTTATCGTATTTGGGTAAGCCGTAGCACATAAAACAACACTAAAAAAAATATTTATATTATTTTTTAAGCATTTTTTTTAATATTCCTACTTAGGTATGTAATTCTCGCCTTACAATATTTCTTTCAATAAGGAAACCCCGCACGGATGGAAGAATGGCTACCCCACATTATACCCTATAAGTAGCTTAAAATCAAATTACCTTAATAATCAATATTTAATATTGATGAAGCGCCACTGTTGAACGATTAAGCCTAATCCATCAGAATTAATTCAATAGATATCCTGTTCAGTAAACAACGGAATATGAATTGAAGAATCGCTTATTTCTATGCAAATTATGATATTTATATAGAGGCTTATTTGAATTCGAAAAAACAATAAATCCATCAACTTTTTCAATTTATTTCTTTTATTATTAATGCTGTATTTTTTACCTTTAATATTATTTTTTGTGTCATATCATGCGATGTCTTTAATAATAGTTTAGCCAAATGATTTAAGTCAATTGCATTGTTATCTTGCAAATATTAATCGATTTCCAAAAGGGAGGTTTTTATGTTCACCGATTACTTGAGAACGGCCGGACGATTTAGTTAATTCTTTTTTTGTTTGAAAGGTTATTAGTTATTACTCTGATTAGTCCCATAAAATTTTCAAAAAAATCGGTACAGCAATTTTGTTAAATGTATGTAATTTAATTTAACGAGATTATATATTTTGCTTTTAAAATTATTGATTTTTAGATTATAATGAAATTTTACAGTGCGTACAAATCATGTTCGTTGACCATTTAAAGTGGATTAAAACAAAATGTTTCACCGATTTTTTTTGTAAAAATTCGTCGGTAATCCATAATACGAGTCGGGCAGCATGTTACCGCTGAAAATTATGCATCGATGGAACCGAGGGAAGAAATTGTAATATAAATTTTTAATGTCCTTTATTTTCATCGAACCACCGATATTAGAATTGCATATTACAGATAGCGCGGCGAATATTCAGAATTCAGATTCTGTCGCGCTTTGGAAAATACCAATATTTTTAAAAGGAAAATGTAAGTTAGAATTTATCAGAATGGAATTAATATCTCGTAACCTATATTGGAAGTACGCGATATTTATGAAATAGATGTCTTTATTGTGACCTTTCCTATACCAACATAGGACTATTTTCCACTTCTCTTCTCAATTTGGAGAGGGTTTTTCAAATGTTTGTTCCGTCAGAAATTCTTTGTTGAGATTATTTAAAACGTAAGTTCTAGAATTTTCTGATAGTCTGTGTGTAGCATTTTAATAGCTAATTTTTCGGAACAGTATGTGTATTGTTTTAAAAATTAGCTATTAAAATGACGTTTATGTCGCAAAATGTAAGGATTTCTAAACACTAGAAAACAAGCAAGCAAGCTTAATAAACTGTTAAATAAAAAATAAACAACGTAATAATATTGATTAACATTTTTCATGTACATACACGACTAAACTATAATCCAATTTATTTCTTTATATATTTTTTCTATACATATATATTTTATTATTTATAGGATTATTTTCGCATTTTTATGGTTTTAAAGGAGTAGAGTAGTATCACCAAAGTTTTCTTTCCAACTGACTTCAAAAAGGACGAGGTTCTCGATTTGTCGTGTATTTTTAAACGTTTGTTACCTCGGAACTAGGTCATTTCTAAACCGATTTTTTTAAAGCATATCCTTTCAGAATACTCACATGATTTTTAAATCAAATCACCTAAAATTAGTATGTCGTCCAAGTAAAAGAAATTGTATATATTGTTTGAAGTCGGTGTCTGTTTTGGACAAAGTCTTACTTATTTTACTTCGAAATACAAAATTCACTCCAACTTTATTTTATTAATATAGATAAATAAAATTGATTAGCTATTTTTAATACAGAATAAACAGATAATACACAAACAGAATGCCACAAAACACTGCTCGCTGATAAATTAACATAATTAGTAATTTTCCCGCTGAAACGCGCGAAACTAGCTCAGTTTAGCGTGAATAATTTAGAAATGCAAGTCAATTAAACATCACGCGGTGTTACTGCTAATTCGCTGTCAGGGCTGTTAGCGAAGTGGCCGAGAGTTCATAGTAATTCATTTATAAGGCGAGAACTACACTTGTAATCTATATTTACTAATATTATAAAGCTGAAGAATTTGTTTGTTTGAACGCACTAATCGCAGGAACTACTGGTTCGAATTATTTCTTTTTGTGTTAGATAGTTTATTTATTGAGGAAGACTACAAGCTATATTACATCACGCACGACTCATAGGAGCGAATCAAAACCATAAACGAGAGGGAAACCGCAAGAGACAGCTAGTTTTATAATAGAACTAGCTGAGGAAAGCTACAGGCTATATTACATCACGCTACGACTCATAGGAGCGAAGCAGTGACAATTTACCAGGGACTTTGTGAAACTGAAAAAATATATTAGAAAACCTTATCTGTTGGTTATCGTTACGTGTCGGATAACTATTTAAAACTTTATCAGACACCGGTGAAACAGACCCTTAAAGTTTTAGGACTATTGTAACAATGTTGCATTCAATCTGCGATATTGTGTGAACTTTGACTATCTTTAAATGTATGTGATTCTTCTGTGTATGTTCCCTTTAAGAGCCGCTTATGGCTGACTGGACTTTGTCTTGGCCTAATTTTATAACATTGTTATAAGCGAAATATATTACTTTTAATAAAAACCAGTTTTTAATAGAAACAATGGAGGCGCTATAACAATATGTTCATATTTTTAAAGGTGAAAATTTCAACTCTCTATCTTAGTTCACCGACAGACAGACGGCCAGACAGGCGGACAGCGGAGACTTATTAATCGGGTCTCTTTGGTTACGGAACTTTAAAAAACCAATTTAATCATACAAAAGCATCGGATTAGAATATGTTCCTTATCCAATAGGATATCTCAATTTAGCTGCAATGGATCTATGTGCTTAGTGAAATTACTTTAAAAAGATTCGCTTGCAGATTTTTCTCTGTAGAATTTGCATTCCGAACCGCTGATAGATTTATATTGGAGTGAAAAGATTGATTCGTAAAATGACAATTCGAAAATGCTTGTGAAATCTGAATAAAGTATTTTTTAAGCGCAAATACTCGTTTATTGAAAATGCATTATTTTCAACCGACTTGTCGCCTACGGATAATCTATTCTGAATTTGATCACAGCCTTTGACAATAGTATATTATTAACCGAAGGAACAAAACAGAACATTTCTGTCCGGGTGTATAATTGTCATCATCATATCATCATCGACTCAGCCCACAGGTGTCGTAAAAATATGTATATTACCTCGGAAACTAATCAGGACATCTCTGCGCAGGTGTTAGTCAGTTATACATCCGGGCAGAAATATTCTGTTTTATTCCCTTGGTTAATGATATATTGATTAATTGAATTTTAATGCATAATTAAAAATATATTAGCATGACTCTCCGAGGCGTAACTAAACCAGCTGTGGCCCGTGGTAAATTCGTTGGATGGGGCCTCCTAGTAAAAATCGTCACGTTATTAATGAAACACTTAATTTTAATGAACCACTTAAGTAGTTACCCAAAACTATTAATAATATTTTTTGAATTTTATTTAAATGTATGATAAATTTTATTTTAAGAACATATGTTAATACACATTTTTAAAATACATAAAAAAAAATCCTAAGTAGCTAAAGCATATTATTCTGTTCAATATTATATAGATGATAAAGATGCTTGGATTTAGTATAAGCTGGATTCACACAGGGTATTTAATATATTTGTAACTCATAAATGTATGTACCCATCGTAAAACTTTTAAAAAGAGTAACTATCGAGTTTCTTGCCGGTTCTTCTCGGTAGAATCTACATTCCGAACCGGTGGTAAATTAATTAATTAGTGATTTGTTTTCTTTTATTTTTGTATTGACGATTCAAAATTGCTTGTAAAAACCGACTTAACGAATAAAGCATATTTTGATTTTGATTTTTTGATTACCGAAATAACAATTTATTTTTAATAAGATTTTTATGAATATTTTTTTTCTGGGGCGAGGTCCCCTCGGGATCGGAGCTTTTTGCTAGCCCTGCCACCCGGCCGGCAACGCACCCGTAACATCCCTGGTGTTGCAGATGTCCATGGGCGATAGTGACCACTTAACATCAGGTGGTACTATTTGCTCGTTTGCCCCCCTATTATATATATGTATATAAAAAAAACCCTAGAGTTACACCATTGATTACTCTCTTCTTCTCTATATAAACTTTAAGTGTGATAAACTTCACACTTCTCAGTCCACGCAAATTTCGCAAAAAGGGTACAAAGTTGCTTCATCAGTAATACATATGGACGCTGATAAGCAATAATGTGTTAAACCACACGGGCTTTATTTTAAGAAAATGGCGTCTAAAGATGTTAAACCTATTCTTATTAATTTGTTTAAAGAAGTTTATATCCATCTTTTCTTTTTTTTTTTTAAAGGTAGAATGAATTAAAAGTAGATTGATATATTTAATATATTATCTAATAAAAACTTTTTCAAATATTTTAGATTATTCTATAAATTGCAAAATATGGAACCTACTTGAAATATGAAACAATTATTAAGACACTTTTTTCCGTATTTACTAAATAAATATTAATTATTCTATATAAACTAATTATATTACTTGATTTTTTTTTGGATAATGTTGAATAGTTGATGCAGTATCAAAATACATCAATATCCGAATTTGACTTTTTGTGGGTTAACGCATAATTGCTTATCAGCATCCATATATACTTTTATTATACTTAAAGTCAAAAGCAATAGAGTAAAAATGGATTTATACCTCTGTCAATTTTATTTCTATCATTTTGATTAATTGTTGAAAAAAAAACGAGAAATAAATTAATGCTTAGTTGTATGTACACAACAAAATATAGTACAGAAAAGTCTTTAAAAATATCTTGCAAATTGTGTAGCACAACGGGCGTCTTGTAGCTAATATTTTGCCATTTCTTCCAGACAACCCAGTAAATGAGTGTATGGAAATTGGGTAGTGGTGCAGCTGTTATAATATGAACTAACTGTGCTCCGCAGTTTCACCCGCAATAAGTTGAGGAAAAATTATATTTATATGATGTTGTACCTTGTTTGAATCGGATATTGTTAAATATTTTTATTGGTTTCAATTTTTTTTTCGCTTTTTTTAATTAATTAAATATAATAAATAAAAAAATTAAAAGAAAACAAAGTCTAAGTTATTTCGTATAACATTAGTTATCTGTGAGTGAAAGTCTCGACAAAATCGGTCCATCCGTTACAGAGATTAGCCGAAACAAACAGACAAAAATTTTAAAAATTATGTATTTGATGTAAATACTGTGTACTCTTTTATATCTATTAAGTTATAAGCTGTTAATTTGAAATTACAAACAGGCACTTCAATTTATTTATTTGCATACATAGATTTACATACAAATAATTACAAGCTAATAATTATAGTTATATAATTGCTTGGTCTGACTGACTGATTGATTCATTAACGCAGAGCCTAAATCGCTACAAGCTTGAAATTTCCGCCTAGGAGCCTTTAAGGCTGTAAGCATTCACTGGAAAGGGTTTTTCGATAGTTCTTTCCTAAGAGGGTGAAAAGGGGCAAAAACAATTGTATGGGAAATCTTATTCGGTGGTCGTATTAACTTAAAACTTACTTTAAAATCGTGTGAGAGTACATTAATTATCTCTTTAAGCACTTGTAAATTTGTAATTATTGTGTATATTATTCATTTCTTACTTGTTCTTGTCGCGTCGTGAGTGCGATCCTGCCAGCCTTCGAGGCCTGGATGCGGCGGAAGCGACGAGTCACCTTCCGACTTACACAGGTACTGACCGGTCACGGTTGCTTTGGAGAGTACCTGTGTAGGATCGGACGCGAGGCGACGGCGGTTTGCCACCACTGCGGGGCGGACCAAGACGATGCCCAACACACGCTGGAGGCGTGTCCCGCGTGGACCGCGGAAAGGCAAGTCTTGGTCCAGCAAATCGGGCGAAATCTCTGCCTGCGAGCAGTCGTGTCGGCGATGCTACGCAGGGAATCGGCGTGGGAGGCCGTAGTCAACTTCTGTGAGACCGTCATGGTCCAGAAGGAGACTGCGGGGCGGGCTCGGGAGAGGGCCGATCCCGCCCGGCGGAGTCGACCTGCGGGTCGCCTTCACGGCCTCCAAGCCCCAGTGCCCGGGGCGGAATAAATAGGGCACTCCCTTCGGCCGTGGGTGCGTGAGATGGGGGTCTCACGCGTCCGTTTTCATACGGCCGAGAGGAGGACCGCAGTCCGGTATGGCCCCGGACTGCCGGTGTATGCACCAGCGAGGGGTGCGGGGAGGGCGAGACCATCTTTGCCCTCCCGAGAAGGGCTCCGCAAGCCACGAGCGGAGCAACGCACGGGAGAGGCCCCGGACGTGCCTGCGAAAGCGATTCCGTAGCCTCTCCGTTTTCCGTGCTGTGGCGGCCATCGCAGGGGGTTTTAGTGTGTACAATCTCACATAACCCGGTCTCCCCCCCAGGAGTCGGGTATCTATGAAAATTTACCCTGCGTCAACAAAAAAAAAATCTTGTTCTTGTGGTTTATTATTTTTATTTTATATTTATATAAAATTTGTATATATATATATATATATATATATGTATATATATATTCGTATTTATGTATAATTGTATATGTAGTATATTTATACATATATTAATTTATGTTATTTAATTCGCTGCCAGTATTTTGGGAATTTTACCCAGATGCAGTGGCTTAGATGAGGTCTACAATCTTTTGAAAAAAATTATCTTTTTTTATTTTTTGTATTAATTTACTTTAGTTAATTAAAATGTTATATTCTGTACATATATTTTGTAAAGTTAATGGATTTATGTTATTTATTTTATGTACAATAATTAAATTTGTACTGATTTCCGTACACCTCCTAACCGTTATTCAATCTCATGTCCTTTGCTCAAAGGTTGTCTGAAAGAGATCGTTGTCTTAGCGATACGCTTAGCGATGATCGTCTTTTGTACATTCTTTATTTGTTTTGTATATTCTCTATTGTTTTATTTTATTTATCTATTGTTTTTTTGGGGTGTAATAAAGAATATTTGTATTTGTATTTATATTTTTACTCATAATTTTGGATAATAATAATGAAAAATGAATGTACGCAAAACGTTATCACTTTTCTGAATTGCTTATAACGAAATCTTAATTTTACGCGCGCGAAGCCGCGATGAACTGCTAATTTATATGTAAAATAATATGAAAGTATCTATTTACATATGGACGCTGATAAGCAATACTATGTCAAGCCACATAGACTACATTTTAAGAAAATGACGTCTAAAGATGTTAAGTCTATTCTTAACAAATTTGTTTAAAGACGTTTTTATTCTTGGTTTTCTATTTTGAAAAAAAGATATAAAGATTTGTATACTAAAAAGTTTTTCAAATATATTAGATTATTGCATATTTCGAAATATTGTTCACACTTCAATATTCGAAACACTAACTTAAGAAACTTTTTTTTGTACTTAATTACTTTAGACGACTCGATATTTTTTTAATAATGTTAAATACGTGACGAATTATCAGAATACTTATACAGCTTTGAATTCGACTTATTGTGGGTCAAAACATTATTGCTTATCAGCACTCATATATCACAGACAAATATTTCATTGCCAATATAATATAATGTAGTATTTAAAACAAATCAATTTTTATCTCTTCTGAAAACGAGTGAAATTCGGTATTGTTATATAAGTCACGATATACAGCCGGGCCGTCGTAGTTCACACCATGTTAGAGCCAGTGGTATTTCATCTACAACTGCTATTTTCATGTCGAGTTTTATTACAACGCATCCGATAGTTTTCCCGAGGAGCGTATGTAGAGAGGCAGAAAAAAAAGTGGATTTTTCGTTACATTGAAAACTCGCTACGATTTGAACAATTCGAAAAATGTTTTCTATACAGACAGATGTTTTGGTTTTGGTCTATACTAATATTATAAAGAGATACAATTTGTTCGTAAGTATGTATGTAGGAGGTAATCTCTGAAACTACTAATCTGATTTGAAAAAAATATTATTGCGTTGAATAGCCTTTTCATATAAAAAAGGTTATAGACTATATTACATTACGCTGCGACTCACAAAAACATTTTACATAAATACGAGAGAAATTGCGAGGAGTAGCTCAATAAATAAAAAATAAACGCATCACACCCAACACCCCCATAACTTTGATCCTGTATCTGGATCTAGAAACACACATAGCACAAATACAAAGACCCAGACCACGATAAACATCCATATGGCTAATACAGACGTTTGCCGAGAGCGGGATCGAACCCGCGACCGTAAAGTTTTCCTAGGACGACGTTGGCTGCTATTTAGCGTTCACTTGATGTCTTCAGATGACGTCACTCAAAATTTAAGTATGGTAATACTATGGCACGGTAAATCAAAGAGTTTTATAAACGCCCATAATACAAATATGCTTTAGTGTATACCAAA
Organism: Hypolimnas misippus; assembly: GCA_037950945.1. Taxonomy (NCBI): domain Eukaryota; kingdom Metazoa; phylum Arthropoda; class Insecta; order Lepidoptera; family Nymphalidae; genus Hypolimnas; species Hypolimnas misippus. The sequence goes on from JBBEEQ010000006.1 coordinate 12,047,529, forward strand.
AACAAATAGATACAAAAACAAATAAAGAACAAGGGAAAAAAAGGAAGTACAAAAGGCGGTCTTATCGCTAAAACAGCGATCTCTTCTACACGACTTTTGGGCAAAGGACCATGAGATTGAATGAAATGGTTAGGAGGTGTAAAGAATTACATAAGTACGTATAAAATGGACTACATACATATATATGTATAGAATTATAAAAATAGTAAACAACAAAAAATAAAATTAACATGAGTTTATAAAGCTAAATAATGCGCATAATATTGAGCCCATAATTTGACGGACAGTAATCGTAGAAAACCAAAGCTTAGCGGTAAAGTAAGTTGCAGTGACCTCTACGACAATCCTGTCTATCAAAAATAAATTACGAAGTATGGAATCCCACGACCTTATTTGAAGTTAACGTTACGACAGAAAATTCAGACGGGCTATAAGATTTTATTACATTAATAATAAAGTAAAGTAACAGCCTGTAAATATCCCAATGCTGGGCAAGCGCTTTTCTTATTAAGAAGGCTTAGAGCTCCGCTGCGTGTTGGTTTATATACATATGTCAGAATTCCTCTCAGCACGTGCAAGCAAGCTTACGATGTTTTCCTTACCGCCGAGCTTGAAATGAATTTAAATACTTTAACACTTAAAATCTCAGCAATGCTAGTCGGGGTATTTCAATCCGCGATCATCGGTTGAGATCTACGTGTTCTAATCACTAGGCCATATTGGCTTTTACATTAATAGATTTAAAGAAATCTGCTGATGTTTATAATATAATTTCTATGTTATCATATAGATGTTGCATTTCTTTTATAACACTAGCTTATGACAGGCAGCAAATTATAAATTAAATGGGACAACATTTTACTAATTTAGTAAATTGATTACTATCTCATTTAAATAATTCATTTAGAGTTACTTTAATAAGATTTTAATAAAAAACCTTTGAACGTAAAATATATTTAAAACAATAACTCAAAAGTTAGTAGTCTTTAATAACTTCGTTTTTAGATAAAACACGTGCTTCTTAGAAAAGTCGAAGTTCTCTCGTATCGAGCCGCAGGCAGAAGCTCATTTTCAACATAAAAACGAAACAAAATTCGCAAATTTTCCCAAAGAAATTGTGTATTCCGTTTCAATGGCATGTGTGCGGAATGTAAACAAAAGCAAAACTAGGAAAATAGTCCTAAAAAAATTCGTGCAAGTTCGTGCATGGCATATTGTTTCTGTGCACACGAAATGCGATCGTAGACGGTACTCGTAATAAACGTTTTGTTTCGACACGTGTCATTTTATTTGCTTGTTTTTCTGAAGTGTATCCGTCATTGTCGGGGTGGGTGCTTGTGTCGAGAAATGAAAGCGTCAAAGTGAAAAACGGAAAGGGAGAAATTGTTTTTGGTGTTACATCTTAAAATAGAACACTTATTCGAATTAAGGTTTTGCTTGTGTGTCAAAGGCGTTTATCTTAAAGGCTATTTATGTTTGAGCCAAATGATGTGTTTTAAAAATTGGAAAGTCAGATAAGGGCCTACTTTTGGCGGGTTAATTATTACGTGTGGTGTTAAACAAAAGGGATTAAAGCACTTCAAATATGTTGCTAAGAATTTGGTACAATAATATTTTTAAAAAGTATGTGGGTCTAAGTTCGGTCGGAATTTTTTTAATATATATGTATCCCGATCACTCGACAGTGCTTGGTCGATTTGGTTAATGCTTTTGTGTTTGTAAGCGTGTTTCAAATTGGTCCCATAGAATTTTCGTCAAAATACTCGTATATTCAGTAGACTAAACGAAACTGCGTATTTTGTGTTACAATGACTTTATGCTTTTTAGTTTCCTTATATTTTTATTTTGTAGTCATTTTTTTAAACTTTCACTAATTAAACTAAACACATATCATTTCGATACTAATCGATTGTAGCCGTATTTCAAAACAGTTATAAAAAAATCAAGTATAAGTGTTAAAATGTGTCTTAAGTTACAGTAATAAGAGCTTGATTCCCATAAACGACTGGTCTGCTTCAACTGAATGTTATTAGACATTCCGATTGACACTATTGGGTTAGTGCCCTGCGTTTCTAAGTGTTATTGGATCCACTCTGCATGCTTGAAGTGTGCGGATGCAGTGGGATATTTTTAATGTATACAACTTTATTTCAATGAAGCGGACGAGACTAGTTCTTAATGTAAAATCCATAATAATGTTATAGGTGTGAAAGAAATTTAATCCCTTTTTAACCGAGGGTAATGTGTTTATTAGTCTATGTATGTTTGTTTGTATGTATGTATGTATGTAGGTTTGTACCTTTGTGGCACTATTTAGACTAAACGCGTAGGCCGATTTTGATAAAAAATATGTCTTTTGATTCGTAATGACGGCGCGAATGTCATAGAAAGTATAATAATTTGGGAAAAACAAAATGGCCGATTTTAGTCGCGATAATGTGAAAAACATAAAAATGTAAGTCGACGTACTCTATTGAAGTATCGTTGAATAGGTATTTAAAAATCATTTTTTTGGTTACTGACATCATTTTTCAGTCAGAAATACTGTTAAGAATCTATAACGGTTTAAAGTTGGTTAGTAACGATTATCTATGGCCTTGTTACGCAGTCGGGTTTTAGATTTTTCAATTAATTACTTGTTGATAGACGGTGGTCACTGCAACGGACTGAAGCGCTAACGGTCTCGGGTTCGATCCCAGCTCGCTGTAAACGTTTATAATGGCGATAATGATGTTTATCGTAGTCTAGATGTTTGTTTATTTCGTGTATATAATATATTAAGTGTGATGAGTTATATTTATTTTTGTGTTTTCCTCGCGACCAAAAAGAGAATTGTTATAAGTTTGACGTATGTATCTGTGTGTCTGTCTGTGGCATCCTAGCTCCCAAACAAGTGGGTCAACTGATGTGTTTTTTGTTTGAAAGTTAAAGTAATCGAAATGGTTCTTAGCTATAATTAATGAAGACGTTTGGAGGTTATCAGTTCTTTTCTATTGTTGAAAGGATCTGAGCAACTTCTAGACACCTAGTCAGCTTGAAATTAACTATACTTTGAATGATATTAAAATAGTTCCGTAAACTTGACCTGATATTGTATCTTCTTTGATCAGCAGGACATATCAGACATAGCAGTATAGATATGTATACATTCAGAAATATCTTCATTAACTTATACCAGAAGTATCGTGCTAGGACTCATTGAAATGCTTTCAATGATTAAATTTTCGGCGGTCTCTTAATTTTTCTATTTGAGATTATTAAAGGATTTCATTTCAATGCGCGCTCCCTGTTCGCACGGGTATAGATACTAATTAAAACTTACTTTCTATGCCATCTTTAAGTAAATACTTTAAGGAATACTGAGGCTCATTATATCGAAGATGAAGGATCCTTCAAAGAAACCAATAAAAATATTGTATATTAAGCTATTTCTCTCATAGTTGCGGGAATCAATTTATATCGAACACGGATTTCTTACGTTCGTTGTTTTACTAGTCTCTCGCGGTTAACTCGCGTTTATGGTTACTGCTTCGCTTCCTTGAATCAGCTACGATTAAAAGCAATTTTATTTTATTTATGTGGACTGTGATACATTAGACTTATAGAAACCCCCATTTGAAGGTTCTTAATTAAAAATCGAACGCCTATATATAATTATATATAAAGTTTTATTATAATCTTACACTAGCTATTCCTCATGGTTTCACTCGCGTTGATGGTTACTGCTTCGTTGCAATAATAATGTTTTAAATCGTTTCAATAGCTTCAGAGATTACAAACAAATTTTACCTCTTTATGATATTAGTAGAGACGTATCAAAAGTCTAATTTATTAGTGAATTGACCGATATTAGACTCTATTTGTCAGGCCAAAACACAACCACTATGGAATGTCGAGCTTAGTATGCTACGACAAAATGTTACGTCGCGTTGTAGCAAGCTACGACATCGCGAGACGTTATGTCGCGTTGTAGCACGCTACGACGTCACGAAAGGTTACGTCGCGTTGTAGCACGCTACGACGTCGCGAAACGTTACGTCACGTTGCAGCATGCTACGACGTCGCGAAACGTTACGCCACATTGTAACACGCTAGGACATCGCGAAACGTTACATCACGTTGTAGCACGCTACCAAATCGTTACGTTACGACACTGACGACGACTTTTTTTAAAAAAGCGGAATCGACTTCAAAAGCAAAATACGTAATTTAGTTTATTGGATCACTTCCTTATTCCAGTTATTTTGATTTTAAGACCAAACTTTCGATTCGATTTTAATGAAAATTCTATGAGATCAATGGGTAAACATACTCTTTTAAGAATTAACTTGATCGATGACCCTGTTTTCGAGTGATTACAAAGAAAATATATTGACATTCGTATTCAAAGTCTATCTGAAGCAATTGAATATAGAAATAAAAATCTTTAGTGAGCGTTTTACATTAATCCAGAAGACAGCAATAATATTCGTCTCGTGTTATTTCAAACAACACTTAGTCTTATTGACTTTGACAAGTGGCGCATTTCAATTGTTTTTTCGCTTTCCATTCGTTAATCGAGGTTTTATCCTATTCTTTATTGAAACAACATTCATGTCTAACCACAATTCGTCGTGGATTTGTATTTCTTTGAGAAACAAGTTTAAATTGATAAAACTGACAGCCTCTTTACAAGAAAGTTAAACATACGTTAAACGCGTGTTTATGAAATTCCGTACTAAAAATCCGCGTGTAAGAACTGTTTTGAGTTAAACATGGTTTAGACAGTTTAACCCTTAAACGTGTGATTATTACTAATTTTATAACTATAGTATGATAACGTAATTTAAAAACCAAAAGTGATAAATAGTATGTTTCATACTTTACATAAATTAAACAAAAAAGAAAAGATTATATATTAAACTATTTACATCTTAATTAATACAAAAAAAGGATTATATTTTACAAAACATTGTAGACCTCATCTAAGCCACTGCATCTGGGTAAAGTTCCCAAAATACTGGCAGCATTACCCCGTTGAATGGCCAAGCTGATCCTTTGACCGAGGTAGCTGCCAGCTCTTGGGTCCCCAGTTGACTCCCAAAGCCTCTTTGAGAGGTCTTTAAAAAGAGAACGAATAACTTAAAAACTTTACATATAATTATAACCACAGTGCGCATTTAAGGGTTAACTATGTATTAAACATACGCTTAAGTGAGTTCACCATTTGTCTAATCATCATCTTTGAAGTAAACAGTTAATCTGACAGACGCGTTTTGAGAAAATGGCGTCTAAAGATGTCAAACCTATTCTGAATCAATTTGTTTAAAGACGGATTTATACATCTTTTGTTTTTTATTTTGAGAAAATGTATAATGAATTAAAAGCAGATTAACATGTGTAATGTGTTATCCAATAAAAGGTTTTTCAAAAATTTGAGATTATTGTATAAATTGCAAAATATGGAACGCACTTGAAATTTGGAACATTAAATTAAGAAACTTTTTTCCGTATTTATTTAGTTTAAATGACTTGAATTCATTTTTAATAATATTAAATAGGTGTCGCTCAATCAAAATAATACAATATCTCCAAATTCGTCTTTTTGTGGGATGACACATTATTGCTTATCAACATCCAATTACAAGTGAACTAGTGACTAGAACCCCAGAGACTAAATATCACTTGAGAGCTACCTCTATCTACTATATGTTAGACCTAACATATAAGGCCGTAAAAGCAGCTATTTATCTTTTACGGTTGGCCTACAATTACCTTTTTTTTAATTTCACTCGAGAGTTTTGTTTGTTGAAGGAACATAATAAATCTTGCGACGGGAACTGGGGCGGGTAGGTACTCGTATTTTTTTTTTTTTTTTTTTTCGCAGGGGAAATCTTCGAAAAGATACCCGATTCCTGGGGGGGAGATCGGGTTATGTGGAGATTTATACCCACTAAAACCCCTGCGATGGCCTTTCTCAGCACGGAAATGGTGAGGCCTCGGGATCGCTTGCGCATGCGCATCCGCTGCCCCTCCCGTGCGACGCTCCGCTCGTGGCTGGCGGAGCTCGTCTCAGGAGGGCAAAGTCTAAAATTGCCCTCCCCAGCTACTCGTATTTATTAATGAAATAATATATTAGAGTAAATAAAATCGGCAAAGTGCGCTTTGTACTCGGCCACTGAGGGTTCCCATTTATTAACGACTCATGCTTGGCCGTTTCTTTTATTTTTTAATTTATTTTACGGTTTGCTCTTTTAATCGACTTCCCAAAAAGGAGAAGGTTCTCAAATTGTCAAAATTCATTTTGCCTTACGAGATCGTCGTGAAAACGTACTGAAGAACTATTGGACTGACTTCTTTTTTTTTCGTAAAATTAGCTTACAAACTAGGAGGTGGGATACCTGGCGTTAATTAATGACCACTACCATGGCCGTATATAAAAGGAGCCCTCAACTCCCTTCTTAGTATACGACTTACTTATACTTAGCACATTGGATGAATGGTCATGACATGGTTTATATAATTTATAAATAACTGAGATAGGCATTTAGAATCACACCACCTTAATTTGTGAAAAACTAGTTATTTTCTTTGCTTGGACGGACCCCTTTCATGTGAAAGCTATAACTACTCTCGTGAACACTGACCATGGATATCCAGCACCAGAGCAGCTCCAAATTAATTGCCAGCTTAAAAAGGGATAAGGAATACAAGGTATAAATAGCAAGTAAGGAAAAGAATGGGATAGAAGATTAGGCTTGACTAGGAGACTGACGAGCTAATTAACGGATGGCATAGGTTTTGTAATAGGGTCTCGTGGACACCCTTCGAACACGAAACCCTAAAAACGAAATTGGAAAGGGAAACAAAAATCACACAATTCCTATTTCGAAGGTGAAATATAGTACGCGTTTGCTTTATAACGAGTTCAGTTGTACCGAGTAAAGAATGAGGGATTACCTTTCAATTTTCTGCTGTTTTACATTTGATTGTAAGGATTTATCGTGCAGCCTATTGTCAAAGATCGGTGACTTTTTACTATAATGACTGTCAATTGATTAGGTTGGTTAAAGTGATTCTTTTTTAGCCTGTTTTTATATTGGTACTAGCGATCACACACGGCTTTGTATAGGTAGATATAGGTATTAAATAAACATAAAATATAAATATATATTTTAAACTTTCGCGATTTATACTATTCATATTTAATATAACGGGTCTTATCGCGATAACTAATGGTAGTAATACCTACGATCACGAGCTGACCACGACGAATGTAAATTCGTCGAAACGTCAGGCAATATAAAGGTATTACTACCATTAGTTATCGCGATAAGACCCGTTATATTAAATATGAAAATATAAATAATTAAGAATAAAGCCAATTAGGCATTAAATTTGTTAAAATCACTACTGATTCATTACTTTTGTTATTTTATACTAGAGTATAAAATCGCTATAATTAAAAAATCAAACAATAATTTGAGTTTTTCTCTTAATTATATGATATATACTTTTACTAGCTATGACAAACAGCTAGAAAAAATAATAGCAAAAAAGGCTCCGAATCCCGATTGTATACACTTAACTTAGTCTTCTATAGTCTATGTCAGCTTCAGAGCTTATTCAGTGCAAACAAACGAATAAATCTTTCTTAGTTACATTAGTATAGACAAACTTGATACATAATTAATGGATAGACTTGAACATTTTTTTTTCTTTTTTTCAAAGTTGCATTTTAGTGAAGTAGATTCTAGCTGTAGCCAAGTTTTAGCCAAGTTATAGAAGATCGGCGTGCAAACTACACTAATATGATAAGAGGTAAAATATGTTTGTAGGTTTGAATGTATATGTATGTATTTAATCTCTGAAACTATTGATCCAATTTGAAATTTTTAAAAAACAAACATTAAAAAACTTATTACAAATTAAGAACCTAATTTATTTCTATGATTAACGCATTAGTGATGTATTTTTTAATCGTAATATATGTATGTATATGTGTGTGTGGGCCTGTGTGAGAGTGTTTCTTTGTACCTGAGATTTTCTCAAAAGCTACTGATCCGATTTTGATGGGGTGCACTATTGATGCTGTTTAAATGTATATTTATTGAGAATAGTTTTAATATATATTAAAAATATTACAATCTAGTAAAGATCTTCGCAGATAGACAATTAAACTTTTCAGTAAATAACAGCACAAGAATCACGAATGCTGCATTCGTATGTTGTATACAACACCAGTTCTCCTTGAAGTTGGTTATATTTTTCCACGAAAACAATCATTAACGTTTAACGTGTTTAGTTGTACTGTTGCTTACATAATGGTGCAGTAGATATTCTTATTGTAAGGAATTTTTAATAAGGTTTTCCTTCGTTATTCAAGTGCTAAAGTGCAGAGTTGCAAATAGCTTTTTTTTTAATACTTCTTTCGCTTTAGTTCAGATTACTGTTTAATGAAGTGAATCTCTGAGTTTTGTTTTGTTTTTTTAATGACTCAGTTATATACATTATGATTTTGAAATAAATAATATAAATAAAAAATAATTGGATAAGATTCTATCCAATTATTATTATTTGGATTAATATCAAAATTTACACAATATATGTAGGTACAACAAAAATAAATAAACTGACACACAGATAAGACAAAAAAGTAAATAAAAAGTTAACTTACTTATTTAACTTAAACTTTGCAATATCAGTATTATACTTATGTGTTTGTAACTATACAAAGTATACAGAGAACCTTTAAATTAATTATAAAAATGTTTGCCATTAAATTTCTGATATTTATGAGATCAATAGTTTTGGAGAATTTTTCATTAAGGAGGTATTTATTAGCAATAGGCGGTATTCATAGGCATTCCAGACAATCAAGTTACAATTATACAAAATACTCTGTGGATTGAAGTAATTTTGATGATTTTTTTATGTCTTGTTTTATTATATACTTTATAAAGCTGTGGATTTTGTCATAATAAATAAATAAATGCAATCTTGATATTAGTCCAGCGGATGAAACTGTGAAGTTTGGTAGGGATCGGATTAAAGTTTTTTTTTTTTTATTTTAGTAAGCGCGTCATGCGTTACTAGCAACTCAATAATTATAAATAAATAAATATCTTAAAATAATTTTTTGTACAAGAAAAAACAAAATTGTATTGTATTTAATATACATATTACGAATCTGTGTTGTATACAAATTCTTTTGTGTAATGCAAACCAATACATATATATACTAATATTATAAAGCTGAAGAGTTTGTTTGTTTGTTTGATTGTTTGCTTGAACGTGCTAATCTCAGGAACTACAGGTCCGATTTGAAAAATTATTTCAGTGTTAGGTAGCCCATTTATCGAAGAAGGCTATAGGCTATATATTATCACGATAAGACCAAAAGGAGCGGAGCACCAATGAAGAATGTTTCAAAATCGGGAGATATTTTCCTATTGAGAGAGCTTACGCAGCGTGTGCTACGGTTAAAGTTTCGCAAAAATTATGTATGACAGAATTGTTCCCGTTTAAAAGTTCTAAAAAAAAGTCCGCGACAGCATATGTCTATCTTTTAAGGTTAGCTCACGATAACCTTTTTTATGCTAACCAAATTTGTTCTAAAATAATGCATCATTAGCCCAAAGTAACTATTATATGCGGACGAAGTCGCGGGCGGAAGCTAGTTTAGAATAAATTTGCTAAATATGTAAATGTACTTCTAACGCCGATAGTTGCGGATTCGATCACTGCTCAGAGCGGATATTTCTATTTGCATAAATATTTGTTCTTTGTGCGTCTCCCTACCATGCCTCGGAGAGCGTGCAAAGCTGTCGGTCCCGGTCGTTACCACAATCACTTGTAATTCGTTTGTTATTCTTAGTAGGTAGATTATCTAGTCTAAATGGTTACCGACTTGCATTTGATATTTACGGGGGTCTGATGGTAAAAATCAGTAACTTGTTAATATCATGACTAATATACTTTAGAATACCCTTATATAGCCGAGCAAAATGCTAGATAGCTTATGTTAAACACTATGTACAGTTAGTATTTTTTTTGTTGGGTGATGTTTGATTACACAAGATCCCAGAAAATGTTTAAAATTCTCCAAATTAATTGCTATAGCAAAGTTCAAAAAGATTCAAAAGAAATGTTTGTGTGCTAGACGATGTTAAAGATTTTGTGGATGGAAATAATCTCAATAAATTTTATAATTTGTAAAAAAATGACATTGTCAAAATAAAAAAAGAGGGCAATTTTTGGAAATCGTTAAATTTCCTTCGCGGATTCTTCTGGTTCAGGTCTGAGGCTTAACTTCTCCGAAGCCGTGGTTGATTCATTTGTATGACGTTCAAGAAGAGAATGTAAATTCGTAATTTTGAATAAAAATATTTTGATTTGAATGCATTGTTAGAAGCGTTGTATGTAAGTTTTAAATAATATTTCAATAAACATGACATCACAACAACGATAGTGTAAGCAATAGCGCCACCCGCGTGAGAAAATGGAAACATTAAGTTTTTTTTTTTATAATCTATCTTATGAATTTATATATTTATTCAACAAGCAGTTTGATTTGATATTCGTCTACGAACGCAGATAGGCATATATCCACCGGGGTATTAGAAGGTTAGAAGGCATATATCCAGCGGATGCGCATGCGCAAGCGGTTCCGAGGCCTCTCCATTACCGTGCTGAGCAAGGCCATCGCAGGGGTTTTAGTGGGTATAAATCTCCACATAACCCAAACCCTTCCCTAGGAATCAGGTATCTTTTCGAAGATTTCCTCTGCGTAAATAAAAAAAGGCATATATCCACGAAAAAAAATCCCAATATGTTATTTTAATATTAAACAATACAATAAAAACAACTAGCTCTCTAATTTCAAACCACGTTTCCACCAAAACACTAATTTACCGTTGGCAGTTGTACTGAAAATTTTCTCAGCGACTTGGCAAGAATCAGTCTGAGAAATTCTCACAAGGAACTGTAAATGTAGCAAATTGCGCTCACACGCTCCGATAACATAGAAGAGTTTCTTGTGTAACATTTGTTATCAGAGAAAAACGTTGTATGTTGAGTTCCTTTTCTTTAATACATTCGCGTGTTGTAAATAATGGGTGATACTCTGTGTATTATTACATATATGAGTACATTATATTTTTTTTTACTTCCATTTTATTACCGACACGACGAAAAGGAGTCTAATGTGTTTATTGGTCAAAATATTTATTGGTCAAAGTCGCATTACAACACAATAACGATCTTATTCACGATTAAAAATAGTATAAAAAAGACACAATAAATAAATTTGACAGACACGTTGGCGCAGTGGTCACTGTAATTGACTGTAGCACTAACGGTCGCGGGTTCGATCCCCGCTCACGGCAAATGTCTGTATTGGTCATACGGATGTTTGTCGTGGTTTGGGTGTTTGTGTTGGTGTTGTGTATGTTTCCGGACCCCCGACACAAGGTCACAAGATCTTAATGGGGGCTGTTGAGTGTGATATATATATATAAAAAATATAAATGCTGCAGTGCAACAATCAGGAATATATATATATATATATATATATATATATATATATATAAAATATGTGCTGCAGTGCAACAATCCCAAATGGAGATTCGCTCAGTAAAAAAAAGAAGCATCAAAGATGCTTCTCAACTGATTTTCAGCGATCTCCAGAAGGTATCAGCCTATTAGCATTTCCCTTGCCCTTCCCATCTATAGCATTCATCCATAAATAAACTACTTAACACAAAAAGATTTTTTTTATTCGAATCAGTAGTTCCTGAGATTAGCGCGTTCAAACAAACGAATAAACTCTATGTATATGTGTATTTTTGTGGTACTATTTAGACCAATCGCGTGGGCCGTATTCGTCATGACGGCGCGAATGTCGTAGAGAACATAAAAAATTTGTTACTTGTCAAGCGGTTTATCGTTGAATAGGTATTTAAAAATGTTTTGTAGGTTTCTTATTTAGTTTTTCAATAATAATTACCGTTTAGGATCTGTAATGATTTGAAGTTGCATAGTGACGATTCCCACTTGTGAGTTTTCAGTGAGAACTGATATTGACACGGTACTGATGACTGCAGATGGTCTTTTAACGCAGTCGGATTTGATTTTTTGAATTAATTACTTATGGTTTATGCCTTATGATTGTGATTATTGCGAGTTTGTTCCGAAATATAACCTCGGCATAAACGATTCTTGAATCGACATTTTCATCAACAATTAAATTTTCTAACGATGATTCTAAATAGTGAATTAAGCGGAACCATCATTATTGATATATGGTTTTAAGTTTATTATAAAAACTAAAAAAAAAATGTTAAAAATTATCGCATTACGATAAGCGTATATAGATACCGTGCTGTTTATTGTTTAGACATTTATATTTAAGAGTACTTAATTATTTTTAACTTGAAGTGATGAGATAGTCCAGTCTTAAAATTATTTTTATGCTCTATTCTGCGCGAAGACCACGTAAAGTTGTACAATAGATTTTAATGAAGCTCTATAAAGCTTATTTCTTGGAGAAAAGTATTGAACAGTTGTCATCTTAGACTAGATTGGAGCGGTTAGAGAGATGAAATAATTTGTAGGTATTCTCTTTCATTTTTTACTGACTTAGAAATGGAGGTTTTGTAATTGATACGCGGTAGTTTCATCGATTTATTTTTTTGTTTCTGTATTGACAATTCATAAGTGTTTGTGAAGACCTAATTGTATACAGTATATTTTGATTTTCTCGAAATTTACTGATCCGATTTGGATGCGGTTTTCGGTAGTTAAAAGTTTATTTCAGGGAAGGTTTTAAGTACATACAACAATTATTTTAGATCATCTTCATTCGTTCTTCTCATCCATTAATCATCATAATGATCATACTTTTAATCGATTTTCGGATTCGGATCGAAAGAATTTTAATTTATTCGAACTTGTAAAAGTAAGTAAAAATTGAATTATAGCAATAGTCCAATCAAAAGATTTATTAATCTGTCAATTTTTAAACAATACTAGAATGCAACAATAATTGAATAATTGTATATTCCATTTATATATAAAAGAACAAACGATTAAGTCGTTACTCCTGTGAATGTATAAGTATTTAAAATAAAAATATTTTCAAAAAAAAAATTACGCTCAAAAAACTTCCTTTTTAGAATGTGTTCAAAATATTTAAGTCTCCACGTTAAGGTACGCGAGAGTGAAGTAGCCGAGATAACATTGTATAAAATTAATCATATTTAAAGGGTCAAGTTAAAAAAAATGTAAATGAAATTCTATTTATGTTGGTTGCTGGTTGGTGCTTTGTTTACTTTGCTGTTTGTAGACTCAGACCGCATTTAGACTTACATAATGATAATTTCAAATTAGTTTTTTTAATCTCACGTTGTTATTCTTTTTTCAATTATATATTTATACTAGCTGGTGTTCGCACCTTCGTCTGCGATGTCTGTGATGTCTACGTCATAGTAACTTTATGCTAAGTCTCAACCCGATCGGTTTAAAATGAACAAAGTTTCATGCAAACTTTCATCCCCTATTTTATTCCCTTGGGGGTAGAATTAATCAAAATCCTATCTAGAAGGATGCCTACGTCATAACATCTACCTGCATGCTAAATTTTAGAATGATATGCCCAGCGGTTTGGGCTGTCCGTTGATTGATCACTATGTCAATCAGTCACCTTTGAATTATATATATTTAAATATAGGTGTGTTCCGAGAATTAAATTACAATCATTACATAGTTTAAAACGAATTCGCCTTATATTTTTAAATTACGCAACGATTTTTAATTCGGTTTTCATTAATTGAGTGATTCAAAAGGAAATTTTATATGTATAATACATGCAAATTATAGTAGAGAAAAGCCGTAAATTTCATAAAACAAACAATGTTATAAAAATCTACGTTGCTCTTAAATGAAGCCTTGGTGAACTAGTACTCATATAATATATTAAAAAAAAGAAAATATTTTCAATTTTCCTAAATAATCCAGATAGTCCGTGATACTATCATAAATTTCGTACCCATCTGTTATTATTCAAAATGCATTTAAATGATTAATTATTTTATTCCCTCAATCAAAAGCCTCAAATATGCAACTTTATTCCATCGTGTAGAGACAAAAAGTCTGGAAAAAATTCGATTATCAAAGAATTTTGTAAAATTCAAAATTTTGACTGTGGTAGAGACTAGCTGACTCCAGCGTGTACATGGGCTCAACCGGGGCAGTACCTCACGAGTACAGAAACTCGACGTAAAGTAGCTAATATGTTACAATACGTTTCGTACAGTGAGCGAAAAGCTGGAAGCCTAAACAGTCCCCTTTCCTTACTTCCTAGTCCTCTTCATCCTTATTCCTTTGTCACCTGGCAATGCATTTGTAGCTTCTCTGCTGCTGAATGTTCATTAGCGGCGGTGATCACCTAACACCTAGTGTTCTGTCTGCTTATTATAATAAAAAAGGAAAACCGTAGAAACTAAGGATCGTGTATTGTCTACTGCATATGAGATGGCGTAGTGGTAATAATAATTTAATCTTAACCGTTAATCGCTTCAAACTCAGGCTAGTGCTTAGTGCTCAATTTGTGATTTGAAATCGTGCTTAGCGGTGAAGGAAATGGCCGATTTTGGATGTCTTAATGTGAAAAAGAAAAAATTAACTATGTCAAGTCGGGTATCGTTAAATAGGTATTTAAAAATAATTTTAAGGTTAGCCATATCGATTTTTAATCAGAATTACCGCTTAGGATCTATAAGGATTACTACTATAGGCTTTCAGACAGAACTGATATTGACATGGCACCTCTGACTGCAGATCAGATCTTCTGTTTTCCTAATTTTGTGCAAAAAATAATGTGGCGTGTTTATTATTTGTTAATATATTTTACTTGCTTCTGCTAGTAGGATAATGTGTTTTCGGACACGAGTTTCCTGGAGGCTTCGAGTTGTTAAACTAAGTTTATGTTTTAATATAAATGCAAATATCACAATGTGGATGCTTTATCCTCGTGTTTCGCGAGGGTATGCGAGTAATGAATTCCGTTTGTAGCAATATTTGTAGTTTATGTTTGTTAGAAAGCAATTATATCACCATTTTCCATGATGAATTGAGGGTCCGGTGTTAGTTTGTAAAACGTATACTGTATCGTTTGTGATTTAAGATATAGTTACAGAATACAGTGCCATCTATTGCGGAGTGGATGGAAACCGTATAGTTTGCAAACACACATTAGATCCTCTGAACGTCAAGAAAACGAGCATAGATCATTGCAACTCTTGAATAGACTTCGCAAATAAAATGAAATAACACTATTTGACATTTCCTTGGTATGAACCTTTTCTATGAAACTTTATCATATACTTTTTTGTGTTTGTCTTATGTCCATACTTTCATCCTCTATTCCTTTTAGCTTTAAAACACATTTGTAGCTGCTCTGGTGCCGCATATATCCATGGGCGGCAAAGGTTACTTAGCATCAGGTGTACTGCCCGCACGTTTGCCGATTTTTTATAACTGTTGAATCACTTTTGTGTTTAAATTCATCTCGTGGTCAGTTTAGAGACGAGTGGAGAGAAGTAAAAAAGACATATCATTAATATTTTTCCGAACACATATACATACCTGTTCTGCTATATTCGTTACTAGCGCCCCGCCCCGGCTTCGCACGGGTACATACATTCACACACACGCAGGCACGCACGCACGCACGCACACACACATACATCCTTCTTTTTTGCGTCGGGTTTAAAAAAAAAAGTAAAATTATAAAGGAAGTTTGAATTTTTTTTAATGAGTTTTTTTATTCATAGTTTTTATTAATGTACTCGCGGCACTTTATTTTATTACATTACATTGACTCCCCCCGTACCCCAGTGACGATTGGGTTACATTATTAGAGTTTTAGTAAGGATCCCTATTTTTTTTAAATATAATATAGCCTATGTTACTCGGGGATAATGTAGCTTTCCAAAGGTGAAAGAATTTTTGAAATCGGTCCAATAGTTTCGGAGCGTATTCATTACAAACAAACAAATCTTTCCTCTTTATAATATTAGTATAGATATAGATATAGATTAATCGACTTCAAAAAAGGAGAACGTTCTAAATTGAGAACGAATTCGTAGCGTATGATTTTTCAATATTTGGTACTTCATAACTCTGTTATTTCTTAACCGATTTTGAAAGGTGTTTTTTATTTGAAAAGATATGTTATCAGATTAGTTCCATAGAAATTTAATCGAAATCGGTTCAGTAATTTGGTTTTAAAATCGAAATAACTGATATAAATGTAAACAAAATCGCGTTCTTTGTTTTTGAAAACTCAAATTAGAAACTATATTGAAGCCAAACCATTTTATTCTAATAAAAACAAGGAAGATAAACACATTTCGGTAATTAAATTGTTTCACAAAAAATTCTTGAATTATGCTTAATTTTTTATACAAGAATGTCGTACGCAATGTAACAATTACCGAAGAAAAAATGTTGTCATCTATGTCATAATATTAGTAGTAATAAAAATGAAGGAATGCTAATATACAGCCTGTATTATTTCGTCATTTTCTTTCCTATAAAACATTATTGAGTTAATAATAGTACACAAAATAAATTTCGATTTCGATTAACAAAGAATGTTAATGATTTTTTTTATGTAGAATTATAATATATATTCTTATTATTCTATTGAATCAGTATAGGAAGATATTAATGTGTGTAATTATTTTTCCTGACTGATTGATTCATCAAAACAGAACCTAAACCGCTGAGGCTACAAACTTGAATTTTTAGCTGTTGATATATTTTATGATGTAAGCATCCACAATTTACTACAAAAGATTTAAAAAATTAGCGGTTGAAAATTTATAAGAAACCCGTGCGGAGCAAGCCGCTAGTCTTGAAATACGAGTATGTTTAGACTTTAGGTACATGCAGGTTTCCTCACGACGTTTTCCTTCGCCGCAATTCGCGAAATGAATTGCAAATTTGAATCCGCGACGTTTTATATCTGCAGGGCATATTCGTTCAGAAATAGGTACATAGATTTTTTTATCATATTTCCAGGTCTAATTTATAAATATGGTCAAACTAGCTGTTTGGCCCGATTTCGCACGGGTGATATACGCTTTGCACTAAGACTTACAACTTGTGTACAAGCTTTTCTTTAATTGTTATCTGGGTGCAATTTAATTTTGAACCAGTTATTTTCAACCGGTTGAGTTGAAATTGTATATATGTTTAGTTTGGATGACAATTTATGATAACATATATCACGCCATCCTGAATACGGCACACCTAAGATGGCGGACTAGTTACTTTTAATGCGAACCCACAATGTGGGTATCAAATGAAACGGCTTGCTAAGAACAACTCAAAAAATAAAGTGACGTCATTCTAAATCCAACATGGCGAAACACCCAAAATGGTGGACTATTTATTTTTAATGATATGGCTATCAAATAAAGGGGCTTGCTAAGCATAATTCGAAAAATAAAGCGACGGCAGTCTAAATTAGAGATAGAAAACTTCTAAAAATTGCGAACTAAGTTTTTAATTTATTTTTTTCTACAATATAGGTATTATATAAAAGGACTTGGCGAGTATACGAATACGAGTTAAAACAAAATAAGTTTATGATTTTTCTTAACAATTTGTTTTATACATGCCTTGTCCCAATAATAAACACAACAAAAGAGAATTAAGCAAATATTTTAATTATTTATTGTTAGGGATATGTATCCTTACGTATTATGGATGCGTTCAGGATACATATCCTGAACGCATCCGTAAACCAACTTCCTGTCACTTGAATCCTCAAACTGGAGGGTAGATGTAATTATTTATTTCGTATACTCGTCGGGTCGAGCTGCGCTCCTTTTTAACCGACTTCGAAAAAGGAGGAGGTTCTATGTTCGGCTGTATGTATTTTTTTGGTAAATAACACGTAAAAGTTTTTACTTGGCGCCGACTTCGAATGTTTCACCTGGCACCGACTTCAAATTGTAGTTTTACTTATCAGTTTACTTGTTTCGGTTTCGAAGTCGGTTTGTTTTTTTTTTCAAAAAGTTTTTATTTAAAGTGCATCCAATAAGCTGTAATAAGTCGATATAGTGTGAACGTGTATTTTATTAGTATCTAGTTTACTAACATGGTATATACTTAATGTTTATGGTGTTATATATTACGGAAGAATAATAAAATTCCTACTATTCCGACTGTCTTCAAGATTTAGCTGATTTTGTAATCTCAACCACGCCGAACAATCTCCATCGTGTCTACTCCATCCTACGTGACATTGGCCAAATAGTCTGTGCTCATATAACACAACTAAAAGCCATTTACCTAAATAATTGAAAGTGCATCTAATCTTCAGCAAATTACCAAATGTTGGAGTAAGTTGCAATTGGCGTACGTGCGCGAATTTTCATTGGTAACACTTGACTCAGGTACTCCTTTCCACCCATTCTCTCTTTACCCCACAACCATACATTATTATCGTGTCTAACCGTTATGGATATAGTTTTGGTGTATCTTTATTTGCTTAACGACGTTTCGATACAGAACCTGTCGTGGTCACGAGCTGATCACTAATCATCCTGGTAGATTTAAAATATGATCCCAACATTTCTCACAGATGGCTATTCGAAGTAATTATCTATTCAACGCAGACGGTGTCGCGGGAATCCATTAGTTTTTGGTTTTTCATTTTAGACTGTATCCAGAATATAGTATTTTCTAAAATATACTGATTGATGATTTTACTTTTGAACTTAAGGCTCTCACAACGCTCGTTCACGCACTCCAACTCGTCATAGTAACTTAAAGATTTTTCATTATTATAAAAAGTTTGTACATAAATATTAATTATTAGTAACAAAATACTACTGAATATTTAGGCTGTGTTTAAAATCCAAGTAAGTTTATTTCTATTAACTTAAATTATATTGACTCTAATTTGAAAATACTTATTTTTTTAGTTATTTATTTATTTTTGAGAGGGTATGTAGAGTTATTCAGCTATACTAGCTAGTTTACGCCGATTTTTGTAAGAGTGTAGTACTTTCATGATTTAACCAGTGGATTAAGGAGATGTTATCAGAGCCTTACAGCTTGGGTCTATAACAATTATTTTGAACAGACAAACTGACTACTCTTAAAATAATATGTCTATGCGCTTAACTTTCGCAAAGTTAAGACTCTTAAAACATATTTTTTTCAAAGTTATATAAAAACCATTACACTTTCAGAAGTAAGGCATTGTTAATGAGATTTTAAAAGCTTCTGCCGTTCATAGCGATACGTGAACAAACTGAGCGTTGTTGTTGTTTTAAGTATTTTCGTGAACATAAACGTGATGAGAAGATCTTTTATTTATTTAAAGAGTACTGATTACCATCGAGTAGTGTGTGAAATAAGAATAAGTTTATTTGGAACATAGCCGACGAATGCAGACATATTCTGTTATATTACAAAAGACGCATTAAAACCATGTTCAACACGTGTTAAACATGTGCTAAACAGTGTTTAAAAATTAATTTAATTAAACATTGCTTAAAATATTATATAAATTGCTTAACAGCAAATAAACTCATAAAAAAACTTATTGATAAAATGTTATACGTTACATTTGACAGCTGAAATAGGTTTTAGACATCTATTAAACGCACTTAAACGTATGTTAAACCATATCTAAAGCATGTTTAACTCAAAACTGTGCTTAGACGCGGATTTGTGGTACGGATTTTTTTAAACACGCGTTTAACGTCTGTTTAAATCTTTTGTAGTAAGGCAGATATTGTTTAAGTAAAAAACAAAAAAAAAAATAACAAAAAAAGTAACAACTAAAAATGAATTAAGACTAAAACTAAACATATTTACAAAGTGACTAATAATAATATTTATAATAATGAATAACAAATAATATAATAGTAATAAAAAAACTACAAATAATAATAATACCTAAGTTAAAAAAAAGATTAGGAAAAAGAAAACATGAAGTTAGTTATTTTAATAGTAAAACTAAAAACAAAAAATTTCGATAATACAACGTTTTGTATATTTGATGTACAACAACGCATATTTCGACGCTGATAAGCAATACTATGTCAAGTCACACGGATTTCGTTTTGAGAAACTGGCGTCCAAAGTTGTCAAACCTATTCGTAAGATTTTTTTTTAAGCACGTTCACTTTTTTATTTCTATAAAAGGTATAATGAATTAAAAACAGATTGGTGTAATAAATTTATCTAATAATAAGTTTTTTAAATATATTGGATTTCTGAATAGTGCAAAATATTGAGCACACTTCAATTTTCGATGCATTAAATTGAGAAACTTTTTTCCATACTTATTTAGTTTAGATGATTAAAAAAATTTTTTATATTAAGTAATTTCGGGACTGTATAACTAAACTAATAAGCTTAGACTGTCCACCTTCCTGTTAGTACGTCTATCTGTCTGTGGACTAAATTTTTGTAGTTTTCTCTAAAGCTTAAAATGTTTTTTTTTTAATTTAAAATTGGTGACCACTCCTTTTAACTTTCTGTAGCTTTTGTTATTTTAGATTTCTTCGTATTGACTCTTCTTCATCATAACTAATACTATACAGAGCTAAAATTTGTTTGTAAGTTTGTATGTACGAGGCAATCTCTGAAACTACTGATACGATGTGAAAGATTCTTTTTGCATCAGATGTCCCGTTTATTAGGGAATGTTCTACCAGAAAGTTGTACCGATGGTAGCTTTATAAAAAAAATATAACATGTAACTTGACGATAGTGTTTTAAAAGCTCATTTAAATAAAGTAGAGTTTGAGTTTGAGTTGATAGCCTATATAACGTCATGCTACGACTCATATGAGTGAAGTAGTAGCCATAAACGCGAGTGAAACCGCGAAGGAAACCAAGTGTATAATAGAAATAAGATAGTCTCAAACAAATGCACATTATGCATGTTATAAAAATACATCTATTGTCTTCTGATTCTCGATATAAAGTAACAAAGCGTACAAAGAGCGCCAAAGCGAGGCGTCGGTGCGGATTCCTAGTAATTTACAGCGCTCTGTGCAATATTCTTGACATTTTTCTTAGTATTTCAAGTAGAAAAATGTAGGGAACGTGTCTAATGATCCTCCTTTTCTCCAGCTAAAGAGCTGTTACGTATTGAATTGAATGTTCATTAAACCTTGAATGCATGGTGGATCAAAAACGATACGTTTATTTCTTCAATTTGTCTTTAACGAAAATCATGCAAACTGTTGCGCCAAATTATTCCTAAATTTCTAATTACAATTACAAAATTTGAATTATTACAATTTAAAACTACATTATATTAAACAGTTTGATGTTATACCGGTTGGTATAATTAAATAAAAAAATCTAATCTTTTATTATTATGTATATATTTGATTTAATTAATTTCATCGCTCCTATGAGTCGTACCGTGATGTAATTTAGCCTATAACAATGCTTAAAAACGGGGCTATCGAATGCAAAACGATTTTTTTTAATTCGGATCAGGAATTTGAAATGTTACTGCCTATATTCAAACTTACCATCAAATTTTACCTCGTTATAATATTCGTACAGATTATAAATGAGAAAGTAATGAGGTAACTATAGTTATTAACCCACTGAGTACAGCTCGTATATGAGCTGACTCGACTGGGGCAGTACCACATTCTCACAGAAAATTCCTATAGTAACTACGTTTATTACGGTGAGTGAGTGAGTCAGAAGCTTCGAACTCCCAAGTCCCGCCCTATCGAATTCTTTATTCTTTTTATTTATTCAAGTATTTTAGTATAACTTTTAATTTTATAAAAGGCATTGTTTATTTGTATACTGCTATTTATTATTATTAATAATAATTAAAATATTTCATGGCACAAAAGGATAAACAATGTACAAAAGGCGAGCTTCATGCTACAAGCATTCTAATTAATATTTTGACGCTGCAGTAGTTGTATGAAAACTGGCAAATCATGTTTTAACTCGCACTTTGAGGGTTCAGTACAATTATAACTATTTCGAATTTGGTTTTTAGTATTTTATGTTTTTAACTGACTTGTAAAAAGGAGGAGGTACTTAATTCATCGGGGACTTATGCATGTTCACTGATTACTCAAAAACGTTTAGACCGATTTGGCTTATTCTTTTTTTTTAATTTCAAGATTGGTCCCATATAATTATCATCAAAATCGGTTTAATTTGGCGTTAAAATCAAAATAACTTGAATAAATTTGTCATTGAAGTAAACTAAATTACGTATTAACTTAAAAGTTCGTTCGCTTTGTCTTGTATCGGTTTTATTATTTAAGATGTCAATCATAACATTACATACTCTGTGATAATGTTGACGACAAGGCCTTTCTCCCACGAGGATATTCACAAAATATGCTACTGAGAGTTGAAGCATAGGTTGCCTACTACTATCGCCCTTGTCAATTTGGGTTCCGCGCACGAATCAACCTAAATTCGTTTATTCTTTTTTGAGCTGTCGAGTACAATGTCAAATAATTCAATTCATTGTGCCAATTAGACACATGTTATTTCGCTAATGTCACGTGGGAGTCAAATATTTCAAGTGGAGGATATTCTTCTTTTATATATATATGTATATGTATATATATATATATATATATATATATATATATATATATATACATATACAATTATTTTTTTTTTCAGTTCAGTTTTAACAAATAATTTTGTTATTATCAAGATATTACGCTTAGCGGTA
Source organism: Hypolimnas misippus (assembly GCA_037950945.1). Taxonomy (NCBI): domain Eukaryota; kingdom Metazoa; phylum Arthropoda; class Insecta; order Lepidoptera; family Nymphalidae; genus Hypolimnas; species Hypolimnas misippus. The sequence continues at coordinate 12,070,270 of JBBEEQ010000006.1, forward strand.
AGATGCGCTCGTTTTTACTAAATAGTAATTGTAATTAAAAAAAACACATAAAATTCTTAATCTAGGCTTAATACTTATAACGTAAAATAATTTTATTTCGACCTCTTCTCTAAATCTTTACGAAAAAATAAGATTTTGGATACATCCGAACATTTAAAAAAACATGTAATGTAGAAGATTCTAACCAGAATAGAAAAGTTTAATATTTATACTTACTAATGTTATGAAGCTGAAGAGTTTGTTTGTTTGTTAGAATGTGCTAATCTCAGGAACTACTGGTCCGAATTGAAAAATTCTTTTTGAGTTAGATAGTTTATTTATTGAGGAAGGCTATAGGTTATATTACATCACGCTACGACTCATAGAAGCAAAGCAGTAACGCTAGTAAAACCACCTGGATACAGTAGTTTCTGAGATTAGCTCGTTCAAAGAAACAAATAAACAAACTCTTCAGCTTTAAAATATTATTATAGACGTAGAAAATGTTGCTTATTATTAGTGCATATAAGAAACAGTCGCGATGGCAACTACGGAACCCGAAAAGTAAAACTAATAAACTCGTAATTGATATAAAAATGAAAATGAAACGATTTAATAAATAGTATCGCTTTGTTAAATGTGCAATCAGTTTTTGTACCGCATTTAAAAATGTATTCGAATATCATTTTTTAATTATTATCATTCGGACGAGGAATTTATTACAGTAAATTTGAAATATATATAACATTTTTCGTTTTGACAGATAAAAAATGAACTATACTGAATAACAATAAATAGGATTGTTTCAAATAATTTTTTGTTTAGAATACAGATCAAATTACTTTTTCAAATGTTCATTTTTAAATTGGTTATTTTAAGCCATTATCTTATAAATATTGCTGTAAGTATTAATTTTAATAATTTTGATATCTGAAGATGATACTTTTAATAGATTTATGTAAATAAAATAAATAAATTGTCGAAAAATATTAAATACATCACTTCGAAACCTTGCGGCCATATTGCTAATTATTAATTAGAATATACAATTTTATGTTGTGTTAGTAATTGTTAGGACAAGATTTGAATATTTAAGACTTTAAATATTTTTTGAATATTGTTAAATACGTAAAGCATTATCAGAATACATCAAAATCTCCGAATTTGACTTTTTGTAGGTTGACACATTATTGCTTATCAGCATCCAATTGGTCATAAGTAATCGTATCAGCATTTTACCCATCAGTTAAAGGTTAACTTGATCGTACATTTAATTGTGTTTTAGGGTATTAGACTATAAATAACGGCTTTTAGAAGCGTTCATACGTTACCTCTCGTGGTTACGTTACATAGGTTGTGGGTACTCGGTCCCATTTGCCATTAGTCATTTTGTGTTTAACTAATATTCGCGGTTTCCTTTCAATTCGAGTTATGTGTGATTTTTAACCGACTTCCCAAAAAGGAAGTTCTCAATGACTCGAAAACTTGATCAATTTTGACGATTCTTTTTTTTTTTTCAAAATGAAAACAGCACTTTAATTTTAAAATCAAAATAATTGGAATAAGTATGACATTCTAGTTAACGAAAATACGTATTTCGCTTTTGAATTCGCTTCTCCTTTTTTTAAAAGCCTTGTTTATAGTTTTTTTTATCATATAAAAAAGTGGGTAAACGTGTCAAACGGTCCTACCTGATGTTAAGTGGTTACTATCGCGCATCTGAAACATCAGGGATGTTGCAGGTGCATCGCGGGCCTTTGACAAAAAAGTATTTATACACTAGACGTTTTAAAACCCCCAAATTGTAACGCTCACAGAAAACCTTAAAAAACAGATCATGCACAGCCTGTACCTCGAATGTATAAGAATTTATATTATTTTGACTGTGGTTATCCTTTGCCGGCTATTAATAAACGGAGTGATTCATGAACAACGGGTCAATAGAGAGAAATCTGAAACTGAAAAAAAGTTAAAAGAAACCATGTCACCGATTTTGAAGTTAAGAAAAACTCCATTCAAAGATCAGAATTAGAAAAACTCTTATCTCTTTAGTTACTTAATTGTATAAACTGCCCAAAAAATTTATGACATAATTGATTCTTAAATGAGTATATAATTGTAAAATCAAAAATCCGACGGCGCGGCGGCGTATTAAGACCATCTTTAAATGGTTATAAATTCTAAACGGTAGTTCTGATTGAAAAATGATATAAAAAACCTAAAAATGAGTTTTAAGTACCTTTTCAAAGATACCCCACTGAACACAGTTTCTCACATTATGGCGTCAAAAATTTAGATTTTCCAAATCATCATACTTTCTATGACATTCGCATCTTTACGACGAATCAAAAGACATTTATCAAAAGCGGCCTACGCGTTTGGTCTAAATAGTGCTTCAAAGGCAACAAGCCCACATACATACTTATATACATACATATATGCACATCGACTGATAAACACATTACCCTCCCTAGCGTCGCGCAGTCGTTTAAAAATAGATCCACTCTCTTTACATAATAAAGTGATAATAATGAGTTACTAATGTAAATAAACCGTCAAAAAAATCTTCATGAAATACGAGGTTGTTAAAAGAGCTGTTCAAAGTCCGTGTGATATTTATCAATTAAGTTGAAAAAAATTGTGCCTCTTAAGAGTTTCCATGCGCTGTGGAAATGTTTAAAGTTACCCGATAATAAATAAATAAATAAATAAACGCATCACACTCAACGGACCCCCATTAGGGTCTTATGATTCTGTGTCGGGGGTCCGGAAAAACACACAATACAAGCACAAACACCCAGACCACGGCAAAAATCCGTATGACAAATACAGACGTTTGCCGTGAGCGAGAATCGAACCCGCGACCGTAAGCGCTTCAATTGCAGTGACCACTACGCCAACCTGTCTGTCAGTCAAATAATAATGTATGTACTGCGGAAATGCTCTCAAAAAGCTCTACGAAAATGTCTGCGACAGTATATATCTCTTATATAGATAAGTCAGCATCTGGCTGGGTAGTGATTGTACGTGCAAACGGGTGTACGCGCAAAAGGTCGCTAGACATAATATCGATAACGTTTTTGTGTTTACCTTAAAAATATCTAGATTATTAACCTATACCTTTGTATAATATTTGTGATGTCGGTAGCTCTCTAGTTTAATTAGCAATAAATGTATAATTATTTACATACAGTAAATTTAGTTCGACTATTTTGATATTCTGATATTGAATTCAAAATAATAAAAAAATAACCAAAATAGTTTTAATGTTCCTACAAATTTCTTTCTTGTATAATTCAAATAAGCCATAAGATTAATTAAAACTGTGACTATAGAAAGGAAATAATTAGCGACGACCTCAGCTTCGAATATTTCAAGATGAAATTTCAATTCAAATTAAAATGAACACTTTTCAATTTGTAGTAAACGATAAAAAATATTAAACAAGAGACTTTTCAAGGTGAGAAAAGTTTGAAGAGATTTCTGAAAATGAATATTTCTGTAGCTTTGAAAGTTAAGTTAACTAATGATCTTTTGAATTTCGGTTGCAAAATCGGCTCGAATTTCTCATTTTATATTCGAATATATTTGAAATTTTATAATTAATTTGAATAGTAAGGATGTGTTTTACTGTAATAAGAATATATATTTTTAATTCTTTTTTTTGTTTAGTTTTGCGTGTAAAGGAAAAATATTTTTATTCCAATAGAATATATACTATGATTATATTATGAGTTATAGGGATGTAGAAGTTTTATATGCAACGATAGCTTACAAACATAGGGACTAAAAATTTTATTTCTTAATAATATTATTCAACGAACAAAATATATGAACGAATTTATACATTAACTTCCCAAAATATAAGGTGAGAACAATAAAAAATTTAAAATATAGCGAAACGAGTGCAGCTAGAGAGCATATTGACAACTTATTGATTATCGTTGTATTTCTTATTCGTAATTCTTATTCGTGTATATATATATATATATATATATATATATATATAATGCGTGGGTTTAGTATAAGCTGAATTTCATACAGGATGTTTAATCAATTTTTATGTGTATTTTTTTGTATTGACGATTAAAAAGTATTCGTGAGACCCGATTTTGAAAAGAAGGAGAAAAATATTTATATATTTTACTAATGATATGAAATAACTATAGACGTTATAAACTATTCGTTTTTGTCTCTCAGATTGCCAATTTTGGACGACGTTGCCTAGCAACCTGCTAAAAATTGATCATAACAAGTGACATATCTTTGAGTCCATTGACGAACTTGTCAAATTTCAAAATTGGTACATATTATATATATATATATATATATATATATATATATATATATATATATATATATATATATATATATATATATATATATATATATATATATATATAATTGTATTTCCCATAAAAAGAAATAGATGAACCATATAAAAATTCATTAGCTTCTAGTTTGACGTTAAATAAATAAAGCGTTGTAAAAGCGTCACGGGTGTAAACCAGGCTTTATGTCAGGAGGCTGTGACGTGTAATTAGTTGGGAAGATTTATAGATACCGCCACTGGACACAATTTATATGCAATCGACTTTTAATCCGTCCGTGAGACTGGGTTGTGCGTGACGTTTAAAATTAAAATATTAATATTTTACAACGGCCTGTATTATTTATTAAATATTTGTCTTGTGATTGTCTGTGTTGTCTTTTGTTGTTTGACTGCAGCTCGTATACAGGCTCGACTGGGAAAGTACCACAAATTCATGTACAATAACTTTTGTGTTATCAATACAGAAACAAAAAATAAATAAATTGATAAATTTACCATCGATTTGGAATGTAGATTCTACCGAGAAGAATCATCAAGAAACTATAGTTTAGCTTAGTCACTCTTGCTGATGTTGGCGTGAAGTAGCTAATAGAGCTTTGTACAGTGACTGAGGAAGCTGGAAGCCTAACCCCATTCCTGCTCGTACTTTATCCGTGTTTACCCTCAATTTTTTATTAACTTCACAACGCATTTGTGGGCTCTATCGTGCTGTAAATAAATGGTGTGATCACTTAATATGACGTGACCTGCCTGTGTCTATGAGTTTTTCTAACTCCATGGGGTAAAGGAAACGCAGGTTTATATGAGATTGAATCAGCGCCATCTCGCGTTCGTCACAAAAATAAACATAAGTAGCGAATGACAGTGTTAAAGATCATTGTAAACGATCTTTGCCAATCAACTCTTACTCGAAAGTGAGAATAAAAATGTATGTGTTTAGTGTTTTTTTTTTATTTCGTGAGTGCTAATGGCAATTTTGACATAACGGATATTTAATGTTAGTAAATTTGACGCAAAATAGCATCGAGTATTTATTAAAAAAATCGTAATCTGCTGGTTTGCCCACTATGTATGCTTTAAAAAAAAAAGGGGAATTGACTTTAAGCTTCGTTTGCTTTAATGACAAATTTATTGCTTTAATATTAATTTTAAAACCAAACTAGAAAATCGATTTTAATGAAAATTATATATGACCAATGTGAAATTATAGTCTTTCAAATAAAAAAAGAATTAGCCAAATCATTTCAGAGCATATATAAGCTTTTCCTTTTTGGGAGTCGGTTAAAAATCAGCTGGCCTAGTCAACATCCATAACTTCTCTTGCTTTCCTTATGCACAAATCAATCGAACGACTCCGTATATTTCAATTGGCAATATGTTTCCAAATAACTGCATCAGAGAACTTCACAGAGCATATGTGGCATACAGAATAACTTCTAAACTAGGGACAAGTTTGTTTTGATGTGTATTTCATATATTATTTAGGAGCTGCCCGCGACTTCGTCTGCTGTATGTCACATTGCTAATGTTATTTAATAAGACTTTTAACCGAATTCTTATAAAGGAGGTGTGCAATTCGCCGGGGACTTTTTTTGTATTTTCACCGATTATTCCGCCAATTTTAAACCGATTTTTAAATATATTTTTTTACTTTGATAAGGTTTATCTTCCATATTGGTCCAATTGTCATCAGATCAGGATGTGATGCTGGAAAAAATTTATGGGACCGATAGGAAAATATACCTTTTCAAATAAAAAGTCCCCGACGCGTTGAGAATCTCCTTTTTTATGGAAGTCGGTTAACAAGGGTTAAGTAATATAAAAAAATTGAAAAGTACAAAAAAATGTTTTAAAAGTATTATAGTTATTATGAGACTTTCTTGAGGTGAAAGAATTTTTTAAATCGAATGTTTATTTGTGTCTGCGTAGTTCCGGTTCCGGTGGAAATTCCTCAAAATAATATAACAACACTCAATCGGGGTAGTACCTCACTCTCGCTCAAGATCGTCATGAAGTTGCTAAAGGGGATCCCTCTCCCATTAATTTCCTACCGTTTGCCGTATCCTATTACTTCCCAGAAAATGATCCCTACAAGTAACAGTATCAGGTGATGCAATAGTATAGGGTGTGTATTTTTTTTCAAAATCAACGGGTTCGATTCCTGGCTAGGAAAATAAATTTTACAAAAAGCTAATGATGCAGTTTCAGATTTCATCCAAATCGGTTCCCGGGGTCTATTAAGTATTTTTTGGCTGTATAATCACTTGCCCTGACTGACTGACTGACTGATTCATTAACACAAAGCCTAAATTGCTGAGTCTGCTAATTTTCAATTTTGGAAATAGAAAAGGTACCTATTTCAAAACTTAAAATAAGAGAGTATGGAAAATCGGTAGTGGTGTAGCGGTTATATTACGAATTACTCTAAAAACGTACTGCCTTACAACAAAAAATTTAAACACACGTTAAACGCGTGTCTATAAAATCCTGTACTACAAATCCGCATCTAACGATAGTTTTAAGTTAAACATGGTTTAGACATAGTTTGACTATGTAAAAACATACGCTTAGATATTTTTAATATAAGATTTAAACCTATTTTACCTGTCAAATATAACGTGTGACATTTTATTAATAAGTTTCTTCATAATTTGACACGCAGTATAGCAATTTTGACAACATTTTAAACAATGTCTAATTTTTAAACACTGTTTATCTAAACACGTGTTGAATATGGTTTTATTGCATCTTTTGTAGTAAAAGTAGTATTTTATACAGAATGATAATAATATTCCAAATAAACAGTTCGAATGAAGCTCATTATGACACTGATAAGTGAACAATGCGTCATTCCCCCATTGTTAGAGATGAAAATAACAGATCTATATACGTGAAGCAAAAACTATACCTCTTGTTACGAAAATAACGCGGACGGAGGAGTATGTAATTTCGCATACGTATAGTTTATATAGAGGAGGATTATTACACACACTAGCATGTATTTTACACATATACATATATATATATATATATATATATATATATATATATATATATATATATATATATATATATATATATATATATATATATATATATATATATATATATCAAAACTGACTGGCTCACATATTCACTAAGCAATCGATCAACGCAGAGCTAAAACCACTGGGTCTAGAAATATGAAATTTTGCAAAAACGTTACTTACATATCGTAAGTGTGCACTGAGAAAGGATTTTTAAAATCCCCTAAGGGGTTAAAAAGAGGGTTGAAAGTTTGTTAGGTATCAAATTTCTAAGTATACGCGGGTGAAGCTGCGGGGAACTGCTTGTTTTTCATAAAAACGTTAAAACAGGCTTCAAACGCGATGTTATTACAGTGCAAATTCTAAAGTATAACAATACACAATAAAAGCTAGCCAAGCATGAGTCGAGTGCAACTCTATAGAACCCTTTTCCCTTTGTACATGAGTGGGTGTTTTACCGATTTAACGTTTTTTACAATTACTATGGTACCGTCGTCGCGGCGCCATGTGTAAGGAATCTTACGCTCTAATTCGCTAGACTACTTTTAAAAAGATAGCTTTATTTAGGTTATACTTAGTTTATATAAAACTAGCAACCGAAATGACATTAAGAAAAATGCTGTTGATCTTATAACCACCATATAAAGTAATGTAAATATTGTATACAATTTTCATTACAATCGTCCAAACTTGAATTGAAATTCTTAGGGGACATATTTAGGCATTATTATTTATTCATATTTCTAAGCTTGTTTCATACGCAAAAAAGTAAAATTTTCACAGAATTGCTCTATGACCATCTACGATTATAAAATAATATGCCATTCAAATGGTACCATAAGTTTTAAAAGAGGTTTAGCGGTTTCTGTATTAAATTCGCTCCATCTTTAATATATTATGTGTAAATGACTAATTCATTAAAAAACAAAGATATGTTACGAAATATAATTCAACATATTAATCTGTTGTTTATTTTCATTCGACACCGAATAAAAGTTTCGTTAGGCGAGAATTACCCTTATAAGTTTTGCTCTCAGACTTTCAAAAAGATTGATGTAACTTATTTCTCACCTTTAACTAAGGTATCTGTTTCTTCGTAAGTAGTTACGAAAGCTGTGAATGTGAAAATAAGGCACTGTCATATGTGGCGGAGAATAATTCGAAGACGAATACGCGGCGCAAGCATTGTATTGCGTTGTTAGGCAAGCGGGCGTAGTGTTAACAGCGCGCGCCTCGGTGAACTATACATATTGTAAATTGGGAATTGTCATATAAAAAATTTCTTTATTTCATCTCTGTAAATTAATTAATTAATTTATGTAAAATTTGTAAATATATCGTGTAAATAACTAAAGGTTATTATCATTGATCCACATTACTAACTTATGAAAGTCTAAGAGCAAAAATTACGAATGTAATTCTAGTCTTAGTTGTATTTGTGGCCAGTACGTTAGATTGTATTTGAGATGCACTTAATATCTTGTGTAACATAATCAGTGAGTTGGCCTCTTAGCTCGTCTTTATACTTCATCTATATGCTCTTTTAAAATATTCTTTGTTAAAAGATTAAGTATAGAAAGTTCTTTTACACAAAGGAAGTTTTAAAGAAAAGGCAAGTTCTTTTAAAATAATAAGTTGCTCCAGTTTTCTCCTTACAGCGTGTTAGTAATTATAGAGGAATATTTAGAATAACTCTTTATAATTACTGACTTGGAAGACTAGGAACAATGAATATATGAATTATAATGTGTTCGCAAGTTTTAAACTTACAAGTATTTGTCGGTTCATATTTTATAATTCCGAAAATTGAAATTGTTGGAAGGAACTAGCGATCGAACATAATCATTCGTTGGTACGTTTATAAAAACTAGCCGAGACAGACCTTAGGCTACAATACATTATCTTATGTTATAAGGAGATATGATATGTTATACTGTTACTTATAAATTTCAGGACTGACCATTGTACTTGGCACTCATTTAGATCTCACTTCTTTTGTCGTTGAAGTCAACAACCAAGACATTTATCATAATATTGAACTTGGCTCTCATTTCACATTTATGTTTTTGATTGGACACATTTTTATTGCCCGATGTTTCAACGAAGTTGCATCCTGACAGTTGACAGTCAGCTCGTGACCACGACGAATGCAACTTCGTGAACGGATACAATTTCGTTTTCTTCGATTTTGACGTTATATAAAATATGAATAGTTTAAATTGCGAAAATTTAAAATATATAAAAGATATAAAGAATTAAAAGCAGATTGGTATCATAAACAGTTTTATCGAATAATAACTTTTTGAAAAATATGACATTATTGTTTAAATAGTAAATTATGAAACACACTTGAAATTCGAAACCTTAAAAAATTGAAAAACTTTTTTGGCACTCATTTTTTTTTGTTGACTTGAATTTTTGTAATAATCTATACTTATAATAAATCTGTAGAGAGGTCAATTCTGTACATGAAATATATTTTCAAAATAACTATCAGGGGGTGATTAGTGATCGATACTGATGCCAAAAATGCAATCTATCTATACTTATAATAAATCTGTAGAGAGGTCAATTCTGTACATGAAATATATTTTCAAAATAACTATCAGGGGGTGATTAGTGATCGATACTGATGCCAAAAATGCAATCAGTAAAATTTTTGTCTGTCTGTCTGTCTGTCTGTCTGTTTGTATGTTCCTTATAGAAACAAAAACTACTCGATGGATTTTAACGAAACTTAGTACAATTATTCTTCATACTCTTGGGCAGGTTATAGTATACTTTTCATCACGTTACAATCCATAGGAGCAGAGTAGTGAAGGGAAACTTTGGGAAAACGAGAGACGTTACTCCAATTTTTAAGCTTCCGTCGCGTATACAGCCTTAATGGTTAAAGTTACATAGAAATCCTGTATGACGGAAATATTTTACATAAAATTTCCTAAAAAATATTCTGCAACAGCATACGTCTATCTTTTATGGTTGACTCACAATAACACGTGTAACTCCTGATAGCTTAGCAGTTCGGAGAATTCTGATTATATTTGTTTACTCTTACGTTTATAATACTCTCACTCACCCCTAATTTAAAAAAGTTAACATTATTACCTTTTTTATTTAATAAAAAAAATCATAGAAATCAAGTATTGTGGTTTGACATATTATATTTTCCTATTAAATTACGATATTTAATCTGTCTGTCACATCAAAACCACTGAACCCTGAGGAAGGAAATACGCTAATTTTTTTTATAAAACGACGAAAACGCGGACGAAGTCGCAGGCAAAAGCTAGTGTTAAATACATCCGAATCCATCTCCGGATTTTACTTTTTATGGGTTGACACATTATTGCTTATCAGCATCTAATTAATCGTTTTACGTATATTATATAGGTGTAGATATTTTATAGCTTATTATTATATAGTCCCATTGAGGTAGAGCCTAGCTGTACCTACTGACTGCAGTTCCTGTTTGACCGAGACAGCACCTCAATCTCACAGATAGGAGTAACGTATCTAAAACAGCTGCGTTTCGTATGGTGAGTCAAAGAGCCGGAAGCCTAATTCCCTACTTAAATCCTTTCCTTATGTACTATTCCCATTCATTCTACATTTCTTTTTAAGCTGCGACGCAATTGTGGCTTCTTTGGTGCTGCAAATGTCCACGGACGGCGTTGATCATTTAATTTTTTTAATGATTTAATGTCTTATATTAAATATTAACAAAAGGTGGGCTTAACGCTACTGCATTTACTACCAGCCAACCTTAGGATGTACAAGAGAAATCGATGTAGGTGTACAATAAAACGTATAATATAATATAATATAACATAACATAATATAATATAATATAATATGATATGATATGATATGATATGATATGATATGATATGATATGATATGATATGATATGATATTATATAATATATATTAAGGTATATAAATAAAAATATCATAACAAATATAAACAATTATTCCAGATCATCCATTGCCATTTCTTTGGCTTTGAAGATATTTCTTCACTTAATATCAGGTTCCTGCTCGTTTCCCAGCTATATCCATATGAATAAATAAAATGGAAGTGTCTGTTTGAAATTTCAAATTAACAGCTTTTAACTAAATGCATATGAAACTGTTTGAGGTACTTACATCAAAAAGGAAATTTTAAAATGTTTGTCTGCCGTTTGTCTGGACCGATTTTTAAGGGACTTTTACTCACAGATAGCTAAGGTTATAAGGAGTCACTTAGGCTACATTTAGTTGAAAAAACTATTTATTTTAATTAATAAATAAAAAGTGGGTTACGCGGAAACAAAATTGAAACCAATGCAATAGTTAACAACATCCGATTCAAGTAGGGAAGGCAAAATTGATATAAATATAATTATTCCAAATATTAATTAACGCGGTTGAAACCGCCGAGCACAGCTAGTAATAAATAAATAAACAGACGCGTTGGCGCAATGGTCACTGCAACGGATTAAAGCGCTAACGGTCGCGGGTTCGATCCCAGCTCACGACAAACGTGTGTATTGGCCATACAGATGTTTGTCGTGGTCTGGGTGTTTGTGTTAGTGTTGTGAGTGTTGCCGGACCCCCGACACAAGGTCATGAGATCTTAATGGGGTTCGTTGAGTGTGATGCGTTATTTATTTATTTAAACACATCCTACTGATGGCGTTAGAATCTCAGGATCCTGTGGTTCTGGAAACACACACTACACAAATACAAAAACCCAAATTCCCTGATGAAATGAAAGCCTATTAAAGGCTATAGGCTTATAAAAAGTTATATAATTTTTTTTTGTTAAATACCTATATCAAACCGTGCGAAGCCGGGGCGGGTCACTAGTATGTGACAATGTCAAGCGATTCTCTATATAAAACAGTTAACTACGGAGTTTCTTCCGGTTTCCTCGGTATAGTTTCCTCCGGAGGTAACTTCATGTTACTGTGAACTTGACTAGCACAGTTCGAACGTGATAGCTTCACGTGAAACTATTACATGGATGGTGATAAGCAACAATGTGTCAACCAACAAAAAGTCAAAATTGATGTATTCCGATAATTCGTCACGTATTGAACATAATTAAAAAAATCTAAACTAATTAAGTACGGAAACTTTTTTCTTAATTTAATGTTTTGCATATTCAAGTGCGTTTCATATTTTGTGATATGCAATAATTTCATATATATGGACTCAGATAAGCAATACTATGTTAAGCCACACGAACTTCATTTTGAGAAAATGGCGTCTAAAGATGTCAAACCTATTCTTAAAAAAATTGTTTGAATAAGTATTTATCGATATTTTCTTTTATTTTTTGACAAAAGGTATAATTAATTATAAGCAGATTGATATATTTAATATATTATCTAATAAAAAATTTTCAAATACTTGAGATCATTGTATAAATTGCAAAATATGGAAAGTACTTGGAAATCGAAACAATTAATTAAGAAACTTCTTCCGTACTTATTTAGTTTATATGTCTTTATTATTTTATTGAATAATGTTAAATAGGTGATGTAGTATCAAAATACATCAATAACTCCGACTTTCAATTTTTCTGGGTTGACACATTATTGCTTATCAGCATCCATATAATGATGTTAATCTTATTATCGAAATGAAGAAGACAAAAAAAGCCTCTATTTCAGGTCTATTTAATATCTTAAGAAAATTCTAATAATTATAAATTTAAATATTTTATTGACATAAATAACTAAAGAGGTTTTCTTTACATACATTTGAAAAACGTATTATTTTTATTATAATAAATATTTTTATTATACCAATCTGCTTTTAATTCATTAAACCTTTTATTTGATAAAAGGTTTAATGAATTAAAAGGAATGAAAATGTGGGTATAATTATATGCACTTCTTAAAACAAATTTATTAAGAAATGCTTGACATAGCTTTGTCTATATGATATTAACCCGACCGAATACGCACTTTAAAACACTTTTAAATTGAAATTGATTTACGTGCTTTTTGAAGTCCATTGAAAATATAGCTTAGACTTTTTAAAGACAAGACAAAACCTTAAGACTTTTCAAAAAAGGAGAACCGACTTTAAAAGCAAAATAAGTAATTTATTTTACTTAAATGACAAACTTATTTCAGTTATTTTAATTTTAAAACAAAACTTCTGATTAGAAACAGTATTTATCAAGTATTTTTCAAGTTTTTATCTAACTTGCAATGTATGGATGGAACCATGTTTGTGGAATCTTGCAACGCATTTTTTTAGCAGATATCTTCAACCGATTGAGCTGATATTTTATACACCTTTAGTTTATATGACAATGCATGATTTGGTGTATGATGTGTGAACATCCAAGATGGCGGACTATTTACTGAAAATATAATTAACGAATGTGGTACGCAAAACATCTGAAAATAGATTAGGTGAGATTAATGTTTTTTATAAAGTATTTTTGACTGTTATTTCAATACTATTGTCAAAAGCCTGCGGTTAAAATTACTTTAAACAGATCTTTCCAGTTAAAATTACAATCGACCCGTTGGATTTTTTACTTTAATATTTCGATACTGATTAAGGTAAAACTGATGTATCTTTTTGTTTTTATTTGTTTTTTTTTTTATTTATTCTAGATTTTTTTTTTGTTTTATTTAATAGTTTTGCTAATATTATTTTGATTTTGTATTTCCAACTATATATATTATTATATTTAAATTAATTAAGAGTAATGTTTATTGATACTCCATCAATACTATTCTATCATATGTGTTCTCCAGTTATTGGATGTACATACATATATTAAAAATTCTTGTATAAACTTGTATTTTAAAGTGTACTTCTTTTGGAATTCCTGATAAAATAAATAAATAAATTATAATGAAGTGCTTACACCACGAACTTGCAGGTATCTGCTAGTATATAACAGAATTACTAGCGCTCCAGACGTGTAGTGTCGCCAAAGCGTTTCAACACACTAACTGAGTTTCCATAATTTTCTCAATGACATCCTTGTATGATAGAGCGATGTAATGGAATTATTTATACCAAACTGTAAACATGATAATGTTTTGTACGAGACTTTTAATTCGTTTGTATAACGTACTTATTTGAAAAAATAATTAACTAAATCGATTCGAGTAATCGGTAAAGATAGATTAAAAAAAAGTCATCGACCAACAATCAAGTTAACAGGACATTCAGATCCTCACCAATTTACACCACAAGTATTGGGGCTCGTTGAAAAGAGTAAGTACTAAATTATTAGCCGGCCCTTCACAGTGTGGACCCTCCACATTCCGAAGCGGTGGTAGCTTCACGTGGAACTGACATGACATATTTATGTATTGACGATTCGAAACAGATTATAAGAGTCTATTTGAATAAAGTATATTTTGAGTTTAAATAAAGTGGCCGAGCAGCTTGAGGTCCCAGCGCACGATTTGGAGCTCGATCTCTGTAACTGTGGTTAATCCGTTCGTCGGAAACACTGATTGTGGTTAGTGCATTAATTAAACTTTTGAGCCTCATGTTTATATTTAATTATGTACAATACTCTTTTCCATGGCAGGACAAAAGAGAGGGGGGAGGGAGAGAGAGAGAGGACACTTTATATACCTTTTTACGAAAATTACGGACGTAGGAATATGAATTTTCGCACACTCATACTTTATTTAAAGAAGGAGAGAGAAGTGCTTATTTTTTTAAATTATGTTTAGAAAATACATTTAATAAATAAGATAAAACATTACACACTGTACCATGTATTCGAAACAAGTGCGCAAGTATTCTTTTGTTTATTGTTAAAATCTGTGGTCAAATTGAGAAAAGATTATTTGTGGCCAATCTGGAAATCGGCTAACAATTTAATGACTACGGTCGAATTCCGACCGCGAGGCGACCACTAGTAGTATTAAATTAACCATCATGGTAAATATATTTAATATAACGGTCTTATCGCGATAACTAATGGTAGTAATATAATACCTTTTTCGACGAAGTCACTTTCGCCGTGGTCATGAGCTGACTCAAAAAAATATATATATACTATGTATAATCATGGTAAATAATGAAAATGTGAAATAATTTTGAATAAAACTAGTATCTTTAACCGAATTGTTGACAAATTGAAAACCTCGGCAGACCACGAAGGAGGTTTAAAAAGAGATGGTACAATTACTTTGATGAAGACCTAAGGTCCATGGGAAAGTTTAATAACTGAAAGATTGCAAAGGATTAAAGCGAGTAGAAATTTACAGTAGACGCAAGCAAGGATCACAAAGGCTTGTAACCCTAAAATATTGAATGAGTTACTAAAGACGCACGTATTGATTAGAGTCACTTTTAATACTATATTTGTATTTTTTTCTACTGAAGAAAATAAATGCATTTGAATTTTTTCAGTATAAAGTGTAAATCAGTATTTATATTTTTAATCTAAACCCTAATAGATGGTCTATTAGGGTTTAGATTAAAAATATAAAATTTAAATAAGCTGTTGATTTCGAAATTGCATTTTCTTAAAATATTTTGATTTTAAAGTTTTTCTGTTGATGTCTTGCACAAAAGCGATTTTAAAAACGTTTTTATTTATGCTTAATCCGTGAATAACAATATTATCATTAAATAAAGTTCTTTAAACGATACTCGTATGATATGAATAAATATTAAAATTTAATTTTTAGCATCGACATAGCAAATCAAACTCAACAAAGACACGCTTAAGTCATTATTTAGTGCAACACCAAATCTTATGTTACTAATTAAAATGTGATTCTTTTCATTTAGTTTTAGTGATTAAGGCTCCTTTAATTCGTCAAGTTAAAGTTTATACATTATCATCTCCTATTCTATAAAGTTCTCTTTGTCGAGTTCTTTGGTGAATTTAATTAATTTGTCGCGAACCGTTGCTCTTACAAGTTTGTTCTTTTAGACTATTCAAGCTAGTAGTCCACGGCTATTATAGTGCTATAAAACAAAAGTATAGCTATATTAGTGTGAAATTTATAGATACATCCTTTTCACATTAGATTTAGCACAGATACAATGATAATAAGTTTGATAGTATTTATTGCTAAATTGACACTACTAAAATATATATTTCTTATTTATATTAAGACAAAACTGTATAGGAATTTGATACCTAAAAAACTTCCAACCCTCTTTATAACTCCTCACGAGATGGGTTTACAAAAATCCTTTCTTAGTGCACACTTACGTCATTAAAGAAAAATTTGTGCAAAATTTCACGTGTCTAGACGAAGCGGTTTCAGCTCTGCGTTGATCGATCAGTCAGTGACTATATCAACCAGTCAGTTGATATCATACCCATAATTGAGACAAATGTAATAAAACCGTATATTGAAATCTGACAAATGGTTTAGGTTATAAAACGTGTTGAAGAAATGTATTACATAAGTATATATGTTCGAAAAACATAATTCTTACACCAGTCGGGTAAAAACAATGCTAACGAAATTTTTCTTTACAATATTGAAAGCGTTAGGATTGATGCCATATTGAGGCACGGTCCGTTGTATAAATCAAGTGTGAATTTATTGAGATAGACGAAGCGGCAATGCAGCGCAATATTTTAGGATAAGTAAAGGAACATTTACACGTGTCCAGTCACTGTCGCGAGTCAATGATATTTTATTACTGGGTGCTGTTAAGAATTAATGTGTCGACCCACAAAGCGTCAAATTGGGAGATATTGATGTATTCTGATAATTATCATGTAATAAACATTATCTAAAAAAATTGAGTCATCTAAGCTAAATGAAACCGGAAAACAGTGAATGAACTTAATGTTGAGAAAATTAAAATGTATTTATAAGTCTTCTAACAAACTTATGAAGAATAGGTTTGACATATTTAGACGCCATTTTCTCAAAATGAAGTCCGTGTTGTTGACATAGTATCGTTCATCAGCGTCCAACTGTTTTCGAGGAAACGTTGGATCTTGTAGACTCGTATACGTAGGCTTATCATTTATGAAAAATACTATCGCTTCAGCTAAGACGAAAATTACACTTATAAGTTTTGCTATCAAACTTTCATAAAGATTTACGTAAGTTATTTCTTATCGCTTTACACCTGAAAGAATTTACTGTCAATGCCTCATTTTCGACATTCACAGCTTTTGTAACGACGTATCTGTTACTAGGTTACAGCGTTGTTTCATATTGCTCTTCAAACAAATTTATTAAGAATAGGTTTGACATGTTTAGACCCCGTTTTCTCGAAACGAAGTCCGTGTGGCCTAACACATTATTGCTTATCAGCGTCCATATATGCTAGTACTGACTTGGTAGTGGTTCCGTCTGTAACGCTTATAACGCTACATAAATCAAACTCAAACTTAAAATATACTTTATTCCAATATCAATTTCCATGTAATTTTTTTTTGAAACTTGATAGTAGAGACTTTTATGAAACTCGATAGTAACTCTTTTAAAATAATTCATGTATATATATTTTTTATTACATTACAATTTTTAGGATATCCTGTTAGAAAATAAACGCGTATTAGAACCATGCCTTTTTGCCGTCAAAGTATTCTTATATAGTATAATATAATAATATAATATGTTTAGAATTAAAATAAATATAGTTATTCGTTTGACTATTAAAGTGAATATTCAAAATTTCACTGCAATAACTTCCTATTTTCCCATCCTTTTCAACACGCACACTTTTTTATTGCGCGCCTTGTCGCACACCGCATTTCGATTCTAACGAAAATCATAAGCGCCCTCTCTCGCGCTCTGTTCCCGCTAACGCACGCAACGCGTGCGCCTAAAAATAATTGAAAAACATAAGTAAAGTTGGTGAAAACTACTTACAAAGACATTAAAGTGTAATAGTTAAATGTGTTCTATACACAAACCAATACGAAGACCTAGCTAGGTGAATATATCAGCACTAACATCAATTTACCAGCCGCGGCTGGGCCCCCTTCTGCATACCAAGGACGAAAACAAGGAAAAACTGGAAATCCAAGTAAGTGCGCTGTTGAATATTTTCCCCAGCTACGTATATCCCTATTGTTTTATTGAAAATCCGCATCGTAGCTGGCAAATCCAAAATATTCCTTTTTAAGTTATTGCAGGGGTCGGCCATATTTAAAATTTATTGTTCTTTCGCCCAACAACAACAAAAAAAATACAGTCCACTGCTAATTACATAATTATTACTTTTCAAACCCAATGTGTGGTGATGAACCTTTCATAGCCACCATTTTTGGTCACTTCTACTCCGGATTAAAATTATATTAAGTTACTATAATACCGGGTGAAGGAACATTTCAAATTTCTATTCATATTACAAAAGAACTATTACACTTTATATAACCGCTAGGGTATTTTCTTATACGTAGTCTTACGTTTTTATATACGATTATTTTGTGAATTCTAAAGTTGTCCTTGTTTATTATATATTATTATTCCCGCTACTCGCATTGACGACTTAGTTTTCTTTATCTATTTAACCGCATAATCGTTATTTAATACGTAGATTTGTGAGAAATATCCTGTATATATTAATTTAATTAATATATTGCCGCTATAATTGTTCTAGAAATTGTGAAGTTTAACAATTTGTTTACCCGCATTTATTTTATTTCGCTTCATAAGATCTACTGTTGTTCGATTCGCAGCGAGTCGAGTGAATCGTAGAACGCTATTCAAGGTCGCGCGCATTGTGTGTTTATAATATCTTTATTTAAAAATATCATTTTTTGAATATTGATAATATTATATATTGATAATATACCGCTAAGTAAATATATGTTTTAATTATTACGCTAATCTTGTTATAACCGCTATATTTATAAGTTTATATAACTTATAATATTTTGATATTTTATTTTATTGCTTTTCACAATGGTTAGAGGTAAAAAAGATGAGGAGGTTGAGGACAGCACTCAACTTACTCTTTTAAAAGCTAAACGCGATGCCATGTTTAACAGGATGAGAGATATATTTAAAACCGCAAAATGTTTCGATAATAGTAACGAGCAGTCTTTGTTGGATGAAAGTTTTAACATCGATCAATTACGTACGGATTTTGAGCGTGTTTTAGATTCTTATAATATTTTAAAAATAAAAATTACTCCGGATTCAACTATTGATTACGACTCTTGGACAGAATTTGAAACGATGTATTCTTTTGTTAAACGAGTTATCTCGCAAATTTCGCATGACAAATTTAATATTAATTCTCAAAACTCGTCTCAAAATATACGGAAACCAAAACCGCACTTGCCACCTATAGATCTTATGTCGTTCAACGGTGATATTCGTAATTGGCCGCTTTTCTATCAACAATTTAAAAGTATTGTTCACGATAATGATTCTTTAAGTGACAGTGAAAAGGTATTTTATTTAGTTGGTAAATTAACCGACAAGGCTAAAGCCGTATGTTCGGGTTTGTCGTCTACCGCTGAAAATTATATTATTATATGGAATTCACTTATAGAAAAATATGACGACCCTCGTTCTCTCGCTTCAGCTTATTTTAATCAGTTATTAGAGTTTAAAGCGCTTAATAATAATAGTGCCGCTGGGCTCGAGTCTTTCTTAAATAAATTTAATTCGTCTGTTGAAGCTCTTAAGCATTTAAAGTTAAACGATTTAACGGATTTTATGTTTTTGCACCTTGCTATTCAAAAGTTAGATTCTGAAACTATAAAATTATTTGAAATTACTTATCGTAAACATAAAATTCCTTCATATGAAAATCTTGTAGAATTTATTAAGGAACAAAGTAAAGTCTTATCTCGTAGTAGTTTTAAATCAAACGATTTTTTAGATCAAAATAAATCTCGCCCAAAGACTTTGCCCACGCCTCGATCCGCCACTCGCTCTTTCATTAATATGGAAGGAAGTGCAAGTGCAAATAATAAATGTAGTTTGTGTAATAATAATAAACATGAACATTTATACTCTTGCCCCGCTTTTATGAAAATGAACCCTTATGAAAGATTTAATTTCATTAAAAACAGTTTATATTGTAATAATTGTTTAAGCACTAAACATAAAACATTTGCATGTGTTTCACAACACACTTGTAATCATTGTTCGCTGAGGCATCATTCCTTGCTACATTTTAATAATCCTAATAAATCTAATTGTAATATAGTGATAAATAAAGCTTCATCACGCCATTCTCCGCGTCGCGTCGCGTCTAGCCCCGCTCCCGCTCCCGCTTATGACTCGTCCCGCACTGTGACGGCCGGTCAACTCGTGTGCTCTACCATTCAACCCGCTAATAATAATAATATTACCTCTAACACGGGCAACGTATGCCTTTCTCAATCTCATGTAGATTCCTCTAATTGTAATGTACCCGCATCAGTTTGTACTATTTCCCGCGATTATATTTCTGGCACCGCTACTACTACCTTGTTAGGAACAGCCAAAATAAAGGTTTATGACAAACATAACCGCACTCATCTTTTGAGATGCTTAGTGGACCCTGGTTCACAGAGTGATTACATTTCATCCGCATGTTGTAAGCGCCTGTCGCTTCCAATTTATTCGCAAAACCGCTATTCAGAAGTTCAAGGTATAGGTGGAACTTCACAAAAAATTCTTGGAATTTCTTCTGTCAAGTTTTCTTCTCGTTTTGATAGCGAGAAAGAATATAATATACGACCGCTAGTTGTTGAACGTATTACGTCACAGCTACCCGATTCGCGTATCGACGTGATAGCGATGAAGGATCTTATCAAAGATATACCGCTCGCAGATGATGATTTTTCAGAACCCGGACCTATTGATCTATTGTTAGGAGTCAATTTATATTGTGATATTTTGCTTTTTAATAAAATTAAAGGTTCCGGTAATCTACCTTCCGCTTTTGAAACCGCATTAGGTTATATTGTAATGGGCGATGCACCTGTCGTCGCTCCATTGTCACGCACGTCCTCATTTTGCTCATTCACACGCGAACCTCTTGATAGTATTTTAGAAAAATTTTGGTTTACTGAAGAAGTACCCAGTCAAAAATATTTGAGTCCTTCTGAACAGGAGTGTGAGTCTATTTACACTTCTACCACCTCTAGGAATAGCGATGGTAGTTTTTCTGTTGCTCTTCCTTTTAAAGAGAGTCCTGAAAAATTAGGAAATTCTTTTATTACCGCTAAGAAAAGATATTTATATTTAGAAAAGAAGTTCGTTAAATCTCCTGATTTACGAGAAAAATATAATGAAGTCATACAGGATTATATAGATAAAGGAATTATTTCTAAAGTACCTCCGGATGACTGTCTTTCGCTAGGATATTATTTGCCTCATCACCCTGTGATCCGCAATGATAAGGTGTCCACACGTCTAAGGATTGTTCTAGACGGCAGCGCGACTACGGACACGGGTCTTTCTTTAAATGACATTCTTCACACAGGGTGCAACTTACAAGCAGAAATATTTAGTATCTTGTTAAATGTTAGGCTTTTTAAAATCGCATTTTTCGCAGACGTAAAACAGATGTATTTATGTATTCATATTCATCCTCCGCATCGTAAGTTTCAAAGAATTTTATATAGATTTTCGTCAAATGAACCGCTTGAAACTTATGAATTTAATCGAGTTACTTTTGGATTGCGCTCCTCTCCTTTCCTAGCTCTTCGTACTTTACGGGAGTTAGCAAAACAAGGGAAGGAAAAATGGCCTTATGCCGCTTCAGTGTTGGAGAGGGACGTCTATATGGATGACCTTGCTTCGTCTGCTTCTGCTTTGCCCGAAGCAATACAGACAGCAGAACAATTAATACAATTATTTAAAGATGGTGGATTCGATTTGGTTAAATGGACGAGTAATTGCACGGAATTGCTTTGCCACATACCAGAATCACATCGTCATTCAGATAGCGTATCTTTCGATGATGAAAGCACCTTTAAAATTCTGGGTTTACACTGGTTTCCAGGTTTTGATGATTTAACATTTTTTGTAACCCAACCGCCGACAACTTGTACTAAGCGCGCAATCTTATCCGCAACCGCTCGCCTTTATGACGTCTTAGGCCTGGTTGGTCCGGTAATTCTTTATGCAAAATTAATAATTAAAGAATTATGGCTTTTAAAATTGTCCTGGGACGAAACTCCACCTTCTCATATTATTGAAAAATGGCAAACTTATATAACAGAATTGCCTCTTTTATCGCAACTTAAAATTCCGCGACATTTGGGTGTTGAAACGGATTCAAAGGTCTCCTTGCTCGCTTTCGCTGATGCAAGTGAAAAAGCATATGGTTGTGTAATTTATGTTCATATATCTAATGGTCACGAAAAGCCTATTGTGAAGTTGGTATGCTCTAAATCCCGCGTTTCATCTCCTTCTAACATAGTGACGTTAGCTAGACTAGAATTAAACGCGTTGTTATTACTTGCGAAGTTAGTTCGTACAGTTTACGACACGCTGTCTGTACGACATCCAATTGATAATATTTTTGCATTTTCCGACTCGACTGTCGCACTGTGTTGGGTTTGTTCTTCTCCACACAGATTTCATACTTATGTGGCTAACAGAATTTCGCAATTCCAATCGCTTTTGTCTCCTGATTGTTTGTATCAAATCGCTGGAGTAGAAAACCCGGCAGATTGTATTTCCCGCGGTCTTTTACCATCGCACTTATTAACCCATGAACTATGGTTTTCTGGACCTTCGTGGATTTGGTTACCAATCCATGAGTGGCCTATTAAAAAATTTTCACCGACTAGTATATCGGCTTTACCCGAACAGCGCACGGTAACTCATGTTACTCAAGATGTACAGGAAAATCCTATAATTTCACTAAGTTTAAAATTTTCGTCGTGGCTTAAATATCTCCGTTCAGTAGTTTATGTTTTGCGTTTTATTAAGAAACTTCCTAAAAACGTTATTATAACCGCAAACGATTTAGATGAAGCGGAGATAAAAGTAGTTGAAGCTTTGCAACAAACAAATTTTTCTAAAGATATTGCTAATTTAAAAAGAGGTAATTCGTGTTCGCATACGATACAAAAGTTGTTTCCTTTTATTGATAAAAATGTTATTCGCGTGGGTGGTCGCTTAACTCACTCATCCTTGGATTATTTTCAAAAACACCCCATGTTATTACCAAAACGGGGGCATATTATTAATTTATTAATTGATTATTATCACCGCGAAAATTGTCACGCTGGACCACAATTATTAATGTCGATCGTTAGGCAAAAATTTTGGATTTTATCCGCGCGACGAATAATTAAAAACCGCATTCATAAATGTAATAAATGTTACCGCTTAAATCCTAAACCAACGTTTCCCGCTATGGCTGATTTGCCATCGTGTCGTCTAGAACAAAGTAATGCTTTCACACATACAGGTGTCGATTATGCTGGTCCCTTGTATATTACTTTGGCTAAAAGACGCGGCGCTCGTAGTCAGAAGGCTTATTTATGTTTGTTTATTTGTTTAGTCACTAAAGCGGTTCACTTAGAACTTGCTTCTAGTTTGAGTTCCGAAGCATTTTTAGATGCGTTTAAGAGGTTTTTATCTAGACGTGGACCGTGTAAGTTCTTATATAGCGATAACGGTAAAAATTTCGTGTCTTCTAAAGCCTATTTAAATGAATTAGATGCTTTTTTAAAGAATGATGATTATTATAAAGCCTTCAGCTTTGAATTGACAAAGCACCGCATTTCTTGGAAAATGAATCCTCCCGCCGCTAGTCATTTCGGTGGTATATGGGAGGCCAATATTAAAAGTGTTAAATCGCTACTTTTTCGAGTTATTGGAACTCAAATTTTAACGTATGAAGAGATGCTGACTATTCTTAGTCAGATAGAAGCAGTGCTTAATAGTCGTCCGTTATACGTTTTGAGCACTGACCCTTCAGAGCCATCTGTGCTCACACCATCTCATTTTTTGACAAGAACTCCTTTAGAATTTTTGCCTGCTGCCGATTTAACTGGAGAGCGACAGCAGTTACTCAGTAGATTTTCTTTACTGGATTCTATAGTACAGTCCTTTTGGAAACGTTTTAAAAATGAATATTTACACACACTACAAACGCGAGAAAAGTGGAACACTCCTTCTCATCCAGTAAAGATAGGGACTGTTGTGCTTATAAACATAGAAAATGCACCGCCGTTGCAATGGCCGCCATTGTAACAAAAGTTTTTCCTGGCAAAGATGGCATCGTCCGCGTAGCAGAAGTAAAATCGAAAAATGGCACTTATGTAAGGCCAATTGTGCGGCTTTGTCCATTGCCATCGCAGTAGTTATATTCATTATTCATTTTCCATACTTATATATTTTAATATGTTTAACTTTAGAATTCGCAATTTTAATTTTTTTTTTTTAATTCTAATTGTAATATTTTTTGTAAAGGAGTTCCTTCACGGCCGGGGGGGTGTTTAGAATTAAAATAAATATAGTTATTCGTTTGACTATTAAAGTGAATATTCAAAATTTCACTGCAATAACTTCCTATTTTCCCATCCTTTTCAACACGCACACTTTTTTATTGCGCGCCTTGTCGCACACCGCATTTCGATTCTAACGAAAATCATAAGCGCCCTCTCTCGCGCTCTGTTCCCGCTAACGCACGCAACGCGTGCGCCTAAAAATAATTGAAAAACATAAGTAAAGTTGGTGAAAACTACTTACAAAGACATTAAAGTGTAATAGTTAAATGTGTTCTATACACAAACCAATACGAAGACCTAGCTAGGTGAATATATCAGCACTAACATCAATTTACCAGCCGCGGCTGGGCCCCCTTCTGCATACCAAGGACGAAAACAAGGAAAAACTGGAAATCCAAGTAAGTGCGCTGTTGAATATTTTCCCCAGCTACGTATATCCCTATTGTTTTATTAAAAATCCGCATCGTAGCTGGCAAATCCAAAATATTCCTTTTTAAGTTATTGCAGGGGTCGGCCATATTTAAAATTTATTGTTCTTTCGTCCAACAACAACAAAAAAAATACAGTCCACTGCTAATTACATAATTATTACTTTTCAAACCCAATGTGTGGTGATGAACCTTTCATAGCCACCATAATAATATCTATTAAAAATTTTTTAGTATAAACTTATTAAGTGGGAAATGTAAAACTGGATATTTAGGTCCCTGTAATAAGAGTACCCCTTGTTAGCGTGATTCTTAGAATACTAGAGACCCTTATGCCTTTATACTTATTAAAAGTCCCTTATAAGAGTTCCTAGATAAAGAGTAATTTAAGCAGGTCAAGAACACTTTTTTACGCTATTGAAGTGCGCTTGACAAGGACAAAATTTTTTATTAATGTTATAATTATATAGAGCAGGCAAGCGAGAGGCACATATGCGTTCATGCTTAAAAATGAACTAGATATAGGTCAGACTTGAATAAGGCGAGAGGTGGGGGAGGGGGTTATTATTGCCAAAGTACATAGCACGATGCGACGTCACAAAACACGCTATGAATTGAGAACCCTCTTCCTTTTTGAAATCGGTTAAAAATCACGACTCGACGTTGCATTCTCGCGTTTTGGCCCTGAGGCTTCTCACTTCTCTAACTCACTGTGTGAAGTATGATGAAGCACATATAGCAAGTATTTTTCTGTGTGTAGTGGTGCTGAATGTACCTTTAACACCGATGGTTGCGGGTTCGATCCCCGCTCGGGACAGATATTTATATTTGTTTCTAGGTCTGGGTGTTTGTCCTTATGGGTCCACCGTGCCTCGGAAAGCACGTAAAGCTGGCGGTCCTGATCGTTATAACAATCGATAATGATTGTTACTCATATTAGATAAATTATTCTAGTCTAAATAGTTACTGGCTTGCTTTCAGGGGTTGCGAAGGTCAGATGGCAATCTGTGTAAAAGTCTTATAAAAACTTGTCAATATCCAAATTACAATAGAAAGCAGACCCTGGTATACCATATTGGATGGATGTTCGGCCTTATTCTGTACAAATAGAAAGTTTTTTTTTAAGTTAGTTTAGTAGAAAAGTTAATGTATATACTTCTACATTAGTTTTATTTGTCTTTGGTTGTAATTAAATTATTTAAGTATATAATTGTTTGGTTAAGGGCCAGAACACACCCACCCTTAGTATTAAAGTAAACGAATTTAAAATCAATGTGAAACGAGTTACCTAAATTAGTAATTAAAATTTAGTTTCACGTTTCTGACATTCTGTGGTTCATAGTCTAAGATTTTGGAAAAAAATAATAACTATTCTATCAAAATCTTGTGAATTTAAAATCTAAATAAACGGCTGAATTGTGAAAATATCCAAGCGTAAAAGTATTTTGCATTTTGTGTTCAAAAATTTGATTTTTTGAATTCGGTAATTTTAAAACAAACCGTGAGACATATTCATGGTGCGAGGTTGCGTTCAAACTACGACATCGTGAAACGTGGCGCAGTGTCGTGAAAATCTACGACCAATTTTGGACAATACTTGCTAATATGCAGGAATGTTTTATATTGCATACGGTATTATACTAATGAAGCTACACTCATTAAGAACCCACCTTAACTAGTTGCGGATAGATATGTTGCGTGACTTTAAGCTTTAGTTTTCTATGATAGCGGTGCCGTCGCAAAACGGACGCAGTATATCGGCTTAAATAATGTTCTATACGAAACAACGCCTAATTGTTTCGCATAGTTATTTTAGAGTTTTTAGTCGATGTTTTAAATTGTTCGCAAAATGACGTTTACTGTCAAGTTAAATATTCGAGTCATATCGTCATATAAAAGGAGCAATAAAAATAATAAGTAAGTCATAAATATTAAAATGTTATAAAGTATAAATATGTAACAATTCAGCACATGACCTTTGGCCCTGAAGATGCTGAAAGGTAAAATTCAGTTGTTTTTCGGTTCATTGACCCGAAACAATATGAGTTTGCAGTTGGAAGTTGTGATAATAGTTCCGTCACTCATCTTGACGGTTCGAGATATAATATTAAAATGAATATGAGTTTTTATATATGAACGCTGATATGCAATACTGTGTCAATCCACACGGACTCCACTTTGAGAAAATTGCGTTTGTTATTGCCATCTTTTTTTTCTATTTTGATTAAAAGTATAACTTTTACTGAACTAGCTTCCGCCCGCGACTTCGTTCGCGTGGAATAGTTACTTTGGGCTAATAATGCATTATTTTAGAAATGCAAATTTAATTAACATAAAAAGATTATAGTGAGCTAACCTTAAAAGATAGATATGCCGTCGCAGACTTTTTTTTAGAACTTTTAAAAGGGAACAATTTTGTCATACATGATTTTTGCGAAACTTTAACCGTAGCACACGCAGCGTAAGCTCTCTCAATAGGAAAATAGCCCCCGATTTTGAAACATTCTTCATTGGTGCTCTGCTCCTTTTGGTCTTAGCGTGATAATATATAGCCTATAGCCTTCCTCGATGAATGGGCTATCTAACACTGAAAGAATTTTTCAAATCGGACCAGTAGTTCCTGAGATTAGCGCGTCCAAGCAAACAATCAAACAAACAAACTCTTCAGCTTTATAATATTAGTATAGATTAAAAGCGGATTGGTATAATCAAAAGTTACATATATCTAATAATAAGTTTTTCTAATGTATGAGATCGTTGTATGTTTTAAAATATAAAGCTGTGACTGTCAAAAATATGCCACTGACAGTAAATTCTTTCAGGTGTCAAACAATGCCAAAAGTCGAAAAACAAAAGTTATAAGTATAATTCTCGCTGATCTCGGATTAGATTTAGCTGAGGTACAGTCTACCTGATTTGTGTACCACCTATAGTTATATTATAAAGAAATATAACTTGTTTGTATGTTTCTTAGTTTGTATTTAGAGGATAATCTGTGAAGCTATTGATTCGATATGAATAATTCTTTTTGCGTTGGATTTCGCGTGTATTGGGGAAGGTTATAGGCTATTACATCACGCTACAACGTATAAACTGTGACCATTATTGAGATTAATAATTTATCTACTATCTTGGCTCAAACATCTAAAACGTAGACATTTTTTTTCTGAGTGGTCGTCAAAACTAGAACTTTTATTGCAGAAGCCACTCGTAGTTGTCGTGACCTCTCTGCTAATGACTCGTCAAACGAAAAGTTCACCAGAAAAAGAAAAAAATATAACATCAAAATTCGTTTATATTTTGGTTGTTTATTCAAGTTTCTAAACAATATAGTAAATATTTCGATATATTCTTAGATTTTTTGATTTTTTTTTTACTTGAAATGGTTTGTTTATATTTTATAATTTTTTAAATTAAAATCAATTCCTATTTTAGTTTTAAAATCGAAGTAACTGGTATAATTGTGACGGCAAAATTGCGTATTTTTCTTTTGTAGTGTGTATATTCTAAACATTAAATTAAGACATTATTTTCCATACTTCACTTTGAATGAAATAGATTAGATGACTTGAATTTTTTTCGAATTATGTTAAATGTGTAACGTATTATAAGAATACATCAATATCTCCGAATTTGACTTAGTGTGAGTTGAAACATTAATGCTCATCAGCAACCATTTATACATATATTTTAATAAGAATCTGTAGATTACACACAGTAGTGTGTGCAATAAATGATTATTAGACATACTCAGTGACTAGCGGTTGACCGCAATGATTTATAGTTAGCAAGTGCTAGTGATATGGATAATACATTAGTCATAACATGCACTTGTCTCCGTAATTCGTGTGCAGTCAGTGACCTTTAAAGCCTGCGCAGAAATGGGACTTTGTCGGGGGCTTCATTCACGGGACATTTCTTCCGCGGGACATATTTCCGACATAATATGAAACTGTTATTTGGGAGACTCTTACTGCCTTACCACAAAAGATTTAATCAGACGTTAAACGCGTGTTTTAAAAAATCCGTACTACAAATCCGCGTCTAAGCACAGTTTTGAGTTAAATATGCTTTAGATATAGATTAACATACGTGTAAGAGAGTTTAATAGATGTTTAAAACCTATTTCAGCTGTCATATGTAACGTATAACATATTATCAATAAGTTTTTTTATGAGTTTATTCGCTGTTAAGCAATTTAGATAATATTTTAAGCAATGTTTAATTTTAAACACTGTTTAGCTAGACACGTGTTCAACATGGTTTTAATGCGTCTTTTGTAGTGTGACAGTTAATGTCTTGAGTCTCTCGTGTGTTATGTGATAGTTTTAACGTTCTATTACGGCGGAACATAGTTGCTATGCTTTAGGCTAATGCTTTGTTTTGGAACAAATTTGATTAGCACCAAAAGGTTATAGTGAGCTAACCTTAAATGTTAGACATATGCTGTCGCGGACTTTTTTTTAGAACTTTTAAAGGGGAATTTTAACCATTTAACGCAGCGCACGCAGCTCTCTCAATAGGAAAATGTTCCCCGATTTTGAAACATTCTTCGTTGCTACTCCGCTCCTTTTGGTCTTAGCGTGATAATATATAACCTATAGCCTTCCTCGATAAATGGGCTATCTAACACTGTAAGACTTTTTCAAATCGGACCAGTAGTTCCTGAGAGTAGCGCGTTCGAGCAAACAATCAATCAAACAAACAAACTCTTCAGCTTTATAATATTTGTAAAGATTAGCCTACGAAAGTCAGCTATATTAGCTACTTTACGCTGACTTTCTCTGAAGATGTTACCACATCTGCCCGTCGAGACGGTCTGCATACGAGCTGTAGTCAGTGGGCTGCAGCTAGGCTCCACCGCAGTAAAAAATAAAATACACTTACAAAATATTTGTATCTACAAACATTTGGTAGTGTACAATTTAACACTTAAATGCTGTGGTGTTAAAATAAAAAATACCACAAAAAAAATAAAGGAAAGTTTAAAGTCGCGGTCACAGAATTAATTCGTAAAGCAGGCACGTTTCGTTTTTAACCATTCAGAGGTGTCATCATCCACACGTGGTCGGCACGAGTTTTTATGTTAAAAATATACAATTTACACATCGTTATTTTAATATTTATACAACGTCTGCTAAAAATGTGTTGTGAGATCTGTTTTTTTATTGTTTTTTGCGTTATTTGATTTAGATTTTCTCTCGTTTCGGATTCGATGTTTGGAAGCGACAAATTGTTCCCAGGCGATAAATTGACAATAATATGACATTTTCAGGAAATACAATTTTAAAATTGGTTTTTATTAAATACGGTTTTGGCATATATTGACTGTTTTTCGTTATTTTGTAACTGCTCATTGGAGATTTGGAATTCGAAGGGTCATTTAAAGGGAAAATGCTATTGCAGCGTGGACATGATTTGTGCAGTTATAAATGCCTTATTAATATTTAAGTTTTTCTGCTTTATAAATACAATACTCTACAATACTATACTACTAAATATAATGTAGAATAACATTTTAAATAAATATAAATTTCGTTAAAAAGAATAAAAACAATTCGATAACGAAATATTTAATGTCAATAATATCATGAGTCCTGATTGACTGACGCCATTTTCAGTACAAATTTATAACCTAGACCACGTGGGTGTTTAAGTAAAATTGATTACGTTAGCGTTGTATACAATTGGATGCTGATAAAAATTAATATATCAACCCAAAAAAAAAGTCGAATTCGGAAATATTAATGTATTCTAATAATGCATCATATATTTAACATAATTGAAAAATGTTTTAAGTAATTTAAATTAAATAAGTTTCTTAATATAATATTTCGAATATTGGAGTCTACTAAATGTTTTGCAATACGCAGTAATATACATATATGAAAATTTATTAAATAAAACGTTTTATTATCCAATCTGCTTTTAATTCATTGTACGTTTTATCAAAATAGAAAAGAAAATATGGATATATACGTCTTCAAAAAAAATCGTTAAGAATAGGTTTGACATCTTTATATGCCATTTTCTCAAAATGAAGTCCGTGCGGCTTGACACAGTGCCCTATCAGCGTTCATATATTAAAAATATATACCATCGACTCAAAGTGAAAAAAATTGCACGTTCAATATGAATTTTCCAGTGGAAAACTTGTTTTGGTACAGATACCGTGAAAAATATACGCTACAAAATAACAGCGGCAACTTTAAGAGGGAATATGCTGAACAAACATAGTTTGAAGATCGTAAGAGGTTGCTCGCAAACTAAACGATAAGGCTAGTTGGAAAATTCAATACGGATTTTTATATGGGATTTTTTATTAATTTTTATTTTATTTTTTTTTATTTTATTTTATTTTAGGATCTCCAACAAAAGATACACACCAAAGAAATTAAAAAACGAACAATGTTACTTTAACACAATATGTGTGCTCCTTCAATTATAGGAGACCACAGCTTGCTCATATAAATTATTAACATTTTATAAATAGAAATGAAGAAACGTAAAATTAATAAATTGCTAACTTTTAATTATATTATATTATATTATATTATATTATATTATATTATATTATATTATATTATATTATATTATATTATATTATATTATATTATATTATATTATATTATATTATATTATATTATATTATATTATATTATATTATATTATATTATATACATAAGAATAAGGAATACAATATATAAAGCTGTAATATATTAATAAAGTATTTTATTGAGGCAACTCTTATATTCGTTTAGTTTTATGGTAAATATATCTAAATCAGCATGTTGCATTGAAAGTATATTGCATTGCCTATTTTTAATATATATACGTCGTTAGCAAATATATTTTATTTATATATTAGCTGTCCCGTGGGGTTTCACTCGCGTTTATGGTTAAGAGCCGAGATGGCCTAGTGAACACGTTGATCTCAACCGATTTCAAACCACGGCTTGCACCACTGTGTGTCAAGTGCTAAATTTGTGTTTAAATTCATCTTGTGCTCAACGGTGAACGAAAAAATCGTGAGGAAGCTGCATGTGCCGGGAGGAATTCTAACACGTTTATATCCGCCAACCTACAGTGGTGCAGCGTGGTGGATTAAGCTCTGAACCTTCTCCTTAATAGGAGAGGAGGCCTTAGCCCAGCAGTAGAACATTTACAGGCTGTTATTTTATTTTACTTTTTTGGTTACGGCTTCACTCCTGAGTCGTAGCGTGATGTAATATAACCTATAGCCTTCCTCAATAAATAAACTATCTATCACAAAAAAAAAATCAATTCGAACCAAACAAACGTTAGTTCCTGAGATTAGCTTGTTAAAACAAACAAACTCTTCAGCTTTATAATACTAGTATAGATTAATAACTTCCCTGTTCATGTAGCAGACACAATAGTAAAACTATCGAATCATATAAGACTTACGAGACTGTGAAAGGGTTACTATGTAGAGCAAAAACTTCGTACCCGAAAATTGCGCGGACGGAGGACTATGAAATTTCGCAAACTTATAGTTTATATAGAGAAGGAGGTAGAGACTTATATAGAGAAGCGTTATGATTTTTTTGTTCCATTAAGTCAATAAAACAGAATGTTTTTGTCACACATTCGCATATATACTTTTTTGTTTATTGTTGAAGTTTATTGTCGAATTGAGAAAAGATTATCTGTGGTTAATCTTGAAATCGATTGAAAATTTAATTATATGTGACCTTTATACTATTTGACGTTAAAAATTTGTATCCGTTCACAAATTTAATAAGCTCGTCAATTGACTTATTAGCCAAAAGAAACTGTCGCCTGTTATATTCATTCGCCAGCTGGTTGCTAGGCAACGTCTTCTAAAGCGGCCATACTAGATACCAAAGTCCATGAACTCATAACATATTAATTATAATATCATTAGACGATAGTGTTTAATTTGAGCTAAACGTGTGATGTGCGTTACTTAAGAACGTGTGATTAACTTTTAATGTGTAGGTACTCAACTACTTATTTTTATTTTTAACCGACTTAAAAAAGAGAAGGTGCTCATCACGCCTGGGACTTTGTATGTACATTCTCCGCATTACAGCTTGATTGATTTTGTTAATTTTTTTTTTCTTTAAAAGTATACTTTCACTTTCCAATTGGTACAACAGAAGTTTTATTAAAATCAGTTCAGTATTTTAGTTATAAAATCAAATTGATTGAAATAAGTATATCATTAAGGTACACGACACTGCGTGTTTTGCTTTGTCGGTAAGAAAATGAACCGACTTATCATTTTTTAAACATTAGTTAATTAAAATAAAGGATATCATTTATTTCAAAGGTAATAACTACAAAGAATATTAAAAAACTCACACAAAAATAATGGGAAAGGAAAAATACAATAAATATATTAATACACATATTATAGGATGCTGATAAGCAATAATGTGTCAACCCACAAAAAGTCAAATTTGGAAATATTGATGTATTTTGATACTGCGTCACCTATTTAACATTATTCAAAAACACATCTAAACTATATAAAGAGATGGCTAATATAAAGAGATGGCGTTTTGTATAAGGGCACATCTATACCTACTTATATCATAAACAGGTCAAATTATTGGGGGGTAATCTCTGAAACTACTGAATCGAATAGAAAAATTCTTTTCCTGTTCGATAGCGGGTTTATTGGGGAAGATTACAGGTTATATTGCATCATGCTACGACACATAGGAGCGAAGCAATAGCCAAAACGCGAGTGAAACTGCGAGGGGCACTAGTAACTGATATAAGTAAAAATATTAAAGTACGAACTCGTTAAGTAAAATGATAAGTGTGTGTGTGTGTGTGCGTGTGCGTGTGCGTATGCGTGTGCGCGTGTGTGTGTGTGCGCGTGTGCGTGTGTGTGTGTGTGTGTGTGTGTGTGCGTGTGCGTGTGCGTATGCGTGTGCGCGTGTGTGTGTGTGCGCGTGTGCGTGTGTGTGTGTGTGTGTGTGTGTGTGTGTGTGTGTATGTGACGTAGTCAGACATTTAAGAGAAATGGTAGTGATTTTGGCAATCTCTGTACCGATTTTAATTAATGAGGTATCAACTCGTAATAATAGTATGGGTGAGGTATGTTATATAAATATCAAAATAATATAAATGATGAAGGTTATATAATTTTAAACTTTGTGAGTATTTCGGGTAATTAATTTAGTCTTTCATTCACAACGGATTTAATTTATTATAATACAAGCAATTAATTACTGTGTTTTTTGAATATAATTTATTAAGTAAATCTCTTATTATTCTTGTTAATTTTTATTATTTGTTTGTATATTTGTAAGTTTATAGGTGATAATCTCTGTAATTATTGATGCGATTTAAAAAATCTCATTGCGTTGGATAGCCTGTGTATTACAGAAGGTTACAGGCTATATTACATCACGCTACGACTCACAGAAGCGAAGTATAAAAACGAGTAAAACCGCGAGGGCATTTAGTTAATGTATATATGTAGAAATTAATACAAACAACAAATAACGAATATAATTTGATTCTGATAAGCAATATCATGTCAACCCACAAAAAGTCAAATTCGGAGTCAGTATTGATGTATCCTGAAATGTCGTCATGTATTTGATATTATTAAAAAAAAAATTTTTACGATACCAATCTGACTTTAATTCATTATACTTTACATGAAAATAGAAAAGAAACAAGATGGATACATATTTCTTTAAACAAATTTATCAAGAAGAGGCTTGACATCTTTAGACGCTATTTTCTCTGAATGAAGTCCGTGTGGCTTGGCATAGTATTGCTTATCAGCGTTATATTGTATATTTATAGAAAGTACTAAAATATACATGCAAATAAACATCAGGTATTTTGGAATTAAATAAATTATCTAAATCCTGTTACTATTAGTAAAGAAAACGCCTCCGCTTTCGCTCATGCCCTAAAACCAGTGTAATAATTTACACAGGCCTGTCAGGGTATAAGGAAAAATGGATGAAACGTATGCCCATCCCTCCATGACGGGGGTCGCTGTTTTTTTAGTTTCATCCGAACAGAACATTTTCATATCAACGTCGTTACGACAAAGTCGATGAGTTCATGAATTTTCTTTTTATCTGCGGCTGTTGTCAATCCATCAAGATTTTTTGATCGTATCGAAAATTTCGGAATGTTCTGTTTTATATGAGTTCGCGATCGCGGCTTATTTGTTTTGGTCGGTATAAAAATTTGTTAAATATTACAAGTTGCTATGAATTTGTTTTTTTTTAGTTACATATTTTTTGCAGATTTATACATCTGTACAAAAAATTATAATATAAAAAGGTGGAATTTCTTTGTAAGTTTGTATGTCCCAAACATAATTTCTAAAACTACTAATCCGATTAGAATAATTATTTTTGCGTTGGATCCTGTTTATTGAGAAAGATTGTTGATTATACCAGCTGTGCTTCGCATATAATGTTTTAATTAAAATATATATATATATATATATATATATATATATATATATATATATATATATATATATATAAAAAATTAAAATTAAAGTAGCCTAAGCTACTCTTTGTAATATTAGCTATCTTTGAATTAGAGTTCCGTAAAAATCGGTCCAGCCGTTTCAAGGATTAGCCAGAACGAACAGACAGACAAACCAAAATTTTAAAAATTGTGTTTATGAGACAGACCAACATTTTAAAAATTGTGTTTATATGTAAGTAACGCGTATACTTTCGTATGCCTGTATAAGGGGCTGTTTTAAAGAAATTAAAGATACCCCTAAGAACCTAATTTTTCCCACACAATAGAAATGGCCTAAAATACATAACAGATAGGCAAATATACAGAGGTATTTAATTACATAGTATGGAGACTAAGCTGCTAGTAAAAAAAAGTATTTTCTTAATTATAATCCTAAGCCTAGCTTTTTCAAAAATAAATCAGTGATTTTCAGATCTAAGACTAGACTTATAAGTTTTTTATGACTAAACAAAATATAAGGTTAATTTCAAGGTTAATTTCAATTTTCTATATTATTAAAGGCGCGTACACTTTTCAGTTTTACACTCGATAGAGAATTTAAAACAAATTTGTAACCTAGTAATAGATAATCGTAAGTACGAAAACTATGAATGTCAAGAATAAGGCGCTGACGGTAAATACTTTTAGTTATATAGCAATGAGAAATAACTTATGAAAATCTTTATGAAAGTCTGAGAGCAAAACTTATAAGTCTAATTATCGCTTTATACGTTGTACATTAATAATAACGTCAGAAACTGGTCAAGTGCGAGAACCACTATTTATTTTTAATTAATTTTGTCAAAGAAATAAATAAATTTGCACAGGACCGGTATCATTATTTATTAATATATATATATATTCACTGTAAACATTTATTTCACTATTTATTATGGTTCATAAGATATGAACGGACGAACGGACTAACGGATGATGGGACGAGCGGACGAATTTATAGGGATGGACAGAGCAGGCTTAGTAAAACTGTGCTGTTGGCATACCGCGGATAAGGAATCCTTACAAGGATTGACTTGTACAAAAAGTGTTATATAAAGACAGCCTTTCCACAGTTTCGTTAGAATGAAAGATATTTATCTGAGTGACGGATGAGACAAGTTATTTACCAAAATGTAATACGTTTTGACATATCTCGTAATACGTTATACGGTTTTTCGTTCAATAGATTGTTTAAATAGTCGAAAATCTCTATAACGATGGAATTACTAAAATTAAAGAACAATTTTGTTAGAAATTTGATACGATTGTTGTGTTAAGTATTCACAAACGTATAATTATACTTATACTTCTTTATTTTTTTATTGTAAATGTAACTCTGTCTGTCTGTGTGTTACCTTTTACCACGTCGCCACCGGCTTTGAATTATTATTTGGCTCTGAATTTAAAAAGTGTTTTTTTAAACTGTTTCGCTTGTTTTATTTGTTTTGTAAATGATCATTGCTTAGCACGGATAAAAGTGACACATCTCCCTCTTCTCACTTTCACACACTCATTTAGAACACTGGTTCTCAACTTTTCAAGTTACTGTCCCTTTTGTAAGATTATTTTATATTTTTTTTTCAATTTTTTAAAGGTTAAAAGCAACGAAAAATAAGTTTTATGAAAAAGATAGGAAGTTGGTATTTATAGGTATTTATTATTATTAGAACATTTTATATGAGAACTGAAATACACATGAGCGTAGCCACGCGCAGAAGGTAGTATGCAATACCAGTAAAATAATTTTAATTAAATTTTAACGTGTTTTCAATAGGTTCAATTTGTAGGCTTTAAGGGACATAATAAATTAGGTCTTATAATTGGCTGTCTGGCCGCCCGGACCTTTTTTTATAGGGACGGTATTTTCATTTATAAAATGATATGGCGGAAAATTACGATTTTTTGTATTGACTTTCATGTTAAAATATAACGTTGATATAAACGGTTTTTTTACTGACGTCAAAAAAGGAAGAAGTGTACCTTTTTTGTACTTAATTTTTGTAAATAAAATATTACAAATTGATAATTTAAATTATGGACGATAAGTACATAATACTATGTTAAGCCTCATTCATTTTGAGAAAACGGCGTTTAAAGATATCAAACCTATTCTTAAGAAATTTGTTTGAAGAAGCATATACTCCACTTTTCTTTTCTGTTTTGATAAAAGTTATATTGAATTACAAACAGATTGGTATAAATTATTTTTTTTTATTGGTATGAGATTATATGTATATAATGTATACAAAATTGCAAAATATGGAAGCCACTTGAAATACGAAACCTTAAATTAAGAAACTTTGGATGTTTTTGAATAATGTTAAATACATCATGCATTATCAGAATATAATAATATCTCCAAATTTACCATTTTGTGGGTTGACACATTATTGTTTATCAGCATCCATATATCGTTATGTATCTTCTAATTTATTTTCATTTAACTCTTCATTACCACAAGCACAATTAAAATACAATTTAATATATTACAATTCAGCCGACGTAATTCCAAGTATCCCTATATCGTTAGATAAACTGGGCGAAGTGTTTACAAGATCGCAGTAAACTTTTACTACCCACATTAAACATTGCCTAATCGAGACGGGAATCAAATTCTCATAAAGACATTTTATGAAATCGTTATTTCGCGTTCGCTTCATTATTTTTTTGTTATTTTTAATGAATCTACTGAATCATTACTTTTACAGAATGTAATCGCATTTGAAAGGTCTATATTATATCGTTGTGTTAGATTATCGCGATTATCGCTCATTGAAATAAAACTATTTTAACGGATTTAAATCGCGTATATTAATTATTTTTATTATCCCAACGTTCCGAGCACTTTGCAGCGTTCGTGGTCACGGGTAGATCGTCAGTCAGTCTAAATCCGTTAAAACAGTTTTATTTCAAGGTCTACATTATACTGGTATTGCTATCGCTACAGTTTAATATTGTAAACTGAGGGTGTAATATTATCCTCACAGTTCATTCTATTTAATTTCTGCAATAAGTATTAACGAAATGAGATTTTTTAAAATAGTTTTCTGACGTGTTTTTCTGCAAATCTTTAAATGTACTTTTTCTTAATAACAAAATCAGTGAAAGGATGAATTTAACAAACTCTAGCTCGTCTTGTTTTAGATTTCTCTTACTTGCAGACCTATGTTCATAAATCAAACCTGTTAGGTCAAAATTTTTTTTTTACCTACATAGGTAGGCCGAAAATATAACCATAGAAATATATTTAAAAAATTATTTAGTTGACACAGTTGAATCGTTTATTTTGATTAAAAGATCGTATAACTAAACGGAGTTTGATGAATAATTGTATGGGGCACATCTGAAGATTCTAATTAGAAAGATCTTCAGTTAATAAACGATGGAGTGGAATGAGGTAATAGACGTTAAAAAAGCATACACTACGAATTAAGAACCTCCTCCTTTTTGAAGTCAGTTTTATTTTTTTTTAGAGCGTTATCCAAAAATTGTTTCTAGTTACAAAAAGCGTTTTTATGTGTGGCTTACACATATAAAACCAAAATATATAAAAATCATAATAAATAATAAATTAACATAAATTGTATGGTAA
This sequence comes from Hypolimnas misippus, assembly GCA_037950945.1. Lineage (NCBI taxonomy): Eukaryota > Metazoa > Arthropoda > Insecta > Lepidoptera > Nymphalidae > Hypolimnas > Hypolimnas misippus. The sequence continues at coordinate 12,109,499 of JBBEEQ010000006.1, forward strand.
TAAAATGTAATATTTGATAATATTTTATGTTTAATTAAGCGGTGAATTTAATTATACATCATTCTGTTAACGAAAACATGTTTTAAATTATTGTCATAAATAATTTGTAATTATGTATATTATTATTCGAATACACGAACCGTTCATAGTTAATAAATAATTTGTTGTTTCAAAGTTTGAGCTAGTACAAAGGATATTAATCATATGTGGTTCATCAAGCAAATTTAAAGCGGTAAAAAAATGTACGTTACTTTAAGAAGACGTGTAGATGATTTTGTTTAATTTTTATAATTTATACACGTGATTTAAATCGTTAAATTGCTATTATAATAATTCATTTGCTTTATTGTAGTGACATCAATGGTTTATTTTATTTTTATACATATTGATAGATAGAATAATTTCTACAATTATGCATACAATTATAATTTCCCAAAAAACAATAGAATAAAAATTAGCCTTATTGTATCTGTGTGTGTGGTTTTGTCTAAGCATGTGTAGTGGGAGATCGCGACGTTGCTGGTAATTCTACTAGGTCCCTGATAGGTGGACGTTTTTTTAATAGTTTAATTAGTGTAATATGTAAATATCTATATCTATAAAAGCGAAAGATCACGCACTCATCACGAAATCTCAGAATCTACACTTTCAAGTTTTGCATTGGGATTCTTTTTAGGGCATAGGTGCTCAGTAATGATATTCAACTAAATAATAAATGTTAAGTAAGTAGTTAGGTAGGTATTATAAATATTTGAATAAGTATTTTTATTTACTATTATGCAATTATATAACTAGGCTTAATTGAAGACATTTATCACACTGCCGTTCCGTAAAAATCGCAGCATTAATTTTTAACATCTTGCAAGGATTTTATCATCCTTGCAAGATGTTAAAATTTCCTCTTTACTTCAATTTTTTGTATAATAATACACACTTAAATTATTTTTCGGTTGTATTCATATAAATTTATTAAACTGAATATATATGCTAAATGAAACGTTTTCAAATAGAATCACATTAATTATTCATTTCGGACTAAATACTAATTAGAATATTGCATGGTTTATACTCTAAGTTCTTGAAAACGAGATATCGCTTGCAGCTATATTGGTTTTGTTTTGGAATTATTACTATCAATAAATAACCGCTGTTAATAGTTGAACTAATAGGAAATTACGTATAATAATTGAAACACAATATTGACTTTATTAATCGCCATTTGAATATATACGTTAATCAATTATTCTATATGTAGCATTATTGGTAATGAAGATTAAATTAAGATTGTGGATCAGCTCTTGTATATCAGAGGTTCTCAAAGCACATATCTTTCCAAGTGGGTAAATAGTCCCTTTCCTTTGTTTCTGAAAGTACAGATGTGATTGTAGATTTGTTTGTAATATGTGTATAGGGTGATTTAGATTTTCTTTAAATTATAACATATTTTTTTTTTCATAAATCCTGCATTTTAATTGTGATACCATTGATATTTGTACGAATATTACATAATCTTATAATATATTTTTACAATACACTAATACATTATTACAGTTCATGTTGTATTGTATAGTGGGTTGGTGGCAAAAATTTTGAAAACTTGTGCTCTAAAGAGCGGATTAATTGATCTAACAATATAGGTATGTGTTTATATACAATTAGACATATGTTTCTTGTTTATTTTGAAACTCCTTTTATAGAAACAATAAAACGTCGTACAGTGGATACTAAAGTTTATTAAAAGTATTCAAATACGTGTCAAAGTTTAAAAAAAATTGTTTTATTTTCTGTTTTTTTTAATAGCAGATTAAAAATGTTCTAGAATGCATTTATGCGTCCCGACAGGGGCATATCCTCAGGCGGCTACGTGGAACTCTCGGTCTCGGAAGACGAATTAGACTACCCACTAAAACCAACATCCCTGCGCATCGATTACGTCTTCGCTAAAGGATGTGAATGCTTACCAACCTCTTTAGTTACTGAGCATGGCAGCAATCAAGCACGTTAACAAGGTATCCTTTCCATTGCAACCAGAACGTGACGTTTTGAACTCCCCCCTCTCCGCCCCAAAAAAAGTCAGTCAAGTTAGAGAATACAAAATTACACAAATGGTCCCTTCTCTTCTTAAAGGAAAGGTTAGGAATATACCGCGCTGTTCCAATACGAATTGATGGATATATAGTCTATTTTTCTTTACTTGCCTTATGTAACAGACAAACATGGTGTATTTCACACATAAAAGTTAGATGAGAAATTATCGACTGACTAATTGGACGTAGTTTAGCAGTAAGGACTCAACCCACAATATGTTATTTCTGAGTTATTGAGGTTTTAAGTTTAAGTGTGTATTGCTCCAATGATTTAGAATTTGGAATATTTTGAATTATTATCACGTAATGACAAAATATACAACAGTTGCAGAAAGAAAGACCAAATTATTTCCGAGTTATTGGGAAAAATGTTGGTTTGAGCCGTTTCTGCTAGTGTTTTAGTGGTTTGAAGGAAAATACCCGTCCTTATGTGGGTTGGTTCGCGTCATTAAAAAATCATACTTATGGTAGTAGTATCACGTATCTTTTTTGCTGAGTGAAAGAACCAACCTTTAGGACCTCTTTGGTATAACTCATTTTTGACCAAAGTGTGGATTGAGTCCTTTCTGCTAAACTACGTCCAATTGAGCTGATGAAAAATTGTAATGAAAAAAAATGTTCGAAATTCGTTGGGGGTATTGTTACCAAGTAAAGACAAGTAAAGTCAAATAGACTATAGATTATTCATGCGTCAGAATTTCTTTTGATTGAAAATTGCATTATCGGAAATTATTACAACTCCCACTAGGGGTATAGGCTGCCACGATCTTTCTTTCACCGCCCAGAATGTGATGAACAAACAACATATTCTTGAAAATTTTGTGCGGCTTAAACCTGCGACCACTAGGCTGAGGCCCATTAAGTGTAAGCTAGTGTACTGAGCTATGAGTTCATATGCTAATTGGTTGTGGGTTAAAGCGCTGAATCGAGACGTACGGTGGTCAGAATTTACGACTGTGCTGGCTGAGTCTGTTGTAAGATCTGTGGTGTGTAATTAACAGCGGTTTACGTTGATCAATCGTGAATGAAATGTGTTTAGTGTACAATATATTAGGCACAATGTGTTGGTTGTATATTAGAATAGCAGGACGTGAACCTTATTAGAACTTGTAACGGATATTATATACTACAATAGATTTATATAAAATGAAAAAAAAAAATAAAATAAAACTTCTGGCGAAATTTTGAGAGGCATCTCTGCAGGAACATGTTTTAAACATGAAAGTACGTAAAGTAAAGTCTCAGCCTGTATATGTCCCACTGCTGGACAAAGGCCTCCTCTCGTATTAAGGAGAAGGGTTAGAGCTTAATCCACCACGCTGCTGCTGGTTGGCGGATGTACATGTGTCAGAATTTATTTTGGCACATGCAGATTTACTCACAATGTTTTCCTTCACCGCCGAGCTCTTGATGAATTTAAACACAAATTTAGCTATTGAAAACTCAGCGCAGCTAGCCGGGGTTTGAACCCGCGATCATCGGTTAAGATCGATGAGTTCTAACCACTAGGCCATCTCGGCTCTACTTAACTAAACATAGTTATTCATAAAAAATAGTATTTTGAATAAATACGCAATTTTTAGTGCTATTTTCATCTATTAGTTCACGAAACAATAAAATGATATATCAAATAACTTTCTCAACTGAAACCTAAGAAGTTTGTTTAATAGTTATATGATGTTCATCCCGATGCAATATCAGCACTATTTATAGGCATTCTTGGAACTAAATCCGATATGTTTAAAGAGGATACTGAGAATTACTAATGGATCACTGTGCCTCAGAAAGCTTGTTACGTCGTCAGTAACCGTTATTATTTAATATCGATTGTTAGTCTCGTGTTGAAAATTATTTCTTATCTGTATTAAGCTACCTTTCCATTAGAGATACTACGTTGCTAAGCTGCAGATGTATAGTCAAATTGGTTTGATTCTCGTGGTCCAAATAGACAGCGACAAGTTAAAGCGAGAGGTATGCTTGCTTGCTGTTTAGCACATGTCTAGTGGAAAGGCACCTTTATCGGCCTAGTTCCTAGTAATCGCTTTATAAATCAATATCATGTGAAATTCCGACTAAAATAATAAGCAAACTTTAGCAAATTATGTTTGAAATAGACAGAGAATCTATATTTACTTATAATAAGCTAAACCGTAATAACGTTGAATACTCCATGGGACTTTGATCTTCTTTAACTTTTTAAAGAGAAAAAAACTTTGCTTCTACAGAAGTAATTTCGTTTTTAAGTTATTCAATTTTCTCTACGGACTTTTTAATAATCCATAATTTAGCTAAGTCTTTCGTAACGTCTCTATGGTTCTTTTAATGTGCAAATTGAAGGAGAAGTCCTCGATATTTCTTGGTACTTATCAACGAATGCCACGTCAGTTCGCTTTGATCGTAAATTCTTTACGTATAGGATAGAATATTTATTTTTAGGACATTTTGTGTTGAGCCTTTTGAATCTAATTAACCAAATTAAATGCATTTTCCATAGACTTTAAGATATGGGAACTCTCTCATTTCAAAATGTATGCTTTTTAAGTATTTGTTACCTATGAACTTCATATTTTCGCTACTAATTTTGAAAATTCTTTTTTATTTAAAAAGGTGTTACATTAAAATCGATTCGGTAGTAAAGTTTTTAAATCAAAATAACAGGAATAAGTTATTACATTAACGAAAATGAACTTTAAAAGGTTATACTAGCATGGTTGAATAACTTGGAATATGACAATCTTGAAAAGTTCTTCAAATGAGTTGTACAGGAACACACACACACACACTCACACACATACACCCACACATAAGCACACACATACACACACACACACACCCACGCACACAAACAAACATATATTATATAAAAACATATAATTTTTGTCTATACATTTTATCTTGTTATTTTTTTATTTTATTTTGTACTCTCACTTTTTTATCTTTTTCTTTAATCTTGGAATTGTTAACAACTTTTGTTAGAATTTTCTAATTTCTGGGCATTACTATTATAATCAAGTCTGAAAGATGTGCACTGATTCCTAAAATACAGTTTATTCTCGTTTAGAAATCGGGGACTAATTTTGTAATTAATAATTGTCTATATCAATAAATAAATAAAGTATGTCATCAAAGGAAACAAAATTTGATATTTTTTCCTTAGAAGATGATTCCTTTTTTCAAACATTTTCCTTATGACTCCAAGATCAGCTCTATCAGCACCATCGTTTAGTCTTGTATAGTATCACTAAACTTACACAAGTATGTCAAACAATTCAATCGTTGGAAGAAAATTTAATGTGAATATCGCGATACGAAGCGACCTAATTCAAAAAATCACATTTATGGAAAATCGCCAAAAAGTTTTGCATTTATGACTGTCGTTTATTTAGAATTTAAAAATGTCTTAGGATTTCGATATAACAGTTATGTGCTTTTTAATCATAGCTTATTAATCAGAAAATTATGTAAAATAAGACTAGACGTACAACAGTGTAACTAAATCATTTTAGATATAATTTTAATTAGGTACCTTAAATAATAAGCGTGCGTTATAGGTAATAATAATAATTGCTTAAGACAAACGCATGCGGAATTATACTTCAAAACATAACCTAATACGACCCGGCCTTTTGATATGATAATTAATTATGTATATATTCCTATTGTGACTATTTTGTCTGCATCATAATGAAGATCTATGATGTAGTGTGCGTATTACCCGCTATTGTACACAACACAAGTCGTAATTAACAACTGGAGTGGATCAACGCAGAATGAGTAGGTGTGGACGTGAACAGAGAACATGAAACGTTGACTATATTTTGTAGTTTAGTTCGTCTATTCGCATTGGAGTCAATCAGAGTCAGGATCTTATTACCTGGTTACGTCATCACATTGAACTTATTATGGACAAGAAAAGTATACTAAAAAGAATAAGCTAATGATTATTAGAAACTAGCTTTACGTGATTTCGTCTTTGTTGAATATTAAATATATTTATGAGAAATTATTGATACTCAATTTTTCATGATTCCTCATTATGTGGAACATTTACGTGAGTCATGCGCATCGTTGTTTGTCGTGAATTTAGAATAATGATTATCTATAGATATATGTATAATCACTCCCTCCGGCCGTGGGTGCGTGAGATGGGGGTCTCACGCATCCGTTTTCATACGGCCGAGAGGAGGACCGCAGTCCGGTATGGCCCCGGACTGCCGGTGTACGCACCAGCGAGGGGTGTGGGGAGGGCAAGACCATCTTCGCCCTCCTGAGAAGGGCTCCGCAAGCCACGAGCGGAGCAACGCACGGGAGAGGCCGCGGACGTGCTTGCGAAAGCGATCCCGTAGCCTCTCCGTTTTCCGTGCTGTGGCGGCCATCGCAGGGGGTTTTAGTGAGTACAATCTCACATAACCCGGTCTCCCCCCCAGGAGTCGGGTATCTATGAAGATTTACCCTGCGTAAACAAAAAAAAAAAAAAAAAAAAAGATATATGTATAATACCGAGCAATTCTACATTATATAGTACATATATACAAATATATGAAATTCGGAAATAGCTTCACCAATTTTAATGAAATTTAGTATTCAAGGAGTTTTGGAGGTGATAAATCGGAAAAAAAGAATACCGAGCAAAACTCAGTCATTCAGGTGCAATTTAGAATACGTATGAAGTCCTTCAATTTTTTAGAATATAAGTATGTTCTCTGTCATATACAAACTTTTCTACTGTACTCATTCATAAAAACCTTACGAATTTCGCCTATTAAGAAAAGTATTTTTGTACACAATGATACCATATTATATTAAAATTCATATAAAAAATATTTAAGACTAAAAAAATATCAAGTGGTTTTCTATTCTTAGCGTATTTTTAATGTATTTTGTATATTTTTAACACTCAACTTTAATTTGTTGGAAGGCAGAATAATTTTCTACTTTAGCTCTTTTGACGTTTATAAAACAAAAAAAATCTTTTTTATCTGTACCTATTGTAAAATCATATTCATAATCAAGATTTTATTGTAACAAAGGGAGTACTAAGGTTAAAACCTAACATAAAATATATATATATATATATATATATATATATATATATATATATATATATATATATATATATATCATCCAATGTAATTCTTTATTGAAACGTTCACAAAGTAAAAAATTAAAATCTCACATAATTAACGGACTTAAAAAAATATTCGAAAGGATATTTTCTGATTCGTTCCACAGAATTTTCATAACACACTTCAGTAGTTTCATTTGTGAATCGAAATAACTGGAATAAGTAAGTCATCCACGTAAACAAAAACGTACGTTTTTCATTTGAAGTCAGTTCCCTTTTTTTAAACTCTCAGTTATTCTATTCTATAAAATAACAGACGCTATAAAGTCTAGTTAGGAATAAAATATCTAGGAGCAAACAAAGAGAGGCGCGGACAAAGGAATGGGAGCAAACGGGCCGGCGCAAGAAGAACAATGTTTAGTAAAGTTTGACTATCAAAGTGCCATGTTTTTATTCGGAGGTCAAAAGGAGGCTAGTAATACAATCTTTTTGACCGACTTCAAAAAACTAGGTTCTGTATTCGACAGGTATGTATGTATTCTTTTATAGATACTAAATTAAAGATTTTTTTTTTTTATAAATAAGCTGTTATTTTAAAGCGTTAATACAATAAACTTTTCATTAAACGTTTTACTATCAACTTATAAAGTTTACACAATTTATATAATATAAAAGCTTGACGCGAGACAACTGCTTAAAAATTGAGTTGCAAAATTCTACCCGAACAAACATGGTCACACACATACATAAATACATACATACATTATAATAAAAACTTATAAAAGGATACAAACAAGCAAATAGAACCTGATTCATATTTTTTCTAACGGGTTTTTTATTGCCCGTCAGTTCGTGACCACGTCGAATGCAACTTTATCGCAACTTACCACTATTTAAAATATGATAATATAAATCGCGAAAGTTTAAAATATATGTACCACCTGATGTTAAATGGTCGCTATCGCTTATATGGGCGATGTCCATACACCTGCAACATCTGGGATGTTTGCCGGCCTTCGACGAAACGAATATTGTGTAATGTATATATATATATATATATATATATATATATATATATATATATATATATATATAATGTATAACTTGTCCATATAATGTGTACTCTCGACGTTTGTAAACTTCCAAATTATATCCACAGTCTGTACGTATGCATGTTTGTATATTCGTGATGTTCTCAAAAACTGCTGTAGACGAGGTTTTCCCTATTTAAATGCATATTTTTCAAGGAAGGTTTTATTATATAAAACATTAGGATCTGATGCATATCTTCGGATTTAAACAAGTATCTCTTTGATTTGGTGCCCGCGTCTCCTCTGCGCATGATGAATCAAATTTCTAAAATAAAAATAGCCTAAGTTACATCTTACAATATTAGCTCCTAGTGAAAGTCCTGAAAAAATCATTTCAGACTTATTAGAGATTAGCTGAAATAAACAGACAGATACGAACATTAAAAAATTCTGTCTTTGATGTAAGAACCGTATTTACTTTCATATGTTTATAATTAAAAGTTGTTAATTTGAAATTACAAACAGACACTTCCATCATCAGTTGAGATCGACGTGTAGCCCCACTAGGCCATCTGGGCTCACTACGCGGCACGGCTACTAATTGGTATAAAGCTAAAATTACTTTTGTAAGTTTTTATCTAGTGAGCGATATAAACACGTCTGTGACCTAGTAACAGATACATCGTAAGTAGTTAAGAAAGTAGTGAATGACAAAAATAAGGCACTGACAGTAAATCCTTGCACGCGTAAAGCAACGAGAAATAGCTTATGTAAATCTTTATGAAAGTTTGTTTTCCCGCCTTATACACTGCACATTAATAATAATGTCAAAAAAACAGTCAAGTAACTAAAACTATATACTTCTGTAAAAGAAACATGACACCGACAAGGCACAGACAGTAAATCCTTGTACGCGTAAAGCAACGAGAAATAACTTATATAAATCTTAATTTAAGTTTGAGAACAAAACTTATATGTGTAATTCTCGCCTTATACACTGCACATTAATAATAATGTCAAAAAACACTCAAGTAACTAAAACTATATACTTTTGTAAAAGAAACATGACACCGACAAGGCACAGACAGTAAATCCTTGCACGCGTAAAGCAACGAGAAATGACTTATGTAAATCTTATTTTAAATTCGAGAACAAAACTTATATGTGTAATTCTTGCCTTATACACTGCACATTAATAATAATGTCAAAAAACACTCAAGTAACTAAAACTATATACTTTTGTAAAAGAAACATTACACCGACAAGGCACAGACAGTAAATCCTTGCACGCGTAAAGCAACGAGAAATAGCTTATGTAAATCTTTATGAAAGTTTGTTTTGTCGCCTTATACACTGCACATTAATAATAATGTCAAAAAACACTCAAGTAACTAAAACTATATACTTTTGTAAAAGAAACATGACACCGACAAGGCACAGACAGTAAATCCTTGCACGCGTAAAGCAAAGAGAAATAACTTATGTAAATCTTATTTTAAATTTGAGAACAAAACTTATATGTGTAATTCTCGCCTTATACACTGCACATTAATAATAATGTCAAAAAACACTCAAGTAACTAAAACTATATACTTTTGTAAAAGAAACATGACACCGACAAGGCACAGACAGTAAATCCTTGCACGCGTAAAGCAACGAGAAATGACTTATGTAAATCTTATTTTAAATTCGAGAACAAAACTTATAGGTGTGATTCTCGCCTTATACACTGCACATTAATAATAATGTCAAAAACACTCAAGTAACTAAAACTATATGCTTTTGTAAAAGAAACATGACACCGACAAGGCACAGACAGTAAATCCTTGCACGCGTAAAGCAACGAGAAATAACTTATGTAAATCTTAATTTAAGTTTGAGAACAAGACTTATATGTGTAATTCTCGCCTTATACACTGCACATTAATAATAATGTCAAAAAATAGTCAAGTAACTAAAACTATATACTTTTGTAAAAGAAACAAGACACCGACAAGGCATTGACACTAAAACCTTGCATGCGTAAAGCAATGATAACTTATGTAAATCTTTATGAAAGTCTGAGAACAAAACTTCTAAGTGTGATTTTCGCTTTAAAAAATTGTTTTCAAACGATAAATTAATTAGAGCAGTTACCGTATGTTTCTATTCTAACGTATAATATTAAACGTGGAACATTAACTTCGTTCAAAAGTTAAGTAAAACGAGTGGGATGTGTTTCTTTGTGTTCATTGAATTTTATATGATTTTCTTGAAGCAAAACAAACCGCAATGCAGGAAATGGTTAAACTTTGAACATCCCGTGTAAGGTATTTTCATGTTTTATTAAGATTTATTGTCATATGTTTAAATGCAATTTAATTATACTTCTGAGAATATTCTCACTGAAACGTATTTTGCACAGTGCATTTTATTTTTCCGACTTCAATAAGACGGAGGTTTCATTCGTAGTTCGTGCATTAGTACGCCCAGTGTGAACTAGTGTTAGATCGGCCTTACACAGCCGAAATGTATCACTGAATTCAAATTGGATAAGCAATTAAAATAAATTAATATCATTGGAATTGACATTTTGTGGGTTGATACATTATTGCTTATCATTACAAAACAAAATGAATTAAGAATTAATTGCATAAAAATTACTTTTTCTCCTCACAAATCCTGATTTTGTTTAAAAATTTAACTATAGCATGCTAATTATCTATCGCTATCACAAAATCTTACAGTTGATTTCTGATTTTCGTACTTAAATGAAAAAAAAAATTAACTAAATGTCTCGCGTTGTGATAGTGATAGCTGCGCATAATTGGATGCTGATAAGCAATAATGTGTCAATCCACAAAAAGTCAAATTTGGAGATATTGATGTACTTTGATACTACGTCATCTATTTAACATAATTTAAAAAATTTCAAGTAATCTAAACTAAATAAGTATGCAAAAAAGTTTCTTAACGCAATGCTTCGAATTTCAGGTGCGTTCCATATTTTGCAATTTATAAAATAATTTCAAACATTTAAAAACTTATAACCTTTTAACATATTAAATAAATCTATCTGCTATTGATTCATCATACATTTTATCAAATTAGAAAAGAAAAGATGAATATATACGTCTTCAAACACATTTATTAAGAATCGCTTTGACATCTTTAGACGCCATTTTCTCAAAACGATGTCCGTGTGGCTTGATACATTACTGCTTATCAGCATCCAATTAGCCTGCAGATTATGAATTCAGAGAGAGATTCCCGTTGCGTGAGGCCAAGCTAAGGGCGCTTTCAAATATGCGGTTTGGTGTTGTTTTCTCTGTGAAGTGCAGGCGTCGTACTGTACAAAATGTGGTTATATTTTTCATTTAGACATCGAATATGTAGTGTGACACTTATAACGCACACGTATACCGATAATATGGACATGTGACTAAAACTTAACGTACGCCTTTCTCGACGCTTAAAAATGGATAAGCAATAACGTGTCAACCCACAAAAAGTTACAATTGGGAGATATTGATGTATTCTAATAAAGTATAACGTATTAACTAAATAAGTACGGAAAAAATCTTTATTTGATCTTTCGAATATTGAATTGTGTTCCATATTTTGCAAAATATAATAATCTTATATATTTATAAAACTTATTATTGGATAAAAGTTTATATTGTACCAACTTGCTGTTAATTCATTACACATTTTATCAAAAAAGAAAACAAAAGATGGATAAATACCTCTTCCAACAAATTTATTAAGAATAGGATTGAAATCTTTAGACGCAATTTTCTCAGAATGAAGTCCGTATAGCAAGCCATCTCAAGACATAGTATTGCTCATCAGCGTCAAATTAATCGTAAAATTCGCCTTGTAGTTGATTATATATATATTTATATACAAATGTACACTCAATTGATTGATTAGTTACTAAATTAAATATTCCCCTGTAAATTAATTACAAGGGCTGTTTTCGCAAAGCAAAGGAAAGTTGTAAATTGTAAAAGTTTGGTTAAATATTGAAGACGCTGTAATTATTATTTATGAGTTGATTTTGGAACAGTAGGCTTTGTTGTTCACAATATAAATGTCTAGCTTGTTTACGTTGGTTGAATATTTGTTTATCTTTAAAAGAGTGCCAGATAATAAGTCATACCCATCAGTATATCTTTGTTAATATAATAAAGATTTAATAATAAATTATGGTACCATTCGAAATGTACATTATTCTAGATGGTTATAGGCTATATTTTATGTATATTTTTAAAAGAAAATCTATATTATAACGAGCGATGCTATCAGCAAGAGCTAGTATCTCGAAATTATAACTTTACTTCATTGAAAAAGAAAGAATTGACGTTAAAACATGACCACCCAGAAATAATCAAAGGATGTTTCAACATAACCTCTTAATGGACACTGAAGTAAAAAGAAACGTTTTTATTAAAATTGTTATACTTCTAAATAATTGTCACTCTCGACAAAAAAGGGAAATAACATATCCCCGATGAAACGGCGTGTAATAATCGTCCTGAAATACATCGAGGGTGTCGATTAAATATGCTCTACTCAATGGTTCGCACGTACGCGCACATGGATACAATCTCTCATACTTATTCACGCGTATAACATACACATACACGAACATCAGCTATACACACATTGACTTCCATTAGATTTTTTTGCGCGTGTGTGCATTTCGAATGAAATAACTTCGAGTATCTCACACTTATGCAATTGTTGGCTTGTGTATGTGTGGTTTGTGGTGTGTTTGATTCAATATCGTACCTTTGAACTTTACGTGTATCTGTATCCTTATTTATTTACGATTAAGTGACACGAATAGACAGGTATTTGTACATTGTTACACGTGTATAGCATACGTGATTAGGGCGGTTAATAAATTATTTTTTGTAAAATGTTATTTATATTTTAACGTATAATAAATGAATTAGCTTCAATGCGCGATGTTATAAAGTATGTTATAAATAATTGAAGTTCTTTAATACTTTTTTATTCATACATACTTACAATATATAATTTTTAACTGACTTCAAAAGGAGGAGGAAGGTTCTGAATTCGTAATTTTAAAATGTTTGTTACCACAAAGCTCTGGCATTTCTTAACGGATTAAAAAAAATTATTCTTATATTTTTTCAGATTGGTTCCGTAGAGTAAATAGTCTTCTTGTATACATAAAGGGCAAAGCATCTGCGATTTTTTCAATAAATACTTGATGCTATTTTGCGTCAAATTTACTAACGTTAAATCAACATGTCTAAATTGCTGCATGCATTGTTCGCATTAACAAGTTATAAGAATCCACTGAACACATGCGCTTTTTCACTTTCGAGTATTTTTTATAAAGTCTTAGTTATTAGTTATGATATTAAACTCTGAATGATACTACGTAAATAAGCACATGTATTATTTTTACTATTTCATTGTGCTCTTTTGTTTTATTTTTCTTTCAGCACCAGAGTAGCCACAAATGCCTTCCCAGCTTAAAAAAAAGTATAAAAGGAATAGAGAGGGGGAAGGGTTGGGTATTTTACCAGCGTTAGCAGAATCGATATTTAAATGTAAAAAAACAGAATCAAATTTTTTGAAAATTTTGTTTCATAAATGGTAATCCTATAAGTCTACAAGATTCAACGTGTGCTTGAAAACTTGTTTATCTGTACAGGTAAATAAAATTGAAGTGTCTGTTTGTAATTTCAAATTAACGGGTTTTAACTAAATGCATATGAAAGTATGTCTGTTTGTGCCGGCGAATCTCTGGAATAGCTGGCCTGATTATGTTGGGAGTTTAACTAGCAGATAGCTTATGTTATAAAGAGTAATTAAGGGTACTTTTATTTTAGAAATCATTAACTTCCCGCTGATTTAAAAAAATAACACATTCTGTATTATTGCACCACCTAATAGCATATAAGGATCAACATCTGGGAAGAAATAATATACGGCAAACAAAAGAAAAATTAATAATGTTATTTATTAATGCGAGTAAAATGTTCCTTTCTTGAGAAGCATCACAGTACAGCCTTACTTTGTATGAGACATGGCATCCTGTAGTCGACGAACGAAGTCACTGGCTCAGCTAGTCAGGAAATATAAGAGGCAGTAAATCAGAAAGACCTTCAATGTAAGGTTCACTTAGCGACTCTCCCAAGACTGTCTTATCATGAATGGTCCCTTTATTACACACACAACAAACCAACTTGACACAATTATTGGATTTCAGAGGGAATGACCTCTGTGACCTTTGATATAGACATTTGATACTCTATCGGTAATCTATTCTATTATATAGAGCTGAAAAGTTCGCTTGATTCTTTGTTAGAATGTGATAATATTACATCAGGCCGGTTCGAAAAAATGTATAAGGCGTGACTTGCACTAGTAAGTTTTCTACTCGTAACTGATATGAAACTATACTGTAGCCTGGTAACAGTCACCTAAATAGCCATACGCAAGCTATAAATGTTAATAAATAAATCACTAATAGAAAATTGTTTGAGGTATAAAAGGGATAAACAATTCATTTATGTTATGAAAGTCTGAGAGCAAAACTCACAAGTGTAAATTTCGCCTTAAGCAGAACGTTCAGTAAAGTTAAAGGTTATACAACAGCATAATCAGTATAATTATAAGAATAATAAATCCTTTTCTGTACAAGCTGTACGTCTTTGGAATTGCTTATCGGTAATCATAAGACGCGCTCAGTCTACAAATATTTTTAAAAAGTAATGTATACGAATACATACATAATATATACACATATAATATTTTTCATTCTTCTTTGTTTGTTTTTGTATATATTTGTTGTTAAGTGTACAATAAAGCATATTTGTATTTTGCTACGACCCACTTTAGACGTTCAGAAACAGCAATGACACTAAACGTTAGTGGCCGCTGCTAAATTAGCTTTTGCACGCGTTAATGTAGATTTTGTTACGCTGGACGACTGTATAAAACTTATTACACCGGTCGAGTCGGTACAATACAAGCTATTTACTTATGTATCTATTCAAATATATAATTCTCAGTTTGTCTGTTTGTAATATCCAATTAAGCTTTTAACATTTAGAAGAAGCTGTTGATAGCAGCTATAGACAGGCTACAGTGTTATGAGTGTATGTTTGTTCCCTAAGCGTTTCGAAACCTAAACCTAATTTTTTGATTTATTAATTAAAATAAAATAAAATAGAGATAGCCTAAGTTATTCCTTATTTTAGCACAGAATTAGCTATCTGTGAGTATAAGCTGTTTCAGAGATTAGTTGGAACAAAGACAGATAGACCGACAAAAATTTCAAAAATTGTGTTTGATGTAAGTACAGTATACACTTTCATATGAATTTAGTTAAAAGCTGTTAATTTGAAATTACAAATATACACTTTAATTTTATTTATCTGTATAGAAGAAGTAAAAATGCCGGAAGCTTAACGAAATAAATTAAACTAGTTCCCGAGATCAGCGCGTTCAAACATACAAACGAGCTTAGTTTTTTGACATTATCAAATAAATTTTTCCAGAAACGAATTTAAAATGTAGACATCGTTAAAATAAATTACAAAGAGCGGCTGGTACCGTATGCACAGTGAAGGTCGGTGTGGGGATGCTTTTGTCTTTATGAATGTTTGGCACACGCTTCTAGGTATCTGGGTTTTAAAAATGTAAATTTTTAGAAGGAATATAATGTTAAAATCCTTTGTAGACTCTCTTATATATTCTACTTTTAAAATATTATAGCATTATTTTTTTTTGTACTCGCTGTCTGTCCCTTATGGTTTAATTTACGTTTATAGTTATAACTCCACTGTTAGGAGTTGCAGCGTTATGTAAAATAGCCTATAATCTTTCACAATGAACGGGCTATCTAACGCAAGAGAATTTTCTCAAATCGGATATATAGTTTCAGAGATTATCCTCCACATACAAACTTACAAGGAATTATACTTTACCTCTTTATAATATTATTACTGTAAGTTAAGTGTATACTTACAATTTTAGCAATTGTGCAAACAATATGCCGACAAAGTTTCATCGCAATTAGAGCTGTTAGAACTGTTATAGCGAAAAATACGCGAACAAATAAATATTGATTTTTTTATATAGCTAAAACCGTGGAGGAATACCATATCTGAGTTATTGTCTGCTTATAAAAACAACCAGAAAGTTCCTCGATCCAAAGTAAAAAGCTTTTTTCTTGAGCAGCACCGCAGACTATTATAACCTTGATTTGCAGGAGACATACCAAGCATTCTGTAATCCACGCGAACGAAGTCGCGGGCACAGCTAGTATTAGATAAATCTAACTCTCATATGGAGTTTACAATTTATTAACAGTTTGGAGTCTCGCTAAATAGATTATGATCTAAGGCGAGAATTACACTTGTAAGTTTTATTCTCGTAATGGATATAAAACAAATCTGTAATCTGGTAACAGTTGTATTATAAGTAGTTACGGAAGGTGTGAAAGTCAACCAGATATTAATTTAAGACATTAAAAACCCAACAGTGTCATTGTGAGTATTAGCAGTCAGCGGTGCCGTCAGGAGAGGTAGGTACATACCCGCCTAACTCTCTAGGCGGGATGCGTCAATGCATTCCCCAGCGAGAAAAAAATAATCAACAGTACGGTATCAATATGAGTCATGTATAAAACCCTATAAGTGAGAATCGTTACTAGTTAACTTTAAACCGTTATAGATCCTAAATGGTAATTTTAATTAAAAAATGATATGAGAAACCTAAGAATGATTTTGAACTTTATATGTTTGTCGATTATTTATTATTCTAACACTTGTAAAATATACTTAGCGCCGATAATTTTCCTTCCTGATTAGAGCCTATGAAATCTATGGAGATTTGGTTGAAAACTTCATAAGCGCGATTCAGAATCACTCGCGACATGTTTTATTGAGACATTGTTTTATACCTTATTCTATATTACATTTTAATTTAAATTTATTAAATATGTATTTATTTATTCATTTAAATTCATATATTAATTTAAAATTATTAATATTTATATAATGTGATGCTTTAAAAAGTGAAATATTTATTTTTACTTAGATCATCTATAACTTGATAACAATAAGAACCCACATAGCCGTGATAATTTTCCTTTTAAATTCATTATATGTACCACTATCGTGAATTTTTTCATATTTTTAGACGCAGCAGTTTAGTGGGTAGAGGGGGGGGACACTTGGCTCTAAGAAAAATTGACACTTCAAAGCTTAATATTGCGGAAACAGTTTGTCGTTCGGAAAAATGGTTTTCCCACACCTATAACATTTTTAAAAGACCTATCTAACGATACCCCACAACATGGGATAAATGAGAAAAAAAAATTTTGGTCTCTCTTAACACATAGGGAAGACACCCTGAAAAAAAAATATTTTTAAGATTTTATTGTACGACTTTCTCGGCGTAATTCATATGTATACTCATACCGAATTACAGCTTTCTGGTATTAAGGGTTTCGGAGCAAAGCCGCGGACAGACAGACAGACAGACAGACAGACAGACAGACAGACGGACATGGCGAAACTATAAGGGTTCCGTTTTTTACTACGGAACCCTAAAAAGTACAGAAAAACGTATCTTAATTTAATGTGTTGAATATTGAAGTGTGCTCAATATTTTGCAATATGCAATAATTAAATTATAATATACCTATTTAAAAAACATATTATTAGATAAAACTTTTTATTATATCAACTGATTTGAATTCATTATACATTTTCTCAAAATGAAGTACGTGTGGCTTGACACAGTATTGCATATTCTTTCATATATGTATGTTTCATTATTATTCTGTGATGTTCAGCCTCTGGTTCAGGCTAATCATTAATAGGCACTCTGTTATTGGATTCGAGGCTAGATATTCGTAAAGGCAGTGTCTCTTTGAAGGCGCCAATTAAACTGTTCGACACTTCGCACGACAAAGACAATTTCAAATTAGGATAGGGACGTGTAAGATTTTGTCTTCGTAGAAATTGTTGAGCAATGGAGATGTCATATTTTGATTTTAAGTTTTATTGTGTTTTTGTTTTGTGCTCAATTATGTTATATAACTATATATATGTTATATAAATGTCATATAAACTCATGGATTTTGGAACTTAGAAGGCTGATCACTTTAGACGACTTTACTTAGTAATCGGCTAGCGCCTAGTTAATTTTTCTTCGATCTTGTCAAAGTTTTGTTGGTTACTCTCGAGAACAATATAAAATAAACTCTGCAACCTCTTAACACATACATTGTAAGTCGTGAATGACAAAAATAAGGCCCTTAAATTCTTTCAGGTGTAAATCGATGTAAAATGTTCAACTGATGTTGAACTTTATGAAAGTCTGAGAACAAAACCTATGTGTAAATCACGCCTTAAAGTATTATAACTTACGCCCTGTTAGACTGACGAAATATCGCTTACTATCGTCAAAAAATTTTCCATAAAATATGTGTATCAAAATTTCAATAGTCCACTTAAATCGCCAGACTTCTTTTCCTTTTTTCCGTCATACATGCATGAATATCGATGAAGCCTTTTGTTGTATACAATATTGTGTAAAGAGGGGAAAGAACACGGTGCTATTTATAAGAACAATTGCACTTTCAAACTCGCCCACATTTATATACATTAAACATTATGTAAACATATATTTGGATGCTGATAAGCAATAATGTGTCAACCCACAAAAAGTCAACTTCGGAGATATTGATGTTTTTTGATAATACATCACCTATTTAACATTATTCAAAAATATTGTAGGTCATATAAATTAAATAAGTACGGAAAAAAGTTTCTTAATTAATTGATACGAATTTCAAGTGCGTTCCATTTCTTGCAATTTATACAATAATCTCAAATATTTAAATAACCCTTTTATTAGATAATATATTAAATATATCAGTCTGATTTAAATTCATTAGACCTTTTATCAAAAAAAAAAAACAAAAGATATATATACTTCTTCAAACATAATTGTTAAGAATAGGTTCGACATCTTTAGACGCCATTTTCTCAAAATGAAGTCCGTGTGGATTGACCCAGTATTGCTTATCGGCGTCCATTTGATGTTATGTTGTGTTGCTAATTAATAAAATATACTACTACTTTAGAATGTTGTCAAAAATATTTTTTTTTCTTTTTAGTTTACTTGTTTTGTTTTCGAAGTAATTATTTTACACTTTCTTCTTTAAATAATAAGGGGTAGTTTATGATTTACCTACGTTTCACTAGCGTACTGTCAACTGCTTATCGCTATTTACAAAATATTGCTTTTCCCGATGTCGGGCGGTCGATTATTGAGGAGTTCTCCTGGTATCGCACCATCAGCTCCATATGCATTGTGATGAACATAAACTGTTCAGCAATCATACTGAAATAATCGAAGCGCAACCCGTGAAATATTTGTTATTGAGTAGGAGTTGTAGGGTAGTTCCGGTGGCCATCATCAGCTCCACTTTACCAAATGTGGCTTTCTAAGAGCAAATGCACAAGCTACTTACAATAAAAATACCTAAATCAATATAGAAGTGTGTATAACATTTAAAGAGTTCCCTCGATTTCTCCAGTATCCAAGCATCAGAATGACTTAATGACAGCGGGACCAATTTGAAAGTGTACCCTTTCAAAAAAAAAAAAACTTTAAATAAATTTTGCTGCAACTTTTTTTAATGTCCTAATTATGTAGTATGTTAGATTACTTTAGCTGGTGAACCTTTTGCTAATTATGTGTGTGTAATATAGGTGTGCATATTATTTAAAAAAAAATCTACATTACGGACCAACTCGAGTACAAAAGTTCGATTACTAATATCATTAATCTGTAAAGGTTGTTTATTTACGCGCTTTTCTCGGAAACTACAAGTCCCCTGTGAAAAATTATTCTTGCGTTGGATAGCCCGTTACTGGAAGGTTGCAGGCTATAAAACATCACGCTAAGGTGTAAGGGAGCAATATAAACGTCAACCAATATGCCAAATGTCCCAATTAACGCAAGATATATAGTTAAAAAGAAAACGTATGCTATTAAAATATAATTTATAGTAATAATATAAAGTGATTAAATTTATTTGCAACTTTGTATGTTTGTAAGAATTTACTAACAGGAGTTTTATGTTTGGTAACGCTAAAATAGATGACTGAAGAATGTAAGAGCGAGTAAAAATATACTTATTAAAATTTTCTTATGAGAAAACGATGTTAAAAACTTTTAATGATATCCCGTGCACGAAGTTTCTATGAGCAATTTTCTCGTTGAAACTTATGTGTCATTGAAATTAATGTTTGTGACCTGCCTTCTGGCTTCAACTTCAGCCACACTGATGTGATTTGTTTGACTTTTATTATTCTATCACCGACTTCCACGATCGTATCAAAATGAATACATTTTTAACCGACTTTCAAAAATGGGTCTCAATTCGATTTGGTTTGATTCTATAAAATTGTTATCAAATCAGTTCAGTAGATTGGTTTTAAAATCGAGATATCTGGAACAGTCTGTGTGTGTGTGTGTGTGCGTATACTGGTCCATAGAGGTGACAAAATGGCTGTAGCGATTTTAATTAAATTTTTAGGCAATCTTTAGATTACTTTAACTGGTGATCCTATAATGTATGTATGTTGTGTAGTGAACAGTAGATTTTTTTTACACTAGTTTAAAAGAAAAGATCGATCAAAATTGACACAGTAGTTTTCACAAACGTACAACTACCGTTATGTAATATACAGAGCTAAAATAACAATTTTGTAAATATCTGTTTACTTTTCACTCCACGTAGTTCGTGGAAGCAATTATATATTTCAGTAACAATCAGCCGACACGGTTCTCTATACGGTAGAATAATTTAAAATAATTGAAAAATTGTATGTCTGTTTTTATATCCACGTGAACGAAGACGGTTCGTTATTATTTAAAATAAAAGTAACGTTAAAAATTACAGTCAAGATGAAAAGATTCCTTCGTTCCGTACTATTTTCAAAAGCATACAGTTGACAAAATCTAAAAGAAAATTGATTTAATTTACAACGAGTTGCATGATGATAAATTAAAAGAAATCTACACGGAGCCACTAGTGCATAAATGTCACACAAAATGGCAGCGTCTTTCTGTTATTTAATAAACATATTATTGTTTATGATCATTATCACGAGCGCAGCCCCAGAAGTAAGATGTCGTATAACCTTAACGAGCGCCTGCATTCTAGGGAGTAATAAAACTCTTTTATGTGATATAATTTGAATATTTATTTCGTAATGTCACTGGAAACAACACAAGAGCGAGCGACGGTGTCGCTTTGGACTCATAAGCGACGTCGTCGCGGCTACATAAACTATAAAAAACAATCGTCAACATTGCTATCATATATATCTTCATATTTACAATCCTCGAACTAACTTATTTACACTACTGATGTTAAAGTATGTATAACATACATAAAGCCGAAATATTTTACAAGTAGAGGTTAAACATAGTCCATTCCGTGAACCCGCGGGCTCATGTATATACATAGTACTGACATTTTTGTTAGAATTTTTTATTACGACCGCGCCGATGCGTCCCGAAAAGGATTCGCGCGAATGCTTGACGAAAATCGGGGCTGAATATCGTATATATAACAGGGTTAAGAGTAGAGTTGAAATAGCCGAGCCAGAGGAAAAAACTCGCAAGGTAATCGCTTATCACACACGTTTGGCAAATGGGCATCACTAACGCCATTATGAAAAATGGCAACCAGCAGAAGACGAACGCTCCGGTTATGATCGCGAGGGTCTTCGCCGCTTTCCTTTCTCTCTTCGCTTCGAGAGACTCTTTCTTTTCTCTTTGCGAGGGAGCTGGAACGATAGCTCTCTCTTGCTTTGATCCATTCGTGACGGTCGAGGAAGACTTTTCTGGAGACACCGATGGTGGCACTTTTTCGTTGATCGTAAACGCTGTAGTGCGAGGCTCTTCATCTAATGTATCGACAGTTGATGTGCTTTGACCCTCAGTTAGCAGAAGAGCAGCTGCTAGTGTTTCAGCACGGGTTCTCTGATTACACTTCTTTAAATTAAGAAACCGTTTCTTTACAAATCGTCTGTCTCTCGCCGATTGAATCGGCCTCCCTGATGGCGGTGCACCATCTGCTGAAGTGGGTCTCGGTGGAGGTGGCTCTCTTCTCCTTCTGATTCGTCTCCTGGCTGTTTGGAATATCTTCCAGTACAAGATCAGTATGACGGCGAGTGGAACGTAGAAGGTAGAACACGTTGCAAATATCTGGTATGCGAGATCCTGACTGACCAGGCACTTCTGCTGTTGAGTTATCCTTGCGAGGTAGTCGGGATCTTTCCATCCCAGTTGAGGAGCGAGGGAGACGACTAGTGCGGCTCCCCACACGAGGAAGATCATCGTGAAGATGCGCCTCTCGTTTCTAATGTGTATATAGTCAACATTTGTCACAGCCCAATACCTGTGAAAATAAAAGGTTACTATTACAAATTAAAAGACGTCGCTTGCTATTAAAATATTGGTACTGTTCATACTACGAGTAGTAATTTAATTCATGGAAAATGTATAAGGACATTCTTAAAAAATTCTTAACGGAAATAAACGTTGCCAAATTAAATAATGAAGATTCTATTGTCAGTTCATGTGAATGTGACAATGTTGTAAAACAAACACATCTTAACTACGTTTAAACTATGGAATGTAAATAAATTCTAAACCTATATTTTTAGGTATATATATGGTATGTAAATGTGTGTGTGATTATGGAATTGGTTTAGTATATAAAGTATTTTACCTATCAGTAGCAATAGCAACAAGGTGTAAGATGGACGCGGAGCTGCAGAGCACGTCGCTGGAAGTCCACATATCACAGAGTTCAGGACCGAGTATCCAGCCTTGACTAACCTAGTAATTAAAAATATATGATTATTTATCAAGTTCTAAGTAAAATCTACATTGCAAACCAGCGGTAGATCTATATCTAAAAACTAATTACTGATTTAAAAGACTATTTGATTAAAATATATTTTTTATTTGATTTTGATAACTTTATATTTCTGTGATTTTAAGAAATTAGGGTTTTAAATGGTTATATTGACCGAATTTTCACACGGCGGCAGTCAGTTTTACCTAAAAATATTTATCTTTCAAAAGAAAATTTACAACGCGAGCAAAGTCACGGGATAAGGTAGTTAAACATAAAAACTATATAAATATTTTCAAAACAATGGACATGGACGCAACTTGGCTTAGCAATTTGGCAAAGGTTCTAGGACGGAATCCCGTAGTGGTACGAAATTTATTAGAGACTAAATGGCTAAATACAAATAGTCTATGTATCGAGTAATAATCATTGTTCATAAAAACATTTGACTCAATTTCGATTATGAAAACAACGTGTTAAATGTGTATTACTATTATGTATAGTACATTTAGTAAAAAGAACACTCTGTAGTTTTAGTAAACAGATTCGACAGAGCGTATAAAAGCCTATTTCAATAAAGTTTATTTTGAGTTTGAGTTTGAGAACAATGCAGGTACATGCGAGTCAAACGCTCGGACTGAGGCTTCTGCTGACATACATACAGCTTGCTTGGCCGATATTTTAAATCACTTATTAGGATATCGGCTAAAATTAAAAAAATCTAGTATAGTTTATTGTTCCTACGTCACATAATAAGTTTTTTAAATATATGAGATTATTGCATATTGGGAAATATGAAACACACTTCAGTATTCTAATCATTAAATTAAGACACCTTTTTCTTTATTTAGTTCAAATGACTTGATTTTTTTAATGTTAAATAAGTGACGCATTATCAGAATACATCATAAATGCATTATCATCTCAGAATTTGACTTTTTGAGGGTTGACACATTATTGCTTATCAGCATCCAAATATGTAGCGGACGAAGTATTTACAAAAAAAGGAAGATTGCTCACAATTCTGAGCTGTCTAAGAGTATATTTATTTTTGCTGTTTGCAGTCGAGACACTTTGATCTTGAAGTAATAGGGAAAAAAGAATCTAAGAAGACTAACTTATTTTATTGCCTTTACTGTGAGAGAAGAGCTGGTATATTTTTCGCTGAATGATATTGGATTGTGATTTAACCGGGAAATGCTTTTAGAATTTAAGTCATCATTCCGCGAAAACATAGTTTGTTACGGACTCCTTAGAGTCCAACCTATTTTATATTTCTATGTATTTTTTACTAAAAAAAGATGTGTCAAATTAGCGTTGATATGTAGAACTGTCGGAAAAATAAAAGGATAAAATGCATGATATAGTTTCATTTGTGTTGTATTATTGCATTTTTAACATTGGTCCTTGAGCAAAAACGATAATTATACAGTCCAATAGTTTTTGGTACGTACGTCGAAATTAAAAGAACTGATCCGAACCAATATATCGATGTCGTCTAAAAGGATAATGGAAACTCGTAGTATGTCGAAAAAGAAAGACGAAAATAAAAATTACAATACAGAAGAACAAATATCGGAATCGATTAAAAGCATATCAAAGGCAAGTAGTATACGATCATCTATTGCTACTATTACTTTAGCTAAGAAAAAAGCTGAATTAGAAGCGACAAAAAAGATAACTGAACTAGAAATTGCTGAGCTAAAAATGAAAAAACATGAACTAGATTTAGAAAAGTCAGTAATAGAGAAAGAGTTAGAGGTAGAGATCGCAGCATTATCATTACAGGAGGAGGATGCTTCATCTATTTTTACACACGGTTCTAAAAATAAAGTAGAAGAATGGTTATCAGAACAAAAACCGCGGAAAAAAGATTTCTCTCTTGAGGTAAAACATACTAATGATAATTGTAAAATAGAAAATTGTTATACTAATATGAAAGAGAATAAGATGTCTGATATACAGCTACTAGCGCGAGAGATAAATAGTCTACGGCGTCCTATGAATGACAGCAAAGAGCTTCAACCCTTTTTTGGTAATGCTCATGAGTGGCTTTCGTTTAAAGCATCCTATGAAGATACAAAGGATTATTTGTCCGATTCTGAGAATATTGCGCGATTACGACGTTGCTTGAGAGGCGACGCTCGTGAAGCAGTCGCTTGTTTACTCCATACAAATACCTCACCGAATGAAATTATAGATGCATTAGAATTGAGGTTTGGACGACCAGAACTTATTATCCAAGAACAGATAACAGCATTGAAGGAGCTACCTAAATTGAACGATTCCTCCGAACAACTTTGTAAGTTTGCTTGTAAAGTGAAGAACTGCGTTGCTTCTATTAAAGCTTTAAACAAACCTGAATATTTAAACAGCGTCGAACTCAATCAAATACTTAAATTGAAAATTACTCATCTTAAATCTCGCTGGTTATCTTACGCATTAGAACATGAACTTGACAATGATCCAGAACTAGTAAAATTATCAGATTTTTTGCAACGAGAAGCTATTGCCGCTTCAAAATTTTGGTTATGGGAATCAGGGAGACCAGGCACTTCGCAAAAGTATTCTGGACAAAAGACATTTTATACAGAAAATTTGAATGAGGAAAATATAAGTGATGAGCCAGATAATTGTTATATTTCCAAAATGCCTGAAGAAAGAAACATTTGTCCTTATTGCGAGTCACAAGATCATAGAACTGTACAAGAATGTAACCAATTTAAAGATATATCTATTGATGAACGTTGGAAATGGGCTCAAGCTACTAGATATTGTTTTAAATGTTTACGATCAAGACATCGCAGAGAAAATTGTCGAGCTAGACCTTGTGGTATAAATGGATGTCGAATGTCACATAGCCGTCTACTTCATGCAAATAGAGAGACAACTAGCGGAGCTCTGATGACGATTGCTGAACCAACAAACTCAAACCTTACTAATGTTGCTTCTGCTGAAAAATCAGATGAACCTATTGATGGTGTGACAACATGTACTAACTGTATTTCAAAAAATAAAGTTCTGCTCAAGATTATACCTGTAACGATTAGCAGTTCTCTTGGTTCAAAAAATACATATGCACTTTTAGACGAAGGAAGTACTCTAACTCTCTTGAAAGAAAATGTTGCGAAGAACATTGGTTTTCAGGGAACAATAGAACCTTTCACTTTAGCTGGAGTTAATGCAACAACAGAAGAGTCACATTCTATAAAGGGAGATTTAGAAATTGTCGGTCCTTCGAAGGAAGTAATAAAGCTAGAAGGAGTGAGAACTATTAAATCACTTCCACTTACTCCACAGACAGTACAAAACCTGACAAAATATAAATATTTACAATATTTACCGATATCGACTATGTGTTACGATCATGCTACACCTGAACTTTTGATTGGGCAAGATAATTGGCACGCTCTTATAGCAAAGGAAACTACATGTGGAAATAAAAATGAGCCTGTCGCTTCATTAACTTCTTTAGGTTGGGTTATACATGGTTTTTCTAATTCTTGTACTAACGTTGTTAATTTTGTAGGTCAGATCAATACAAAAATAGATGAAGATACAAATAAAATGGTTGAAGATTATTTTAAAATAGATTCCATGGGAATAACTCATCAAAAAAAGCTCAATGAAGAGGACTTGAAAGCTATTGAAATATTAGACAAGACATCTAAAAGAGTTGAAGATGGAAAAAGATGGGAGGTCGGTTTGTTATGGCGCGAAAACTTTCCTATTATGCCAAATAGTTATAATAATGCAAGCAAAAGACTGAGATTTGTCGAAAAAAAGATGGATTTAAATAAAAGTTATGGCCAAAAGTACAAAGATAATATGGATAATTTCTTAAGAAGTGGTTACGCGGGACCTTGTGAACATATTGAGTCACCAAAGAAATGGTATTTGCCTCATTTTGGAGTAACTCATGTAAATAAACCTGATAAACTGAGAATAGTTTTCGATGCAGCTTGTAAAGTAAATGGCGTTTCTTTGAACGATAAACTTTTGACTGGACCTGATTTACTACCGCCACTTTTGGGAATTATTTTTAAATTTAGAGAAGGCAAGATTGCAGTTTCCGCTGATATTATGGAGATGTTTTTACAAATTCGAATACGTTATGAGGACAGACCAGCTCAAAGATTTTTATGGAGGGATGTTGATCGAATCGGAAAAATGAGAGAGCATGAAATGAAATCTGTCATGTTTGGTGCTGCATGCTCACCAACGACTGCTATTTATATTTTACGCCGTAATGCAGATGAATTTATTTCAGATTTTCCAGATGCTGTACATTCGATAAAAACTCGTTTCTATATGGATGATTATCTACATTCCTTTCATTCAGAAAATCGGGCTATTAAAATAATAAAAGAAGTTGCTGATATAAATTTAAAAGGAGGATTTACATTGACAAGATGGATGACGAATAGTACGAAACTAATAACTAACATTGATGAAACGGAGAGAGGCTCAGGAGGAATTGATTTTGATTCTAATACGTTGGTTAAAATATTAGGTCTAAGATGGGACCCTGTTGACGATACGCTGGGATTTAATCTAACTTTTATTAAGACACCGCAGGCTATTATAAATGGCGCTGACGTACCGACAAAGAGGGAGGCTCTTAGAATTCTTATGAGTATGTTTGATCCGCTTGGTCTATTAACTCCAAATATCACACAAGGTAAAGTCTTACTACAAAAAATTTGGCGAAGTGGAGTAGATTGGGACCAAAAAATCAAAGAACCTGAGGCAGTTTTATGGAATCGGTGGCTAACATGTCTTAAATCATGTTGCATGTATAAAATTTCAAGATGCTATTTCGTCGATGCATTGCGAAGTCGTATAGAACTCCATACATTTTGTGCCCCCATTGAAAAAGCATTTGCATGTGCATCTTATTGGCGTTTTATTGAAGTTAATGGAAATGTATCAGTCAGCTTAGTTGCCAGTAAGTCACGTGTAGCACCATCTAGACCAATAACAATACCCAGATTGGAACTAATGGCTGCAGTACTTGTAGTTAGATTAGCCGATATTATTGTTAAGGAGCATGATTCGTTTGATATTTCAAAGCGATATTTTTGGACTGACTCTTCAATTGTTTATGCGTGGATAGCAGGATATGCACGTGATTATAAAACTTTTGTTTCGAATAGATTAGGTGAAATAGCAGAACTATCGAAAAAACCGGAATGGAAATGGCTGCCGACTGAATTAAATGTCGCCGATGATGCTACAAGAGAGATTGAAAATTTAAATACTAATCATCGATGGTTTACTGAGCCACATTTTCTATACAAAACCGAAAGTTTTTGGCCGACGCAGAACTTCGATAGAGATATTAATTTACCAGATGAAAAGAAAAAAGTACTACTAATTATTACCGATAACACATTGACGCAGAGCCTACCTGACATTAAAAGATTCTCTAAATGGTTAAAATTGATAAGAAGTACCGCTTTCGTTCTTTTGTTTATTGACTGTGTGCGAGAGAAGAAAGGTATTTCGTTACGACGCACACACATCGATGCTGCTGAGACTCTTTGGATACGCCAATGTCAGAAAGAGAGTTTTAAGTTAGAATTAGATAAATTAAAATTGGGTTTGGAGGTACAGAAATCAAGCCGTTTAATTAAATTTAATACATATCTGGATGAAAACGGTTTGATCAGGTTGAAAGGAAGAGCTAACGCGCTAATCGGGATTGACCTGTATGTAAGAGAACCAATAATTTTAGACGGAAGGCATATTTATACAAGACTGCTCGTACAACATTTGTTGTGAAGTTAATACGGATACCCTTAGAAAATAATCAGATATCCTCTTAATAATTTTGCCGGGGCAGCCTGTTACGGACTCCTTAGAGTCCAACCTATTTTATATTTCTATGTATTTTTTACTAAAAAAAGATGTGTCAAATTAGCGTTGATATGTAGAACTGTCGGAAAAATAAAAGGATAAAATGCATGATATAGTTTCATTTGTGTTGTATTATTGCATTTTTAACATAGTTTGTACAGTGATAATAATCTTTTCAGCCTTGTTTAGCTTTATGTGGCCTCTGTAAGATGTTTATGTTAGAAAAATTTCAATATGCGCTAGAAGGTTCTCTAAATATTTTGTTTTAGGCCCTGCATGCTGTCAGAAAATTTTTCAGATCCGCAAGGAAGAGAACCGACAAGAGTCGTATTCGTTTATGAAAGGTTCCATCCACAACATCGTACAAGAGATAATAAATTTTTTAATGCCTTTAAGCAACAAAACAATAGAGGAGTTTATAATATTTGCTGTTAAAGCATTAATGGAAATGCACTTTCAACTCTCAATCCATTAAAGTTCAGACTGACGGATAGACGGACATACAGCGTAGCGACTTAGTAATAGTTTTGTTACTACCCTTGGGGAAGACTAAAACATAAGTGAAAGGTTATATTGAAGAAATCATTCTATTAGCAAAAACACTCTCTTTTTATATCTTTCTTTTCATGTTCACGAATACATATTTATTTTGTATTTTATTGTGGTATAATAAAGAGTGTTTGTTGATGTATTATAACGGTCATATTTCGTGTTATTTTCTGAGATCTATTGTCATCT
This sequence comes from Hypolimnas misippus, assembly GCA_037950945.1. Classification (NCBI taxonomy): domain Eukaryota; kingdom Metazoa; phylum Arthropoda; class Insecta; order Lepidoptera; family Nymphalidae; genus Hypolimnas; species Hypolimnas misippus. Next base: position 12,139,196 of record JBBEEQ010000006.1, read on the forward strand.
TTATTGTCAAATACCTTTTATGCTCATTGTCACATAATTATATAAATAAGTTATATTTGCCATATAAAAAATATTTACTTATTCCATATTTAGTAATTTTATAAGACTAAATCAGTCTAATTTTATTAATTTCATTAAGTAGTTTCATTTTTATTTGTATCATGTCTCCGAGATACGAGACTATAAATTGTTTATTAACGCATGTTATGTTTTGTAATCACATTTTATGTATATAAGAATTAAAGCTATTTTCAACTAACTACAAAAAAGTAGTTTCAAATAGTAAGATATTTATTTTATCTCAGAACATTTTTCAGATTGTCATTTCATGACGATTTTAAAAACTCTTTTTTTTTATTTAAAAATATATGCTTTCAGATTAGTTTCATAGATTTTTATTAAATAATTTTAGATGTTTCGTCTTAAAAGTGGTGTAAATGGGTTAACCAAGCAAACAAAATTACGTATTTTGCTTTTGAAGTAGATTTTTTAAATTTTAGATATATATTAAACTAGCTGTCCCTTGTGGGTTCACTCACATTTATGGTTACTGCTTCGCTCCTATGAGTCATAGCGTGATGTAATGTAGCCCATAGCCTTCTTCAATAAATAAACTATCTAACCCAAAAATAATTATTCAATTCGATCCAGTAGTTCCTGAGATAACCGCGTTCAAATAAACAAACAAACACTTCAGCTTTATAATAGTATAGATAATTATAAAATGAAAACAATATAATTGCCTCATAAACAGCTCCAAGTGGCATCACAAGGCAGGCGACCATTAAGTCCGCGACGGCCAGCGACGCCACGAGATAATTGGCAACGTTCTGGAGGTTCCTCTCTATTATGATGGCTGCTATCACGAAGACGTTACCTGGTTGAAAATAATTACAGGTTAATTAATTCATTATAAGCATTTATTTAACTTATGTATGTAACTATGTTTGTTTGGGTGGAATTTTGCTAACTCAATATTGAAGCAAATATCATGATATCTTGATTGATAAACGATTGAGCTGAAATTGGGTGTACACGTTTAATTTTGATGACAATGTGCAGTTATATGTGATGTCACCCTAAATCCAACATGGCGGAACACCCAAGATGGCGAAGTCAGTTTTGCTCGAAGCTTCAATGTACATTTTTTTATGGTTTCTCCTTTTGGAAAAGTACCTTTTCCGTCACATCGCAAAACGAGTATGCAAAATTTAATAACGTTTGGTACTTAAGGCGCGATAGTGTGACAGAGCAGCAAACAAATAAACTGATATTTACGTATACAATATTAGTTAAAGCTAAATCCGTAAAGTAGGCACGTGATCAGCTTAAGCGCTTGAAACATCTGTTTTAATCTATTAAGTTATTACCATACGTTTTGGGATTGTATTCGGCAGTATTTGCATAGTTGTATAATGTGAATATATTGGAAGCTTTACGGATGTGCCCAATTATATTTAATACCTATAGATATGTTACGTTCATACTGTTCGACGTTAAAATTCTGTACCTTTTTCTGACTATGAGAAGTTTTCAATTGACTAATTGACCCAAAAAAACTCTTGTCTGTCATACTTTATCGCTAGCTGGTTATTAGGCAACGTCGACCAAAATGGCATTCTCATTGCCATAATGGTTCCAAAATCTATGAGTTTATAACATGTGTAACGTTACCTAATATCATTAGAGGTACCATAAGATTTTCGCACCAGTATTGTATTCAATTCTAATGATATATTGATAAACACATTATGTATGTGATACAAAAATAAAGTTATATTCCACGTCTTTTCTGTCTTCAAGTACCAAGAATCGAATAAAATAATGGAAGAGCTATGCTCTTTTATTTTTCAAGTTCCACTAAAATTGGAAATTCCAAATAATATCGAACATAAGATAGAGAATCCATATTCGATTCCAGATACAGATAAACATAGAATCTCGTGGATCCAATAGAATAAATATTATGATTCTTTGGATATTCGAATACCGTATGATGAAGTATCTATTCATGAGGCTATTTTAAATTAATTTCGTTTGGAAATTCATGGAATCGTATGAATATGTAGCTCCTACGTAACAGTCGAGCGTCTGTTTGTTAAATTGATTAAATCTGATCCCGTGGGAATGGAATACTATCCGAATATTTCAGCATATCTTGGTATAATAGAGCTTGAGGCTATTATGAGATTCAGTGGTCGCGGTTTCGAATTTTATCAAGTATCATTAAGTTTTCACATGCTGAGGCGTTTAAAATTCATCCCGTGTTCGAATGTGAAGGAAATCAACGTAACATTATGAGCCATGTGCAATCCATAGTGTAATAGAGTGTTAAATTAGGTTTAATGTTATTTAATCATTCATTCATCAAAATGTCGTTCAATTCATTCAATCATTTTCTTCTATGGGAGAAGATAGTTTTGCCCATTATATATCTTATAGTTTTGTTCATTTACAGGCTATTACTTTTTTACCCGATTGCGCGATACAAGGGAAGGTAACGTGTTTATCAGTCAATGTATGTATGTATGAATGTATATTGGGTTGTAACGTTGTGGCAATATTTAGACCAAAAGCGTTGGCCGATTTTGATAAATGATTTTGTATGCCAAATTTGAAAAAGTAAAAAATTAAAATCGATGCACTACATCAAGTTTGGTATCGTTGAATAGGTATTTAAAAATCATTTTTTGGTTTTTCGTATTTTTTTAGTCAGAATTCACGTTTAGAATTTGTATTGATTTAAAGTTGGTTCGTAACGATTCTCACTGTAGATGGTCTTGTAACGTAGTCGGGTTTTTGACTTTTTAAAATTGCTTACGTGTATATTGTTAAAGCTTAGCCGCAGTAGACGGAGCATGTGCCTGAACTGATGGTTATAGGCTCAAAGGGCATGCTTAAAGTATTCTATATGGCCTACCGAATGGAATAGTGTATTTTGACAGAAGACATTTGTGCATGCATGGTTGTATTTATCAAGTGAATTTTCCAGAATATTTCCAGAAAGTCATATAAGTAAATTAAAATATATTACACATGAATATTCCACATTATAATTTTTTCTCTAAACTATAATTTCTAAATTAATAAATAATAATATTAATATACTTATAAAAATGGTTCAGTCTTTTTTTCACTTCTGTTTGTCGACTAATTTTCCTTTCTTTATTAAGTAGCTATTGTCGAGCTTCAGTGTTATAAAAAAAACTGGTCAAGTGCGAGTAGGACTCGCGCACCGAGGGTTCCGTACAAACTTATAGAAATCTATATAAGACTAACCCATCTAGGCCATTTGTGGTCTTCATCATCAGTTCCAACATAAGTTACTATCAAAAATACCTAAAAATAAAATCGGTATACGCTTGCCTATAATATTTGAGGAGTTCCCTCAATTTCTCCAGGAAACCATCATCTGATCCTGACCTAAAGACAATGAGACCACCTTGGAAGTATACCTTTTCAAATAAAAAAAAAAAAAATTTAAAATCGGTACCCAATTGGCGGCGTAATCGGCGAACAAACATAAAAAAAAAATTAAATACAAGGTCGAATTCAAAACACTCCTTTATAGAAGTCGCTTAAATATAATCAAATATTATGTAAATATGGATCACGTCCCAAAAACTATTTTGAAACTACTTAGGAGCACTATAATTTAAAACACGATCATGAATGCAATCCATGGAAACACAAAATTATATTTTAAGTACTAATACACCTTATACTTTCAAAAAAAAAGTTATAGCGCGATTCAGGATACACCTAGCGCCATCTCTTGACAATTTCAATGAACTAACTTGTTGACTTTGACATTAACAACATAATTATATTATATTTTATTCTCGTTTTATTTTTATTTATATTCTACTACACTCCACTACCCCTGCACTACGTTCGTAAAATATTTAGATTTACATTATCAATCAAAATATCGAAATATATATTAGTGTTGCCAAGACGAAAATAATTAGTCCTTAATTCGAACAAAACTAATTGTTTATTTATAAATAACTAATTATATTACTAATAACCAGAAGACTTATATGTGTAGATAAATAAGTAAATTAAATAACTCGATCTGTTTGAATTTAATTTTAAAATTTTCGTACTAAGTCAATACGAGTACTTAAATCAAATCGCGTGAAGCTCTTATATTGAATGTTAATTACGTAATAACGTTATGAATCGACGATAAAACTTTTAAATGAAAAGTTTATTTTATAATTTTTAGCGCGTTTAAATAATAATTAAAATAAAAATTTTTATTAATCGAGCAGAATTATATCACTGTTAATGTCATAATGTTGTAATAGATGGCATTAGCTGTACGCTGCATCGCGCTATCATTTTGTTAGCTGCGATATATAGATTGCATTGCGTTGTTTATAAAGGTTTGCTGCTTTTTAATGTTTTCGTATTGATACAAATTTCTTCTCAGTGTTTGTAAAATTGTTTTTTTGACCATGGTCAACTTCTATGTTAATTTGTTACAAGTACATATAATTTTAATTCTAAGATTAATATATTTTCCGCTTGATCAATTTACAACTTGATACATTTACGCGTTCCTGAGAAAAAGGTTGAAAGACAGACGTACAGACTGACAGACACCCGAACAGAAATTTACAGTTTTCGGATTTTTTCCTTTATGTATACTAAAGGACCTTGCTCCTGGCTAAATTTCATAATGCTTGGTCAATGGGAAGTACCCTATAGGTTTTGATTCCCTTGCGAAAACGTTAAAAACGCTATCATACTTAAAATATGTGATATAAATGACCGTATCTTTTGATTGCGTTAACTTAGAAGTTTCATTTTTTCACAGCTCTTAGTAATTACAACTCTGAGTACTTGACGTTGATAAAAATTTGTTACCTTCACGCGTTTCTGAGAAAAAGCTTGAAAGACAAACTTACAAACAGACAAACATACATACAAAAATTTACAGTTTTCAGATTTTTTCCTTTATTTGTACCATAAGATCTTACTTCTTGCCAAATTTCATCGTGCTAGGTCAATGGGAAGTACCCTATAGGTTTTGATTCCCTTGCAAAAACGCTAAAATGGTCAAAATATACGACATATTTTCCATTATCTTTTGATTGCGTTGACTTAGAACTTTAATATTTTCACGGCCGCATGTCATCGTAGATTTGAGTATATGATATTAATTTTAACATGATACGTCTATGCATTTCTGAGAAAAAAGGGTTGACATCCCGACAGACAGACAGACAGACAGACAGACAGACAGACAGACAGACAGACAGACAGACAGACAGACAGACAGACAGACAGACGGACAACAAAGTGATCCTATAAGGGTTCCGTTTTTCCTTTTAAGGTACGGAACCCTAAAAATAGCTAGATTTTTTTTAAACATAGATAAAGACAATAATAATTACGATTCAATTCTGACTATAAACACTAATGGAAATCAATAAACAACAATATATGGACGCTGATAAGCAATATCGTGTCAAGCCACACGGACTTCATTTCAAGAAAATGGCGTCTAAAGATATTAAACCAAAAAAATATGGAAAATATGGAACGCGCTTTAAATTAGAAAAACTGTATTAACAAACTTTTTCCGTACTTATTTATTTTAAGTGACTTGATTTTTTTTAATAATGTTAAATAGGTGACGCAGTATCAAAACATAAATATCTTTAAATTTGATTTTTTGTGGGTTGACACATTATTGCTTATCAATATCCATATAATATCTGTTGTAACGTCAAGTACAAAAGACGATAATATTTTAATACACAGTAGCTTTTATTGCTCGAGACGCGTTAAATAGGTGGGACGTGACTTTGAATTTCATATTGGTGTTATGGAGGTCAGTCTGAAGTTTGCATCGAGATTTAGCACTTTAATAGTACAAGAAAATTTGAGCAAAATGTATTACCAAAAAAAATTGTTGTCTTTGTGAGAGTTTATAAATGTATTTGTTTGGCGAAATTTAAATATACCATTATATTTTGCTGATAGCTTTTTACTAACAATCACATTCTAGTCACGAAGTCTATACAAATGAAAAAAAAATTAAGTGTCTGTTTGTATTTCTAAATTAACAGCTTTTCACTAGACGCATATGCTTTCATATATACGGTACTTAAATTTTTCTTTTACTGTCTGTCACTGCCAAAAGTTTGTATAATATATCTTTTCAGATAAAAGATATATTTATAGATTGTATTATATATCTTTTCAGATAACTGAAGCCAATACTTCAAAGACCTTTGAAAACTCAAATAATACTTTGCTTGTGATCTGTCGCTTTTAACTACTTTAATAGTTAACTAAGTAATTCAAACTAACTGTGGACTGGGTCTTAGTTTGTTTGTTCAACTTAGTAGTTTTGATACTTTATTTCTAGATGACAAACTTAACTTGACCTGTACTTGCCAGGACAATAGACTGGGACACTAATTGTTTGTTGGTATATTTGCTAAAGATTTTTCTTTTCGATACTATACTTCAGACGTCCTCGAGAAATGGATAGCTTGGTGAAATAGTTTTAATATTAGCTCGTTTTCATTAATTTATTTGTCATTAATTTATATGTATTTTCGGGGTTTTGAAGACAAAACAAGGTAATGATAATATTATTATGTATTTTCTAGTAGAATGTTTTTTTTTCTTTTAAAATTAGGAAATAATAATATGAAAATAAAATCGTAATTAAAATCAATCAAAATATATTAATTCATACATAGATATTATTTTACTTTTTTTGATCTCAATACAAGAGTAAAAATTAAAGAATTAAAATGAAATATACAAGTACTAGTAAAAGTAAAACATTAATGCGTAAAAAATAATTAATTAACTATACTAATTCTATATTTTACTATTTATTTAATATTCAGGAAACAAACAGTAATATAATTAATATAACAATTAATAAAATATACAATAACACTTACACCAAAACAGTTTCCAATTATAAATAATTCATACAATTACATTACAAAGCAAGACATATACCTACCTACAGGTATGAAAAATTAATAATAACTATAATTAATAATTTTAATATAAAAATGAAATCAATTTTAGAAAACAAAACAAAAATATTTCGTAAATCAAAGGTAAATTAAAGGTTACTTAGATATAATAGATAAATATAAATCAATTACGGCTTCTCTGGGTATAATAACATTTTTCTTACATTTAAAATTTTTTAGGGAGAGATGAAATATGTTGTATTCATTAAATAATTTATTATATTGTGAGCAAGATCGATGTATAAAAGAATTTGCAGCTAACCTAGTCCTGGTCGAAGGTAAATCGAAAGTAGATTTGTTACAGCTACCTGGGCGAGAACACTTAAAATTTATTTTAGAAAGGAGATAGGGGGAGTCAAATGCATTGTGTATTATTTTATATAAAAATACTTGATCACGTTCGATTCGTCTTTGGGCAGCCGCAGAAAATTTTATATCATTGAAATTGGTAACAGATGCAAATTTTAGGAATTTCAAAAATTTTGCTTGTATTTTATCAATTTTAGCAATATAATTATTATACTGCGGATTCCAGACAGTACAAGCATATTCGATGATGGATCTTACAAATGTATTATATAAAAGAACAAATGTCGAAACTCGCTAAAACTCTCTGGAGACCTGCATTACAAATCCAAGCATTCTAAAAGCTTTAGAAGTTATGGTGTTAATATGTTCATCAAAAAGAAGTTTACTATCAAGCACAACTCCAAGATCCCTGGCCATTTTTACACGTTCAATAACGTCTCCATTAAATTGATAATCGTAAAGTATGACATGTCTTTTAAGAGTGAATGTTACATATACAGTTACATATCTTAATATTCAAATAAAGTGAATTGCGCATACAGACAATTCAAATCTTTTTGTAATGCAATACAATCATCTATACTTTTGATTATTTTATTATACTACATATATATGTATAAAAAAATAAAAAAGGAACAAAATCCTTTTTTAAGTTCTAGTATCTCGGTAAACGACTATATTGACAGTCATATCTTGGTCTATATATAAATAATTTACTCGAAGAATTCAGCTCTAAGATCCCCCTACCACTTCGATAGGTTCGACCGCAAAATAATTAAAATACAATCTCGAAAATTATGCTTTTACTATTGAGAATGTTATCAATGTTTCAGTAAATTTTCTAGAGCAAAGTAAATATTCTTTGCGCAAATTAATTTCATTGTAGAAATTGAGATTGCTAGTGTAATACTAGTCCCGAGGGAGACTGAGATTGTACGGATGGGAAAAGAGAACGGTATATTTAATATTTCTGACATTGTCAATGTCGATGTCGGTCTATTTGTTCGTTTGTGCTATTACCTATTCAGACTGGAGAGAAAAAATGTCGTTCTTTGTGAAAATACTTATAATAGGTCTTTATTGTGGTGTTACGTGTTAATATTACTGTAGGATTTGAGTAGATTTGAGGAGTGATTTATTATAAAACTAGCTGGTGCTCGCGATTTCCTGCTGATGCCTACGTATTAGTAGCAAATCTTAGCCCAATCGGTTTAAAATTGACTGTGTTTCACATAAATTTTCATCCCCTATTTTATTCCCTTTGGTATGAAGTTAATAAAAATCCGTTCTTAGTGCATGCCTGCGTCATAAAGTCTACCTGCATGCCAAATTTCAGTCCGATGCGTCCAGTCGTTTGGGCTGTGCGTTGTTAGAGATCACTAGATCACTTTATCAGTCAGTCAGTCATTTTAAATAAATATAAATAAATAAAATCAGCAGTACATATATATATATATATATATATATATATATATATATATATATATATATCATCAGTTTAAATAGTTTTTTGTTAAAAATACAAAAGAAAAGTGACATTAAAATATTATTTTGAAATAGTATTTTTTATACCAAGTGTGCAAATAATTACATAAATAATAAGTCGAACAACACTGATTTGACTCTGTATTAAAATTAAGACATTAACACGCACGTAACGCGCTAGGTTGAGCTAAAACCTCTGTCAAATGGAAAAATTAAGGGAGTGTCGTTTAGAACTCATAACTAACGTGTTCAAACACTTCATTTAACATTAACACGTACTTTTTACGTCTGTTGCGTTTAATTTATCTGTGAACCAACCCTTGGTAGATAATACTTAAATGCTAATTATTCGAATATGGATTCATAGGTATTGACTTAGTTACTTCCCTTGTTTCAAAGTCATTCAAAGACACTCCCAATTGATTTCGTAGTTTGATTGTATTCGAACTTAGAGAATTATTATGACCTACTTACAGTTGGTCACGGCTTTGTCCTCGTGGGACTAGAATGGACAGTCCCTCCTCTACTATTCATTTAGTGTAACTTGAATTTCCAAATACATTTAAATATGATTATTGCAGTGTTGCAGATTCAGACTTATAGTTAGCTTTAGATTAAAATTGACTTTATATGACGGAATAAATTAGTTAATTTTATTCTTATTTAAATACACTTAAAAAAGTACTTTTGTATCTTTAAGTCTTACTATCTTATTGTAAGGAGGCGAACGAAAGCGAGTACTGGTTGAAATATAAACGCGCGAGCTGGCTGATGACACTTTTAAATAGATGACAATTCGAAGAACGGGCATTCATCATTATAAGAAAGCATTAAGAATATGTTATACTACTACAATATTGTTACTTTCAGTAAATAATTAAATGTTAAGATTGAATAGTATTTTTCAGAGAAGAATCTACAGATAACTTGAAAAATGGCCATGAAAGGTATTTCTCAATATTATTAATCGTATTTTTATACCCTACAATCATAAATTGGTATTGTCGACAAGAATAATACAGTAATAGCCAGTAATAAAACTTCCAAACTTTATTCATATTAATAAATATGTATCTTCAACTTTATTATTGACTCGCATTAAGATAATATAACAAATTCCCATTAGTACATTAATATTAAACAATGAAAAACAACAGTAATGCTTTAATATGAATGAAACGAAAAAAAACGGAACGCAAAAATACTTACTGACATTGTTTTAATCGCTTTTAATTTGAGGGTGATGGTCAAAAGAATTTAATTATCTACATTGGATAATTATTCATTCGGTGTTAATTAACTTTTTCGTCATTAAGGAAAAAATCGGTCGCACATTTTTTGAAACAATGCTTTTCTGTGCTGCATTATTTGAAGATAAAATAGATTTCGGAGACGACGTCGTTACGAAAATTCGGTGAGAAATGTTTGAAAAATTGAAGAGCGAATCTGTGAGATTTTAACTTAATTAAAAAACTTTTTGTTAATTTGTTTGACGATGGTAATGTTGAATCTTGTAAAGTGAGATGTAATTAACTTAAATAACGATCTCGATAAAGCTGGACGTTTTAATTTACGCAAAACAGTGTCTATTATGTAGAGGATTTAAAAATAATTTATATCTGGTGTTTTTAGGAAAAAATAAATACAATATTCTGCCAAGTTCGACGCAACAGCGGAATTGAATTGGCACCGACAATGAATTACCGCCTACGAATTATTATGGGCGCACGTTAGCTGTTTTATGCGCGGCATTTACGGCAGTTTTGCTCGGAATCCCATACTCGTTACTAATTTGGATGAAAGCCAGCCCGATGCTGCCAAATTCGCTGTTAATATGATTATGATTAGAAAAATATTGTTCCGAGATATCGATTGTGTTACAATCAATAGAGTACCAAGTTTCAGTTGGTTGATTTTTTTCACAAGATTAGGTTTTTGAAAACACGATTGTTGAGGATTATAGGGAATCGTTACTAACCAAATGTAAATCGTTACAGATCCTAAACGGTAGTTCTGATTAAAAAATGATATAAGAAACCTAAAAATGATTTTTATATACATATTCAACGATATCCCATTTAACAAAAAAAATATATATATATATATATAAAATACAGTTTGTCAATTTTTCTTTTTCTTTTTAAGGCGTTCAAAATTTGCCAGCCATTCTGGTCTTTCCAAATGATTATATTTTCTATGAAATTTGCGCCGCTGAGACAAATCAAACACCGTGTCATTTATCAAAATCAGTTCACAGGTTTGGTATAAATAGTGACACAAAAGTACAAATCCACATACATACATACGGACATACATAGACTGATGAACACATTCACACACCCTCTCTTGCGTCGCGCAATCGGGTAAATAAGGCCAAAATGTACTCGTACTTCAAGTTTTCTCCAAAATTGTATTGACTATGTATATGCATAAATGGTCAAATGTCTATATTTTTGGGTAGAAGAAGTTAACAAATCCTAATCAAAATCATTTTGTCTCTAGTTGAAAATATAAAATAAAATTAACATATACATTTCCAATTTAACATTTACGCTGATCGTTCTATTTTAATACTCCAGCCTCAGTTATAGATTAAGTTAAGTAGATTAGACGCTAATAATAACTTTCAAATGAAAAGGACCTGAATTAAATGAAGACGTAGAAAGTCTTCGAAACATTTTTAGAACGGAATCGAGTCTCTTGGCTACGAATGAAACTTTCCAACAATTTGACGATAGTTACGATCATGTACGTGAACTTAATTAATAGGGTTATATAGGCCACAGTCTTGTTCAGCGGAAAAGACAGTGAAACAGCAAATTTTATACAAACAAACTCATTGGATGTTCCATTTCCATCTATGGACCGTTATGATAAAATCGCCATAACTACGGTTAATGTTAATGAATGATTATAATACGGGTTTATGTTCTCCTATCAGTGGAAGTAACAGTCTGTTAATGTAAAATACCTTAGGCTTAATCTACATATTTCAAATGTTAACAATCAGTTATCACAGAGCCGAGATGGCCTAGTGGTTAGAACACGTCGATTTCAACCGATGATCGTGGGTTCAAATCCCGGCTAGCACCACTGATTTTTCAAGTGCTAAATTAGTGTTTAAATTCATCTCGAGCTTGGCGGTGAAGGAAAATATCGTGAGGAAACCTGCATGTGCCAGGAGAAATTCTGACTGTATATCCGCCAACCCGCAGTGGAGCAGCGTGGTGGATTAAGCTCTTAACCTTCTCCTTAATGAGAGAGGAGGCCTTTGCCCAGCTGTGGGATATTAACCATCTGTTACTTTACTCTTACTTTTTTAACAATTAGTAAATATGCCAGTGTAAGGTGATATGTCACTTTTAATAAGATTTCCATCAATACACGAGATTAAAGAGAAGAATGCATATTACATTTAATTTTAATATTAACACGTGAAGCAAAAACTTTTTGGCTCATTTTACGAGAATTGCGCGGACGGGGGAATATGAAATTTCGCACACTTATTATTTACATAGGAAAGGACATACTAATGCTAATATATACTTTTTAAATTATGCATAAAAATATTTAAAATCACTTAAAAAAAACATTACACACACCACCATGTATTTCACACACAAGCATATTATATTCTTTTGTTAAAGTTGTTGGTCAAATTGAGAATAGATTATCTGTGGTCAATCTTGAAAACGGTTTAAAATGTAATAAACTACGGTAAAATTCTGACCGCTATGCGAGCACTATATTTAATTAATAAACAATAAGAATTTCTCCCAATATATGCGAGTCTACTTATTATATTTTCTTTTACAGCAGCAGCAGTTGTAAATAATCAGCATTTTGAATTTCAATAATGCTGGCCACGATAAAACTTTTAAATCAAATTCACTTTTTATGTCCTCCAGAGTTCCCACTCAGCTGGATAAAGAGTGCAATCACATTCACTAAATTTTCTGCTTCGACTACACACACGTTCATGTCATTAAAACTTTTAATTCAACTAAAAGGATTTTATGCTTAGTTTTTAAATGGACTTCTCAATTATCCAACGAGCACATTGTTATAGCTAATAGAAAATCCAGTGACTCTGCGTTAATTAGCATTTATCAGAAGTTTAATTACTAGAGAGATATTTTATTGAATACTAGCTGCAACCCCGGCTTTGCAAGGGTGTACTAACTAGGACTTACCTTATTGTATCGAACGCTCAGTCTCAAAGGGACCGAAATCAATAATTCCAATTTTTGGCCACAAACATTAAAACAATTTTTAATTTATATAACAATTTGCCAAATTATATTAAAGAATGTGAATGTATAATAACTTTTAAAGCTACACTTAAGTCTTATATCTTAAATAATATTGACAAGTTACAATTCCATTCATCAGAATATCTCCCTATATATAAACTATGTGAATCTCATGTAAGTGAATCATTGTTCTTATGAGAAATAAGAGTCTTTGGCCATGTATGTAGAATGTCACAAAATTTTGATAGAATAGAGTTTTTCATTTACGATTTTAATCTTCATAATTACAGGGAATAATATTTAACTATTTTTTTATTACAAGTTAGCTCGTTCCACATAGTTTTTTTTCGATCACTTTAATACTAAGCTTGCGATATTGATATGTATAGTTAGAATTTTTCACTGTTCCGTGCGGTCATTCACTATTTTTTTTTCATACACATCTTTTCCTATCTATAACAAATAACAATTTATTTTTAGTCATAATAATGATAGCCGGATTCGACCATAATTATTTTAAATTATAACTTTGAATATAAACAAAAGAGTATATGCTGTGTTTGACAGACGCGTTGGCGCAATGGTCATTGCAACTGATTAAAGCGCTAACGGTCACGAGTCGTCGTCTGGGTGTTTGTGGTAGTGTTGTGAGTGTTTCCGGACCCCCGACACAAGGTCATGAGATCTTAATAAGGCCCGTTTAGTGTGATGCGTTATTTATTTATTGGTGTATGTCAAATACATAGTAATGTATAATAGTCTTATCTTATTGATTTAATATATTTTTTAAGTATTATTAAAAATATATATTAGCATTCTGCACTCCTCTATATAAACTGAGAGTGTGCGGAATTTCGTACTCCTCCGTCCGCGCAATTTTCGTAAAAAGGGTTACAAAGTTTTTACTTCACGTATAATATATATGTAGATACAGATTTCTATTTCACTTCGGCTGTTTTCTTTGTGTTTCGCTCCATCACACTCAAATCGATAGACGGATATTATAAGATCTGATATTTCTTGTTCATCATCTAGGTGAAAAATCATTCTAGTCCAATGTGTTACTGGTTCAGCTGCACTTTCAACCACAAAGGTGTTCAAATCGATTTCAAGAACAAAACACAGCGAAACAATGCGATATTGATTTCAAGAACAATGGTATTGTGTACGACTTGTTACATTTTTAAATCGACTGTTGCGTCCGGATATCAGAATACTATAGTGATTGAGATTCAACAGCCGCCAATAGATGGCGTTATATTTTCGGCGAAAATTAGCCATGTAACGATTTTGGGTAATAATATCTCTGCGGCGAGAATTATCCTTACAAGTTTTATTATTAGACTTTCATAAATACTTATATAAGTTATTTCTCTTTGATTTACACTTGAAAGAATTTACTGTTAGTGCCTTTGTAATGAAATTTTGATAGCACTCAGCTTCCGTAACTACTTACGACGTATGTACATATATACTGTTACTAGGTTAAGGAGTTGTTTTACAGCTCACGCTCACGGCAAACATCTGTATTGGCCATACGGATACGGTTTTTCTTGGTCTGGGTGTTTGTGTTAGTGTTGTGTGTGTGTCCGGACCAACACAAGGCCATGAAATCTTATTGGTGGCCGTTGAGTGTGATTTGTTTATTTATTATTTTATTTTTTACGTCGCTCTTAAAGTAAAACTTACAAATGTAATTATCGGCTAAAGTTGGACATATCTTGCAATTTCTTTCCAACATCTTACATTTCCTTACCATTTTTTCTTAATTAAAAACTCAGAAGTCTAAAAAATCGGGTTTGATCCGTGATTGGTTGAGGTCAATGTTTTTTTTATAACAATAACTGGCAAAGGCGCTGGGTGACATCTTAAGTTGAGTGGTCACCACAGTCTATAGATATTTGTAGTACTAGAGAAGCCACAAATGCGTTACCAGCTTATAAAAGAATAAAAGATACAAGGGTTTAGGAGGTAAGGAAAGGAATGGGGTTTAAGTGGGATCGGCTTCCGACCTTCTAACTCACCATACGAAATGCCGAACTTCTGTAAGAATGAGGTACCTCCGGTCGATTCAGTCTGTATCCCACCCGCATTATACTGTTGTTAGATATTCGTTATTGTATGTATATGTAGAATCAGTACACTTCGTGCTCTAGTCGTGGTAACTTCACATCCAAGTGCTTTCGGCGGTTGGCGAGTTTAATGAGGCACTTACCAACAATAGTAGCCAAAATGATGAGAGCCAGGACAACGGACGTGACCGCCATGAGGACGAGCGACGTGACGTCGGTAGCGGTTGCGTTACCACTGGTGGCGTTGAGCGTGCCATTGCAGCCCCACGACACCGCGTCCACCCATGAGCAGTTGCCGGCGAACCACTCTGAAGGCGGGTATGTGACTTCATCTGGAAGAAAATTGATTTTATTAGTATTGGATTACGTAAAGTCTGTAAATGTCTACCTGCTGGGCAAAGGCCTCCTTTACTATTAAGGAGAAGGTTTAGAACTTAATCCACCACAGTGCTCCAGTGCGGGTTAGTGGATATACATGTGTCAGAACGGCAAATGCAGGTTTACTCACGATTTTTTTCTTCCCCGCCGAGCTCGAGATGAATTTAAATACAAATTTAGTATTAGAAAAATCAGCGAACCTAACCGGGGTTTGAGCCCGCGATCATCGGTTCAGATCGACGTGTTCCAACCACTAAGCCATCGTGGCTTTTTTATTTTAAGATAGCGAGTTTGATGTATTCGTTTCATTTAGTTTAATTAAGATATTTTGAATAACGAGGTAAGAGTTTCTTCACATATTGCATTGTACCTATATTAATATTCATATATAGGTGTCTTGATCAATCGGTTAGATGGAACTCGTTTATAATTCAGTTGCAAGATTTTACCATACAAACTAAGAAATGAGGTGAAATAAAAAAGATTCGCGCAATTTAATCACGACACTAAATTCAAAATGGCCGGTCCGTCGAACAATTATTATCAGAGAGCCGACTAATTAGCTGTAAAGTGTAAGATTACGAAGGCGGTATTTCAAGATTTTGGATCAAGTTGAATTAACTCCGACTGTCTAGTAATTTACGGCTAAGGCGATTATTCTAATCTCTTAGGTTCAACGTTAATGTTGGATACAGGCTAAGCTTGTTGCAATTAGCGAGGAATGCCTTATCAGAAGCGTAATGTTGGTATACATTAATAATAATCAATTATACTCGTAATTTGTGACGTCATTAATGATAGTATAATGATGTATCAATAATAGAAATAAACATGATTGCAGGTTGAATATCCAAGTCTAAGAATAGGATGCGATTACCAAGTGGTAATTTGACGCTGATAAGGAATACTATGTCAAGCCACACTGAATTCTTTTTGAGAAAATGGCGTCTAAAGATGTCACGAAATAAACACTGATTTATTATTATACAATAATTAGTCGTACTTTATATTGAAAGAAAGTAAACATAATTATTCAGTACATCTTCCACTTGTGACACTGGCTAATTTTTTTATGTATTCAAACCTCCTTTGTTCTGTTTGATGTTTATTGTATTGTCATTCCTTTTCCATCTGTCGTATTAAATAAAATGTTCAAACAATATCCTATTATGTAGTAGTATAATTACAACACTTTATATCGCTGCTTTTCAGGAATATCGATGCAACTAAAAATGATGAATTTTAGGGAATGAGGTTCTTAAATTTCTTTATTAATGTGTTGGTGCATAGCTGCGAATTTTAAACGATCCCTTGATCTTATAACTTTATTGATTTAAAGAAAATTCATCATTGCAACTCTTTTCATGATAAAACATCAAAGATTTATGGTATTTTGACATACTTAGTTCTATTTGTTAGAATTTTGAGTTACTACGATATTCTTGCAAACAAGCGATATCTTAAATAATTTGGAAATTGACGATTTATAAGCCTACTTGAATAATGTATACTTTAAATTTGAATATCTATTTAGAAAACTATTGCCGAATCTATGTAAGCGTATCACTTGAGAATAGCTTCATCTAATTGGTTAATTCGTTTTTGTTTTGTATGTAATTTACAGAACAAGATTTGTATGAAAATGTTTAAAAAATTGTACCAAACAGTGACAATTTTGATTTAAAAATCTCCCTATAGGAAGTAAGTTTTAATCGGTACAATTATTTGAACCTGAAGAGAGTTACTAAAAAACACAAAAAAAAAAAACATTAAATTTTCAAAATATCGGTATAATCAATATAACATACATAATAATATAAAGGTGTATGAACCATATCGTTAAAGAATATTAAATCATTTTTATGAGAACACTCGAAAAACAATAAAACGAGGCATTCCAAAATGGCGGCTCAAATAAATCTCCTGTTTAAACTTTGAAACCGACTCTTCAAATATATTGTCATTTCAACAAGCCTGAAAAGTTTAAAACAAATACGGTCGAGTGATATGGAATATTTCTCAGTGTGTTTAACTTTCGTCTCAATGGAGGAGTCATTAATGATGCAATAATAACGTTGTTTTATTCGTTATTTAATTAAATACGTTTGTCCCTTTCTCCCTTTCCCTCTTTCTTTCTCTATCTCTGTCTAATTTCCATTTGAGTTGTTTTTACAGGGCTATGGTTCTGGTGATTATATAATTAAAACTATCTTTTTGAGCGTATGTATCTATATATATATATATACTCACTCACTCACTCACTCATCACGAAATCTAAGAAACTACAAGTACTAGGAATTTCAAATTTTGCATGGGGGTTCTTTTTAAGGCGTAGGTGCTGTTTGTTGGTAAACACGATGATTTTCAGGAACTGTTGTTGTTTATAGTGTGCGCGCATCGGAGTCACGTAGCAGAGAGCGAGCGCTGGAAACCGGATCCCAATAGTAATAATGTCACAGAGTATCACTGTTACAAACGTCACAGACTATACAGTCACTTAACAGCCCATAAACCTTACGCCGATTGAGCGCAAATATATGATAAAGAAACTATCTAATCAATGATTATAGAACAGGTGCTCTACTCTAAGACAGAATTTTCGACACCTTTGGGGTCGAATTTAGCAGCGGGGTTTGGAAGTTTGTATGGAAGTCCTATGTTAAACGGGAGTGGCCGCCAGTAAATTATATGTGTGGACGAACGCGTAATTCATTCTTATTTATTATTTATCGAAATTCGATTTCAAAACTGCTTTCAACAATGGAATTATTGATCGTGAGTATTTCTCCCCTGATTCAGTTGATTCGTCTTTAGAGCGAAGGTGTTTTATATTTGTAACACTTTTTTAGGCAATCGAGTTTTTAATTTTTAGGGTTACGTATCCAAATAGTGCTAACCCTATAATTAAGACTTCACTATCCGTCTATCCGTCTGTCTGTCATCGGGCTGTGTCTTATGATCCGTAATAGTAGTAGAGTTGAAATTTTCACAGAATGTGAATTTCTATTGCGACTAGAATGAAAAAATAAAAAACCGGTTAAGAGTGAGTCGTACTCACACACGAGTGCTACATAAATTAGTGCTGTATAAATTACATTAATAATTACTTGTCCTGTCTGACTGATTGATTCACCAAGGCGGAGTCTAAGCCGCTGGGACTACAAACTTGAAATTTCGGCAGTAGCTGCCTTTTAGGCTGTAAGCATTCATTAAAAAAGCGTTTTTTGATCTTTCACCCTAAGAGGGTGAAAGGGAGTAAAAATGAATGTATGGAAAATATTACTCGGTGGTCGTGATCTTAAAACTTACTACACATACTTCTGGATGACGGAAATACAAAACACGAAACGTAGTATTTTATCGGTTTTCAAAATCGCTTCTATCAAAATCCAAAATTTCACACGGACGAAGCCGCGAGGAACTGTTGGTTTATCATATATTGTTATAGCATCTATTTGCTATTTTGTGCACCACAGAACGTTCACGCAATCAAAGTTAAAATTAGATTGAAACAGAATGTTTATTTCTATTGCCACTATACAGTAAACTTTTAAAAGTGCATAGTGTTATACCCTGTACGATAGGACGTAATCCGTACCGGTTTTTTATAGTCTTAAGTCTTGTTTAAATACAGCCTATAGCCTTTGTTTTCTGTAATGTAATAGAATAGAGTAACTTTATTCGGG
This sequence comes from Hypolimnas misippus, assembly GCA_037950945.1. Taxonomy (NCBI): domain Eukaryota; kingdom Metazoa; phylum Arthropoda; class Insecta; order Lepidoptera; family Nymphalidae; genus Hypolimnas; species Hypolimnas misippus. The sequence goes on from JBBEEQ010000006.1 coordinate 12,158,395, forward strand.
TACATAGACAAAATAAAGTAAAAATAATGAACAAATTAAAAATAAAATAAAAACAATAACAAGATCTAAAAGATTAAAAATAAACAATCAAAATAAAAAAAAAAACTCACGAGAAATATAAACAGTTTTAGCCATTACTGATGTAATATCCCTGAAAAGGAATGACCTTCAACCCTCAGCTATAATCGGTTGTACTCCAAAATTGAAAATCAGTGTTTGGTGAACATTGAAAAAGTAATCTTTAAAACTATGTGGCAAAAACAAAAAAAACTTTTTAAATCATTCGAAACTTTTCTTTCCGTCGTCGAAATAAGAGAGGCGACATTAACAATTAACTTCGGTGAAGTTTTCCCAAAATAGATCGTTTTAAATTTTTATTTCACGAGAATAAAATAAAATTGACCAATTGACTTGTTTGCTGATTGCTTCGTTTGTGAATGATATAGATAAAAACATTGAATGCAAAAAATCATTGTTGATGTTAAAATAAATAATATTGCTTTTTACATTTTTATATTTATTAAAAAAAAAAAAGATTACGCGTCTACAATTAAATTTCATTACTCATAACAAACAGAGCCATAAGTGTAGTTTTAAAGCGAGAATTACATTTCTCAGTTTTATTCTCGTAATTGACATAAAACTCTGTTATCTTGTGACAGTAATTAAAGTAGCCTTACTTACTTACGAAACTGTATCACAAATAAGGGGACTGGCAGTTTTTTTGATATAAATCTTTAAAGTCTGAGAGCAAAACTTATAAGTGTAATAATAATGTTTGTATAGTTTGACTTGATTGATTAAGTGATTAAACGCATTTGTCATAGCGTCAAGAATTATTCAGTCCTTAATGTGTGTACGGAACGACATTGTATCGCGAATGGTGATTGTGATGCGTAGGAATAAAATAATGACAGCAATTCGTTTATTCGCTTTACTACTTGATAGAGTAATTTTTATATATAAAAATCAAAACTGACTGGCCGACATATTCACTGAATGATCAATAAATACAGAGCTAAAACCGCTCTGTTTGGAAACATTAAATTTTGAACATAACATTTCTTAAATATCGTAAATGTGCACTAATAAAGGATTTCTGAAAATCAATTCCCGTTAAAATGAGGTTAAAAGTTTGTTAGGTAAAAAATCCTAAGTTACGCGGGCGAAGCTGCGGGGTACTGCTAGTATATACATATAATCTGAATCACCGAAACTGCTCCAATGATTTTTATAAAATACGGGGAGTTTTTCAATTCTAAGCGAACGGGGTTGCGAAGCGATTTGAGGCGAATTCAAACGATGCGACGCGACGCGGTTTGACGAATAGCAAAGGATAGGATTGGGATTACGTTGCTTGCCATTTAGCGCTTCACGTCTTCAACTGACATCACTTTTACTATGAAAATTCTATGATCCGGTTTCCTAAAAAGTATATTTTGACGCCGTAAAGTCAAAGAGTTTTTTAGACGTCCATAATACTGGGCCCATAATTTGACGGACCGCAATCTATAAAATCAAAGCATAAACGTTCCGAATTGTCATGGAAAAATGACGGCACTGTGACTCGTTCCCACGAAAGTATTGGGGCAATTAATCGCGTTCGCTACATTTCGTGTCGCGCCGCACCGCGCCCCGCGTTCTTATCTCACGTAGGCCACTTTAATTGGTGTCAACTAGGACGCCGGGTAGGGGTGTGTTCTGAAATACAATTCAACATACTGACCAGAGCTAATGATATACCAAATTTATTTTTTTAAGGCTTGAAAAACACATTACGTATAAATGATATTAAAAGAGTATCTATTGAGTTTCTTGCCAGTTCTTCTCGGCAGAGACTATGTTCCGTAGCTACCATCACGGTAGCTTTATAAAAATCTAAAAAAAAAATTACATGTAACTTGACGATTGGAAAGTGCTTTGCCCATTTGAATAAAGTATATTTTGAGTTTGACCCAAAAGCGGGGTGTTATAAGTTTTATGTCTGTATTTATGCGTCTGTCTAGTTACCTAATACCAAATAAATAATAGTTACCTAACAAATGAACCAATTTTAATGCGTTTTTTTTGTTTGAAAGGTTATGTAATCGAAATGGTTATTAGCTATAATTTATGAAGATGCTGTTTAGATGTTTACAGGGCATCAGCTCTTTTCTAGTTGTTGAAAGGATTTGATCAACTAAACGATTATAAATTTACATTACTATAACTTTGATGATATTTAAGTACCATACTTGTGTAACCTTGACATCTGGAATTAGCAGAATATAACTTGTTATCTCTTATCTTACAGCAGAAGTATCACGTTGGGGTGGTGGAAATAGTCTCAATGAATACATAGACGGGGGGTTTTTTAATTTTAAATTTTATCGTTTCTACGTCTATCTGATCGTCAAGTAGTATATTTGGTGTCGACGCAAAGAAAAATTAAGTATTTAAGTCACATCACAAGTTAATGCCTCACTGCTGGGCAGAGGTTTCCTCTTCTATTCAGGATGATGGATATATATGTGTCAGAATTTCTCCACCGCCGAACAAGAGACGAATTCAAAGTAAATTTACCACTAGAAAACTCAGTGGTGCTAGCTGGGGTTTGATTCCATGATCATCGGTTAAGTCGACGTGTTCTATCCACTAGGCTATTTTGGTTCCTCTATTTCGGAATAATCCCTAAATCTAAATCTCATCATCATCATCATAGGCTCTACAGCCCCTTGTGGGCCTTGGTCTGGTCGAGCATTTTTCTCCAATAACCAACTAATTCTATCTAAGGCCATGTCCTCCAATATAATTAATAATTTGACAGACACGTTGGCGCAGTGGTCACTGCAACTGACTCAACCGCTAACGGTCGAGGGTTCGATCCCCGCTCACGACAAACGTCTGTATTGGCCATAAGGATGTTTGTCGTGGTCTGGGTGTTTGTGTTAGTGTTGTGAGTGTTTCCGGACCCCCGACACAAGGTCACGCGATCTTAATGGGGGCCGTTGAGTGTGATGCGTTTATTTATTTGTTTATTTATTAATACCAATGATTTTGACATCTCTATCTTTGCCATTCAATATCTTAGCTTGGGTCTCCCTCGGTATTCTGGTTTGTTCAGCAGTGTAAATATAGGCATACAAAAAGTACAAATGAAGCGACAAATGTGTCATGTAACAATGCACCTTACTTTAGAATTCTTAGAATGTTATTATTGACTAGCTTACGCCCACAACTTCATTTACGTCGCTGTCGGTTTCAGATGATATTAAATATTAAGTGGTTATTTTTTAATGTTTCTCTTTAACATATATCGTGAATATTTTCGAGGTAAAAATAAAATATCGAGCTTTCTCTAGCCGCCTCCGCTGATAATAATAATTGATGATTCTATGCTTAAAAATAATATGTCTCATTAAAATTAAATAACATCGGGGATAGTTACGCTTGTAATTTTCTGTTTTTAGATTTTCATAAGATTTACATAAAACGTAATTATTGATTTTACATTTTAAATAATTTACATTCTTTTTTGATACATCTTTCGTAAGGCTATCTAGGTAATTATTACCAGGTTACAAGGAAAAATTATATTAGTTACGAAAGTAAAACTTACTAGTGTAGTTTCCTCATTGTGATAACTTTTAACCTAATACAAAAAGGGGAAGTTCTCAATTCGTAGTGTATGTTTTATTAATGTTTTTTACCTCAGAACTCTTCAATAGGTTCTTTATTCAAATATATATAATTAGGTGTACTTTTAGATTGATCCTATAGTATTTTATCAAAATCTGTTTAGTAGTTTGTATAAATAATATTTAAATATAAATATATTCATTGTATTTTAAGTCGGTTGCTTTAAAAAAAATCTTAATAATTTGTACGAGCATACAATATTCCTAGCGAAAAGTATCAAAAATAAAAGCATTTTTCAAAAGTATACTTTCATATATTAATACAATGTTACCTTTATTAAAAATTAAAATTATTAAAACAGAAAGCGTAGAGCCCGAAAGGCTTGCCAAGTTCATAAAGATATTGCCCACACAAGAAATACATTAAACTAGAGAACGGCTATACGAGCCACTTTAACGGCCTCCGTAAACGAAGGTAATAAAAGAGATTTCTCCTCCCTTGTCCTTCAGTGCATTTTTAATTGTCTAGAGCAGTGGTTCCCAAATAGTTTTTCCTTCGTACCACTTCACGAAATACCTCCTTATTTCAAAGGATAAATAAACAAACTTATTTTGTTTTTATTTTTTAATTAATAAATTGATAATACATTTCGACAATTGCAATTTGCTTGATTTTTTTATTGATTTTATTATCTTAGTCAAGAGATTGTTGCATGATATTCTTGATACAAGCTCTGGGGGTACGCGTGCAACTTTGGGAACCACTGATCTAGAGGTCGAAAGACGCGGTGCTATTATGTTGAGGCATTTAATTTTCATAAACAGGCTCAGGTTTTCAATTACATTGGCTCTTGAAATAAATTATTTAAGTGTTCCATAAAAGGGTTCAAGTAGGTTGAAGGGCAAGAAAATGGGACTTTTGACGATAGAGGATTAGATATTTATAAGGCACAGACTGCTGAGAATAATCAACATTATTATTATAATCGTGGAGTATCAGTAGCCCATTGACTACAATTGGATGCTGATAAGCAATAATGTGTCAACCCACAAAAAAGTCAAATTCGGAGGTATTGATGTATTCTGATACTGCATCACCCATTTAACATATTCACAAAAATTTCAACAAAACATCTGAACTAAAAAATTACAGAAATATGTTTCCTAATTTAATGTTTCGAATTTCGAGTGCGCTCCATATTTCACAATTTATACAATAATCTGAAATATTTGATTAACTTATTTTTTCAATAACAGATTAAATATATTATTCTGCTTTTAATTCAATATACCTTTTATGAAAATAGAAAAGGAAATATGCATCTTCAAACAAATTTATTAAGAATAGGTTTGACATCTTTAGACGCAACTTTCTCAAAATGAAGTCCGTGTGGCTTGACACAGTAGTGCTTATCAGCGTCCAATTGTATACGTGCTGACTTGACCGGGAAAGTACCGCATTGTGGCAGAAAATCGGTAAGTGTGTATTCAGGTTAAATCTTGGTTGATGGTAGGCTTTGTCAACATACGTTTGAAACAAATAGATTGGGTTTCCTCTTGAGTCGTTGAGCTTCAGAACCACGACTGGACGCGCTAGCGAGGAGGGGAGGGTTAAGATTCAGGTTTTCTCATTTAATATTCGAAACGTACTAGCTACTTTTTCATTGCCCTAATACTCCTTCGCCGTAAGCTCCAGTCTACTCAGCCTACCGTGTGAATCGATTACTTTCGTTAACCACAACGTAAATTTGTCTAGATTTTAGAAGAATGCCTAAAATTAAAAACAGCTTAAAACAAAAAAAAAATTCTATTCTGGGCTTCGTAATACATAATTCGATATATTTTAACTCGGTATTAGGTCTTACTTCATAACGATCGGCAGTTCCATAAAAACCTTTTTTACACAGCCATTCATTCGAAGCCTTAGAAACTCGTAAAATCTGCGTCTTATCCGCAATCCATTCAATTTATTAACTAGTCGAGCCCATGACGATAATAAATTTTGTAATATAAAGAATTGAATTGAAATCTATACAGTGTTAACGGGGCACGTACTTAAAATATTACTAGTGTTAGCAGAATCGATACATAAAAGTAAAAATTCTGAACTATTTTTTTTTAATTAAAGATTTTTTTTTTAATTAAACATTGTATCCTGTAGACTTGCACAGATATACGAATAGGCATCATTTATAAAAAAGAATTTTAATTTTTTGTTTTTTATGTCCAACACATGCCCAGTTGACACCTGTATATTGCAGATTATATTTTATAATTTCTATATGCCTACAGACGCTGACTGATCGACTAGTATCTACGTAACGTTTATAATAGTTTGACGTGGTCTGTCACCATCTTTAAGGTATTTGCTGTCTGAGCTCGCATTACTGACCACACGAATGTTCACATCATAACGTGTTACGTTACTTTGAAGTTATTCGATAAGTCTCCGTCCTACCATAACGCGCTCAACGCAATATTCGCTTTTATTAAGTGTTAATTATCCCTGTTAATAAAAGAGCTTGTTTTATTGTTTTAAATTAAAAGAAATTTGACCAAAAGTTATCACGAATTATGATTTATTCAAGTATCTATTAAAAATAATATTTGTAAATATCATAACCGTCAAACTATATTATATGAAATAAAATATATAATATCTTCTTCATAGTTTTACAACTACGAGAGAATCGTTTGTGTACCAATTTAAAAGGATTTTTTTTGTAACCCGCTGTAGTCGACGCCAAATGTATGTAGTTAAAATATAATGCTTAAACAAAACGCACTTTTCTTTATACTTGGCATTGAATCCAAATATTATTTCTTGTGCATAAATAGACTCTTGGCATTTTAGTCGTTATTATAATTTTTGTTCTAATTTCAAATTATTAATTTTAAAATTTCGAAATGCAATCTCAATCCTGAAAATTAAAGTATAAAAATGTTCATTCGAGATATAAGTATAGGCCAGTTTCTTATCCTCTCTTCCCGACTACGGTGAAGTCACAAGGACAGCTAATACTTTTGGTATGTATGTATGTATATTAAATGTATGTTCCACCGTTGCGCTAAAACTACTACCGATTTTAATGAATAGGGTAGGAATAAACTCGTAATAATGCTATAACAATTTTGTTAAAATTATAATTTATTATTATGAATAGTTACCATAAACAATCAATAATGTTCATTTTTAAGTAAATTATTCTAGTTTAAATGGAAACTAGACTTAAGAGTGCTGATGACAATCTGCAAAAATTCAATAATCTTTCAGATCCCGACTAGAACAATAATAGAGTAACAAAAAAAATGTCGATAGTAAAAAAAAGTTACAAGAAAATTGTAGGCATGATTTCGAAGAATAAAACTCACCGCTGGAGTCATTCAACCCGAGTGTTCGCGACGCATTCATGATCGCTTGTCGCTCGTCCTCCTGTAACAACATTTTAAACGTTAATATTTTTAATTCAAAGTTTCAAATTCAAAATATACTTAATTCAAGTAGTGGCTTTACTTAAAGACACTGAATGTGTATTATAGCTTAAAAGTGGGTTCAGTATTACTTGTTGTACCCGACAGCGCTTCGTAAATGCCTTTACCCGGTAACTTAAATGTGTTAAATGTGTTTATTGGTCTATGTATGTATGTTTGTATATGTGTATGTTGTTATATCGGTATGTGTGTTTGTACATTTGTGGCGCTATTTAGAGGTAATGCTTGAATTTACGTAAATGATACGTCATTTGATTTGTCATTCTGACGCGAATGTCATTAAAAGCATAAAAAATAAATCAAAATGAACTTTTTTGTATGCTAGAATGTGAAAAAGCAAAAAATGAAAATCGAAATTTTATATCGTTTTTCAATCAAAATTACCGTTTAGTATCTAAAACGATTTAAAGTTGGTCAGTAACGATTTTCACTTATAGACTTTTCACCTAGAACTGATATTGATACGGTATTGCTAACTGCAGGTTCTTGTTGCTCTTGTTTCGCAGTCGGGTTTTTAATTTTTTAAATTAATTACTTTTATATGGTTATTTTTACTGGGGATAGGCTTAGCTGTAGCCTAGACCTACTTAGACCGGGGCAGTACTTTCCTCTCACAGAAGATGGCGTGAAGAAGCTAATATAGGTTTTTGTTTTTGCGGATCTTGATCAAATTGATGAAATAAAATGGAACCACCTCTGAACTAAGTATATAATATATTTGTAAGAAAGAGAATATATAAATATACCTAATTACATATTTTTTCTCGACGGGGAATGCATTTACTCATCCCGCTTAGAAGGTTAAGCGGGTATGTGGGACTTTTGCTGTGACATGAAGTACCAGACTGTCCACTAAAATTCAGCGATACCCTAATCGTGTTTGTTGGGCGTTACGGGATCGCTGACGCATGCTACAGTCGCCCTGACGGTCAGCCTGCTGCATGCGGGCATCTTCATCTAGAAAGTATTCACGGGTACCGAGAACACTTTCGCCACCTGGTGACAAGCAGAAAGCCTGTCCATTCCGCTTGGACTATGACGGAAGGAGGAGATTCGCATAGCGACGTCTCCTTTCCATCGATCGCCGTTTACGGATCGGGTCAGCGGTAGGATTCATCGCTCGCTCCCGTTCCACGGCCTCCTTCATTGCGATGACTGATTTACAGAAGGTGTCCATCGCAGTCCAGCCCCTCCCACGAGCACGGCATTGATAGCGAGAAGTCTCACCTAATTACATAACGTATTTCCTTTTTAAATCGGTTAAAATTCGATTCAAACACAGTAGATATTGCTTAACTTACAAAAAAAGCCTAATTAATTCTCTTTTTTGGAACGTTGCTACAAATATACCTTTAATTTTAATTATGAAAACGATACAATAATTATAATTAAAGAAATGATACCAATAACCACGCGCCGTGTCCGGTTAAATATAACAGTTTCCTGTTCATTAAGTTTTATATCAATAACTAGCTTTGCCCTGCGGTTTTATCCGCATTAATTTCAGGAAAAATTTTATTTATATAATGTTTACCTATCCTGATTGGATCGGGTATTGTTAAATATTTCATTGGTTTACAATTTTGTTTTCGCGTACTCTTTTTATTTTTTAATTCATTAATATAAATAAATAAAAAAAACTTAGGCTAAGTTACTCATTATAACATAGCTAACAGTGAAGTTGTTCGGATCTCGTACTTGCAATTTTAATAACAGTTAGCTAATGTTATAAGGAGCAGCTAAAGTTGCTTTTAAAAAAATCTTTATTTTAAATTTTCGCAGACAAAATCGCGGGCCTCAGCTGTTTTTATAATAAAATCTACTTTAACACAAGCGAAGTGCGAACAAAAGGTAACATAATATATATGTATACAGCTTTAGAGCTTCGTAATTTGTATCGTATTTAATTAATCAATCAGATTTTAATAAAATTATGCGCAAAAATTAATAATAAAGTCTATTACTCTGTTTTGCTCGTGACTTTGTTTACTTGAAGTAAACACTCCTTATATAACTAGATTGTGTTCGTGACTTCGTCTGCGTTGGATTATTTGGATGCTGATAAACAATAATGTGTCAACCCACAAAAAGTCAAATTCGGAGATATTGATGTATTTTGATACTGCATTACCTATTTAACTTTTTAAAAAAAAATCATGTCATATAAACTATATAAATTAGGGAAAAAAGTTTCTTAATTAATTATTTCGATTTCGAAGTGCGTTCTATATTTTGCAATTTATACAATTATATAGATAATATATTAAATATATCAATCTGTTTTTGATTCATTCCTTGTTTGTTTCGCGATCACGCCTAAACTACTGAATTGATTTAAACTAAATTTGGTACATATATAGTCTAGAGCCTGAGAAAGGAAATAGACCATTTTTTAATGCAAAAAAAGGGCTGTAAGGGGTTTGAAATAGGGGTTAAAATAATAATAATAATAATAAATAAGATTAATGGGGCGCTATTAAATAATACTATATCAAGCTACACGGACTCCTTTTTGAAAAAATGTCTAAATATGTCTAACATATTCTTGACAAATTGTTTGAAGAATTATAATATCCATATTTTCTTTTTTTTATTTTGATAAAACGTATATTGAATTGAAAGCAGATTCGTATAGCAAAGAGCTTAATTTAATAATAAGTTTTTTAAATTTATGAGATTATAGTATAATCCAAAATATGGAAATTTTTAAACGTTAGAATTAAGATACTTTTTTCCGTACTTATTTATTTTAGATGACTTAAATACTGTTAAATACAACAATGTCTCTAAATTTTGTAAGTTAACATATTATTGCTCAACCATATATTCCTACACACAAGTTGAATACTAGACCTCCACTTTTCGAAGTCGGTTAGTATAAATCTGACGGTTTCATCTGATAAGTGGTTATTGCTGCCCATGGACATCTGCCATATTAGGGTCGTTGTTGGCCTTAAATTTGGCAGACAAATTGATGCAGTGGTCACTGACCGAAGCGCTGACGATCGTGGATTTGATCCCCGCTCTCGGAAAACGTCCATATTGGCCATACGGATGTTTTTCGTGGTCTTTAATATTGTTGTGTGTTTCCGGACCTCCGATATAGGATCAGAAGATGATGAAGATCTAATGGGAGGCATTGAGCGGGATGTGATTACTTATTATTTATAAGTAGTAGAAATGAATTGGTACATTTTTACATCCCATTTAAAATCTCACTTAAAGTACTCGAAAGCGTTGTGTTTACGTAACGCTTAAGGGTGGGTTGAAGTAAGGTGAAGAGTATTTTATAAAACGCTTTTATCGAATATTTTAAATTATCCAGTATTTTTCTTAAAAAAATATATTAATGAATTCAGGTAAAATATCTTGACGTGCGAGGTACCAATTATATTTTTTATTTATAAATATACATATGTTATAAGCTCATCGATTTTGTCGTCTAAAATACCGATTACATTGGAAGACGTTGCCTAGCAACCAGCAAGTGACTAAGTGTGCACGCCTCATCTTTGAGCCTACGAATCACGTGACGAGCTTCACAAAATTGTTTGACGAACAAAAATCAACGATGAAGCCGAAAGAAACTACCTAGTTTATAAAACCAAATAACTAAAACAGATTATTGCAATTTGTTCTAGTTGTCTTTTGTCCTTCAGCGTTGAATTTATATTGATTTTAAATATTCTAGAACGATTTGCATATTTACTCAATTTATTTAAATGGCAACGTTTATTTGCTTCGTACTTTATGTTAGTATTTCCCATTTCTTTTCTAGTCTCGAAACGAAATGGACATCTGCTGATGCACTTTAAGAAATAAAAAGTCCAATTTTTCCTGCCATTTTCTATTAGTTCTTTACTTGAACGGTCTGAGGATGTTGAAATTAAATTAGTTTTTTTATTTTTATTTTATGGCTTTCTATTTATACATAAATATTTTATTACCTTTTTACGAGAATTTATTTAATTTGACTTTCTTTTTTATTTCATTTCAGTTCGTAATTAGTTAAGTATTTCGATCATTTATCATTCGATTGAGTGCAATTTTCGTTTCGATGCAATCATTTTACATCATAGATATTAGGACCTAGTTGTAGCCAACTGATTATAGTTCATACATAAGTGGTCTCGACCGGAGCAGTATCACACTTTTACATAAAATTAGCGTGATGATTGAACTTAAATATGATTATTACAATTCGTCAAATTCATTAGTGATTGGATTAATTTATGTGCTATTCAGGGTGTAATAGTTGAGTCAGAATTTAGTCAAAAACTTTTTCTGTTTGCTGCCGTTTCATACCTAAAACCTATTTTAATTAAATTAAGTATAGTCAATAATATAATATCAATATAATATAATAAGTTCAATCTACCTTTGAGAAATATATAAATTACATTTTCTTAAAACTTATACTTGATTGGGTTGAAATGGATGCTGATAAGCAATAATGTGTCAGCCCACAAAAAGTCAAACTCGGAGATAGTGATGTCTTTTAATTCTGCATCACCTATTTAACATTATTAAATAAAATCAAGTCATATAAACCTAATAAGTACGGAAAAAAGTTTCTTAATTAATTGTTTCGATTTCCAAGTGCGTTCCAATTTTTTGTAATTATTACAATAATCTCGAGTATTTAAAAAACTTTTTATTAGATAATATATAAAATATAGCAATCTGCTTTTAAATCATCAAACCTTTAATTCAAAAAGAAAAAACAAAGATGGATTTCTTCAAACATATTTGTTAAGAATAAGATTGACATGTTTAGACGCCATTTTCTCAAAATGAAGGCCGTGTGGCTTAACACAGTATTGCTTATCAGCGTCCAAATAGGCCATGAAAGTTTGTATGAAGTATTCATAATCTCGAAAAGAAATAGCCCACTCAAAAAATAATTAACCCATGCAGACGAAGTAGTGGGGAGCATTTACCAAATTCAATTACATTGCCACTAACTGTCAACCAGTTGGTAATAAGCATTGTAGTTGGTTTTGGTAAGCTTCCAAGATACTGCCAACTGGAGTTGTTTAGAAGAGGTTGTTCTGGTAATTACAGCTGTAGATTATTGTAATTTTGTATTGATAGCTCTTGTGATATCTGTTTGGTACTCAGTAAATTATCACACGCAGTATTAATTTAGATTAATGTTAAACAAACTCGCTTCTCATCATCTGTGTGGATCTTTTAAGCTAAGCAATTTAAGGTTTTTAATGCTGTTTTATCAAGAAACAGAGTAATTAATAGGAATCAAAATGAAAATAAAAAAATACTTTATTCAAGTAGGCTCGCACGCGCACTTTATTCATACATGAAAAAACAAAAAAAAAAATTACATCAATAATTAAGCTACCACTGGTTCGGAACGTAGATTCTACCGAGAAGAACCGGCAAGAAAAACGATACTTACTCTTTTAAAATATTGTCAATACAACACAATTTATGATTACAAATTGATTACTTATCCTGTACGAAATTCAGCATATACTAAGCCCACGCATCTTTATCGTCAACGTATAGAGTAATATGCTTTAGCTATTAGAGACTTCATCACTTCATCGAAAACTGCAAATATTTCTGGGGAATTTTACTATAAAAACGAATAGATTGTCCCAGAAAGGAAACATTTACTTTGTGAAGTCGAAAACAAGGTGTTGTAAGTTTATCTTTCTTTCTCGTGTTAATATTATGTTTATATCTATTTCTTTCAAAAGAATGAATATTTTTGTGAATTTAAACATTAATTTACTGAAGTTATACGAACAAAACATGCATGTTGTATGGTGTGAATTTAGTCTCATAATCACCACCAAAGCATTATTAATTCATTTAATTCATGCGTTCATATTGTAATAGAAAAAAGTAGAGAATTATAAATATGTGTAATGCTATGTCGTAAAAAACTACATTGTACCCGAGCGAAGCCGGGACGGGTCGCTTGTTACTATAATATAATATAATACTGTTTTTAAAGCTTATCTTTCAACGCACCTCTCAAATAGGTCCCATTAGCATTCTTAATACGGAACCCTAAACATTTTTAGCCTCCCCCCCCAAACATCCCTTGATGTTATACGTTTGACGTGTGTATTAATGAATTATATTGAAATAACTTAGTTACGTAACCTTGGAATCAGCAGGATATACAATCTTACCAAATGAAGACATTGTCGGGGATTTTTTAAAAAATTTCTCTTTTATATTATTGGTAATTTTTTGATAAATACATAATATAATATTCTTCATCGTACGGAACCCGCATTTCTCGAGCACGCCTTGTAATTGACCGGTTTTTATTTATCAAAGGAATGAAGTACCCACTTCAAGGTTTCATAAAACAGAGCACAAAGGGATCCATTAGTTTTTTCTCATCAATTTAATAATAAATATCTTTTGATTCTTTAAAGGAAAGGAAACTCGGATATTTCTATTTTGTTTGACTACTTTATTGTTTGTAGTTTTAGTTTTCTTTATTTTTATATATACAAGCCTTTGCTTGCGGTATTCCTCGTGTTAATGTAGATTTTGTTGGTTTGTTCTATAATTTATTGTTCTGGTATATGCTGTTAACTGTAAAGGAAAACATCGTGAGGAAACCTGCATGGAAACATAACAGCGATATCTAGTTACACGCAGGCTTCTTCACGATGTTCACCGTTGAGTAGATTAATTCACCTCCTGTTCAATGGTATAAAAAATCTAATTTCGTAATATATAATTGGTTTCGATGTTTAACGCTATATACTTAATTAGCTGTCTCTCGCGGTTACACTTGCGTTAATGGTTACTGTTTCACTCCTGTCAGTTATAGCGTGATATAATATAGCCTATAAGACTTTTGAATAAACAGGTTATCCAACGCAATAAGAACTTTTCAAATCAGAGATTACCTTCTACATATGAACTTACAAAAAAATGTTTATAATTTAAAAAAAAAACTTTATAATATTAGTATATTTCTTTCAAATAAATAGAAAGTTTATCAAATTTCCACTAAGAAAGAATTAAGAAGTAAATTCGCAAACTTTTCCGTATAAAGTCGAAATGAAAGAGACCGTAATTCACCACTTCTCCTCTATAAATCTCATTTGTCAAAACGTATTTTGTCGCCGCGATGTTTTTGTTACAGCTGCGCTCAGAGAATTAGACATGTAGTTGACAAAATTATGAGAAAAACAAAGATTGCGGGGTTATTTCCAGTTGTTCTTATCAGAATTATAATGGGATATATTTGACGATAGCAAACTGTACAAATATAAAATAAATAATATATATAAATAAATAAACGCATCACACTCAACGGACCCCCATTAGGGTCTTATGATCCTGTGTCGGGGGTCCGGAAACATACACAATACAATCACAAACACCCAGACCACGGCAAACATCTGTATGACCAATACAGACGTTTGCCGTGAGCGGGGATCGAACCCGCGACCGTTAGCGCTTCAGTCAGTTGCAGTGACCACTGCGCCAACCTGTCAGTCAATCAAATAGTAAATGTAAAAAAAAAAATTGTTTGTATGTGAGGAATATTCTCTTAAATCACAAGTTCGATTTGAAGTTTTGTTTTTGCATTGGAAAGATTGAGAATTCAGGAACGTTCAAAAATAAAAATCAAAATAAACTTTATTCAAGTAGGCTTTTAGGCACTTCTGAATCGTCAATACAGAAACAAAAAATATATATACATAAAGAAAAAAATATATAAATAAAGTTATAGGCTATATTACAATATGCCTCAAACGAGCGAAGCAGTGACCAGAAACGCGAGTGAAATCACAAGGGTCAGATAGTATAGATATAAATAAAAGATTGAAATGTTTGTCTTTATATTTGACTGTTACCGAATCCAAAAATATTTGCTAATGTTTTAACGTTTAGTTTTATTTGGGATTAAAATTATTCAGATAAAAATATTGTTATAAAAAAATATAGGTTAGAATTTTTCGGAAACTATTTCACTTTAATTAACTAAAAACACGAGTATTTTTTTAAATTATTTAGTATATAACATCAACAACTGGCAATAAAAATATATATAGTCAAAATTTTTTTTGCTTTAATAAGCCCCTGAACTGGTTATTATTTCTAGCTTCTACTTAATGGTCGATTCAATTCCATGTGAAGTTCCACGCGTGGTTTGAAAAATAATATGCTGCGGTCACTCAAAGTCAGTCTATTGAGAAGACTGAAGGCTTAGTTTCCGGATCACACTTGACAAAGAGCCAAGAATGGCAAGCTACTGGGATACGTTCGTGACTTTTGTTTTTTCCTTCTTATATCCTATTATTGTATTATTCCTGAAAAGATTTATTTTTGTGTATCTGATAACTCATATTATTAGCTTTCACTTCACACTTCTTTTGCTTCAATGATTTTTTTTTTACTTAAACGCATATATAGGGCGTTCGATTTTTAATTAAGGTACTTCAAATGGGGAATTATATAAGTCTCACTCATCACATTCCGTATAGTTTTTTTACTTACTTATAAAATAGTTAATTATTTGAGCACTATTACTATAACATGCACAGCACGCGGCACACTAGTTCAGTTTATCCTTGCCTTGTATATATAAATTGGAGAAAGACAGAATAATTTTCTTGTCAACACACGCAATGAGTCTAATTGCGCGTAAAAGATACGCGGACAAAATAAAATAAAAAACCTGACTTTTTATGCTGTATGTGATGAGTGAGACTAATAAAATCTGAAGGACCTTAATGAAATTTCTAACACATAAAATATAGTCTATGACCATATAAAATGATGAACATTTTAGATGGTTTATTTTTTTAAATAGGTTCAGTGGTTCACATCACGAAAATATAAAAAATATAAGACATTTAAAAATGGAAATCCGATTTTAAAAGAAAAGAAAACGTTATTTCGTTTACTTGAATCCACCAAAAGCAAACTACTGAACCGATTTTGATAAAAATTCAGTGGTATCAATGAGAGAGTATATCTTTTCAAACAGAAAAAGAATTAACCAAATCGGTCAACCGGTTATAGAGCAATCAATGAACATATATAATAAAACAAATCCGACGAATTGAAAAAAAAAATAGAAGCACAATTGAATTTATATGTAATTGAACCACAAAAAATTCCAATACGAAAAAATTAACGTTAGCGTAAATCTGTCTTACAGCATTAATATCATTCGTTATTCTCTACGATGTTCTTGAACTATAGGCTATCGACTATCGATAAACCATCCCATACGTTACAAGCGTTGGAATCGAACCGAGAAATAATGGAGGCATTAATCTGGCGTGCGTTTCAACTGGTGCTTTTATTTTTATTTTTAACTAGCTGTCCCTCGCGGTTTCACTCGCGATTATGGTTACAGCTTCGCTCCTATGAGTCGTAGCGCGATAAAATATAGCCTTCCTAAATAAGTAAAGTATCTAATACAAATATATTTTTTAATTAGAACCAGTAGTTCTTGAGATTAGCCTGTTCAAACAAACAGACAAACTCTTCAGCCTCATAATATTAGTGTAGATAAATGATGATATATGATATTTCGTTTAATTTGTTAAAAAAATATTTTTTGCTGAAATTTCGTATCCAAGACAACGCAGTTACTTAACCGACTTCCGAAAAAGGAGGAGGTTCTTAATTCGTCAAATTCGTCGACTTCAAAATGTTGTAGAAAATATTATTTTTAGCCTTTTAGTTACCCATCAAATTCGTTTTTGAAATCGGTTATTTTTTTATTTTACTCACAGATTTTCAAATTGTTCATTCAAATTATATAATTTACATCTAAAATATTTTATTGTCAGTGTCTTACTTTTGACACTCACAGACGAGACACCATTTTCTCGAAATGAAGTCCGTGTGGCTTGACACAGTATTGCTTATCAGCGTCAATATAAAAGGGTGCATTCACTTAACGCATTTAAAACACAACTAGCGCAATATCTTACGAAATAATGCGTGAAGTGGGTGAACTTATTAGTATGGTACGACGAATATTAATTATTACATGTAGGTTCCAGTAATGTTCTCAAATAAGTGACTTTGTATTTATTGTCTTATCGATGATAAAGTTCTTTAAACCTATATTAAAAATACCTAAACGTATGTTCTTACATAATTAAACCATGTTTAACTCAAAACTATCGTTAGATGCGGATTTACAGTACAGGCTTTTAAACACACGCCTTTAACGTGTGTTTAAATTTTTTGTAGTAAGGCAGTATGTTTCTATCTATTACGAGATTAAAACTTACAAGTGAAAATTTCGCCGAAGATCTGTCGCATTTCATATTTTCGCTGTTCTATACACAGATGAAAGTGTTGGGGCTATTTAAGAAATACACTATTCTTTGATTAACGCATTTAATACGCTTTGTGTGGTTAAGCAAAACTTTGAATTCAAGTCTTTTCTAAAATTAGAATTTTGTGACATGTCACCTTTTTTCATTCATGTCTTTAATTTGAAACTTTAATAAACAATTTTATATGAATTTTGAGATATTTACTTAATCTTTGTCATTAGAGCGAGAACATTTTTTAAAAATGTTGTATCAAATATTACTTTTTTCCGCAGCAAAAACTTTTCTCGTTATAACATTAATATGATAATGTTCTGTGTCCGAGTCAACTTATGCAAATACAACAAATATGTTACCATCCTAATCCATACTAATAAATAATATCGAAGTGTCTGTTTGTAATACTAAATGCATATGTATGTATGGACTGAACTTATATCAAAAGATCTATTTTTAAAATTTTTGTCTGTCCGTCTTTTGTTCCGGGTAATCTGAGAAACGGCTAGACCGATTTTGCCAGGACTTTCACTCGCATATAAGTAATATTATAAGGAGTAACTTATGCTACTTTTATTTTATAAATTTTACTTATTTAAATTTTCGCAGACAAAGTCGCGGGCACGAGCTAGTTCAGGATTACATGGCTATTTGAGTTCCATTTTTCCGGAACTGAATATACGTACACAATACGATCAGATGGCAATCGCTCTAAATCTTCTACATCTTCATATCTGGATTAGGGGAAAAAGACTCTGGCATTATGCCGGGAAATATGTTAAGAGAAAATACATAGCTGTTTGTTTTTATATACTTAGATAACAATATTTAATGCGTTGACGCTCCATCTACGAGGCTACGTGGAATCCACCCCTTGTTCATAGTCTTTATGTTTAGATATAACAAAGAAGTGGACACTCCTTTAGACCAGAGCTTCCCAACCTTTTATACCATCACCTAACCTTAAATCAACACACCCCACCTCCAAGAGTCAAAAAGAAAACGAAACAAACGATGAAAACATAAATTAACGTGTTTATTTTCATTTAGATGTCAAGTAGGTTGCTAAGCAACACTGACAAATTAAGTAAAAAATACAATTAGCGAGAATACTATGGCATACCTCATTAACTAACTGGTACATACATTTTGTAACATTATTGGTTTCTTTCATTCGCATCGCTAACCATGTCAGTGCCGCGCGTTTGAAAATCGTTACAAATACTTCTTTACAGTCGATGACGTCTCCTATAACTTTTCCCGGCTCATGCAGGTTACGATGTTATCCTTCCTTCTTCAAATTTAGTTTGAAAAACTCAGTGCTCCTAGCTGAAGTTTGAACCCGCGATCATCATTTCAGATCGACGTGTAACCACACCGTCATCTCAGCTCAATTGTAATCAATAAAGTAATTAATTTAAAAATCTAACAAACATGATAACGTCATACAAGATCATTACATCAAATCAACTGCAGTCTGCTGTGACTTCACTATAAATACAATTTCGCTAACACATCGTAAATCGAGACTGGTAAATATTCAGATATCGAAAATCATTGCTGATATATTATTATAGTTCTTATAACCATCGGAATAAAGTTGGAAATCCCGTAACGAATCGTAGTCGTAAATATGAGCGATCGTATGTGGTAATGGATCGCTGTAAAAGCGAAACACGAGAAATATTTAAGTTAGAATAGAATTTGTGAAGAAATTTCGTGAATAAAGTATATTTTATAGGAAGAAATATGTTACAGTGAGCCATACAGATTATAAGTTGAAATTGCCTAAAGAATTGAAAAAAAAACATGATTGTCTAGGATGGCATATGAATGATTGACTACTATACTATTTGAAATGATACTGAACTACTATACTATTTCGTACACAAGTAAAATCATATAGGACTAAATACACACTATACAATCGGCGGCCTTATCGCTAAAAGAAGATCTCTTCCAGGCAACGGAAGCAAGGGACAATATATGAAATAAGAAGTTATAAGTGAAGGTGTACCATATTATAATAAGAGAATGTTACTATAATTACATAGAAGAACAAAAAACAAAACACTTGAAAAAAAAATTAAATAAAATTAAGATTACATAATACACGTACACAATTCAACAATATGTATAGTCTGTTTTTCTTTACTTGTCCTATTTAACACACAAACATGCCGTATATAAGAAAAAAAAAAAAACATGCCGTATTTTAAACCACACATAAGAGTTAGATATACGAAATTATCGAACGAATGATTGAACTGAATCTAAATCTAAAAATCTAATCTAAATTTTGTTATAGTCAAATAATAGTGATGAAAAAAAAAAAACGTTTGAAAATTTTTGTTTTTCGTTCGTTAAAAGTAAAGATAAGTAGACTGTATGTATGTGCACAATTAATTAAGATATAAATATATTTCTTAATATATATAGCCCAGTGACTTTAGTTGCGTTCAGGCTACCAGCGGTTTCGACCGGAAAAGTATCACACTTTTACAGGCAACCGGTAGTAGTTAGTATAGCTGCGTTTCGTACGGTGAGTGAGTGAGCCGAACCTTAACGCCGATACTTCTCATTACGTCCTATTATTTGTTATTAAACACTTAGCTCTTGGAGTAGCGGTGCAAAAAAAATGGAAGATTTAACTCCGTGTTTGTTGCTTCATTGCATTCGCTATTGACAAAAGGGCTGGCGTGATTTATTACTCAGAAATTTGAAATTGTGTCTCAATTTAAAATTTATTATTCCAGTTATTTTATTATTCCAGTTATTTTAGTCTTCTTTCTTATTCCAGTTATTTTAGTTTCAAAACCAAAATACTAAAGTAATATTTATAAAAATTTAATGGAAATAATCTAAAAGTATACTCTTTTGAATAAAAAATGTATTTTTTTTAATCGGTTACGAAATTACGGAGTTCTGAGATAACAAGCGTTAAAAAAACTTACGCTACCAATTAAAAACCTTATGCTTTTTTTGAAATCGGTCGAAAAATATAAAATGATGAAATTCTTGCTAACATTCTACGCTCATGGAAGGGGCAGCGGATGCGCATGCGCAAGCGATCCCGAGGCCTCTCCATTTCCGTGCTGAGAAAGGCCATCGCAGGGGTTTTAGTGGGTATAAATCGCCACATAACCCGACCCCCCCCCCCTAGGAATCGGGTATCTTTTCGAACATTTCCCGTGCGTGAACAAAAAAAAACATTATACGCTGACATGATATGTACAATAATTATGTTAAATTGAAAGTACAATACATCTTATTGTGGTAATTGTAAAATAAATAAAAATTAAATAATATAAGTTTCACACAACAGTCCGACTCAAGTCATTAATAATAATAAATACCTTTATTGCACACATAGTGTTACAAAAAAAATCTATACAAATAAATAAAATTAAGTGTCTGTTCGTAATTTCAAATTAAGACCTTTTAAATAAATACATATGGAAATATATATGGTACTTACATGAAATAAATCAGTTTTAAATTTTTTGTCTGTCTGTCTGTTCCGACTAATCTCAGAAACGACTGAACTGATTTTGACGGGACTCCCATTCACAGATAACTAATGTTATAATATACTCCATATCCCCAAGTTACTACTTACTGAACTTTTAATTTAATTTTGACAAAATTAAAACCAATCAGATAGTGAACGATATCCGATTCAAGTAGGGAAGGTAAAAATAATATAAATATAATTTTTTCTCAAATTAACGTATGTGAAACCGCACACACAGTAAGAACACACAGCTAGTAAGAAATAAAACATGCCTTAATACTATACAAAGCTAGAGTGCGCTTTTATCACTGGATAGTGATCTTCCAGACCACCCTCTTCTAGGTTACACTCCACAAAGAAGCTTCCAAACTAAAATGGGCTAGTGCATAATAATGAAATTTAATGAAAATACAGCTTATACTCTTTGCACGAGTATAATACAGATATTGCTTGTGAACGTACTTTTGATGTTCCATCTTTTATATTTTTTAGGCAGAAAAAAAACCCTAATAATGTAATCCAATTAATTTTAAGTGTAGGTAATTTACATAAAAATTCTAGTTGGACGTATTAGTGTGTGGTCGAAAACGAATTAAGTTATAACGGATCAAGTTAATTAAGTTGTAGTGAAGTTATTCGGCTACACGCAAAGGGCTCACACGCGCGAAACGGTTTGCTCAACTTAGTGCTACAAGACGAAACATCATGTTATGTCTAGATTATATCAGTATCCAGAACTACTATACAGGATTTTTTTAACTGGGCGTGGTAGGCCAAATCCGAATCTATAATGTTTGAATTTAACAGCAATTTATATAAAACTAGCTGTCCCTAGTGTTAATAGGTACTGCTTCTCTCCTATGAGTCGTATCGTGATTATAATCTATAATATCCTTTCTTAATAAACGGGATATCAAACGTTAAAAGAATTGTTTAAATCAGATCAGTAGTTTCAGAGATTACAATCTATATACAAACTTACAAATTTTATCTCTTTATAATATTAGTATAGATAAGCCTTTTCCTTCAGTTTCCTGTATACTATTACTTTCCAGAAGTTGATCCTTATAAGTAGCACTATCAGATGGTGCAATAATATAAGGTGTGCTTTTTTTCAAAATTAGCGGTTTCGATTCCTGGCTTGAAAAAAAATTAAAAAAAAAAAACTAATGATGCAGTTTTAGTTTTCATCAAAATCGACCCCGAGGGTTCTTTAATTATTTTCGCCTTTTCTTATATTGTTTTTATGTTTGTCCGAAATAGTGATATGGTATTCACGAAAACACGCGTAATTGCTTAAGCTCTTGAGTTTTAAAAAAAGGAGAACCGACTTTTAGAGGGATATACGTCATTTCGTTTACTCGTATGACATATTAATTTTACTTATTTTTACCACCAGCCAAATTACTAAACCGATTTTGATAAAAAAATTATTGGATCCATCTGAAAGTATACTTTTTTAAACAAAAAAGAATTAACGAGATAGGTCAAGCCGTTTTCGAGTAATCGTTGAACATACATAAAAAAGTCCCTGAGGAATTGAGAACTTCCTCCTTTTTAGAAGTCGGTTAATGAGAGTAGATTTAATGAAAAAATGTGATTTTAATGTATACCAGTCTTGCGGCAGAAGGACGAAGATGGATTCAGAAAGTTATATAAAAAGGTTAAGAGAGAGTCGTATAAATTTAGGGTTCCGTATTTAGCACTCTAAGAATATTTTATACTAGCGTCTTGTAAGTGCGAATCACACTTATAAGTTTTACTTTCGAACTTTCATAAAGATTTACGTAAGTTGTATGTCATTACTTTAAACCTGAAAGAATTTATTCTTAGTGTTTTGACATACTCTGTTTTCGTAACTACTTACGACGTACTCGTATCTGTTATTAGGTTACGGAGTTGTTTTATATCAGTCACGAAAGTAAAACTTACGAATGTCATTCTCACTTAAAACAACTCTCTAATCTGGTATACTTATCTAGGTAGTCTAGCAAAAGCTATGGCTATTAACATACACATTATAAACACACTGACGGTAAATTCTATCAAGTGTAAAGCAATGACATACAACTTACGTAAATCTTTATGAAAGTTCGAAAGCAAAACTTATAAGTGTGATTCACACTTATAAGTTTTGGTCTAAAAATGTAATTCTCGCCAATTCTTTCGCCAGCGACTTCACTCCCATTGTTATAGATGATGTTATACCGGACACCGCGTAGAAGTTTTGTAAATATTTATGAAAGTCTGAGAGCGAATATTATAAATGTAATTCTCTTATATGAAGCAAAGTTAATACAGCAACCGCACGATATGCATTTTATGTGAACAGAACTATATAATACTTTGTATACTGTATCTTTGAAAGTTCAATCTAATAACTTCTATATACTATAAGCTTATCTGACTGAAGTTTTCTTGGAAATGTTTCATTCAGTTTATTTAAAAATATATAAAAGTATGAATGCTTCAAAGGATGAGACTTTTATATTGACAGATACTAGCCGTACACGCGCCTATTACGAATATACTATAAGCAAGTTTTTAATTTATTCATACTTTTTTTGCTTACGCAGGGGAAATCTTCGAAAAGATACCCAATTCTTTGGGAGATCGGTTTATGTGGCGATTTATACCCACTAAAACCCCTGCGATGGCCTTTCTCAGCACGGAAATGGAGAGGCCTCGGGATCGCTTGCGCATGCGCATCCGCTGCCCCTCCCGTGCGACGCTCCGCTCGTGGCTGGCGGAGCTCGTCTCAGGAGAGCAAAGTCTAGTCTTGCCCGCCCCGCACCCCTCGCTGGTGCGTACAGCAGTTTGAGGCCATCCCGGCTACCGTCCTCCACGGGGCCGTACGATACGAATGCGTGGGACCCCCATCTCACGCATCCACGGCCCGTAATTTATTCATACTAGTGGTCGTCTACCGGTCGGATTTCACTGTAGTTTATTAAATATTCGACCGTTTTCAAGATTAACCACAGACAATCTATTGTCAATTTGATTACAGGCTTAAAAAATAAATATAAAAACTTACAAAAAGAAATCGTCTTCAAAAACGAAGCGAGTAAACTGAAAAGCAAAAAAATAATACTTTCTACAAGATTTAAATAATGATTACCTTAATAACCACACGTAATCTGTGAGTTTGAATAAATATGTCACCCGCCTTAGAAATTAAAATAAAGTAGTTATAACAAAAAAGAAAATACAATAATAAAAATACATTTACATATAAAATAAGGCTGTAAATGTACAAATTAACAAAAAAAAAAAACTTAATTAACTTAATTAACCCAGTTATTATATTACTAGCTTTTCGCTCCGGATGTGTTCAAGATTTTATTTCATTTGGACTTAGTCAACGATGTTTATTTTCGCGCGTTAATGTAAATTCGGTTATGTCGGACGAGCATCTTAAGCTTTGGTTTCCAAACTGACTTTGTGTGTCATTTAGGGTTCGGATTATGCTTTCAGGTGACGTTACTCAAACCTTTTGTATGGATACACTATGACGTGGTTTCCTAGAAAGCGTATTTTGATGCCGCAGAGTCGAAGGGTTTTCTTGACGCCCGTAATATTGCTCCTATAATTTGGCGGACCGCAATTCTAGGGAAGTAAAGCATTAGTCTTCTGTCAGGTATATAACGTCATATGACGTCGCCGAAATCTTTTGTATTGAAACAGCATGGAACAGTTTCTTAGAAAACGTTTTCTATTAGGAGCCACTATGATGCCGGGAAATAGAACTAACGTACTAGAGCATGTCAACGCCCACAGCACTTTTTAGGCTAGTCCTGTCCGGTGACTCTTTGATTTTCTAACATGACGTTCATTGTCATTTAGCGTTCGGATTATGCGTTCAGATGACGACAAAACTTTTCTATGGAAACAGTATGGCACAGTTTCCTAGACAGCTTTTTCTGACACCGTTAAGGCAAAGAGTAGCCCCATGTATAATGCGCAAATAATTTTCATCTTCTCTTATAATGAGTGTTTTATAGTGACATGTAATTTCGGAACTAATGTTCGCACATGGTGAACATTCAGTCCGTAGTAGATTGTCGACAATTGAGCAAAAATATTTTTTGCAAATCGGATCCGTATTTTCAAAGATTACTCCCTACATACAAATTCACAAAGAAATGCTACCTTTAGTTTAGACTAAAACCTTCTTCGAACATGATACATTTAAATAGCGTAAGCTACATCCAGTCAGATAAGTAGTTTAGAAAATCGCGGCCTTTAAAACTAGCATACATACATACATAGATATGTTTCTCAGTAAACGGGCTATCTAAATTGAAAATAATTTTATAAATCGTCTCTAAGTTAATATTAGTGTGTTCAAACAACGTTCAACTGTATATATTAGTTTAAACTGTACACGGAACTCTAAAAGTCGTGAGAAAAAAATATAAAAATGTTACATGAAATTTAAAACGTAAACACTGACATACTTTGTCGTCCAAAGCAAGTACAATTCTGTCAAGCAAGACATCTGATTTAGTTTTTTATTCTCCAGCAATGTAGTTTTATGTAAAACTTCAGTGCGCTTTAAGAAAATAGAGACTCATTTTTCCTGTTTATTTTAAACTTGTCGTTGTTGGTCAATTGGTCACTTGATTTATTCGTAAGCGGATATGGCCTAGTGGATGAAATTAGTATCTCTAGTACTTTGATAGTTTTGGATTTTGTAATTATCGATATGTATATTTTCATATAGAGAACAGCTTTAGCCCAATCCTACTCACGGGTGTAGCTATAGTTTTCATTTGAGAGCTGTCCGTCCAAGGGAAAGGTCTAAAGGAGGGGGATAAGTGGGGGGTAAGTCCAAAATAGACAAAATAAAGTAGTTTCTATTCGGGCATTACGCAGTAAGATGGTATGATTCTAAATGTCAATCTCAGTCATTTAGATATTATATAAACCATTGTATCACGTCATTGCCATTCGTTTAATGTACTGAGTATGTCGTATACTAGAGGGTTCGGACGCAGGATTGTACTAATATGTAATACGCAGTAATTTTTCTTTATAATAAAAGAAGTGGCTTTTATTCAGCGGTTTGATATTTACTGTATATTCCTAACCACGTTATAAATACCTAAAGAAAGATAATTTGCTAAGCTGCTAGAGTTTTTTTGATACGCGAGACAAAAAATGTGTACCCGTTTTTACGAAACTGCGCGGACTGAGGAGTATAAAATTTCGCACACTAATAGTTTATATAGAGGAGTTTAGGATGCTAATTTTTTTTAATGCATCAAAATAATGGAACCAATAAATAAACATTACACAAATTGGTAGAAGTATATGGTATACTTTACACAAAGATGCATATATACTTATCCTTATAGAACCTTAATCATGTTCGAACTTATAATTTAAATGAATTCTGGTGGAACTTCGACCTCTAGGCGACCAGTTAATGTAAATCTACATAATATATCCGATAACGTACACAGTGATATGTTACATACAACCAAAACATTATTAGATTACCTAACCGTAATACTATAAAACAATAAAAGTCATTTCAAAACACACCAAGCGTTGATCGTGAAAGACATAACGTTATGACGAATACGTAAGTCGGCACTCGGAGTAATTCCCGCAGTATAAAAGATTTTAGGGACGAGCCCTAGAGACGACGCTGAGTTTATTCATTTAAACGCTACATTTCGTGAGAGCACTCAAAATAATTGTCCACAAATTGGGAAAATCAACAAAATAGAGAAGCTCTCGGGAGATTTGAGAGAAAGCCATATATGTGATTGAGAAGTGTCTGTTTGTTTTGTGTTATGTATAAAGTGCTTTCATATTCCGTTGTTTTCGGTTTTATGGAAATTTCAATCTTTGCCAAGTATGAATTTGCAATTTATAATACATATTAGGCTGAAGTAGATTGTATTTGAACGGTTTTGAGTCTTCAGTTAAGTTGTCGCTTTGATAAGATTATCATAAAAATTTGATAACGATCTTAATATGTAAATAACTCTTGCAATTACAAAATTGCAATCATTTGGAAACTGACTTTTGTAGAGGTTACATCTCTCGAGGACGGTCCGGCGTAGTATTAAAATTTGTGTAGATTGTCTACGTGCCTTGTGGTTTTAATGCTTGCTTGCTTGTGCGTCTGCATATGTGGGAGGGCGGGCGGTCCTTGCTTGCTTGTGCTGCATGTGTATGTGCATATGTGGGAGGGTGGGCTTTACTTTCTTGGTTGTGCAGTATGTGTGTGTGTGTATATGTGGGAGGGAAGGCGCTGCTTGCTTGTGCTGCTAGTGCGCGTGTATATGTGGGAAAAAGGGCGCTGCTAGATTGCTTATGCTATCTATGCATGTGCATATGTGTATTTATGCTGCATTTATACCAAAAAGATGCATATGATTTTATAAAAGTAACGTTAAATTTTGATCCAATCTCATTAGTAAATGCATATACAAAAAGTAATAGAAAAACACAAAGTTAGTTTTAATTTTTGACTTTTTTCAGTACTTTGCTTTTAAAATCAAAATTACTGGAATAAGTACGTTATACTAGTAAACGAAATGACGTATTTTGTATTGCTTTTCAGATCGGTTATTTTTCTTTTAAAATTCTTGTGTGTAAAAAAAATATGAAAATTTATGTTAAAACAAGTATACGACGCAATAGACGTAAGCGAAGAACTCGTCATAAGCTTTGCTTAAAAATGTTGGTAAGTTGTTAAAAATTATAAGCGAGAATTTTTTGAATTTAGAAAAACATTTAGAAAATTTCACGAGTAAACCGCATAATAAATTCCCGACGAGTGCATGGAACACGAATTAAATTAGCGAAATCAATCTCAACATAAAAACCCAAAACCCCGAACAATAAGAATAAATTGTGTGTACAATTTGAAGCTGAATTGAATTTCATTTCAGAGCATACATTAAAAGTTGGGTCACTAACTTGATTTATTGTGGACCATTAACGCCAAATTCACAGTGACTTTGAAAAAATAGCGTAAATTACACCCATGTCGGTGATCATTCTAAAACAATTTTCATTGTCCGTAATTGTCTCACTTCTGGAAATAGTTTTAAATGGAAAGTCATCATCTACGTAGCATTTTTCCTGGTTATATCAGGGTGTGCTTATTGTTCTAGTTTAGTTATTGATAAGAAACTGATTTTTATACAAAGCGCTTGCCATCTCATCTCCGCAACCCCTAAGGGCAAGATAGTAACCACTTAGACTAGAATATTCGCTACTCATATCTATATCAAAGCTATCGCTTAACGTACTGTTCAAGGCATGATGGAGAGACCTACAAGGACAAACAGCCAGTCCTGAAAGGAAATATTTATACAAATACAAAAATCCCGTAACCATCGACGTTAGGTTTAGGTGGCGAAGTAAATTTATTATCACTACTTTAGATCTTTAAAGGAGAGGACTATCATGCTGATTAACGACTTATTAGCTTATTAGACTTTAGGCCCCGCTCCTATCATTTGCAATGAGAATGCAGGAGGTTCTTGAAGACGACAGTTGGAGGCAAAAATTATGTAATCACTACTTGAAGTGTATTTAAACTGTAGCTAAAGAATTTTTGCGTACTCAGTATATTTTTAACGACCAGTTGACAACTGTCAGTCATTAGACTTGTCAATAGGATTTTTGAAATTATATAATAAAATACTTAAAAATAGTAATTAAAGCGTGAACCTTGCTATTGATATACATAACTCAGAATATTATCTGCTAGATGCGGATTTTGTCATGATGTTTTTCTTTATAAGAATTTTAATGATAGCAGCTAATTGAAAAAATAGTTATGCTAGCAGAATTATATCTGAGTGCTTCGGTCCCTGTGGACGGAAGCAGTCATATATTATAAGCGAAGCTGTCTTCGTCTGCATGGATTATGGTTTGGTTTGCCATTACAAAGAGTCGAGCATTAATATAGTTCTATTTGTGCGGTCTCTGCTCTCATTAATATACTATTATAGAGGTAAAATTTGTTTCTAAGTTTTTATATAGGGGGTAAGCTCTGTAACTAATGATTGGATTTGAAAAATTCGTTTTGCGTTGGATATTCGGTTTACTGTGGAAGGTTATAAGCTATAATCTATCACGTTATGACTCACAGGAGCGAAACCATAATCATAAACGCGAGTGGAGCTGGGAGTACTTGTGTATAATATACGTACACACGCGTATCTTAGACTACGTACGCTGGTACGACACGCGAGTTACCTATCGGAAGGTAATGTACATAAAATGACTTATTTTATGTACATTACCTTCCCGCATATGCAAACAATAAATTGACGAAGTTTTATTGCAATCGGAAAAATCGTATGGCAGCGCGGATGATACGAACGAACAGAAATATTGATTTTTATATAATACAACATTTATACACATAATAAAAAAATAAATGCATTACACTCAACGGCCCCTTTTAAGATCTTGTGACCCCGTGTTGGGGGTCCGGAAACACACACAACACTAACACAAACACTCAGACCACTACAATACAGACATTTGCCGTGAGCAGGGATTGAACCCGCGACCATTAGTGCTATCAGTTGCAGTGACCACTGCACCAACGTGTCTGTCAAATACATGATCTGAATCTATTCGGAGAAATGTAACTTTCTATAAATCCATACTAATATTATAAAGCTTTAATTAAAGAAGAGTTTGTTTGTTAGTTTGTGAACGCGCTAATCTTAGAAACTACTGCTTCGAATTGAAAAATTATATTTTTGTTAGAAAGTTTATTTATTGAGGAAGGCTATATAGGCTATTTTACATCACGCTACGACTCATAGGAGCGAAGCAATAACCATAAACGCGAGTGAAATCGCACAGGACAGCTCGTGAAAGAATATTTAGTATCGTTCTCGTTGAGGCTAATATAATTTATTACACAAATCACCTTTCTAATATTAGATATCCACAGAAGCATCTCACCCTTCGTACAGAAAATGTTTATCACACGTTGATGATAAAATGATCTCTATATTACGCCTATTCATTTAAGGGGAAGATAAAAGCCCCCCTCGTTTATAGTCAGGGTGGCGACCTAGAAACTTCAGAGATGCATTTTTGCAGTCCGTGCCACCATTTTGCCATTTATTGCGCTCATTAAAAGGTTTATTATACTCTTTAATACCTTGTTTTGCGTATAATTAGAAGCGTGCCTAGTTTCGGTAATGAAATTGTAATGACACCATTAAATGTCTGCCGACTGTTTTTGTTGAATCTCATACGGTTTGTTTACATTTTAATAAGTTATATGACATGCTAGCTGTCGCTTACGGTTTTATGATTATTATTTCGCTCCTGTGAATTATAACGTGGCGGAATATAGCCTATAGCCTTCATCGATAAACGGATTAGTATAGACGGGCATTTATAGTTGCTGTTTTGTGAGTGTGCATTTGAGTTTGTGAGTGCGTGATGTAATATAGCCTATAACCTTTCTCAATAAACGGGCTATCTTAAAAAAGTATTTTTCAAATCGGATCAGTAGTTTTAAGAGATTATGTAGGGTACATACAAAGTTAAAAATTTTGCATCTTTCTTGTATTAGCATAGATCCTCTCGCGGTGTCGCTGTTGTGAGTCGTAGCGTGATGTAATATAGCCTATAATCTTCCTCAATAAATGATCTTTATTTACATAGGCCTCTGTTCTGTAGTTTATGCGTGAAAGAGCAACAAACATCCATCAACTCAAACATCCATTCTCACAAATTGGATTCGTTATAGTAGTAAGATAGAAGAATTAAGAGTAATGTATATTAATGTTTTTAGTAACGTAAGTATTAATTCATGTACGGCATTACACTTATGAGTTTTATTTTTATACTTGATATAAAACAATTTTGTAACTTTATAACAGTTACCCAGTAAGTAGTTACGAAAGCTGTGAATATCAAAAATAAGGTACTAACAACATAATTTTTAGCTGTACAGCAATGACAAACCATTTATGCGAATTTTTATGAAAGTCTGAAAACTAAATTTAGAATTGTAATTCTCGTCTAAGTCTTATTTAGTAACGTAAGTCATACAAAAGATCTTTACTAAAAATACTGACAAATTCTCAGATCTCGATCATCCGAAAATAACCTCTGCGTTTGTTAATGAAATCTATTTTATGGGTAATTGGACTCTCTTGATTGTGGAAAATATCCATTTTTAGAATTTCGTCGTTTTAATTTATAACCCATGATAAAGAAGGATATTTATAATTTATAGTGTATGTTCTTTTTAATGTTTATTTCCTCAGTGCGTCACTTTTTAACTGATTTTCAAAATTCTGTTACTAAATTTAATTAAATTCTGGCACTAGTGGGTTTTACAAATATTTATGGGCGAAGGAGATCATTTAATATCAGATGAAACGTCTGCTCGTTTGTCAGCTACTTTTATACATTAATAAAGTTGTAAATAGATAAATAGTAGTTGAATAGTAAAGATTATAAAGTTTTTCGTATATGCCCGTAAGTAGCACAGGAGTATATGCGTATGTGTGTGTTTGTGGAATCATGTGTCGTGTGTATTTGTGTACGTTCTTTTTCTCTGAATATCAGTGTATCTATTATGTGCAATTAAAAACTATACATTCTTTGTTATTAGTATAACAAAGAATATATTTTTTTATTATATTGGAGAAGATAGTTCTTTTTTTAAAGGCATATAAGTTTTTGTGGTTCACTGTTCGTTTATTAAAATTAGCTTAATAGTGTTTTTATGAAGGAGACGCGTAGAATATAACAGCTCCTGCCTTTATACTGTTTTACTCGGCACTCGCCAGATTGGTTAACGTTTATAGTTACTGCGTTGCTGATATGAGTCGTAACGTGATGTTTAATAGCCTACTAACTTTTGCTCGCGACATCGTTTGCGTTAATATAGATTATTTATTTAATACTATTTAAATAAACCAGTATATACACGAAATATATCATATGAACATATAGAACAAAAGTAAAGCAAAGACATAGTCTATAAATGTTCCATTGCTAGTCCTCTAACCCACCACGCTGCTCCCCTGTGGGTTAGCGGATATACACGTGTCTTTCTCCTGGCATAAGTAGGTTTCCTCACAATGTTTTCCTTCTACACTGAGCTCGAGATGGACTAAAACACAAATTTAGCACTTGAAAATTAAGCAATGCGGGGTTTGAACCTGCGATCATAGGTTGAGAACGACGTGTTCTAGCCACTAGGTCATCTTAAACAAAGTACATTTCAAATGATAACATCATTTTTAAAATAAGCTCAGTGATTCCGGATTTACTTCGCGCGTACGAAATTTATTTTCTCTTTATTATATACTAGTGACCCGCACCAGCTTCGCACGGGTGCTATGATACTAACTTCACTATAGAAAAACTGTGAACATAGCGTACCGATCCATTGACGAATCTTCATCTCTTGCTGAACCTACTCTTCTTTCATCCACTGCTCTACGACCTATGTTCGAACGACGTCTTGAAGGCATGATTTTATAATTTCTTAATTTTGATAAATCTCGTAGGGTTCAGCCATCGTTTGCAATGTAAGCGGAAAAAATGCAATTATTTACGAGATCACATTAGAAACCAGAAAAATAACAGTATTTCTCCACTATTCAATGGATGTTATTATACATACAAACCTTCCTATTAATCACTCTATCTATTACAAAAACCGCATCAAAATGCGTTGCGTAGTTTAAAAGATTTAAGCATAAATATAGAAAGCGACTTTGTTTTATACTATGTAGTGAATAATAATAGATAATCTTCATAATGGACAGATTGTCTAAAACTTATTTTCTAAATCGTACTTATTCTTGAAACGAGCGCATCAAAACAATAAAACAAACTTATGTATAACAATGGATCAATTATTTATTTATTCCATGATGGTTAATTTAACAGCTTGATCTTAACGGATGGTGACTCCGCCAAGTCAATGTTGCATTCTTCTCCTTATAAAATTTCGTAGAAAGTGTTACAGTTTACAAATAATTAATTTAAAGTACATATTAAAAACTCCTTAGCTGAAGCATATTATTCTGTTCAAGATTATATAGATGATAAAGATGCTTTGATTTAGTATAAGCTGGATTCACACAGGGTATTTAATATATTTGTAACTCATAAATGTATGTACCCATCGTAAAACTTTTAAAAAGAGTAACTATCGAGTTTCTTGCCGGGTTTTCTCGGTAGAATCTACATGCCGAACCGATGGTAAATTAATTAATTAATTAGTGATTTGTTTTCTTTTACTTTTGTATTGACGATTCAAAAGTGCTTGTAAAAGCCTACTTGAGTAAAGCATATTTTGATTTAATTTTTTTTTATTTTGTTCGCGGATTTTAGCCCGTTGAGTTATTCAGTGCCAAATTTGTCTTCAAGTTCATGTCGTATTTAGTGGTGAAGGAAAAT
Source organism: Hypolimnas misippus (assembly GCA_037950945.1). NCBI lineage: Eukaryota > Metazoa > Arthropoda > Insecta > Lepidoptera > Nymphalidae > Hypolimnas > Hypolimnas misippus. The sequence goes on from JBBEEQ010000006.1 coordinate 12,191,739, forward strand.
ATTCCGAATAAGCAATTAAGTTAAAAAATCAAAAAACCGGACTGCGCAACGAGGCATAGAGGATCGTTATCAAACAACTTTAAATTGTTATAGATTCTAGAAAAATTGTGTTTTTGATGTAAGTACCGAGTATAATTTTAGATACTTTTAGTTAAAAGCTGTTAACATGAAAGTACAAACAGACACTTAAATTTTATTTATTTGTATAGATAAGAGAGATTTAGATTAGCTATATCAAATACAAGGTTAATGTACGCTCATCGGCATCAGTAGATCGCTCTTGACTGTTCTCGCTTCAATATCTTTCGCTCCAATTAGTGATTAGCCGAGCGCTGACGTCGAAATAATTTAGTCTGTTGTTAATTCAACAGAAAGAGCCAAGTTTGTGGCGATGGGAATTTTGTTTTCGAAGACACGCTTATTTTGCGCTACATTAATTTATAATTGGTCGTTTTATAAATAATTCGTTTATGTGCCTTGATTTTAGATAAACAAAAATTTATTATTCTAAGTTAAATTTTAAATACGAAACTTCGTGAACATTTTTCCTTTTTACCTTGTGAGAGTTCAATTAAATTGAATGAAATTTAGAATTGTGTTTGATTATAAACAGGGTTAATACATAGGCTACTTTTAATTTGGGGACGCATAATATATTGCTTACTATGACTCTGCACTCGACTTTGTCCAAGTGAAATTCAGTTACATCGCGCTCCTGTATACGTCGCATTTCTATAGAGATCATGCATTTTTGCATAATGAAAGATATAACCTATATTCTTTCTCAGAATCTAGACTATCTCTATACTGAATTTCATTGAAATGGGTTCAGCGGTTTAGGAGTGATTGCGTAAAACACAGAGAGAATTGCTATCGCGTTTATAATATTAGTAAGGACAAGAAGTACTCATATGTTTAATCAAATAATATTAATTCCATATTCTTACAAAATCGTAAACTAAAATATCAAGTGCTCTTTTATTTATAAATCCGATAGAATAGATAGCTGCTAAGGTAATTATTTTCAATCAAATAACTGAAACAACATCCATTAAATATAAATGTGAAATCAAAACTGTCTGTCTGAAAATAATACTAAAAAAGGGTGAAAAAGGGGACGGAAAGTAGAGAGAATCCACAATCTATTCAATAGCTGCCCTTCGCGTTTATGGTTACAACTTTGTTTCTATGGGTCGTAGCATGATGTAATAAAGCTTATAACTTCAATAAACGGACTATACAACGAAAAAATAATTTTCAAATCGGATCACTAGTTTCAGATATTACTACATACAAATTTAAAAATAAATTAATCTTTATGAGTTTAGATAATAATTATCCGCGCAGACGAAGTCCCCGGAACCAACTAGTTTTTTTTACAATTTTCCTTTCATATTTCTTTAGTAGTTAAAGGGCTCTTTGGAACTTATAAATAAGCAAGGTGTTGTGCGGGAAGTAATGAAGTGACTATCACGCGAGCGTTCATGTTCGCTGCTTGATTAGATCGTGTTAAACGCTCGGTACAAATTGTTGCCGGTGTAGAACACTCATGAAGCAACGTAATGGTTCATTAAGTTATAATTTTCTAACTTATAATACGTTATATGATGTTAAATTCAAGAGGAATTGTTGTTATGCTACGTTTGGATATTCGACAGAATAATACAATCTATAAATTGATAAATAGAGCCTGAATATAATTAAGTAAGTGTTTATAAGTTCGCCTGTACTTAATCTACGGCATTAAATCTACATATATAGTATAGATAAAAATAGAAATACGAAAATTATGATTGTCGAACAATTATATACCCAAAAAAATAACGATATTTTCTGGAGAACTAACGGAGCGTAACGAGTAACGAACATGCACGAATAAGTGTTTCACATATTTGCACTAGTGCCTATTCGTCTACATTCGCCAAGTGTCTATACATACCAATTTTTGCCGAATTGATAATAATAGAAAATAATGTATTGATTTGTTGTAGAAAGTTACATTGCTTTTTTAATTTGATCGTTTAAGGCCAAAACTCGTAATTGTACATTTTAATTCTTATTTAATTTTTAGTAAAAAATCATATCATCGTAATATATTACGATGTTCGTCATTTATATGACGTTCCGTAAGGTTTCACGATTGGCACAACTAAAAGCCATAAACCAAAGAAAAAAAAGGTTTCACGATGTAACGCCGTATGGCCTACGATCGTATGTCTTTTGGGCATTTGTTTTGGCTCTTAGTTAAAGATTTTAAAAATTAAAATATTTAACCTTGATGACTGGCATTGAACACACGTAGTCGATTTTTAAAGGTCTGTACGTACTTATATACGTGTGTAGTTTCTTTGCGTTTAGTTTTCTTTTTAATATACCTTCATAAATAAATAACATTTAGGTTGAACAATAAAAATACATGGAAAAATTATAGTTTATTTTTATTGTTCTATATTCTTATTTTGAAATTATGAACGCGGTATGAATGTATTCTTTCTGGAGACATAATCCGTGGCGGGAGTTTCTCTTGTGTACATTTTTATTATCATTGTTTGCGCATGCATGAACATACAAATTAAATTCTCTCTCTCTTTATATCGTAATTTTATTCATTGCAAGAATTGTTTTTTTTTCACGCAACTACCCAAAAATGTGTTATTTTGTCAAGGGTCGTGTAGGTATATGTGTTCGTATAATTTTCGGTGAGTTGAGTTAGTCTTACTTTTAATTAGTCGTGTGTGGATTTTGTTAAATTAATGAAAAAATAGTTACTGTTAGTTGTATACGAAGTCATGTTCTGTTGCTTACTATTTTTAACGAACATCCAAAAAATTCTTAATTAGTTGTCAAAAATGTATGTTTAATTATATTTTTGTTTCAAATAGTCTACAATCCCATTAGTTTCATATAATTTTCTTGTAAATACACATATACTATATATGTTTAACTAAGAAAAAGTACTATTTCCGATCGGAACATGACAATCTGGGATATATGGGCATGTTCCGAAATGCAATTTAGCATATCATCCAGAGCAAATGACATTTTGGTGCATCTAACGAGATGTCAACTGGATATAAAACCGCATCGATGCAAAATTTCACATGTAAAAGTGACCAGCAAGCTTGATTTCGGAACAAAATAAAAATCTAGACAGCCGTGCTTTAACTATATTTTAATAAATTAAATCTTAAATCTATAATAAATCTTCTTTAATTTTTACACATAATTATGATGTTTAAGAACTTCTTCAATAGATAGGAGAGTTAAGGACTAAGTGAGACTTCAAAACTGAAGCAACGTGACTTTATAAAGACTACATAGAACATTGTAGAATTCGCAGAAAATTGAAGATTCTGTGCTTGTTTAAGTCTACTTTAAAAAGGAAAAGTTTGTCTCTAAGTCCTGTAGGTGCTTCGCGCGTCGTGAGGCTGAAGTTAGTTTTTGAATAATATGATGTAAGGATGAAATATTTCATTTTTTAGTCATGTAGTAGAATGTGGATATGTATATATTTGTAATTAATTAACAGCTTCGTCTGCGTATGTAATAATTATTTTGAATAGCCTGTCTCTTCGAGAAATTATGTGTTCTACATACAAATCTTCATCCCTAATATCAACCCGATATTTTTCGCGATAAAAAATATCTTCGACTGAGATTCTATTTTTATTATTTTTATATATTTTATTATCATAATTGATTTAGCGTTTAGGCGTGAAAACCTAACGAGAAGAGATACAGAAAATAGCCAAAAAACTAAATTCAGTATTCTCTCCCCTTTGAAGTCGGTAAAAATAAAGATATAAATAAATGGTTTTAGTCAGAGAAAAGGAACAATATCGTATTGTTATTCCACGTTATAATTACTGCTTTAACTGCAATTGTACGGCCTGAATTTATTGATGAAAATACTAATGGAAAAGTTGAAAATCATTCTAATTAGCCATCTCCTATTGAATCAATGTTCGCTCTAAAAATAGGTAAGAATGGATAATAAAAAACATAGAGACTCAGTCGTGTAGTCGGTAATCGATATTTATGTATGTACATAAAAATCAATGTGTTATGCACATTGGACTCCACAACAGTTGAAGTGATTTCGATGACTTTTTGAGGATGAGATTAGTCCAGCCGGTGATTTTGTATTTGATAGCGATTGGATCTATAGTATTCATTTTTAGATATTTTGGTCAAAGGGTCACAAAGGGTGGCTAGTTCTGAATATAAAAATATTGTGATAGAAAAGAAGGACAATCATCAAATCATTTAATAGTTTCACTTTGAAAGTTTTTCAGAATTTTTGAAAATTGGTAATTTTATACATTTCAGCGTGCTTCGTGCAAATAATTGCACTGTGTACAAATTACTCATGTACTATAAGTTTAAAATAAATTTTAAATAGAAATAGTATAATAGTCTAAGAACATTTGGCCAATTGAAATAAAACTATTTTAAACGGATTTAAATCGCGTATAATTATTTTTATCATCCCGACGTTTCGAGCACTTTGCAGCGAGCACGAGTCTACCCGTGACCACGAACGCATACGCGATTTAAATCCGTTTAAAATAGTTTTATTTCAATGAATAATAATCGCGAAAATCTAAGACAACGACATTTGGTCAATTTAGATAGTAGTATTTTATTATTGTACGTTATAATGCATTGTAATGTATCCATCCGTGCAATATACCTACACTTAAAATATATTATTTTGTAATATATTTTATGTGTAGGCAGCATTTCGTTTTTATTTATGTATGCCCTCTTTTTATAATCTTTTTTAGATATTATTTAATGGTGTTGTTATTTTATGTTTTTTGTTCTGTTTATGTTACTGCTATCTCAAAACGATGCTTACAAATAAAAAAAAAACTTTCTTTCTTTCTAATAGTACTACAATTTGCAACTAAACCGATCATGACATACCACAAAAACGAACCCTGTATGTGACTAACGGATTAACATTAAATCGTTCTCATCATTAATATCTCTCAGTTAGGGTACGTATTGTCACAGACTAATTTCGAAACGAAACCATGTGGTATTCAGTATTTCAATATTCCGTTACAAACTATATCTTGATGAGAAATTACTTATGTTTATTTAAAGCTCTCTCATATTCTAATTATAATGAGCTGGCTGCGGCTCCTTACGGTTTCACTAGCGTATATAGTTACTGTTCGCTTCTATGAATCGTAGCTATGTATAATATAGGATATATTATACATACACTTTAATAAACTAACTAACGCAAAATTATTTTTTTAATCGGGTTAGTAGATTCAAAGAATAGCCCCTACATAATCTTACGAACAAGTTTCACATCTGTTTATATTGAAAATATATAGATTTGTTAAAATTTTTGTTCTTTTTTTTGCGAATTTTTTTTTATAATCTATATTATGCGTAAATAAATGCCCTTTGTTTCTCATATAACTATGTTTGCTCTTGTGAATTTGACCAATAATTTCATTTTAAATTCTGAAAACATTAAGAAATAACTGTTGATATTGAAATGAATAATTCGTAAACAAAAAAATTGCAACATTTTAAAGTCAACGCCAGACACTCTATAAAGTTCAATGGCGCTGAACGAAGTCAACTATGTCGAAAGCTATTCGCGACTGTGCGACTAGCGCATACTTTCGACGTCCCTCATTGATAATTCCATATTGTCAACTTAGAAATTTCCTTATTAAAACTTTGTTTCACCCAATTTAGGGTGTTTTCAAAATTTAGTTAAGATTGGATTCTCGACCCTACCGATCAATCTTCATCGTGTTTTATTCTTGTCTATGTAAATTTAGTATAGCTGGATTTGATACAGAATGTTTAATATACAAATTTGTAATTTTTAAATGTATATACTTAAAAACATAATTTTAAAAGAGTACCTATCGAGTTTCTTGCCAGTTCTTCTCGGTAGAATCTACATACATTACGAACCAGTGGTAGCTTTTCATTAATTTAAGCAACTTTTATTTGTTTTGACGAATCAAAAGTGCTTTTAAAAGCCTACTTGAATAAAGTATTTTTTGATTTTGAAATGTCAAATTGGCACAAAAATGTCGTATTTAGATATGTTGATAAAATTATAGACTTAATTGAGGTAGTCTAGCTGTAGCCTATTGATTACAGCTCAGCCCCGGCTCGACTGAGGCAGTGCCTAGAGTAGATCGGTCGGAACTAACATAGATACATTTCGTACGGTGAGTGAGATAACCGAAAGCCTACTTCCCTCTTCTTTTACTTATATCTCTTGTATTTTCTATTATAATATTAAATTTTAATCAAGGTATTAGTGGCTCCTTTGGGCTACAAATGTCCAGGGCCGGCTGTAATTATTTAACATTATGTGTCTCGACAGCTCGTTTACCATCCATTGTTAATAAAAAAAAAAAATATATATATATATATATATATATATATAAATCATTGTTTTTTATTAGCATTTATTATGGTCATATATTTATAATTTAATATATTTTTTTCTTATATATTTGCATTCATAATAAAATTTGAAACGGTTAGTATCCAAGACATAGATGCAATACTAATAATATATAATTTGTTACATAATAAAAAGGTAATCTTCTGAACAATCAAAGCCAATACAATTGTAATTTCTAATAGCTTTATACATATTTTCGACAAAACTTTACAATAATAACAATGCATGATACTAAAATTGAGAATCAAACTTTAAATACCTAAAATAAATATTTTTCCGAATACTCGCACAAATACGAACCTTCGCTAATATTCGCGCAACCGTGCAGCCCTAGTCTAATACAAATAGTCTGTTGTGTGCATTAGTCCTAAATGTTCTGTTTCAAATTGATTCCGCCTCTCGAGAGGCTCAATCAAGCGATTCAATTACAGAACGGTTAAGGCATGCCATCTCTGTTTCAGTCGAGATTGGATTGAATAAGTTAGATCCGGAATTCGATTTTTAATTTACAACTTAAAATACAGATTAATTAAATAACAGATAAACCTTTGTTGCTTCGTATTGTTTAATTGGTCTAACTACTCTGTATTACTACTATGTTGCTTTATTACACAAAAACTACTGGACTGATTACTATTAAACTATACATTAATATAATTTATACATTAAAATAATATTATCGATTATAAAGTAGCCTTATTTTATATCAACGAACTACAGAAAAATGGAAATAATAGGGATGAACATAACCTTTAAAAAAATGTATCCTTAAATTTGTTACAGATTTCCATTTATCTTAATAACCAAATAATTATTCATTTAGGAATGAAGAAAATAAATAAACTAAATAAAATTTAAATATTTCATTTTCAGAGTAGTTTAATTTCGTAAGACGTCGTACTGCGATCGTGACCTAAAATCATTTTATTAAAATGTTTTAATTTTTATTTTTGAAAATTTTCGCTATTTTTGCTAATTGCTAAGTGATAATAATTTCTATACTCTATAATCTAAGAATATCCCGTAGAAAACTATATCTCATCATGATATGGCGCGTCCAATCTTATTTGGTTTCGGGTTTCTCTTAACGACTTCTCTATCTACACAGCTCTGTGGAGGCTTCGCTTCTTTTTGTTATTTACTAAGTGATGATATTTTATTTATCTCTTAATCGCATCTTATGTGAATGTTATTTTATTACGGAATGTTCTGTTTTTATGATTTTAATTATCTAATGTATAAAAGCAAAAGGTAACTTACTCACTCATCACGAAATTTCATAAAGTACAAGTGCTGAGTTTCAAATTTTGCATGGAGGTTCGTTTTAGGGTGTAGGTGGGGGTAAAACGGGTTGGAAATTTGTATGAAATTCTATGTTAAGCGCGAGTGAAACTGCGAGGGGCCGCTAGTTTATTAAATATAACGCGGTATCACTCGCGTTTCTGGTTACTGTTTCGCTACTATGAGTCGTAGCGTGATGTTACATAGCTTATAACCGTCCTCAATGAACAGGCTAACCAACGCAGATTTTTTTAATCGGTACTACTATATAAACAGTCAAATATTTCTTTAAAATATTATGAGTTTAACCTGCAAGTAAATACTGTTAAATAAATAAGGATTTTTAACTGGGTAGGAAAGAGCGGATTTCTGCGAAAACAATTATTAAACAACAAAACAGACTGTGAAGTGAGAACCTCCTCCTTTTTGTGGAGTCAGTTAAATTGATTATTTGTATATGATTTAAAACGTACAGGTAAACCTACATTACTACTAGCGAAGCTGTGCGCGGAAGCTAGTAAGAAAAAAAATAATTCCGTAATACGTTTTACTCCCTTGACAATAAAAAAAAATATGAATTTGTTTTTTTGTGTACAAATGTTATGAAAATATTACTTTATGCCAAAAATAATATAGTCTAATCTTCAATAAGAAAATGATTTTCGTGAGTATAATATTTATATTACATCACGCATTACCAAAAACTTGTATTTAGAATATTATTTGATGTTAAATTTTGTTTTATGTACAATATAGTTGTAACAGCTTGTTGATCAACTACTACTACTACTAAATATTACGTATATATACCCCTTAAAATAGCAAACTCCAAAAAACATTCCCTTTGAATTGAGAACCTCCTATATTTTTTAAGAAGATAGAAAAGTATCAACATTGGTACGTCACGCGTCACGTCTGTAATTTACGTGCTCTTGTGATTGCTGTCTCCATATAAAAGTAGGCACCTATATTTTGACGCTGATAAGCAATACTATGTCAAGCTACATGGACTTCATTTTGTGAAAATGGCGTCTAAAAATGACAAGCCTATTCGTAACAAATTTGTTTGAAGACCTATGTATATACCCATTTTGGTTTTCTATTTTGATAAAATGTATAATAAATCAACAGCAGATTGGTATCATAAAATTTTTTTTCTTATAATTAGTTTATCAAATATTGCATGTTGCAAACGATTGAGCATATTTCAATATTCGAAACATTAAATTAAGAAACTTGTTTCCGTTCGTATTTGGTTTAGATAATTTGTTTTTTTTTTTAATCTTAAATACACGACGCATTATCAGAATACATTAATATCTCCGAATTTGAGTTTTTGTGGGTTGACACATTATTGCTTAGCCGCATTCATTTGTAATATAAGTCAGAGAAAGGGAGATAGAATTATTTAGATACGCTCTTGACCTTTCAACGTCACGATAAGATGCTTCACTTCACTATATCGTAGGCTCTTTGTGTTTTTTTCAACCGACTACAAAAACGAGTTTTTGAAAACCTCAGAACTCTCACATTGCTTTAACGATTTTCATTTATTTATTTTTTTTGTTTACAAGGGTCAGTTTAGTTGTCAAAGTAAAGTCACGCACGCTGCTCCACAGAGGGTTACCGAATGTACATATGTCAGATTTTCTCCCGGTACATGTAGGTTTTCTCACGATATTTTCCTACACCGCCGACGTCAAGATGAATTTAAATACAAATTTAGCACTTGAAAACTCAGCGGTGCAAGTTGGGGTTCGAACTAGCGATCGGTTAAGATCGACATTGTCTAATCACGACGTCATTTTGGCTCAGCAAGATTAGTTTTATACACTTTTATCAAAATCTGTTCAGAGGTTTAGGTTTTAAATCAAAACGACTTGTAAATTATAAGAAGAAAAGAAAATATGAATGTATACAAATTTTTTAAAAATATGTATGACATAAATATTCAGACGCCATTTTCTAAAAATGAAGTCCGTGTGGCTTGACATAGTATTGCTTATCAGCGTCTTTATTAGAGTCTGAAGAATATGGATGTATTCCCCAGATACGCTGTCTTCTCTTATTGTAGTTTAACCTCGTCCATATAAAATAGGGTAAATGTAATAAACTAACGAGTTTCGTACGGCGTCTGTTCGTTACAATCTCCTCTTGTAAGGCGGAGTCTTATATACGTTTTACATATATAATGATGTACAGCGTTGGAAAATTGACGAATACATAATGTATACAAATAAATAAAATTGAAGTTTCTGTTTGTAATTTTCAATTAATAGTTTTTTGACTGAATGCATATTAAATATTTTAAATGTTTGTCTGACTGCCTGTTTGTTCCGGCTAGTTTCTGAAATGGCTGGGCCGATTTTGACGAAACTCTCACTCGCAGATTGTTAATGTTATAAGGAGTAATTTAGGCTACTTTTATTATAAAAAAATAATTTATCCTGCGCAGACGACGCGGACGGCAGCTATATTTTATGTCATTTACGAGAATGAAACCTACAGTTCGAATTCTCGCCATACGTTTTTTAATTTTATTTACAAAAACTTACTAAACATACTTGATTAAAAACCCATTTCTTTTCCGACATATAAGAATGGCTAACATCAAGTAGACACGGGAATCCATTGATAACATTTAAATTGAAATGAAACTATTTTAAACGGATTTAAATCGCGTATATTAATTATTTTTATCATCCCGACGTTTCGAGCACTTTGCAGCGTTCGTGGTCACGGGTAGACTAAGGTGACAAATGTCACCTTAGTCATCCGTTTAAAATAGTTTCATTTCAATGAATAATAATCGCGAAAATCTAAGACAACGATAACATTTAAATTGCTAAGTCTAATTACATTTCTGTCCCTTGGTATTATTATAGAATCTGCTTCACGAACGAAATGAGAATTTTTAAGTTTAGTTCTTGTGAAGTCTCTTTTATTAGATTATCGTTGATGTTAGAGAATTAGTTATATAAATACGGTTTATTTTGTTGCTGAATTTCCAAGTTTTCGTTAATACTTAATGACATCTTAGTTCTTTGGTTTTCAATCTACTTAAGTAAAAAGGTTTTTTAATTCGTAGTTGTTTTTTAATGTTAGTTATTTCTCAACTCCGTCATGTCTTAACTGATTTTCAAAATTGTTATTTATTTGGAAGGAAATACTTTCAGATTATGAGAACAAATACAGAAAAATGGACGAAAATCATTATTGAATTACCCCAGAAACGGGAAAAGACAACGAGGACGTCAAGTAAAGAGACGGGAAGACTAGCTTCAGAAGGGATGGAGAAGGCTAGCTCGCAAAAGAAACACGAGGGAAGAACTAATGGAGGCATATATCGAAAGACAACCTGACAAGCAAACTGGCTGTTGAAAATAATATTTTTAGTTAAATACGTTACTTAAGTTTGTACATCCTGTATTTATATTAATAATTAGAAGTATTCCGCGGTTCCATCTGCGTTAATTTAAAATAAATCAGCCAAGTGCGTGTCGGGCCACGCACAATGTAGGGTTCCGTAGTTGTCAGAATTGTCAAGATCGGTCAAGCAATCTTCGAGAAAAAAGTTTACCACGAACTGGGAATTTCCTTTTCAAGTCAGTCTATACAATATACGTACTTAAAATTTTAAACCTTTTATTATTTTAAAATTATTTTTAATTTCTCTTTATATTTCGAGACTAAAATATTTTTAATGTAAAATGAATGTTGGAATGTTAATTATACTAACGATTTTGAACTTTATATGTTCGTCGATTATTTATTATTCTAATACTTGTAAAATATACTTAGCGCCGATAATTTTCCTTCCTGGTTAGCGCCTATGAAATCTATTGAGATTTGGTTGAAAACTTCATAAGCGCGATTCAGAATCACTCGCGACATGTTTTATTGAGACATTGTTTTATACCTTATTTTATATTTTATTTTAATTTAAACTTATAAAATATTTATTTATTTATTCATTTAAATTCATATATTAATTTAAAATTATTAATATTTACATAATGTGATGCTTTAAAAAGTGAAATATTTATTTTTACTTAGATCATCTATAACTCTATAACCATAAGAACCCACATAGCCGTGACATTATATGTACCACTATCGTGAATTTTTTCATATCTTTAGACGCAGCAGTTTAGTGGGTAGAGGGGGGGGACACTTGACTCTAAGAAAAATTGATACTTCAAAGCTTAATATTTCGGAAACAGTTCGTCGTTCGAAAAAATGGTTTTCCCACATCTATAACATTTTTAAAAGACCTATCTAACGATACCCCACAATATGGGATAAATGAGAAAAAAAAATTTTGATCTCTCTTAACACATAGGGAAGACACCCTGAAAAAAAAAATATTTTTAAGATTTTATTGTACGACTTTCTCGGCGTAATTCATATGTATACTCATATCGAATTACAGCTTTCTGGTATTAAGGGTTTCGGAGCAAAGCCGCGGACAGACAGACAGACAGACAGACAGACGGACATGGCGAAACTATAAGGGTTCTGTTTTTTACTACGGAACCCTAAAAAAATGATATTAATATAATGTTCACCTTCCCTACTTGAAACGGATATTATTCACCATTTCATTTGTTTCAATTCTGTTTTCGCGTATTTTTTTTATTTAATTATTAAAATAAATAAAAAAATTGAAATAAAAGTAGCCTAAGTTACTCCTTGTAACATGATAATGTTACAATCTATCTGCGAGTATAAGTCCCGTCAAAATCAGTCCAGTCTTTTGAGATAAGCCGGAACAAACAGATGGACATACAGATAGATAAAAATTTTAAAAATTTTGTTTTGGATGTAAGTACCATAGTTAAAAGCTATTAATATGAAATAACAATAGACAACTTAAATTTATTTATTTGTTGAGATTGTAATTTTTTAAATTAAGATACGAAATACTTATGGTTAATCAGTAAAGGCTTTATGTATCTATCTACTTTCAGATTAGTATTATAGAATTTTTATTTTAAAATCGAGTCAGTAGTTTGGATTTACAATCGAAATAGTTCGTATAATTATAAGGTGGAACGAAATTGCGTATATTGTTGTTGAAGTCGGTTGTTATTAGGTAGACACTAGGTGACCTGTGCGAATACTTTTTACCGTTAGTAATTAGTTACGTAACAATTTAAAACTGAATTTCTTTTAATGAAAAGATTACTTTTGAGATATGCATATACGTAATTATCATCATTAGAGCGAAAAATGATCTCCAAATTGGCGTATAAAATATTAATTTGATACAGTATTAAGGGAGATATATTAAGGGTGAGGGGAGATCGAAAGTGCTTTATAAAGCCTATTTGAATTAAGTATATTTCGATTATACATTTATGCGATTTATTAATGAAAACAATAAAAGCGGTGATAATATTATTTTTATCAATAAAAGTGAATTGCTTGGAAGAGTATTGCGAACTGATTATGTTAGTGTAGTGTGTTCTCAGCATGATAGTACCGTAAAGACAATATTAATACTATGAGGGTAGGTGAAGAAAACTCGCCCACTCGCCGCCGGTTGGCGCGGTACACCAGGCAGTTCGTGTACTCAGTCACCACCACGGATGCAACATCGTCGAAACGTCGAGCATTAAAAAGCATTTTACGCATGTTTATTAGTTACGGCGATAATATCCTTTCTTTAAAATATGAAAAGTATATTTTGTATTTAAATGAATTTTCGATTACTTTTTATAATCGAAAAAAATCATATTACTATTAGGGATTCAAAATAAAATTTCCCTAGTGCATTTTTATTAATAACTTTTTAAATACTAATATTATCATTAATATATGCGATATACATGCAAGGTGACCGCAATATAGCATTGTTTCGTGTTATGAAAGCATAACTTGCTTGAATTATGGTGCTTACTTTTTACTACAAGCTGGTAAGGACGGTTATACATTTGCTATAATTAGTATTACAAAAAAACTGACTTCAATTACACCATATGATTGTCGTTTCATGTTACAATGAGTCTTTACTAATATTGTACAGAGGTAAAATTTGTTTAATATAATGAATTATGTGTTTATTGTATATATTTTATTTTTTTTTTCTTTAAACATTTCGCATTTCATTCCCCTGAGCAGTGAAATTTTTAAGAGTTCTTTCTTAATGCATGCTTAAACAAAACATTAACGCGAGCAAAATCGTGACCAAAATCTAGTCTAAAATATAAAATTTGTTTGATCGGATTATATCGTATATTTATATCGTATCTTACGCGCTGCCAAGTGCCATACCGTTTATAAAATTGAAATAGAACCTTGTCAACTTATTTGTGATTTTTCCAGAATGTTATATTAGAAATACAGTATACCTCGTTTCACGTAAGTGTGTCGGTCTGAACACGAGGCGAGTCAAAAACAAGAAATAAACCAGGTTTAACAACAAAATCTATACAGATAAATTTAATTGAAGTGTCTTTTTGTAATTTCAAACTAACAGCTTTTAACTAAATGCACATCACAGTATAAACAGTACTTACATCAAAAACACAATTTTTAATTTTTTTTTCCGTCTATCTCTTCGTTCCAGTTAATTTCTGGAATGGCTGGACAGATTTGGACATGACTATGACTAGTAGATAGCTAATATTATAAGGAGTAACTTTTATGTTAGAAATTTTATTTTGATAGCCAAGAATCAAGCCCGCTAATTTTGAAAAAAAAATGACACAATCTGTATTATTGTCTAACTAATAGTATCACGTATAAGGATCAAATTCTGGGAAGTAATAGTATTCGGCAAAATAAATGAAAAGGCTTTACCATTAAATAATGCGAGTAAAATGCTCCTTTCCAGTGAGGGACCACAGACTACAGTTTTGCTTTGTATGAGACATGCCATTATGTAGTCCACACGATCGAAGTCACGGGTACAACTAGTAATAAATAAACAATAATACTTTCATACTAAATTTACGGAACTGAAGAATATTAAAGAGTATATTACCATATTCAAAGAACTATTCAACCAGACCTTATGTACCTACTTATTTACGTTGCGACCCCAAGACGGGTCAACGTTACTATTGAATGCGCTAGTTACAATATGAATGAATAATTCACAAAGACCTCTGGCTATATTAACTTCAACATGTTTTATTTGTAAAATGTTGGTTCTTTATTAAAAGAGTTATTTAGTTAAGAGCAGACATAGCTTGGCAGTAAGAACAGATCTCAACTGAAATCGCAGGTTCATACCGAAGCTAACACCACTGAGTTTTTAAGTGCTGAATTTGTGTTTAAATTCATCTTGTGCTCGGCGGTGGAGGATAATATCGTAAAGGAAATTTGTCTAATGTATATCTCTTAACTCGTAGTGCACTGTGGGCTATGGGTTGACATTCTTTTCCCTAATAGAAAAGGCCTGTCCCAACACTGTGGCATTTATTCACATAGTACTTTTGTGAATAGGAAAGTATGCGTATTGTGGAAAGTAATTGGATCGTTTTGGTAAGTTTATACATTTTTTTTTGTTATCTAGAAAATTATATTATACTAGATTTTATTTGCAGTCATACCCCGGTATATTGTAATTTGGTATTAATTAACTATTTCCGTTTATCCGTCGTGGTCACGAGCTGAGGAGTCAACGAGTAAAAAGGTATTACTAACATTAGTTATCGCCATAAGACCCGTTATATTAAATATGAATAATATAATTCACGAAAGTTTAAAATATAAAATTTTACCACTTTTTAATTTTAAATTGTCCAATTTATTCAAAATCAAAATCAAAATCAAAATATGCTTTATTCAAGTAGGCTTTTACAAGCACTTTTGAATCGTCAATACAAAAACAAAAGAAAACTAAACACTAATTAATTAATTAATTTACCACCGGTTCGGAATGTAGATTCTACCGAGAAGAACCGGCAAGAAACTCGATAGTTACTCTTTTTAAAAGTTTTACGATGGGTACATACATTTATGAGTTACAAATATATTAAATACCCTGTGTGAATCCAGCTTATACTAAATCCAAGCATGTTTATCATCTATATAATCTTGAACAGAATAATATGCTTTAGCTACTAAGGATTTTTTAATATGTACTTTAAATTTATTTTTCGTAAACTGTAACACTTTTTGCGGAATTTTATTATAAAAACGAATACCTTGCCCCAAGAAGGTAACATTGACTTTGCGGAGTCGAAACTTTGGCGTTATATGTTTTTTTCTTCCTATATCAACATATAGAAGATGGACACTACACATGCACTTGACTTTTTCACACCGTCACGTCATGTGAAGTATCGTTGAGTAGGCGTAGTAGAGTGAAGTAGTCGTTTCTTTGATAAATATAATTATTTTATTTTAATATTTATAACTTGACGACTTTACACTCTTAAAAACTCGTTACGTAATTGTATACTATAATTTTTAATGAGGAAGAAGGACGGATATTTGGAAATTCACCCCTTAAAGACGTGGATCAGAGGTTTTAAGTTTATATGGAAAATGAAAAGTGGCTCGACGGATGCTGCTAGCAAAAGCTAGTCTCAATACATTTACAAATTATTAGTTGTGTGATATTGTAATGTATTTACTAAAATGAATAATTTCGTGTAAAATACTAACAAACATCCATACATCTTCAAAAAACTTAAACATCCATAGATATAGATAATAATTCATTTCCAAATATTTGTAAGTAATATATCGTCGCTCAAGGTGTAATAGCTCGTACATGCAAACTGCTCAACTTTACAGTAGAGACAAAAAACTTCATTAAAGGTAACTGTAATAAATATGTTTACATTTTAAAATGATTTAGACTTAAGATATTGTAAGAAATATTATTATTATAAAAATAAATTATTAGAGTACCGTTTTCACTGAGAAAATACATTTTTACCAAAATTGTTAGTTACGAGTTTCCACATATGGAGCGACCATATATATTTTTAATCGGATGCACTTATATAAATAAATAAATAAACGAATCACACTCAACGCCCCCATTAAGATCTCATGACCTTGTGTTCGGGGTCCGGAAACAATCACAACACTAACACAAACACCCAGACCACGACAAACATCCGTATGGCCAATATACACATTTGCCTTGAGCGGGATCGAACCTGCGACCGTTAACGCTTTAGTCAGTCGCAGTGATCATTGCGCCAACGTATCGGTCAAATTCATTTTGTTATGTTCATTATTATCAAGACAAGATATTTAAGAGTGAATATGTTTGTAAAAATCGTATGGAAAAGTGAAAAATTAGCATTAAGTTAGGGCTTGGACCTAACTTGTAATATAAGTAGTATTATTATCATTACTCCCAGTAATAAAAACCTGTAAGAAAATATATTACACTCGCAACAAAAGAACATACGTAGTTTAAAACTCAAATTGCCTTAGTTCTAATAGTTTCTAACTGCGCCGGATATAAAAGCTGGAAAAGTACTTTTTGACTCGACGTAGAACCTTGAGACTTTGTTTAATTAAGTTTCTTAAACATATTAAGATTCAATTTAGTTTTAATATGAGCCGAAAGACCGAATTTTACTCGATATTTTTTTTCGATAATCGTGTTTTTAGAAAAAAAAGATTAATAGACATTTTCTGAAAATAAAATCTACCTAGACCGATTTATCGCCCGTGTTTACTAAATTTCATAAAAATAGTTGGAGCTGATTCAGATTATATTTATACAAGAATGAAAGAAAGAAGAGAAAAGGATGTATTGTGAATTGATACAACAATGTTCACGGTATTTATTTAATAAAAATCATGTTTGTTTATTTGAAAATACGAAATGTTATACACAGTTATACTATTCTTTCGATTGCGATAAAACTTTGTCACATTATTGTTTGCATTTGCATCAAGGTTATATGCACTGTATAATTTATTTTTATTTATTTAGTATTTAGAAAACAAACAGTAATATAATTCATATAACATCAAATAATATTCTATAACTCTTACACCAAAACAGTTTCCAAATATGAATAATTCGTGTACGTACATTACAAAACATGACGTATACATATGTAAATTAATTAAACTGTTATCATTTTATTAGAAATGTATTAATTAAATGAATCAAATCTTTTGATAATCGAAGCTAGACTAAATTTAGTTATTATATAAATAAATTGAAGCTTATTTGGGTATAATATTTTCTTTATATTTAATTAAAATTTTTTAAGGGAGAGATGAAATATATCGCATTCATTAAATACACGCGTGTCACATCAAACAGAAAAGTTTTAGATGTATTAGTTTTAGGACGTCCGACGTAATGAAATGTACATCAACTCGAGCTTCCAGTTGAAAAAAAAACATTCGATTTCTGACATTGTACACTTAATACACTTTTCTAAATATTAAAAGAACCGTCAAAAAGACATCTACTCTCTGAGAGCACATTTTTTAAACGTATAATTTATAAAATCCATAAAAAAGTTTTCGTGAGTAATAATGGTCAAGGTAGCTTACCCTTATTACCTCATGTCAAATTACCATATAGAGTGCGTTGGTAGGACGAGTTTTGGAATTGTTAAAAGTCTGTTATAAAAGTTGAAAATATATTAATATGTAAAAATTCAAAGTTAACCCAATGAGATATTTTGGAACTACCCACTATATTGTGTATTACCCTTGTTTGAAAAATACGATAAAGTAAGTTTTATAATAATAAATGAAATGTATTACGTTTATCATTTAAAAAAAATAAAGAAAACAAGAGAAAAATGAAAATGGCCTAAGAAGAAAACCCCATACTTCAAAATCGGTGAAATAATAGGCTATAACAGCTTACAATCGTTCACTAGTTTTGACAGACGATCGCCATGCCAGTTTTTTGCTGACGTCACATAGCCATAACATAACAAGAATACGAATTTAATGCTTTCTTACACTACAAAATCGGTCAAACGTTATATAGTTTAAATAGAATGGACATATATACATATTATGTGCCCAAATACACACTTTTACATAAAAATATACGCGTGAAAAACATTACCCTTCTTCTGGGTGAGTCGAGTAAAAATTATTAGGTAAATACAAAACACACCTATTAAGACGAAAATATTTCATGTTTACTCCAAACAATCTAAAAAGATGTTTTATTCGAAACGTTTAAAACAATCATTAGAATTAGCACAAGATATAAAATAAAGTTCGAAACTTATTTAACGACTTCTAAACAGAGGAATGTTTATCGTAATTGCAGATACTTAATTTTATCGCTTTTATCTGGGAGAAAATATCTTTCGGACATTCCAATCCATTATATCGTTTATTGTGACTATTAATAGTTCTGGACAAGCGTTTTTTTAGATGATCTTTATATTGTTTTTAGTGATTCAAATATATTATACATGAAGTACAAATTTTTGGCTGCTTCGTTCGTGACAAGTTCGATTTCTCTATATAAATTTCGAATCCCAGCTTCACCTAAAAACTTTTAGCAAATTAATTTTAGATGAACGTACAATCCGTTCAGCTGTTTGGTTTTCCCGTTTCTTTCCTTTAAGGTATGAATCTTTCAAAAATCTGTTTTCAGCGTATGATGACGTCATTATAACTATTTTTTGGTTAATAAGATCATGTAGTGCCTTTCCTTTTATTAACCGGTTTCGAAATAGTAGAAGGTTTTATGTTTGGCTGTTTTCTTTTATTTTCTTGAAAATAATGTAGAAAATATTAATTGTTTCGTTTACTTGATTCGTTTTCGACATCAGTTTATGCAATCACGTAAGTGTATGCCCAAGACGCTCTCAAGTTATATGCTATCTGAATGCTATACCAAATACTAAATTTAAATTCGGCACAGTTACCTAGATGTCTACGTGGTGCTTAAAATTTAGCTATAGGAGCCAAAATGTACGTTATAAGTCATGTCAAGTATGCTTGTTATACAATGACCTTATACCAATATTATAAAGCTTGAAGAGTTTGTTTGTTTGAACGTTCTAATCTCGGGAACTACTGGTTCGAATTGAAAAATTCTTTTTGTGTTAAATAGTTTATTTATTGAGGAAGGCTTTAGGCTATATTACATCGCGCTACGACTTAAAGGAGATAAGCAGTAACCATAAACGCGAGTGAAACCGCGAGGGGGAGCTAGTACAACTATAGATATGTTATTAGCTTAGAAATTTTGGTATCCATAATAGCGACCATTTTGTCGAGAAACCAGCTAATAGGGACTGAGTAGTGTATAAATAAAAACAAAATTATACATTATTCGTTTATTAATTTTTTTTTAATATAATTGGATGCTGATAAGCAATAATGCGTCAACCCACATAAAGTCGGATTCGGAGGTATTGATGTATTTTGATGATTGGTTAACTATTTAACATTATTAAAAAATAATTAAGTACTCTAAACTACATAAGTACGAAATAAGTGCATAAAGTGCATAAGTGCGTTCCAATATTTTGCAATTTATACAATAATCTCATATGTTTGATAAACTGTAATAAAATAAAGTGCCGCGAGTACATTAATAAAAACTATGAATAAAAAAATTCATTAAAAAAATTCAAACTTCCTTTATAATTCTACTTTTTTTTTTTAAACCCGACGCAAAAAGGGTGTATGTGTGTATGTATGTACCCGTGCGAAGCCGGGGCGGGCCGCTAGTATTTAATATAACAGCTGACAGTCAGCTCGTGACCATGACGAATGCCACTTCGTCGAAACGTCGCAATAAAAAGGTATTTCTACCATTAGTTATCGCGATAAGACCCGTTATATTACATAGTATAAATCGCGAAAGTTTAAAATATATAAGTTTTAATTTATATTTGTTAGTTGTGAAGTACTTTTGTATTAGCGTAGATGAAATAATTTTTTATTATTCTTTTGTAAATTCTTTTTTAATACGCGGGTTTAACGTGTATAGATTACGCGTAATCTGACAAGCGCAGTTTACACATGACCTTTGAATGTAAAACGATGTAGGTAAGAAACTTAAATCTACACTAATATTATAAAGCTGAAGAGTTTAATGTTTATTTGAACGCCCTTATCTCTGGAAATCGTGTTCGAAAAAAAAATGTGTTAGTCTTTTTATGTTAAATATGTAGTTTGTTTATTGAGGAAGGCTGTAGGCTATATAACATCACGCTACGACTCAAAAGAGAAAAGTAGTAATCATTAACGCGAGTGTTTTATGTTAAATATGTAGTTTATTTATTGAGGAAGGCTATAGTCTATATTACATCACGCTACGACTCATAAGAGAGAAGCAGTAATCATAAATGCGAGTGAAACCGTAAAGGATAGCTAGTGGTGGTATAACATTCATTCACCGTTACTGTGGCTCAACACATTTTATGTTATTCTTTTCTAGTTGTAAGTTACTATTATCATCTCTCATTTAGATAAAACCTTCAATCTGTTTCATTATCTTCTGAAGACTGTCTAGCATTATTATATCTTTATTAAAAGCAAAAATTTTATGCAGCAAAATCTACATCAGCAAAATTATAAGAAGCGCCATTTTTTTGTAACTTATTTAAGTAAATGCGATAAAAATGTTAAAGACTGTCGGTCAATAAACTCTCCTCATACGTTCCTTTATTTCGTAGTAAAATTTAACAATGTTTTTTTTATAAATTTTTGATTAAAGAATATTGTGTTCTTATAAGAACTAAGAGTGAACATTTAAAATAATTAAAATTAAATTAAATGTTATATAGCCTATAGCGTTTCTTAATAAATAAACTATGTAACACAAAAATAATGTTTCAAATTCAACGAGTAGTTCCTAAGATTAGCGCGTTCGAACAAACAAACAAACTCTTCAGCTTTATAATAATAGTACAGATAAGTAAATGTATCTGCCTCAAGCTGGGATCGAATCCACGGTGTTAAAAGTACATGCAGTACCACTACACTAAAGCGGTTATAGATTCTATGTTACAAATATCCTATAAAAATATTCGATAAAAGTATTTTAAAACTTTGTAAAGCGAATACGAAGCGCGTTTTAAAACCTTTTAGATCGAATGTATCAGGCAGGGCTATGTGATATATGGATGAATAAAAATATAAAAAAAATCAATTAAAGCGTTCTGCTGTCAGAATCTATACTAATATTATAGACTCAGTAACTGCTGGTGGAATTTAGAAATTAAAAAATAAAAACACTAAAGAAGTTAGTAACAGTATTTAATATTAAATGTATACAAAACGTCGAATTCAATTTCAACATTGTTAAATTTGATAAAGACGTTAGTTTTCACTGTATACAACATAAACCGCTTTTACTCAAGTCACTTAATGGTATATTCACGTAAACCGGTTTGCTGGGTATAAAACATATTTTATGAATGGCGTTCAAAATACGCGATCAATTTAACCTTTACAACCTCTAACTTTGTATATGAAATACGATCTCATATGTTCGCATGAAGAATCAATATTATATTTAAGATTACTTACTTGGTCCTTCGGACAGGATTCGCCCTTGAATGACCTTTTTCAAATACGTTGCTCTTCTATTATATATACTCGCACGTTGGAGATGAAAATCTGCTTTATATGTTGCCATGTTATTTATGGTGTACATATATTAAGCGTTCGACTTTTAATTGAGGTCCTTTTTTTGCGCATGAAAAACAAAAAGGTTTTTTTTAGATTTTTTAGTTGTAAAATACATAGTTAAATATTAAGGTATCACTGTTCTCGCGTCTCGTATTCTCTACGGCAAGCGGCGCAAAAGTTCACTTTATGTTTACCTCGTCATAAGTTAGAGAAAAACAAAAAGACTTTCTAATCCATACTAATAAAAAAAATTGACGTGTCTCTTTGTAATTACAAACTAACAGCTTTTAACTAAATGGATATGAAAGTATACACGATGCTTATATCAATAACACAATTAAAAAAAAATTTATCTCACTGTCTGTCCGTCTGATTGTTCCGACTAATCACAGTAGCGGCTGGACCGGTTTTGGCAAGATTTTCACTAGCAGACAGCTAACTTAGGCTATTTTATTTTATTATTTATTTTAATTTTTCGCAAACAAAGTCGCGGGCACCAGCTAGTGATTAAATAAACAACGAGTCCAATTGCGCGAAAGATATGCGAATTAAAAAAAAAAAACTATTTTTTTAATGCGAAATGCTCCATGTTAATAAATAGTGGTATATCATAGTAGAGCCTAATAGAAATCTACTGACTATAACTCGTAGGCTGGCTGATTTGACGGGCGCAGTACGATACTCTCACAGAAAATTGGTGTGAACCGAATTTTGTACAGTGAATGAGAGTACCGGAACTACCTCCCCTAAATCCCTTACAGTCCGATCCTATTCAACATTGTTTACGTTATAAGCCAGCGACGCATTTGTGGTTACTCTAGTGGTGTTTCTATAAAGAATAGCTTATATTCCTTGTGGATTGCAAACAAATATTTAAAGTTTTACCACAATTTATCCGCCTAGATGTCAAACGACAATGAATTGCACTTTCAAACTTCGTATATCCTTAAGCGTTTCGTTCATCTCGCGCAGTTTGTCTTTGTCAGAAGATGATAGTCACAAATAGTAAAATAAACCTTTGAATTTGAATTTCGTGTTTGCATTATTTTGGATGTAATTATTTTGGCTTAAGGATGGAAGTTATATAGGCTGTTTAAGTAAATAAATTAAATTTTGTTTCTGAACATACGTAGTTATGTATATGTATATTGTATAATATGGTTTTATCATCACTGATCTATACTGATGTAATAAAAAGAAGTAGTACTGGATGTGAACTCCAAAATATGCAATAGTCTCATATATTTGAAAATTTTATTATTAGATAAATTTTCTTATATCAATCTGCTTTTAATTCATTATAAATTTTATTAAAATGGTTAAGAAAATATGGGTATACACTTCTTCAAAACAAATTTATTAAGACATCTTGAGACACAATTTTCTCAAATTGAAGTCCGTGTGGCTTGACATAGTATTCCTTACCAGCGTTCAATTGTCCGTTTTTGTTTGATAGCATATCACACTGAAATATTTAAATACGTTATAATAAAACAATCATCGTCCTAAATTATATCTTCTGACTTATGTAGTCTATTTTTCTTAAATTGTCTTATTTTGTAACAATATCCGTATCGATTATCACAAGTTATCGAACATTATTGTTCATTATAATTTTTCAATATAAAAAATCGTATCGATAACTTCTCATCTCTTATGTGTGGTCAGAAGTGCGCCACCTTTGTCTACTAAATAAAACAAGTACATAAAAATGGACTATACACAAATCATCATTCACAAGAAATATACGTTTTCTGAAGGATAACAAACTAAATCTTCATATCCAACAGATCACAATATTGAAGAAACAAAATCGTATACCGGCTTACTTCTATTAAAGCTATATCAAGATTTAATCCAGATCATGAAAAATATTCATATTTATGCAATGCAATTTTTAGTTCGAAAAGGATTTAGTTTATGTTATGAATAAAAATGTATTCAATTCAAAAGAGAAATCTATTTTTATATGTACTAGCTTTTGCTCGTAGATTCGTTCCTGTTAATCAACGTTCGTGTTTGTTACCTCAGAACTCCGTCACTTCTTAACTGCTTTTAAAAATTAATTGATCGAAAGGGTATACTTTCAGATTAATCCCATAGTTGATTTTTTTCAAAATCTTTTCAGTAGTTTGATTTTTAAACCAAAATAACTATGCCTTTCCTTTTGTCCTATTCCCTTCATCCTCTATTCTTTTTTAAATTGACAAAACATTTGTGTCTTTTCTGGTGCTGGAAATTTTTATGGGCGGCGATATCGTTAACGTCAGGTGTCCTGCCTGCTAGTTCTTCGTTATTAAATATGTATATTTTCTAAAGATACATTCTGATCTTGTAGAGATATAATGATGTTCTTTATCTTCTATACTTATAATAAATCTGTAGAGAGGTCAATTCTGTACATGAAATATATTTTCAAAATAACTATCAGGGGGTGATTAGTGATCGATACTGATGCCAAAAATGCAATCAGTAAAATTTTTGTCTGTCTGTCTGTCTGTCTGTCTGTATGTATGTTCCTTATAGAAACAAAGACTACTCGACGGATTTTAACGAATCTTAGTACAATTATTCTTCGTATTCCTAGGCAGGTTATAGTATACTTTTCATCACGTTACAATCAATAAGAGCAGAGTAATAAAGGGAAAACGGGAGACGTTACTTCAATTTTTAAGCTTCCGTCGCGTATGCAGCCTTAATGGTTAAAGTTACATAGAAATTATGTATGACGGAAATATTCTACATAAAATTTTCTAAAAAATATCCCGCAACAGCATATGTCTATCTTCTATGGTTGACTCACAATAACACGTGTAACTCCTGATAGGTTAGCAGTTCGGAGAATTCTGATTATATTTGTTTACTCTTACGTTTATAATACTCTCACTAATCACGAATTTAAAAAAGTTAACATTATTAACTATTTAATAAAAAAATCATAGAAATCAAGTATTGTGGATTAACATATTATATTTCCCTATTAAATTACGATAGTTAATCAGTCTGTCACATCAAAACCACTGAACCCTGAGGAAGGACACACGCTACTTTTTTTTCGAAAAACGACGAAAACGCGGACGAAGTCGCAGGCAAAAGCTAGTATTAAATATATAAGTAATAAATAAATTGATAAATAAACTTTTCGAGTTTTCCAGATAAAACCACACAAAAGCTGAATTTTTATATATAAAATGTTTCTTTGTAAGTTGCATGTCGCGTATCGTTTCATTTGTATCTGTCTGCGGATGATGATCTCAAATTCGCGACAGGGGACGAGAGGGATGTCAGAGATAAACATTAAATTGTTCGCTTAAATGCATTTTGTATATGTATTTTAAAACGGTTTTAGATGTTATTTTGATTTACAGTTTTCATTTTTGTAACTAGTAAAATATAGGAGTTTGATGTCGTGTTATATTAGTTGTGTAGTATGTTTTTAGAATTTAAAAATACCTAAAGGTAAAATATGGAAATGTCGCAATTGTACTTTTTTTTTAATATTGCTGGCAAACGAACAGGTGGGACACTCGATGGTAAATGATCATTGTTATCTATAGATATTTGCAGCACTAGAGCGGCCTCAAATATCTTGTCAGCTTAAAAAGGAATGTGGTTTGAAAGGGACTAGGTCATAAGGAAAAGATTTGGAAAGGGGATTAGGTTTCCGACTATCTTATTCTTCATACGAAACGTAGCTGTTTTAGCTACTTTACACTGATCTTCTGTGAAAGTGAGGTACCGCCCCGGTCGAGCAATCCTGTATTCGAGCTTTAGTCAGCAAGCTACAGACGGGATCTGCCTCAGTATTGATATATCTTGCTGCTATCAGTAACACGTCTATGCTTACTTTCCAAGCACTTAATTTTACAAAAAGTTATAAATGCCGCAAATATTCGATTCATATTTACGATTTCGATAAAAATAATATAACGTTTGAGATCAAAATTGCTTTTTTAAAACTGTTTTTTTATACACTTACCACAATTTATGTACTTATTGATTAATAATTTCAGTATTTTTTTTAAACACATATAGCGACATTTAGCTAACAATTTAATTAAAGAAAATATAATATACTTCGTATTTATAAACTTGGTCAAATAAGAATACTTAATAGAAGGCTATATAAATATTTCGCCAGACAGGATCTTCAGGGGTTGGGGTTGATACTAGAAAAATAGGAAGAAGGAACCGCATGGCATAACTACTAATTGTGTAGATTTAAATTAAAAACATTGAATATACAAATTTATTTAAAATAATTAAGATATTTCTTTAAAAAACAACCGATATCAAAAGCAAATTTTATTAACGTAGAGGACATAGTTGTGCATTTTGATTTTAAAATCCAACTTTAAACCGATTTTGATTTTTATAAGACCAGTCAGAAAGCATACCATTTCTAAGTAAGCATTTTCTGAATCGGTTCCGAATTGATGGAGTCCTTAGAAAATAAACATTAAAAAGATTCACTTTGATTTAAAAATCTTCAGATTTTTGAAGTCAACTGAAAAGAGTTCAATATATTTTATTTTATCAAAAAGCCATCAGTAAGTGTAATTAGACTATTTGTTTCGATTTTAATTCGTTTTATTGTAGTTCTAGTTCACGATTCAGCAATAATTTAACAGCACAATACAAGTAGATACGTTTAAATTCGACACACGTTTCCCAGCGCAAATGAATAATAATTACGAGAGGTATCGACTCAATTTCATGTGAAAGCATCCCATGCATGTCATCATACAGTTAGTTTGAACCCACCTTTAAATATTTTAAATGATTTGAATCATATTAAATTTTAAATCAAATCAATATACAATGTATAAAGCTTAAACAAGTAATGAATTAAAAAAATCAAAAACCCAATTACGTAATACGACCACAGAGAATCGTTACTAATCAGTTTTAAATTGAAATTCTAAACGGTAGTCTTACTTGAAAATTGATATAAGGAACCTAAAATGATATTTAAATACCTATTCAACGATATGGCGTTCGAAATCGGTCATGTTTTCTATGACATTCAAGTCGTGACGAATGAAACGACGTACCATTTATTCATATCGGTCCATGAGTTTGGTCTAAATAGTGCCAAAAAGGTATGTACCAAAATACATATATGGACTGATAAACACATTACCCACCTATGCGTCGCGCAGTCGGGTAAAAAGCTATAACCTTGCTACGTAAATAAATTCCATCATGTACAATTTTGATACATTTTTTTTTCATATTTACATTTTAATATCATCTCTCCTCATATTTTTCAAGCACTAACCGTTTTCTTGAAATATTATCAACTACGATAGAGGAATGCTCTGGTGTAGTGTTGCTGAATGTACCTCTAACACCGACAGTTGTGGGTTCGATCCTCGCTCGAGACAGATATTTATATTTGTATAAATATTTGTTTTTTAGGTCTGGGTGTTTGTCCTTGTGTGTCTTCCCATCGTGCCTCGGAGAGCACGTAAAGCCGCCGGTCCCGGTTGTTACCATAATCACCTGATAAAATAAAATGGTTACCGGCTTGCCTTCAAGGTTCAGCCGAGATGGCCTAGTGGTTAGAACACGTTGATCTCCACTGATGATCACAGGTTAATACCCCGGCTAGCACCACTGGTTTTTCAAGCTAAATTTGTGTTTAAATTCATCTCGAGCTCAGCGGTGAAGGAAAACATCGTAAGGAAACCTGCATGTGCCGGGAGAAATTCTGCCGACCCGCAGTGGAGTAGCGTGGTGGATTAAGCTCTAAATCTTCTCCTTAATAGGGGAGGAGGTATTTGCCCAGCAGTGGGACATTTACAGGCTGTTACTTTACTTTTTACTTTACTTCAAGGTTTACAGAGGTCTAATGGCAGTCGCTCTGTGTAAAAATCAGTAATTTGCCAATATCTGGACTAAAATAGTAAGCAGACGCTGCTATAGCCGGTAAAAATGTAGATGACGATGACATGATACAAAAATGAGCAAACTAAAATTCAATATCGATATAACACATAATTTAAAATACATTTTCCTCAAGAATATAAATTACCTACCGTCGCAAAGTAGTGAGGGATAGATTAGCCCCGAGCCCGGCTTCCTTTTCCTGATAGCGAGGCCCTATTTGACAGTTTGTATACGGGTTACAAAATAGTTTTCCTGAGAACGCGTATGTACATTAACTCGATAAGATATCGTGATACATTTTTACTAATATTAATGGTAGCCTAAAAAAATCTATAACCAATGAATCTGTAACTTGACGATTCGAAAGCGCTTTTAAAAGCCTATTTTGACGCTGATAAGCAATACTGTGTCAAGGCACACGGAGTTCATTTTGAGAAAATGACGTCTAAAGTTGTCAAAATTTTTAATCCATTTGTTTTTATCCATCTTTTCTTTTCTTTTTTGATAAAAGTAAAATTAATTAAAAGTAGATTTATTTATTTAATGCGTAATGTAATAATTTTTTTTCAAATATTTGAGATGAATGTACAAATTGCAAAATCAAGAACGCACTTAAAAATCAAAACATTAAATTAAAAAACTTTTTCTATACTTATTTAGTTTAGATGACTTGCAATTATTTTTAATGATGTTAAATAGGTGATGCAGTATTAAAATTCATCAACATCTCCGAATTTGACTTTTTGTGGCTTGACACATTATTGCTTATCATAAGAAAAAAAATTAAAGTAACAGCCCGTAAATGTCCAGCAGGGCAAAGGCCTCCTCTCCCACTAGGGAGAAGGTTTAGAGCTTAATCCACCATGCTACTCCTCTGCGCGTTGGTGGATACACGAGTATATGTGTCAGAACTTCTCCCGGGCAGGTTTCCTTACGATGTTTTCCTTCACCGGCGAGCACGAGATGAATTTAAATACAAATTTAGCACTTGAAAACTCAGCGACACTAGCTGAGGTTTGAATTCGCGATTATCGGTTGATAATCGACACGTTGAGTATTCTGATATTATCAAAAAAGACGTAAATTTGTCCGTATGTCTGCACGTATATTGGTTACGATTTCGCATCTGAGCCGGTGAACTATTTTTGACGAATTTAGTTATAGAAATGCGACTCATCTTGGTAGAAGGACGTAGGCCACTTTTTGTAGCGAAAATAAATTGTAAATTGGGTGTAATAATTTTTACCCCTTTACAAGGGGCGAAATATCGATAAGATTTAAATGTTATTATTGCTAAAATAAAATTTAAATATAATCATAGTTTATATTGCATTAGAGTTATGGAAATACGCTATCAAAATTTCAGCTAAATAGATATACCAGCAAAATTTTTTCGTTCCAGACTTTAATAACCCTAGGGGTTTCTGCGTTTCCATGGAATATGATTTTGGAATTCTGCGATATATTTCATTATTCACCCTAAGAAACATTTTTATTAAGTTTAAGGTAATTGGCCAAAATTTACATTTTTTCTATACATACTTTATTATACATAATATAAATATGAATATATATAATAATTGATGTACTCGTATGTATAAAACTTTCATAAAAGTTATTATTTAGACGCTGATAAGCAATACTGTGTTAAGCCGCACGGACTTTAATAAAAATAACTGGTCAAGTGCGAGTAGGACTCGCGCACCGAGGGTTCCGTACAAACTTATAGAAATCTATATAAGACTAACCCATCTACGCCATTTGTGGTCTTCATCATCAGTTCCAACATAAGTTACTATCAAAAATACCTAAATCGGTATAGGCTTGCCTATAATATTTGAGGAGTTCCCTCAATTTTTCCAGGATCCCATCATCTGATCCTGACCTGAAGACAATGGGACCACCTTGGAAGTATACCTTTTCAAACAAAAAAAAAATTGAAAATCGGTACACAAATGGCGGCGTAATCGGCGAACAAACATAAAAAAAATTAAATACAAGGTCACATTGAAAACACTCCTTTTTTAGAAGTCGCTTAAATATAATCAAATATTATGTCAATATGGATCACATCCCAAGAACTATTTTGAAACTACTTAGGAGCACTTTAATTTAAAACACAATCATGGATGCAATCCATGCAAACACAAAATTTTATTTTAAGTACTAATACACCTTATACTTTCAAAATAGCAAAGTTATAGCGCGATTCAGGATACACCCAGCGCCATCTCTTGACAATTTCAATGAACTAACTTGTTGACTTTGACATTAACAACATAATTATATTATATTTTATTCTTGTTTTATTTTTATTTACATTCTACTACGCTCCACTACCCCTGCACTACGTTCGTAAAATATTTAGATTTACATTATCAATCAAAATATCAAAATATATATTAGTGTTGCCAAGACGAAAATAATTAGTCCTTAATTCGAACAAAAGTAATTGTTTATTTATAAATAACTAATTATATTACTAATAACCAGAAGACTTACATGTGTAGATAAATAAGTAAATTAAATAACTCGATCTGTTTGAATTTAATTTTAAAATTTTCGTACTATGTCAATACGAGTACTTAAATCAAATCGCGTGAAGCTCTTATATTGAATGTTAATTACGTAATGACGTTATAAATCGACGATAAAACTTTTAAATGAAAAGTTTATTTTATAATTTTTAGCGCGTTTAAATAATAATTAAAATAAAAAATATATATATTAATCGAGCAGAATTATATCACAGTTAATGTCATAATGTTGTAATAGATGGCATTAGCTGTACGCTACATCGCGCTATCATTTTGTTAGCTGCGATATATAGATTGCATTGCATTGTTTATAAAGGTTTGCTGCTTTTTAATGTTTTCGTATTGATTCAAATTTCTTCTCAGTGTTTGTAAAATTGTTTTTTTGACCATGGTCAACTTCTATGTTAATTTGTTACAAGTACATATAATTTTAATTCTAAGATTAATATATTTTCCGCTTGATCAATTTACAACTTGATACATTTACGCGTTTCTGAGAAAAAGGTTGAAAGACAGACGTACAGACTGACAGACACACGAACAGAAATTTACAGTTTTCGGATTTTTTCCTTTATGTATACTAAAGGACCTTGCTCCTGGCCAAATTTCATAATGCTTGGTCAATGGGAAGTACCCTATAGGTTTTGATTCCCTTGCGAAAACGTTAAAGACGCTATCATACTTAAAATATGTGATATAAATGACCGTATCTTTTGATTGCGTAAACTTAGAAGTTTGATTTTTTCACAGCTCTTAGTAATTACAACTCTGAGTACTTGACGTTGATAAAAATTTGTTACCTTCACGCGTTTCTGAGAAAAAGGTTGAAAGACAAACTTACAAACAGACAAACATACATACAAAAATTTACAGTTTTCAGATTTTTTCCTTTATTTGTACCATAAGATCTTACTACTTGCCAAATTTCATCGTGCTAGGTCAATGGGAAGTACCCTATAGGTTTTGATTCCCTTGCGAAAACGCTAAAATTGTCAAAATATACGACATATTTTCCATTATCTTTTGATTGCGTTGACTTAGAACTTTAATATTTTCACGGCCGCATGTCATCGTAGACTTGAGTATATGATATTAATTTCAACATGATACGTCTATGCATTTCTGAGAAAAAAGGGTTGACATCCCGACAGACAGACAGACAGACAGACAGACAGACAGACGGACAACAAAGTGATCCTATAAGGGTTCCGTTTTCCTTTTAAGGTACGGAACCCTAAAAATGGCGTCTAAATATGTCAAGTCTTAATAAATTTCTTTAAAGAAGTATATATCCATCTTCTCTTTTTAATTTTGATAAAAGGTATATTTAATTAAATTCACTCTACCTTTCATCAGAAAAAGAAAAGATAGATATATACTTTTTCAAGCAAATGTAATGAGAATAGGCTTGACATCTTTAGACGCCATTTTCTCAAAGTGAAGTCCGTGTGGCTTCATATAGTATTGATTATCAGCGTCCAATTACGCACACATTTTTATTAAATCAAGTAATTCATACACGTTTATTCCCACAGATTTATAATCAGATTTCGGAAAAGACGTCCTTTTGTGTGTTGAGATTAAAAATCAGAGAGGCCTTTAGTACTCAAGGAGGCGATCGAGTCTTTAACGAGACTTGCGGAAAGTTTTGAATAGGATTTTAAAGCGTTTACCTTAATGAATGCAATTTAACTCACAAACGATATTTTAAAGAGATATTGCTTTATCTCTGACTGTTAAATGTTAGGGTAATAAATAAATGGAACGAAGATGGTCAAAGAGATATGACGTTGGGAAATTTGGGAGATTAATATTCGCCAGTCCGCTGTGGAACTGCGTGGTGGATTAAATTTAGAAGGAATGGGAATTATGTATATGTATTTATTATTCTGGAGGGAGTGTGGGGCTATTCGCAATTAGGAGCAATATTAAAATAGACTTAGAGAAAAATTAGTTAATAAGAACTGAGAATGACAATCAGATTCGGACTCTTTAGAGATTAAGTTAGATTCTGAGGTGTCATATAAATTATAAGCTTCTTGTCACTTGTAAGAATTGTACTGTGAAGATCGCGGCTTCACTCGGGTAAAGTTTGGTAATAGACAGATTTATGTATCCCCCTTTAGGGTTAAATTCTTACAAATTTTTAAATGTCGTATTTATTTATATCTTATCAAAAGCCTAAAAAAAATCAGTTTCAATTTTCTACGATCAGTTCCATACAAACATTCAACCCTTTACAGATTTTTCTCGCTTTAAAAATGTCCTATATTCTTTTTCAGGCTCTAGACTATCTCTGTATAAAATTTCATTTGAATCAGTCCAGTAGTTAGAATTATTTTCAAATCTAGACTTATCAATCAATCAAAAAATACTTTATTCAAGTAGGCTCTCACGAGCACTTTTGAATCGTCAATACATGAAAAAACAAAAAAAAAAATTACATCAAATAATGAAGCTACCACCGGTTCGGAACGTAGATTCTACCGAGAAGAACCGGCAAGAAACTCGATAGTTACTCTTTTAAAATATTGTCAATACATCACAACACAGTTTATGATTACAAATTGATTATTTATCCTGTACGAAATTCAGCATACACTAAGCCCACGCATCTTTATCGTCAACGTAATCTTGTATAGAGTAATATGCTTTAGCTATTAGAGACTTAATATTATAAATCTGAAAAGTTTGTTTTTTAAAAACGCTAATCTCAGGAGCTATTGTTTCGAATTGAAAAAAAAAATATTTTTGTGTTAGATAGTTTATTTATTGAGGAAGGCTATAGGCTATATTACATCATGCTACGACTCTTAAGCGTGATACCGCAAGGGACAGCTAGTTTATAATATACGTAATGATTGTCTCCGGGCCATAAGCAAAGCGGCCTTATTGTTATTTCAATTATTTTGTTTTTCATACATCAATCATGATTTTGTTTACAAACTAATAACACAAGACAATACCTAAGTCTAGACGGTTTCAATAAATCGTATTAATTCATCAAAATTGGATCGACATCGACGACTTATATTACATTTTTATTCTTAAATCAAAACATTAATAAATTCAATGTAAGTATATATTGAATATTCATTGACCTCTGCTGCTAATAGATTTTAAAGGACATTCAGTTAAGGTCATTCCAGTCAGTTCAGCCGAGTGATTGCCTATTGTGACCTCTGTATCTAGGTGTTTATTTATATCCTAGACAAGGCCAATGTTAAGTATATATATGCCTTTTGTTTCTTTTTTCACTGTTGTTATAAAGTTCGATTTTTATTATTATTACTAGCATTTGCTTGCGACTTCGTTCGCTTTAATGTAGATTCAGTTTTAAAATAATACGCATATATTATTTCGCTGTCATCGTTTTCTGTATTTAAACAAAGTTTATATTATACATGTATAAAAACAGAAAAGTATATACACATTATATACCTCTTCGATATATTTTTTAAAGATGACTTTTTCTACTTATATGTATGTAAATCACGTACTTATAAGTAGTATTGTATTTAATGTAACGAGTCTTATTGCGATAACTAATGGTAGTAATACCATTTATATTACCCCACGTTTCGACGAAGTTGCATCTGTCGTGGTCACAAGCTGACTAGTCAGCGTGGTCAGTCAATAAAAAAGGAATTACTACCATTACTTATCGCGATAAGACCCGTTACATTAAATATGAATAGTACAAATCGCGAATGTTTAAAATATGTAAGTAAAATTTGTGTTTAAATTCATATTGTGCTCGGCGGTGAAGGACAACATCGTGAGGAAACCTGCATGTGCAAGGAGAAATTTTGACATGAATATCCGCCCGTAGTGGATTAAGCTCTAAACTTTCTCCTTAATACGAGAGGAGACCTTTGCCCAGCAGTGGTAAATTTACAGGCTTACTTACTTTAAGTAGAATTAAACAGTATTAAGTGGAGTCCGCTACGAAACGCTACGACATTGTAAGTAACCAAAGCTTAAGCACAGTTTAGCTGTACCCCGCGGTTTTACCCGCGTAAATTTGGGTAAGAATTATACTTATATAATGTTTAGCGTCTCTTCTTGAATTGGATATTGTTCACTATTTCATTGGTTTCGGGTAACACTGTTTTTTATTTATTATTTAAAATAAATAAAATATTTAAAACATTAAAAGCAGTTTAAGATCTTTCTCATAACATTAGCTATCTATGAGTGAGAGTTCCGTCAAAATCGGTCCAGAAATTAGCCGGAACAAATAGACAAAAATTAAAAAAAAAATGTGTTTTGATGTAAGTACCGTGTATATGAAAGTATCATATTGACTTAGTTAAAATCTGTTATTTTGAAATTACAAACAGACACTTAAATTTAATTTTTTGTAAAGATAATAGTCAGTTTATTTCAGTGTAAAGTATATTTGGAACTGTCTGTTATCCGTCCAGTTTATCTCATTTCAGTTCCGGTCCTTTTATCGTGTTTACGGTTGATTAAAATTAGCTATTTGTATTATTTCGGAAACAGAATATTTGGACGCTGATAAGCAATACTGTGTCAAGCCACACGGACTTTGTTTTGAGAAAATGGCGTCTAAAGATGTCAAAGCTATTCTTAATAAATTAGTTTGAAGACGTAAATATTCATCTTTTTTTTCTATTTTGATAAAATGTATATTGAATCAAAAGCAGATAGACTTATTTAATATGTTATATAATAATAAGTTTTTAAATATTTGAGATTATTTTATAAATTGCAAAATATGGAACGCACCTGAAATACGAAACATTGAGTTAAGAAACTTTTTTCCATACTTATGTAGTTTAGATGACTTGAAATTTGTTTGGATAATGTTAAATAGGTGACGTAGTATCAATATACATCAATATCTTAAAATTTGACTTTTTGTGGGTTGACACATTATTGCTTATCAGCATCCATTTGTTGTTAATATTTCGGGCAGCGGGAAGCGTACAATGCTCCCTTTCGCTCCGGCTATCTTTTGCAATATTTCCCTTTCGTACTTCCCTTTCACTCCTTATCTATTTTAACTTGGCAACGCATTTGTGTCTTCTCTGGATGCTGTAAATATGGATGGAGGTGATCACTTTACATTCGCTAAGCTGCCCGGGTATTCTCATAAAAAATACATCGTTTTGTTTTGGACAGAAGACAAATGGGTGAATATCAATATCTATTATATATCATGATAGACACGATGGCGCAGTGGTCACTGCACTCACGGCAAATGTCTATATTGGCCATATGTTTGTCGTGGTCTGGGTGTTTGTGTTAGTGTTGTGAGTGCTTCCGGACCCCCGACACAAGGTCATACGATCTTAATGAGGGCCGTTGAGTGTGATGCGTTTATTTATTGTTTATTTATTATAGTCTATACAAATATTGTAAAGCTGAAGAACTTGTTTATATGGTCGAATGCGATAATCTTAGGTATTACTTCGAATTAAAAATTGTTTTTAAAGTAGGAATCTAAATTAGTATTTACTGTCTTTAGATAGTATTTAACCTTGGCAGGATTTCGTTCAGTTTTAATAACACCTGGAATCTATCACTTACTCTATCCTTAAATGTAGTATTCTCAATTTAAAATATTTATTATTATAAAAATTTTATTTTTTACCGACTTCAAAAAAAAGAGGTTCTGTATTCGATTCTAATGTGTTTATGTAACACGAATGTAAGTTTGTATAGTCGCAATTTTCTCAAAATTAAAGATCCTATTTAGATGGACTTCTCTCTATTCAAATACTCATCTTAATGTACCAGAATCTGTTGAATATTATCGGAGGTAAACAAAGGAACTCTTCACTAGTTAATAGCAAATAATTGTTGCGATCGTTTGTCTATATACAGCAATAGTTCTATTTAAAGTCATATTTTTCTACGAAAACAATTATTAAATTCAAATAGCAATTACAATAACAACGTCGCACAGAACGTAAATTTTTACAGCTCCATTAACTAGTTTAGATCTGAGCGACCGTCATATTATTCCATACAATGTTACCTGTTATGTTTTAGTTTGTAATTTTAACTCGCTCGTTATTGGTGCATATATCCGTTCCAGCTATCTCGAATGTTCGAGTATACTCGTAACGTAAATAGATAACTATAAACGAGTGCACCCCTAGGCTGAGTGCAGCGAAACTTTCTGATACAGTACTAATTTATGTTCTGTCGACTGCTGTTAATTGGATTTCGAATAATCATACTTTTGTATCGATACTGATTTTATAAATGGGATAGTGAGTTTGTCTGTTTGATGAATTATGGTATGGAGGTAGATTCGACATTTGCGAAGGATATAGGATGCTTTGTGTTACGAAAACAAAGTGTGAAGGGAGTGAAATGGAGGATGAAAGTTTGCATAAATAAATTATTTATTCTTACGTAACACAAATAGACAATTGTGATCGAGTGCACCCCCTAGGCTGAGTGAAGTGAAACTTTCTGATATAATGGTAATTTATGTTCTGTCGATCGCAGTTAATTGGATTTCGATTATTCATACTTTTGTATTGATACTAATGTTATAAATGGGAACGAAGTTTGTCTGTTTGTTACATTTTCACGACAAAATTGTTGATCTGTTTTCGATGTATTTTGATGTAGCTAAATTAGGATAAAGGCTTCAGTTGCGAAAACAAAGTGTGAAGGGGTGAAATAGGGAATTAAATTTTGTATGCAGTTTTGAACTTATTTATACTCTAAGAAATATGTAGGTTAACAAAAAAATTTTACACCCTTCCATCAGACCTTCGCGCGAAAGTAAACAAGAAGTTAATAAAGTTCTATCGCAATCGAACGATATAGTAATCATAATAAACGACCAAAAAATCAAACATTATTTAAAAAGTCAATATTTGGACGCTGATATGCAATACTGTGTCAAGCCACACGAACTTTATTTTGAAAAAATGGCGTCTAAAGATGTCAAACCTATTCTTAATCAATTAGTTTCAAAACGTGTATATCCATCTTTTTTTCTAGTTTGATAAAAGGTGTAATGAATTAAAAGCAGATTGATATATTTAACGTGTTATCTAAAAATAAGTTTTTCAAATATTTGAGATTATGGTATAAATTGCAAAATATGGAACGCACGTAAAACTCGAGACATTAAATGAATACACTTTTTCTGTACTTATTTAGTTTATATAACTTAAAATTATTTTTAATGTTGTTAAATAGGTAACAACACATTATCAAAATACATCAATATCTCCGAATGTGACTTTTTGTGGGTTGACACATTATTGCTTATCAGCAACCATTAAACGTAGTGAATTCTAAAATTCTATGAAGCTATCCGTCCAATAAATTTAAATATAGAGAGCGCTATGGTTTCACGTCACCACGGATAATGGTTACAATAAAGTCGTCACATTGACAAATCATCCTCGTACGTGTTTTCGTTACATATGTATATATATAATCAATAAAATTGAAGTGTCTGTTTGTAATTTCAAATTAAAAACTTTTAAGTAAATATTATGTATATACATATATGAAAGTACACAGGGTACATCAAGAATACATTTTTTTTAAATATTTCTCTGTCTGCCTGTCCGCCTGTTTATTAAGGAATTTACTTTTATAAAAAAAAATATTCATTTTAATAAATAAAAAAAATACGCGAAACTGACTAACTGATCTGTTACACAGCTCAAACAACTGAACGTTTTGCGCTAGAATTCAGCGCGCAAATATTAATTATGATGTAAGCATCTGCTAAGATTATTTTAATTCACTCCCTAGAGGGGTGAGATGGGGATTCAAAGTTTGTATAGCAACATTAAGTGTGACGCCAGAGAAGCCGCGACGAAAATCCGTAGGATATTTGGACGCTGATAAGCAATACTGTGTCAAGCCACACGGACTTTATTTTAAGAAAATAGCGTTTATTTATTTATTTATTTATATATACTTTATTGTACACCACAAGAATAATGAACAGGACAATATTTATATCTTATTCTAATTGCGTAGTACAACGGGCGGTCTTATGGCTAACTAGCCATTTCTTCCAGACAACCCAATAAAAAGAGAAAGTATGGAAGTTGGGTAGGTGGTGCAGAATTTTGTTATAAATAGACTTACATACAAATATCTACAAACTAATACTTACACATTGTAAATATATAAAATAAAATACAATATATATAAATATTATAGACTAATAAATACTTCTCGTATAGCATAGAGTTTATTATATAATAAAGATTAGCTAAGGTCGTCTCCAGAGTTAAGGTAAAATTGTTTTAGCGTTTACATGCATACACATTGTACAATTACATGTGTACATCCATATTTTCTTTTCTATTTTGATAAAAAGTATAATTAATTAAAAGCAGATTAGTATAATAAAGAGTTTTATCTAGTTTATACGTTTTTTTTAATATATTACATAATTCAAAATATGGAACGGACTTCAATATTCTAAACATTACATTAAGAAACTTTTTTCCATGCTTATTTAGTTCTGATGACTTGAATTTTTTAATGATGTTAAAAATGAAATAAGCTATCAGAATACATCAATATCTCTAAATTTAACTATTTGTGGTCGCTGGTTCAATCCCCGCGCACGGCTAACGTTTGTATTGATCATACGAATGTTTGTCGTGATTTTTGTTATATGTAATTCCGCAAACAGGATCATGAAAGTTTAAATCTAGCGTAAAGTATTATTTAGAAGTGAAGTTTTCTTTGGAAATCCGAAGTTATTTTTATACAGATGTTTGTCATGATCGGGCATCGAACTCGCGCTCGTTAACGCTTCTGTCAGTTGCAGTGATCATTGCGCCAACCTGTCGAATTAATTAACGCAAGCATGGCAAATTGTACACTGGCGAAGACAACTTATTTTCAACTAAGAGTTTAATTAAAAGTATATGGATAACCGAGATTAGCTCGGTACTTTTTTTTTTTTTTGAAATATTTCGTATCTTATTTTTTGGAAATTATACTTAGATTAAGTTCCAAATAAATTGCCTGAAAACACCCATAAAATTACGTTTTCTAAAAATTAAACCCGATTAGATCTAGATCGATTTATTGCCCTCGAAACACTAAATTTTATGAAAATCTTTTAAGCCGTTTCCGTGATTCAGATTTCGATAACAATCTCTTTCTGTAAAAATATATACTAGTATTTATTTCAAACTCACATTAAACCATAAAAAACTCTTATGAGTAGGCCCACTTAATATATTTAGTTGACATTTGAAGGTTGACATTTACATATGTTCGACTAATACTGTTAATGCCATGAAAGTTACACCTCGAGAAGTCAACTTGTATTAAACTACATCAGGATATAGCATGTAGTGAGATAATAAATACAACAATGTTCTATTTAACTACGCACTCGCTTTATCCTAAAATTACAAACACTATTTTAAACGGTTGCATTGTGTCGGTGTTTCGATGTAGTGTCTTTTATCTTACTATGGCGAAGTGAAAAGACATAGGTTATGTTCGTGACTTTTATGTATGTATGTGTCTCTTATATGGATGCTGATAAGTAATAATGTGTCAACCCACAAAATGCCAAATTTGGAGATATTGATGTATTTTATTAACATTATTAAAAATAAATTCAAGTCATCTAAACTAAATAAGTACAGAAAAGAGTTTCTTACAGTATTGTTTCGAATTTCAAGTCAGTTCCATATTTTGTAAATTATACAATAATCTCAAATATTTGAAAAAACTTATAATTAGTTAAAATATTAAATTTATAAATCTGCTTTTAATTATTTTCATCAAAATAGAAAAGAAAGATTGATTTATTTTAAATGGATTAAGATTATGTTTGAAATCTTTAGCCGTTTTCTCAAAATGAAGTCCGTGTGGCTTGACACAGTATTGCTTATCAGCTTCCATATATACTAAATGGCTGAACCGATTATGATAAATTATGTATCGTTTGACTTATCTCTAATAAGCGATTAAAATTATAAAAAAATTAAAACAACTGACAAAGACGACAACTTTCTTGACTTGACTTCTTACGAAGGTTTTTGGAAACATTTTTTTCATTTTAATGTAGATTATGTAGTATTTTTACCGTAAATTTTTCTCAACTGCACTAAAATAGATACAGACCATTTATGATATTTAGGCAGTCGGGTATATCATTTAAAAAAAAAACTAAAGTCGATTTAGTAGTTCTATTTTAAAATCAAATTAACTGGAAAAAATACCTATATCATTCAAGTAAACGAAATTACAAATTTTCTCTTTGAAGTCGGGTTCTTTTTTTATATTCTTATAGTTTTCTCTTCGTATTTAAGTCTTGTGTTCCAAACAATATGTCTGTAATCTACATTAATGATGTAGATAGTTTTTTGTAAATGAACTGTAGAAGGAATGGTCTAGACAGTGAAATCTGTGACGAGTCGCCAGCGAATGGACGACATATTAAGCAGTGTTTATTTCACTTCGATTTAAAAACGCTAGTAGACAATTAGACTTATGAGTTATGCTCTCAGACTTTTATTAAGATTTAATAAAGTTCTTTGCCTTTGCTTTACACCTGAAAGAATTTACTGTCTGTGCCTTTTATTTTGACAGCAAGAGTTTTTGTAAGATGACCTTGGTACAACTTACAAATATAATTCTCGCCTTATATCTTCTTAAAATTCTTTTTATATTTATCTTCAAAGCCTTAACCACGATAACAAAATTGACGCAGCAAATAAAATATAAACACATAGATGTTTTCTATCGTTTTTGTCTATGGAGTTTAACTTAGAAATATAAAAGTAAACAGGCCACTATAAAGGAATGAACATGGCTTGAGTTCTGAAACGTTATTTCGTTGTTTGAAACAAAACACAACCTTCACAAATGGTACTTCACAAAAGAAAAGTGTATAGATTTCTATATTAAACTGTATTTTTGGTAACGATGATTTATTGATAACATATCTCTAGAATGAATAACAAACTATTTTATCAATATTAAACCTGTGTAGATCTTTAAAAATATTTTCAACAAAAAATACCAATTGAAATAAAACTTCACTGGCTGTTTAAATTAAAAAATAAATCCTTGCTTAAATAAATCGTTTTCAACAATTTTAAATCATCAATTTACAAGTCATTCTCTAACCAAAAAATATCATCAGTTCTGAATATACTTTCTACCGAGTAGAACCATTAAAATGTCATTAATTATCCTTTTCAAAATCATCCTTTGAATATGTAAATAAAGCTTAAACATAAGGTAATAAAATTCACCTCGTATGAAACTATTAATTCACATAAACGTAAATTTATTCAACCTTATACAGAAAAGGTCTCTATTTATTGTATTATCTGTAACATCTGTTCCGTGAAGCTCTTATCCAGATATTATGATGTCGTTCATTGTGACATAAATATCAGGGAACAATATTCTCATATTTGTTGACCTTACGAGATGTTCAGACACATTCTTTTTCATATAAAGTTTATTGTATATTTTGATTAGAAGATTTTTTTATTAACGAAAACAACTTTATAAGTTTTGTATAATACCCTCGTTTGATCTGTGTAACTAGTTGTTTTTTTTCTTTTATATAAAAATAGCGACCTCTCACGGTTTCATTCGCGAGTAAAATAGGGCTATCATATAAACTTCTAACTTACACCCTTAGAGGTTGAATTTTGGAAAATCCCGTTTTATTGAGCACATACGTACATACGTCTGTGCCTTTTATTTTGACAGCAAGAGTTTTTGTAAGATGACCTTGGTACAACTTACAAATATAATTCTCGCCTTATATCTTCTTAAAATTCTTTTTATATTTATCTTCAAAGCCTTAACCACGATAACAAAATTGACGCAGCAAATAAAATATAAACACATAGATGTTTTCTATCGTTTTTGTCTATGGAGTTTAACTTAGAAATATAAAAGTAAACAGGCCACTATAAAGGAATGAACATGGCTTGAGTTCTGAAACGTTATTTCGTTGTTTGAAACAAAACACAACCTTCACAAATGGTACTTCACAAAAGAAAAGTGTATAGATTTCTATATTAAACTGTATTTTTGGTAACGATGATTTATTGATAACATATCTCTAGAATGAATAACAAACTATTTTATCAATGTTAAGCCTGTGTAGATCTTTAAAAATATTTTCAACAAAAAATACCAATTGAAATAAAACTTCACTGGCTGTTTAAATTAAAAAATAAATCCTTGCTTAAATAAATCGTTTTAAACAATTTTAAATCATCAAGTTACAAGTCATTCTCTAACCAAAAAATATCATCAG
The DNA here is from genome assembly GCA_037950945.1 of Hypolimnas misippus. Classification (NCBI taxonomy): domain Eukaryota; kingdom Metazoa; phylum Arthropoda; class Insecta; order Lepidoptera; family Nymphalidae; genus Hypolimnas; species Hypolimnas misippus. The sequence goes on from JBBEEQ010000006.1 coordinate 12,234,727, forward strand.
TTCTGAATATACTTTCTACCGATTATAACCATTAAAATGTCATTAATTATCCTTTTCAAAATCATCCTTTGAATATGTAAATAAAGCTTAAACATAAGGTAATAAAATTCACCTCGTATGAAACTATTAATTCACATAAACGTAAATTTATTCAACCTTATACAGAAAAGGTCTCTATTTATTGTATTATCTGTAACATCTGTTCCGTGTAGCTCTTATCCAGATATTATGATGTCGTTCATTGTGACTTAAATATCTGAGAACAATATTCTCATATTTGTTGACCTTACGAGATGTTCAGACACAGTCTTTTTCGTATAAAGTTTATTGTTTATTTTGATTAGAAGATTTTTTTATTAACGAAAAAGAATTTTATAAGTTTTGTGTAATACCCTCTTTTGATCTGTGTAACTAGTTGTTTTTTTTCTTTTATATAAAAATAGCGACCTCTCACGGTTTCATTCGCGAGTAAAATAGGGCTATCATATAAACTTCTAACTTACACAGGTTGAATTTAGGAAAATCCCATCTTATTGAGCACATATGTTTTAAAATTTGAAAATTTTAAACTCGTAGCACTCGTAGTTTTTCAGATTTCGTGATAAAAGAGCGAGTCAGAGACAAGACAAACGAGCCAGGTGGTCACCTGATGTTAAGTGATCACCGCCGCCCATGGACATTTACAATAGCAGATAGAATGACGGATGAAGGGGAATAGGAAGTTAGGAAAGAAATGGAGGAGTAGGTAGGTAAGGCTCTCTTACTAACCGTACCTAAGGCTATATTAGCCTCTTCACGCCAATTTTCTGTTAGTGTATGGTATTACTCTGGCCGAGGAGCCCATATACGAGCTGTAGCCCCGGCTACAGTCAGGCTCTACCACATAGGTTTGTTTGTGTTATACCGTTTATCCGATTATGATAAAACTTCGTTGATTTATTGTTTGTACTTGCAAAGAGGTTAAAGGCAAAGTACAATTGTGTTGTGGATGATGTAACGTCCGCACAGAAAATTAAGTTTTTAGAATTATGTTTATAAGTTTAAGTCTCAGACTATTATAAGTATTTACATAAGTTGTTTTAATTGCTTTACACCTGAAAGAATATACTGTCAGTGTTATTTTCGTTAGTAACGACATTCGTAAGGTTATTTGGGTAACTGTTACCAGGATCCCGGGTTTGGTGTCAATTACGAAAGTAAAACTTACACATATAATTCTTGGACGTTCATTCGGGATAACAAAGTGTACAATAACGCGAGTGAAGATAAAAGCATAAGCATTGTTATGTAAGAAATATTCGAAACATACGATACATTACATTATTTGTACACTAATTGCAATTAACGTCTTCATCTATGACACGAGGATTTCCAAATGTATCTCACGTTTTAAAACAATTTTTGAAATATGTGACTGGTTATTTTTAATGAGATACATTTCGTGTAAGTTTGGTGAAAACAAATTTGACGATTCATACCCTTTGACCTTATTTTGAAAAATCCTTTTTAGGGCTTACCTAAAACCCATGTATAATAAAATTTTGTAGCATGACTTTTGCTTATGTGGGTAGCCTGAAAGTTTTTAGGCTTTTCTAGGTTAATTTTTGTCAAAGGCTGGCAAAGCACCCGCAATTTCCCTTATCAAATCTAAATCTCCTAACTCCGTTTCTCAATAGATTTTGAAAAATTAAATTTTTATTTAAAAACGATTTTTATTAGAAACGATTCAGTAATTTGGTTATAAAATCGATAAAAATTTATCATCCAAGTAAACTAAATTCCAATTTAATTCTGAAGCCGGTTGCGTTTTTTCAAGTCTGAATTATATAATATGTGATTAATTAAATCAATATTATCTAAATAAAATTCATTTTCCGTGCAAAGTCATGGCGAGCGGCTAGTCGGAATAAAGTGAGAAATTGCATAAATTTCTTAGAATTTGTACCGTAAAATGTGAAGTGCAATAATTCCCGCTTCGGACGGTAAGGATTAATTGTTCGAAATTGGCTGAAATCGAGGGACAGATTATTGCAAGATCGGACCGGAAATGCTATTGAATGGAATTTAGAGATATATTTCATACCGGATCTGCTATGACGGTTCGTTAGCTGAAATTTATTGCGGAAAACGATTTTATGCTTTGTAGGAGATAGTTCGAGTCGAAGTTTTTAAGGTTTTTTTACGAAGATCTGTGTTTTTAACACTAGATCAAAAAATTAGGTAAATTATAAGTTTGATGTGTGTATCTGATTGTTGCCTAATGTATGCATCAATTTGGATTCGGTTTTTTTGTTTTAAACCTGATATTATCGAAATAGTTCTTAGCTATAATTTATGGATGGCTGGTCAGACGTTTTAAGGTTATCGGCTGTTTTCTAAATTTGAAAGGATCTAAGCAATTTCTACTGGTCTAATCGACTCGAATTTTATTGTACTACTAGGTGTGACCCACGGATTCATACAAAATGTCTTTTCTTGACAGGCACCACAGGCCTTGACAGCCTTGCTTTGTATGACCCATTTTAAACATGCTGTAGTCCACGCGAACAACGTTGCGGGCACAGCTGGTTAGTTAATAAAAAGACAGACGACGAAAACGACTTCGTTTTTATTTCTAAAGTTTGAGGTCTCTAAATTCTTTTTGTGATCGATAGTTTATCGAGCCATAGCTACATATTTCATTTAAATATGCTCAAAAAGTGAATGTATTTGAGTGAGGGAATGTATTTTCTAAGAATACTTAATAGCATAACTCTATTGTGATGTAGTGGATAAATAATAACCCAATAATATATTATTATGGGCCGGTCGTATAGCACGTATAGCACGTCTTGTAGATCGTAGATGGACGAAAACAGTTACATTAAAGGCCCAGTGGGCAAGCGCTATAGGGGAAGACCATATACTAGCTAGAAAGACGACATTAAAAAGATTGCTGATCCACAATGGCATACAATAGCTCAAGACCGAGAGAAATGGAAAGCCATAGAGGAGACCTTTACCTGAGAAGGGCTAACGTGTAAAAACAAATAATAAATAGCTACTTAACTTTAAATGCTTTTTTAATTATTAATGTAACGAAATTCTATAAATTATTTCATTTGTGAAGTGATTAAATTACTTTTCTTTTCTTTATTTTATATTTATTTTATAATATATTTTAAATTTAGATTCTGTCAATGGGCCTGAAGACATCGCCAGTTCTACTCAGTTTGCTAATAATTAACCTAATAGGTAGCTTGGTCACTTTGTCCAAAGTGACCAGCATTCTGAGTGCCAAAATCTATAGACTTATAACATTGCTATAGTTATATAATAAAATTGAAGCGGACTACAGTAATTGGTATATAAGGTCATACATTCACAATGGAGCTTGTCACATAACACGAGTATATAAATTGGTCTGTCTGACCGTCCTTATACATGAAATTATCTGTCCGATCCTAACATCACTTGTTGACGACAGGTTAAGAGAGGATCAGAATCTTTAAATGTCAAAAGTTTGTCTTTTTATAAAAATTTTTACTAGTTTCTGTTCGTGTCTTCGCTTCGATTGAGTCGTTTTAAATTTAAAAAAAATATTGCCTATGACCATCAAGATTCGGTGTTACCCTTTATTATAATCGTTCATTTCAAAAACCTCGCAAGTCACACAATATGAAATTTTCAAGAATCCACTAAAAACTGTTTCCATGCCATATCTCTAATAAAATATAACTGAAATCGTTCAGATTGTTTTACTAGTTCCTGGGATTTTACAGAAAATATCACGTAAAAAGAAATTTACGCATTGACTATTTCCTTATTTCTTTGAAAATAGAAGAATGGCTGAAAATTAAAGCCAAAATTTACTAAAACAAGCTAGTTTTTCGTGCGAAGTGAAGTCGTCGTAAAGTAGCTAATATATTTCGTACGGTGAGTGAGAGAGACTAAGAAGTGAGAGAAAACCTAAGGTCCCTCATTCCTTTCCTTACTTCCTATTCTCTTTCATCTCTAATTCACCTTCAACCTGGCAATACATTTGTAGTTTTTATGGGTTGCAAATGTCCATGGGCAGTAGTGATCGTTTAAGCTTGTCCCGTCTGCTCGTTTACCAGATAATTTCAATTAAAAAAGCCACACTTGTTTTAAATACCGGTAAAAATATGAAAATGACGCTTACAAACCAATTCACATTCAACATTCAAAAAGGCTTATTAATAAAACCCAAAGTGAATAAATGTTTTCAGATTTCGAATACTAAATTATCGATTATGAATAAATTTGAATCGTCGAGGTTTCCGTTGTAATTAATGGTAAATAGTATTTAGTCGATTCTAGTCGATTTTATCGAGTGTAATTTCAGTCCGAGTTGTAATAGACGATTTGATTGCTAATTTAAGTTCAGAATAAATTGTTATTAAATACGTAGATTTGTTTATGAATTAAATTTGTGTAGTCTATTTTTCTTTACTTATTTGTTAGCAATACATTGATACAAAAATTACAAATTTTCGAACATAACCTCTATTAACGTCTTATAAGCGCCAGAGGACAAAAAAATTAGACAGTCGTTCAAAACGTTGTCTAGATAAATCGATTTTGATGAAACTTTTTAGTATCACAGTTTTTACATCGCGTCGTACTAACACATAAGCTATCTTTACTGATATAATAAAGATAACTTTGTATATGTGAAATAAACTTCCGAACCACTAAACTTATTTTTATAAGTGGATACTAATAAGCAATAATGTGTCAACCCACAAAAAGTCAGATTCGGAGATAAAATACATCATTTTGATACTGCATCACCTATTTAACATTATTCAAAAAAATTCAAGTCATATAAACTAAATAAGTACGGAAAAAAGTTTTTTAATTTAATGTTTATATTTTGCAATTTATAAAATAGCCTCAAATATTTGAAAAAACTTTTTATTAGCTAATATATTAAATGTATTAGTCTGAAATTAAATCATTTTACCTTTTATCAAAAATAAATGAGAAAATGGATATAAACTTCTTTAGACAAATTCGTTAAAAATGGTTTGAAATCTTTAGACGCCATTTTCTCAAAATGAAGTCCGTGTGGCTTGACATAGGCTTATCAGCGTCCAATTATGGTATCATTTGAAAGGTACATTATTCTAGATGATCTTAGAAAATTTTTTAATGTATATACGCGTATTATTTTAATATTCAAAATTTATGTACATTAACAAGATCGAAGCCATAAACAAAAGCTAGTCTTTTATTAAGAAAACTAGCTGTCCCTTACGGTTTCATCCGCGCTTTTCTCTTTTGAATCGTAGCGTGATGTAATATAGCCTATAGTCTTCCTCAATAAATAACCTACATATTTAACATAAAACACTCGCGTTAATGGTTACTACTTTTCTTTTTTGAGTCGTAGCGCGATGTAATACAGCCTATAGCCTTCCACAATAAATAAACTACATATTTAACATAAAAATAATTTTTCGATTCGAACCAAACAAACAAAATCTTCAGCTTTTTAATATTAGTATAGATATACATAACCATCGTAGAATTGTACAAAGGTAGGCGAAATTATAAGTTATATAATAATATCGTTTATTTCGCAACTAGCAGATTTCACAGCCACGTTTTCTTTAACGAACACGTGTTTCAATAAAACTTTTGCTTTGTAGCGAGAATTATATTTGTAAGGTTTACTCGTAATTGAAACAACTGGGTAACTGCTACCTAGGTCACCTTACGAAAGGTGAAATTGTCAAAAATAATAGAATTGTCAATAAATTTTTTAAGGTGTAAAGCAATGACAAACAACTTATGTAAGGCTTTATGAAAATCTGAGAAAATCAAAATAATTTAAAATCAAAATAAATACTTTATTCAAATAGACTTTTTTAAGCAATAAAATCGTCGATACAAAAACAAAAAAAAAAATTATGATTTTACCACCGGTTCGGAATGTAGATTCTACCGAGAAGAACCGGCAAGAAACTCGATTGTTTCTCTTTTAAAAAGTATCACATTAGGTACATACATTTAAGAGTTACAAATAAATTAAAAGCCCTGTGTGAATCCATCTTATACTAAATCCAAGCGTTTTTATCATCGATACAATCTTAAACAGAACAATATGCATTCCCTATTAAGCAATTGTTAATATATACTTTTAATTTATTATTTGTAAATTGGTTGGTTGTTAGTTGTTAAAGTTGCTAACACTTTTTGCGGGATTTTATTATAATAACGAATACCTCGCCATAAGAAAGTAACGTTGCGAAATCTAAAATTCGGCGCTATAAGTTTATCCTTTCTTCTCGTGTTAATACAATAAACTTAATAAATAATAAATTAATTACTGTGGATGAACATAATATTATATTATATTATATGTACTGCGATGCAACCGTAAGTATACCAACTTTATTAAAAACATCTCAAAGGGAATCTCGAGCTCCTAGATTATAAATGCCACGAACAACTCTTTTTTTGCAAAATGAATACAGTATTAATATCTGTAACGTTACCTCATAACAATAATCTATAAGAGGACAAAACTTAGAAGTGTAATTTTCCGTAAAAAAATAAAAAAATCATATCGTTTTATAAACTTAACAGTATAACTTGTAAAGCAAAGTTTTCACCCTTTATTTGTTTTGTTTGATAATTTACACAACCCTGTTTCTGTTCCTAGCATATTTAAATAGTGTAACTTATCCTTTAAGGGTTGTTAATTAAGGGTGCGTTGTATTATATTCGGGTATTTGGGCTTTATAATTTATTCGAGTTTAGACAATATTTAGATGAGTTATTACGTGGATGACCTTGGTAGGTGCGATACAGTTCATGCATGTAATTATTATTTCGATCTAGAATTAAATTTGTACGTTTTACTCTCGTCATTGATATTAAAAAAAATTGTAACCTGGTAACAGGTACCTTTTGAAAACTGTGGTTGTCAACAATAAGGTCCTGGTAGCAAAGGTCTTGCAGGTGTAATGCAATGACAAAAAACTTACGAAAGTATGGGCAAAGTACGTAAGAACTCGGAAAAAGTAGGTTGAAAAATATTGTTTAATTTTGGTATCTAATGCCTTTAAACAAACAATTCTTGTAAATATATTATCGGAATCTCGAAATCGGCTCCAATAATATTCATCGAATTTACCGAAAAGGGGGTTTCCTGAGGAGGGATAAATCAATCTAGTTAGGTTTTCTTTTTAAGAGATGTCGTTTAATGCATCTTTTCAGGCAATGTAAAACTACTAGTATTTTTTTTATTCACTACTAAAACTAAATATAATTTCCAAAAAAAAAAAACACTATTTACCAAAAAAAATCTCGGTCTTCCTAACTTTAGTACCTAAAAACTTCAAGGTTAAATACGGAACCTTAAAAAGATAAAAACAATCCGTGACAATTTACCGAAAGGTTAAACCGTAATCTAACAATTTTGTAACTTTAAATTTGGAGTTCATATCAAAGTTTTCTCGCTGGATTTGGACCTCAATCCCTCGGGCGTAGTACTCTGTAACTACCTTCTTAATTTCAAGCTCTTTAAATTAAACATGCTTTGAAACAGCTTCGCTTAAAACTAAATTCTCTATAGACCGCAGTTGAGATGATAGCACGTGGGTATATAATGTTTTTGGAACTCCACTAAAGTAGAGCCGAGATTGTCTAGTGGAACACTTCAAAGTCAACCGATGATCGCGGGTTTAAGTCTCGGTTAGTACCGCTAAGTTTTCAAGGAGTATTTTTTTGTTTAAATTCATCTATTGCTCGGCGTTGATGGAAAACATCGTGAGGAAACCTGCCGGAAGCAAAGAGCCGGGAGAAATTCTGACACATGTATATCCGCTAACCCGCAGTGAAGCAGCATGGTGGATTAAGCTCTAAATCTTCTATTAATAGACGAGGAGGCCTTTGCCTAGCCTTGAGACTTTTATAGGCTGTTACTTTACTTATTTTAATTTTTTTCCATCGGACAAGAAATTTGAGTCAAAGTATAAAAACTACCGAATTTGCAATGGTTCCAAAGTCTCTCTGAAGCCTTTAGTGTAAGTTATCTAACAGTTAGGCATAGACTTTTTAGGGTTCAAAACCGTAACACAAATTTAGCACTTGAAAACTCAGCGGTGCTAGCCGGGGTTTGAACCCGCAATTATCGGTTAAGATCGACATGTTCTAACCACTACGCCATCTCGGCGCACAATTTAATAGCTTACTATTAAATTGTTTCCATCAAGGCTGATCGCAAGCCTCTACACATGTTCTTTTGTAAATTATTTTGTCTAGTTTAATGGCTGTAATTGCTATATTTATAATTAATACTGCTCTTGGGACTCGTTAACGAACACGATGACATTGGGGTATCGCTATATACTTTTTGTCACTATCGGTCCCACAGCGGTTCCAACACTTACATGATACATAGAGGCAATCTGATATATTTTTTCGACCAAAATATGCATTAGTAAGAGCGTTGCAAAAATTTTGTTTCACGTGATACGTTATTGTCTTTAACAAGATTATAAAAAGTCGCTTTGGCCAATCCTGTTTTTGTATCCATCATCTGATAATAAGGTCGAAATTCTGTTGCGGCTATTCAAGAAGTCTCTCCGTACTCAAAAAATCAAAATCAAAATTATATAATTATATAAATATTCAAGTAGACTTCTACAAGCACTTTTGAATCGTCAATACAGAAACAAAAAAATAATTTTATCAATTTACCGGCATATTAGAACCGGCAAGAAATTCGATTACTCTTTTAAAATGTTTTACAATAGGTACATACATTTATCAGTAAAATATATGATATTCTACTAAATCCAAGCATCTTTATCATATATAATCGAAGTCGAAAAGGACCAAGCTCCTAAAATAAAGGAAAAAAGATCATAAAATGCTTTTTTACCTGATTTTTTTCTTCCATTTTGGTATATTTCATATCATATAATACCTAAGATAAATTTATTTATTTTAAAATGTTTCTTTGTTATATATCCTAATTCTTTAAAAATGAGGAATGCATTAACACATTTTAACGTCTAGCTGTGATATACATAATACATATTGCTAGTAGTTACCGGGTTACATCTATACAAATAAATAAAATTGGAGTGTGATGGAGTTGGATTTTGTTAAAATTAACAGCTTTTCACTAAACGCATAAGAGATTATACGATATTGACATAAAAATGTTTTAGGCTACTTTTATTAAAAAAATATATAATAAATAAATAAATAAAATAATTACGCGAAAACAAAATTGTAACCAATGAAATAGTGAACAATATCCGATTCAAGTAGAGAAGGTATTCATTATATAAACATTATAACGCGAGAGAAACAGCGAAGTACAGCTCTGTACAGGCTCTATATGTATATACAGGCTGATTCTTTTACTGAACATGGATGGCCATATCCAAAACAACGGAAAATAGCAAAACAGCTAAAGGAGTGTCGGACTAATATGATAAAATAATGAAAACTACAGTCTTAAAATCAAGCCGATTATCATAAGAAAATTAAAAAAGAAAGAAAGAAAGAGAAAGCGGTGTTAGTTATAAAAACCGGCTTAAATACTCCTTTAAGTATTTTCGATATTTCCCATAGTTTCGGATTTGGCTATTCACGCTCAGCAGCGAGAGAGCTATTGCTATCGTAACGCGACACATATTGGCAGTTGATTTCTGGTTTTGGCACTAAAACGAAACAAATCTCATTAAAATCTATCGCATTGCGATAACCGTAGTACCCCGTAATAACCTCCCAGTTAAGTAATGCACTCTGTACATATTACATATTCACATTGGACTTTCTTCAGAGATATGCAAATTTTGCTTACTAAGTTTTCATTCAACGTTGCGCATGTAATGAATAATAAACACATGTTAATCCTTTTTAATCCTGTACAGTCATGGGGTTACTTATAATAACCATTGTGATATAAGTTCAATGGCTCCCTTACGGTTTATTGTTAACAGACTTTCAAAAAGGAGGTTTTCAAATCTTTACGGACTTTTGTATGGTTTGGTTCGTTTTTTTTTTGTTTGAAAGGGTTATACTCTCTGATTAATCTTAATTTTTATCCAAATCGGTTTATTAGTTTGGTTTTAGAACCAAAATAATTGGAATAAGTTTATCATTAAAGTAAACGAAATGACGTATATTGCTTTTAATATCGGTTCTTATTTTAAAAACTCTTGTTATTTTGAGCTTCCGCATGTACTCAATTGGTTTTACAATTTGAAATTCAGAAAATTCCTATACATTCACGTTTCCTCGCGACGTTTTCCTTCACTGCAGAGCACGAGTTGAATTTGAACAAAAAATTGGGTTTGAATACGTGATGGGTTGAGATCGATGTATTCTAATCACTAGGCCATCTAAAGCTACATAAAGCATCAAATAAAATCTAGATGTACTTCTAGAAATATTATGAAGCCTTATTGACCATGGTTTTGAATTTAGTTGTTAATAAGCGTCAACGAAATTATTACATGGCTCAATTAAACAATATGAAATGTACAAACTTAATGTTTACTTTGACTAAAGCTTGTGTACATAATCTACAAGTATATTTTGCAAACTTCTCGAGTATGATCTCTGCAAATATTTGTAGACTTGCTTGTTGCACTTGTCTGTCTTTTCAGACCATCTACACTCATATTATATAGAGGTAGATTGTTTGTATGTAGGAGGTAATCTCTGAAAATTCTGATCCGATTTGAAAAATTACTTTTGCATTGGATAGCCCGTTTATTGAGACCCGTCATATTAAACATGAATAGTATAAATCGCGAAAGTTTAAAATATATAATTGCTTTTTTTTGTTGTTATTGTTTTTATTTTATTTGTAATCCTTGGGCATAAAGTGAGAAATTTGTTGTTTAATTTTACTATTTTTTTGTGTATGTACCCGGAGGAAGATATTCTATTCTATTCTATATTACAGGCGAATGAACGTCTGTCTGTGAGGCAGTAACGTAATATTCCAAATCGATTCTCAATTATTGCATTCCCAGCGAGGAAGCGCCTTTAGGCGAGAATTACACATATAACTGTAGCACGCAGACTTCCATAAACATTTACATAAGTCTCATTGCATTACACCTGAATTTTTTTTCCGTTAGTACCTTTTTTTTCACATTCATTTGTATCAGTTACTAGGTCATAGAGATGTTTTATATCGCCCTCGAGAGTAAAGCTTACATATGTAATTTTCGCCATTAATAATTTAGAATAACACTTAATTTCTTTCAATTAACTAGAGATAATTCCTAAAATTCGTTTAATTAACCTAAACGATAATTGCTATGGACATATTGGATACATAAAATCGTCTGAAAGTCTAATAAAATTTGGGATTAAGCCAGCTTCCGATGTCCCGATTAAAAATTCTACGTGACACCTAAAAATGGGCTCCCATTTAAAAATCTGCGTGACCCCTTAATTACGACGGCTATCGTACCCTGATCTTTAATTACATTAATTAATGGACCTCCAATGTGAATCTGACAGGCCGTTACTTATAACAGCTTTAGGACATTGATTTTTTCATTAAATCCGTAAAAAGTAACTATATACAGGATGTTTTTTTTTAATAGGCGCGGTAGGCCAAATCCGAAAGTATAAGGAATAGCGAAAAATGACTTTTTCAAAAAACTGATGATGCAGTTTTAGTTATCATCAAAATCGGCACCCACGGTCCTTTATGTACTTTTCGCTATACCTTATTGTTAACAGATTTGGCTTACCACGCCCAGTTAAAAAACTCAGCCTGTACAGTTACTAGCTGTGCTCAAGGGTTTTGCCCGTATTATTTGAGAAATCATATATTTATATAATGTCAGAAAGTTCTCGAATATTGTTAGAAATAAAGAAGAAAATATTATAGATATTTTCGTCTTGTGTGTGGTCTTGGAATGAATTAATAAAGAAGAAAAATTAGATTTTTCTTTTTTATTAATCATTGCCTGTATTATATTGGATAACGATGAGCAAGGTGTTGTGTGAAGTAATCACCTAATTCGTGTTACACAGGTTATTAAAAAGTACTTAAGTAAATTTTTAAAATTAAACAGAAGTTTTAAGAGATAATATAAAAAAAGTAGGTAGATATAATTAAATCCCAAATCGTCAAGAAGTCAAATAAATCATCTGTTTTGTACATTACTAGAAATACGAAGAAAATAAACTTTACAGAAAGACTGTAATATTGAAACAAATAGACCACAATTTTGTTTTCAATGCACAGTTTTATTCGTAATTCTCGGTTTAATATTTAGAAATATTTTTGTATATGTGTCCATCGTCAGGGGATTCGAAATTGAAGTTGCGACCGTGTTGTCTGTTAGTTTTTATCACTTGTTATTTATTTTCTATGAACTATTGTGTCATTAACTTTGTTTTCGTCGATGTCGAGATACAGTTTTTTGATTAATGCTCGGTATTCCCTTTATTTCTCGTGTTTAAAAAAAGTCTACAGTCGAATCAAATAAAAAATCGTTTCCGCGTTACGTTTATAGAAATATTGCAAGAAATAGTATTTTTTACTTTTATATCGATAGCACCAATTCTGCTACGTTCTTGTTTTTAATTCAATTGCGTGATGCAAAGCGGGGTAATGTGTATATCAGCCTATTATATATTTTAAAATTTCGCGATTTATACTATTCATATTTAATATAACGGGTCTTATCGTAATAACTCCACACACTGAGTCAGCTCGTGGCCACGACGAGTGCAACTTCGTCGAAACTTCGGGCAATAAAAATGTATTACTACCATTAGTTATTGCGATAAGACCCGTTATTTTAAATATGTATATCAGCCTATGTATATATGTAAGTGGGTTTGTACGTCTGTGGCACGTATTACGTGTATTTAAACTAAAGTCGTTAACGTTTGATTCTTCTTGACGAAGCTAAAATTTACAAATGTTTATGGTTTCTATGAAGCACAAAAATTTAGAAAAATCGATATAGCTGATTTTCGATGACATAAAAGTGTAACAGAAAAAAAAATCGACTAACTATGTCAATTGATACCCCATTGTTACGCAGTCGAATGTTTGGGTTTTAAATTAAATATTAGTTAAATTTTAAATCGGCTATCAAAAACTTAGTATTTTTCATTTATTTTACGAACAAAAGATTATACAATTTCTTAAAAGAGCTTTGAGGCATCTGGTGGATGTGGTGGTGGTTTGAGGCATCCGCAGAGTTGGCAGATTTTTCGCCCAAAGAATTAGCCTCAGAAAAGAAATGCTGCAAACCTTAGGCACTATCCCACAAGGATTGCATTGGAAGAAATTTTTGTCTATAGGAGCAAAATTATTTTGTTTATTTTTTTCTTTAATCCTTGTTTCTTATTTATTTTATTGGTCTTTATTATTATTTTAGTTTATTATTTAATTTGTTTAATTTTCATTTTTGTTTTATATTTGTTTTAGTTTAACATTTATTGATTTTGTTTGAAATAAATTAATAATTGATTATAATATATGTATAAACTATTGATTTATTTAGACTAATAGAAGCGGGGAACCTAAATATCACTATACGCCACAACCAACCCCCCCACAAGCCAAGCTCAAAATGTTCCCAAAATGAAGTAAATAGTAAGTACTTCAGAGATGCCTTCAGTGTCAAGTTCTTAATCACAATAATACGGAACACTAAATTTTCCAAAATCTCGTAGTGTTTGCAAAGTCTTATGACTTTCAAATTGCATGCATTATATTCTCATGCATTAATTAAATGTGTACTCAAAACAAATGAATATGATTTCTGCGAGCGAAACGAGAAATAGTCATCACAATTCATAATATAGATTTTAAGACGCAAATACTTTGAAAAACGCTGACTCGAATTCTTCCAAGCGGGAATAAGAACTAGTGAACTTACAAAATGAGATGCTAAAGACTGAGTTAAGAAGAGGGTTTAAGTTTGAAATGCCTTGTTATTAACTGGGCAGAGTTTAAGAAGCGATTCGGATGACTTCAAGGATTTTAGTGCTCATAGTTTAGTTAATCATAACGGCTTGAACATTAAATGTATATTTTACTAGTACAGTAAAGTAACAGCCTATAAATGTTCCACTGCTGGGAAAAGACATCTTCTCCTATTAAGGAGAAACTTTATCCTAAATGTAGCAGCGTCGTGGATTAATCCATATACATATGTCAGAATTTCTCTCGACATACGCAAGTTTCCTCATGATGATTTCCTTCACCGCCGACCACGTGATCAATTTAAACACAAATTTAGCACTTAAAAAGTCGTTTGAGATAGAGCAGTCACCATAAATGTTAACGAAGCAAAACGAAAATTTAATGCGGACGGAACCGCAAGTCACACCTAGTAAATAATTTTAGTATAAATATGTAACGTCGATAATAAACAGGCAAGGGCATGACGATGATAAAATACGTTTTAGGTTTAATTAAAACATATTCAATTACGTACGTTATCAAATGTCACAACTTTTTAATGTAACATAATCCACAAATTCTTACTTAATTAACATCAATGCGAGTGAAACATTATGATCGCTGGATAAAGCGATATGCTAAAAACAACAGATTCATAACACTTAAAATAATGCTGAACAGTCAGTGTGACACTATTGTAGTTTAATACACAAATTACTAAACCAATTTCGATCAAATCTGGAAAAATAATCTTTAAACGAAAATAACTTCCAAATCATATAATACAATTTTACGTCCAAATTCGTCTAAAGATGTCAAACCTATTCTTAATCCATTTACTTGAAGACGTATATATCCGTCTTTTCTTTTATTTTTGATTAAAAGTAAAATGAATTAAAAGCAGATTTATATATTGAATGTGTTATTTAATAATAAGTTTTTCAAATATTTGATATTATTGTATAAATTTCAAAATACGGAACGCACTTGATATTCGAAACATTAGATTAAGTTTTTCCGTACTTATTTAGTTCAGATAACTTGAATTAACTTTTTAATTATGTTAAATAGGTGACGGAGTATCAAAATACATCTATATCTCCGAATTTGACTTTTTGTGGGTTCACACATTATTGCTTATCAGCATCCATATAATTCTTTGATTACGTACAAGTTCACCGATGGAAAATATTTGTTTCATAAACAAAAATAACGGACTCTTTAATGGGTATAGTAAATGGTTCGGATGTACTGACAAATGTATTTAATAATGTGTACAGATAAAAGCAAAGAAAAACTAGACAGAGCTTTCACTTTATTTATGTAAGAAAAATATATACATGATTTATGAGTAAAAAGACTCTCAATTATTTTCTCTCCATTACATAGAACGACAATATTCGTACTGGTTTTAACCATCGTCTGTATTAATATTAAAAAGTATATTAATATTAATTTCTGAAACTACAGATACGATTTGAGAAATCTTTCTGCATGTTTTTGAGTTAGACAGCCTGTTTTATGTGGAATGATAAGGTCATTACGTTACGACTCATAGGAGCGAAGCAGTAACCATAAACGCGAGTGGAACCGCGAGGGGCAGATAGTTTTGAATATTTTAAGATGATAATATACGTGTTTATACACGAATATTAATATTATGTTATCTGAGTGAACGAAATTACTGATTCTCTAAAAGCCACGGATTTTGCTTTTAAAATTACTTTGATTTTTTAAAAGAACTCTTAGAGAACATAAAGACAAATGATCTTTATGTTAAATAGATCAAGCCATTTTCGAGTAATCGAAGAACGTATGTATGTACATAAAAAAAGTTCTTTTTTAATCCCAATGCAAAAAGAGGGGTGTTATAGGTTTGACCGCTATGTGTATCTGTGGCACCATAACTCCTAAACGGTAAACCGATTTGATTGCGATTTTTTTTATTTGAAAGATGGTTTTCTAGCATTTTTAGATGTGTTCTATCAAAATCGGTACAGCCATTTCAAGATCCTGAGCTCTTTTCTATTTTAAAGGCTTTTTTGTCGGAGTTTTTTGTAATTTTAATTGGAATTGAGTTTAAAAAGTCCTCGGCGAATTTAGAACCTCCGACTTTTTTGGAAATCGCTTAAAAATATATTATGATAAACTAATAACTAGTTTAAAAATGTGTATACACCCGACGTTTTTTTTGTTGGTATTTACGTCTAATACGGGCCTTATTAATACGGGGAAAATATATACGTTGTGTAAAAGCCTTAAAAGACAACAGATAAAAATATTTTATTCTAGTGAACGTTTGCAAGCACTTTTTAGTCATTTTAAATGAATCATTTTTGGGGACAAATTGGGTAAAACTTTAGCTATCAAAACATCCCCCATTTTGATAGTTATATAGACACTCTATTTATATTATTATATTTATTTAAATACTTAATATTAACTCTTATAATATATGTATGCATAGAACAGATAATAACAATAATACTTTTGTTAGGTATATAATAATTTATCATTATTTATATTACCGTTTCGTAAATGTTTTGTTTGGCACGGACAATGGCCGAGGCGTGGAGACTCGTGTTGGGAAAAGGGATTTCGAGCTTAATCCGACAAGTTACTCCATTACGGGTCGCCCAAGTGACATCGCCTTTAACTCTATAGTATATAAATTACTAGCGATCCGCCTTGGCTTCGCACGGGTGCAATGTATAGGTAATACTTTACGACATCACATTACGAACGTCTGAAATTCTCGGCTTCTCTCTACTATAATATGCATGATTCTACGTATAATATTTCTCCTTGAATCACTGTGTATTAATGAAAACCTCATTAAAATCTGTTGCGTGGTTAAAAAGATCTAAGCGTACAGATTGTTTTATGCTATGTAAAGATTTGATGTACTTTTTTTATAAGACTAACTTTTAACTAGCTGTACCCGGCATGCCTTGCAATGCTACGTAAAGTTTTTTCTGCGTCAAGAAACCATGGGCGTCTCCAGAACATCTTATTAAAGTTTTATCATAATCCGATTAATGGTGTCGAAATGCATAGAGAACGAACATATAAAGATTAATTTTTTTTTCACCTTTTTGCTTCACTCATTCATTCACATTTATATATTAAGTTTTTTTTTAACTCGAATTCTTTAGTTTTCCATAAGACTTTGTAAACACTTTCATATAAACATTATCCTGTCAATTTCGAAAACAAGAAAAAAAATAATCAAATAGACGCAGCCTTTAACATACATTTCACAAATGATTTTTTTTATATCTATACTAATACTATAAACAGGTAAAATTTGTTTGTAAGATTATATGTAGGATAATCTGTAACTACTTATTCGATTAAAAAAATATATTTTTGTGTTAGTTAGCATTAGTATTTTGGAAGGTTACAGGCTGTATTACATCACACTGCTGACTAACAGTAGGAATGTTGTAACCATAAACACGAATGAAAAATTAAAAACTATAATTTCTTCGACTATAACTTCTTTCAAAGTAATTAAAAAATCTTCTTAAAACGGCCCGTATTTAAGGGCACTTAAATACCCGATATGTGTCCCACCACTATCTTTAATATCGTTTATTTTGAACTTTTTCGTTTTATACTATTCATATTTAATATAATTCAATATTTTGTTCCAATTCAATTACATACCTTTGTTAAGGGGAGAATCACACTTGTAAGATTTGCTTACGAAATTACGTAAGTTACATATTTTTGCACTTGAATGAATTAACAGTAAAAATAAACAAAGTAATATAAAATTTAAAATTAATATATTTATTTTACGTTAAATAATAATGTAATTTAATTTTTATGATAGCGTATACAATGTGTTTAAACTGAAATATTTTTTTAGCACTTATAACCTACGTTGGTACCAAGGTTACAGTAACCAGCATGCAAAGTTGTTTATATTAGTAAATTATTTGTAACTGACTTCCGTAATTAAGTTAAAAAACTTACAAATGTAATTCTCGCCTAAGAGTAAATTTAAATTAGAAATTCTGAATTTCTTTGCTCAATACCTATTTAAAATTCATGTCGTGTTTTTCCGACGGAACTCCGTGGTTTCTTTTCGAATAATATTACAGAAAATTTTAATACTCGTAGGTCGTAACCGCGAAGCAGTAAGGCGAGAATCACACTTATAAGTTTTTTTCTTAGACCTTCGTAAAGGTTTACATAAGTTGCATGTCATTGGTTAACACCTGAAAAAATTTACTGTTAGTGCCTTATTTAAGACATTCACAGCTTTCGTAACTACTTACTGTGTATATTTTTATATTTAATTACCAGAATAAGACTTACAAGTGTAATTCTCGCCTAAGACGATCTCGGATTGTCTTACATCTTCCAAGACTTTAATGTAGCAATTAACTATTTGTTAACGTCGCTGTTACATGCGATTTCGTCCACAGCTTATAATTTCATAGGTTTTCATATTTTTCCATGGAAACATATTTTTTTCTTCCTATAAGTATACCCTCTTTTACTTTTTATAATTTCAACTGCTAGTGAAAATCCCGTCAAAAACCTGTTACGTCGGCGATAGATAGATCGATAAAAATTTAAAAAAAAATGTTTTTTTTTTTTTAAGATTATAATTAATCGTATAAAAATTCAGATGTGGTTAGGTACTAAAAGTTGTATTTGACAAACAGAGACTTAAATTTTTTTTATTTACAAATAAACTTATGATCGATTTTTAGTTTTCATCGAAATCTAATTTAAGTTTAAATAAATATATAAAAAAAACATATATTCCTATATATATTTTCATTAAAATTAAAAATTAAAAAACCCTTTCAACACGTCCTCTCACCAAATAGAAAACAGCTGACGTACGTCTGAACGGATCTTCAATTACATCTAAGAACCATCTCAATCACATGAGCTTTTAAATAAAAGAAACAGAATTAAAATTGGTCCATAGACACAAATAAATTCACAGATACATACGTTGAAGTTATAACGCTCTTCTTTTTGCGGCGTCGGTTTAAAAAACACACAATTTTCGTGTATCGCTGTAATTGGCAACGTTTGCGAGATATTTCCACGCTTGACTGCTTATTGTTGATTCGTTGTGCGAAAATTGATTCTGGTGGACTTTTGTTATAGCCGATATGATAAAATATAGCCTATAAATGATTAATGTTTGTCGTGCTCTGGGTGTTTGTGTTAGTGTTGTGAGTGTTTCCGGACCCCCGACACAAGGTCATGCGATCTTAATGGGGGCTGTTGAGTGTAATGCGTTTATTTATTTATTTATTAATGATATCACATGATTTATATAGTAATTTTTACGATTTGTAAATAATTGAGATTTTCTTTTTTACCCGATTGCGCGCAAGGTAATGTGTTTATCTATGTATGCCTATGTGGGTTTGTACCTTTGTGGCAATATTTAGACGGAACCCGTGGGCCGATTTTTATGAATGTCATGTCATTTGATTCGTCGTCACGGCGCCAATGTGATAGAAAGTATAAAAGTTAAAAATAAATCAAAATGGCCGATTTTGGACGCTATAATGTTAAAAATAAAAATAAATAAATCGACAAAATATATAAGGGGTATCGTTAAATAGATATTTAAAAATCATTTTTGGTTTCTTATATCATTTTTAAATAAGAATTACCGTTTAGAATCTATAACGATTTTGAAATTGGTTAGTAACGATTCTTACTCTATAGGCTTTTAGATACAACTACGGACTGCAGAACGTCTGGTTACGCAGTCGAGTTTTTGATTTTTAAAATTAATTATTTGTTGTATATATTATATTGTAATATCATTTTCAATAAATAAAGTATTATATAACTATACCAATTTAGATAGTCTAAATAATACCTAGCGAAAAAGAAAGTTCAATCAATAGATTCTAAAATTTCCTTTACAAATCAGAACCTAATTTAAAAAACAGTTAATCAGCCCTTATGTATGTATATACACATAATGGACTCCTTTTTAACAGCTGGACTGGTTTTGCTGAAATTTTATGTGGTTTTTTATTCGGATTTTAACTTAGTTTAGATTTATAATTGGACCCAGTAAGTGGCGTTGTTATCGTGTAGGACGTCATGTCCGCAAGTCTATATATAATATTATAAAGAGATAAAAAATTTTGTAAGTTTGTACATAGGAGGTAATCTTAAATTACTGATCCGATTTGAAAAAAACTTTTTTAGTTAGATAGCCTGTTTATTGGGGAAGGTTATAGGCCATATTAAATCACACTACGACTTAAAGACGCGAAGCAGTATCCGTAAACACGAGCAAAACCACAAGGGACAGCTAGTATTTTATGATAATATTAATTTAAGAGCAATTAAAGGTTTATAAGAGTTCGACTTATCGGTTTCCCATAGTAAATGTTATTTTCTTATTTTGTATTGGTAAAGTTTAAAATTATTTGTGAAGAATTGAAAATTGTATATCGAATAACAAATCATTAAATTTAATCGTTTTTCCGTAGTTTGTTTTTGGTATTCATATTTTTACCCTCAGTGTGATATTTATGTGGGATATTTGTTTTTTTTGATTCTCAGAATTGCTATAAAGGCCTCGATGCTACAAAATTGAGGTTTTGGCGTTATCGAGAAAAAGTGAGTTTCGTATTCGTTTTCACTCTAATAGCTATCCGGGAAAATTGACGATAGCGTTTTGAGATTTTTCCTTTATTTTTTTTAGTTCTTTTAAGGCGATTTAAAAAAAGGAGATTTGACTGTGTTTTTTATGCATCTTCACCGACGTCCGTTTGTTGCAGACTTAAAGTGAAGAAAGAAGTATTTTTTACGTAATTGACATAATAAGGACACTATTTAAAAGGTTAGGTACCTGATCTATTTTATATTTATTAAATTTAATTATAAGGTCATTTTATTTCAATTACTTAAACCTTTTATTCGTAGAAAAAAATAGGTGCCTTTAAAATATTGAAATAAGGTGTTTTTTTTTATATTTGTTTTTAATTACGGATAGTTTTTAAGACTGAATATTGTTTTATTTACATTTTATTATAAAAATCATGAATATAATTTTAACAACCAAAAACTTTTACATACGTTCAATATAGATTGTATATTATTGACTGATCATCACTTTGTATAAATTTAAATAATTACCTATAAATAATTGCATCGTAAATTATGCACCTATATTTTTCGTATACATTAAAATATTAAAAATATTGTTATTATTTAGAATATGTATAAAGGAAAAGTTTTACATCATAAATTAAATTGTCAATTTTTAAATTATTTTCGTAAAATATACCACTAATAAACATCAAATATTTTTTATGGATTTAAATAAATAAAGCCATTTATCTTACAATTTTAACTAATTTTAAATTGTCATAAAAACACACACAAATAAACATTTATAAAGTATATGAAAAAAGTACATTACCTGGCCGCTATACTCTCAGTAACGTTTCAGATCTCTCGTAATCATTTTGTCATTTCGATTCGTATCATGCCATCAT
Organism: Hypolimnas misippus; assembly: GCA_037950945.1. NCBI lineage: Eukaryota > Metazoa > Arthropoda > Insecta > Lepidoptera > Nymphalidae > Hypolimnas > Hypolimnas misippus. The sequence continues at coordinate 12,256,147 of JBBEEQ010000006.1, forward strand.
AATAAAGTTACCCCATATCTTTGATGTACCACATCATATGTTCCGTATCGAATCACAGCACTTATCACAGCAACGAAAAAAAAAATTAAAAAATAAAATACGTTCGATTTACAAAACAAAAAAATAAACGTCAATATTTTTTCTTTTCAAATGTTCGCGCAACAAAAAAATATTTAAAATTTCGAATATTCGTGATATACAGACTGTGGAGACGCACGCTCGTTGCGACGGGCAAGATTAGACTGAGCCATTGGAGGGTGAGCCGTGGCGCGCGCAAAACTGTTGATTTCGCCTTCTGAGTCCGTCGTGTGCGAAAAACTGGGCACCGCGGTCTGTGTGCATTGTCCTTTTTTTAACGAATGTGATGTTTGCTTCCCATTCTAATGGGTCTGGAGGAAACTCTAGCGTGCGGAAAATTGGTTTATCACCGCCCTGAAACACTATGTTAAGCGTTCTTTTGAATTATGTTTCTGAGCGCATTGGTTTGTATATTTTAATATATTTTTTTGTTTGTTTGACTTGATGTTAATTCGGAGATATTTATGTGGTTCATTTATTTTATATTTTGATTAAGATTGTTTTTCAATAGAAATTTAGTTTTCATTGTTGATTGGTTTTGATATAAAATGCGCGTAGATGGTTTTGGTTATATTAGTTTTCAGTACTGGAAGTTTTTAGTATTGATAAATTAATAGGAAAACTTTATATTTACATAGTATAAAACAAAGCAACTTCCCGTTGTCTGTATGCTTAGAGCTTTTAAACTAAGTGACGGATTTGAATGTGGTTTTCATGAATAAACAAAGTGATTTAAGAGGAAGATTTATATGCATGTTATATATAGGAGAGAATAGCCAATATACTAAAAAAAAATTGTAATATGAAATCACAATAAACCAGGTACATTGTTCCCGTCCCGATGACGGGGCGGGTCATTAGTAAGTAATATGATTAGTACTAAAAACTTACTGCTTTACTACAAAAGATGAAATAAAACCATATTGAACACGTGTCTAGCTAAACAGTGTTTAAAAATTGGACATTGTTTAAAATATTGTCAAAATTGCCACACTGCGTGTCAAATTATAAAGAAACTTGTTAATAAAATGTCACACGTTATATTTGACAGCTAAAATAGGTTTTAAGCATATATTAAAAATACCAAAGCGTATGTATGTACATAATTAAACTATGTCTAAACCATGTTTAACTCAAAACTATCGTTAAATGCGGATTTGAAGTACAGGATTTTATAGACAGGCGTTTAACGTGTGTTTAAATTTTTTGTAGTAAGGCAGTTATTTTTTAAGTAATTAAATTATTAGTGTAGGCTTAGAAATTTTTTGCAGCTTAGTGCTAAGTTTTAAAGACGTAATTGAAGTAAATTTAGTGATATAAATTTTTAATTGTCTTTCAGGCGTTTCTATATTTTATTTATTTTTCAAAGTTATTTTTCATTTAGATTTTTTATATAACTACGAGTATTCATTAAGAAGCCAACTCACACGAATATTTATTTACATTCTTGTATTTGTGGCTACTCGTCTGCATTCGGATGCTATATAAAGGTGACATTTTATATAGCGTCCATGACAATTGTACCGACACGCTTTCTCAAAATAAACGTAAATTTCGCAGTAAAATTCAACAGCCGTCGGCTCGCGAGCCCACCGCGCACTCGAAACAAGATCGCGAACCCCACACACAAGCACACACCAAGATTTTTTGGAAACAATAATAACGTACAACTTATTATAAATGGATGCTGATAATCAATAATGTGTCAACCCACAAAAAACCAAATTCGGAAATATTGATGTACTTTGATACTGCATCACCTATTTAATATTATTAAAAAATATTGAAGTCATATAAACTAAATAAGTACGGTAAAAAGTTTCTCAATTAATTGGTTCGAATTTCAAGTGCGTTTCATATTTTGCAATTTATACAATAACCTAATATTTGAAAAACTTTTTATTAGATAATATATTAAATATATTAGTCTGAATTTAATTCATTATACCTTTAATAAAAAAATAAAGAAAAGATGAATATATACTTCCTCAAAAATATTTGTTAAGAATATGTTTGACATCTTTAGACGCCATTTTCTCAAAATGAAGCCCGTGTTGCTTGTCACAGTATTGCTTATCAGCGTCTAAATAAAGTAAGTGCTAGGGAGTACGCGCAATCAATGGCTTTATGTCAAGTCTAGCATTTGGCTTGTGACTTTGTCCGCTTGGAAGTCAGTTACATTGCATCCCTAAGGATCGTGCAGTTTATAAGGATTAAAAGTAGCCATTGTCGGGCAAAGTATGAAATTTTTGAGTTTATTAATTATAAACATGATAAATATCTTTCCCCTTTATAATATTAGTATATGTAATCGTATTTTAATGCAATTTTGTGGGATATAGAAATATAGATAAGATTTCAAAAACTTAATTTTAACAAATGCCAATAAGTTATGCGGGAGGAGGGGGATATTAGACATAGTACTCCGAGTTATGGGCGGTGGGGAGTGGGGGGGGGGACATTTGCCCCTTTTGCCCCCGTCTGTATTCGCGCTTGTGTAAGTTGACAGCAATTATTGTCTCATATTCGCTATCGTTCGGCTTTTGCAAGACACATTATAAACCTTCGGAACCACAAAGGACGTTCTTGTCAAAGATGAGTGAGTCTATAATTATTGTTTCATCTAGACGCACGGTTTTACGTGAGTTCAATTTTAATACCTGCTCAATCAGATTTTTATAACTAGTGCAACTCTTATGATGGTAACATAACCATTAAATGAGCAGTCTATATCTTTTTTTCATCAATTTGGCTGATGTTATAAAAAAAATCATAAGTATCGGATTAGCTGTTCTCGAGTTATAAATGGTGTAACTAACACGACTTTTTTATATATGTATAAGATACTACCTGCCCTTTCCGGTTTCACTCGCTGCTTCGCTACTATCAGTCAGCGTGATGTAATATAGCCTACAACCTTCCTCAATAAACAGGGTATCCAATGCAAAAAGATTTTTTCAAATCGGATCATTATTTTTAGAGATTATCCCCTACATACAAACTTACAAACTGATTTTACCTTTAAAAATATTATTATAGTAATTAATATATGTATGTACAAATATATGCTACTGAGAATATTCAACCGTTACTAAGCTGATGTTTCTGGGTCGTTATCGGTATTTCTGAACCTTGACATAAGGATTCTTAACGAAGGCGGAACGTGAACCGATTGAATCCTTAATTACAAATTCTACTACATTGCGACTTGACTCATTATTCCATTACCGCGTTGGACTAACGATTTAATTTGTCAATACTAATATTATTAAAACGGAAGAAATTTTGTGTACCTTTCTATTACGTTTTCACGGATTAGTTGCTGAATCGTTTTATTATACAGACTAGCTGGTGCACGCGACTTCGTCTGCGAAAAATTAAAATAAAGAAATAAAAAATAGAAACTTAACACATTAGAGTTTTGTTTTAGTATTTTTTATAAGATGTGAAAATGCCTGTTATGGTGTACCACATAGTACTAGATTTTAAGTTTCTTCTCTTTTTATGTGATTTGTGATCAGCATAGATAGTATTTCAGAATTAATGAATAAAATAAGGCATATTTTCATATGCATTCAGTTAAAAGCTATTAATTCGAAATTAAAAGCAGACACTCCAATTTTATTTATCTGTTGCCACTTCATCATAAATTTAAATTTTACATTAAAAATAATTGATAGGATAAGCATACATTCAGTACATGATTACATTAATGATAAAACAGCGTTGTATAATAGTGCTTTGATATTCTCCCAGGATAACTGGATGCTGATAAGCAATAATGTGTCAACCCACAAAAAGTCAAATTCTGAGATATTGATGTATTTTGATACTGCATCACTTATTTAACATTATTCAAAAAAAATGTAAGGTCATATAAACTAAAAAAGTACGGAAAAAGTTTCCTAATTAATTGTTCCGAATTTCAAGTGTGTTTCATATTTTGCAATTTATACAATAATCGTATATATTTGAAAAACTTTTTATTACATAATATATTAAATATATCAATCTGCTTTTAATTCATTATACTCTTTATCAAAAAATACAAGAAAAGGTGGATATATACTACTTCAAACATAAAGAATAGGTTTGACATCTTTAGACGCCATTTCCTCAAAATGAAGTCCGTGTGGCTTGACACAGTATTGCATAACAGCATCCAACTGTAGCTAATTGTATCCAATAATATATATATTTTTTTAAAGAATGACTACAGAGTTTCTCGCCGGCTCTTCTCAGTAGAGTCCACATTCCGGTGGTAGCATCATAGCATAGCAGATATGACAAATTTGATTAACGATTCTAAACTACGCTTATAAAGGCCTATTCGAATAAAATCATATTTTAATTTTGAGTTTAAGTTCACATTTTAATGCACCATTTTTTAAGAAAGGCTTTTAGAGTAGAATATAATATGCTCCTCGCGATTTCTCTTGCGTTTATAGCTTCTGCTTTGCTCCTATGAGCTGTAGCGTGATATAATATAGCCTATATCCTTCCTCAATAAATTTGTTATCAAATGCAAATATTTTTTTTATTCGGATAAGTAGTTTCAGGGATTACCCTCTACTTACAAAATTATAAACACATTTTACATTATTATAATATTATTTAACTTCGGAGATAAACAAAGTAACTCTTAATTTCTAATAGCAAATGATCCGTGATTGCTGCGATCATTAGTGACTGTGTCTGTCAGTGGCGCCGTAACTTCTAAACGGGTGAACTGATTTGGATGCGATTTTTTTTATCCGAAAAACGGTTTTCTAGCAATGGTTTTTAAATAAGTTCTACCAAGATCGGTCCAGCCACTTCAAGATCACGAGCTATTTCTTCTACCTTTTAAAGGATTTTGTGTATTCGTTATGGTAAATTTTTGTTAAAAGAAAACAGGTATCTCAAATTGGCACACATTAGTGCTGAAGTTTCACTATAGGTCCTTGGACTATAACAAAAGAATATTTCGTTACACCTCACCCTGGCCTATTGTTTTCTTTAATGGAACGGTCTCGACATGTGCTCGGATTTCAAATAATGTATTAACTAGAATTGGGACGATGTTGACTTTGTGGATAAAAATGTGGATGTCTAATCCAGTCATAGTCAGTTCGATGTCTTTAACCCTACTGTTTTGACGTGAAAAAAAAAGGAGGATTATGTTATTGATTTGCATGTTCGTTCCTTCGTAAGTGACAAATGGTGGAAACGATTTTGATTAATGGTGTTTCGTTAGATTCGTCTCTGTGTTGTAAACTGGCTGCCCTTTGGGGTTTCACTCGCGTTTATGGGGACTGCTTCGCTCTTGTGAGTCGTAGCGTGATGTAATATAGCCTAAGGCCTTTCACAATAAATAGGCGTATTTTGATAAATGACACGTCTTTAATTCGTCAAGACGGCGCGAATGTCATAATAACCATGAAATTTCAAAATCAAAATGGCCAATTAACAACACCAATACGTGAAAAAAAACAATGAAAATCGAAACAATGTTAAGTGGGGTATCGTTAAGGTATTTAAAAATCATTTTTAGGTTTTTCATGTAGTTTTTTAATCAGAATTACTGTTTAGGATCTATAAGGAGCTCACAAATTTACAAACTGGATGTTAGTTCAAATTTGAAGGGCATTTATAAATTTTTATAACCGATAAAGAAAAAAAGAATTTTAAAATCTTCTGTAGTTAATACTAGAATGTTAAATCATTAATATCATTTTCATTTATTTTACTCAGTGAACTTATTTAAAAGTTGGGTCTGAGCTGCATTTTAAGATAATGACATAAAACTAATAAAAATGAACGGTTACGGTTACGTAAACGCGAGTGAAACCGCAAGTTTTTTCCCCCCTATGAGTCGTAGCATGATGTAATATAGCCTATAGCTTTCCTCAATAAATAAACTATGTAACACAAACAGGACTTTTCAGTTCGAACCAGAATTCTGTCGTTCAAACAAACAAACAAACTCTTCAGCTTTATAATATTAGTATAGATGAGTAAGATAGAAAAAAAATGTTAAAACAATATTTTTGCGCGCCATTTTTTCTAATATGGTAAGGCAATTGGCATAGATATCATCGCAACGTAGAAATTTGAAACACCAATTTTCAAAACTCCCGACTTTCCAGGTAAAACTACCAAATGACTGTATTTACTAAAGGTAGATAAGACAAACGCGCTCCGAGATATATTAATCTGTCACTAGAAGCAGCGTGGTAGCTCCAAATTCTCCTTTGACCTCATTCACAGTTAGATGCGAGCGAAACATCAGCCATATGAAGTAGTCGTTTGCACAATAAAATGATTACGGCCGGGCCGACAAGCGACAACGCTTGGCGTAACTGTGCGTTGTATATTCAATTACACGTTTCAAAGTTATAATCTTTATTGAATTAATGGTATTTTATAACTTTATACGTTACGTTCATATTATTTAACGTTAAAAATCTGTATCTATTTCCATATTTGACAAGATCGATAATTAACTTTTTTTTTTGTTTATGCGTCTTCGAAAAGATACCCGATTAATGAGGGGAGATCGGGTTATGTGGAGATTTATACCCACTACAGTCCCTGGGATGGCCTTACTCTGCTGAGTCTCCCGTGCGACGCTCCGCTCGTGACTGGCGGAGCTCGTCTCAAGAGGGCAAAGTGTGGTCTTTCCCCGCACCCTTCGCTGATGCGGCAGTTCGAGACCATGAAGGCTGCCGTCCTCCTCAGGGCCCTATGAAAACGGATGCGTAGGACCCTTATCTAAAGCACCCACAGCCCAAGGGCGTTCCCTATTTATTCTGCCCCGGGCGCTGGTGCGGCCATCGATAATTAACATCTGTTATTCTCTGTCGTGAGTCAGTTGCTAGGCAACATCCTCCAAAGTTGTCGGCATTTTGGGTGCCAAAATCGATGAGCTTATATACACATCTATAGTTACTTTATATAATATCATTGAAGCGGGCTACAGGAATTGATAAATGGATGCTGATAAGCAACAATGTGTCAACCCACAAAATGACAAATTCAGAGACATTGATGTATTCTGATAAAGCGTCACGTATTTAAACATTATTCAAAAAAAAAATAAAGGCTTTTAAACTAAATGAATACCGAAAAATATTCCTTAATTTAATGTTTTGCATATTTATCCTATATATTTAAAGAACTTATTATTAGATAAAAATGTATTATTCCAAACTGCTCTTATTTAATTATAACTTTTATCAAAAATGTAAAGAAAAGATGGATATATTTTTCTTCAAACAATGTTTAGACGCCATTTTCTAAAAAATGTACTTCGTTGGCTTGACATAGTATTGCTATCAGCGTCCATATAGCTTAAACATCAGAATTACATATAGGCTACTTTGATATATTACTAACGCGGAACTAATTTCTAATTGCTGACTTTAACAGAATCTAATGTTTCGGTCATTAGTATAACTTTAATTAATCATCGAAATATCCGAAGTTGGGTGTAATTAGTCCTTTAAGGATGAAAAGTTTACAAAACACGAACCTTTCTCGCGATTTTCGACCGACTTCAAAAGGGAGAAGGTTCTCAATTAGTAGCGTTGTAATGTATATTTTTATGTTGATTACCTCTACATACAATACAAACTGATCTCGGTCATATTAATTTAATATTATATTATGTTATTAATATTATATTAATTCGAGAAAAAATTATATTTATATTATAATGTTTACCTTCCCTATTTGAATTGGATATTGTTTAATATATATATATATATATATATATATATATATATATATATATATATATATATATATATATATATATATATATATATATATACTATACTTATTACTATACTATACTTATTACTTTCACATGTTTCAATTTTGGTTTCGCTATCTTTTTTATTTATTAATTAAAATAAACTTTTAAAATAAAATAAGGCTCAGTTACTCCACTTACCGTACCACATTAGCTATCTGTGAGTGAAAGTCCCGTTAAAATCCAGTCCAGCTACTTCAGAGATTGACCGAACAAACAGGCAGATAGACTATAATATAAAAAATTGTATTTTTGATGTAAGTGTATATTTTCATATATATTTAGTTAAAAGTTCAAATTAACAGAATTTCGAATTACAAACAGATACTTCGATTTTACTTATTGGTATGTATGTAAAGTGTGAAAGTATCTCTGTCTCTTTACTATTTTTCAAGCCTTAATTGCTTAAACAATATTAAGTCACGAAATTAAAACTTAAAGATTGTGATCTCGAATTTATAAATGCAAAGCAGGGACCATATCGTCATTATTTAAAAACAATCGCCATTCACAGTTCACCAGACCTACTTATTAAAAAAAAAAAAATCTAATTATTACTAAAATGCATTTATTAAAAATATACATGTAAATTATAATAATGCAGACATTTAACAAAAAAGGAACCAACTTCATAATGAAAATACGAAATTTGGTTAACTTGGACGACACAGTGAACATATGTTATTGAATTTATTTTGATGAAATTTCTATGGATGGTAAAAATAGATCTGAAAGTATATCCACTTAAATAAAAAAATAACTTTATTTTGACAGACACGTTGGTGCAGTGGTCACTGCAACTGACTGTAGCACTAACGGTCGCGGGTTCGATCCCCGCTCACGGCAAATGTCTGTATTGGCCTTACGGATGTTTGTCGTGGTCTGGGTGTTTGTGTTAATGTTGTGTATGTTTCCGGACCCCCGACACAAGGTCACAAGATCTTAATGGGTGCCGTTGATTGTGATTCGTTTATTTATTTATACAAAAAAAAAAACTGTTTATTTCATGTCGGAGTTCTGATGTAACAACATTAAAAAAAAAGTTATTAACAATCTCGTCAATTTTTGTTGTCGGTTAAAAAATAAAACAAAAAACTGTCAGTTGATTTGTGCATATGTAATTAGCCGCTAGTTATCAAAATCAATCCAATACCTTATGCGTGACCAGAAAGGCAGGTCGTTAATATTTTAAAGTTTCGAGTTCTCACGATAATAGTGTCCCATACTTAATCTTCGTGAAATTTTAAACGAACAGACGTGACCCCGTTAGAATGGTGTATATATTTAACTTCATGCATCAAAGTGGTAGAGGAACTCATTTCAGTTAATAACTAAAGTTAATTTATCCTGAAACAACACTTAGCTGAAACTAAAATTGTGAAACGAGTTAAAACTGTATCATTTCAGGAGCTCAGGTTGTCCTTTCGTTAATGTAGTTTTTGTAACACTACTTTTATTAGGTATTCATTTTAATATTATACACGCGAAAGTAACTTTTTATGTTTGTCTGTCTATCAACGAAGGCGTGAACTAGATATGAAAAGAGACTACAACAATAACCTGACTGCGTAACAAGACCATCTGCAGTCAGCACTACCTCACTGATAACATTACGAGGGTATTTTGCGTTGCGCAGTCGGCGAAGTTGTCGGAACTATGGTTTGTATTGTATAATAGACCTTTTTTATTTACATAAAGGTTAATTGAAGAAATTAGTGAAAGATGATAATATGTCGCATTTCGAATTTTTCGCTGTTCTATGCATGAACAACAATGTTATATGTATATTTTAATCTTTAAAACTACCGTGTTTGAGGTTATTAAGGAATGCACTATTTTTGGATAAACGCATTTGATATGTTTTGTATGGTTATGCAAAACTAAAACGTATCACCTATATTAATTTTTGTCTTAAATTATATATGTTTTTAATGTCACATTATTGTATAATTACATCGAATAGTTTTCTTTTAGAATCGTAGCCGAAGTAACATTTATATTTTTTACTTACACTTTAGTAAATGTATGTATTAGTTTAATTTTAAGTTGTATTTAGAATTGTAGATATATGTAAATTCATAATTAGCTATTACGTTGCCATTTCATAAAAATTCATTAATTTTTATTGCTTTAAAACATACGTTACTACTGTCGAGGTTAAAAATTATGGTGTATTTTTATAAACTGGTTCTAATCAGTTCTATACACTTTACAACGTGTATGTAAAATTCAAGATAAAAGTACTTGAAGCATGACTGCGTAACAAACATACAAACTTACATTCACATTTATATTATTAATTATGATAATACCCTCATCCGGATCAATAAAAAATAATTAGCAATATCCGTCCAGCTGAAAGAGTTTATTTATTTATTAACAATCGAACTCTTTTGTCGAAATCCCAATTCCCAAATGGAAAATGTACCGTATAAAGGATTTTCTAGGGTTCAAACAAAAGAGATGTTCTCGAGAGCGTTTAATCCCGTTTAATGAAAGAAAGAACGTTTTAAAACATTAAATGTCTGCGCAGACGTGAAATAATTCTCGGGGTACTTTTATGTCCGTCGAAATAGAGTTAGGTTGTAGGCTGGTGATATAAGTTCTCTGCGGGCATGGGCAGGCCATAAAGGAATTTAAGTCCTCTTCCTCTGCGTCGCCATTAAAATTAAGCTGGAAATTGACAGTACAAAAATAATATAGAATCCCGGAAATTGTATCAATTACATTTATTAAATTTGAAACGATTTGCTTTTTAATGCAAATATAAATTCTTTTGTAATGGACGAAACTAATATTGTTTAATATACGGGACGTTCGATTTCGCGCGAAAGTTAAGGGAACAAAATTGACCTTAAGTCGATTGGGAAGGTTAAAACAAAATTTATAAAAAATAATTCATCAATAAGCCAAAAATGGAATTAAAACGTCATTTTCACAAAAAATGTCATTCATCATTTTTCCATGGAGTCTTCACATATTTCTATACCAAAATTCATTAAATTTGGTTTAGCGATTTAGGCGTGATTACGAACCAAGAATAAAGATGGAGTCACTTACGCTTTTAAAATATTACTTAAGTAACGTATAGTAAGTAAAGTATAATTTTAATGTCTATTTTTTTAGTGACGGGATCGAAATAATTTTAGCGCTTAAAAACTCTGTACTAATCTTCAATTTTTTTCAATCCTGGTCCATCGAGCGATGAAAAAAACGATGGAACTAAACAGGAATATATGGCCGCTTGGTGAGAAATAATTCTATATCAAAGGACAGATTAAAGGAAAAAGGATGACGAAGAAAAGATGACAAACAACGATATGCCACAGTATATAAAAACTGGCAGCTCCTTCGTATCTTTCTGTGGTCTACAGCTCATTTATCATCCCGACGTTTCGAGCACTTTGCAGCGTTCGTGGTCACGGGGAGATCCGGGACTTTAAAATAGTTTTATTTCGAGAATTAGACTTCTAAGTTTTATTCTAAGTAAGTAACTAACAGCCCGTAAATATCTCACAGCAAGGTAAGGCTTCTTTTCCTATTAGGGATGAGGTTGTGTTAGCTTACTTCTGGTGGTTTAAGCTCATAAAACTACGCGATTTATTCCAGAGAACCTTATATAGTAGGATGATGGTGTTCACTTAACGTCCGATGGCTTTTCTTGCTGTTTGTATAAAAAAATATTATTATTGATAAGGCTGTATACGGATTGTGGGTGCAGTTATTCACAGTTATCAGCGGACAATTTCGAGAGCATATTCAAGCGAACACGGACGTAACGCGGACTCTTGACAGGAAAATTCTAGTATTACAACTTGAGTACATTGGATGTGACTTTATAGTCTGTATGAATACGTAAGTAAATCTGTGTTCATGTATGTACAATATTCAAGAAATAATAACGTTATGAGGTAACAGAGAACAAACAAATATTACGAACTAAGAACCTCCTCGTTTTTTGAAGTCGGTTGAAAATGGGGTGAAATAGCTCATGAAAGTTAGTATATATAAACGTTATCACGGAAACCTATTATATAGGCATAGATAACTGTTTACTTTTAAATTTTTACTTTTTGTGTATTCCTAAGAAAAATAAACCAAATTTTAAGTTACAACAGTTAAAACAGTTTTACATTTGTCACTTAATAAGTTTAAAGCCTAGTAGTAAATAAAGCGTATTATATAGCCTTTAGTAAATAAAGCGTATTATAACATTCAAGAATATTTTGACGACAAAGAGGCGTGGATCTAATGTGCGTTGATGTTCTCACAGGATTTCAAAAAATAATGTTATAAAAATCCATAATGTATGAATGTTTTTTTTTAAAGAGTACCTATCGAGTTTCTTGCCGGTTCTTCTCGGTAGAGACTACATTCCGAACCGGTGGTAGCTTAAAAAATCTATAACCAATGTACCTGTAACTTGACGATTTAAAAGTGCTGTAAATAGCCTTTTTGAATAAAGTATATTTTGAATTTGAATTTGTTATGTAATTAGTGTGAAATGTAAATCCCATTATGAATATTGTAATAGTGACGTCACAGTATCCGTAATCTCTTAATTGACCTCATAACACGCAGGCACCATTACAAAGTTGCACTGTAGCTCAAGTCTGCGGAATAGCAAAGAGATGCTATTTCTCGTTATACCATTTTTTGCTATTTAATTCGTAACTTTTCATACATTGGACGCTGATAAGCTACTAATGATTACTGTGTCAAGCCACACAGAATTCATTTTGAGAAAATGGCCTCTAAAGATGTTAAACTTATTCTTAATAAATATGTTTGAAGAAGTAAATATCCATTATTTTTTATGTTACTAAAATCAGCAGAGTTTCCTAATTTTAAAGTCTGAGCAATGTTTGTCCAATCTGAATCGATCTTTCAGATGATCAATTCATGGCTATTCGATCTACCGATTTTTTAATCGATTTAACGGGAAACGATCGTCACCCGATTCAAATCGAAGGCTTATAAGAGAGTATAAAAAAACGTGTCAATTATCCTTTAACCGAAATGTACTGTTCCATCGTGATATTAGATACAACGCAAGATAGACGATATTAAATTATAGTACATTACTACAACGGCCGGCAAGAGAAGCACTGATGGACGAACGTTCGAATGTGGGCCAAGGCGAAGCTGAGGCACACATACATAAGTCCATCACTCCCTAGTTGCGACCGACGCTTGTATAGTACTTTTCTCAAAAAATGCGCGGAAATTAAACGTTTACGCGCCAAAGTATTTTTTTTACTAAACAGGTTTCTATGTGCAAGCCCGTTCAAAATTTAAATTAAACCTTTGATAAGTTACCTCTTTGGTCGCCATGTTGTGGAGCGGAAGATCTTTCCATTTTTAAATTACACGACAATTATGATTTTACATAATAATTTATTTGGCCGTTAAACACGACAGAAATGGATTTTCATACAACTATTGCCGGCTGCTGCTCGTGCAGTACAACAAGTTCGATTTCGACGAAGGTTGTCAAAATAATGATCAAATTTCCAAGCATGTTTGAGAAAAATATATTTATTAGGTTAAGTTAAAACATTTCCTCTGTAAAGGTTAAGTAAGCTATATTTCGTTATGTATATTTTAATGATCGGAACCTGTGGTTTCATTGCTAGGACATTCAACGCGGAGATAAAGTTTTCGACGATTCCCTTGGCGTTGCGGTCAGAGCTCGCAATAATAAATTCTCATTTCTGCTTTAAATTATAAAAAGTTGGTATGATGATAGAATGGGAGTATTTATATGTATGAGCTTTTGCCCGCGGCTTTGATCGTTATTATAATATTATTTTTTATTTACATATAACTAAAATTGAAAGTTAGAAAAATCCCCGACAATCTATTTATTGAGAACATTTTAACGAGCACCATCATGTTACCTCTTTTGTAGTTGGTGAGGAGTTATATCCTGCTGATTCTCATTCTTTTTCAATTATAAAAAAAAAAAAAACACTTAAATATTTACAAGTCAACAGTGTGCAAATCGCCTTCGCGTGGAATAGTGACAAGAATGCTAGCAGCATTTTCTCTTTTAACTGTAACTCCCATTCTTTGGGCGAAGAAAGCAAGCTCATCACAAGTGGACTCCATAATGTTTCTACGTTTGGATATCTGTCTCCTCACTGTGTCTCGGTACATAAAACTGTTGGTCCCAATCGTTACCACAATTATCTAATAATCGTTACGTATTAGGGAAATTATTCTAGTCTAAATGGTTACTGACTTGCCCTCCTCGGTTGCAGAGGTTACATAGCAATAGCTTCGTGTAAAAATCAGTATTTCATCAATATCTGGAAAGGAGATACATTATTCTAGACTATTTAGACTACTGACTTGCAATTAAGATTGGAGACGATACTTGCAGTAACTCTGTAGAAATCCTTTTTAATATCTAAAATAGAAACACAAGCAGAGCGTGGTATAGTCGAGAAAAATGCTAGGTAGAACGAAGAAAACTATTTCGACTGACAATTTTATAATTTTTATTTATTTCAACGAAGAAATGGAAATATGGTACAAGTAATTATGAAAAAAAAAACGGTTTTTAGCTTGCAACGAATATCTTTATGGTTATTTATTTGTACAATTTATTTTAGTAAATCTTGATAAATATTCATTTTTTAACCGACCTTCGAAAAAGATAGAGAATTACAATTTGTCGGAGACATTTTTTTTATGTACGTTCACTGATTACTCAAAAACGTCTTGGTTAATTATTAATTTCGTTAATTCTTCTTCGTTTAAAGGAGTATATACTTTCTATCTTAGATTAGTTCCATAAAATTTTCATTATGGTTCAGTAGTTTGTTCGTAATATCAAAACTAGAATAAATATGTCCTTCAAATAAATGAAATTACGTATTTAGCTTTTGAAGTCATCCCTCTTTTTTTAAAAAGTCTTGTACTATATAAAATTTAGGGAAGTACTAAACTTACTTCACTACACTTTTCGCTCTAAACAGTGAAATTCGTTGTGACATAGTTGCAATGAAATTCGATTTCAATATCAACGTTCGTTGTTTCGATTTCCATTCAGATATTTGTAATAAAGTGGCCATTCAAGTTAGGATGGTCGCACAGACGGTGGACAATGGGTGGGACAAATTTGATTGTGAAAGGGCTTTTATTACAAATATGGTTCGTTTTGCAATCGTACGTTTAGTCGGACTCGTCCCAAAATGATCACAGTTCGAGCGAATGGCTCTTTTATATGACCTTTACAGTAAAGTCACAGTACTGTAACTGTAAATGTCCTCCACATAAAGGCCTTCTCTCTTATAAAGGAGAACGTTTAGAGCTTAATCTACCATGCTGCTCCACGGTAGGTTGGTGGTTATACATGTGTCAGAATTTCTCTCAGCACATGCAGGATTCCTCACGATATTTTCTACACCGCCGAGCTCGAGATGAATTTCATCACACACTTAAAAACTCAGCGGTGCTAGCCGGGGTTTGAACCGGCGATCATCGGTTAAGATCGACGTGTTCGAACCACTAGGTCATTTCGGCTCTTATGTAACTCGTACTTATATATTATACGTGAAGCAACTTGGAAAACTTCCTACAAAAATAAAATTGTTTCATTCATTTATAAACTACGGTGCAACAGACAGACACACAAAAAAATACACATAGCGGTCAAACTTAAAATTCCCCTCTTTTTGCGTTGGGGGTTAAGAAAAAATCTGTGACGTCATTTTCTAAACGCCATATTAGAACCAGTTATTCGTTTAAATATATGTATAAAGCATCTAAGCAATTCACACAAAGACCCTTTCTGGTCCATTCCGCAGTAATTATAACTGGTTATTACCAGCTATTACTGGCTCGTGGACAATAGCAGACCGCCGGATTTGCTGGGCGACATCTTTAATGGTCCAAGCTAAAAGTGTACGACTACTTTTTCAATTTTCTTTTTTGTTTTCTATACTAATATTATAAAGAGGTGAAATTCGTTTGTAAGTTTATTTTGTATGTAGAGGAAAATTTCTGAAACTGCTGATTCGATTTGAAAAAATATTTTTGCGTTAGGTAGTCCGTTTATTGAGAATTGATATACATAGGCTATGTTACATCACGATACAACTCATAGCTGCGAAGCAGTAACCACAAGCGCGAGAGAAACCGTGAGGGACTTTTTTTTTTCTTTAAGAGACCCTGAAACCTAACTCCATCTTTCTCTTATTTTTTTAGACTCCTTCATCCCATCATCTCATCTGCTGCTACACTATCATGAATTTTAAGAGAGCAATAAATTTGTGGTTTTAATATTCCTGCAAGTGTTCATGGGCGTGGCGAATATTCGATGGAGTATTGCGTAAAATTACTAAACATAGATGTATTTTATTTTACCATAAGATTTTAGAAAACGTTCAAAATCATCTTCTATGGCAAATTTCTGAAAGATTGTTAAGAAACCTTCGTGTTAGAAGTTATTATGCTATTAAAGATTTTATAGATGCATCATGAGAATAGGCCGACTTCCAGGCTATTTCGCCACTTGTTAGAATTTGTAACAAAACTGACGATGTTGACAAAATAATCACCAAAGAATTCATTCCGCTGAGTTTCTTTCGCGGTTTCGTTTTAGATCTGAGGTTAAGCTTTTCCGAAGCAGTGGTAGATTAATCATTCAATTAAAAGTTGAAAATTTTTATTTTGAATAAAAATATTTTTTATTTTGATTGACTAATTTTAACTACTCGAAGTGTCAAAATTGTGGCTACATTCGTAAAATAAAAAAATCCGTTCTACTAATCCACGTGTAAAGGCGATTTTGAGTTAAACATGACTTAAGCATAGTTTAACTATTTATATACTTAAGTGAGTTTAACATACGTCTAAAATCTATTTTAGCTGTCAAATGTAACTTCTAACAAAAAAGCAAAGTTTTTCATTATTTTAAGCAATTTACACAATATTTTAAGCAATGTTTAATTTTGTAACTCTGTTTAGCTAGACACGTGTCGAACATTATTTTATTTCATATTTTGTATGACAGTAAGTATCCAGCCACACAACGCGCGGTTTTGTTCTCACTTTCGAGTACCAGTCGATTGACAATGCTAGTTTACAATGATCCTTCAAACTTCATGTACTCATTAATATTGTTTCTCCTTGTTTTCACGAGATGGCGCTGATTATATCTATACAGATAAATAAAATTGAAGTGTCTGTACGTTATTTAAAAAAAACAGCTTTTAACTAAATTCATATGAAAGTACGGTACTGACTGATTTTTGTCCGTCTATCTGACTGTTTGTTTGTTTCGGCTAATCTCAGAACGGCTGGACGGATTTCGAAGAGATTTTCACTAGCAGATAGCTAATTTTATAATGAGTCACTTAGACTGATTTTATTTTCGATATTAAATTTCCTAGCCAGGAATCAAACGCGCTAATTTTGAAAAAAATATCTAATAATGTCATGTATAAGGATCAAATTCTGGGAAGTTTTTTACATCTTTCCGGGGGCCCACAGAGTACAGCCTCCCTTTGTATGAGATATGCAGATCTCAGTATCTGCATCCTGCAGTTCATGCAAACGAAGTCGCGTGCACAGCTAGTCCCATGTAAATCTGCGTTTACTTAACCGCAATCGTAGTAGAGCTGTGAAATGCAAAGCAAGAACTTTTTTTACCCAACGCCGACGAAGCACAAAAAGTAAGTTATGTTAAGCCTATATGTTCGTGTGCGTTTCTATATCCCTTCTTAAATACATCAGAATATAGCCTTTAGCCTTCCTCAATAAATGTATTATTCAACACAAAAAGAGTTTTTCAATTCGAACAAGTAGTTCCTGAGATTATAGCGTTCTAACAAATTCTTCAGCTTTATCGTATAAAGTATAGATTAAAAACTCAAAATGTCAGATTTAATGCACTTAAAGGTGTTTTTAAATTACTAAAGTCTTAGTTTTCCCTTGATATGATGTTCTAAGCATTATTTGTTTAAATATAATAAAACAGATAATCTAGAAACAGCTATTGTTTTCCCCGCTGCATCCTTTGTGTTTATTCCAGGGAGTAATTGCTCGCCGGCCAGCGTTCCGAACACGTCTGTAATAGTGGACTATCGAGTTGGAAAATTGAAATTTTTCAGCTTAAATAATACACACATACAAAGGCATTTCGAGTTTTTCGAATAATTGTACATCTGTTATTACTTCCGCGTCGAAATGTTTTCGTTATAACAGAGACTTTCAATCGTCGAATGTTTCAACTTTGATATACATTTTACTAATACTGTCTGTATGTGGGGATTTTGATGAAAGTTTAGCTTATTTATTAGAATAACACAGTTCATCGAGTTTCTTGCCAGTATCGAGTTGCTTGCCGGTTCTTCTCGGTAGAATCTACATTCCGAACCGGTGGTAAATTAATTAATTAATTAGTTTTTTGTTTTCTTTTTGTTTCTGTATTGACGATTTAAAAGTGCGTGTAAAAGCCTACTTGAATAAAGCATATTTTGATTTGATTTGTGTGTTAGTTTATTTTATGAAAGTATAACTTACTGGCATCCATTCGCGGCTTTTCTGGTATGTTAATAAAAATTATTTATGTATTATTTTGATGCGTAAGCTATTTATTATAAAGTTTCATCTACATCTGTTCAGTACTTTTTGCGCGAAAGATCAATAAACATCCGTCCGTCCATTTATATATCCGCCTAGAAATAATGGCGAATGGCTTCTATATGTAAAGTGGGAATAAAAATAAGAAAATATCGCATTGATTATTTATATGCTCATAACATGCCGTAAAAAAGTAAATAAAAATGACCTAATAAAAAGACCTCTTTTCCGCAACAATAAAAAAAAAAAAAAAAACAGAACGATAGGTAATGGAAATGTTGAAACAAACCAAGCTTCTCAAATAGTGGATACGAATCAATTTGAAACCTAAAAGCGTTTCGCGCTTAGGAACGAATATTCTCTTTTTCGATTCGGCTCCGAGAGAATTAGCTGCGAATCTGAACTTATCCCGTTTCAGATGTAAAAGGCTTTGGCGGCTGTATCGAGTCGCCGGATTTATAGTCGACTGTGAAGAACTGCAGTGCTTCTGTGTGTTCTGCTTTCGTTGAGCCGAAGTTTCAGTATAAAATTAGTGATGATTGCTAATTTCACCAACAATGTCACGTTATACTATGCATGTATTGAATTCGTGGCTATAATCGTTTTACATCATGAGAATAATTTATTTATTTATTTTAACAGTTTATTAAACACGCCAGAGACATTACAAAGATACATATACATATGTCACAGGAAAAGAAAGTTTAAAAGGTATACTTATCCCTAGAAGAGATTTCTTCCAGTATAACAATAATCCATATAATTAATACGTGAAGCTAAAAGTTTTCCTCCCGTTTTTACGAAGACTGCGCAGACAGAGTAGTATGAAATTTCGCATATTTTTAGTTTATATAGAGAAGGAGTAAGGAAAGCTAATATATTTTTTATTATAACAAAAAATGCATTTATTCAATTCAAACACACACACATATACTCTTTTGTTTAATGTTATATTCTGTGCACAATCTTTAAATAAGTTGAAAATTTAATGAACTACAGTCGGATTCGAACCGCTAGGCGACCACTAGTAAAAACAAATACATAAAATATCATGATAGAACATATTTCAAATCTAAAATTGAAAATTTTAGAAAATCCTTGAAAATCTATTCTTCGAGGCGATTTTAACGAGCCCCAACATGATACTTCTGCTAAACGTTGCTGAGGAGTTATGTTTTCTGCTGGTTCCAGATTCTTCAGCAGCTGGTCTAGCTTACGTAATTATGTTATTTTAGTATCATAGAAGTCACAGTATAGTAAAATTTAATTCAATAAAACCAGTATAAGTTGCTCAGATCCTTTCAACAACCATCAAAGAGCTGAGAGTATAGAAACGTCCAAACAAATTTCTTTATAAATTATAACTTACTCGAATCTTTATAAATTATAACTAAGAATAAAATTCGGTCTATTAGCTAGGAAGCTACAACGCCAAAGACAGACACGTCAAATCTATAACACCTTTCTTTTTGGTCGCGGGGACACAGAAGATAGTCTCCATAAACCAAAGAATTGGATTGAAGAAGAAAACAGTAAAAAATACACATATAAACAAATAAAAAATACCCATCACCAATTCAATCAACCAATACACCAAACAATAAATAACATTTAAATTAAAAACAATATTCAAGGAAAAGCCGGCGAAGGGGAAATTAATTGATCACAGCACCAGAATTCAGCGTTGCCAGTTTAATTCCCGTTTAAATGTCCGCGGTAAAGCTTTATTTTTAATTACCTTGCAATGCTGTGTATTTCATTCGCTTATTGATGAAGGATGCCTTAGAATAGCAGTGAAGGGGAAATAGTAAGGGTGAGTTTTGATGAAATAGATATATATTATACATACTGATATTAAAATTGCTACAGTTACTGTATGTGAGTGTTATGGTTTCACGTATATTCTGAGCCAATTTTAATAAAATGTTTCAATATTTTTATTATTTTTCAAACCTATTCTTAATAATCTTCTCCTAAAAAAAATAAAAAGAATTGGTAATTAGGTAAAATTATTAAAATCCTAGTACCAGGCGTTACCTATATGGTGGAAGAGGAAGGTCTACAGTGGAAACGACATGTCAACCAACTTCTTGAATGTAGCCAAAGTTTATAATAAGTTGTTATTTAATTAAGTATAATAATATTGCTTAAAAAAAACTTTTTCATTTTATAAAGCGGGGGAGAGTGTTATATATATTAAAAAAAAATAAAGAACGTGTATCAGGGGGCAGCATTGTCTATGGTAAAAAGTGTGTTTTGTTTTTTTTTTTAAGTTTAAAGAAAATAATAAAACGTGTTACAAAAATATAAAGAGTATCAATTACATCTCAAATAATCAAATTATAACATTTTCTTATAAGATTCAGAGAGTAGGTTGGTGTTTTGACAGCGTATCTCGGTCACAGCAGATGGCAAGATTTTTTCCTACTTATTTGATACTTTTTCTGTATATTTTGTATTATTCACTGGAATTTATCACAATCCTTTAGGCGATACCTACGTCATAGTAGTTTATTCCGTGCAAAGTCTCAGCTTGATCGGTATAAAATTGACAAAGTTTCATTCAAAATTTAATCTCCTATTTTATCCCCTTGGGGATAGAATTAATCAAAATCATTTCTTAGCGGATGCCAATTTCCTAACATTTATCTGTGTGCTAAATTTCAGCCCGATCCGTCCAGTAGTTTGGGCTGTGCGTTGATAGATCACTATGTCAGTCAGTCAGTCAGTCACCTGTGAGCTATATATATATATATATATTTAGATAGATATTGATGCATCTTTTATAAAAATAATAGAATAAATCTAAACTAGGTAATTTTGCGTAGTTTATTAAGAACGTGTTTCAATATTTCATGAAATGTCGCAAACGGTTTGAGAGAAAAAAAATATTTAACTTTAGGGGTTGTTACCCCTATATCTCCCTAAACATAAGGATTAGAGGTTAATTTTTTAAACAAACATCTACAAAAAATATCAGCCGTAAAGGTTCTGGGCCCGATTTTATATACTCAACGGTCTATTTCGATGCGATTTCTCGTAAATCCCTGTTCTGAGTTTTTTACCCATTAGCGCGAAATAATAATGACCTGGACGGATGAAAAATAACGCATCGAGCGTTATTCTATTGAAATATTCAGGTGTTTTAATAATTATTATTAATGTTCGCACAGAATATTATATTTATTAACGATATGGCTAAGTGAATAAGATACGTGAATTCTCATTTTTACTTCACGTTTCATATTTCATTTTTTTTATTATTTATAGATAGATAGAAAGTCGATAGATTTAGTTAGAATGTGAGCAAATATTTAGTTTTTTATATTTTGCATTTGGTGGAATTTCAATTATGACTATACTTATATTAGCTGGTGCTCGCGAATTCGTTTGATGTGATGCCTATGTCATAGTTGCTTTATGTATGCAGTCTCAGCCCGATCGGTTTAAAATTGACAAAGTTTCATACAAACTTTCATCCCCTAATTTTCGCCTTGGGGATAGAATTCATCAAAATCCTTAGCGGATGTCTACGTCATAACATCTACCTGCATGCCAAATTGCAGCTCGATCCATCTAGTGGTTTCGGTTGTGCGTTGATATATCACTATGTCAGTCAGTCACCTTCGAGTTATATATATTTAGATTTTTATTTAAAGAATTAACCAAAAAATATTTAGGGGTATAATAAAAACTTATGAAAGTAAATTTTCCGTATATCTGTATTCCTCAAACTGTTTGGCACATCTGCACAGGATTATGTATTACGTTTTATTAAGTATTCAATTCGCATTTCTCTTCACTTCAATTTTTATTTATTTTTGTGTTTTAAATTAGTCATTTAAAAGTGTTTATTGTAACGAGAAATGTAATAATATTCTCAATAATTTGCATGCTTTAATAAACAAAACACTTATTTAATTTGTACCATTATATTTTAAGCTGTTTATTGTATTCATAATTTCAAACACAATATGGAAGTTTTAGACAAATATAATTGTCTGGGTCTGTTAATAGACAATTAACTTGTATGGCAGGGTCATGTAATTGAATTTTGTTCGAAGTTGAAAATTAAATTGACTAAATTAGGGAAGTTACTAAAGTACTGGGGTCATTTATATTAGTCATGTATCTGCATTTTATGTATATAATATTCAGAACTATTATTTTCTAACTTAAACATTATATATAATTAACACTGTGAAAATAAAAAAAATATATAATTTAACTACTAGATCTTTTAACCTTGACTGTCTCAGTTGGTAATTGGGCGTTAAAATCTATCATCCACTTCGATGTCACTGTGGTGAGGCAGTGGACGAATATGGACACCATGGCTTATCGTGCGCCAAAAGCGCTGGCCGGTTCTCCCGTCATGGTTCCCTGAACGGTATCATTCATAGATCTCTTGTTACCGCTAAAATTCCATCAGCTCTAGAACCTAATGGTCTAGTTCGCAGTGATGGCAAGAGACCGGATGGAATGACGCTCATTCCGTGGTAGTTGGGTCCCTTGTATGGGATGCTACCTGTGTTGACACATTGGCTGCATCACATATACAACTGACGTCTGCAACAGCGGGAGCGGCGTCTACTACCGCTGAAAATGTCAAACGGCGCAAATATGAAAACACTCAAACGATTTTCATATTTGTGCCCTTTGCCGTGGAAACCGTTGCGGTCCTGGGGCGAGGAAGCCAAAAGTTTCTATCAATATTTTTATAATATTGGCTATCCGTGAGTGGAAGTCCCTTCAAAATCCGTCCAGCCGTTTCAGAAATTAGCCGGAACAAACAGACAGACAGACAGATAACATTTTTTAAAATTGTTTTTTTTTTATGTAAGTACCGTGCATACTTTCATATGCAATTAGTTAAAACTTGCTAATCTGATATTACGAACTGATATTCAATTTAATTTATTTGTATAGATTTTTAAGCTCCGTCATTTTGATGTATGAATAATGAAAGTGTAAGTGTAATAAAGTGGTATTAAAATCCTCGATAATATGGATGCTGATAAGCAATAATGTGTTAACCCACAAAAAGTCGAATTCGGAGATATTGATGTATTCTGATACTACATCACCTATTTGACATTATTCAATTAACAATAAAGTCATATAAACTAAATAAGTACGGAAAAAAGTTTCTTAATGAATTGTTTCGAATTTCCAGGGCGTTACTTATTTTGTAATTTTACAATAATCTCATGCATTTATAAACCTTTCATTAGATAATATATTAAATATATCAACCTGCTGTTAATTCATACTTTTTATCAAAAAAGAAAAGAAAATATGGATAAATACTTATTCAAACAAACTTATTAAGAATAGGTTTGACATCTTTAAACACCATTTTCTCGAAATGAAGTTCGCGTGGCTTGAAACATTATTGCTTATCAGCGTCCATATATATTTCTTAAACCATTCCTTTTCAGGAACAAAATGTATTGACCTGACGTGATAAATAGTTTATACGTGGGGGTAGCCCGCCCACGTGACAGTTGAGATTACATTTTGATATTCAGGAAGCCACTTCAGTATAACTTGCTTTAAGTGACCTAAAATAGGAGAGGATATATGGATGCTGATAAGCAATAATGTGTCAACCTATAAAAAGTGAAATTCGGATATATTGATGTATTTTGATACTGCATTACCTATTTAACATTATTAAAAACTTTTTGACTCATATGAAAGTAAATAAGTACGGGAAAAAGTTTGTTCATTTATTGTTTCGAATTTCAAGTGCGTTTCATATTTTGCAATTTGTACAATAATCTAAAATATTTGAAACGCTTATTATTAGATAATATGTTAAATATATCAATCTGATTTTAATTCATTATACCTTTTATCAAAAATAAAAGAAAAGATGAATATATACTTCTTCAAACATAGTTATTAAAAATAGGTTTGACATCTTTAGACGCCATTTTCTCAAAATGATCTTCATGTATGTAGCTTGACACAGTATTGCTTATAAGCGTCCATACATATATTTTGGAGGAGTTCTTCTTGCTGGACTACGACAGGGTCCAAATTACGGGTTATATGTTTGATGCCCAATATGGTGATACTGTGTCTATGTCTGATCCATTATCCGTCCGTAACTATACAGCGACTTAAATGATTTTGATAAATTACCGAGTGATACCGGGTATATAAAATTCTTAAAAAAGCTATGTTTGTATACTTTTTAATTAGGTAGTCGGGATTATAATATTTTTTAATTACGTGAGTCTTGTTGTTATTTAGTACAGTCATAGCTTTCAAACATGTAGGGTTTTCCTGGAAAGTCTTCCGGGGGTTTAAAAAATTGATTATCTATGTATTATGATTTTCAGACGTGCTTTTAATTAATTGTACTAATTAGGGAAATCTATGATGTAATAGTAAATTACTGATCTGGAAAATGGTAGTTTTCATTATACTGTTTTGTTTCAAGAGTATATAGTATTTACAAATATAATAAAGAGCGAGCGAATTTTAGATGTACAACGTGAATTCTGGATTCACCAGACCTATTTTAAAATATACGACAATATTTAAAAGTACATTATAATAGATAGCTACAGTCTATTTACAATATATTTTATTTATATACGCTTATTATTAGAAAATCAAATTTACATTAATGTAGAGAACTATTCGAGACGTCACGGTAATGTAATCATTGGTTTCCTAGGATTACGCTCTGGCAAATTATGGACCAAAATTTGATTTATAGTATTTTTACACTAAAAGTTTGAGTGATGTCATATTAACATATAAAACGATTGTTAAATAGCAAGAAGAGTCGAGATGGGCTATTGGTTAGGACACATCGATCTCAATGATGATCGCGGGTTCAAACCCCGGCTGGCACCGTTGACTTTTATGACTAAAATTGGGTTTAAATTGATCTCGGGCTCGGTGGTGGTGTGCCGGGAGAAATTCTCACACACGTAAATCCACCAACCCGTAGTGGAGCAGCGTCGTGGATTAAGTTCAATTTTTCAAGTCATCTGAACAAAATAAATACTTAGTGCTTATTATAATTATTATTATGTTTATGATATAAGATCTAATAATCTCATATATGTATTTAAAAAAATATTATATTATAAATAAATATATTATCCAAATCTCCTTTTAATTTATTTTACCTTAAATCAAAATAGAAAAGAAAATATGGATATAAATGTCTTCAAACGAAGTTGTTATGTTTTACATGAAGTCCGTATAGCTTGACAATATTGCTTATCTGCATTCATATATTATATTAGATTGTTAAAATGAACATGACCACACAGAGAACATTATTACTGTGGTCAAACGTCAGTCAATCGCTATGATATTGACTGACCACATTTTATAATCAATCCAATATTTTATTGACACTGGAGAACAACACTTTACATTACCACAGAATATAATTATTGTATAAATATTTTGATGCATATATTATTTGCATATCGTTGTTTTAGATTTCTATCTCTTGTTAGCAATTGTCGATGAAGGGTTAAGTTATTCGAGCATATGTATTTATATGTATTTTTTTGGTATACTCAATAGCCTATCATTTTACATTTGCGTATATTATTGCGGCTGTATTTTCAACAGGACAGAGCATACGCGCAAAATAGTCAGGAAGTTAAAAGATGTTTAATTAATAATTTTCGTTAGAGGTTAATCACAAACGGCTCATGTTTAAAATACAGCCATATAATGACTTGACATTCCCAAGAAGAGAAGATTGCTGCAAATGACTGAAGCGCTAACAGTCACGGGTTCGATCCTCGCTCGCGGCAAACGTCTCTATTGGCCATACGGATGTTTGCCGTGGTCTGGGTGTTTGTGTTAGTGTTGTGCGTGTTTCCGGACCCCCGACACAAGGTCATGAGATCTTAATGGGGGCCGTTGAGTGTGTTGCGTTTATTTATTTATTATATTGTAAGTGACTATCATTTCGGACATTACTCAAAGTAAATATTAAAAATTTAACGTTTTTTATTTTATTTTAGATATGGCTATGTTTACATCCGTAACAAAAAGTAACAAATTAAGAAAATATATATTTTTTAAGAAACCAGGTTCGGTTCTCGAGCCGTGTGAAGTTTTTCCGCAAATCGTTGAATGGAGTTTTTCTTAACTTTAAAATCGGTGACATCACTAATTCCTCCCTACTGACACATTCCAATGAATTAACTCGTATATATTTGCGTGTATATTGAATCTATTTATTTCGAAAATTGAACAAGTATCTTCTTTTTAATAATATTAGTATTTTGTTGTTTTACATGTATAATAATATATTAGTACTCCTGTTACTATTCACTAAGAATTACTATTAGAATGGAGTGAGTGAGAACGAATGAAATCGACTCGTCACAACACATCACGACATCATAGCGTATTTTTAGCCTCATTGTTGAATTTAAAACAAAACTTAGCGCTCGTTTCCAAAGCGTCGCCTAGTTTCTGTGCATAATAGCTGTTCGTTGAAATTAAATCCATTCAGATAACTTTTCCTTTTATAATTACATGGACTAGCGTTTGACTTTCCGTACTCTCCCGTGAATCTAGATTTTGATATGCCGTAAGACCATCTACCCCATAATTTTCCATTTCTTAGGTTCGCACCTAAGTATCTAAAATCTTGAGTTGAGGTAGAGTCTAGTTGTAGTCCACTACAACTTGCATATTAGCCGGCCCGACTTGAGCAATAGTTCATTTTCATAGAATATTGACGTGAGCTTATATGCATTTCGAACAGTGAGTGAGAGAGCCGGAAGCCTAATTCACTTTCCCATATAATCCTTATTCGTATAATTATTTTGCTTGCAACGTGTTTGTGGGGCCTCTGGTTCTGGAACTGTCAATGGGCGCCGATGATTTCTAAGCATCAGTTTTCACGCTAGCTCGCTTGGCAGCAATTTTTTTAATTCAATTCATTCTCTTTTTTTTCTGGATGAAAGGTATCCTATGACCTTTTCTGTACTACATGAATGTATGTAAAATTTCTGAAGTTACATAACTGTATTTCGTATCGCGAGTGAGAGGAAGCCCAAACCCCTCATCATTCCCTTCCATTCCATTTTCTTTCATCTCTTTTTTGGTTTTAACGTGACAATGGATTTATGGCTCTTTTTGTACTGCAAATGTTTAAGGACGGAGCTCATCAGTTACCATCAGGTAAATTTTAGGAAAAAAAATTAACAAACTTACATTCCCATTTATACTACAAGCTAGGATTTCAATACGATTCTTTATATCGCAAAATTTATTACCGTGAGGGACTCGACCAGTTAATAAATGGAATGGATCGCAGATAAGACGTAGATTTTACGAGTTTTCGAGGCCTCGAATGAATAGCTGTGTAAAAAAGATTTTTATGTAACTGCCTATCGTTATGAAATAAGGTTTAATATCGAGTTTGGTGTAATCGAATTATGTGTTACGAAAACGTGCCTTTTTATTTGAGGTAAGAAATGATCTATTTTTGTTCATTCGTTTTCTACAGATCATAATATTGATATCCGTATTACGAATCAGATTAAATGAAATCTGAATATTCTTTACCTACAAGATATGATAACATCTAAAGGTATCAGGAGAAAATCTTTATTAAATTATATTTTAATCAAATGAAACCTTTAAAATATAAGAATGCATATGGTAGCCCATGTAGGAGCTTTCAGTTTTCAACGATAAGGCCGAGCTAGGACTAACATTGGGCCACCGAGCTTCGGCTATCTAATGCTGCTTCAAGCCCAGGTCTTGATTAACCTACCTTGGGCTATTTGATGCTAGTTCAAGCCATTTTCTTCTAGCTGAGGAATGCAATTATGCATGCCCCCGAATTGCTTAGGTGGGTATGTGGGACTCCTGGTGACAAATGCATCAGACTAACTAAAACCTAGTGGTACCCTCAACGTCCTAGTAGGGTGTCACTGGATCGCTTACGCTTGCTATTATGATACTTCGACGTTTAGTCCATCTATGCAGACCTTCACCTAGGGAGTGCTTGTGGGCACCGAGAGTTCTCTTTTGCCTCACGCTGGTTTAAGCTCTGGCCAACCTTGTATATTAAGCCAGGGGTTTAGTTATCATCCTAAACTGAAACCAAGGTCTCGGCCCACTCGTGTGAGCTCTGGGCAAAGTTTAACGAGCAATGGCGCTTGCGCCGGTGGTAAGCTTATCGTTATTTCCTGCCAGGGAAGTTACTGTTTTTATTTAATTGCGAATTGACGAAATTTAACAAAATTGTCTGATAATAACAAAACCGACTTAAAAAATAAATAAACTAAACCGCTTATAATGAAAGTTGTATGAGACCAATCAGACAATTAAACTTTTGAAATATAATTTTTTCAAATCTGTTAATACATGACGGAGTTTTGTAGTAACAAACATAATTAACATTACTCTACGAATTGAGGAGCTTCTCTTTTCAACGGACTTTAAAAAAGAAAGAGGTTATCAGTTCGTACTGTCTGTTTTTTTTTTTCAACGTTTGTCACCTCAAGACTTCGTTATTTCTTAGTCGATTTAAAAAAAAAATATTTGATATTTTTATCAAATCAGTTCATTTAGATTCTAAATCCAAAATGGATTACTCGCTCATCCAAGCAAATGCAATTGAATATTTTACTTTTCAAATCGATTTTTTTTTGTTAATTTTAGTTATTTTGAAGTTGGAAATTGCTTGTTGTCATAAGTTAAATTTGCGTCCATTTCATCCAACTATTTACAACAGAAGACCGTTTAAATAACCGACTGAGAGTAATCTTGTAAACATAATAATGTGGCTATTAATTACTGGAGGCGACAAAATGCACGTTCCATGCGGGTTTTGCGGCGACAGGACAATTTCTAATTTATCTTACTTACACGGTTTGCTTCTGAACATTTACTGAGGTAAATGGTGTTGCCAGATTTCTATATTATCACGTTAATGATAAATGTAAGGTGGTTTGTTCGAATGTTTATTCGCGAAAAAAATATTGTAAATACGATTAACATCAATGATATTATATAACTATGGATGTTAGAA
Organism: Hypolimnas misippus; assembly: GCA_037950945.1. Taxonomy (NCBI): domain Eukaryota; kingdom Metazoa; phylum Arthropoda; class Insecta; order Lepidoptera; family Nymphalidae; genus Hypolimnas; species Hypolimnas misippus. The sequence goes on from JBBEEQ010000006.1 coordinate 12,285,654, forward strand.
GCTCATAGATTTTGACACTCAGAATGCTGACCAGCTAGTGACTGGGTAAGATATATTTTGGCGATTAAGTCAATTGACGAGTTTATCAACATTAGAAATGGGTACAGATTTTTAACGTCAAATAGAACTTTTAGAAAAATAAATACAGATTTCTGTACGACATTAAAAAAAAAATTAATGTATCACACTCAGCGGTTTCCCGTTAGGATAACATACATTTATAGGGGTCCGGAAACATACACAGCCCAAAAGCAAACCCAGACCACGACCGACACCAGTATAGCCAATACAGATATCTATCGTGAGTGTGAATCGAACTCGCGACCGTTAGCGCTACAGGTAATTGCAGTCATCACTGCGCCAACTTGCCTGCAAGTGCCCGTCTCCGCGAGGAGCGGTACGCGCACAAACGCTTCGTAGCAGTGGTGCTGCTGGCCAAGCCAATACTGCCCAACATACGCTGAAGGTGTGTCCCCCGTGGGCCGCCGAGAAACAGGTCTTAGTCCAGGAGATTGAGCGTCATCTCCCTGTGAGCATTCGTGTTGGCGATGCTCCGAAGGGAATCTGCGTGGGAGGCATAGTCTCCATTTGTAAAATCGTCATGGTGTACATGAAGATAACAAGCTACGCTCGGGAGAGGGCCGATTTTGCTCGACGAGGACGATGTCATCCTCCCGGCATCTTAGTCCCACCATATTGAGGAGGCCTCAGAGGATCATAGCGGTGAGAGCGATACGGGGCTACCGTACAGTGTCATGGACGGCGACGACACTTCTCGCGGATGACCCACCTTAGGAACTCCAGGCGGAGGTACTTGCAGAAGTGTTCCGCTTCCGGGCGAGCGTCGAGGCGAGAGGAGAGCGTCCGAGTGCGGACTGAATCGAGAGGATCAGGGCTCTGGCCCTGATTAAAAGGTGGAAGGAGGACCTGAGGTCTCCGGCGGCTGACCTGGCAACTGTTGAGGCTATCCACCCTCACCTAGATCGCTGGGTTAAAAGGCGGCACGGAATTCTTACCTTCCGGCTGACGCAGTTGCTTACCGGACACGACTGCTTCAGTAAGTATCTGCACCAGATGGCAAGAAGGGAGTTGTCCCCTGTCTGCCATGAGTGTGGCGCACCCGTCGACACGGCACGCCACACCCTGGAAGAGTGTGCCGCCTGGCGACCCCAGCAGCAAGCCCTGGTGGCGATAGTAGGTGGAGATCTCTCGCTGCTGAGCGTGATTCGAACAATGCTTGACAGCGAGAGATGCTGGTCGGCCATGGTCTCCTTTAGCGAGTCTGTTATGTCGCAGAAGGAGGCAGCGGAAAGAGAACGAGAAGCGGACGCTCTCGCTGATCCGATTCGCAGACGACGACCGGGAGGAAGACGAAGTCGTTTTGCACACCTTCTTTCTCCTCCATAAGGGAGATACAAATTTTTCCACACACCACCAGGGCAAGAGAGTGCTCTCGGTGATCGTGAGTACTCTGTAGGCGAAGACGGCCTGTCTAGGCGGGCCAACCGTCGGGACGTTACGGTAGCATGCACAAGCGATCCTGTGACGTCCAACTAAGACGATGAGGGCACCGCTGGTGTTTAGTGGGTAGTCTAGTGCACTCACTTCCAGGAGTCCCACATACCCGCCTGGTCTTCCCCAGGCGGGATGCATAAAAGCATTCCCCAGCGACAAAAAAAAAATCTTAGTCCCACCAGAGCCCACAGGAAGGGCAAAGGTTTTGCAGGGTATAAATCTCCATATAACTCGATCTCACCCACCCTAGAAATCGGGTATATTTTCTAAGATTTCTCTTGTGAAAACAAAACAAAAAATAAAACCTATTTTCAAATAATAGTAGTATGATATATGAAAGATTAGTTTGTTTTATAACCCGATGAAAACAATGTGATTTTTTTTTTTCATATACAACCGATCCCGTTTTTGCACTTGTTAACATGAAAAGCTCACTTCACCAGACATGGCAGAGTTTTTAACAAATTGTTACTTCACAAAAGTTAGTGTAAGACTATTGCAAAAAAAAAAAAACTTAATATATCCGTATAAACTTAAGGGATGCGACTTACTTACAAAGTAGTATTACGACATTGGTCTACATTATCCAGTTTTACCCTTTCACCTGACACATTAGGGTAAAAAGGATTCTTATGTACAACCAAATAGTCATGTTACGATTAAACTTGACCTTTTTTGCCCTAGTTATAATTCTTTTTCACCTAAGCCATGTTGAAATACAGGACTTTTTAAACATGGTACAGTACATTGCAAAATATGGAACACATTTCAATATTGAAACATTAAATTATATTCTCTTACTTATTTATCTATTACTTATTTATTTAAAAAAAAAAGTTAAAATACGTGACGTATTATCAGAATACATCAATATCTCCAGGTTGACATATTATTGCTTGATAAGCAATAATATGTCAACGCATTGATTTATGTTACACACATCTCTTAGCCGGTCAAATGTACTTTTAACTGGCAAAACCAGTCAAAGTAATTTAATCCCAGGCTTTTGACGAAAATCATTTTGATTGAAATAACAGACAAGAGTACTGTTGCTAAAATATGAACCTAAATTAATATTATTATTTATTTGCTGGTGTTTTAAATGTCAAATTCGTTATCTATATATATAAAATCACTTGTCCTGACTGATTCATCAACGCAGAGCCTAAACCGCTGGGGCTACGAACTTGAAATTTTGGCAGTATGTGGCTTTTAGGTTGCAGGCATAACTAAGAAAGCCACTAAGAAAGGGCTTTTTGATTATTTACCCCTAAAAAGGTGAAAAAGGGTAAAAACATTTGTATGCAAAATCTTATTCCATAGTCGTATTAACTTAAAACTTAATACCCATACTTCTGGGTGATAGTAATGAAATATAAAATAGAAAACGGGGTACTAATATTCCACACTGGGGTGCAAGCGGGTAGTAAAGTTCGTTCGTAGAAAATGTATTGTTTTGACCGATTATCCTTTAATTCAGCACAAACATTACTTAGGGTGAATAATTAAATATATGCATCCCAGAATTTCAAAACCACCCTTAAAATGACGCTAGGGGGTAAGAAATCCTGGAAAAATCACAATTTCGCCAGTAGATTTATTAAGCTGAAATTCCAAAATATACGCGGGCGTAGCCGGGAGCAACTGCTAGTTAATATAAATAAAAAACAACACTAACCTTAGTATTATAAATTGGCTATTTTTAAGTACGTTTGTTCAAAGAGTTTTGACTATGATATACACATAGACACGTAAAGACGTTTAATTAATTATCAAAGGATGAAAGAACTCGTGGACTATGCGGGCTCGGAACGAAATGTCCAAATTACTTAATATCCATTTAGCCTAGACACATTTTTGATCATTTATAAGAAAATATAGCTTTTGATTTTAGTAGTCTAGTCTATGTATGTATAAATGTTTATATTTAGGTTGTTCCTTCGTAGTGCTTTAACTACTGAACTGAGTTTGAAAAATGAGGCTACATAAATTGTCCCAAAATATAATACCAACATTTTTGACCTAAAAAAATTAAATTTTGAAAATCATGCCAAAAATCAAAAAGTAACTTATTTACAGGGCCGCAATATACAGTCAGGCTTCTTTACTTTGGCCAATCTGAGTCCAAAAAGTAGTAATATATATCAAAATCAAAATATTTTATTCAAAATAGGAATTTACATTCTCTTTTTGAACGTCAAGAAAATGAATCTACCACGGTTTCGGAAAAGTATAAACTTTTCCGAAACCGTGGTAGATTGAGGTTATCCTCAGGCCTGAAAGAAGAAGAAGAAACCGCGAAAGTTTTTGTTAGTTTTTTTTAACAACGTCAAGATTGGTTACAATACGTAAAATATTTTGAGAGAGCCTGGAAGCGATCGCATTATATATATTAAATATATACAAACTTTTAAATATATAGATTTACCCAACATTCTCTCTTGTTTGACTTGAAAACAAAAGACCCTTTGTGCTAAAGATGTTGACGTCTTTGCGTTTAGACATGCACTTATCTAAAAAAAACTACAAAGCAAATGTTCACGAATTTCGTTGAGTAAATGTTTTTTTAGTTGTAGTGGTGCAAAGTTAATGAATTTGTCTCTGCTGTGTGACATTCGCGCCAAATTTCTATCTGATTTAATTTAAAATGTAATTGTAACTTGTACGTACTCAAAATAATTCTAAAAATAATTGCGAAAAAATGTTAAAATTTACTATTGCTTTTAATATACTTATTTATTAGTATATTTGATGTCAGTGTCCTTGATTTTTCATTAATTTGTTCGTAGGAATGACCTAAATGATTTAACGTGTCTTAACTTAACGTCTCTCTGGTGTAGTGGTGCTGAATTGACCTCTAACGCCGACGGTTGCAGGTTGGATCCCCGTTCGGGACGGATATTTATATTTCTATAAATATTTGTTCCTAGGTCTGGGTGTTTGTCGTTGATCGTTACTCTTAGTAGGGAGATTATTCTAGTCTAAATAGGGAGTCCCTTAGAAATGTTTTTAAAAAGATAGGCATACTTACAGTTCCATCTCAATATATTTACAGCAATATTTTGTACATCCACCAAAATATTAATACTTTTGAAAGGAACAGTGACAAGCATTGCATACACACGCGAAGTAAAGATAAGCTAAGAATTCCTAGTTTTAGACTGCGCAAAGTTAATATTTCTTTTATGGGACAAAGTATATAAGACTATAATAAAATCCGGGAAACAAATTAAATTTGCCACTTCACAAATTTAAAGTTTATATAAAAAAATCATTAATAGAAAAAGCACACTATTCAGTATATGACTACATTAATGATAAAACCGCGTGGAATAATGGGGCGTTGATATTCTCGCAGATTAACTGAAGCTAATTGTATCAAACAATATTGTACAAAAATATTTTTAAAAGAGTAACTACTGAGTTTCTCACCGGCTCTTCTCAGTAGAGTCCACACTCCGAGCCGATGGTAGCTTCACGTGGAACTGACATCACAAATTTGTAAAATGAACCTCGTAAACCCAGAACACTCTACCAAAATTTCATCGCAATCCGCTAAATGGTTTCATAGAGGACATATAAGATTGATTTTTATTTACAAGAAAGAAGATATACAGAGTAAGTTTCTTAATTGGTCGTGGTAGGCCAAATCAGCAAGTATAAAAAATAACGAAAAATACTTAAAGGTAAATACGTCCAGTGTGGACGGAGATTTTGATGAAATCATGCATCATTATCACGAAATTTATTATACTGTGAATAATGTCAACATATCATACTCGCGTTACGTTGCCCTGATGCTGGAGCATCATCTGAAATCAGCAGGATACACAACTCATCATCAACTTACAGTAGAAATACCGTCTTGCGGCTCGTTGAAATGTTTCCAATAAGTATAATCGTTTTTTTTTTTCTTTTAATTTTCCATTTCCTTAATATTATGGTATATATTATACTGTAATCAAAGATTCGCTTTTAAGTTTTGCTTTACAATACTGCTCCATTGACTGATGAGCATTTCTCCGTAATGTTAAAATCCATTCGTTTGTAGTCGAATCACTTGACTTTAGGGTGACTTACGAAGCAATCATACTGCTTAGTATGCACATTGTGTCACGAGTGTTACAAATTATCATACCATTACTCTGAACCAATGAACTATTACATTACAAGCGAATGTTGCCTGAGAGGGAACACCCTTAAGTTACCGTGGGACGTCATCTCTTCATTCTTCTTCTTCTTGCCCTGTTCCCACTCTTATGTGCGGTCAGCACAACATGTCCTTCTTTTCTATTCTCATCTATCAGCCGTCATTTCAATAGTTACACCTTTCTTCCTCATATCAACTTTCACACAACCCATCCATCTCTTCATTGGTCTACCTCGACCAACATTTCCATCAGCATATTCAGCATTCCATATCTAACGCGCTTCTTATCACATGGCATTCCATGGGACGTTACCATATTAATTAATTTTGATTATATTTTGAAAAAAAAAATAAATAAGTAAAAGGTATATCTAAGAGGAAAAGAGGGAACGAGATAATTTAGTCTTTTATAAGTTAGAATTTTCGGTGACACATTTTCCCCGAAAATCACACCACCGAAATGCTGAACTATAAAAAAGTTTGGTTAACTAGGAACTTGTTCACAGCTTGTCTGTTTTATTATAGAGCTATAAAGCAGCGTGGTGGATTGTTCTAGAAATATTTCTACTATATATATTAATTAAAAGTAAGTAATTAGTAGTAAAATAACAGCCCGTAAATGTGCCACTGCGGGGCAAAGGCCTCCTCTCCTATTAAGAGATTTTTAGAGCTTAATTTAAAGGTTTCCTCACAATGTTTAATCTGCATGTGCCGGGAGATATTCTGACGCATTTATATCCGACAAACCGCAGTGGAGCAGCGTGGTGGATTAAGCTCTAAACCTTCTCCTTTATAGGAGAGGAGGCCTTAGCCCAGCATGGGGATATCTACAGACTGTTAATTTACTTTACTTTACATGCAGATTCCCACGATGTTTTCTTTCGCCGCCAAGCTCGAGATGGATTTAAACACAAAAGCACTTGAAAAACCAGCGGTTTTAGCTGAGTTTTGAACACGCGATCATCAATTGAGATCGACGTTATCTAACCACTAGGCCATCTCGGCTCTATATTATATGGAAGCAATAATTTGTCAACGCACAAAAAGTAAAATTCAAAGATATTGATGTATTTTGATACTCCATCATCCACATTCTTAAAAAAAGATCAAGTCATATAAACTAAATAAGTACGGAAAAAAGTTTCTTAATTAAGTGGTTCGAATTTCAAGTGAGTTCCATATTTTTTATATTATGCAATAATCTGAAATATTTGAAAAACTTTTAATTAGATAATATATTAAATATATCAATCTGCTTTTAATTCATTATACCGTTTATCAAAACAGAAAAGAAAAGATATATACTTCTGCAAACAAATTTATTAAGAAGAGGTTTGAAATCTTTAGACGCCATTTTCTTACAGTGAAGGCCGTGAGACGTGACACAGTATTGCTTATCAGCGTCTATATATTACTTATGCTATTATTAAATAAAATATAGATATAATAATAACAAGTGTGTTTCTTGACGGTTAGAAACAATATTCTAAACCAGTTACGGTATTATTTTTTATATCTATCGCTTTGTAATTTAAATCCTTACTTATATTATGAATGCGAACGTAATTCTGTCTGTTTACGCAATCACACCAAAACTACTAAACCAATTAAAATAAAATTTAGTACAAAAATATAATGCAATAAGGGGTAATAAAAATAATACATATAATCCTTATTATTCAAATTAAAAGTATGAAGACGAAGTCGCGCGCACTATCTAGTATATTTATATAAATAAAATTTAATTGCTGAATATATGAAAGTGTATTACTTTAGAGAGGATACTTATAACATTCTTAATTTAATGTTCCGAACTTCAAGTGCGTTCCATATTTTGTAATGTATGCAGTAATCTCAAATATTATTGAAAAAGTTGTTACTAGATAAAATTATTAATTACTAGCTGGTACCCGCGACTTCGTCTGCGTACTTTTAATTTGAATATTAAGGATTACATTAAAGGAACGGTATAGATTTATGTGTAGCATTTGGTTAAAAGAGGGTGCGTATATTTAAAAGAAATAAAAAAATATCTGTTTACAGTAGGTATAAGGTACCTATGTATTCCATTAAGTGGCAGAAAGAACCTAGAAAAATTTATTGGCCACTTACAGGTGCCAGCGTCCAAAAATATTTTAAAATGACCTAATTTAAAACGTTTTTGTACACAAAGTTTGCTGTTTTTAATTTTTTTTTAACTTGATATACCCAAACTTCTAAATATCATGATCCTAGGTTCAGTGGTTAAGATTTTGTATACAAAAAGTTTGGCTTCGTAGTTCCCGTTCCGTTCGAATTTCGGGAATTCCGTTTGTAGAAAAAATCTGCACATCTTAAGATACATAAGTACCAAGTTTCATGGTTTTATCTTTAAAAATGACGAACACACATACAAACTTTCAACCCCTATTTAATCGTTTTTTTTTATTTCTTATCAAGGGCTTTAATATAAAAAAAAGTTTCATGGTTTTAAAGACATCCCATACAAATTTCAACCTCTTTTATAACCTTTTCATCCCTTTTTTTCGCAGTTAAAGGTAGCCTATGTTCTTTCTCAGGGTCTAAAGAGTGTCTGTGCCAAAATTTCATCAAAATCGGTTGAGAGGTTTAAGCGGGAAAGCGTAACAGACAGACAGAGTTACTTTCGCATTTATAATAATACTAGGGATGTCAATTTGCTTTTAATTTATTATACCTTTTATCAAAATAGATAAGAAAAGCTGGATATATACTTCTTCAAACAAATTTATTAAGAATCGCTTTGATATGTTTAGACGCCATTTTCTCAAAATGAAATCCGCGTGGTTTGACACAGTATTACTTATCAACGTCCGTATAAAAGGAAGTAAATCTAATCAATATATCCGCACAGAACCGAAACGGACCGCTACCAAAATATATTTATCGAATTGCTTATTACTCAAGACTATAAAAATTATTTTACATCACAGCCAAGTCAGATTTAGAATCTCATAAAATAATAAAAGCAATATTATCAATTCCATATCAAAATCCGAATTTATATTTGATGAAACAAATCTAAAAGCCCCTGAGTGTTGTCGGTGCGCTCTCTTCGCATGATTGATTGATTGAATGTATCAGAAATGTAAATATAATTTCGATTTTCAAAACAAACACTAAGTTTCAATCTTTGGCAATGCAAAGGCAATAAATCAGGTTAACAATACAACCATTACAATTTTTGTCCTCTGTTTATTCATCTGTTAAACTATGCATATAAATCTACCGGCTAATCTGTTTGAGGTTTTCGTGTTAAGGTGTCTAGTTTCGATATTATACTTAACTAGCAGTTTCTCGCGGCTTTGTCCGCGTATAATTTTGGATTTGGTAGAAGCGATTGATTAAACTCATAAAATACTGCGTTTCGTGTTTTACATTGTTGCAAATTTGTATCAAATGTATGAAGTTTTAAGTAAATATGCCCACAGAATATCCCTACGTCAATAAACGTCAATAATAATATGTCAAATATCCTAGTTCCTAAGAGTTTCCATTAAAATATGATTTAAAAAGAATTTCAATTGACAAGGTTTGAAGTAATTTCTTTAAAATATGACTAGAAACTATCAATTTATAATCAGTATAGTTATATGTCAATTTTTGTGTTTATTAAATACTACTATAATTTGTAGAAGAATTGTGACATACAATTAAAAACGGTATCAAATGCACTGTAATTAATTCGAATACAAATTGTGATTGTGACTTTGAAATGGTCGGATGATAATAAGTGTAAATAAATTTTATATTAGTAATATTGTGCTTGCCAATTCATACGTTCTTACCCGATTGCGCGACGCAAAGGGAGGTAATGTGTTTTTTAGTTTTATTATTATATTTATGTATGTATGTATGTATGTGGGTTTGTACATATGTGGTACTATTTAGACCAAACGCGTGGGCCGATTTTGATAAGTGATACGTTATTTGACTCGTCATGTTGGTGCTAATGTCATGGAAACCATAAAAATTTGGAAAAAATAATATTGTCGATTATGGGCGCCGTAATCTAAATTATAAAAAAAAATGAAAATCGAAAAACTATGTCAAGTGAAGTATTGTTGAACAAGACATTTAAAAATGATTTTTAGATTTCTTATATTGTTTTTAATTAGATTATTTTTGGGATGTATAACGATTTAAAGTTGGTTAGTTAAGATTCTCATTTATAGGCTTTTAGACGGAACTGATATTGATACGGTACTGCTGACAGTAGATGGTCTTGTTACGCAGTTGGATTTTTTATATGATTAAATTAACTTATTATTTAATACTTAAATACGTCGATGTTTCTATTATCGTAGGAATAAAATGTACGTTAACTTTCTAAGGTTTAAGTATTCTATATACAGAGAATTACAATTATAAATTTTACATTCGTAATTGACTTAAAACACGTCTGTAACAAGGTAACAGTTACCAAGAGAACCTTTCAACAGTTGTGCTGTCACAAAACAAAGGCACTGACAGTAAATACCTTCAGATGTATAGCGATGACCAAGAACTTATGAAAATCTTTATTAAAGCCTGAGAGCAAAACTTATGAGTGTTATTCTCGTATAATACCATAGAGCCAAATTCCTCATCCATTCACTCATATTTTGCTTCCCTTCATGACTTATTATATTTTAAATTGTGACTCATTGTGGCTCCTCTGGAGCTGAAAATGTTGATGGGCGGTGACTATCACTTTACATGGGATCAACCGTCTGCTCGTTTGCCTGTTATTATAGTAAAAAAATGCAAATACAGCTACATTTATTCGTCAGTTACTCTTTAATTATTGAATCTATTTAAATGATAACTACTATGAATTAGGCATGAATGAAACACCAATCAAGAAATAACTTTTCGAATGAAAAAAGAATTTTTATAATCGATTAAGAAATGACGTTGTTCCGATCAACTAAATGTTAAAATAGTTGGCTTAAATTGAAAATAAAAAAAACACTGACAATCTCTTCACAGACCATTTCAAAGTGCACCAACACGATCTCTGTTGTAACTTGGTGAGGAGCTGTGTATCTTGCTGATCCTGGCTGCATCAGATCAAGAAGTCCATAATTTTGCATAGCTACATATGTTGCAGGCATCGGTGTTTAAAATCTTTGGTCACACATATATTTAAAAGTGAATCAAATACTTAACGTGCATCTAAGATTACTATTGCAACTAAAAAAAATAGCTCATGATCTTGAAATGGCATTTGGTCGAACATATCTAAGAACTATTGCTTATTCTTTTTATTGCAAGAAAACCATTTATAAAATTAAAAAAAACCACATCCAAATCTGTTTATCAGCTACGGTGCCACAAAAAGACACACATAGCTGTCAAACTTATAAAACCCTTTTTTTGCGTGGGTGGTTAAAAAGCAAACGCTACGAATTGAAAACCTCCTTTTTTGATGTCGAAAAACAATTATTGAAGTTGTTTAAAAAGAACTTTGTCCACATATATTATGTTTTTTATTCTCTAGACTAACTTATGTTTCTTTTAAATTGGTAAAATTTAAAACAAAAAAAAATTAGAATAGAATTTATAATAAGTGGGCGTAACACAAACGGCATGACAAAGCTCTACGAGTATAATTTATAAAGCAATTTTAAGTTAGTAATATACCAGATAATTTAAGGTATTTTAACACGGTAAAAATTTATCTTAAAAAGTTCCTTATTTCTAAATACACTAACTTCTGTCTGGTACTTTAGCTACTTTATGTAACTTTTCTTGTCTTTAATGTCATCAAGCTTCTGGTTGCCTGAATCCTCTTATGAGACTCAGTTATATTAGTTACTTCACGTTGATCTTCCAGAGAGTGTGGTACAGCCTCGGTTGACACAGTCGTATACGAGTGGTAGACAGTAATATAGCTAGGCTCAACCTACAGTATTGTAAGAGGTTTACAATTGGTCTAGTTGTTTTACAAAATACCCTCTGGAAATAATATCAAATTATCACATTTAAAAACAAAATTTAAAAACCCTCGACACAAAATCCTTTAAATCTTCAAATGGCTGGACCGATTTTGATATACAATGTCAAAGAACCATAGCTCGAAAATCCTCCTGGAAATAAAAAAGTCTGCATCCAAATCGGATCTGCAGACAAACAGACAGACATATAGCGGTCAAATTTATAACACCCCTTTTTTGCGTCGGGGGTTATTAATATTCCTTTAAATAATAGATATATAAAATTAGAATAAGAGTCTAGGTGTAGTTTACTGGGTCGAGCTCGTAAACGGGCTGACTCGACCGGGGCAGTACCTCACTTTCACAGAAGATCGATATGAAGTAACTATTATAAGTGCGTTTAGTACAGTGAGTAAGAGAGCAGGAAACCTAACCACCTTTCCCTATTCCTTTCCTCCCTTCCTATTTCTTTTCACTTTATTTTTTTTTTAACGTTAGGTTAGCGTGCTTGTTCACCAGCTTTTTTTATAAAAAAAAAATATATAAATTTCAACACCCTAAAAATTACGTTGAAATATACATTATCTATCAATAATAAGACACGATACCCGCATTTGTTTCAAATTTCATTCGTGATTAATAAATGTATCGGCAGATGGAGGTTTTCCCATCGGAAGGAATGATGCATTTAAAATATTATTTTTTATCTACGACAATTTGTGGATTGAAATCGTGGGAGTGAAAAAGAATATGGATTTAAGACGACATCAGAATCCGTCTTGGATTGAATTTACTGTTTTTCAAAAAAAGAGGTTCTCAATTTGTCGGAGACTTTTTTAATGTATGTTCTCCGATTACTCAGAAACGGCTTAATCAAAAGCAAATCGGATAATTTTTAAAGGGTTCTTCGTTTGAAAGGGCATACTTTCCTATTAACTAAAATATTTTTTTATCAAAATCGCTTTAGTAAGTCGATTTTAAAATCAAAACAAATGTAAAAACTGTATCATCGGATAATATTAATCTCGTAAAGTTATTAACATAGCTCCGTTCTCTATGATGAGTGAGTGAGTCGGAAGTCTAAATCCCTCCCCCATTTATTTTTAAACTGGCAACGCATTTGTGGCTCCTTAGGTGCTGTAAATGACCATGAGTGGCGGTGACCACTTAATATCAACATTCCCTTATTTTTATATACAAAATTAAGGCGACGACTGACCAGATCATATTATTAATTACGCAGTAATTTGTGTTAAGCTTCCTCGCCTTTACCAATCCTGGAAGTTGCATGTTTTATATTACTGGAGATAATTGATATTGTGTGATGAACTGTCGAGTTTTTTTCAGCTTTACGTAGAGACCACATTTCGAAGTACAATCCATAGAAGGAACTAAAATATAATGTTTAAATTATCGATGAATAACTCATGATATAAGATTTATTGCATTTTTTAAATCAATAATGAAATATGATAGCAGTTAACGTAGTTTTACAAGAAATATTTAATATAAACTTTAACAATTTCTTTCCTTGACTTAAAATAATAGTACACAAAAACCTACATCACATTATATTACAGTATGTATTACTTTATCTCTAGATTTCACACTAATATCAAAAGCAATAACACGATTTTCTAAGAGATTTCATCAAATATCATGTCAGAGGCGAACACCGCCTTTGTTAGAATTCAATAAAGAGCCGAACTGTTTGTCCTCAACCACCTCAGCCTAAAATAACTACGCTATATAATGATAATGTAATTTCATATTTAAGATAGAGTAATAAAGTCGATTTCGTGATAAAAAAAAAGTTATAAAACGAACTAGGTATATCTCATCCGTAATGAAAACGAATGAATAATTCATTTTCTTGAAATTTATACTTTTTTATTGGAATATTAAAGGTTATTTAACTGGAATGTCTAAATATAATCGCAGCGTTTTTTAAACGCGTGTTCGTCAAACGTTTAACGCACCGCTTAAGGCGAGAATTACATTGGAAATTTTTATATATTACTAGCTAGTGCTCGCGAATTCGTCTGTGATGTCTACGTCATAGCAGCTCTATGCATGCCAAGTCTCAGCCCGATCGGCTTAAAATCGACAAAGTTTCATACAAGCTTTCATCCCCTATTTTATCCCCTTGAGGGTAGAATTAATCAAAATCCTATATTAGCGGGTGCCTATACCCTATATAATCTACATGCATGCCAAATTTCAGACCGATCTGTCCAATGGTTTGGGCTGTGCGTTGATAGATCACTATATCAGTCAGTCACATTTGAGTTATATATATTAAGATTACGCTCGTTATATAAAACAAACCTGTAACCTAGAAACAGCTATCAAAGTTGCTGTATGACGTATGAGAGTTTATCAAAAATAAGGCAGTGATGGTAAATTCTTTCAGGTGGAAAGCAAAGACAAAAAACTTATGTAAATATTTATGGAACTCTGAGAGCAAAACGTATAAGTGTAAAGGAATAAGTAAGTAAGCAGAGGTATTTGGGAGCGAGTTAGGCTTCCAGCTCTCTCACTCACCGTGCGAAATGCAGCTATGTTAGCTTCTTTACGACGATCTTCTGCTAAAGGAAAAGTTCATACTCCATTGATAATGAACAAATACACGCATCACATTCACCGGCCTCAATTAGGACCTCATGATTCTATGTTTGGGGTTGAGAAACATGCAAACACGCCCAAGCCACGACAAGAATCCGTATGGACAATACCGCCTGTATTACCTCTGTCTATATTACCGTGCAGTGATCGAACCCGCGACCATTAGAGCTTCAGTAACTAGCACTGCCCCAACCTGTCAATCAACTGTCTTAGAATTATATTTGTAATTAGCTGTGAACGCGGATGAAACCCCACTGTTTCATCCGCGTTAATTTAAGGAAAAATTATATTTGTATAATGTATACCTTGCTTATTTTCTTCGGATATTGTTTACTATTTCATTGGTTTTGATTTTGTTTTCGCGTAACCCTCTTTGTGTATATTAAATTAAATAATAAAAAGTTTAAAACAATAGTAGTATAATTTACTCCTTATAACATTAGCTATCTGCGAGTGGAAGTCCCGTTAAAATAGGTATAGTCATTTCAGAGATTAGCAACAGAAAACAATAGACAGACAAACATTTTAAAATTGATTCCTTGATGTAAGTCTTAGCGTATATATTTTCATATGCATTTAGTGAAAAGCTGTTAATTTGTAATTACAAAAAGACACTTCAATTTAATTTATCTGTATATACTACGTTTACATTGTATTTGACTCCCGAATATGCGTAAAAGAAATAAACGATAATCTTGAAAGAACGCTTTTAATTATATCATGAAACCTTATGAAGATGCTTTAAGTGAAAACGATCTTTATTACAATAGGAATAGGAGCGTTTTGTTATTTCGATCTTATTTTCTAAGGCACACTAAATTACATTATTTATGTCATACCGTGCCGCGTTCGAACGTTATGTTGAGATAGAATTTTGTTTTGGTAATTTTTGTAGCCTTCAAAAAGTAGGTTCTGTATTCTACCCGTACGTATGTATGTTCGCGATTTTCTCAAGAACTACTCATCCGGTTTGTATGGGGTTTTCGTTATTAAAATGTATATTTTCAAGGAAGGTTTTAGTATTGAATATATTCTGAATAATATTTTCGATTATAAACGAAATAACTTTTTATTTAACAGCAAATGATCAGCGATTACTGCGTCTAAATATAAAACAACAGTTTCGGTAGAAGTCAGTTAAATTTTCTTATGAAAACAATTATTTTTATGTAGGTAAAGAAATCGATGAGACTGTGTGATTTTATCAAACACAGTCTATTTAAAGTTATAGCCTATAATTAATTATAAATATTATATTTTCGGTGACACGACATCTGTTTGGTGTAATGCACAAATTAGGTAAGCAACGATATCACGAGATACCACAGATAGACTTTTTTTTTTTAAACGCATTCACTCAACGGCTCCCAGTAAGATCTCATGACCTCGTGTCGCGGGTCCGGAAACACTCACAACACTAACACAAACACCCAGACCACGACAAACATCTGTATGGCCAATACACACGTTTGCCGTGAGCGGGGATCGAACCCGCGACCGTTAGCGCTTTAGTCAGTTGTAGTGACCATTGCGCCAACGCGTCTGTCTTTATGTTTCAATCTGTCTTATTTGCTGGGTCTTTACCTTAAAGATTGAAATTAAGAAAGAATTAATTTAAAAAATCAAAAACCCGACTCCGTGACACGACAATTACCGTAGCAAAATTAATTCTGTCTACAAACCAAAATCGAAATGGTATAAATATAATAGCATTTAAACATATAGAGGTGTTAGCCCTGATTTAACGAACCATTGCTTAAGAATGATTTGTCTTATTTACAGCCTCGATTTCCGAAACTAAAGTAAATGAATAAACGCTTTGTACTAAACGACCTCCATTATAATGACGTGATTCTGTGCCGGGGATATGGAACACACACTGTAAAATAATAGTCTGTAAATGTCTCACTGCTGTGTACAGGCTTCCTCCCCTATTAAGTAGAAGGTTTAAAACTTAATCCACCACGCTGATCCACTGCAGGTTGACGGATATACATGTCAGAATTTCTCCCGGCACATGCAGGTTTCGGCATGTCAGGTCAGGTCTACGTCTGTCGTATTTGAACAGTGCAAGTAACACGTACTATCAACTACGCCACTTCAACTCGCGTCAGTACTTGACTCGTTTCAAAGTAACACTAATAACACGATCGCGTGTGTTCTTATGTCATATCACACGACGCAGAATAATGGTAGGCCTTTTGGGCAATAGCTGACATTTTATGGTAATGCCCATCTGCCCGTAACAAAACACTTAATTCGTTCGTCACATTTCGTGAATGTTTTTAAGGATATGTTTTTGTTTTCGCGTTAACGTAAATTGTATTTGTAAAGAGAACCTCATTACGTGCTGTGTTTTTTTTTTTCTTTTATTGTATATTAAGTGATACATAAAAAGTATTAGTGTTGAGGATAAAAAAGGTGGAATTGTTTTACGTTTATTTTTTTGTCTCTTTATTTTTCTATATTTGTTGACAAGATACAATAACGACATTTATTATGCTAATATTCGTGAGTATTGGTATCAAATTGCTTTCATCCTCTAGTCGGCTTTGTAACGAGTGACTTTTTAAGTGGTAGAAGTATTGCTGCTGCGTAACCCACAATACTTACACTTAAGGGCACATCGGACTTTGGTCAGTTAGCCCATCGGAGTAAGCTGGCTAGCGTAGCTAGGATATGCTATGTAATTCATCAACATTTTAGTCGTAGAAAGTCCACTGCTGGACATAGGCCTTCCCTAAATATCTCCAAAGAGACCTATTCGAAGCGGCCTACTTCCAGCGTCTTCCGGCGACGTTACACTTATCCAATTTTATTTGGACTGTTGGACAATCCAGGTTTTGCTGGAGTTGCAGTTGTGTCAGATCTGCGCGATCTTAAAGCCAGCTGATAAGATATGACGTAGGATTAGGATAAGTGGTGCAGACTAGTTTTTGTGGCAAAGAATCATTTAGTATGATAATACCCGAGAAACAAGCAGGAGGTTCACCTGATGGGAACTGCCGCCCATGAATATATACAGCACCAGAGGGGCCACAAAATTTTGTAAACATATATCAGTATTTCCATCTGTCGTGCCTATTGTATTACAGGCAAAATTAATCAAAACATAGTTTTTCACACAAATTTCAATTGGTTTTGCCGTTTAGGAGTTATGTTTTAGACGAATAAAGACATCATCCTTGGCCTCACCGCCAGATTAACAATTTTTTAATAAGTTCCATCAAAACACTTCTAAAGTTAATGTTTTATTCTCTTTCAGTATTAGCCTTATTATCATAAAAGCCAGCATCCAACTTGTTAATTTTACATTACTTGAAGCAACAGAGAAATTTTACTTTTTCCTTTTGTTTCTTACGTAATTGATTTTTTCGTAAAACGGGAAAGAAAATACTCCTTACGAAAATTTTTGTGTGTTTTCGCCGTTCTTTGTAATTAATGAACCCAAAAATCACTCTAAAAGCGGATAGCTAAATTTTAGGCGAGTAATTCACTTGACATGCAATGCAATGAGTAGCTAAACTCTTATTTTGTAAATATAAAAGAACAACACTTTTTTAAAAAAGGAGAACCAACTTCAAAGCAAAAAACCTAATTCATTCAGGGTGTTTTGATTTTAAATCTAAACTACTGAACCGATATTGATCAAAATTCAATGGGACCAATCGGAAAGAAAACCCTTCCAAACGAAAAAAGAATAATTTAAAACAGTCCAGATTTTTTTTCTAGAAATTAGTGACGAATTGGGAACTTTCGTCTATTTTGGAAATCGGTTTAAAATGAATCGTAGTTGTACTTTGGTTATATTTCGATCTCAGCTAAGGTCATGCATTTTAAATTAAAAAAAAAAATGGGAAATATAGATTACACTAAGAGTAAAAATATAAGATAGATTAGTGTTTTCGACAGCTGACTCAGGTTTGCTCGGATTTATATTATTTGTTGATATTACCGCTATTAGACACTTTGTAGTGAAGTTCAACCTGATACCTATTAATTTAAAAGATAGTTATTTTGAGAGTGGACGACGATGACGTAGGCTAAGTTGAGATCTCGTTGGCACATTTTGTTTGAAAATTTAGTTTCCAGAGGTAAAAAATTAAGATTAGTTGTTAACATTTTTCATTCTCTATATGACCAAGTAACAGCCCATGTATTTACCTTGCGTTTTTCGTTTTTTGCGTTGCGTTTCGTTTATTATAGATATATGTAGATATATCGTGCGATGCTATACTTTGTAATCAGTGAGTATTCAGCATTATTCGAAATTTGAAGCAATTTTTTTTACGACTATTCAAGCAATCTTTATGTAAATCAGACGGTATGAGAAACTGCGTAAACAGGAATGCTCTTTAGCATACTATTATGTATTAGCCGCTTCTTGAGGCTTTACGTGAAATTAGCTCTGTTCCGTTCTTATTTTGTAAACATACTAGTGACTCGCCCCGGTTTCGCACAAGGATGATGAAAACCGAATTAAAATCTGTGGCGTAGTTTAAAAAATCTAAGTGAATTTACAACGAATTGTATTTTGTTTTGTAATATGTACAGAAGACAAGGATATATAAAGCTTATAACTGGCAATGACTAAGCTATTAACAGTTAACACGTTCAATATTCTTCACTATTATAACTCCCAAGAGGGGTCTTATAAGTTGGACATGTGTGTGGTATCGTAGCTGAATAACGAATGAACCAATTTTTTGATGCGGTTTTAAAGGTTATCTGCTTTTTTCTGGTTAATCGTTACAAAAAGATAAAGAAAGTAATGGTTTTAAGATTCCTATTACATCATCTAAAAGTAATTATTTAATGTTTTTAATTGCATATTAATACTGAATCGAATATCAAAATTACCATGTAAAATAGTTTCCAAGATAATGGTCTCAAAGCCAGATTTATCAACTATTTTTTTTTATTACAGAAGGCTAAAAAAACACCTTTGTCTAAAAATGAAAGATTTATCCAAGGATTATTACAATTCGCCGATTATTGAGACAAAAGAAATGTTCATTTCAACAATTTTCTTTCCCAAGTTTCGAAGTTTCGTAAAACGCTGTAAGTCCGTTCGCGACAAAGCGGAAATTCGACGGGTTTTAGTAATTTTTTTTATATCCATCGTCCAACCCCGGATATTAAACCCCGGATATTAATCCGGGTTTTTGTAGCTGCCTAACCGATTTCTTTATTTTCATAATTTTTAGGCTTGTTTTCTAGGTTTCCAGATATATGTAATTACACATATAGGTATGTATTAGGTAAAAATTATGCTTATAAGTTTTGCTCTCGAAATTTCATAAAGATTACATAAGCCATTTTTCATTTCTTTACACATGAAAGATTTTTTTTTGTCAGTACCTTATTTTTAACATTTACAGCTTACGTAACTTCTTATGACGATTGTAACTAGATTACAGTGTTGTTTTATATCGCTCTCGAGAGTAAAACTTACAAATGTAAAATATGTATAAGGCGAGACATAAATGTATGTTACACAGATTCTTTTACTGTAAAACCTATAATTTTTTTTAACCTGGCAACGGATGGATCCTCTGGTGCTGCAAACGTTCATGAACGTGGTGATCACTATTTTCATTAATATCAACCATGTCAATATTGAATGTCCAGTTAGTCAGTTACCGTTGTCAATAGATGGCGCTGTGGACATTTAAATCGATATATTTACGTTTTTTGAGTTTGTTATTAAAAGGATAATTGCAGTGGTTACTTTTACGTTAATAGTAAATACTTTATTTGAGTCAGAACCCGATAGAGAGAGTTTATAGGTCGAGTGTAATTATGGTGATTATTTTAGATTTCAATATATTCTTTAACAGAGCTTTTTTCGCATGGTGAAAGTATTTCAAGCTATTTTTAAAATCTACCTAAAAGGTAACTGAATACCAGAGTGCTACAAAGCAAGTCGCACCATAAATTCAATACAGTGAATTCCACAGAGACAATCTTTTTAGTGTACCTTTGATTGAATTCAATGCAATGTGTAGGTACAACCTTACAAATCAAATGAACTGCGTATTTTAAACCAACTTCAAAACAGGAGAAGGTTCTTAATTCTTCAAGGAGTTTTTATGTTTTCCGATAACTAATAGACGACTTAATTGACTTGGTTAATTCTTATTTTGTTTATAAGGGTAAACTTCCCAGGTAGTCCCATATATTTTTTTAATCACATTTTGATGTATTGGTTTAACAGTTTAAATTTAAAATAAAAAGAAATTGGAATATGTATGTCATCCAAGGAATTGAAATTACGTATTCTACTTTTGAATGCCTTTTTAGCCGACTACGACGAAGCCAAAAGTTAACGTGATGATTATGACAGTTTCTTGTCTCACTTCCTTGTCCCTTTCATTTTTTTCCTTTTTTATATGGAAACGCATTAGTGGCTCCTCTCGTACTGTAAATGTCTATGGGTGTGACCATTTACCACCTATTCATTTGCCAGCAAAATTTTATAAAAAAAAAAAACAAATCATTGAACTACGGTGGTAGTAATTTTGACGTTATATCCCATTTTTTAACTTTACAATACCTGTATCGTTCTCTTAGATTTTCGCGATTATTACTCATTGAAATAAATCTATTTTAAAAAGATTTAAATCACTTTGCAGCGTTCGTGTATTAAAATAGTTTTATTTCAATGACTATTACCTGTGTTGGTATGTGCACTTGTGTAGTAAAGTGAAATAAAATAATGTTTAACAAAATTAAATATCTTCTACACGAAAATCATTGGTATTGGTATTGGTGGAAATCGGTCGGATTTTACACAAATCTTTTCCATTTTCGACATCCAGACCGGATATTACGATAGGTCAGTCTATGCTAAATCTACACATATAACTTCGTACATAACGAAATTTTTAAATCTTTTATGATTGCCCCAAATTGTTTTTTTAGTAAACTATTTTATGAATGATTCCTTAAACAAATACAATATGAATATAGGTTCATAGATATTGGCAGTCTCTGCTCGATTTACCAATTATGAGCCAAAGATGCTAGGACCCTAGGATGCAAGGACGTAAATGCTCAAAACTCGATGATCTCGTACAAAACCAGATTGATTTTGAATGAGTGAGTTCTAAAGCAAACCATTCAACGTCACTCATTCAGAATTGAAATTGTCGCATATGGTAATTTCTGAAATGCTCAGTGTAATCATCTTAACATGGATGATCTGTTTTAATCATTCGTTACAGTAAAATAAATAATCGTGAATTAATTAACATTAACACAAAACGTGAAGAGAAATCCACGTTCTAAACTGGTGGTGGTTTTTTTTTACTAAAAGACAAATTTCTAACTTGACGATTTAAAAGCGCTTTATAAGCCTATTTCAATAGAGTACATTTTGAATTTGAATTTCGAAAAGAGTTTATCTAGAATCAATATTAAACGTGTTTCAATAGCGCTTTCCAGCGACCAAAAGAAAATACTGCATCTTTACATCACAAGGCCTTATAACAAGTTACAAGTTCAAGTCTTAAATCCAAGTGAAGTCGCAAGCAAAGCAATGTCAAAATGAAAATAATCATAACATCAAAATAAACAGCCTTTAAAAAATAAGACGTAAATGGGTCAGGACGCTTGTGTGGACAACAATGGTCGTGAGGAAGTCTCTATTGTCGAGAATAGGCAGGATGGCTGCCTTTTTTAGACTTCCGTACCCAAATGGATCATAGTAGTTTCTTTTGTAACGTATCAAAGGAAAGCAAATAAACTATATGTTTTTATATCGTTACTTTTAAGTGTTGTAATGTGTCTCTTGTAACGTTTTTTTTTCAAAGCGATTTTCGAATTAGTTCGTGTAATTTGATAACATTTTCAACTTATTTTTTTAGACATAGTTTATGAAGCGCGTAATAAAAAATAAAAAACGTTATAGGTAATAATGTAGTGGTTAACGAAAGAAGTTAATCCTAATTATATAGAACTACAACACTATATTATAGTCAGCGGTGATGACTTCACATCAGGTAAACCTGTTAATTTGCCTGCTCTTTCTATAAAGTAAGTTAAACTAAATACAACCAGGTTATTTAGACCTAACGGTAGCTACAAGACTATAGTTTTTTACGTTCTCGCTTGATTGGCAGAATCACACTCTTACAGAAAATTGGCGTAAAGTAATAAATGCTGGTGCGTTTTGTATGGTGTGTGAGAGACCCAAAGCCTAACCACTTACTCGTTCCCTACTTTCGTATCCTTTATTCCTTTTAGATAAATATTTCCCTTACTCTTTTTCACATTTGGACGCTGATAAGCAATACTGTGTTAAGCCACACGAACGTCATTTTGAGAAAATGACGTCTAAAGATGACAAACCTATTCTTAACAAATATGTTTGAAGAAGTGTATGTCCATCTTTTCTTTTATTTTTTGATAAAAGGTATAATGAATAAAAATTAGATTGATATATTTAATATATTATCTAATAAATAGTTTTTTAAATGTTTGAGATTATTGTATAAATTGCAAAATATGGAATGCACTTGAAATTCGAACCAATTAATTAAGAAACTTTTTTCCGTATTTATTTAGTTTATATGACTTCAATTTTTATTAATAATGTAAAATAGGTGATGCAGTATCAATATACATCAATATCTCCCAATTCAACTTTTAGTGGGTTAACATATTATTGCTTATCAGTATCCATTTATGCCTCCTTTGGTGTTATAAAGGAACGGTAACAAGTACTAAGTATAAAATTTTATAACAGGATCTCAGAAAACGTTTACAATACTTCTATAGCCAAGTTTTAAAAGATTATAAAGATATGTTTGTGTGTTAGGGTTTATTGTGATATTAAACATTTCATAGATTGTGACACAACATAGGAATTAGGTGAACGCTTCCAAGCTGTCTTAATACATTTTATGATTTGTAACCAATCTTGTCGTTGTTAAAAAAATAACAAAAAAAGTCCCGCTGAGTTTCTTTAGCGGTTCCTTCTCATATCTTAGGTTAAACTTTTCCGAAACCGCGGTAGATTCATTTTGCTGACGTTCAAAAAGAGAATGTAAAATTCCTATATTGAATAAAAATATTTTGATTAAGCACATTTATAAAAAAAATATCAAAAACAATTACTGATTTACATAAAATTTAAAACAAATTTAATGATACCAATCGAAGTATAGCTGGATGCTGATATGCAAAAATGTGTCAACCCACAAAAAGTGAAATTTGGAGATATTTTGATTACCTATTTAACATTATTGAATAAAAAATAAAATCATATAAACTAAATAAGTACGGAAAAAAGTTTCTTAATAAATTGTTTCGAAATTCCAGGTCAGGAACGAACGATATTTGGTAATTTATACAATAATCATATATTTTTAAAAACTTTTTACTAGATAATATTTTTCAAATATATCAACCCACTTTTAATTCATTATAGCCTTAATAAAAAAGAAGAAAATATAGATAAATACTTAATCAAACAAACTTATTAAGAATAGGTTTGACATCTTTAGACGCCATTTTCTCAAAATGAAGTTCGTGCGGCTTGACACAGTATTGCATATCAGCGTCCAGCTATCATGTATGTACATATAAATGGGGCAAGCATTCTAATATTCCTTAATTTTATATGAGCCCACCCATTTAGATCCATTAGGAGGTTCTTGGGTGAAATGTAATCACCCGCTTACAATATCCCTTTTGTTTTCGATCTATTTAGGACTTAACCGGGTATTTGTACTAAGGGCGTTTGTTAATAATAACTGGTAAAGTGCGGGTGAAGCCACGCGCAGTGCGGGTGAAGCCACGCGCAGTGTATAGTTCTGCAGTTTCCTGACACAATGTACAGATTTTTATAAATTTACATGAGTCGAGACGTATTATATTGTATTTATCTGTTTTACGCAACTGACAGTATGACTATCTGTGCCCTGCGGTTTTACCCGCATAAATTCGAGAAAAAATTATATTTATGTAATATTAGCTATCTGTGAGTAAAGATCCCGTCAAAATTGGTCTAGCCGTTTAACGGATTAGCCATAACAAACAAACAGATAGACAGACAGACAGAATACATGAATGTCTCCGAATTTGACTTTTTGTGGTTTGACACATTATTGCTTATCAGTCCATCCATCCATCCACTTAAATTCAAATTCAAAATAGTTTTACGCATAAATAAAATCAAATTAATTAAACATTAATTTTTATCAAATTATGTTTTAATAAATAATAGACAATTATTAGCTTGTGTTAATAATAAAAAACAACTGTAAACTTGATTCAGACATCTTTCTCCGACATAAATTTGGCATTTTAAGCATCTAAATACGGATAACAGAATACGTTCTGAGAATCCCAACAAGGATGCTCTGCAAATTATAGCACCAACTTTATCGTGGGAAAACTCCCTAATGTTCGTACTATCTTCATACTAATACTTAAAACGGGTTTTAGTCGTGAAAACCCGGGCATTCAGAGAGATAGCAGACAGGGATCCTATTGATTTATAATTTTCGTGTGTTTAAAAGGGTTTCTTTTTTTAATTTTTGCTTTGACTTAAAAAAAAAATACTTTAATTTACGTTTAAAATATTGGATTACCCTCGCAGTTTTACTCGCATTTATGGTTACTGCTTTGCTCCTGTGAATCGTAGCGTAATTTAGTACCTGTAGCCTATAACTGGACGCTGAAACAATACTATGTCAAGCCGCATGGACTTAACTTAAAAAAATGGCGTCTAAAGATTTCAAACATATTCTTAACAAATTTCTTTAAAGACGTCCCTATATATATATATATATATATATATATATATATATATATATATATACGGCCCCCATTAAGATCTCATGACCTTGTGTCGGGGGTCCGGCAACACTCACAACACTAACACAAACATCCAGACCACGACAAACATCTGTATGGCCAATACAAACGTTTGCCGTGAGCGGGGATCGAACCCGCGAGCGCTTTAGTCAGTTGCAGTGACCATTGCGCCAACGCGTCTGTCTTTATACAGCTGTTCTTTTCTATTTTGATAAAAGGTCTAATGAATAAAAGCAGATAGGCACAATAAAAAGTTTTATCTTATAATAACTTTTTAAACATATTAAATTTTTTCTTATTGCAAAACATAGACTATACTTCAATACTCTAAGCACGAATATTTTTTCGTACATATTTAGTTTAGATGACTTAAATTTTTTTGAATAATGTTCAATACATAATGCATTATTAGAATACATCAATATCTCCGAATTTGACTTTCTTGGTTGACACATTATTGCTTATCAGCATCCAACTATCCTCAATCAACGGGCTATCTAACTTAAAGAATTTTTCAAATCGTATGAACAGTTTCAGAGATAACCACTACATAATTTACCTCTTAATAATATTAGTATCGATAAATAAAGCTCGTATCTATCACAACATTTCATATTTTGATAAAGACAGATTACGATAATTTCCGTAAATTTCTATGTATAAAAGGCGTGGGAAGAACATTTAATACAACACAGAGGAAGCCGGTGGGAACAGAATATTTGAATAAGATAGCTCTTCAGAGCAGAAGGTGACTCTTTCCATTTTGCTGGCACTTGAAAAGAACCTCAAAGTGAATGCTGTAACAAATGTTATCCTTTCTCTGAGATGCTGTTAACCATAGACGAGTTTACAACAGAAGTGGTATATGTGTGTTTAAAAAAAAATTACAATGACTAAATTTGCAAAAGCGATGGTGCTGCCGCGTGTGGTGAATGATTACAAAATACCTAATTATCTGTTTTGATTATCTATCTTATGAATGGTATACTTTTTATACATTTTTTTTAAGTAGAAATTTTTTTGATATAATAATTTTTTGAAACGAAAACATCAAATTGATGCCATTTCTGAAAAAAAATACATCAATGTCACCACTTCGTCGCCTCAAAACATACTTTTTTCAAGAAATTAGGTGACTCGTGTAAAACTTTCGTAACATTCGCAGACTCTTACTTAAATTCAAAGAAAATATATGCTTGAAAAAATCAAGAGAAATTTAATCAGTGCTAAGTATAAAATAAGTCTCTAGGTACTATGTAACCTATTTTCTTACTTTTATGGACATACAAGTATTTTAGTTATCTAATTAAATGAAGATTTACTTATACAAATGTTATAAAAAGATAGAAAGGTGGTAATCTCCACTACTGACCCGATTATTTATTTTTTGTTTTGGATATCTATAATAAAATATCGCATCTATAATAAAATCCCGCAAACCGTTTTACATTTGCCACTTAATAAGTTTAAAGCCTACGTTAAAAAAAATCTTTAATAAATAAAGCATATTATACTCGTACCATACAAGAATATTTTGACGACAAAGAGGCGATGATTTGACAAGCGTTGATTTTCTATCCGGATAACATAATTAAAATGTAATAATAATACATTATGTATAAACGATTTTAAAAGAGTTACTATCAAGTTTCTTGCCGGTTCTTCTAGGTAGAGACTACATTCCGAACCGGTGGTAGCTTGTACATGTAACTTGACGATTCGAAAGTGCTTAAAAAGCCCATTTGAATAAAGTTTATTTTGAGTTTGAGTTTGATAGTTTTTGTAGTAAGGACCGTAGCAGTAACCTTAAACGAGAGTCAAACCGCGAGTAGTAGCTAGTTTTTAACTATTTTTCAAACGATTTGCAATCATTAAGACTTTCATATAATATACATAAATAAATCTAAGAAGTAAATTCCTTTTTAACTTGTTTAAAAATAAGCAATTAAATAAAAAAAAAAAGTTGAATTCTAATAAAATAATCCTTAAATATATACATATACAATTGTAGTAATAATCTCAAATAATATTATATTTTTGCAGATTATTAGGGGACAATTACACTTCTATGTTTTACTCTCACATTTTTATAAAGATTCACATAAACAATTTCTCATTGTTTTACACCTGAAAGAATTTAATGTCAGTGCCTTATTTATTGCTTACGTAATTACTTACAAGGTATCTGTTACTGGGTTACAGAGTTGTTTTTTATCGCTCTCGATAGTAAAATACTTACTAATAAATGTCATTATTTATTATGTAAGTTTTTTTTTGTTTTGTGTAGGTAATCTTTTGTATTGTTTTTAACGTAGTAAAATTATCCTATTATTTGTAAATCTTTCAAAAAATTCCAGTTTTTAAGGCAGGAATTACTGCTTGTGATAAGGTCGCCATTAAATGCTTTTAGTTATACAATGCGATACATTTCTTTCTTTTCCTTTCTTTGTATTTATTTGAACAATAAAGTTTAATAAGTCTATAGTAATATCATAAAGCTGAAGAGTTGGTTTGTTTGAACACGCTAATCTACTGGTTCGAATTGAAAAAATATTTTTGCGTCAGATAGTTTTTTTACTGAGGAAGGCTATAGGCTATATTACATCACACTACGACTCATAAGAGCGGAGCAGTAACCATAAACGCGAGTGAAACCGCGAGGGACAGCTAGTGAATTATAAAAACTAACGTATGTATTTCTCATCTATAAAGATTACTTACGTAATTAAGTTACGGGAGAAAAAATCACAAATGTAATTTTCAATTTAGAAATTCAAATTGCTTATACAATATTATATATCTATAAAGATTATTTGCAATATTATTTATTTAGAAAGTATTTGAAAATTGATATAGAACGTGTTTCGAAACGTAAGCGGATACATCAGCGCTAGATGATAGCGACTAAATATAGACAGACAGATTGCTTAGCGTGGGATTATTATGATTGATGAATATTTGCGTCATGTGTGTGTTACAGTGACACCTCTTAATCGGCCAGTAGTGCTTGTAACTGGCGAAATTAGTCAAAAGTACTTTTGACGGATTTTTCTTAATAGCAGTTTTGACATAAATAACTGTCAAAGATATTGTTATAAAATTTTTAATTAATAATAAATAATGATATCTTAAAGGTTTTATTTGGAGCCGGTTTTGAATTTTTTATTTGGCATCGACTTCAAAATGTTGTAGAAAATATTTATTACTTTTTAGTTTACTTCTTTCGTTTTCGAAGTTGGTTTGTTTTTTTTTTTTTTAATTTTTATTCTCTTTCATATTCGTTATCTATGTATATATTAATACATGAAGTGAAAACTATATATGCCTTTTTACGAAAATTGGGTGGACGGGGAGGTATAAAATTTCGGACACTTATATTTTATATAGAAAAGGATAGACGATTAATATTAATAATTTTAAATCAATAAAAAAAACAGTATACACACCACCATGTATTGGACACACACACACACACATATACATCCTCTTCAAGGAGTTCAATGTTCGGCTCTACGAGTATGTATTTTTCGTTTATTGTTAAAGCCTGTGCTCAAATTGAGAACAGATTGTCTGTGGTCAATCTTGATTTGAAATTGGTTGAAAATTGAATGTACTACTGTCGAATTTCGACCGCTAAGCGACCACTACTTTATAAAAGCATTGATAACTTCATATTTAAAAGACTTATTTGTAACATGAAAGTTCAAAAGCGCTTTAAAAGCCTCGTATAAAAGTATATTTTGAATTTGAAAGTATTAAAAGTACTTTTGTCTAAACTTTTTGGTTAAAAGGACTTTTAATCGATTTTGTCAGTTAAAAATACTTTTGATCGGTTAAGAGTTTTGACTGTGGCATATATATACGTATATTAGACTGTATTTCTGGTTTCACTCGCGATGAATTCTTGCCACTCATTACGTGTTCACGTTGATAGTAATGTTAAATTCTATTTAAATAGTATATTTACTGAGCATATTTAATATAACGGGTCTTCTCAGGACAACAAATGGTAGTAATACCTTTTAATGCCCGACGTTACGACGAAGTTGCACTCGTTGTGGCCACGAGCTGACTCAGTGTGTGGAGTTATCACGATAAGATCCGTTATATTAAATATGAATAGTATAAATCGTGAAAGCTAAAAAATATATATATTAACTGAGCTCAAAAATTTCATGAAATCGAATAGGAGTTCAAACAAACGTTTCACCATTCATATTTAATATAACGGGTCTTATCGCGATAACTAATAGTAGTAACCTTTTCATTGTCCGATGTTTCGACGAAGTTACATTCGCCGTGGTCACGAGCTGACTGGTGTACTGCGCGTTTCACCACCAGAGAAGTCGCAAAGCATTGCCAACTCAAAAAGGAATTAGGTATGAAATGCAATGGGAAGTAAGGGAAGGAATGAAGGAAAAGTGAGGCTCCAGTACCTGTCATTTACCGTACGCAAGTATATTAGACTAGCTGGTACTTGCGACTTTGTCTGCAATATCTGTGATGCCTACATCATAGTAGCTTTATGTTTCAGCCCGAACGGCTTAAAATTGACAAAGTTTCATACAAAATTTCATCCCCTATTTTATCTCCTTGGGTGTAGAATTAATCAAAAACCTTTCTTAGCGGATGCCTACGTCAAAAAATCTTGCATGTTAAATTTCAGCCCGATTCAAGTGATTTGGACTGTGCGTTGATCACTATGTCAGCCAGTCAGTCAACTGTGTTTTATATATATTTAGAAATTTCACGCGGGTCTGTGAGAGTACTGCTTTGGTAAAGGAAGCCAGTTTACACACTATACGTAAAACTAGGCGCTACGTCTATAAATTTTAACTTCATTTTTAATATGCACACAATACATTATACGTAATGATATTATTCATTCAGCCACATTTGCCACACCTGTGTCGTATATTGAAACATGCATCGGAATGCATTTGCATACAAATAGCGGAAGTTCCTCCCATTCTTAAGCGTGTAAGCAAAACTTTTTTGCCCATGCAAAATTTATAGCGAATTTTATCAGGATTTTAATTAAAACTAGCTTTCGCTCGCGTTAATGTAGATTTTGTTTTAAAATAATATCCTTATATATCCATGCTATATAATATCCATCTAAAATAATGTATTTTTGTTGCTATTATGTTGATTAAAAATATAAGTAATAAACACATAAAGTGTAATATGTCATTACCTGGCCACAAGGGAGACAATTGAAATTATTAGAGGTTCGTCGAACCTCATACTCTCCTATGAACAGCACTCAAGGCTAATATTTCTTTTTTTTTAAATATATTTTTATATATATTTTTTTGGTCTTTTGTAGCCAGTGCTTGACTAAATTTTTTTCTTTTTTTCAATTACAATGTATTCAGTAAATTCGGTGTACCAAATCGAAATTTACCCACTGGACGTGAAACTGGTCGAATGGCGCGTCGCATCTAGTCATCAAAACGTTTTTTATTTCATAAATGATGTTTCACATCAAAAATTAATGGGCACCTTGACTACTTTCCTTTGATTACGGTTTGGCAAAAAACTACACAGAAGAAGGGTAATGTTTTTCTCGCAAGTGTGTGGGTGTGTGTTCCGCCTATAGCCTGAAAGGGTTACCCGTTTTTAAATTGAAAGATGTCATTAGATGCGTTTTCTTCCTCTGAGTGTGACAGGCTAAGTGACGTCAGCAAATAATCAAGATGGCGAACGTTAGCTGTCAAAATTGGCGTTCCGTTGTAACGTACTGTAGTCTAAATAGTTTAATGACCATTAAGTGTGAGGTTGTTAGGCAATCGGGTTTTTAATTTTTTTTATCATTTAATTATTATTTTACGACATCTTAAAACAAATCGAAAAACGATTCAGATCTTAAAATTAAGGATCAAATTCACTGTCACAAAATAATAGAATTATTGTTTTTTTGTTTAAAAAAAATACACAATATCGTCAATAAAGGTTTCTAAGTTATTCTCAGTTAATAAAACCCGGACAAATGCATGATGAACAATGAAACCCCAGTGGACCACACAATACGGTTCCAAGATATTCTAGTATTTAGTTTCAGAGGTCTTATTACATAGGTCGAGGTTATGAAGATACTAGCACTTTTTATTGACTTATTCTAACATAAAACATTGCGCTATTTTATCAATTTATTTGGTATATGGTATTTAATACAACCCCTACCCCTCCCCATGGACATTTGCAGTACCAGAAGAGTCTTCTGTGAGATTGCGTTACTCAGCAAGGCTTTACTTAAATTTAGTGCTAGAGGCTAATAACTAATTCTACTTAACTGGGTACAGGTATTTTAATGTATTGCGTCATAAAAATTTTCGGCGGTTACTACGTTAAGTACTACAGATTTTATTTTAATATTGTATAAAATATTTTTCGATTTTATGAAAGTTTATAGACACTTTGAAATTTCAATCGAAATAGACGAAAATTTTGAAATTCATATTGTAAATTGTTACGTGACAAACACTCGAACCAAGACCTCTAGGGTATCACGACCGAGTACCCTGCCAATTAATTTATTTGTCCAAATACCTGCAGCGAAAATTTTTTATACGATAAATCTATTCTGTTAAGAGCTATATGCATTGAAATTAAGTTTCTAGACTTAATAAAACGCGAAACATCCTAAAACCAATATAAAAATCCAGAATAATTGAGACTTAAAGAAAATAACTAGGGACTTGTAGCTGGACCGTTCTACACTGGATTTATTATGCACTAACTGCCTCTTGTGGTTTCACTCGCGTATAGATTAGCACGTTTAAGCAAACAATCAAAGAAACAAACTCGTTAGCTTTATAATATTAGCATAGATTGGCGCTTACACCTTTGCAGCTCTATCTATTTGAATATACAATTAATAGTACTTTTAAAATATATTTTTTTATATAATGTGTAATTTCATATTCAAAATTTTAGTACAAATTTGATTAACAGCATTTATTACTGATAATAAAAGAATTTCCGATAATCTCGACGGAGTTTGGTCAATTTGTCAACTGACAATATTTCTTTAATTATTATCTTAAAAAGAAAGGACCCTGGAGAATTTACTCTACACCAGGGTTTCCCAAACATTTGGCTCCACGGACCCCTGTTAAAGTTCCCAGATAACAGCGAATCCAGAAGAAAATAATAAAAACTTACCGTTGAAGGAAAAAAGGTTTTCATTTCAATAAAATGTTATATACAGTGTTTCAAATACAGCGCCAAAAGATATATTATTTTATTATTGAGATGAGTGGACTTGTTTTCTGTCGCAAATTAAATACATTTTTGGTATAATTTTGGAAAATTTTTATCATGACCAGGTGTAAAAACACGTTCACACAAACCTGTCAAGCCATTACGTAAATCTTGTCGCAAACTTCCTACCATCGGATGACGAACCCCTAGAGGTTCGCGTACTCCACTTTGAGAAACCCTGGTCTACACCAATAAAACTCAATACAATATCCACGTAAATATTTATAGTAGCAATAAAGATATCTGTATTGTAATGGAGGTATTTTACCGTCTCCAAGGACCGGATCAACTGTCGTTACTTTTATTAGTAACACCTGGTAGTAATACTCTCAGTTGTTTACGGAAAGACTGTATCTATAACAAGATATAAGTTATTGTTTTATCTTTCTTTATCAATATCTATCAATAAGGACTAAAACTTAAACTGACATTTTTTTTACTGAATTATAAAAATGAGAAGATTCTATTATTATATTACATTCTTCTATGTTCGTGTATGTATTTTTAGGGTTCCGTACCTTAAAAGGAAAAACGGAACCCTTATAGGATCACTTTGTTGTCCGTCTGTCTGTCTGTCTGTCTGTCTGTCTGTCTGTCTGTCTGTCTGTCTGTCTGTCTGTCTGTCTGTCTGTCGGGATGTCAACCCTTTTTTCTCAGAAATGCATAGACGTATCATGTTGAAATTAATATCATATACTCAAGTCTACGATGACATGCGGCCGTGAAAATATTAAAGTTCTAAGTGAACGCAATCAAAAGATAATGGAAAATATGTCGTATATTTTGACCATTTTAGCGTTTTCGCAAGGGAATCAAAACTTATAGGGTACTTCCCATTGACCTAGCACGATGAAATTTGGCAAGAAGTAAGATCTTATGGTACAAATAAAGGAAAAAATCTGAAAACTGTAAATTTTTGTATGTATGTTTGTCTGTTTGTAAGTTTGTCTTTCAACCTTTTTCTCAGAAACGCGTGAAGGTAACAAATTTTTATCAACGTCAAGTACTCAGAGTGGTAATTACTAAGAGCTGTGAAAAAATCAAACTTCTAAGTTAACGCAATCAAAAGATACGGTCATTTATATCACATATTTTAAGTATGATAGCGTTTTTAACGTTTTCGCAAGGGAATCAAAACCTATAGGGTACTTCCCATTGACCAAGCATTATGAAATTTGGCCGGGAGCAAGGTCCTTTAGTATACATAAGGGAAAAAATCCGAAAACTGTAAATTTCTGTTCGTGTGTCTGTCAGTCTGTACGTCTGTCTTTCAACCTTTTTCTCAGGAACGCGTAAATGTATCAAGTTGTAAATTGATCAAGCGGAAAATATATTAATCTTAGAATTAAAATTATACGTATTTGTAACAAATTAACATAGAAGTTGACCATGGTCAAAAAAACAATTTTACAAACACTGAGAAGAAATTTGTATCAATACGAAAACATTAAAAAGCAGCAAACCTTTATAAACAACGCAATGCAATCTATATATCGCAGCTAACAAAATGATAGCGCGATGCAGCGTACAGCTAATGCCATCTATTACAACATTATGACATTAACTGTGATATAATTCTGCTCGATTAATAAAAAAATTTAATTTAATTATTATTTAAACGCGCTAAAAATTATAAAACAAACTTTTCATTTAAAAGTTTTATCGTCGATTTATAACGTCATTACGTAATTAACATTCAATATAAGAGCTTCACGCGATTTGATTTAAGTACTCGTATTGACTTAGTACGAAAATTTTAAAATTAAATTCAAACAGATCGAGTTATTTAATTTACTTATTTATCTACACATATAAGTCTTCTGGTTATTAGTAATATAATTAGTTATTTATAAATAAACAATTAGTTTTGTTCGAATTAAGGACTAATTATTTTCGTCTTGGCAACACTAATATATATTTCGATATTTTGATTGATAATGTTAATCTAAATATTTTACGAACGTAGTGCTGGGGTAGTGGAGTGTAGTAGAATATAAATAAAAATAAAACGAGACTAAAATATAATATAATTATGTTGTTAATGTCGAAGTCAACAAGTTAGTTCATTGAAATTGTCAAGAGATGGCGCTGGGTGTATCCTGAATCGCGCTATAACTTTTTTTTTTTTGAAAGTATAAGCTGTATTAGTACTTAAAATAAAATTTTGTGTTTCCATGGATTGCATCCATGATCGTGTTTTAAATTAAAGTGCTCCTAAGTAGTTTCAAAATAGTTTTTGGGACGTGATCCATATTTACATAATATTTGATTATATTTAAGCGACTTCTAAAAAGGAGTGTTTTCTATTCGACCTTGTATATAATTTTTTTTTATGTTTGTTCGCCGATTACGCCGCCATTTGGGTACCGATTTTCTAAATTTTTTTTTGTTTGAAAAGGTATACTTCCAAGGTGGTCCCATTGTCTTCAGGTCAGGATCAGATGATGGGATCCTGGAGAAATTGAGGGAACTCCTCAAATATTATAGGCAAGCGTATACCGATTTAGGTATTTTTGATAGTAACTTATGTTGGAACTGATGATGAAGGCCACAAATGGCGTAGATGGGTTAGTCTTATATAGATTTCTATAAGTTTGTACGGAACCCTCGGTGCGCGAGTCCTACTCGCACTTGACCAGTTTTTTTGTTTGTTCACCGACTTCAATACCGATTTTGTTTTCTGGAGAATTCGAGAAACCTTCTCACATATTCAACCCACAGTTATACTGATGAAAATCGGTACCCGTAAATACCACGTAAAAACTTCTTCAAACTTCGTCAAACGTCGGGCAATATAAAAGGTATTACTACCATTAGTTATCGCGATAAGACCCGTTATATTAAATATGAATAGTATAAATCGCGAATATTTATCAGTGTTAAAAATAAGTCACTAACTGGTAGTGATAGTATTTATTTCAGGTGTGAAGCAGTGAAAAATAACTTATGTTAATCGTCATGAAAGTCTAAGAGTTAACTTACAAATTTAATTATCGCTTAAAAATTTCAGATATTATCGCCAACTTAAGCACATTTAACCTCACTATAATTTTTTTGTTACAAAAAGTTATTATTAAAAGAATCTAATTTTAACGTTGAAGTTTATCCAAGAAATTCTGAGTTTCATTAACGAAATCTTTCTTCTCAGTCAAATCGTTGATGGCGACAGCCACCTCATTAAGAGAATAATGGTTTTTAAACTAATGAGATGTGTTATATTTAAACCTTTTGCGAATATTTATTTTAGTTGAAAATAAGAATAGCAATACAATTATATACACAAATCCTCACGATTCAGGTTAATGAAAGAACGAGTAACTTAGTAAGTTTTATTAAGAAATCTTTAATAGATAAAGCATATTACTATACTAGAAGAATTTTTTGACGAAAAAGAGGCGTGGATTTGATACGCGTTGATTTTCTATTCTAACAGGATAACTAAATGTAATAAAAATACATTATGTATAAAAGATTTTAAAAGAGTCGCTATCGAGTTTCTTGACGATTATTCTCGATAAAAACTACATTCCGAACCGGTGGTAGCTTTATAAAAATGTTAAAAAAATTCCATGTTAAGTCCATTTGAATAAAGTAAATTTTGAGTTTGAATTTGAGTTAGTCGGTTGATTACTTAATTTAATAACATATAGATGAATAATATATACAAATAAATATAATTAAAGTGTCTGCTTGTAACATTATGTATATGAAAGTATATAACGATACTTATAAAAGGACAAACAGATAAACAAAAAAAACAATTTTTAAAAAATTGTTCGTTTGTTTGTTCCGGCTAATCTCTGAAACGGCTGGAATGATTTTATTGAACTTTCACTCACAGATAATTAATGTTATAAGGAGTAACTTACTTATAAGTAAAAGTAAATAATATATTGCGCGAAAACAAAATTGAAATCAATCAAATAGTGAACAATATTCGATTCATGTACGGAATGTATACATTATATAGATATAATTTTGTAATAGTAATATGCGGTTTAATCCGCGTTTATGGTTACTGCTTCGCTCCTATGAGTCGTAGCGTGATGTAATATAGCTTATAGCCTTCTTCAATAAATAAACTATCTGACGCAAAACTAATTTTTCCATTCGAACCAGTAGTTCCTGAGATTAGCGCGTTCAAACAAAGAAACACAGTCTTCAGCTTAATTATATTAGTATTAATAAAAATAAATAACGCGGATGTAACGGCGGATGTAGTTCAAATAATAAGGCTAGAGTACGAAATTTTTTTGAAAAGTTTCATAAAATCTTTATGGGACCGATCTGAAAATATACATGGTTGAACGTATTTTGTGTAATATTAAGTAATTGCACTGAACTTAGTCGCAATTGACAAATTCATACAGCGCTTTGTACCTTTTCCCTCCAATACCCTTTAGAACAAAAAAAAAAAAACTTAACCAAATACTTCAGCCATAAAAAGTCCTCGATGAATTGAGAATCTGTAGGAGGTATTTTTGGATGTCGGTTAAAAATCACCTTATAATCAGCGATAGCATCGTGTAACACGTGCATAAAAAAAAACAACATTAAAAATCTCAATTTCGAAGTCGGTTAAAAATAAATAAACCATTTAATTCCGTTTTGACTTTGCAATTTGTTATTGTGTTCGTGTTTAAGTAAAACGGTTTAAATATAAACGTATTTCGAGCAAGAAAAGCAGTCTCGGTATAACGTTTCATTTTCCGCAATTTAGATCATTTACGACTAAGTTTCTCGCACGTAATGAGTTGTGAGCTTTCACACTAAGCCGCCTAGGACTTAAGCTGAGAACACACCGGATACTATTTTAGAATTATTTTTAATTTACTAATTTATATATATCGGCGCAAATACAAGAAATGTATTTATTATTAAGCTCATTATTAATCGAAAGTCAGTTAATAAAACGTCAATTAAGTAACTTGAAACAACGTGTCATTCTTATTATTTAAAAATTTGTAAACACATGTTTGTGAATTGATTATAAATACTGCTGCTCTGTCGGCGATTGGTCCCACACCCACACCGACGACGTTCTAAACCGAAGTGCAATCTCACTAAGAGACACCCAGGACGGACGTCCATTCCGATCCAACGGGGATTCCCATTTTCAAGGCCGAATCTCAGTACCCGGCTCGCCGCTGGCGACGCTGTCAAGGCCAGTAGAGCCAACAGCAATACAGAGTCATAAAAAAGGCGATTGGTCATTTGTGTTTGAACGCTCATACAGCGTAGATCTCTCAAAGAAGTCACGTCAGCAATTCTGATGCATCTCCTCCATCATGTTCAATGACACTGTTTGTCATCAAATTATAATAAACGGGCTTTGCTCGGGTTATACGAATATTAAAATTGATTATTATATATTATTTATACACAAATTAAAATTTAATCAATATTACGAAAAAGGATCTTTTCACGTGTGAATCCACGCGCTTGTAGCAACGTACTCTTATAATCTTTCTCTCACTTGCTGAATTAACTATAAAACATAGATATATATCTATTATATATAATTATCATCTTCATCTTTTTTATAAATTTTAGGAAGAAACAATACTGTCATACATTAAAAAAAGGTAAAGTAAACTAAAAAAGTTTCCCACTGTTGGGCAAAGGCTTCTTTTCTTATTAAGGAGAAGATATAAACCACCACCACGCTGCTCCACTGTTAGTTGACGGATGTCAGAAACTCTCCCGGAACATGCAGGTTTCCTCACGATGTTTTCCTTGACCCCCGAGCTGGAGATAAATTTAAAAACAAATTTAGCACTTGAAAAACCAGCGGTCATAGCCGGGGTTTGAATCTAACCATTAATCCATCTCGGCTCAGTCTCGGTCTCGGCTTGTCATACATTATTTTTGTGAAACTTCAACGATTTACGTGGCGTACTAGGAAGCTCTCTAGCAACGCGACCTTTTCCAACTTAGTTGGCGAATATCGTGTTACATCGTGGCTCTACGATATTTTTTATTTAAAATCAAACAAAACGTCTTGTGACTTCGTGTCGTGATTTTTAACCGACATTAGAAAAGTAGATAGTTTTTAACGCTTGTTACTTCAGAATTCTTTCGGATTGTTCCCATAGAATTTTTATCGAAATCGGATCAGTAGTTTAATTCTTAAAATAACTGGAATAAAAATTTCATTCAAGCAGATGAAATTGTGTGTTCTATTTTATAATTACATTTACAAACATTTAATATTGTGAGTGATTTTAATTTAATTTTAATTCTCATATTATAATATCATCGCCAATAGGTTGCAGATACGAACGGAAATGGACCGCGCGACCATATATCATGCGATCGTTAATTTTGCTTTAGTATTAAATGATTTATTAACCTTACTCTGTTATCAGAGTTATATAATTCTAGTTGCACTCGATTTTACTCGGTTGATCATAATTAGCTCATGTGAAGTTCCGTCCTGAGGCACATGGAGCACTAGACCAAGGCCCCCATTCCTATAGGGGCCCGAAATAATAAAAGTCTACAAAGTTAATTTAAAATACCAAAAATCCGACTGAGATTCGCCACGTTGGTTTTTTCTGACGTCACATACCCTTTGAAACTCTGAGGAGTACACTTCTAAATGTTTCCAGACGTTTAGGCTACAGGAGATTGCAATGGAAAAAACATAGACAATCACATTCTCCATACATACATAAATAGATACGCACGTACGTAACGGTTCGGTAATTAAACGCCAAAAAAAAGTACATTCCGATATTTTTAATTTCCTAAAATAATCTCAAATTCACTGTAATTTAAGGGCCTCTGAACGGTTTTAGACAGTCATGCAATTTGAGAGTTGTGCGTGGGATTCACTCTGATTATAATAAGTAACTTGATAATACTGAATTATTTAGTTTAATTACAGTGGTAGAAGTGAGGTTCTTTACTTTTTTATGCAGACATACAAAATTTCGCGATTAATATTTACTTGTAAGTTCATTGAATTTCGTTTGGAAAATGTACTAGTATTGTATATTTAGATGCTGATAAGCAATAATGTGTCAACCCACAATAAGTCAAATTTGGAGGTGTTGATGTATTTTTACACTGCATCACCTATTTAAAATTATTTAAAAAAATGGAGTCATATAAAGTAAATAAGTACGGAAAAAAGATTCTTAATTAATTGTTTCGAATTTTAAGGTCGTTTCATATTTTGTAATTTATACAATAACCTCATATATTTATATAACTTTTTATTTCATAATATATTCAATATATCAATCTGCTTTTAATTCATTATACCTTTTATCAAAAAAGAAAAGAAAAGATGGATATATACATACATACGTCTTAATACAGATTCATTAAGAATAGGTTTGACATCTATAGACGCCATTTTCTCAAAATGAAGTCTGTGTGGCTTGACATAGTATTGCTTATCAGCGTCCATTTAAGATATTAAAATCATATCATTAAAAATAATGAAAGATAAAAGAAAGAGAAATGGAGTAAGAAAAACGTTTATGAACAATATTTATAGGTCATATACTTTTTGCGCTGGATTTTAGAGTTTCCCGTATAAAATATATTGCCAGACCTTAGACGCAGGAAACTTTGCTTAGATTTTCTGAACGATTTTTCTTCTACGAATTTTTATTACAACGCCGGCAAAAGCTTAGGGCTTCTTATAGTTTTTACGAAAATAAACTTTATTTTTAAAATATAAAACGGAATATTTTCTTTGAATTTTAAAGTCGAATAAAGTGATTTGCATTGAAGGAATACTGAGTTACAATCTTATTTTATAATTTTTTTTTAGATTGCGATGCCTTATTGAATATACTATCGTATTTTACTATTATGTAGTAAAAGTTTTATAAAATGTATTTAAGTAAGTAAAGAACAAGGTGTCAAGTGGGCACGTGTTGAATATTTTCCAGCGTTGGCAGAATCGATATTTAAAAGTAAAAAAAAAAACTGAATAAAATTTTTATAAAATTCATTTTCATAAATGCTAAGCCTATATGTTATCGTATCAACCCTACAAAACCCAACGTTTCATAGAAAACACATTGTATAAAATTAAATTTCAATCAGTTTTCATGAAAAAAGTACAGCTTAAAATTATTCCGTAACTAATTAATAAGGGCATGATGTATTCATATGGATCATCTAGTGTTAGTTAAGTGTTAAGTATATCTACCTCAGCCAAATGATGCTGCTTCCATAGCCAAGAATAAGACTAAATCGAGTGCGCTAATGTGTAATGGCGATAATTTTTAAAGTCAGACAAAGGCAGCAGTCACGCATGACAAAAAAAAAATTCGGCAAAATTTACAATTGTTATTGATTTATATAATACGATTTTGCCAACTAATATAATGTTACATTTTTGCAAATCTAGAAATCGTTTTTGGGTGTCGCTTCACAACGTAATCTGTCAACGTGATATAATCGGTGACATTTAATTTTTGTGAAGATCCTTAGCGAATTTACCATCCATAGGTTTTTATTTATGGCAGTCCCACCTCTTCTTGCCAAAGTAGAGCAGAGTGGTGGATCAAGCTCTAAACCTTCTCCTTATTAGGAGAGGAGGCCTCACTTTACGCCTCTTCTTATATAGTATTGTATACTCTTGACTTCGACGTTAAAAATGTCATCAGTTATATTTAGACAATCTTTAGATTAGCCCATCG
Source organism: Hypolimnas misippus (assembly GCA_037950945.1). Lineage (NCBI taxonomy): Eukaryota > Metazoa > Arthropoda > Insecta > Lepidoptera > Nymphalidae > Hypolimnas > Hypolimnas misippus. Next base: position 12,326,633 of record JBBEEQ010000006.1, read on the forward strand.
GATCTTTTAAAGTTTGGTATCGATTACAATTATTATTTGATACTACAATTTTACTTATAATCTGACAAAATCAATATGACAGTTTGTTTTGATCGATGGATGTTTGCTGCTCATTCTCGCAATAAGGGCGAAACATATTTTGATGAAACTTTACAATAATGAAGCTGATACATCATGTCTTATTGGCTACTTTTTATCATTTTTGTCGAAGTCGCGGGCGAATTCTTGTATGATATCTCTATAAACAAATTACTCTGTGTGACCAAACCTTAAATCTGTGCTTAATTATAGCTCGCTCAACTGTCTTGAAGGCTGCATCCATTTCGGTTTTATTGCAGAAATGAAACAAATCTGTATTTATATAAAATTGTCTGTTTGTTCTTTCTAAACGAATTTGTTGAATTTGTCTTGCTAGATTTGTGTATTGCCTTTCTGGGAATGTAACAATGATAGATTAAATTTTTAGCATATCGTGTAGTAATGTTGCCCGATTAACATTATTCAAAGATTAGTAATGTGATCTCATGAGAAAAACTACATTGCATATAAGCGCTGCCTATTAACCCACCCTGGGTTAATATTTTATTATAATTTGAAACATTTTGCTTTAAAAATCACGAAGTTAGAGTCTGCCAAAATACCGGTGCCACCCGAAGAGAACGACCGAGGCATCGTCCTGGCCTTCTAGTCCTACTAGCGTCCGGGGCAGAATTAAAAGGGCGTGGGGGACTCGCGTATTCATTTTTATTCGGCCCCGAAGAGGATGGTGGACAGGATGGCCTTAAACTGCCGTACGTACCAGCGAGACGCAGAAAGGTGGTTAGGCCCACACCTTGCAGTACTGAGACGAATTCTGCCAGCTACGAGCGGAGCGACGCACAGGAGGCGCAGCAGATGCGCAAGTAGGAGCGATTCCGTGGCCTTTCCATTTTCGTGCTGGGGACAATCATCGCAGAGGTTTAAATAAATATAAATCTCCATATAACCCAATAATACCCCCCCCCCCCCTCTCCCCAGAAAAAGGACTCATAATCACATATTTACGTGACTGAACTTATATATTCTTATTCAATATTGAGCACCTGCCTGTCGGTGATGAAGTTAATCTATAGTTAAGTGTAGATAGTCTATACTTTGGTATGCACTGATGTTTACACCTTATAGGCATACGTTACACATTTTATCACGGTCGATACAAATTATATTGCTACAGATTGCGTACTGTAATGCTTATCTCTTCTCCCTTGATGTTACACTCGCATTTGAACTGTTACGTTACAGACAAATATTCTTATGAGGGAGCGCCTTTTTGAGTGGAATACTTTGTGTGATCGCATCAAAGTGTTATAAACTAGCTGTGCCCCGCAGTTTTACCCGGGTTAATTTGAGGAAAAGTTATATTTACAAAATGTTTACTTTCACTACTTGAATCGGATATGTTCACTATTTCATTGGTTTAAATTTTATTTATTTATTAATTACAATAAATAAAAATCTAAAAATTATAGTATGTTATTCCAACATTAGCTATCTATAAGTGAAAAGCCAATCAAAATCGGTCCAACCGCTTAGAGATAAGCTGTAACAAAAAGACAGACAGATAGACAAACAAAAATTTTAAAACTTGTGATTTTCATGTAAGTACCTTGTAAGTTTTCATATGCATTTAGTTGTAAACTGTTAATTTAAAATTACAAAAAGACACTTTAATTTTATTTGTTTGTCTAAATTTAAGTACACAATAATTATACACCACCACATATGAATGCTGATAAGCAATAATGTGTCAAGCCGCAAAGAACCAAATTTGGAGATATTAATGTATTAGGATACTGCGTCACCTATTTAACATTATTAAAAAAAATAACAAGTCATATAAACTAAATAAGTACGTAAAAAAGTTACATAATTTAATGTTTCGCATTTTAAGTGCGTTCTACTTTCTGCTATTTATACAATACTCTCAAATATTTGAAAAACTTGTTATTAGATAACACATTAAATATATCAATATGCTTTCAATCCATTACACATTTTATCAAAATAGAAAAGAAAAGATCGATATATACGTCTTCAAACAAATTTGTTAAAAATGGGTTTGACATCTTTAGACGCCATTTTCTCAAAATGAAGTCCGTGTGGCTTGACACAGTATACCTTATCAGCGTCCATATATTATACACATTATTATATTTACAAATCAACTATTAAACACAAGAATAAAACCTTAAAGTGTTCAAAACATAAGTAAACACAATCTTTCACTTGTAATCGGGTAAAATACAGATTAACGATGACATTTCGCCCAGAAATTTCTATTTAACTCTGATATACGATCAAAGTCGACACTGAAACCATAAATTATTTGCCTAATTTACTATCGCCATTGTATGACGATTCATGGGCATTATTTCATTTCGCTTTACTAACTACTGAATTGTCTCTGTGATTGTAGCTTGATCAAGTATTGATCTGATCTTTACATGGATACTGATAAGCAATAATGTGTTAACCCACAAAACGTCCAATTCGGCGATATTAGTGTATAATGCGTAACATATTTCACATTATTCAAAAAATTTTTGAAGTAAACTAAACTAAGGAGGAAAATATTCTTAATTTAATGCAATATTCAATATTATGCAATAAACAATAATATCATATATTTGTAAAACTTATTATTAGTTAAAAATTCTTATTACATCAATCTGCCTCCTTTATACCTTTTATTGAAATAGAAAAGAAAAATGATAATATATACTTCTATAAACACATTTATTATGGTTTCATAAGGTGTAACAAACAATTTAGGTAAAAATGGATTTTATTAGTGAAAACGGTATTTAAAAAATTTACTTTAATAATAATAATATTTCTTACAATATCCTAAGTCTAAATCATTTTGAAATGTAAACATATTTATTACAGTTAGCCTCAGGAGAAGTTTTTTGTCTCTCCTGTAAAGTTCGGCAGTTTGCATGTACAAGCTATCACATCTAGACCGAAGATTTGTATTGATTTCTAATAAAGAATTGAATGTATATCAAATAATTTATACGTTTAAAGAAAAATTTCACCAAAAAAAGGTTCAATAAAAGCAATTAAAATGAGTAGAATAAAAATACTTTGAACCTACAAAGGCGTTCGTATATTTTTTTAAAGAAAACCCTATTACTGTTAAAAAGTGTACAGAAAATAATATGATTTGCCACGATGTTCTTCGATTTTTTCGTATCGTATTTATTTCAGCCTATCTCTTCATCTATTTTAAATTATAAAATAAAATTAACATTTAAAATTTGTGCCCATTTGCAACTTTGACAGCAGAACTTATAAGCGGTAGCTAGGCAACGACTATATAAACGCTCATCTTAAAATGAAAGACATGATGGATGCAAAAATTAATGTGCTAGATATAAAATATAAACATAAATTCGCCATTTCTAGGTTTAAGCTCGATAATTAATTTGTTGGCCCATATATAGTCTCACCTTCTATTCCTAGTCATGGTTACTAGGCAACGTAATCCAAACCGGTCGGTATTCTGGGTGCCAAAATCTTTATAACTTATAACATATAATAATAAATAATAATAAACCTATAACACTCAATGACCCCATTTGGAACTTATGATCCTGTGTCGGGCGTCCGGAAACACACAAAATACAAACACCCAGATCCGGACAAACATCCGTATAGCGTATATGTAGACGTTTGGCGTGAGCGAGGATCGAACACCCGTCTGTTACTGCTTTAATCAGTTGCAGTGACCACTGCGCCAACGTGTCTGTAAAAAATTATTAAATATCATTAGTTCATCCCAAGCAATTATACCGAGCTTATGTGAAACACGATTCTCTTGACCCCATAAATTACTATTTAAATCAATTCGTGGAATTGGAAACGCGAACGAAATTAATGGTCTCAGAACGTTTAATATTCGTTAATTTATCAGTAATTCGATGTTTTGTTTACAGCGATTTTTCCAGAAGGAAATTCATGTGTTATTAACATGCATGCAAAACGAGGTATATAGGATTTATTCTAACTATAAAACGTGTGAAGTTTGTAGTAAAATTCTTTTCTTTTACGTATAATATCATTATTTAGAGTTGATTAAACCAGTAGAAATTGTTCAGACACTTTTAGATACTAGAAAAGAGCTATCTTTAAAATCTTCAAATGGCTTTTCACTGGCTACCCAGTTTAGCGAGTATATTATGTAACTGGAAAAAATGTATCACTTTTTCTGATTAAGTAAAATAAATATATAGTAAACATTTCTATTACATCAGCTTTCAAACAAAAACGCATCAATATTGTTCATTCTTTGAGAAGCTACTATACCACACACAAGTAACAGATATACAGATACATAGATATACAGAAACATATCGATACACAGATACGGGACGAACTTTTCAGATCTGGTATGAATTTGCATTTTTTAAAGACACGTAAAATAATATCTGTTTCAGACAAACTGACATACAAAAAGGTGATGTTATTAATATGTTATCACACAAGACACAATAACAAAAAACCCAAAATGAAACTCAAAACAGCTGTATAAATAATTATCTTCTCACACTCCATTGGTCGCCGAGAGCGTTACGTCACAGACCACTAGTCCACAACTGGTTCGGACCGGTTCCGCCTGGATTCATCAGCAATTTATCTTAAACCACGAGATACATCGAATTTCCATTCATTTGTGCTGCACCTGACGCCGGGACCTTAATTAAACGTACCTCAAATCGACGGACGCAGATTGATTGCATCGCATGAATAAGAAAAATGTTTAACGTTTTAATTTTTAGTAATTATCTATACTAGAGGTCGCTCAGTGGTCGAAATATGGCCATAATTAATTTAAATTATTATTCATATTTAATATAACGGGTCTTATCGCGATAACTAATGGTAGTAGACCGACGTTTCGACGAAGTTGTATCCGTCGTGATCACAAGTTGACTCACGCCGAGCAATAAAAAACGTATTACTACCATTAGTTATCGCGATAAGACTTGTTATATTGTATACGAATAACATAAATTGCGAAAGTTTAAAATGTATAGATTATTTTTGGCCACAGACTATCATACGATAAAAAAAAAATATGCGTGTGTGTACATGATAGTGTGTGTGTATTTTTTTATTGATTTAATGTATTTTTTATACATTCGGCTTCTTGAGCTGAGTTCATAGGTTATATATGATGCATTTATTATCCTAGACGACCTCACTTAGTGGATATATCATGTCCATACATCATGTCTTCGCTCAAGTACAAATAATAAGTTGAAGTATTGACTTCAACTTATTATTATCAGATAAACAGGTATGGCAGTATATAAGATACGAAAAAACAAGAAAACCTACATGTATATAAGACTAGAACTATATTCTAAGTTGCACTTCCTTAATTTATATAAAACAACTCTGTAACCTTGTAACAGATACCTTACGGAAGTTTTGGCTGTCAAAAGTTAAGGGCATTGACTGTAAATTATTTAAGTGTAAACCAATAACAAACCCGAGGAGGACGGCAGCCGGGATGTCCACGAACTGCCGTACGCACCAGCGAGAGGTGCGGGGAGGGCAAGACTAGACTTTGCCCTCCTAAGACGAGCTCTGCCAGCCACGAGCGAAGCGTCGCACGGGAAGCAATCCCGAGACCTCTCCATTTTCATGCTGAGGAAGGCCATCCCAGGGGTTTTAGTGGGTATTGTGACGGGTCGTCAAACAAAAGCAATTGTTAAAAAACCGTTTATTATAAAGTTGGTAAACAAGTTTTAGTACATTTTCAATACATAAAATTATACTAAGTTACTATTACTAAATTTGGGATCGTTAACGGTATCTATGGTCAGACCATTGACAATTCCAGAGCAACACAAATCTTATGTTTCGTGCCAGCCCCTTTTTGTCAAGATTTATTTAACAAGTTATATTTAAAAACAATTATGTTAAGTATTTAAATTTTTTTAAGTAATGATTGATGGCAAAGACATGTTTATATATTAAAATATAGTTCTAATAAATTATTAATTTAACAGCAAGTAAAATAAGTTTAAGGTAGCGAAAACCAGGATGCATGCAACGGCAACCACAAAAATATAATAATTGCAGACAAGCGAGTAAAGCTGTGCAAGGTGGCAAACAGCAGCAGTAGCAGGCCACCAGGAAAAGCACCACTCGTTGACTGCAGTAGACGTGCCTCCAACAGCTCCAACACAGCGAACAAGTGTTATAATAAAAAAAGCTCTTCGGTCGAAGAACAAGACTTCAGGTCCAAAATAAAAACACTTCCTGTGAACGAGACAACTTATTACCTATCTTGTATAAGCACTAAGAAGGCTCTAAGAATGCCCTAGACACAGGTACCAATGAAGAATAAGTTATTAAAATTAAATAATAACTTGTATATTTGATGTTATGAAATATAACTAAAAGTGTTAAAACATGAAAAAAATAATGAACAATTTGGAATAAAATGTTACTTAAAAGCAAGAACTATGTTTATTAGTATTAACTAAAACAAACATTTAAACAATTCTAAACCTATTAGGATTTGACTTAGGTCACCTAGTACATAGACAAAGCCTAAGTGCAGATTCTGAGTAAAATATAATTAAATTAACAAAAATATACACTGATCCACGTAGGATATTAATTATTCAATATAATTAATGCATCAACTCACCTCAGGAGTGTTTCATTTTATAAGAATAAGACGAAAAGCCCTCGCACGTGTCACGTGGCCGGCAAGAGTACAAAGGAGGTTTGGTAACCCGAACCTCCAAACTTGTATAATATGATGAAGTAAGTACGCCTACTTAAATATGTAAAAATGATCGAAATATATAAAATAAAATCGTTTAAATTAAGTCAGTAAACAACCGGCGCCTGCTCAACGATACGATCGCGTCGACCACAGAGTATTCCCTACTCTCGAGAACGAGACCACAGACTAACGTCAAATAATATATTCGGTTGGTTGAGAAACCGACCCAAATAAAAAAATAAAGACAATATTTTATAAATATTAAAATATTGTAGAAGAAACATTTTAAAGGGTTACAGTATAAATCGCCACATCTTTTCGAAAATTTCTCTGCGAGAAAAAAAAAACCAATAACAAAAAACTTTTATAAATCTTTATTTTTATTTTCTCTCAGAGTAAAACTTATAAATAATTCTCGATTTAGATCAAAGTCATTAACCAATACTCTCAAAACTCGATGACATTTTAAACTAATTATAATACAAATCATGATCGCACGAAACGGAGACAAGAATGCCAACAGCATTCTTCCGCTTAATCGTAGCTCCAATTATTTATTAGGGGGAAAAGTCCCAACCCTTTTGTCATCGATGACAATGGGATAAGTTAAGAAATTTTAATTTTAATAAAGAAATAACTTTTCTTTCGATTTACTTAAAGAGTTTTATCATTAAAAAAGCACCTTTGTCACTCTATACAACCTAATAAAGAAACAGCTTTTGTGATACCGGAGTTTTCTTCACATATACAAATTCGTTCTTTCTTTATTAAAAAGTATTACCCCCTTAATGTTACTTAATTGGGCAAACGTATTATCTTCGGATAAAGGGCTAGAATTCGTTATTTAGTATAACATATACAGGTTTCTAGAAAATATGTATCCTTTGTGAAGTTATTAATAATTTATTATTAAAAACATTTTATTTATACTGTAAGAAAAGCAACAGACTTTAAAAACAACATTCGCAAATTCATTTACGTGTACGACACCCTTATATCAACTAAAAACAAATTTGATTAAAAATTCTATTGGACTAATCCGAAAATATATCCTTTCAAATAAAAAAAAATTAAAATCAGTTTAGAAATCACCGAGTTCTGAGATAACAAACATTAATAAAAAACAAAACATACACTACAAATTAAGAACCTTTTTGAAAACCACTGATTCAAACCGACAACCTCCAATTAAGTCTGCACTTATTTCAATCACAGAGAAACCTCAGCCTTATTATTATTAATGAAACAAATTTGAAATAACGTACGCGATGACTGCTGAATTTCAATTTAACTTCATTTGTGTTCCACTTTCAATGAAATTACGTTAAGACGCCATATGTTCTACGAAATTTTGAGAGTTAATTTCCCTTCGTCATAACTTCATTTTCGTCGAAAATTAACAAACCTTAAAGTAATATTCTTATCAAAATAATTATCGTTATTCTGCTCTCAAGGAGCCCTCTTGAAGATTTTAGAAATCTGTCATTAGAAGGGTTGATTGGATAAAACGATATAATGTTATTTAAAGGACATTTTGAACGTTCCCTTGCATTTTAAGATTTTGAATTCTAAAATGCGAGGGACTGGTAAAGTAACTGTGTCTGGTTGTTTGAATGAAAACAATTTAAATGAATTCGGTTTAGATATATACATTCGACACTGGAGGATAGTCCAAGTGGGGACCGTCATAAATATTGGAAATAGAGAATACGGGTATAATCATACCTTACCAATTTGAAGACACTTTTAGAAGAACATACATTTTGTGGCGAACATAAAACTTAAGAGGTGAAATAGGAGATGAAAGTTGGTATGGAGAAACCGAAATTATTCAAAATATGGGATATAAATTATACTATTATTATATATTATATTATATATTATATTATATATTATATTATATATTACATTAAACTTAAATCTTTTTAACGATTTATATTATGATTAATAATTTAATTACGTTTGCATTTTATCATCTAATTTCTATACCTATTCGTATATTCCAATGCGTGAATAATACATTTCTATATGTGACCACTTCACACTGTTAGTAATTATTTATGTTATAATTTTAAATAATAGTTTAAAGTAAAAAAGGTAACCATTAAATTTGGTATATTTGCTTAATCTCGGCGCATCAAATATGAATTTGCAATATTGAGGTATTTTATATCGACTTTGCAAAAACCTTTAAGAAAAAAATATATGTATATAAATAGAAACATTTAAAATATTCTATTCAATACAACATCAAACTTTATGATATAAAATTTAAAGTACCGCTACTTTACCTTTTGTTTTCTATTTCTGCAAAACAAACTTCCAAAGATTGTTTGAAAGTTTACGAAATGTAACAAAATATTCGCTTTTAAAATACGTAAGAACGGTTTTGTTAAAATATTTATGATGCCTCGCGATACAAGTGAATTCATAAATGGAGACTTGAAGAATTAGAAAATACTGAGTGGAATACTGTAATTTTTTTTTGTTTAGTTATATAAAGCTTGTGCACCTGGTTTTTTAAATACATAGTCACGAGACGACTTCGCGTCGTCTCACGTTCCATGCCGGAGTCGTAGAACAATGCGACGTTGTTTCTTGAAAATCTACTAATTTAATTTTTTTTGGGTAGATATATATTGTATAAAGTTGACACAAGTTATATTCGTTTTACTTTAGTGATTCAAGATCTTTATTATACACTTGAAATTTTAACATTTTATTAATAAGATGAACTATATGTAATATATAGAATTAAAAAAAAGAAAAAAACAGGGGTTTACCTTTGTATATAAAGTCTGCGGACGTGCTTTTTAAGGATGTAGTTTTATTTTTATTGTCCTGGTAACTTTTTAATTTAACGGGGGGTATTATAATTGGCTGTTACAGATATATCCGAAGGCTTCGCTCGCATGGAAATAATTTTGCTTACTATAAATATGATCATGAAAATGTTATATATTTTAATGTTCTCGTGGTATGGGTGTTTGTGCAGTAATTATATCGGATATATGGATGCTGATAAGCAATAATATGATAACCCAGAAAAAGTCAAATTTAGATATATTGATGATGTATTCTGATAATGCATTTCGTATTTAACATAATAAAGAATTTTTTCAAATCATTTGAACTAAATAAGTACTGAAAAAAGGTTCTTAATCAAATGTTTAGAATATTGAAGTGTGTTCCATATTTTCCATTATGCAATAATTTCATATATTTGAAAAACTTATTATTAGATAAAAAGCCTTACTAGCCTATCTGCTATTAATTAATCATACGTTTTATCAAAATAGAAAAGAATAGATGGATATATGCTTCTTCAAACAGATGTGTTAAGAATAGGTTCGACATCTTTAGACGCCATTTTCTCCAAATGAAGTTCGCGTGGCTTGACACAGTATCAGTATCCATATATGTATTGGGTATATATGATGTTGTTGATAGTTCCGTGATATATAATATTTTTCGTTAAAGTTGAATATAATACGAGTTTTTTTATTGAAATAATTATAGCCCTTATATATGATAAAAATGTTATTTGAAAATATTAGATTGTTACTTCAAGCTGTGTTATTATATTCAACTAGCTCTTACTCGAGTCTTCGCTTGTATTAATATAGATTTTGTTATATCGGGCGACTGTCTAAAATTTATTTGCATGGCCAACAAGCAATCAAATAAAGCTTCAAAGGCAAATCGTTTTTTCGTTTACTTAAATGGCATACCTATTCCAGCTATTTTGATTTTAAAATCAAAACACTAAGCCGATCTTGATGAAGATGTTATAAAACCAATGGAAGAACCAACCAAATCAAGCCGTTTTCGAATAATTGGGTAACATACATAAAAAAAAATCTCTCGCGAATTGAGAACCTCTTACTGTTTTCTAAGTTAAGACCGCATCAGATTTTGTCCATTTGTTACGAACCTACGATACTACAGACAATACAGACAGACGCGTTGGCGCAATGGTCACTGCAACTGACTAAATCGCTAACGGTCGCGGGTTCGATCCCCGCTCACGGCAAACGTATGTATTGGCCATACAGATGTTTGTCGTGGTCGGGGTGTTTGTGTTAGTGTTGTGAGTGTTTCCGGACCCGCGACACAAGGTCATGAGATCTTAATGGGGGCTGTGGAGTGTGATGCGTTATACCTTTAAAAAAAATACAGATATATACACGTCAAACTTTTAACACCCCTCTTTATTAGTCAGGGTTTAAGAATAATAACAATACAAACCATAATTTCTTGATCAGTCCATACTTAAAAACGTTAAAGAAAACCTTAATAAATAATAAGATCTTGTTAAAAACACCGTGAGAAATTTTCACTGGTCCCAAATGTTTGCAGGCATGAAAATAAAGGCAAGATTTATAAGTCCTGAGACCGCTTTAATATGCTTAAATTAGATTTATAACTCGGTTTGAATTAATTCCTTAGAATAATGATGAATGGTCCACCGTTTCTAAGTATTTTATTCGCTTCTTAGACCTGTTTTGTTTAAATTCTGAATGGATTGTAAGATTATCTTTATCTATATATAGTTGAATTGAAATACGAATATTTTTTGTATATGAAATATTATTTTTTATTGCATTCAATATTAAACTTATCTGTAAAAATGTTATAAGGAGGTAAAGGCCATTTTGCATGTTTGTGCCTTATTTCTTGACATTCACAGCTTTCGTCATTACTTACACATATATGTTACTAAGTTACATAGTTGCTTTACATAGCTCTCGAGAGTAAACCTTACAAATGTAATTCTCGTCTAAAGAGTATTATACAGACAGACACGGTAGCGCAGTGGTCACTGCAATTGACTGAAGCGCTAACGGTCGCGGGTTCGATACCCGCTCACGGCTAATGTCTGTATTAGCCATATGGATGTTTGTCGTGGTCTGGGTGTCTGTGTTAGTGTTGTGTGTTTCCGGACTCCCGACACAAGACCATGAGATCTTAATGGGAGCCGTTGAGTGTGATGCGTTTATTTATAAAAAAAAGAGCAAACAAAATTACTGTTTAAAAAAATAAATGATTATACGACTTGAAAAGTGCCTACTTAATTTGCTGATGGCTAAAAGCTATGTTTTATGTATAATGTATATGAAAAAAAGAAATTATAAAACCATGTACATATATTTGTCACTTGAATCGGATACAATAATACCGTTTGAATTTTCTCAAAAAATTCAACAAACACGTTTGAGAAATTGTATTTGACTCACACACGTATATATACTCTTTTGTTTATACTTAAAGTCTGTGGTCAAATTGTGAATAGATTATCTGTGGTCAATTTTGAAAATTTAATGAACTATGGTCGAATTCAGACCGCTAGGCGACTACCAGTTTGCATTAAAACACTCAATATAGGCATTGAAAAGAGAGCGCAAATCCGCTTACGGTCTACTATTTGCTTTTAGAATGATGATGATGTAAATTCTTTCAGGAGTAAAGCAATGAGAAATAACTTATGTAAATCTTTATGAAAGTCTCAGAACAAACATTGTAAGTGTAATTTTCGCCGCATAATATATATAAAAATAAATAAATAAAAATACATGGGGCATTGGGGTGGGTACAATATTTTTATGAGTAAATATTAATTTGGAGGGTAGTATTTGGATGGCGTTTTCGTGTTTTTCTTGCAGATATTTTCAATGTAATAGGGGACGGGATTGCGTTCTTATGTTACTCTTAGTTGTAAGTTATCTAAAGGCGTTCCCTCGCCGCGAATATTTATATAACGTTACAGTTCGTAATCGAGCATTACATCAGTGATGGAGAAGAACTGAGTATTACATTGCGCAACATGTATTGATACAATTAAAACACATTATTGTGCGAACGAGACTTTTTAACAAATAATTAAAAAATAAACAATCAAAAACTCCGTAAAACTGCGTAACAAGAACATCGAGAATCGTTACTAAATGATTGAAAAATTACATTTGAAACCTAAAATTATTTTACATACCTATCCAATGATACCCCACTGCATACAGTTAATCGATTTTCATTTATTTTTCTTCTTCAAATTATGGCGTCTAAAATCAGCTATTTTGATTTTTTCAAATTTTTATACTTTTTATGACATTTGGGAGTCGGTTAAAAATTTTATAACCGCTTTTTCGTAACAGAATCGATTCGGCTCAAAATTTATTTTTGTCAAGTCACATTGACTTTTCGGTGAGGGTTTTTTTATATTATTTTTGCATCTTTGGGTTGTCAGTAAATCATATAGAACTGAAATCGGGAAATCAGTAAATTACATAATGAATTTAAAATATATAGATATTCAAGAAACAAAATATATATAAGTATATAAAAATCTGGTGTTTGGAAAAAATTTAAGTAACGGTTTTACTTTCAAAATGTTTAATTAAAATCATATTTAAAAAAACAAAATGTAACCTCATGCACTTCTAAAATGTGTACAGAATATTATATTGTTAGATTGTTACATTGTCAAAGTTCAATTCTAAATTGTTAAATTATCTTAATATATACTCAAAGTCGAAAGTTAGGTTGTGTTTCGGATCCCTAGTCTATCTAATTTGTACAAGAAAAAGTAGAAAACTGAAACCCAACCACGACAAAAAACGACGCTGAAAAAATATAGAATAATCGAATTAAAATAACTAAGTCACAAGAAAATTTCATAATCCTAATATATTTTTTATGTACTAGTAACGCTCTTTCTAATGATACCAAATACGATATATCACTGGTTTGAATATCGTAGTAACTCAAAATTCTAACAAATAGAACTAAGTATGTCAAAAGACCATAAATCTTTGATGTTTTATCATGAAAAGAGTTGCGATGATGAATTTTCTTTAAATCAATAAACTTCAATTCAAGGGATCGTTTAAATTTTGCAGCTATGCACCAGCACATTAATAAAGAAATTTAAGACCCCATTCCCTAAAATTCACCTTTTTTAATTGCAACGATATTCTTGAAAAGCAGCGAATTGTGTACCTATTTTTTTTTCAATTTACGCCCGCTGAAGGCCAGAAAATGAGATTTTCCACGTCATTAAGCCTATAATTAGTGGTCAATCAAGACGCTTATAACGATATCGCTTATCCATTTCTGACAAGTAGTTTATAAGCTATGAAGGAACAAATGAACCTACATATATACAAACATAAAGAAAGAAATACACACATACACAAGATAGTCTATCAAAATCGTAACCCTCTTCGGCTTTGTCGTAGTCAGGTTGAAAGATGCTTTGATTGTCACTTAGCGGTTTAAGTGTCCTTTTATTTTGGTCGAATAAAACAAAATGGATGATAATGGCGTGAAACTTGAGATCTCCCTTATAACTATCCAATATGCCAGTGCTATCAGAAGTGGGATTGAACTGGCCTAATCCATAAGCGATAGTGAGAATAAATGGTCCTGCTTCAGATAAGCGGAGTCATAGTGACGTAGGCATGGTTTATTAGTTCGAAGTCTCAAGGTGAATGCCCAGACTGTTATGGTAACCAAGCTAGTTGGTATAGGAATGGACACTTGGGAAATATCACTCGTATCATGTATAAATGATAATGGTGTGTTTTCGGTGCTGAGAGGTTGTAAGCAAAATTTAGTTATAAAATAATAGAAAGAAGGAAGCTTTTATTTGAGATAAACACTGCAGTCATAAATGGACGCTGATAAGCAATAATGTGTCAACCCACAAAAAGTTAAATTTGGAGATATTGATGTATTTTGACGTTGAGTCGCCTATATAATATTATTCAAATAAAATTCAAGTCATCTGAACTAAATAAGCACGGAAAAATATTTCTTTATTTAATGTTTTGTATTTTAAGTGCGTTCCATATTTGGCAATTTATACAAAAATCTCAAATATTTGGAAAACTTATTATGATGTATTATCTATACATGAAATCTGTCAATCTGCTTTTATTTTATACATTTTATCCAAATAAAAAAAAGAAATCGGCGTCTAACGTCTTCAAACAATCAGGTTTGACATTTTTAGACGCCATTTTCTCAAAATGATGTCCGTGTGGTTTGACACAGTATTGCTTATCAGATTCCAAATGTAAAAAGTGAAATCAATGATATAAAACACACAAAATTATAATAAAAAAGCTTATATAACAATTACACAACAAATACAGTAATATTAATCAAAAGATTTAGATGTTGGAGTATTGCTAAAATTAAAAAAAAAACCGCCTTCAAAAGCAAACTACTCAATTACGTTAGCTTGAATGATATATCATTTCAGTTATTTTGATTTTACCATTAAATTACTGAACTTATTTTTATGAAAATTCTGTGTAAGTAATCGTATCTTAAAAGTATTGTATACTTTTTCAAACAAAAAAAAATGAATGAACCAAATCGATTAAGTCGTTATCAAATAATCAGAAAAATGTCCCCAACAAAAAATACTTCCTCCTCTTTTTAAAGTTGGTTAATAAATAAACACATTTGTTTATGGTTTTACCAGGTTTCCTACCAGAGCAGAATAACTTGACTCGCGCATCCGTTTTATGGCCCTGAGAGGGACGGCAGTCGGGATGGCCTTGAACTGCCGTGCACACCAGCGAGAGAAACGGAGAAGGCCATACCTTGCCCTTCTGAGACGATCTTCGCCATCCACGAGTGGAGCGACGCACAGGTGGGGCAGCGAATGCGCAGATGCGGATCTCCCTCCCTCCCCTCTCCATTTCAGAGATCAGATATGTTTTCGAAGATTTTAGTGGCAAAAAAAGCCACGAAATGAATTTCAAACCAGCACTATAAAACTAAACTAAACTAAACTAAACTAAAACTCGGCGATGCATTTTTAGATCTTATCGACATATGTTATGGCGACGAATTTCTAAAACTATAAAAAAAATCTGGCTCATATGAAAAAAAAAAAATAAAAGCGAAACATTCAATAAAAAACACTCCCAGACGAGAAAACCACACTCGTTGATTGATTGATGAAATCTGTCAAGACGATTCTCGCGATACAAAATACAATTACATTTAGACATATCCGAACAATTTCGGGAAATTATTATTGGGACGAAAATAAAAACTATTTCTACCCACAAATCTCAACATTATCCCTCAAAGACCCGAGATAAGGCATATAAGAATCATATCGGGATGACCATAACGTGTGGTAATGACGATGACTAAAGCACCAGATAAAGCGAGGCATGTAAAGATACTATATATTGAGCGTTAATAGTTTCTTAGTTACACAAAGGGGGGCTAAGTAAATCGAAAGATGGTTTAATTGTTTCGAGTTCAATAACCTATTACTTAATAACTATAGAGTTTCTTGCCGGTTCTTCTCGGTAGAATCTGCTTTCCGAACTGGTGGTAGCTTCAGTTTCTTGCCGGTTCTTCTCGGTAGAATCTGCGTTCCGAACCGGTGGTAGCTTCATTATTGATGTATTTTTTTAGTTTTTTTCATGTATGACGATTCAAAAGTGCTCATGAGAGCCTACTAGAATAAAGTATTTGTTTATTTTAATTTTTTTTATTGTATTAATTTGTAGTTCAGACGTTTATAAATTGTTGGATATTAGGTGTACTATATGAACGAGACTTTAAAAAAAACAGACTTTAAAAGCAAAATATGTAATTTCGTTTACTTAAATAGCAAATTTATTCCAGTTATTTTGATTTTAAAACTTTTCAAACAGAAAAAAAAATAACCAAATCGATTCAGCCGTTCTTGTCATATAAAAAGTCACCGACGAACTAAAAACTTCTTTTATTTTAGATTGGATCAATTATAAATAAAGGTACCGAAGTATGCAATATTTTTACACTTCAAGGAGGCGATGTAATACAAAAATAAATGATTACAAGATTTATGTTTCGATAACATTACTTTCAAAGAAATAATCACTGTGTTGGCGTTAACGGAACAGTTTGCGTTAATGGATCAATAAATATATTTTAGCAAATACCTATAAACCGATGGTAGCCGGTTCCAGTCTGCCATTGAGTTATTAAATGGTTAACTATTGAGCTTCGTGCAGGCTCGTCTCGGTAGAATTTACATTACAAACCGGCTGTAGTTTCACGTGAAACTTGCAAATTCTCGATTCAAAAGAGTTTTTAAAAGTGTAATTGAATAAAGTGTAGTATGAGCTGGAAAATTGAATTTGTTTATATATAAATGCGTTGTCATTTATCCAGTGCTCAATGGTGCACGAAAACGTTATAAGAAAACACATGCATATTGTACATTTACTTAATCCGCGCTGCGAATTAACCTATCCTATCCTTTCGATAGAAGAGAAAAAGTATTTCGTAATGAACTCACGCGAAATTCGCTCAACACAAAGACACTTTATAAGCAGATTGTCAGAATCTTAAATTCGCAAATACGAAACCGCATACTTTTCCCTTAAAGAAAAGCATAAAAACTTTATCAACGAAAATGCTAAAAAATAAAAAAAAACCCTTCCAAATATTCGAGACTGTTTTACGACAAGATGTAACAATTTCAAGAAAACATGTTCCTGCGTCGACTCATTTACGAACGTTATTATATTAAAGATATAAAACGCAAACTCCGCAAGCAAGGTTAATAAACTTCACTTTGTGTTTTTTTTTCCTTAACAAAATAAGCGCAGTTTTCAGGCAATACAGTCTTAAGACCCAATAACAGAAAGAGAGTTTCATTGAAAAAAAAAAAGTCAATAATTGGTAGTCGACTTTTTGAATTAAATTTGAGTTTTAATAACATACTGAAAAATATGTTTTAGAAAAGGTGCGACAGATTTGCGATATTACAATGAAACTTTAGATTCTACTAAAACATTGAATATAGAACTGTTAGTACAGTTTGTAGTAAATATACACGTATCTAATTTGATCTATTGTGTTGGTAACACTAGTCATTTGTAAGCGAATTTCAAACTCACTAACAGCATTCTTAATGAGTTAACGCATTAAAATTTAAGGCTTTTATAAGGCCTTAATGCACCCATACATTTATTAGCATTCTTACTTGTCCCTTACAAGGGCTACTTTATGTAAAATATAATGTGAATGGGGTGGAATACGCGATAATTTTTTTTACTAAAACTGAGATACGGGTACCATGTCGTATATAATAATAATGTTTTACAAGACAATTTGTATAATCAAAACAAATATTCACCATCATGTCTTCATCGATGTAAAAGGGATAAATAGTTACACATAATACTCCGTTATCATAATGGATTGTCGTTCGTCGCAAATCTGCGCTATTTTCCAAGGTCCTTCGTTTTGAACGTTTTGAAACCCTTGTTCCAATTTCAAAAGTTCTGCGATTATCGGATATTATGATGCGACTTTTTCTTTCCATTACGATTTTTGCCTAATCCGCTTCATACGCTTATCCCGTTTTGATGAAGTAAGGAAATTTCACGGGTTATTGCCCTGACGTAAATTAGCAATTCTGAAATATCGTGTTTCTGTTTTTTCGCATTAGTCGTAATGTCGTGATGATAGCTACAGAGAGAGAATATTTTGCACTCTTAAGGCTTCACCTTAGGCGATAACCATTCAGTTATTTCTCATTACTTTACACATGAAAGCTTAAACCGTCTGTGCCTTATTTTTGACATTAACATTAGTAACTTTTTACGACTGTTTGCTGTTACTAGATTACAGTGTTGTTTTATATTACTCTTCTTCGGCCACGAATGCATGAATTTTTTAAAATTAAAATTCGCTGACATTTGCAGCACTAGAAGAGTCACAAATGCGTTGCCGGATTAAAAAAAAAGGTTAAAAGGGAATAGGATGTAAGAACAGAAATGGGGGTGGGAGTTAGGCTTCCGGATCTCTCACTTACCGTACGAAACGCCGCTACTTATATCAGGTATTTTATGCAGATCTTCTGTAAAAATGAACTACTGGCCCTGTCGCGTCAACTCATTTATGAGCTGTCAATGGGATACTGCTTGGCGAAGCCTTTCTTCGTTTACCCTCCCATTTTTGATATTTTCGTTACGATTATTATCTATGCTAATATTATATAGTTGAGAAGTTTGTTTATTTGTTTGAACGCGGTAATCTCAGAAGCTACTGGTCCGAATAGAAAGATAATTTTTGTGTTAGATAGTTTATTTATTGAGGAAGGCTATAGGCTATATAACATCACACTATGACTCATAGAAGCGAAGCAGTAACCATAAATGTGAGTGATACCGCATGGGTCACTAGTTTTTACATAAAGCGATTACCATCTGACCTCTGCAATCTTTGACTGTAAGCCAGTAAATAGAGGTTGCACTGGAATAATTTCCTTAATAAGATACCTTACTCTGATGATCATAATGATGATCATACGGTAATCACACTAACAACAGTGACCATTAGCATTATGTACTCTCCGAGGTACTATGAGGAGACTCCATGAACAAACTTGATATTAGATCTAGAAACATATATCTGTCTATGTAAAAAATAATGTCAATCTCGAGCAGGATACAAACCCACAACAGGCGTCATTAAATTTTCATTATATACATCTAACTCACAGTACTTAAATAGTACAAGAAGTAACATAATTATATAATGGTAAAATAACAAAGACATAACCATTTTATAAAAGAAAGATATATTTCTCTCATTCCAATTTCCTATATGATTGACCCCTTTATCGTATCATCAGTAACAATTGTTGTCTTAAACAACATTTGTTGTTTCTCGCAACAACTCGTTACGCGCACAATGAGCTCGACATTATTGGAAGAGGACATACAACTGAGCTTCGGTGATAACGAAACATGTTGTTAAGTTGTTTCAGACGCGCAGCGTTTGTTACGTTAAACCTTGTCTGTAGATATATAATTTGTGGTGTTCTCGCTGGCTGATTTATTAACGCAGAGCCTAAACTACTGGGGATAGGAACTCAAAATTTTGACAGTCGATAGCGTTTATATCTTAAGTATCCACTAACAAAGAATTTTTGGAAATTGTATCCCTAAGAGAGTAAAATAAGAAATGAACGGTTCTATGGAAGTCCGACATTTAAAAAAAACATGTAATTTAATATGATTACTTCTGGTTAAAAATAAATGTAAATGCACAACAACGTTTTTTTTTTAAATTTTATCCCTAAAGTCCGTCCGTCCGTCCCCGCCGTCCCCCGACTTAGGGTTTGGATATTTTAGTAATAAAGTAATAATAAATTAATTAAAGTATTAATAAAATAATTAATATTTAGATTTTATTATAAAAAACCGTTCATATGATTTTATTGATGCCAGCCGTCTGCAGCTTAACTACTGCAGTCGGTCACGCTTCGCTGTGTTTCAGTTTGATATTAATTAAAAATTCCCTTTCAAATAAATTTGCCAGTGCAACACCTAGAATGAATGTCATCTAGAGTAGGTAATTTTAAACACATTATACAGTTTACAAATAATTAATTTTAAGTACATATTAAAAAGTTCTTATTAACTAAAGAATATTACTCTGTTCAAGATTACAAAGATGCTTGGATTTAGTATAAACTGGATTCACACAGGGTATTTAATATATTGGTGAGTTTTAAGTGTATGTACCTACTGTAAAACTTTTTAAAAGAGTAACTATCGAGTTTCTTTACATTCCGAACCTGTGGTAAATTAAATAATTAATTAGTTTTTATGGTTTATTTTTTGTTTCTGTATTGACGATTCAAAACTGCTTCTAAAAGCATATTTTGATTTTGACCTATATATCTTTAAAAGCAACACAAGCGATACATTGACAAAGTTTAACTTATTGTGCAAAAACGGTAGCAAAGGCGCGTAAAAAAACTTGACAAAAAAATCTGACTTGAACAACAGACATTTGTTGCACTGACATCCAAAAAGGAGGAGGTTCTCAATTATTCGGGGACTTTTTCTACATATAAGTTCACAGAGTCGAAATGCTGAACCGACCTGGTTAATTTTTGGTCACATACAAGTTTGAACAAAATCGGTTCAGTAGTTCGGTTTAAACACTAAAATAACTGGAATAATGTGGTCATTTAAATAAACGGAAAAAAATATTTGTTTTTGAAGTCGGTCCGCCTTTTTTAAAAAGTATTATTGCTTCTTACCTGTATTACCTGCAGCGTTTTATAGTAACCGTCTGGTGATACATTTATAGAAAAAGGAGCGCTACAATAATGTTCATACGGACACAAGTACGGTTTCGATAATTCCCGATCACAAACAAACACATCTGGTATATCTAAACTGTGTCTCAACTTTAGGATTAGGTTGAATAGTTTTCTACAAGTTTCTTTGCGGCCGATGTTCGAAACTGTTTTCGGCGTTTGTTAATGAGAACCGACCGTCGGTTGGAATTATCGTGAAACTTTGTTATTTGCAACTTTAACTCCGCATCGGATATTCATTAATTTATTGACGATCGTTTAATTCGTTGATAACTTTTCTTTGATTAGATTGTAAGGTATGATGACACAATGGAATATTGATATCAATTGATGTTCGCGGTTTCAAATTTGAAGTAAGATAGTAGCATAACATATCCAAAGTTTCAATAAGAAAGTCTCCTTTACTGGGTCGTATGGAAAAAAATAGCCATAAGACCGCCGAAATCTATTTTTAAAGACTTTTATGTACTGTATTTTGTGGTGTGGTGTGGTGTGGTGGAGTATTGAAGTGACTAAATAAAAAAATCACCAAAATGCAAAAAAAAAAACGTTTTAAACTTGGAAATTCAGGCGTTTATTTAGAGTTTAATGTCACAAAATGTTGATAGATGTTTTTTCTTCAACGTCTTTATGAACCACCGATTTATATTAAACTGCATATTAATTACAAACTTACCTAATTCATGGCATATAGATTTTGAATTCGGAATCTTTAATACTAAACGTGGGACATCTTAGTTTACAAGTGCCAAAGTGAATAAGATTTGCCATGCTCGGTGGTAAAGTAAAACATACCGAGGATACTTACGTGTGTCGGAGGTAATTGTGTTACATCTATATTCGGCAATAGGCAATGGAGCAGAGTGATAGATTAAGCTGTAATCATTATTAATAGGGAGGTCCTTGCGCATTAGTGGGATGTTTACAAGCTGTCACAGTTCGGTACAGTTTTGCACAAAATTGCATTTTAATAGAAAAGTGTTTTGATATACTATTGAAATATCCATGTAAACAGTTTTAGTGGTAGTGCCAGCTAGGCTACTACCATAATCTGACAGAAAATTCGACATGAAGTAGCTAATATGGCTACTAGTCGGACTTCCATTCTCAATTCCTTTTCTTACTTCCTATTCCTCCTCATTCCTTTATAACCTGCCATTGCCTTTGAGGTTTCTCTAGTGCTCAAAATGTTAATAAGTGTCGGTAATCTAAAGTAAAGTTAACGAAGCTACAAGATTACATAAACGATACAAATGCGTGGACATAATATGTGTTGATTTTCTAGCAGGATATTTCAATATCATAATAAGCTGACGTTGAGAATACACATATTAATATTTATTTTAAAAGAGTACCTATCGAGTTTCTTGGCGATTCTTCTCGGTAGAATATATTTTCTGAATTGGCAGTAGCTTTATATTCATTTATATTCAAAAGACTTATTTGTAACTTGACGATTCAAAATGGCTTGAAAATCCTACTTGAATAAAATATATCTTTTGAATTTAATTTAATTCGATTACAGTTATTAAGCCTGTTTGGCCGTTTCATAAAAATGTCCATGTGGTAAGGTCGAGATACCATGGCTGTGATGACAAGAAATAATTAAGTTACTTTTTCATACTCTAAAGTATGGCTCTACAACAATCAAAATAATGATATTATATTAAATGATATGTATGATACATATTCTTGCCTATGATGATATATATGATATCACTAGAAATATTTCATTTACTTTAATTAATTATATCATACTGAAACGCAGCGAATATAAACAGGCGAAAAAATGTATATTTATTTTAAATACTTAATTAATAAAATGTAAAAATATTATTCGATTTGAGATTTCGATATTGAGATTTCGATATTTAATTTTAGGTCAATAACTTATTATTTATTAAAAATATTCGGATATTGCAACACTCATATGTAATTTCATGTTTCTTTATTTTACTTCTCTCTCGTTTAAAAACACGAAAATCTGATCGTGTTTTTATACTTAGGTTTTTCGTAGAGGAAAACTGTTAAAGTGTAAAATGTTATTAAATTTCTCTCAAGATCATGTGACAATCAATATGTGTAAGGCGAGTATAACACTTGTAGGTTTTGTTTGGTTAGTAAGACTTATGTAATACTAGCGGTCGCTCCCGCTTCTGCCAAACTTCTAACTCCCATTTAACCCCCCTAAGGGTGGAGTTTCGTAAAATCTGTTAATACCTAATGTGTATACCCTATAAGGAATCTACCGGCCAAATTTTGAGTTTGTAGGTGATATTGTTTCTGATATTTCGTGAATAATCAGTGAGTGGTCTTTCACATATAGATTTACGCGAGACTTACTTAAAGGAATGTTAAATTTACACTAATATTAAAAAGAAGAAAGTTTAGATTGTTTGTTTTGTTTGCACTAAATAAAATCTGAAATTACTAAAAAGATAAAAAAAAATTGCGTTGGTAAGCTCGTTTATTGAGGCTGAATATAGGCTATATTACATCACTACTCAGCGGTAACCATAAACGCGAGTGAAACAGCGATGGGCAGCCTGTGTAAAATAATGTTCCGCCTGTCTGTGGGCTGTGTCTTAGAGAGTCGAAATTTTTACAGAATTTGTTGCGACTAAAAAATAAAAAATAACCTTTGACAGACACGTTGGCGCAGTGGTCACTGCAACTGACTCAAGCGCTAACGGTCGCGGGTTCGATCCCCGCTCACGGCAAATGTCTGTATTGGCCCGACGGATGTTTGTCATGGTGTGGGTGTTTCTGAGTGAGTGTTTCCGGACCACCAACACAAGGTCACGCGATCTGAATGGGCCGTTGAGTGTGATGTGTTTATTTATTTATTTAACCACCGGTCAAGTAGTCAAACTCACATGAAGGTATCATAGTTATCAACAATAAAACCCGAGGGGCTAATTGTGTAAAACTTTTGATATCAAAACATGCTACTCTTACATTCCTATAGTTAATTTTTAATTTTTATACTACGAGTGAAATGCCATATTTACGTTTCAAAATGTGACATGGTTTGATAGCGATAGTTGTACACATATACATAGCTCCCAAGCGATAAAATGTATAATTGCAAAACTAGATATGACACTTCAAAACTTCTTATCGAATATATTTTGAATGAAATATGGTTTTAAATTTAAAAATCAAATACCGTACCATATTTATCTGATTTACATATACCGTAGCAAGGTTACATTCTGGACCGTACTTGTATTGAAACTTCAGATGAAATAGAGTTAAAGAAAAATATTGAAATATAAAAGATAAAACAAATATAAAACCAAGACGCTACATTTATCTTTCCGTAGCAAAGCCTCGTAGCATTTCGTAGAACTGTGTAGCGTTTCGTAGCTCTTCGTAGCTTGTAGGTAAGTTTTTGTTCTTTTATACAAAAAAATGAGAGTCACTAATTTAATATCATACGACAAATTAACAGGAATACAAAGGCTTGTAAAATATTTTAGTTTAACGTCTGTTCACAGGAAAGGTCTAGATTTCATTTCACCGTGTTCCGTGGCTCAAGTAAGAAAAATACTGCATGTTATTTTCTTAATATTTACATATCCACTGAATATGGGACGGTTCATTTAAAATTAGAATATTATTTTTAAATGGACGGATATCACATTTATTTTAGTGTGTATTTATTATTTTACCTCTATTGTCATTAGAACGCCTATTCTAAAAACAGAGCAATTTAGCGTTGAAGACAACTATGAAAGTGTAATAATAATAAGAAGAAGATTTCTTTGTTTGATTTAAGCCGTGACGAGAACAAAGGGATTTGAGTAGATAGAACTCAATGTTTAAATTTTAATGCAGTTGAAATCCATTAAAGAAATCAGTATATATAGGATCACTTAAACCTTTACAATGTCTGCTTTCAATAACGAATAGGATTCCGTGAGAGATTTGCGTACACGCATACACATACTGTGTTCTTCCCATGCCTTGCTCCACTCATGAGTCGGAGTGTTTTAAAAGCAACCTGAGATAAAATCATTCATTACTAGTACGTACCTACTGTTGAATTTTCCATCGGTCTTACAATGCTTTTTTTATATCGTCCTATAAGCAAAACATTGTGAGAAAATATGTGTGAGAAAAATCTAAAGCATCAGCATTTACTAATTTATCTTAACTTACATTTTAATGATATAACTTTAAAGTCTGTGTCCATAATATAAATATAAATTAATTAAATTTTTATATAGATCCTTCGGAAATAAATAATATTTTCTATAACTTGGACCAGTAGCTTAAGGGCAGATTTCATTGCACGCTCGCCTTAAGGCCGTGAATAATTCATTTCGAGCGCGTTCTACGCTGAATAAACATGAAACTGCCAAGTGTAAGTAAACAGTAAGTTATTTTTACCTTTCAGCGGTATTACTAAATGGTGTACCATATATTAAATGATTACCGGAATGTAATGAAATTACAATAATCATGTTATTGAATTGCTCTTTCTTGCACTTAAATGTCTTATTAGAGCTTTGTTCTAGTTCTCTACAGCTCGTTTTCGGACTGGCCCTAGTGAAGTAGAGAATAACCACACTCTTCTAGACAACCATTAGACTTACATACGTTAACATTAATAATGACAATTTTCCCCGGATTTTTTATGGTCATATTCTATTATGTTTCATTCAATTGGGTCAAAAACAAGAAATCTCAAATTTTGAGAGTTAGAAAAAACTGTTGAAATAAAACATGTCACCACTTTTAATGTTGATATGAAAATAATTCAAGGATTTACAGAAAAATCTGTACTCAGCTCGGGTATTGGCCCTGGTCATCATATTTTTTTCTTATTTTGTTACTCCCTTTTGCAGAAAATAATACAGTAGGTTGTGAGGAATTTACGCAAGTATGGCACCCTTAGTGTCCAATAACAAGTAAAAAATGTTTTTAACCGCATTTTATAGCCTAGATAATACTTGTGTTATAGCGTATGAGAAGTGATACTGTGAATTTTTTAATTCTTTTTTTATAATTACGACCATGTATCTTATATTTATGGCTAACGAGTTAATTGATGATTGAGGTCGTCAAAGTTGTAAATGGATCCAGATTTCTAGCGTCAGAAAGCATGAAAGTCTGTCGTTCAATTGATCACCTACAACAAAAAAGTATATACACGAGTGTGTTAAATACAGGATTGTGTTTGTGATGTTTCTTTTATCGGTTTAATGTATATTTTTTTAGTATTAGCATTCCACTCTCTTCTTCTAAATTACATGCCCCATAGATAAGATATTATTGGAATGCAATATTTTTACATAATTATAAAATTAAGTGTGGATTGTATTTAATTAAACACAATTGAACCGATGACAAACATTACCATATATTAAAATAACAAATTGCCTCATTGCATAAACATTGGTATCGACAGATTTAAATGATTTAATAAACTCTTCTTAAATACACATTAACAGAACGTTATCTATACAAATAATAAATCAGTAGAAAGTTCGTGTCTGTACATTAATAAATTCATTAAAAAAGAGTGTTATCGATCAAGTAAGAATAATATATCACAAATAAGTAGATTTTATACATTCTGTCTGACGGTACATATAATGGCGTGCAGTTCATAAAGACAAAAAGACACTGTCTACCCTAAGTAACTCAAATAAATTTATATTGTATTATTTTATTTATTTAAATCATACACAAGTAAAACAGTATTTTATTTTAATATTTTATATTTATGTCTAATATTATAACCACTAACGCCATCTACCAAGGTGGTAGCACGATGTATCATCGATAATTCTTGTGTTTGTATTTCTTGTGCGGCACACTCGCGCTACTAGCAATATAGGGCTATTTATCACTTATTGCGTGAATGTTTGCAGCATGACGTACTCGTAGTCATGTGAATATATTTACGTGTGCGCTCTTATAAATATTTGAAGATAATATTACACAGACGAAGAGAAAAAAGGCACTGTCTTTTTCATGTTATTATACGATGAATTAGGAAATTTGCCGAAGAAGATAATGCGACTATTTTGAAACGTTTTATATTTTAGTTGAAACTTGTATCATGGTATATTACAGGCTTGATTTATCGTCATTTAAAGATAACGCCTGTTCAAATATGCATAGCAATATATAACTTCCAGTAACATTTCGCGGATGAAGTCGCAGGCACCAGCTAGTCTAAAATAATTCAACCATTTTAAGTTCTTATTGTGTTATTATTTCGATAAATGTTACCAACACAAATAAATATAATGTAAATAAAAGATAATTCCGGAATAAGCACGGTAAATACTCATAAATGGCTCGGTAATGACCCTACGTTTATCATGAAGATTAATAATTTCATTTATTTCGTTAGATAACTTTTGTATTTTGTGTGTTTCTTTCTTTATCTTTATTTTATCATAGTATATTTATTATGATCTATTATTGCGTAGTATTCTAGTTATGATAAAAAAATAACCATGTACTGCGGTAGAGCTTTGCTGTACGCTAGTGACTAAATGTCGTCTACCGGCTGGTTCAAACGCGACGGTACCACACTCTTACCAAAAATTTGCACAAAGTAGATATATATTTGCATAAATTTAGTTGCGTTTCTTACGATGCGTGAAAGAGTTTGAAGCCCAATCTCCTCTCCATTCTTTTCCTTACTTCCGACTGCTTCTTATTCCCCACTTCTTTTTAAGCCCGGTAGCGAATTTGTGTCTCCTCTGGTGCTGTAAATGTCCATGGACACCAGTGATCACTTAAAATTACCACCTTGATCACCTTGATCCGACTACTCATTTGCATGCTATCTTTGTATATACAAATTATTGTGATCAATTTTCTCATTTCGTTTTCCCGTTCGATAACCGTAAATGATTCCGATCTTCAATTTTCTGA
Source organism: Hypolimnas misippus (assembly GCA_037950945.1). Taxonomy (NCBI): domain Eukaryota; kingdom Metazoa; phylum Arthropoda; class Insecta; order Lepidoptera; family Nymphalidae; genus Hypolimnas; species Hypolimnas misippus. The sequence continues at coordinate 12,354,457 of JBBEEQ010000006.1, forward strand.
TAGCAAATTTCAGATGCAATTACGAACGCTACTAAATCAAGGTCGTGATGTCGGTAACCTTTTTTATAAAATTGATCACACAGATGAACAAGATTCCGAATAAGATCTAATTATAAAATAGATCTATACTAATATTATAAAAAAGAGAGTTTTGTATATGCGAAGTAAATTCCGGACACTAATTTTAAACATATTTTCGATATAGATTTGTAAATATTTTTCTGACCTAATACCTACTTTTTTGTTATAAAAAAAAACTGGCAAACGAAACATCTGATGGTAAGTCACCAGTGCCAATGGACATTGGCACCAGAGGGGCCACAATTCTTGCCAGCTTAAAAAGAAATGGGGGATAAAGCTAATAGGACTTAAGGAAAGGAATAAGGGAGGGGATTAGGCTTCCGGCTCTAAGTTGCTATTCTACTATTCTAAGGAGTTGCTCATATAGAAACACTTGTGGCGCGTGGCGGGTACATTACGACTGTCAATATTTTAAGCTGTCTTTGTCTGTAGCACCGTATCTCCTAAACGGTTGGACATATTTGTATGCATTTTTTATTTAAAAGGGTATTTTCTAGTAATAGTCACTAGAGATGTTTTACTACTCCAGTATTTTCAAGAACATGAGCTGTTTTTCGTCTTTTTTGCGGTAGGAATCTTATATGCACAATAAATATTTGATTTACTTTCAAACAAATGTGTGAACAAACACCTATGCATGCATACACAACTATGCAAAATTAGGAAATTCTTGGTCGGTTGCCGCAGACAGGATTAGGAGGATAAACAACTCCTTATCAACTTCCGGCAGAGATATCATGTTGGTGTTCGTTCAAATGGTCTCAATGAATAGATAATGGTCAAATGAATTATGATATACACAACTTTGGTAACTACTTACGATGTATCTCTTACTAAGTTACAGAGTTTTAAATCACTTAAAATTTTAAAATGTAATGCTCGCCTAATACTACTTTTAATATCCGCCAAAATTTTAAATCCGCCAACCCGCAGTGGAGCAGCGTGGTGGATTAAGCTCTAATAACCTTCTCCTTAATAGGAGAGGAGGCCTTAGCCCAGCAGTGGAATATATACAGACTGTTACTTTACTAATTTTAAAGCTATAAGTTTTAAATAAAGAAAAATATTTTAACGCAAATTCCAATCAATTTATAAATAAGCTTTCAAAATATATAACCAAACAAAATGCAACGTGAAATTCTAATTTCAGTATAATATATTAGTACAATGTTTTGGCAAGAGATAATTAAACTTGAAATATTGGAGAGGACTTATGTTATTTAATTATAAACTCTACACAATCATAAATACGGTTCAAATTCTTATATATTTCATTATTATCGATGTAATTAAGGGTTATTTGAGAATTTGATCATGTGAACGGTGATCGATATAATAGGTAATGTACATCAATTAAGGTAATAAATTTAGTTGATTTTGATGCTAAAATATATCGGTGTTTCAGTAATTAATTGACACTAGAAACCTTTTAACACGTATTTGTATATTGTTCATAGAATTTATAGAAAATGTATTTAACAATTAAGCTATATTAATTTACTAGTAAAGTTAAGATATTATGTTATAGTGAGCAGTGTTGGCAGACCTCCCACTAGTAGATTAACATAAGTAGACGTTTTTGTGTTTAAATTCATTTTGATCTCGTTGATGAATTAAAACATCGAGAGGAAACTCTGACAAACCGCAGTAAAGCATCCCTTAATAGAAGAGGAGGCCTTTGCCCAGCAGTGGGACATTAACAGGCTGTTTACTTTACTGCTTTACTTTACTGTTACGGGAATATTTTAGCAACAACAAATGTTAGATAATAAACGTTGGAGGTGACAAAAAGGCTTTTAAGTATGAAATATGTGATATTAAAAAGAAAAATCTATTTTATTACAACTAATTTAAGCATGAAAAATTATTTTTAACTAACGTTCCCCTCGTGAATTCGTCTGCGTAGAATTCGGTAATATCGGACCGTTTACACTGCAATAATGTATTGGCTTGTCTCGAAAAAATGGGATGAAAAGTGGTATGTATAATTTGTACATTTATTGTATGTGTATTTTATAGAGATATACATATATTACATCACCGTAAAATTGTATCCCAATAGATTTAGTAAGTTTAAATTCATTCGTTACAAACGTACAAAAAAATCTTTTCTTTTTATAATATTAGTCTAAGTAGGAACATTTTATTGTTTACTATAAGGTGTTTTTTTTTTTTTTTTTTTTTTAAATAAGAATAATTCAACAAATATATTACTTTTTGAAATGTATAAATGCAACAGAAAAACTAAAAAGTAATCCTTAACATAAGATATATAAACAATAAATAGTTATACTCAAACAGATCACAGTCTGGGGAAAAATTTAATCTGAACAGTCAAGATTTCTTGTATAATTCGTTTTTTCCGATCGTGTTCCTTTTTCTTCGGGGAGTGTTTACTTATCTTCTTTATTAGCCCTCTTAATGGGACCCTCCTTGATACTCCGGGGACCAGCGTGATTGACTGAATGTATTGTATGTAGGAAAGCTGCTTATTTCATTTCTTCTTATGGAATTTCTCGATTTAGGTGTCAAGGGACGTTGGCGTTTTAATTTTGTTTTGAAAACGCTTTGTTCTTTTTAAATTGATTTGAACATATATTTATGTAAATGATAAGAAGATAAATAAATGCGTTACTTGGCGTAATTGACTGAGGCTTTTTTACTATTTCTTATAGAATTTCTATATTAAATTGTCAAGGGATCTTGGGGTTTTCATTTTGTTATAAAACATCTACCTACCTTGTTATTTTTTAATGGTTTTAAAAATATAGTCTCTGTTTTGATTCTTTAGAAACTAATAAAATTGTATTATTATATAGTAATATAGAAATGTAGCTAATTTAACATTTTCTCATATAGGTATTTTATAAAGGTTTTAATTTTGTTTTGTTGTTTCATTAATTATTTTTATATATTAATAATATAATATTTTAGTTTCTTTTTTATGTACAATGTAGAATTTTATGTATATGGAAATGTTTTTTATACATATTCTATTGAAATTTTATTAATGCATAGAAGAATGTTTTTTATATCTATTTTAACCAAATAAGATAATGTATAGATTTTATTCAAAATACAATTTAATAAAGTTGTCATTTTTCTACGTCTCAGCGTCGGCGGGAATTAAACTTTTTAGGAATTTTCTCGTAAGATCATATATGTAAGATATACGTATAGACTTACCACACATGAAAAGGAATTAGAAAAAGTTTCGTACATTTTTTACTTTTAAATACCTCTTCTGCTACGCTGGTAAAATATCCAATACATATCCAGTTCACGTCTTGTCTATTCGTTACTAGTAATTCCTCGCGAATTCGCCCGCGTAATTTTTAGAATATAATAGAAGCAATTCAGAAAAGTATTTTATATTTCATAATTATCATTAAAAAGTATGTGTATTAAGTTATATAAATTTTCTATACAAAGGTTTTTACCTCGTTTCACCCTTTTAAAGGTGGAATATTGAAAAATCTTTTCTATGTAGATACTTACAATCCAAAAGGCATTTACTGCCAAAATTTCAAGAATGCAGCCCCAGTGGTTTAGGCTCTTTGTTGATGAATCAATCAGTCAGGACAAGTGATTATATATGTATAGATCTACTAAAACATCACCCAACTTAAAACGAGAGACTGTACGTCTAACGCTTGAAAACAAACCGAATTTAACTTTATTAATTCACACTAACTTCACGCCATACACAAATATAACTAGCATTTCTTGTGGTTTCCGAGAATTCGCTTTGATCACTCGGCTGGGTAACCGCAGAACTACGAAGTGAACCAATATGGAAGTTAACAAACATTGGTAGTCAGACGTAGGTTTACCATGAAAACGTTCTCCTTGAAAACCAGTTGATAGCGTGGTGGGGCTTCCAGGAAAATCAGTGACCCTTCAAATCGAATATTACATTACTTGTAAAATCATCGACAGGCACGTTGGCGCAGTGGCCACTGCAACTAACTGAAGCGCTAACGGCCGCGGGTTCGATCCCCGCTCACGGCAAACGTCTGTATTGACCATACGGATGTTTGTCGTGGTCTGGGTGTTTGTGTTAGTGTTGTGTGTGTTTCCGGATTCCAACACAAGACCACGAGGTCTTAATGGAGACCGTTGAGTGTGATGCGTTTATAATGTCTTTACTAATCAATTATGAACAGTCCTGATTCGGAAAAAGCAATATTTTGGAAATGGTGATAAGCTATAGACATTAGGCTATTGTAACTTAGGTAAATCACAAACTGCTTTGTCACTTCAAAATGTTACAGATAATATTTATTTTTTATTTTAAGTCAGTATTTTTTTTTTTTTGAAGTTTTTATGAAAATTGTAGTATTACATAATTAGCTGCCTGTATTATATGTCCATTACAAAAGAAAACAAAAAAGCCTACCTATATTTTTTTTTTTCAAAAATATTTTTTGTACAATAATATTTGATTTTGTATGTGTAACGCGTGGTTCATATTTTACACGAAATTGCTTACATCAATCTTGATTTTAATATCATTTAGAGCGTTCTGATCCTGCTTGCCACACGTCAGCTTGCATCGATTAAGGATTTCGGTAGCTTTGACATTTATTTCCTTAAACAGAAAATCTTATTTTAGAACTCGTTTATATGTTAATCTTATTAGTATTATAAACGCGATAGTTTGTAAGGATGATTGGATGTATGGATTGATGTACGTTTGTGTCTTTTTCATTAAGTAACCTATGAATCAATTTTGATAAAATTTTATAGTAGTGTAGTTTATACACTAGAATAACACGTCGGTGATATTTCATCAAAATATTATGCAAGGGAAGCTAGAAATAATAAACGTTGTTAACGTTGACGACGAAAACAATCAAATCTATGCAAATAAAATGGTGCATAAAAAGGCTAAAAGAATAGATAATTTGGACGCTGATAAGCAATAATGTGTCAACCCACAAAAAGTGAAATTCGGAGATATTGGTGTATTCTAATAATGCATTACCTATTTAACATTATTTAATAAAAAATAAAGTCATATAAAGTAAATAAGTACGGAAATTTTTTTTTAATTAATTGGTTCGAATTTCCAGGTCGTTCCTTATTTTGTAATTTATACAATAGTCTTACATATTTAAAAACTTTTTATTAGATAACATATTAAATATATCAACCTGCTTTTAATTCATGATACCTTTTATCAAAAAAGAAAAGAAAATATGGATAAATAGTTATTCAAATAAGTTTATTATGAATGGGATTGACATCTTTAGACGCCATTTTCTCAAAATGAAGTTCGTGTGGCTTGACACAGTATTGCTTATCAGCGTCCATTCATAAAATATACAAACAACTATTTGTTAGGCTAGAATTACATATGTGAGTTTTAATTATTATAAAATAACTATGTAGCCTGGTAACAGTTATCTAGGTAACCTTTCAAAAGCCGTTGCTATCAACAATGAACGCTCTGACGGTATATCTCTTCAGATGTAACGCAATGATAAACAACTTACGTAAATCTTTATAAAATTCTGAGAGCAAAACTTATAAGTGTAATTCTCGCCTAAAGATTATTTTGTATTTACCGTAAAAATATCCCGTCTTGTTTTCTTTTAAATACAAGTTTTATAAATTTTATAGAAAGCAATTTCGCAGATATTTCAGATGTATGAAGTTTTGGGCATTCTTCCAAAATTCCGACCATGGGATGTTGTTGTATCCCCTGGAGAATTGGCTCGTTGAGTATACTTTTTGAATGTGTCAAATAAGTGAACACTTATGAAATACTTCTGTCTATATGTGGTCACTATCTATCTTAGAAGGATGATTCCGTTTAGCCACCCTAAAGTATTCACTCTAAGGGGCATTATGGGATCGTGGTATTAAATTTTTTTTTTTTTATTTCGTTAAATATAATAAACCATATTATTTTTAGTGACGACCTTAATTTCATATTACACAAATTGAAAAATTAAATTCATCGTGTTATCGACTGTCCATAGTCGGAGGGATAAATGGAAGAAATTAATATTCTGATTCCATTTTCCACCCCTGGTGGCGGTTAAGATTAGCTAATCAGATACATTTTGAAGAAACGCGAAATAGTAGGAATTTCATTATGACTCCTTGACCAGAATCAAGTTATGTTAGTATAACCAATAAACCCAAATATTAACTATTTGTATTATAAAAAAGTTATAAAAAAATAATTCTTCGCAGCACGTGTGTCACCAACGCTAACGCAAGGGAAAAAAAAACTTGACTGTTTATGTACTCAAAAGTCTTAATTACTGTCAAATATGGCATACTTTCACAGTAACTTTTCAACAAATAATTCTCTAACGTGTCAAAACTTGCATCTATTAGACGCGGTCGTAAATTCGGTCCTGTAATGTGTTTCAGGCTTAACATTTCATTTGTTAGAATTTTTTAGCAAAATTAGATTTTGCTTTAATGTAAAAACTTAATAAAATGTTTTCATTTGAACACAAAATACATTTTTTCGTGTTCTTAAAAGTTTTAATAGATGATCCTTTCTTGAAATTTCGCTTAATATAATTATGTTATTACTTATCTTTCGATAGAGGTTTTTTTTCTAACTATACTAATAATAAAATTCTAACGGGTCGCTGTCTGTATATGGAAGATATATGTATGAAAAAAAAAATTATTGGATGGAACCCAAAACAATGATTTTTATAATTTTTGTCTGTTTGTTTGTTTATCTGTTTGCCGGATCAAACAGACAGACACACAAAAATGTATATAGATTATATGTGGATATATTTTAATAAACAAATTAAAAAATCATTTTTACTATATCTGTGGAATGTGATAAATTAGCCTTATAGAACCCTCCACTTGAAAGATCTTAATTAAAAGTCGAACACTCTGTATTGGGAATGGAATTTCATTTCTACAGGGTGTCCCACGATACCTTTTACTGTTTTTTTTTTTAATGTTAAACATATCAACTATCACGTTTAGCTTACATTCAATGGATCCTCTCAGTCGGGTCACGTTCTAGTTTCGTATAAAAGAGCGACACGAGAAGTGATCGCATTTTTATTTATCACAGCGTTGAATACAAAGGCCTTATCGGGAGTATTGTAGTGTCATACGTTGCCTTTATTTGGTGCTCTTTACGTCCTACGATACGACATTGATACGAAAAATTGTCTTTACGTTATTGAGCAATTTTAAGACAAATCATTTGTGATGTAAGGCCTCAGTGTTTTAATAATAATATTTAAAAAAGAATGCATGTATTTCTTGCTTTATCTATCCATATATACATAATGAATTAGCACTTGCGTTTATGGTTACTACAGTTCTCCAATGAGTCGTACCGTGATGTAATATAGCCAACATAGCCTTCCTCGATCTGACACAAAAATAATTTTTCAATTAAAACCAGCCGTTCCTGCGATTAGTGCGCTCAAACCAACAAACTCCTCAGCTTTATAATATTAGTATAGATTGTCCTGACTGACTGATTTATCAACGTAGAGCCTAAACCGCAAAAGCTACAAACTTGAAATTTTGATAAGATGCCTTTTATATTGAAAACATGTAGATGCATTTAAGATAGAATTTTTGGAAATATCACCCCAAACAGGGAAAAATATGGGGTAAACGGGCGTATAAAACTCTGTCATTTGTAAAATAAGAAACACGAAAAGAATATGGTTACTTCTGGTTAGATATAAACGCGGTTGTAATTCTGTATGTAACCCGGTCGAAACCGGTGCGGGACGCAAGAAACTAATAATCTTAAGGATACTTTTATTTTCTATGTAAATATCATAATATACATAATAAAGGTTAGTTTAGGTCAAAACAAAAAGATCTGTATCTACATCTCAAAAGCAATATTTATTTATCCTTTTGATACTTAAGATCACAATATATTTCACTATATTTGTATGTTTTACAGTATCGTATCGTCTCTGTATTTTCTTATCGTTGAATGTAAATATCTTCTGACACGAAATAGAATTTAATATGTCTGTAGTTTCTGTTTGAACATAGAATATGATATGTGAGTCAAGTTGGACTATTTGAATCTAAATGGTCCAGGATTTAGCAGATTTATGCGTCTCAGACTTACTAAAACTATAATAACAATAATAACACAGCAAGAAAGTAGTGAAGTTTATAACTTAATTATGAACGTTATATACATAAACTTATTTATAAAAGAATGGACTACAAACATAACTGTTTTGTAGATAATAAAAAAGAATAAGATGCATTTTTCATCCCTTTATTTTCTTAGAAGTGGTATGATCTTAACAAAGTAAAGTAAAGTAACAACAGTCAGAACTATAGTGTAACAAATTCGGTTAAAAATAAATAATTATTGAAATCAAGACAAATGCATAAATGATCAAATTAATGTTCTTATACCGTCGGGGATAGTGCAAAACTACGTAACTAGCTTTTTCAATAAGGAACATCTATGATTGAAATATTAAATTAGATTATTGCTAAACAAAACCAAGCTAAAATTATATAATCGGTTCGGTCGGTAGGTTGATGACACTAGAAATACAATACACTGTGTAGTAATTTTTTTCAAATTAGAACTTTATAGGAAAAGCTAGATGCGCAGTCTTGCAGAATACCGAATTATATATCGTGTAAAAAAAATACATAAAACACATTTACACAATCTTACATTATGAATTCCAAATAAGATTAAAATACCAAAATGCCAAGATTTTCTTTCAAAATTTCGATCGAGTACTGTTCACGATTCCTTACACAATCGAGCAAATTATGGATTTATATTATATATATATATATATATATATATATATATATATATATATATATATATATAATTGTAAGTACAAAATATTTTCAAAAATACTTAAATTGTTTTTCAATTAGCTGTCTTTGTAGTTTCACTTGCGTTTATGATTACATCTTCACTCCCATGAGTCGTACGTGATGTAATACAGCCTATTATTTCGAATCGGATGAGTAGTTTCAGTGATTACCGCCTACTTACAAAATTACAAACATATTTTACCTCTTTATAATATTAGTACAGAAGAATTCAGTATTTAACATAAACACAGAGATTATCACCTTAAAAACTCAAAAATTTCGGCACGTGTAATTGCTTAAAATAACTCCTTATTTTATCCATTTAATCGGATAAAAAGGATGAAAGTTTTTAAAAGGGTCGGTAATTTTTTTTAATTTTCGTGCAAATTTTTCCCTTGGTGGATGTGAGACGATTTTTATTTCACTAAGGGCCCGGAGCCGAAACATTTCAGATTAAGTAGGGACCCTTGTAGCGAGAATTTTTAATTTTACACCCAGAGGGAGTTTGTTTCGTTATTCCGAGTAATTGCTGAATGTTAAATGAAAATGCCTTTATTTACTTAATTGTAATTTTATCTAAGGAAGTTTTCGTGGAAGGTGCAGGGTTAACCTTTTGTCCGTAATTCTGGGTTGGGTCCGTATACTGGAGCCTTGTTACACTCCATATGTACACTTAACCGACTTCGAAAAGGAATGATCTGAATTCGTAATGTATGTTTTTCTAATTGTTTTACCTCATACCCGACATGAAAACCGATTCTGAAAATTCTTTCTTTATTCGAATTTAAATTTAAATTTGCTTTTCATATCGGTTGAAGTTTTTAGTTATTCATTTTAGTATGAACCAATAAAAGTACATACATACTTAATATTTTAAGACAAAAAAAATAAATAAAATCGATACATAATTATTATTATTCTATTTTGTATGTATTATTATTTTTTATTCGAATGAGTAATCCTTTCAGATCAACGTAAACGAAATTGCCTATTGTATTATTTTGAAATCGGTTGCCTTTTTATGTATTAATTTTATTATTAACTAATTAAAATCCATACTATAAACAATAATAGTACATACAGTAAAAAGTTAAGTAACAGCCTGTAAATGTCCCACTGTTGGATAAAGGCCTCCTCTCATATTAAGAAGAAGGTTTAGAGCTTAATCTACCACCCTGCTTCACTGCAGGTTGGCGGATATACATGTGTCAGAATTTCTCCCGGCACTTGTAGGTTTCGTCACGATGTTTTTTTTCATTGCCGAGCACGAGATGAATTTAAACACAAATTTAGTACTTGAAAACTCAGTGGTGTTTGAACCCGCTATCATCGATTGAGATCGACGAGTACTAACCACTAGGCCATACTATATATTTAAGGAAAAAATATTAAAATAACATGATTGTAATTATTATCTTGTTTTATATTTATTATAAATATTTTTACAAACGAGTAACAATATAAAAATTATACATTTCCGTTTTCTTTTCATTTGCTAACAATTTATCAACACAGAAAACGATCACCGAAACAATTTCACTTAACTGCGAAAACGTATTACTTTCTTATGTTCGTGGCAAACTTTATTTAAAAGAAAAGTAAAAGAGGAAATAAGTGAAGGCAATTTATGTCAAGTCACAGAGCGACAATTGGAAACCGTAGGTCATAGATTTAACAGTTCATTGTCTATCACTTGACAAATCACCTGATTTAAGGAGTGTTTTATGCGCCTTTTGGGGGTGATATTTTGTCGAATGTAATTTTAAGACATTTATTTTCTTTTCAACGTGTTCTTTTATGGTTTTAGATTGGATTTATATTTAAGACCTGCTTCTTCACCCGGGTAACACATAGACTTACGACCCCTTATTCACCCACTCAGGGGGAAAATTAAATACAAAGCGGATGTTCATGTGCATTTATTTTTAATCAGAAGTAACCATATAAAATCGGGTTTCTTATATTGAAAATTATGAACTTTCATAAAACCGTTTACCCTTTCTTTTACCCTCTTAGAGGTGAAATTTCCAAAAATCGTTTACTGATCCACCATGAAGAGTACAACACGCTTACTGCCACAGTTTTAAGTTTGTATGTATGTTTGTTTGTTTGTGTATTCTAGTAATAATATACATATACTTTTCTTTATTGAAGAAAAAGTGTCTTTATTGTAGGAAAAGAAGCTGACATTTAATTTTATTTTAATACTCATTTTTAAAGGAAGCCAATTCGAAAAGAGGCTAAATAAGCAGGTCGTGTCGCGTTATCCATCACAATAATTTCCACATAAACTCGTTTTAAAATGTTTGACATAATTTTTTTTATTAACATTAAGTGAATTTACATCAGAGATAAATATATAGATGTTCTATTACCAAAACAAAGTATATTAAATACCTCAATGAAATTGGTAGAAAATCCTCGCAAAGCTTCGTTATTTTGCACCGGAACACTAAAAATGTTCCGTGACTCCGCCTTAATTGGAAGGGGCGTGACCTTCATTACATAACTCAGAAGTAAGCGGTGGGCGCAGGAATTTGTCGCTATTCACAATTAGATAAAGCATTGAGCTTGTAAATGAAGAAATAAATAACGTTGAATTGGTATTGAACTGATTTTTATTTGATGTTTTTTTTGTGTCTAATTATAAATGTGGACGTTATTTCGTATAATGGGTATACTATATGTTTGGATTTCTGATTTTAAAATGAAGCTATTACTGTAACAAAATATTATGTTGTTTCTTGATTTATTAATTTATACCCTGTTCACAGTTCAAAATGAAAACAATAGTTATTTTTTTATTTAAAAGTTATAAAAACAATAATAATATACTGATAACTTACTCAGACGTTCATTTTTAATGTCTTCAAAACTTCAATTTTAAGTGTAACGTGTAAGTAACTTAAATTTTTTGTTTTTGCACTAACTTAAAATTGCATAATGCAATTTTTGAGAAAACCACTTGAATCAACATCCAGTCCTTCCCTTACTTCATAGCTTATTCTTTTTTAAGCTGGCTAGGCATTTGCCTCGGGTGCTGCACGTGTTTAAAAGCTTTTTTTCATTTTAAAAAATCCAACCTTATAGTGAGGTTGAGACGTAACAGTAACCATTAATGGTTATTTTTAACCATCTTCAAAAAAAGGAGAGGAAGTTTTATGTTATATTGTATATATATTTTTTATGATTTTTGAGTGTGAAACAATTTTCTTCCTTCTGCTTGGGTGACTGCAATTTTCATTAACAAAAATGAAAATGTTAATATATTTTAAATCAATATTTTATCGAAGGAATCCTTTCCGAGAACTATAGTTGGTTGGATTTGTAACAAAAATTGTATTGTACTGACAAAAATATATTGTAACATTTTAAAATAATGTGATAAATACCACAATTCGTTGTGCATATCGCTTATGGATGATGAATTGTATAGATCTTGATTTTTACATATTTCTGGCGTACTTCCAAATTCTGTTCGTTACTCTATTAGTGACAGACTGAACTTCGAAATATATTTATTTTTGAATTTCTTTTTAAATGGTTACCAATAAGGTACGCATTTGTGAAATGTATATATATATATATATAAGCAAAAGATCACTCACTCACTCATCATGAAATCGCAAAAACTCGTGCTTTGAGTTTCGAATTTTGCATAGTGTTCTTTTTAGGCCGTATGTGCTCACTAAGGCGGGATTTTGCAAACTTCGACCCCTAAGGGGGTAAAACGGGAATTGGAAGGTTATATGAAAGACCTATTTAAAACGCGAGTGAAAGCGCGATGGCCTGCTAGTTAGGTATATATAAAGATATATTTCTTTGATTACAAAGCCAAATTGTCATTCCGCATCAGTTCCTTGCAATAATTCTCTCAAATTATTACGAAACAGTTATCCAAATACCAAGTTTTAATATATACAAGGTAGGGTAGAATATTATTTGGACCCTTGCGTTTAATAAACTAACAAACATCCCTTAACTGATTTAAGGGTGAGTATTGTCTTACCCCTTTCATAAGTCAAGAGTTTTACGCAAATAGTTTCTCGTATTAAGCTCTGCTCTTAAGTACAATAATGGGTTATGTTGGTGTAGTTAAATTTAAATTGAAAATATACCTTATTCAAATAGGCTCGTTAATCACTTGAAGTTTCCAGTTTAATTGTTGTAGATTTTTATAAAACTACTGAGAATAACCTGCAAGAAATTCGATAGATATAAATGGACGCTGATTAGCAATACTATGTCAACCCACACTGACTCTATTTTAAGAAAATGGCGTCTAAGTTTGTCAAAGATTTTCTTAATAAATTTATTTGAATATGTATATATCCATCTTTTCTATTATATTTTGGTTAATCAGGTTGGTACAATAAAATGTTTTATTTAATAACAAGTTTTTTATAAAATAAAATAAAATAAAATAATAAAATAAATATATAATCTATTATATGCAACGTACTTCAATGTTCGAAACATTAGATTAAGAAGCTGTTTTCCATACCTACTTAGTTTAGATGACTTTAATTTTTTTTAATAATTTTAAAGATAAGCAATACTGTGTCAAGCAACACGGACTTCGTTTTGAGAAAATGGCGTCTAACCTATGCTTGATAAATTTGTTTGAAGACGTATATATTCATCTTTTCTTTTCTATTTTGATAAAATGTATAATTAATCAAAAGCAGTTAGATTTATTTAATATGTTACCTAATAATAAGTTTTTAAATATTTGAGATTATTTTATAAATTGCAAAATATGGAACGCACCTGAATTTCGCAACACTGCGTTAAGAAACTTTTTCCCTTTACTTATTTAGTTTAGATGACATGACTATATTATTTTTAATAATGTTAAATAGATGACGTTGTATCAAAACACATCAATATCTTCAAATTTGACTTGACTTTGTGGGTTGACACATTATTGCTTATCAGCATCCATATATAAATGCATGTTAAACCGTGAGGTGCATAAATATAAAGACTGTATTTGTAAAAAGTGTAAAGTTATATTTAAAGTCGAGTGTTAAAATGTATGCCTGTTGAAGTCAGCATTTTACAAACTTCACAACTGACTTGTAGAGTCCACTTACCCATCAGTGCATTCTTTGTTGAAGGCCTTTTCATGTACAAGAGACCAATCACTGAGTTGTACGAAAATCTTTCGCTTATTAAGAAATTTATACTGCATTAATGCTTTCAGGGTATGTATGTATTATTTTATAGAATAACTAGCTGATACTGTATATTATCTAGAATTTACAGGATACGCAAATCCTCACCAACTCACAGCAACATTGTATTGGCGATCATTAATGGTGTGATAGTGCCGCAAAAAAATATCTCTTATATTTCACTATTTTGTAATGAAAATTTTATTAAATTTACAAGGTTGTAAAACCCTATTGACGGTGTTAACATAATGTATTATTTATAATTATACGGGATTAATTTATTTGATAAACTTAATTTACATTTTATTTATAAAATTAATTTTAATAATCGATATAAATTCGGCTTCTGTTTAGCATGCAATTATAAAAAAAAAAAACATCGTTTACTGAAACCTCTACCTTAAGTAATACTAACCTATGAGTTTTGTAAGTACTAAGTAAGCTTAAGCACTGCCTCCAGTCACATAATCCGACCGCTTCGAGTGTCTACTTAACTCTTGCATAGCGGAGAATTCTCGGGGGAATAAAAGAGGTCGTTTCATAAAGAATGCTTGCGTGACAAACGCGGTTTGTGTAAAACATTAAGCAATGTAAAATTTATTTTTTTGCATATTACGAAATGTGAAATGGAAAAACATGGATCAAATTGTACTTGCTCTATTGATGCGTGGTTGAATCGCAGTGTGACTTTATATAGCCTATTAAATACACCGTGTTTTAATAGTTCCAATTCTGTTTCTATTTGTATACACTAAGCACTTATTGATGTTTGTGTCAAGTGAAAGCAACTGGACACAAATAGTGGCCACGCGCAGGGAGGGGTTGGTTTTATATTTATTGTATGAAAATACAGTATTGACTGATACCTGTCCGAAATACGATACAAAAGTGTCTTTATTTGTAGCAGCTTTATTACCTATTATACCTACTCGGCGAGTGATAGATATGATCCGCTTATGAGTTATTTATGTAACAATACTTAAAGAAATAACACGATTTTATTTTTTTCTTATCTTTATTTAAAGAGTTTTGTCATAACAAAAAACTATGTCACTTACCTTCATACATACCTTCTCTTAAAATAAGCAAATTTATCTAACTTTCAAACCGAGCCCGACAAGTTTGAACAGCGCCATCCGATAAAGGATAGGCCAAAACACTATTTACTCCACCGATTTCTCTAATTATGCTATGGGACATTGATACGACATACTGGATATTTTCATTCCGAACGCATTCCATCAAAATGTGATATACGTAAATAACATGATTATCACGTCAAATGAACATAACTCGACTTAGCATGTCATTTACATTAATCTAATGTCATCACAAAATACTACAATAGTAGTAGTAGTACTGATTTTTGTAATAAAGCGCTCCTTTTAACGGTCAAAATGTGGCATGCATTGATAGCGATATGGGGCTCTAAATGCTTACAAGATTTAAGCTATAGATGTTGTTGGTTATTTCATCCATCTAAATAAATTGCTTTCAAAGGTTGAAAATATTTCTTAAATCAGATGAGAAGTTCGTTCAGACCCTCAGTTTCGTTATTGGATTTTTTTGTCTGTGAATGTCCCGTTGCTGAACAAAGCCACTTATCCCAAGAAAAATAAGCTCCGTCCACCACACTGCTCTGCATATACGTTTCTTCAAATTGCTTCCAACAAATGCAGGTTTCCCTACGATGGAAAATATTTAACGTCGAATACGAGATGAATTTAAATACACAAGGTCTTGAAATTCCAGCACTACTAGCCGGGGTTTGAACTCGCAACCATCGACTGAGATTAGTTCTAACCACTAGGCCTTAAGTCCTTTTCCAGACGTTTGAAGGTTATCAGATCTTTTCTTGTTCTTGAAAGGTTCTGAGCAAGTTTTACTGGTGATCGGCTCGATAGTTGCTATATTACGAATGACACTAAAATAACATAGTTCCGTAACCTTAGCCTGATGCTGAGGAGGTTACACAACTTGTCTCAATTAATTTATCGTCAGTTTTTTTGTTTAATTTTAGATTTAAGAATATTAATAAAGTTATCTATATATTGATATAAGTGTATATAAATCAAAACTGACTGACTGATATATGCACTGACTAATCGATCAACGTCGAGCTGAAACCGCTGGGTTCAGAAACATGAAAATTGCACAAACGTTGCTTAAATATCGTGTGAACTAAGAAAGAATTTTTGAAAATCCATTCCCCAAGTGGTTAAAAAGAGAGTTTAAAGTTTATTAGATATCAAATTCCTAAGGATACGCGGGCGAAGTAGCGAGGTAGTTATATCCTGATAAAGTCGAAGCAGTCAAGGTTTGCTAGTTACATTAAATAAATAATTTCCTTCCAGGTACCCTTATAAGAGTATTAAGGCTGTATCAATAGGTTACACATTGGACCTTATCAATATCTCTGGGCCCGCGGGAAATCAAAGTAACGACAAGTTTAATCAAACGAAAATAGGTGAAGGTACCTTCGGTGGAGATGAGGAGAAAATGTTTGTAATAAATCTACTGATGTTGTTAATGTATTAAAGAATAAAATAAATATAATTTGTACCATCTAAGGGTAGTGTCTGTTTGTGTGAGTATCAAGTAAAAGTGACTCGACTGGTTTTGGTTAATCTTATTTTTTTTAAATTAGTGTATACGAGATGGTCTCCGCAACTTTAAAAAAGTAGTAAAAAGTTTCATCCACTATTTCATTTCTTATTTTTGCAAAGTAAAACTATGTCCTGCTTTAAAATTTAGTATATCTTTATATCAAAATTCATCACAATTGGTTCAGTAACTTAGTCGTTAAAACGTTACAACTAGACAAAGACAAAGCTATTTTTACATTCATAATATTAGTATGGGTTGTATCTCTCTATCAAGTTTTTTTTTTAATAAACGAATGAAGTCGAAAATATACTGATAAAGATTGAGCCTAACTCTAGTCTCAACCGCAGCAGTACCAACAACAAGCACAGAAGATCGACTGGAAGTAGTTTATAGAGCTACGTTTGGTACGGTAAGTGAAAGAGTTTGGAGCCTAAACCCCTCTCCAATTCCTTTATTCATTATATTGGTACAGATTGAAAGCTCGAGTGGCTCTCAATTCGACTTCGCAGAGATACTCATATACTTTATCTTCTGCACTGTATTCTATTCAATTCATCGTCTTCTCCTTATTTAAAAGACCGTTTCAAACTCTTAAGCTCCTCCCACAAACATGCTCTTCGATCTAAAGAGAACTTACTCTTGAAAATTCCTCCCTACTCATCATCCTTCTATACCAACTCTTTTACTGTCCAAGCCATTTGTTTATGGAACTCTCTTGTCCTAGAAGCTAGACGTGCACAGTCTCTTACTTCCTTTAAGATATTAGTAAAAGAACTATATCTTGCTTTCTAGGTTTAGTTAGTACATATTTATGTATGTATATAGTTTAAATATATATATTGTATATAACTAAACGATATGGCCGCCTTTTGTCCTTTTTATTTTTTGTTCTCTTCCTTTTGTATATTTTTGTTGGTGTACAATAAAGAATATTCTATCTATCAACATGTCTATTGAAATGAAACAAATTTAAACTTACATCACAAAGCGTAATGCTTATTTTTATTATCCCGAATTTTCGATTCTGCTCAATGGTGGTAAACTGAACTTCTTAAAGTATAAATGAAATATTTAACAAAGGACACTTGACATTCATATTTTATTATTCTATTCAGGGGTAAACTTACAACTTGGACATCAGACATCTAAAATGTGTTTTGCAAGACATTCAAATAAGGAGCTATAAACGTTATTTCGTTCAGAGTAATAATATTATTTTTTTATGGCCTGAGCCTATTAATATTCTTGAAGAATTTACAACTCGATTTGAGCGTTTCTGACTTACGTCCTTACGGGTTTGACGTAATTTATAATGAAAAGACTTGCAAAATATGTTTGATATGTTATAAAAATAAAAAGAAAATTAATAACCTTTAAATGTCCCATTTGAGGGCAAAGGTGAACTGCGGCTTGGCGGATGTACAGGTGTCAACTTTTTTCTGAATTGTGTATTGCTGTTGTCCCTACTGGCCTTGACAGCGGTACCGGAGGGGGGGGGGGGGATTCTGAGACTCTGCCTTGAAATTGGGAGCCCCCGTTTCCCCGGGGCTCATAATGGACGTCCGTCCTAAGGGTGTCTCCTAGTGAGATGACGATCAAGCCGAGGTGGCTTAGAATGTCATCGAAGTGGGTTTCAAATATATAAAAATTATCTCTTATAAAAAATATTAAATAAATAAAGACTTGATAAATAACAATTCCCACATTCTTCAAAAACCCATTAAGATATGAATTCAATTACTCGCCAATTTTTTCCATTTCGTCTCTGAGCTTGCTGGTAGAAAGGCCCATGTTCTCTTGCTCGGCTCGTGTGGGGCATGATTGGCTTCGTAGACTGTTTCACGAATTTCTCCCATCTACGATCTTAACCGATGATTGCGGGCTTAAACCTCGCGATCACCGGTTAAGGTCGACGTGTTCCACTAACATTCTCGACAAAAAATATTACAGAAGTCTTACAACTTCCTATGTTTAACTGTACTTATATAATAAATAATTGGCATACAAGTTAAAGAATTGATACATTCACAAAATAATAAAATGTAGGGTGTGTGACGGTTGCGGGTTCGATCCCCGCCTGGGACAGATATTTGTATAAATCGATACCTCCCACGTAAGTTATTGTAAGCCACAAAAATGCCGTTAGCGTTTTTACTGAATACTACACGAATTTGCATTGCTTAATGCATTCAAAGTGAAAAAATACCAATAATCTTTTTTTTATTCAAGGAAAGTTACAACAACATACGCCTGAAAAAAGGCGTATTTTGTTGTAACTTTCAAACTAAAACGGATTAAAAGTGCTCTACTGTAAAATTGTAATTTTGGGGCTACAACAACTTACGTGGGAGGTATCGAAATACTTCTTCCTAGTTCTGGGTATCAATCCTAGTGAATCATTCCATCGTACTTCGGAAAGCACGTAAAGCTGTCGATCCCGGTTGTTATCATAATCACCTGATAATGATCATTACTCTTAGTAGGGAAATTATTCTAGTCTAAATAATTAGTGGCTTGCCTTCGGGGTTTGCGGAAGTCAGATTGCTATCGCTCTGTATAAAAATTAAACCTCGTTGATATCTGGACTAGAATAGTAAGCAGACCCTCGAAAAATTGCAAAAGGTAGATGATGATTACTTTGAAAATTATAGAACAAATGTTTTTAGTATGACTTACTTCAAGCGGACTAGAGTATTCTACCCTAAAGACAATTTGACAATTTTAAACTCTCTAATGTTAGATAAATTGCAGTCTATACTTACTTTTAGGATTTATTCCTAACGTTTTCAAATCTTTTGTAAAAGGAATAGAATTAACAGTTTAAAAGTTTTTCCATAAAATTATTTCGCACGTAGGTCTTAATGTGTTTTGAAAAGCGTTTCATTCCTGCGCCAAATTGTTTAATGAAGCATTAAAATGGTACTATCTGCAAAACAATTACGCTTAAAAATAACCTCGTACTTAATACGCCTCAGTATTTTATATATTAAATAAAACGTTTATTCCGTGTTTATATTAGAATATGTAGTGTTTTTTCCTTATTTCCACTTAATATTAAATGAGGTATGTATGCAAAAATTACAAAATAAGTTTGAAATGGAATTTATTTTGGTGGTAGTTTATATATTCAACATCTGTACCCCTATGAGTGAATCAAATTTAGATTCTGTGACGATTGCATTTCTGCCACCACCTCTCAGCTATCCATTAAATGTTCTCTCTCGGTCCTAATATGATGCAAAACATATACTAGTTATACCAGAAGCTCCCTAGTCCTTTAGTTATTGACTCCTAGACGGTCCCTATCGATGTTAACAATGAGTAAAATATATACTATTTTTACCACGACCTCCCTAGATATTTAGTCATTGACTCCTAGAAGTTTCATATTAATGCGAACAATTAATAAATCATATGTTATTTCTACTACAAGTTCCCTAGGCATTTAGTCAAGAAATTCCCTATCGATTTTAATAATGCGTACACGATCTGCCTACACCGTATATTTTCAAAAATATTATTTCATAATAATAAAGTGTTATATCTAAGTGATTTCATTTATAAAGAACCATTATATAAAAATCTAGTTTCATTAAGGAAACTTCGCGAGTGGAGCTCAATAATAATGGTTATTTGTCAAGCTTCGACGATCAATCATTTCTATCACAAGAGCATTTGTTGCTTTCTATTATATTGTAATCAATTTCAAGATTGTTTCATTTATTGATAAGAGTTTTATTAACATTAAGAATGATAAATCGTTTATTAGATAAAAAATTCAAGGCTGAAGAATGGCTCGTATTTGTAAACTGTTTATTGTGTACCAATAATTAATAGTTCAACAGATAATGAATAAAATCATATGTTGTATTTAATATTAACAAATCTATACTAATATAATAAAGAGAAATCTAATTTTGTATATTTGAAGTAAACTTCGGAATCACTGAACCTTTTCAGCCGACTGCACGAGTCAAGGGAGTCATTTCTACCTTTGTGGCACCATTTAGAATGAACGCGTTGGCCGATGTTGATAAAAAATACGTCGTTTAAGTTGTCATAACGGCGCAAATGTCATAAAATTGTATGAATTTTGAAAAACAAAAATAGCCGATTTTGAACGCCATAATGTGAAAACGAAAAAATTAAAATCGACAAACTGCGTTATTATGGGTATCGCTAAAAATCATTTTTAGGTTTCTTAATGGCTAAATGGCTTATATCATTTTTCAATCAGAATTACCGTTTAGACTTTATAATGATTTAAACTTGGTTAGTAACGATTCTCATTTATTGGCTTACAGACAGAACTGCTGACTGCAGATGGTCTGGTTGCGCAGTCGGGTTTTTGATTTTTTTAAATTAATTGTCAAATTAAGTGTAGGTTACATTAACGCGAGCAACGCCGTATGTATAAGTATAATTATAGAAAATATAAATACAGCTATATAATATAATGTTTAAAAATTACAGGGATATATGGACGCTGATAAGCAATACTGTGTCATATTCAATATATTATCTAATAAAAAGTTTTTCAAATATTTGAGATTATTGTATAAATTGGAAAATATGGAACGCACTTGAAATTCGAAACAATTAATTAAGAAACTTTTTTCCGTACTTATTTAGTTCGTATGACTTCAAATTTTTTTTAATTAATGTTAAATAGGTGATGCAGTATCAAAATACATATATCTCTGAATTTGAATTTTTGTGGGTTGACACAGTATTGCTTATCAGCATCCACATAAAAATGTCAGTTAAATTTCTTAATGGATTGCTGTTATTATAACAATAAATAAAAAATAAAAAACTTTCTGCCTCTCTTTTCTTCTAGTATATAAATGAAAAACATATTTTGGACCACTTCCTGCACTAAAATTGTTGGTAAGAATTAAAATAACTATCTTAATTGGATGAAAATAACATAATCGTATATTGCGGCTTGTGGTTTTATCTGAATTCCTTCTGGAATTAGGTTTTGTATAAAATATACTTGTGCTATGTATATAGTAATTTAGAAAATGATATACAAAGTTAAAACAACGGAATTAGTGCTTCTGATATATTAACTATTTATCGAAATATATTTTGATTTTAAAATCAAATTACTGAATCGATTTTGATACAAGTTCTATAGGACCAATACAAGAAAAGTATACCACTTCAAACAAAAAAGAATTAACCAGATCCAGCGTTTTTGAGTAATTGGTAAATATATAGAAAAATTCCACGACCACTAAAGAACCTCCTACTTTTTAGAGATCGGTAAAAGTACTTAAAAATTTAAAATTATACTTAAAGTTTTTGTACGACCTCCGACTCTAAATAGTGTCATCCGTTATTGCACGACCATCAAATTCAAACTCAAAATAAACTTTATTCAAATGGGCGTTTTAAAGCAATTTCGAATTTTCCATGATTCTAACTTACTCGTGAAAAATCATGTAAAAAAAAGAGAAACCTAAATTCCTTTTATTTGTACCGTAATGTAGTACAAACATTAACAAAAAAATACATTTAGAGTTTAAAAAAATACTTTCAAACGTTATATTTTGGCTGTGTTGATGAAAACAAAATTATTAAAACACTTTTTATAAAATACACATATTTTCTTGTTCATATTTTCAGGACTGGGCATTAAAGATTTATTTGATGAAAAAATATCGTGAAAACGATCAGTCGGGGCGCATGATGTTATGTGATCATTACTGCATTTGAACATTTGCTCCATCAAACGCGCCACAAATGCTTAGCCAGCTTAAGCTTAAGTAAAGAAAGGTCTAAGCATCGACTATTTCATAGGAAATCATTACCAACTCAAAATGTTTCGTTTGTACATAGAAAAATTGTCATTATTTCATACCAATGTTATATGCATCAAATTAATAAGAGAAATAGTAATAACTCGCTTTACTTGCCATTTGACTATTTCAAGTTATTTAGTTGGTTACGAAATGTTTAAAATTCTTATAAAGAATATTTCAAAAATATTATGAAGAAACGTTTTTATGCTAGAGGATATTACTATATTGAAGATTATAGAGTTTTAATTATTGTAAATGAAAACAATAAAAAAAAATCCGCTGAGGTTTATTAGGAACCTCAGCGGATTTTATTTAGATTTTTTTTAGATTTTTTTATTTTTTTAAATTAATTTTTGCCATTTCTTATCAGGTCTGAGACTTAACTTTTTCAAAAACACATTAGATTCATTTGTTTGACGTTCAAAGAGAGAATGTATAAACATATTTTGATTTTAATTTTTATCAGCTGTTATTGTACTTCCAATCACACTAAAAAAAAACGCATCACACTCAACGGCCCCCATTAAGACCTCGTGGTCTTGTGTCGGGGGTCCGGAAACACACACAACACTAACACAACCACCCAGACCACGACAAACATCCGTATGGCCAATACAGACGTTTGCCGCGGGGATCGAACCCGCGACCGTTAGCGCTTCAGTCAGTTGCAGTGACCAGTGCGCCAACGTGCCTGTCAAATCATCAGCGTTATTGTATCTATTAATTAATAGGTGAAGCTGATCTAATTTCGATGAAAGTATACAGTTTAGTTTGTGTAGATCACATTTGGTATATTTGGTATTAAATTTGGTAGCATCCTGATAGCAAAATAATCACTTAATAGTATTTCGCAAGATGTCATCGATAGCTTAACAAAGCCAATACCCATTGGCAAAGGTAAGTGCTTACCATTTGTTTGTCTTCAAGGTAATTTTAAACCCATATAGCCTCAGACCCTCGTCTTAGCTCTCAAGAAAATGGATTCTTCGCCTTTAGGCCATCAATAAATGTTCTAGCCTTTGCCTCTTGACGTGATTGATGTTTAGCTTTTTAAAATAGTCTTTGTGAATATTGAAAGCGATATAGATTAGGGTCTCAACAAACCGGACGAATTTCGTTGTATATACCGTCTGAACGACGAATTTGGGTTCGAATTTAGCACCTTTGACTTTTTAAGCGCTTAGGTGTTAAAACTCATCTTATGCTTGCTGGTGTAGAAAAATATTGTGAATAAACTAGCATGTGTCGGGAGAAATTTTGAAAATGTATGTCTGCAAATTACGCGATAAGGAAATTTATAGATATAAAGAAGCTTCAATTTCTCTTCTTAAATATGGATGCTGATAAGCAATAAAGTGTCAACCCACAAAAAGACGAATTCTGAGATTTATTTTGATACCACATCACCTATTTAACATTATTAAGAAAATTAAGACATATAACTAAATAAGTTCGGAAGAAATTTTCATAATTCATTGTTTCGAATTTTAAGTGTGTTCCATATTTTGCAATTTATACAATAATCTAAAATATTTTAAAAACTTTTTATTAGATAATATATAAAATATATCAATTTACTTTTAATTATACGTTTTATTAAAAAAGAAAAGTAAAGATGGATACATATGTACTTCTTCAAACAAATTTTTTAAGAATAGGTTTGACATCTTTAGACGACATTTTCACGAAATGTGGCTTGACACAGTATTGCATATTAGCGTTCATATATAAAGTGCATGTCGAGCCAGGCGTAATAGTTCTATAGTTGACAATCACAAATGTGGATTTCCATTAATGTAATGCTCATGCATATACCAGCATAATCATGCATATACCAGCATACGCATGCATATACCAGCTGCTAATTACATCTAACAACTTATAATAATAATAACGCATCACACTCAATGGCCCCCATTAAGATCTCATGACCTTGTGTCGGGGGTCCGGAAACACTCACAACACTAACACAAACACCCAGACCACGACAAACATCTGTATAGCCAATACACACGTTTGCCGTGAGCGGGGATCGAACCCGCGACCGTTAGCGCTTTAGTCAGTTGCAGTAACCACTGCGCCAACGCGTCTGTCAAACTTAATATTAATCTTAAATGAAATAAAAACGAAATATCATTTTTACAGTTCCGTAGATTAACGCGAGTAATCTGAGCTAAGTTTCAAACAGACTGAAAGAAGAAAGAGATACTAGTTAGACTACGAAATGTGTAACTTTAAAAAGGAGTACGTCAGCAATGGGATAGTATTAGATACAATATCAAGTCAATGAGTTGAACGACGCTAGCAGCTAAGTTTAACCGAGTGTTCATTGCTAGAACGAGAAAAGCGTGACTCACAGTACGCGTTTTGCTCTAAACGTGCTAAGGCTGTGCTCTTCCATCCTAATAACCTATTTATATTCACAAGGGACTTTTATGCGCCTAAAAACATCCGGTTTGTATGCGCCCTTAATGAGCATTGAATAGATACATCACTCGTCAAAGGACTCATTGTGAATAACTTTGTAACATAAATCGTTTTCAATGATATTCTGAAGCGAAAGTTTGAAGAATAAATATTTTCATGCAAAGTTGTCGCTGTTGGAAAGTTATTTCTCATTGTGGAAATGTTTTTAAAGTACAAGTATATATAGAGAAAAGTGGCTAACAATTTTATCAACATTATAAAAACTATTTTTTTTTCAGGTTTTCGAGTTTATTGTTGCAGGAAAAGATCTAATCGTGATACATTTTGTGATGTCTATCCGTCCGTCCACTCGTCCATTCGTCCATGTCAATCCGTCTGTGAGGCGGAAGTCTGTTCGTCCGTCGTTCCATGCGTTAGTTCGTCCGTCTGTCTGTTAGCGGGCTCGTTTTTATAAACCGTAATAAGTACCCAAAGAGTTGAAATTTGTCACTGAGTGTGTATTTCTTTTGCCATTATAACAAAAAATAGTAAAAATTGGTGGAGTGTGTGTTATTTATATTATAGTGTGTGTTATTTTTTTACAAATGTATTTAAAAAGTATATTGTATTATTAGTATAGTAATAGTGTTATATCTGGTAGGATAGACAGCTTTGTGTGCAAGTACGACTCACGCTTGACCGGATTTGTAATTTCATATTTACGTTTATATATACGTTAATACATATGTAATATAAATAAAGTTTAAAATAAACTTTATAACAGGATTTCTTTTTTAACATTTTCATCTATGCTTTGTTGATTCGATGAGTTCAAGATGTTTTATATACACAAATAGCAAAAGTGATGACCTCCGTCCATGGACATTTGCAGCACTGGGGGACGCGTTTGGCTTTCGGCTCTCACTTTTATACTAGATCTACTCAGGGGACTAATTTTGTACAAAGCAAGTGACAATTGATTTCACATTTTTATTAAATGTACATAGGTGCATTCATACAAAAGTCGGATATGAACTGTTAGGTTAATTTTAGTCACATAATCATAATTTTTTAATTTTATTTTTGTTTTAAGTTAGCAATTTATTTATTTATTTTTGTTTCTTCATTTCCATTGTGTTTTTCATGTAAATAATACATTACATCTTGTAATGTTAATAATTTATATGACCAAGCTGTGGTCTCCAGTATTTGATGCACACATATTGTGTTAAGCAAGGTTTTTTATACGAATTATGTTTTTTTTTTTTTTTTTTTATATTGGAGATCATTAAATAAAATAGAATAAAATAACTGATATAAGACAACTCTTTAACTTAGCATCCTTGGAGGTAATACTGAGAAAGTTGTAAGAGTCAAAAATAAGTTACTAACAGAAATACTTTCAGGTGGAAATCAATGACAAACTATTTATATAACTCTTTATGAAAGTCTAAGAGCAAAAATTGTAAGTGTAATTCCCGCCTAATAGTATGTCTCCACGACGCAGTTATAACAAAGATGTTATAAGGAAAATGTCAAAGAATAACCAAATATGATGGGACCCTAACTAATAATAAAATAATGCTGCGTACACACTAGTAAATTTTAACCTTTAACGCGCATAAAATTAGACTACACGAGAACCTTAGAAATAGTAATAAAATCAATTAATTTATCGTTGTCTTGGATTTTCGCGATTATTATTTATTTAAATAAAACTATTTTAAACGGATTTAAATCGCGTATATTATGTAGACAGTCTACCCGTGACCACGAACGCTGCAAAGTGCTCGAATCGAGGATGATAAAAATAGTTAATATACACGATTTAAATCCGTTTAAAATAGTTTTATTTCAATCAATTAATTAAATTTTTCCATGACTGACCCAGATATACATAGGCTACGTGACGTTAGTAAAAAATCAATATGGCGGACGTAAACTGTCAAAATGTTATCATTGCGACTTGTATAACTGTGAAGTGCGAGGTACTGTTAGTAGGCAGTCAATTATTTATTTTTTTAAATCACTATATCATTATTTAACTTATTAAAGTCTTGTTACGCTAGTAGCTCCATCTAAATTGCATTAAGCGAAACCTATTGATGCATCGCTCAGCACGTATAATATAAAGGCGTGATTCGTGCTCGCAGGAAATTTATTACGTGAGCTCCCTGTATGTTGCACTGCAGCGATAAGTATGACAAAATTTTGCATATCATCCAATAAATATGTGACGCAGCGTATCGAATAGAGTGGGTGGTCCAAAAAGTCGAAGGAAACATTTTCATGAATAGCCCAAAGCATCCATTGCACCAGTCTGTACGCGGCATAAGAAGAGACCGTTAATTTATCACTCTGATCCCCCATTACTTGGCAAGATCTTTCATTATACGCCATCCGTTGTCAAATATTGAGTTTTTAAACAAATTTATTAGCTACGTGACTTCGGGCCGAGTTTCTTTTGTTGGCCAGTGAATTGTGGTTTCTTAAGTGTGATAAGTGATAAGATTTATTATTATTTAACATTTATAGCTAGTTTTAGTCTTCATGTATGAATTCTTAATGCTATATTTGAAAGCTGATAAGCAATAATGTGTCAACCCACAAGAGTCGAATTCAGAAATATTGATGTATTTTGATACTGTGTCAACTATTTAAGTTTATAAAAAAAATTTCAAGTCATATAAACTGATTAAGTAGGGAAAAAAGTTTCTTAATTTTATATTTTGAATTTCAAGTGCGTTCCATATATTGCAATTTATAAAATAATCTTAAATATTTGAAAAACTTTTTATCAAATAATAATGTTTTTAATTCACTACAACTTTTATCAAAAATTTTATCCAGATTAGGTTTGATATTTTTAGACGACATTTTCTTAAAATGAAGTCCGTGTGGTTTGACACAGTATTGCTTATCAGCGTCCAAATATTTATACAAATATAAAGATCTATTGCTAATGCTTTATACAAATATAAGATCTATATTATTATAACGGGGATCGAATCCGCAATCTTCAGTGCTAGGTGTACATCTGAATGTACTGATACCACTACAACATCAAAATAATTGTGGATATCTGTTTAAACTACTATTATAGAGTGGGGATAGAATGAGCATTTAGACGTCAGATGTGAGTCGGCCTTTATACGCAATTGTGCGTCTACGAACGCACGTATTTGAAGTCAAGGTCAAGTGATACGGACATCTATGAGGATCTACGTATGCTTTTGTACGAGAGACTTGTACATCTTAGAAGTTTAGTCGCCAAAATACGCCGATAACGTGGTAAGCGTGAATTTAATAAATATTTATATAAAATGAAACAACATTCATTATTAACAAATCATTTATTTAAACTTGAAAACCATACAAAATGTATTCAATAACGTCAATATATTTATTCTGTTTCAAATCGACTTTTAATCGGTAACACATCGTTGTTTAATATTAAATAAGAAGCTGACGTAATCATATTAATTGCTTATTTATATAAAATTATATATTTTGTGTAAACTGAAAAAGTACATTTTTATCTAGATAAATATAATTTTTTGGCAATAGATTTTGGCATAATTCTATGTGATTTAATCTGACTAGAAAGTATATTATGCTAGAATAAATCGTCTACAAGAATCTGATCGATTTTTAAATCGACTTTCATGCACGATAGTACTAATACCAAGTTAAAATATAATCAACAAAAGTGTTATATTCATTTTTTAATCATAAATGCTCTAGCTTTAAAATCTATTTTAAATTTTTAGTAATCAGATTGCAGTTTAAAAATATATACTTAAAAAATATTTTTTTTTTTAAATTTCGTCAAGAATCAATAAATGCGTGAATAATTTCGTATTTTCATATCGTTCATAAATTTTTAATTAATTAGGTACGTTTTCGATTTTCGTTATTATGAAATAAAACATATAATTTGATGAATTTGAGATCGGACTTCAATAAAATGTATGAATAATTAAGACTTGCATTAAAATATTTCTTCATCTACCTATGTAAAAAATCCATGCATTTTTGACTCTACTCAAAAAAATTATATATGAAAACATTGAAAAATTTACAATATTATAAAAAAATTGCTACATTAATGTAAATTACTACAAAAAAATTTACAAGTGAAATAGCTGTGAAAAGGACATGAGTGAAGAAAGATGAAATATAAACAAAATAGAACGACACGGTAATATTTTCTTACTGTTATCCGTAACAATTATTTTCAAAGGACTTTGTCTTTGCACAGTAAAAATGTTACAATTTTTTTTATTAATAATGTTTAAATCCGATAAGACGTCAATGACCGATTATGGAAATATACATAAACATATTTATGTACAGTATATATGTAGCTTGTATTTTAGATTTTGTTCGTTGATGTTGATCTCAGTAAGTCTGAAAAGAAAATATCAAATTAGTTAAGGCTTTAAAAAAAATCTGTTTTACGTCATAAATTCGTGAAAAATTTATCCACCAGGCTTTAGTTTAGGAACTCTTTAAAATAAATACATTTCGGTTCATGCATTTTAAATTCGGCCTCCATATCCAACTTTCAATCTAAACTTTACACGAGCGTATGTAAATATATTTTAACTAACGAAACCATGGTTTTACGCTTTTAAATATATAATAGAATAACAGTATATACACATTTAATGTATAACCAAATATTCAATGCAACCAAGCGAAATGAATTTAAATAGTTAATGAAATTATTAAAAAAATAAATAAATAAATTTCCGTTCATTACTATTTTCTGCCATATGAGAAAAATAATTAAAATTCTCTACCACTAAAATGTAAAATGATTTCCGTTTTACATACCTTTAAAAAACCTGTACTCTATGATTCTCCCGATCGCACACGATGATGTTGCCACCAGACATAACAGCGATACCCTCGAGACCCTTGAACTCTCCGTCTCCAGATCCCCAGGAACCGAAAGCTCTGAGGAACGTTCCATCTGGATGGAAGATCTGGATCCTGTTGTTGCCAGAATCAGCGACTACGATGTAACCTTGGTCATCAACGGCTACACCCCTGGTGACGATAAAGTTTGAGATAAGTATTTCAAAGAAAAAACACGAGTATATGATTTTGATTTCGGATTATTTTCATAGAGTTTAATAGAATAGATTTGGAATTTTATACGTTTGTGAGTAATTCTTATTAAATGTTTATTATTTACTGAATTAGTGTAGCTTCTTAGACAATTATTATTCTCTTATTATTTAAATAAAATTAAAATATCTGGTTGACCAGGCAATATTATATTCAATGTTGTATTATTTTAAAATAATATTAAATAATTTGTATGACATCTGTTTAGTTAATAAGGCTTAAAATGAACGTAATTAATATATATTTGCATCAATGAATCATTTATTATAAATGCGTATGCCTGTTATTATTCATAATGTTATTGCTTTATTGATGTAAGTGAAATTCGGTTTTCAGATAATTTAGAAGCTAATTTTGAGATTGAGTTAATGATGACTAAATATAATTGCCAACCAACGAGCTGGCATGACATCTTCATGAGTGAACACCACCGCTTATGGACATTTGTAAAAGAGGCACATACGTGTTGTCAGCTTAAAAAGGAATGAGGGATGTAACAAAATAGGAACTAAGGAAAGGAACAGTAAAGAACAGTTGGTTTCAGACTCTCTCACTTACCTTGCAAAACGCTATACTATTTATATTACGACTGTTCTCTTTAAGAGTGAGTTACTGTTTCGGTCAAATCAGTCTGTATAAAACCTATAGTCAGTGGGTTATAGCTAAGTTCTACCGCAATCGAATATCTACGAAAGGAGAAAATTGTCGAATAGGAAATCGTCTTCATTATTGATAAATTATGTACCATCAACCTTAAATAGTTCGATAGAAACTTTCTAAGTCCTCATCGTTTAAAACCTCTCCGTTTACAACGTAATAAGACTACAATATCGCCCGCTCGTAAAACTAAAGTTGAACTATTAAAGATACTCGCTAACCGGATCACGTTTTGAGGTCACGCTCTCATACTATTTTCACGTAAGAACTTGGTCAAGGTGTCCATCATAAAATTAAAACAATGTTTATCTTTACGAGTATTTTATATGATATAAAAATCATCTTAGTATAAACTTGGTTGAAGCATGTTATACTGATTTTGATGCTAGCTTAAAGAAGATACTAGGTGTGCTCTTAAAATCAATCCAGAGTTAGTGACATCTTAAGATGAAATCTTTGAGATTTCTACACGTTTAATGAGACGTCGCCAATGCTATGTTTCTTAGAATAATGTTATATGCCATTTAGTGATCGCTTTCTGTCGCTGTGGAAATAGTATGGCACCTTAGAATGCATATTCCGACGCTGCAGAACCAAAGAGTTTTCTAGAAGGTTAACTATTAAGCCCATAATTTGCGTCCGCAATCCTAGGAGATAGCAGCATTGGTGCGGTTCGCCATCGCTCAAGCTCGAAAGGACATTAATATTTATTTGATATTGCGTACCCATTAAGGAATCATCAACATCTAGTCTTGTAGAATTAAATGAGAAAAGAGACGAATTCGTAATTAATTGTTTAATAAGAGATTATGATTAAGTCTATAAGAAATATTTGATTATTAAAGCGTTTGTACAAATGTACAAAGAATAATTTTTAGAAGCCGAAATTCTGTCATCTTTGAAATGACAAAGAGCAATTACAATTAAATTTTATTTGTGACAAAACCCATAAATTTGCGTTCGTCAAATTACAGATCGCTTGATTCAAAAATGCTTCCCAGAAAATTTTAATCATCATATTGTTCAAAATTGAATCCCAAGAAATTCGGAGTTAGCTAACGACTATAATTAATGTAGAGAAGGTATTGTGAACGGTATGTAAAACAAAGGATATTAATATTGATTACTCGTTAGCGAGATACCAGTCAAGTGATAGTTTATAAGATACCTAGCGAACTGTAATCCTATTACGTTCTCTTACGACCTTGTTTAAGAACTCTTGACTGGTTAAATAAGACTCGGAGTTCTAGTGTGGGAACAACTCCTTAATAGATATTTATTGGATTATCGGATTGTTATTATTGTATTGGATTCGCCTTTTGGACTGTTTGAACTTTATTTACAATTGAATGTATTGTTTGGAGAATTTATAGAATTACGTCATAGAAACTCTTTCAACGCCAGTTGCTGTGTACATACAAACGATTGTATCAAACAGACCGATAATGTTATTGAAATTTTATTAATGTATAAGAAATGTCCACAAAAGATAAGGAAAAGAATACAAAAAAACGGTTTTGTTGCTAACAGAGTGATTTTTCTTAGAAGACTTGTTTATTTCATTTAACATATATTTGTGAATGAACGAAGCAGTATTGATAAGAAATATGTTTTGAATGTGGTCGAAGATATAAGTAATACTGGCCAATGCAAACGACGATGTGGAATGGTAACATACCGACATATCTAGACAAATATACATTTGTAGCGATTGATGATTTAGTTTCTAGATAAGTCAAAATGTGTGAAACGTCAAAAGCTGATTATGTGACTATTTCTCGTCATTTTTTCTCGTCGAAAATAGAATTTACCAATATTAACCAATTATATAACCTTTCATACGGGTACAATATGGTGTCATTGGCACTGTCTAGTATACTTGATAATAATTCGAAACAACCTTCCTATTTAACATAGAATATTAATTTTTCAAATAAACTGACCTTGGGAACTTAAACTGTCCATCTTCAGAGCCTTCTTCACCGAATGAAGATAGAACTCGTCCATTCACATCGAAGACTTGGATCCTGTGATTGTTGGAGTCGGAGACCAGGACGCGATTAGTGCTGGACACTGCTATGTAATGAGGATGCTCTAGTTGTCCAAGCTTAGATCCGAAGCTGCCAAATTTACCCACAAATGTGCCGTCGGATTGGAACACCTGGTTTAAGAAAAAAATTAATATGTCAAAGTAAAAAAAAAATCTTTTGGTCATCGTTTTGGTGAGATTTGTTCAGAGTCAGGATTATGATATTTTGCGTCCCATTAAATAATACATATTGCATACTAATTAAACAATGAGGAAACGATGATTTTCTTGATTTGAACCAGTTATTAAGGACTAGCGTGTTTTAGTCCCAAGGCCATATCATACTTTCAAATAACTAATTTATAAACTGTTATAGCTAAATTACTTGAAACTGACCTGTACTCTATGGTTCTCCTTGTCACACACATATATAAATCCGAGGGCATCTGTGGTAATGCCCCATGGGTAGTTGAATTTTCCATCACCAGTACCCTGGCTACCGAAGGATCTCAGGAAGCGACCGGCAGGATCGAATACCTGTTAACAAATTGACGGAATCACTTATTGTAACCGTGTAAACGTCCCACTATTGGGGAAAGGCCTCCTCTATTATTAAGGAAAAGGCTTAGGAGCTTAATCCTACACACTGATCTATTGATGATGAATATACATGTTCAAAATTCAGAGTTTTTCCCGACACATGCCCGAGGCTCTGCATCTTTACCACAGAGAACGAAATGATTTTATACTCAAATTTAGCAATTTTTTTAGCAATTTGCCTAACGTTTATAGTCCAAACGAGAACTGGTATAAAAGGGATTGAGAATAAGGACAAAACCTTACCTTACCAATTTTTGGAGACACTTTAAGTGGAATAGACTATCAATCAAACATTAATGTTTTAATGTTAATTATAGCAATTTATCTAATATTTAGTTAAAAGCTTCGCGCCTTTTAACTACATGTTCACGTTGTGTCGCAATTTTCGAAACCGCAGAATCGGATAGTTCATTAAATTTTCACGAAATACATTCGACAATTGTATATTCTAAATATTTTATGTTATGATTAAATTTTCAGGTAGCACGAATTCATTTGAAGGGTTCGAACGCGTTCGAGATATTTGTGGCTGTGGTTTATGGTTACGAGAAACTCCCGTCGTATAAATCGGCCTTTAATTTGACCGAGATATTCCTTTAAAGTCGTTGTCTAAAACGAAAAGTTCAGTTATTAACATAATTATATTAGCAACTCGATGACCCGGAAAACTTTATATCGCCTACATATATTTGTGTAAAATGTGTTTAAAACTTAATTAACAAAATATTTACAATAAATGCAAAACCTTTTTATTTCTGAAACTGAACTGTTTTGTATGCCAACAAAACAGATTAAAGAGATCGGTCCTTATACTACAGCTAAAAAAAAGAAAAAAATTTAACTCACTTATTATTAGCATAAGCGAGCCAACACGGCTTCGCCCGGTCGTAATATACAGATTTACAATCCCTAATTCACCCTTACAGAAATAAAATTTTTAAAAACGTCGAACAATATAATATCATATGGATGCTGAAAAGCAATAATGTGTCAACCCACAAAAAGACATATTCGGAGATATTGATGTATTTTGATACTGCATCGCCTATTTAACATAATAAAAAAATTGAAGTCATATAAACTAAATAAGTACGGAGAAAAGTTTCTTAATTAATTGATTCGAGCGTTCCATATTTTGCAGTGCGTTCCATATTTTGCAATTTATACAATAACCTCAAATATTTGATAAACTTTTTATTAGATAATATATTAAATATATCAATCTGATTTAAATTAATTATACCTTGTATTAAAAAATAAAAGAATACATGGATATATACTTCTTCAAATATATTTGTTAAGAATAGGTTTGACATCTTTAGACGCCATTTTCTTTAAATGAAGTCCGTGTGGCTTGACACAGTATTTCTTATTAGTGTTCATATATGAGGATGAAATTTGTAAAAAGCCTTTTTTTAGTGGATGCTTACAAAATTAAGGTATCAACTGCTAAAATTTTAAGTTTGTAGCCTCAACGGTTCTGCGCAGGCAAATTCATCATTCAGTCAGCCAGGACAAGTAATTATATGTACATATATGTATAGATAAATTAAAGTTTTTAAGTTTTTTATGATGTAAATGTGTGTCTAGTAAATAGTGTAAAAATATATCAACAGACGGCATCTGAACAAATGTTAAAATGGCATGAAATAAAAATGAATTAATACTTTTGCAAATGAGGATTTTTAGGAAGCATAAGAAAAGCTTTTTCAGAATAAAATTTAAGTAACCGTCTCAAGTCAAGTAGCACAAGTAGGTTAAAGGATCCTTTTGAAAAGCAATCCTTGAATCATTTTAATACATAAAAACTAATATAATACACCCAAAATTATTGATTGAAAGGAAACGCCTCTAGATTGATGATCGAAAATAAAAATATCAAAATTGCTTCAGTAATTTGAGTTTAAAATCAAAAAAATTGATATAAATGTCGTTTAAGTTAATTGAATTCCGTGTTTTATTTTGAAGTTTGTTCATTTTATTTAACGTTTTAGTGATTTTCTTAATTAGTAAAATCGTGTAAAGCCTCTAATTAAAAAAGAAATTGCCAAATTGTCATTATCTATGAAATCTACATTTCATGCACCCACACGTACATAAGTCTGAACATTTTCGATAAATTGAATCGAACGATTTAATATTATAAAATATAGAATTAGCCATAAATTCGGACATAATGTACACGTAATTATTGCCCATTATCGTGAACTGCGATTTTGAATTTGTATCGCTCGATTAACGTTATTTTCGTATTGTTATGACTAAATTGTGTTGATTTATGATAATAGTAGCAGTTTCCCGCAGCTTCGTTCGAGTATACTCCGAAATTTGATATTTAAATTTCAAACCTTTTTTAAACCTTTAGGTGACGGATTTTCAAAATCCTTTCTTAGTGAACATTTATGATATGGACAGGTTGAGCAAAATTTCATGTTTCTAGACCGAGCAGTTTCAGCTCTGCGTTGATCGATCAGTCAGTGAATATGTCAGCCAGTCAGGTTTAGTTTCAATATGTATATCTGTAGACTATGAGCCAGATTAATACTGCGATTCGTGGTCTGACTATTTCATGAATAATATTATTTTTATAAAACGTTTTCTTCCATGTGCATCTAACTTGACGACTCAAAAAAAAAACTTTTGTGATTTTTACCGACTTCCAAAAAAAGTAGATTCTCAATTTCTCTACGATTTTTTTTGTATGTTCACCAATTTTACCTACATCTGTAGGCTCGTAACATTTATATACCAAAACAGTTTCATTAAAAAGCCAATACTGCGAAAAGCGTTTAAAACTACTAAAACTTGAGTATAGACGGGTGAAGCCACGGACAACTACTAGTCTCTACTAATATTATAAAGATATAAAATTTGTTTGTAAGTTTGTATCCCCTACATATAAATATAGTAATCTCTGAAAGTACTGATCCGTTTTGCGTTAGATAGCCCGTTTATTGAGGAAGGTTAGGCTATATTACATCACGTTACGACTCATAGGCGCGAAGCGGGAAAGCGACTGAAACCGCGAGGGGCAGCTATCCTTAATAATATTATAAATGCGAGTAACTCTGTGTTTTACGCAATCACGCCTAAATTACTAAACCTATATAAAAATGACAGACGCGTTGGCGCAGTGGTCACTGCAACTGACTAAAGCGCTAACGGTCGCGGGTTCGATCCCCGCTCACGGTAAACGTGTGTATTGGCCATTCAGATGTTTGTCGTGGTCTGGGTGTTTGTATTAGTGTTGTGAATGTTTCCGGACCCCGACACAATGTCATGAGATCTTAATGGGGGCCGTTGAGTGTGATGCTTTATTTATAGTTATTTAATTGAAATTTAATACAAATATAGTCTAGAACCTGAGAAAGGACACATGGTACTTCTTAATTCTGAAAGGAGCTGTAGGTATTGGAATAGGAGTCAAATAAAAATAAAAAGGTTGTAAAAATCCTGCGCAGACAAAGGGGTGGACACAATCTTGTTTTTAATATATCTTCAGTAATTAGTTCTGAAAATAGTGAGGCTTACAAATATCACGTAAATGTGTTCGTTAGTGCGCTTTTGGTTAATTAGTTGGCTCGTAAACAATCGCTATCCATCGAGAATGTCAATTAATTTCAATTACTGAAACGAATACAGAGTGGCATTTTTATATGTATATTTTGAATTATAAACAATTTGTTATACGTTGCGTGAATTATGAGAATGTGTTTTTGTGTGTTATGTTTTGTGGTATAGCTAGCAGCACACTTTACACGTGAGAAATGCCTAAAGGAGTTTCGGGGTCGATTTTGATGCAAACAAAAAACCGTATACTACAATTAGTTATTTGGAAAAATAATTCTTCTTGTCCGGAATCGATTAAAAAAAACGCACCCTATATTATTATACCTCTGATAGTTTTACTTTTAAGGATAAACTTCTGGTAAGTAGTAGTATACTGAAAACTAAAGGAAAAAGCCTATTTCTTACGAAATGGTTTGAAATTCATATATCGGATGAAAATTTAAGCTAAAGAATAATGGAAGCGGGCTTAGGCATTCCCGCCTTATTAAAAAAAAATATATATATAGTGAAGTTTGATCGTCTCGGGATTATTTAAATGTTTTTTATCTTAGGCCAAAGACTTACCGCCAATGCCACCAACATTGTCGGAGTTGGTGTTAAATCTTGGGACTAAGGGTTGTTAACCAATTTTACGAACAACTAAACCACTATCGAAATATCCAAAAGATGGTAAACAAATTTATATTTCTTACATGAACTACACACATAGGTGTAGTCTTAGCTTTTCGATTCGTGTCACAGATGTTTCTTCTTCATTTGATCGCACAGGTGTGTTTAAACCCTTATTGAACACATCTTCTAATTTAATTTAGCTTGCTTTTGTTCGACTTTAAGCATCAAAAATAAGCGACATTCAATAAAATTATAACGAAATTTGAAGACGAGGTTTACGCTTATAAGTTTTACTCACAGATTTTCATAAATATTTACATAAGTAATTTTTCTTTGGTTTATACCCGAAAGAATTCACTGTCAGTGTACTTACTAGATATCTGTTATTTGGTTATAAAGTTATTTTATATAACCGTCGAAAGTAAATCTTACAAATGAAATTCTCTAATAAGTTTTCAAATATATGTGATTATTGTATTAATTGCAAAATATGTAACGAACTTGAAATTCGAAACATTATACAAAAAAACTTTTATCGGTACTTATTTTAGAAACTTCGGTACTTATTAAAAAAAAAATCATTAATAGAAAAAGCATACTATTCAGTATATGATTACATTAATGATAAAACCGCGTGGAATAATATGGCGTTGATATTCTCGCAGAATAACTGTAGCTAATTGTATCAAATAATATTGTACAAAAATATTTTTAAAAGAGTATCTACTGAGTTTCTTGCCGGCTCTTCTCAGTAGATTCCACACTTCGAGCCGGTGGTAGCTTCACGTGTTACTGACATCACAAATTTGTACATTGACGATTCAAAAGAGCTTGTAAAGGCCTATTTGAATAAAGTATATTTTGAGTTTGAGTTTGAGTTTAGATGACTTGATTTTTTTATAATGTTGAATAGCTAACGAATTATCAATATATATCAATATCTCCGAATTTGACTCTTTGTAGGTTAACACATTATTGCTTATCATCCATTCAACGGCTTACTTCAGAAAAGTAATTTTATTTTAGCCTCAATTTTGATCGTTATTACAACCGATAACGGCCATGGGAATATTATGTTGAAATAATTACTTTTAATTAAAAATTAACAATTTGATCGCAGCCTCTAGAGAAAGTCGTTAAAAGTATGAAATATGAGAGATATTTTATCATCCTAAACATATATAATTAAGAGTTAATTTTATGTTTGTTTGTTCTGTCTGGTAAAAAGAATAAATCAAATTGTTATGTAACGTGTAATTCATAGTTTTTATAGTCGATCTACTATATCTTCTGAATATATATATTACAAAGGTGACTCACTGACTGACTGACATAGTAATTTATACAACGCACAGCCCAAACTACTGGACATATTATCCAAAACATTTTTTCCATTATTTTTAATTAAAATTGTCAACCATTATAAAATAATATTTATATGTACATATTGAAAAAGTTCTTGAATAATAATAATATTGCAATAAAACTAAACAGATAGCATATATCTTGAATCAAAGACACTGTTTAACCTAAAGTTCCCAAAGATAATCAAATACATCTGAGTTAAGTCAAGTTACATGTAAATGTACCAGAGAGAAACCAATATTATTAGAACGTCCAAAATAGCACGATACTCAAGCAAGTGTTAATACAACTGTCAAGGAGTTCACAGGAGTTTTGACACTGTGGAAGACAGTTTGACAGCTTCTCAAACTTTCACAAGAGCACCCGGAACAGGAAAAATAAACTTAAATTTACTTGCACTATACGATCGAGTGTGATTGAAAAGATGACACTCGAACATTTAGTATGTTGACGATAAACAACGTTTAGAAAAATTAATCTGAATTCAAGATATTAACTAAATAAATAACAGTAAAGGCACTAAATGTAATAAGTGAAAAGTGAATTTGCAAATTATGTATTACATGCAATTTACATCTATAGAAATAAATAAAATTGAAGTGTCTGTTTGTAATATAAAATTAACAGGTTTCAACTAAATGCATATGAAAGTATACACGGTACTTACATAAAAAACACAATTTTTAAAATTTTTGTTTGTCTGTTTGTCGATCGGTTTCCCTGTCTGTCTGTCGGTCTATATGTTTGTCTGTCTGTTCGTTCCGGCTTATCTCTGAAACGGCTGGACTAATTTTGACGGGACTTTCACTTACAGATGCTAATGCTAAAAGGAATAACTTAGGCTGCGTTTATTGAACAAACAAACATTATAAAAATATAATTTTTCTAAAATTAACGCTAGTGAAACTGCGAGGCACAGCTAGTTATATTTATTGAACTTTTTAAAGTCGAAGCCTAAAATAATGTTAACCCCTTTTTATACATTTTTGTATGAGGTTAGTTTTGCGGTATCTAATTTTCAAACTTCGTTATTGTTTAAATATATAAATAGAACAAATTTAAGAAATTGTTGTTATAAATTTTAACAGTTGTTTTTTTTTTCAGCTTTTTCACAAAAGTTAAAAATCAACGGTCAGAATATACCATTTTGTGATAACGATAGCACACCGTAATTATTCCGCAGTATCAATGTATTTAAAATTCATTGAGTACATTAATTTAAAAAAGTTAATGGATAACGCGTCAAAGTTTTGGAAACGTCTTGAAATACCTGTATGCGATGATTGTATCGATCAGCGATGATGTACTGTCCGATTCTGTTAACAGCAACGCCAGCGAGGCAGTCAAATTCACCTTCCCCACTGCCGTATTGACCGAACTCCTTCACAAATATTCCGTTTGAATCGAACACCTGCATCAAAATGAAATTTTAAAAGATTTTCTCTTTGAGCTACCATAGCAATACAGTGGGAACAAAATACAGCTAACATCAATTTTTTTTGGTATAATCGATTTTTTTTTTTTACAAAAGAATATTGATATATTAGCAACAAAATATTATATTTTTGCTGATAGTTGAATATTTTTCTCAATCTTTGGAAGTATTCATTTTATTTCTAATTAGCTTTTGCACGCAGCTTTGCTAGCAAACTTATTTTGTTAGGCGTTGCAACACGCGCGCCACCTACTTGAATGTTATTATTATACAAACAATAAGTTGTCAAAGTTTTGTCACAATCGAATGAGTGTTATAGCAGCACTAGAATACAATCAAGCAAATAAAAAAAAATGTTCTTAAGTTTTTAATATTAAAAAAATAAATACATTTGCGTTAATAAATTTCAGTATTGTCCAATCATAATAATTATGCTTACTGCTTTGCTAGAGTATAAACGTTTGGCGAATGCTTGAATTTATGATAATGTTTTGCATTCCACTATTTTGCCAACACGCGTTCATAGCCGTCCAGACTATTTCCGTAATTTTATAGGAAGGTAAATATCCAGACATTCATTTCTAAAATGAAACGTCCACGTGTTGGCTCAGTAATTATAGAAATGAGCAACAACATAACTACAAAAACGGGTATTAATACGTACCTGCACTCTATGATTAGACGAATCAGCCACGACCATAATGTTGTCGGGACCAACAGCGATGCCACGAGGCCAAGTAAAACAACCGGGTTCGCTCCCCCGGCTCCCCACACTGAATTGTAAACGGCGTTTCTGCAGATACTGGCTCCTAGGGGAGGAACCTGCTGCTGCGAAACCTGTGACAAACAATTGGATTAAAATACAATTCAAATCAGGTTGGTAACCCAAGCACCAGAAGCCGCAAACCTATATACACGCCACTCGTTATTCTAACCTGCTACCGCTGCTGTAGCCGCCGTAGGGGAGATGGGGGAGCCTGCCGCGTTTTTTGAATCGTCATCAGAACTGGCAAGCTCGTTAGCTGAGCGTAAAGGCAACCCGAGAGACAAGCGACGGGATGTGCTCGAAGATGTACCGCCCGAATCGCGATCTTTTCCCCGCGAGCCATACTTGTTTTTCAAGTATCTCGCCCAGGAACTTAAAGCCGCTCCGTCCTTTTCGCCGGTTACCGGACGTTCAGGGGAGCTCTCTCTCGATTTGAGCGCGTGGGAAGATCGGCTTCGAGACAGCTCCGAACCACCAGTGCCGGAGCCGTATCGAGCCGCAAGGTAAGCCGATGGGGACGCGGTGGTAGGGGAAACAGGATCGTCTTGGTCATCATCGTCACCGGCACCGAAACCTGTATGGCTACTCTTGCTTCTCGCGAGACGATTGCGTCTTTCTTTTAAAGCAAGGTATCTTGAACGAGCTGTAGGATACTTAGAATCATCATCCAAAGAGGATGTCATTTCATCATCCTTTGGTTTACTACCATAACGACTGTAGGATGAACCACTGGCGCCATATCGAGGGGCAGGTTCCTCTTCTGTTTGTGAGGTTTGTCGAGTACGGTAACGTGACTGAGTCGGTGTATCTTTACTCTTATTATCATGAGCGTCATTTCGAGCATTAGTGCTTCGCGCTAGAAGCGGCCCTATGTCACTACGAGCCATCGCCTGACTCTCGGGCTTCCTTTGTGGAGCAGGCTCCTCTTCGCTCTCCTCTGAGGAGTCAGTTTCCTCTTCGGAACTAGTGTCGGAGTCCTCGTGAGCCGGCTCGGCGGGCGCCGGGGCGGGTGTCGGTCGCTGTGACCCAACGAAACGACTTTGTACCCGTTGTGCGCCGCCGGCTGTACCATTCGTTGTCACCGGTGTTGTTCTCTCATTGCCTGCGGACAAAAAACGTGTGGTCGGTTTTGGTGGCAGCCCATCATTGCTATATTTTGCTTTCAATTCTGCGATAGTTAGTATCGCACCTGTATGTTTGACCGCCGAGCCGGAACTTTCTGTAGATGCACTAGACTCAGTGCTAGGTGCGCGAGCTGCTGGACGGTGTACAGATGAGGTATCGGATGCTGATGGTCTTCTTGTAACAGTTGGTTTTGGTGCTGGAGCTGAATTCTTGCGTTGATTTCTTTGCAAAGATCCAACAGATTCATCGGACTCACCGTCACTGGATGCCTGAGAAATATACTTAAATTCGG
Organism: Hypolimnas misippus; assembly: GCA_037950945.1. Taxonomy (NCBI): domain Eukaryota; kingdom Metazoa; phylum Arthropoda; class Insecta; order Lepidoptera; family Nymphalidae; genus Hypolimnas; species Hypolimnas misippus. The sequence goes on from JBBEEQ010000006.1 coordinate 12,396,945, forward strand.
TATTGACACCAAAAACGCAGTTTTATATATTTTTGTCGTTGTGTTGTGTTTATGTGTATGAGTTATCATGGAGTGTATTAATGGAATGCCCTAGTTAGTTGTCGCGTTTTCCATGTTAGTATCGATGATTAAATTTTTTACTTTAACTTCTTTTATTATCACTCCCTCTCATCTTCCCAACTCACCTCTCGAGCTGGTGTAGGCGGTTTACGATTAATTGAGCTTCTTTCTTCTTCAGCTGGTCTTTGTGGGGTGCGATCGGGTTCTTGCGATGAAGCTGCACCTTTATTTTGTCTCTTTAGACGAGATATTTCGTCGTCTTCACTCTGCTGTCTTGCTGGCGGTGGTGGACGGCTTCGAGGTTGAGGCGTTGGTTGTACTGGCTTCGGCGGTGGAGGTGGTTCCTTCTTCTCCTTTTTTTTACCACTCTCTACGTCTAATATCCTTTGCATTACACGAGGACAGTCACTTAGTCTAAATATACCACTAAGCGGACCACGGGTAGCATCTTCTGTATCAGCAACCTTCTCCTTTTCTTTTTCTTTTTGTTCGGCTTTTACAGCACGAGTCGTAGTTTCAGTATCAGAGTCGTTATCTGTTTGGTGACTTCTTACGAAACGAGATCGGAATCTTCGTGAAGGTCTGTGTTCTGACTCATAACCACTGTAATCGTCGGTAACTCCATAGTCTCTAGTATGTTTTTCTGGAGGTGGTGGTCGACGTTCGCCAAATTTACGACCTCCTAAAATTGGCTCATCGTTTTCTGTGTACCCTTTGGCTTCTTCTTGTTGACGGAACTGTGTTGCTAAACGATGATCGCTCTTTGATCTAGTCAAACCTTGAGATTGCTGTAATCCAGCAGAGTAGGCATTAGGATGTGTGATGTTAAGTTCTCCGTAACTAGCAACATGCATAACAAGCTGATTTGGGTCATGAGTCATTATAAATCGTATCCTACGATTATAATCACCAGCTTCATAGTCAAAGTTTCTTAGAAACTCGACAGTTTTAAGGAATATTTCCTTGGTATCAACCAATTCTGTGTCTTCCCATTCAACATCGTCGTTCATATATTTATCAGCGAGATCACAATTGCTTTGAATATTACTTAATTCTAACTCTAAATTATCTTTAAGATGAGTCAAGTTCCTAAGTTCAGTAGCTAAGTAACGATCAACCTCATTTCGTAAGAAATCAGTTCGGTCTTTTAGAGCTTTCGCAAGTCTCTTATGAATTTCATCTACTTCACCCGCAACTGCACCGCAATTTGTTTGCAAATTTGCTGTGTTACGTTCCACTACAGCTAAAATGTCTTGAAGCCTATTTACACCACGGCGTATTTGATTGTTAATTCTCGCTATTTCTCGACGAAGTACTTCCATATGAGCGGATTTACAGTCTTCGCAGACTTTTTTATCGCAATGAGCACAAGGTGCACAGTATGCTTTCTCTGAGCAAACATTACACCTTTCCATAACTTGCCCGGCTGTGGGATCTGGAAGTTCCCCAGCAATTTGGGCGTGCAGCTCCAAAAACCTTTGCAAGGTGACATTTGTAGGGAATCCTTGCACCCCTTGATAGGGGATACGATGCTCTGCACGACATTCTGGACATTTAACCTGAAAAATATTTAAAATGATTGGTAAATGACTAAAGTGCATTGTTCTGATTTTCCTTTATATGCTATTTTGATAAAACGTGCATACAAATTTGGTAATATATTGTACCTGTCGCCGGACATAGTCGACAAGGCCGTCCATACATGGTTCCATACAGAAACTGTGCTGACATGGTAGCAGCTTTGGGTTTCTGTACCGGTCCAGGCAGACGCAGCACGTCAGCAGTGATTCAAACTGCTCCATTTTTCTTTAACTTTTCACTATGTATCTGTAATGAAAATAAATTATTTAAAGTTTAAAATCTATATATATAAAATCACTTGTCCTGACTGGTTCATCAACACACAGAGCTTAAACCGCTGAGGATACGAACTTGAAATTTTGGCAGTAGGTTGTAGACATCCACTAAGAAAGGGTTTTTCGATTATTCACCCTTAAGAGGGTAAAAAGGGGTACAAACGTTTGTATGCAAAATCTTATTCCGTGGTCGTATTAAAACTTAATACACATACTTCTGGGTGATAGTAATGAAATATAAAATAGAAAACGGGGTACTATTATTCCACACTGGAGTGCAGGGGGGTAGTAAAGTTTGTATGGAGAAAATGTATTTTTTTGACCGATTATCCATAAAATTCTGCACAAACATAACTTAGGGAGAATAATTAAATATATGTATCCCAGAATTTCAAAATCACCCCTAAAATGACCCTAGGGGGTAATAAATCCTGGAAAGGTTCCAAAATATACGCGGGTGAGGCCGCGAGCAACTGCTAGTACTATATAAAGCGTTATTAGCTGAAGCGTTACAGCATTAAATATATCACTCGGTTTAGATAAGATTTATTATTTAAAGTAAGTTTTTATTAAAATAAAAAAGGCAGCTGTTGCTAATACAACATTGTGAAGAAACTTTTCTCATTATTAGTTTCTTATATTTTTATAAAGTGCATTTGATAGAAAGAAAACTTATATAGTTCAGTAGATAGTTTAATGAGATTTTAAATAGCTATACCGATCAAAGAATCTTTCTTTGACTTTTAAAATACTCTTCTAACCCAGAAAATAAATATAAATTATAAATGTATATTACATCTGAGAAGTTTTTTCTTTAACTTTTTTTTTTTCAACCAAAAACTTTAATTAATTAGATAATTGAATTTCATTTACTGAAAACCATGCTTATGACACCTATAACATAATAAATTTTTCAACAGTCAGTGAAATACCTAGTCTAATTCTGGCGTTTGCGCGATATTCGAAGATCCGGTACCATTTAAAAATAGAGACCGTCTGGCTATTCACACGGCTCCCATTTACATGTTGGTTGCAGTATTGGCTTCAATACGTGTGGGAGGATCTTTTGATAACACAACGTGCTTAGCGAATTATTTTTTGAATTTCCACGCATATTTGTTGATTTATAAACTTCAGCGTGTTTTGATTCTATCGTAATTTCTAATTTTAGATTCATCGTCAATGAACGTTTGTGAAGATTTCGAATAGCAGAGTTTCTGGCAGATATGTCATGCGCTATCTGATTTATTCGAGCTAGCTGAATAGCATATTAATCATTTTACATATTTATGTTCATACGAATACAAAGTGATGGAGATTTATTTAAATTCTTAAATATCGAATTATTGCAGTTAATATTTATTGTGGTTTGTAATTTCAGAATTAATTATCTAGACTTGTAATCAGCGGGGTAAATGCTCCAGAACCTGATCGATATAACAAATATTTTATGATTAAGCTAAGAAAGAAGAAATAAAAGAAAGTATTGAAAATAAAACGGTCTATTTAAATGTCTCAACAAAACTGAATATTATTTTAAAGAAAACAAAATTAAAACATTCTTTTAATTTGTGTTATTTTAAAGACAATTTTGTTAATGCAGTCAAATTGCAGAATTTTCACACTAGCTTTTAAATGGCATTTTCAAATATCACAAGAGGATGCGGAGCTATCGCGATACATTGTGACAGTTGATTTGTTTCGTTTTTGTACTTAAATCAGAAGTCAACTGTCAAAACATATTCAGCTGTAGTAGCGATAGCTCACCGTAGTATGCCTGCTAATTTATCAGTAGGATTTCAACAGATTAAAAAAATCTTCTTTATAGTTTCCTATAAAGAAACCCGCAGACACAGCTATGTAGCAATAGACAAATTCGTTTGTAGATAAGTCGAAATGTACAGAAATGATATAAGATAATTACATGAGTCTACAAACGAGCTAACTATCGAACCAAATTTTCATAGTTGTCTACAATATTCGTCAGTCGCTACGTACAGTCTACATAGAGTCGCTAAGTCTTGTCAAGTACTAGGATAACAGCAAAATATAGCAGGTTAGTTTTCAAGCAAATGTTAACGATTGCTCAACATTGTTAAAAAAATATGGCAGATTTCCGTTAATATTTTTGAGGCATGACGAGGTGGTTATCTCATATAGATACGTCATTTGGCTCAGACATTAATGACTCATTACTTACGCAAATGAAAGGAAAATTAGGCGTACGAAAACTATGAACAAACAACAGAAAGCCACGTGAGTTCCCGTCACGTTCCCCAACATTTTGCAGAACTTAGCCGAAATGTTTGAAAAATTACGTTTTTTATTGTGTTGGAATTAAATTATTATGCAAATTAATGTATTGGTGGATGTTTCTTAATGTTTTCAAATAACTTCAAATGTTCTCAATTTTCTCAAAATTTTTCTTATTTTTATGATTTTCACCCCATAGCTCCGTCATTTTTTAACCAATTTTAAAAACTCTTTCTTTGTTTGAAAGGAGATGCTTCCATGAGTCTCCTAGTCATAGTTTAAAGACATTGCCTGTATACCACTGCTGTTCCTATTCGTGAAAATGGTCATCATATCGAACATTTGTAAATATTAAAATTTAGCGTTTTATTTTAATTTTATACACGGAGGATTATTCCTCATGACCTACACTATTTATATCTGCAACGAAAAAACCAAAATAAGCAAATAAAATGTATTTTTTCAGGTTCGATTCGGCCTCGGTTACGGTTCGTGTAGTACTTTATCCGCAAATATTTGAATGCACCTTAACTTTAAAATCGGTTACATGTTTCCTTTCAACGAAATTCTCAAGCTCTTATACTTTCAGATTTATCCCTACTGACCCATATGAATGAATCACTCTATATAGATGCTGATAAGCAATAATGTGTTAACCCACAAAAAGTCAAATTCGGAGATATTAATGTATTCTGATAATGCAATACGTATTTAAGTTTATTCAAAAAAAATTATAGTCATCTTAGCTGAATACGTAACTAGCTAAAAAAGGTTCTTAATTTAATGTTTCAAATATTGAAGTGTGTTGCAATAATATATTAAAAAACTTATCATTATTATATAATACTTTTTATTGTAATAATCTGCTTATAATACATTTTACCTTTTATCAAAATAAAAAAGGCAAGACAGTTATATACTTAAAAAAAATAAGAATAGGTAAATCCTTAGACGCCATTGTCTCAAAATAAAGTCCCCGTGGCTTGACATATTATTGATTATCAGTGTCCATATATGACTCTAATTTACTTTATTATTATATAAATGAAAGCAAATATGGTCGATCTAAACCTGTCTTGACCTTGCTTATTTATGCCCTTAAGAGATAAAATATTTTCTAATTTCACAATCAAAATGTTACTTTTCCATATCTTTATAGATAATTGTGTTATTAAGGATAAAGTGACAAATGAAACTACTGACAAAAAAAAATTAAGAATATCAAGGTTGGTATAAATCGAAGTGACGTCGTGCGGAAATATACAGAACCCTTTGTATTTAATGTACGCTCGCTCTTGACCGCTTTTTAAAATTAGATTACTACGGATTGGCTACGTATCTCCTGTTTATTATCTGAACACGCGTCAGGGTTATTTTCAACGAGGTTGGCAGAATTTTTAATAGCTTTCTTCGTATTTGGCCAACTGTAACGCAACACGGTGTTTTTTTTTTATTTACGCATGTCAGGGGACTTAGCCGGAATGAGGAATTAGCTGAAATATCCTTCGACTAAAAGTAACAGCAAAAAAAAAAACAAAAATTGAATTTCTGGAAATATTGCGAAAATAATGCTGTGTAAATTTCTTTATCTAAAATGATACTGATGTATTAAATATTTTTAACTGACTGACTGACATATAGACCTATCAACGCACAGCCCAAACCACAGGACGTAACGGGCTGAAATCTGGCATACAGGGAGATGTTATGACGTAGGCATCCGCTAAGAAAGGATTTTGATTAATTCTACCCCCAAAGGGATAAAATAGAGGATAAAATTGTATGAAATTTTAGTAAGTTTTAAGCCTATCGGGCTGAGAATTTGTATGCATAAAGCTACTATGACGTAGGCATCACAGACATCGCAGACAAAATCGCGACCACCAGCTAGTTGAAGATAAATTGAAAAAAAAAAATCTAAGTAAAAAAAAAACCGTTTTTATAACCAAAACCAATAACGCTTATTGTTTCCAAAAATGTCACGCAAAAATATATACATGTAAAAATTTGAATAAAACAAATTCGAACGCATAAAACTGTCTTAGTGTGTATATTATTCATGATATGTTATTACTCTTTACATAATTCAACAGCGAAAAAATATTCTAACATGAATTCGAAGCGTACCTATACTGTATTATATTATACCTGATATTTAAATGTAAGGAGTTCAAATAAATTGTTTACCTAAACGAGATCATAGGCGTCTACATCAAACGTTTAAATTTATGAAAAAATACAATTTCGTTGCGTTCTAAAGAAATGATATGTCTAAATCATTTATGAGACAATTTAATTTAATTTTTGCTATATTATTAATTTCCTAATCGTTTACATCACTTATTCTTTTTAGGGTGACAATGCGTTTGCGGCTCGTTTGGTGCTCCAATGTCCATGCGCGACGGAGATCATTTAGCATTAAGCTCGATAAACAAGTAATCAATTCAAAGAATCAAAAATTCGACTGCATATGAAGACCATAGAGAAACGTTACTAACCAACTATAAATCGTTATAGATTCATTAAAGGGGTGAGCTCATGAAATTTGGCTCGAGCAAAGCCGCTGGAAAGAGTTAGTAAGTTGGTATAAATTACTCTTTTTCATATTTGTATATTTATTCATTAGTGACACTGGTACCATTTTTATACGTATATTTCTTAATTTAAAAACATTATGGTTTTAAATTATTCTGAAATCTCGACTTGACTCAGGGCAATGTCGAGTTAAAATAATTAAAACGCAGAATAATTTACGAAGTGTCGACATGCAAGTTTAAAATGTCTGTTTTATTTATGCAGGCGATGCGGAGGTAAACACGCTGTGTTGATAAATAAGAGTTAACATAAACAAATTTTTTACTATTTTTAGCAATTTCAAAATATCTTTTATATCTATATAAAAATCGGCGTGGGAACGTATGTATGTATGCTATGACCAAAACGCTTAAAGTGATTTTTATTTATTTTTTTTTTTTTGATAAAGTTTCAGATTAGCCCAGGAAATGATTTTGTGATGTTTGGTAGCGACCGGATTTTAATTTTTTTCTGCTTTTGGTAAGCTTGAAGTCATTTTTCAAGAAATTCCATAAAACGTATGCATATTTGAGGTTTTCCCACGTTTTTAATTTATTTATTATAAATAAGCGATATTCATGTCCTATTCAAGTATATATATATACCACACAGAATGAGAATACTTAAATGTGTATTACAAATATGAGTGTGTGTATATCGATGGTGTATCTTATGAATAAATAAATAAATAAATATTCATGGCCACTAATGATTATTCAAAAAAAAAATTTCGTTTCAAAAAAAAACAAAAAATGCAGATCCATCTTTCTGCGCAATGATTGTTTCAACGTTTCAACTGTAAAGAAAGGAAAATAAAAAACAATGGAATCTCCTGTGTTCTGAATTTAGATTCAGTAACAATCACAAGAAGGAAGACCGGTTCGCTTCAGATGGTGACGTGCAGCGGAAACAAAGACATGAAACTGAATAAAATACGTCACAGCCTGAAGGTCATTTGACGTGGTATATTATTTTTTTCATGACTACATTGTACCGTGGATTCGGAATAAAAACACCAGGAATTTGCGTCTAGTAAAATTAAGAAATGGATCGATTTAGAATATTTATTTGTATATTGTATATAAATCAAAGGTCGTTTACTAGTCTCGGAAAATACGAAAATGACGAAACCTATTTAAATATTATCCTTTTCTACGCCAGAATATTATAAGTAGGAAGAAATAAAAATAAAAATTAAAAAAAAAAAAAAACAAAAATCAAGATGCTGATAAAATTTATGACATTTATGAGAAGCTGTTTTGTTCGCAACCTTCGTATGGATTTCGAGAATAAAATAGTTTTTTAGTTTCCTGGAAGGCCCGTCATTTCCGGGATGAAATTTATACGATGATCCAGGATACAAAGAGTGCCAAGTTTATTTTTTTACGTTTTTATAATGTTAACGTTAAATATGAAAGAATTTATGGATCGTGGAGGCACACTTTATCGCAGAAATAATGACTAAATATAGTTAGAGGACGTGTTGCTGTTTTTGATATATTTGTATTTTTAATAAATTTGATAATGAACATATTTTTTTAACTATTTTTAAATATGGAGAATATGATTAATTTATTTACAAATATTATGAAACTAAACAGAAACTTAGTGGAATTCGATTAATAAATTCCAAAAGAATTATTCACTTTAACAAAACAATTATATTAACAGTCTTAAGGGTAACCTATCCATATATTGAAATATGTACATATTTTTAAGTAGACAAGAAAAGATCCGCGGAATGATTTGCGATATTCGAAACCGCAACTACGTAATTGTGCGGTGTTATACATCATTGATGTTTATGTTACAACATGAATAAATCGGTCGAGCACAAGCTTATAATATCATGCAGGTTACATTCCGATCGATTTAGCCGAAATACATTTTTATTTCAAAACCAATTCTAAATCATGTTCAGCTCTTGGCCTATAAACTTTTTTTTATATAAAATTAATTAAAATATATACATAATATATGTTACTGTTAAAAATTGATAATAATAAATATAGAAACCTTCAAACAGGTTAACTGTTAATTTTAAACACAAAGCGCGATACTTACAGCGTTTATTGCCACATTAGAAAAAAATAAATAAAACACTTGTAAAAAAAATATATAAAAATCCAATTCACAAGCGGGTAAAAATCGGGTATTTTAGCACTGGCAATTATTTACTTGTCATTGTTGGTACGGTGACATTTGAAAATGGAACAAGACTAGATATATCACAGGCGGCGGTGTTCACGATCTTTGCTATACTGACGGCAACTCGACACCGGAGCGCAGGATTTTATTTTTGGAGCCGGTGCGCTTGCGCATATGGAACCGTCACATTTACTTTTGGACGGGAAAAGGTCATTGGACACGCGATTGTTTTCGATAATACGCATTGTTTCTTAGTAATTTCAATGTCGACTTTTTTTTATTATTAAGTAGGTCATACAGCCTATTTACGTGATGTATATTTTTTTTTTTTAAATTATGTAGTAAAATTATTTTTGTCCTTTATTATTTGTTTAAAATTGTAACAGTTCTTTTAAGTTTTCTCGAATTTACAATATTTTGTAAATAAATTTTAAATTTACCAGAAAACAGCTAGTATGAAATGAAAATATCATTGTTTTGATTATACTATTTAAACAAAAAAGGGACTTTGTAAAAATTAATAATGTGTCGCATATTTTAAAATCTTTTAAAGCCTAAAACTATTGGAATTTCTAAACCATTTCGCCACAGAACACGAGACGTTAAACTAAAAACGTTCGAACTATTTATACTTACCTGAAATTGTACTAAAAATAAATAACCCACTGTCATTTCCGATAAATGCCAATGACTCCAATATAAATAGTGATGGACGGCATGAAAAGTCATCCGTAACTCTTTGATCCACATGCCTACGGACACGTGTCTCTGCGTAGAAATTCTTTAATACATCTGCTCAATTTCAAAACCTGTAACTGCCAATTTATTTTACCGTATACAATGAGTTTTTTATATTTTTATTGCGAGCTGCCCGCCTCTGCTTCGCAAGAGTGTATATGAAGGTCTTTTTCATTTTTTTTTCATCTTCGGTACGATTCTTAAAATATTTTATTTCACACAAACATTGTTATGGTAATTACGAACAAAAATTACCCGTTCTTAAGTGTGATGCGCTTATATACTCGATGAAATAGATGTTTATTTATATACAGATATATATTGTGTAAAGAGAAATTAAATTATTATATTAAAAATAGGCGATAAGGAATTATTTTAATATTCAAAAGATTTCCTTGTACTCGGTTTTGAAATTAATTAGTAATATATTAAAACTGTATAACAATAACCAGTTTGCAATTTTATTTTTGATTGGTGACTCAAGATTCCACGCTAATAATCCAATGTTAAACTTTTCTTTTAAAGCAGAAAAACTTAAGTCCTATACAATCAAACGTCTAATTTATAAAATTTAAAATATTTCTTGTGTAATGGTAAATTGGCTTTCGCCAAAAAGTGGAACAAATGTTCAGAGATTCCGCGTTGAGATGAACAAAAAATTAATTGTGGGCACTTTTGTGCGTCTCGCTTATACTTGACTATTTGATATTATCCGTCTCACACTATAGGACTGTTTAAGAATAGGCGATAAGAAAAAGAAGCTTATTAATAAAATTCAATTTAAATTATCAAATTCACAGGAATAAATATTTTCCTAACTATATAATACATGAAGTTGATAAAATAAAATTAAAAATTTTCTATAAAGTATTTTATCATAGTTGACAAATTTTTGATACACTAGTTCGTATTTTTTATTTAAAAATGAAAATAGCATTATTATAATATTACTAGCTGATGCTCGCGACTTCGTCTGCGATGTCTGATGCCTACGTCATAGTAGCTCAATGCATACAAAGTCTTAGCCCAATCGATTTAAAATTGACAAAGTTTCATCCCCTATTTTATCCCCTTGGGGGTAGAATTAATCAAAATCCTTTCTTAGTGGATGCCTTCATCATAACATCTACCTGCATGCGAGATTTCAGCCCGATCCGTCCAGTGGTTTGGGCTATGCGTTGATGGATTACTATGTCAGTCAGTTACCTTTGAGTTATATTTAGATAAAAGAAAATATTATTTCCTTTGTTTCTGAGCGATAACAATCGTACAGTTAAAACTCCTAAAATTTCAACCAAAACGTAGCGAAAATATAAAGGCATAAACATCCATTGATATTCCTTGGTCCTTGTTTTCGCCCACAATAAAAAAATAATTGTCACCAAACGAGACCGTAGTGTATTCATGTATTCTAACATCATTAAGGAAAATACTGTTCTAAATTTCAATATGAAATACACACGAAACAATGCTCCAGGGAAATAATATTTCCTCTTGTATCATTTACCTGCTTCGTAAGGCTCTACGGAAACAGTCCTAAACGATACATAAATTACCCCACTAAGCTACGGATGTAATAATTATTACATTACGCGTAACTGAAATTTCGTATTACGTTAGCTGATCCGATATTATTCTGTCGTTATCTTTGTTTCGTAATAAATGACGTTATATTTGATATCGCTTTAGTGTTTTGTTATGGGAATGATGAGAAAGAAATTTGTTTGAAAATAAATATTCGTATATGAGAAATGTCGTTGACAATCTTGAGGGCTATTATGTTTGCTACCGTTATTGCAATACATTTTGACAGCTGATTTGTTTCGTTTTAATACAAAATCAGAAATCTATTCAAAATGTAATGCGTTGCGATAGCAATAGTGCACGCATAATTCCTAATGTGATGAGTGCCGTAAATTTTATGGTTTGTAAATAATATTCTCAGTTTTGTAAGTATTGCATTGTAATTTATTTTCGATAAATGTAGGTAGTATATTCAGATATTATATTGAAACAAAACATTTATCTAAAGTTTTTCGATAAACGCGTCAAAACATATCCACCTAAGTATCCAAATAAAAATCTAAGTAATTAAATCAAAGACGTTGATTTTATAATTTTATTTTGTCAATATGACTTAAAGTGCTTTTTATTCAAAAAATCGCAAAATTTCGAAAACATGGATAAAATATACACAATAAAAAAAAATAATGTGACAAAAATTTGGTAACTTTACTAAACTTAGATTCTATTTCAACGAAGTCTTCAATCTGTATACCTAAACATAACTACAATTTACATAATAGACGAAAAAAAGTCACTAACCTAATTTTTCTATATACATAAAACCAAATTGCGACATTGCTAAATTAACGACGTGCATTGAAAAAAATCACGATGCGCTTTGAAAATAATCTGATTTATAACCGACTTCAAAAATAAAATAGGTAATAAATTCGGATGTTTATATATATTTTCATGTATATATTTGGACATTGTCATATAATAAATAATACTTTCAGATTGACCTTATAAAATCTTTATAAAGATCGGTTCAGTAATTCAAGTTTATTTTAGTATAAGAATGTAAGAATTTTGAATGAGTAATTCGATAGATTTTCAAATTATATGCATCCGTTTAGAGTTAAAAAATGTTTACGAAGTAATTGAAATAATTTACCTATGTCATCCGAATAAACGAATTTACTATTCGACAGTTAAAGTCACTAAAGAACAGTTTTAATCATTCATTTAAAATCGAAACAAAAAAATTATGCCTTACAGACTGCGCTTTCACGAAATCGACAATAAAATGTAGTTTTATTTACGTCTGTTAACTCGGTGCTGCATACAAACACTCTGATTCTGTTTGGTTAGGACGTTTCTCACCTCATCTCTGTTCAATTTCATCGTTATTTACTCGTTGA